>OY992528.1:1234063-2710514 GCA_963921215.1 Scoparia ambigualis
TACTCCTCTACGAAATGCTGGAACAATATCCCACCTCCCCTTAAAAAGTGTCTCACTTTGCGTTCTTTTAAAAGCAAATATAAGGAATATCTTCTTTATTTACAAAAGGATACTCACTAAATTAATAGCTGTGGTACATACTTTAAACCAAATTCTTAAAATTTGTATAAAATATCTACGTTAATTATAATATTCATTTATAAGTAATTCAAAGTGATGTATCGATGAAGGTCACGGTTCATTTTGTGATAGGTACCTACCTTTATTTGTAATTAATTTTTATTATTAAGTATTATTATTTTTCAATATTTATGATGTGCGTGCGCAGCAGTGCGTGTTTTGTAATTTTATGTTATGAAAAGGGTTCTTCTGAAAATCAGCGTCACAGCCTTGGCTGTGGCTTTATGCTGAGGAGAATCCTTTTTGGCATTTCAAAATATGTGACTACGGTTGTGTAATATTTTACAATATTGTAACTGGGTGGAATGCTAAATTAATATATTTTTCTTTCTTTTTCTTTCTTTCTTTCTAAATAAGTCGCCATAACAACCACCTTACTGGCATTGGTGTGTTTCAACAGTCAGAAATAAGTTAGCCAGTTCAGATAGCCTCGGTAGTTGATGAATCCGCGTGAAGTGCGCTTGCACCATCGGCCCCACCATCACCTAACATCAGGTAAAATAAAGGCAAAGTGCTTACCCATTGGAGATTTTTTTTTAAATGACAGATTCCACCTATATTAACGCCCATTTGTTTCGCACAGACTTCCTAAACAAAGAGTGGACGACTCGCGCGTTTCCCTCGATGGATCCCACAAAAACGGAGCTAACACGAGGCCGAGCGAAACGCAAAAACGAGCAACCCCAAAACCGGCGACCCGCCCGCTGTTCCAGCGCGTCACGCGCAAACGCGTCCGCAAAACGATACAACCTTTTTTCCGGCGTCTCAAACGATGCTCTCCACATTGTCAAATCACAACAGATACGTAACATAAATAAAAACGTAGAAAGACATCACGTACGCCCCCCTCCCCCCCTGTAAATAAATCATAGCTGTGTCTCCGCGCATACGAAGTGGGTGTGTTCGTTTTGCGGCGCGAAAACGCTTGGAAAACACTCGCTCGGACCCGCGCGGAATGTACAACGAGACGGTGCCACCGCACACGGGGCGAAATTGCGCGCCGGGCGTCTAAGGCTAAAGTCAAAGTCTACATATTTTATTCAATTAATTTACATACATACATTTATAATCACGAATATTATCCCCGAAGGGTTAGACACAGACTAGGCAATGAGGACCACAAAAGCAGTCCTTTACCATAGTCCACTTTTCACCAAATAGCGTCTGCACATGTGCTCAGCGTGACAAGTGGTGAACCTTTCGACGCTCTACAATGTTGGATGTATGTGCGTAAGAGAGGGAGTGGTAAGTAGTAATAATTCATCGCTACGCAAAACGGTTCAATTAATTTTAACTATAATAAGCACTTTTTAATCGTTCAAGTCATTTTTTAGCCATTAAAGAAACGTAACCTGCCGAACTGTGCTTATATTACTAGCAATACATACTAGCGATAATACGTGGTGGATAAGTAAATCAGAAGAAGTGTTACAATGTTTCTGTTAGCCGGATTTGAATTTTTTGTTATTTTTTTTTAATTTAACACATCCTGCCTGATGGTAAGCAGTCCAAAATAATGATAAAATTCCAATTCCAAAGCCGAATGGTCTTACAGAGGAACGACTTGCCAATTTTTTTAGTACGAGTGCTGACACTCTGCACAGTATGATGGTGGTTCCTAATACCGGTACGTGTAGTCTGGGAATGGAAAGGAGAGGGCGGGATTAGATCAAAAAGTTATTTAGAACACTCTCCGTAGTAATTTCATTCCACATTGTAATGATAGCTTGATTTCAGGCCGGCAAAGCTGCAGGTGGAAGCTATAGTAGAATACTTTTAATATTTAAAATGTAGTTAAGAATTAACTTACCACGCTAATATTGCACGAGAAGCTCGGTTGCTCTACGATTCAAGCTGCGATGATGCAAGTTAAATAACTTTCGCATTGCCAGGCCAGCAGATGTGTGTCCAAATTAAAGTATCAAAAGTTCCTCCGTGCTTCGGAAGCCACAAACATGAAGCCGTAGGTCCCAGTTGCTGTCGTAATATGTCTATTTAAAGGTCGGCCGAAGCCCTCAGGCCAGCTAGTGGCCGTTTATGAGCTGATACTGATTGCAATAGCTTTTATCTTAAAGGCTCAGCTGTCGTAAAACTTTCGCTCAATTATGAGTCTTCGTGGCTGATAATGGGTTAAAATAACAAAATCGCATCGGACCCGCCTGTTTTTCAATTTTGTATATTTCAAGAACTATTCCCGCATATTCCGAAGGACGCAAGAAGACCTGAATATGTGAGCGGCTGATATTGTAATAAGAAAAATCAACTACTGATCGATGTTTGGGTTGCACAAGCGAGCTCTCCGCGAGGCATTCCAAATGTGTGTGTGTAGGCATATGCGGCGATGGGTTGTTTACAGAGTTTGGACTATCGGGCAATTGAAAGAGTTATGAAACAGTTCTGTAAAAGAAAGGGAGAAAAGATAAGTCTTTGCTGTAGATAAGTTTCTTGCCGGCTCTTCTCAGAACAAGGTTTTCCACTCCAAACTTAGAATACTTTTATAAGTGCTCAATTATTGTACCATAAATTGAATTAATGTATGATACAATAATAAAGAAAAAGTAATATCCTGATCACACAAGAAGCTGCTTCTGCCAGCACATTAGCCAAAGAATTAATAATGATGCCTGCATTTTTAAAAATATAGTAGAGTGAATGAAACATCTATTAACCTGCATTGGGGCAGCGCTTTGGGTTATGGCCCATACCCCATGCGCTGTTGTCGATATAGAAAGGCCTGTCCAGCTGTGGGACCTTTAAAGCCTGATGATGATGATGTGGTGGTACGCAGAGGCCACCAAACATCTTAAGAGGGCACCGAGTGGAGCCGCGCTATCGGAAAAACTGACATAAGTCTCATAATGAACTTCAAAGCAAAATCAATCATATTAATATTTAAAATTAGAACAATTCTGCTTTGAAGTTTCTGACCTAGTAATTTGATTAGAGCAAGGTTTTTATTCTGCGAAATGTACAAAACCATCACGCCCTTGTGTTAAAAATTAAAATTTACTTTTTTAAGATGGGGGCGACCTGCGGAATATCAATACAAATATTTTCATGTAAGAATTATTGTTTCATGCGTAAAATTAAGAAAGTTGTCGAAGAAAAATGTTTTTAGGAGTCATTAGATTTATGTAATGTTTGTTATTGTTTAAACAATTTGTTTCAAATTTCAACAAGGCCACGACCTTGTGCAGTAATCAGGATAACTTACGTAAGTTCTTTTAATGTATTTAACTAATTCAGTGCATAGTACAAGTGACTTAAAAATACGTAAATTTTCACAATTTCGTGCAGGATCCCTTAGCCATTATAATTACGTCAAAGACAAAGACTTTTTATTTCACTTGAAATATGGTACTTAAGTGGTCGATATCAGGTTCTCAGCCAGCGTTTTCTATTGTACATACCACTGCCGGTGATACAAAGAACGGTTATCTCCGAAGATAAAACTAAACACACAAACCTAACTCGAAACAATTTATTCTAAACAAACTTATAGTGGTAGCGCGGTCACCTCCCGTATCCAGTCGCGGACGATCGGCACGTTGCTGTACACCCCCGGCTGGTTGCGCATGGCGCAGCCCACACCGAACGACACCAGCCCCACCAGGCGGCCGTTCACCACCGCCGGACCACCGGAGTCACCCTGCAAAATGTATGAAAGGAAAGAAATAAATAAAGAAAGGAAGGCAGAAAGAGAGAAAAACAAAGCCGTAAGGAAAAAAATTGGTTGCCTGTAAAGTCGGTATACGGGCGAAAGTTTTACGTGACAACGACTTTGAGTGGTAAAATAATTTTAATGTGAATATTCATTCGTATAGTAGGAAGAAGGATGAAATAATAGTAACAATTTAAAACATTTATTTATACAAAGAATTATATTTAAAACATTAATTTATACAAAGAATTTCAAGAAAGAACGCGTGCCTTTCACTTTTTATGTCTGTCTCTCTCGCTCTTAGGCGGGCTAACCATGCCCGAGTGGAAGGGACGCGTGCCTCTCACTCGCTCTCATTGTGAGCGCATAACGTGAGCGGAGCGTAACGCAGTTTCTTGAAGTGTCACCCGGCAAACCAATTTATAAGACGTTGTCACGTCAAAAAGCAAGAATTAAAGAGAAAAAGAATGACAGAAAGAAAGTAAGGTAAGCAGAAAACAAAGAAATACCGAAAGGAAGCAATGAAGTAAGAAGAGCAAAGGAAGGTAGGAAAAAGAAAAAGACAGAAAGAGATGAAAGAGGGAGATAAATACAAAAGGAAAGAGAGATATAGATATAGAAAGACAGAGGGGAGAGAAAGAGAGGGGGAGAGAGAGAGAGAAAAGAACATTTACAACGATTTAGTACAAAATACAACTAACAAACAAGCTAACATTAATACAATCAAAATGTTCTGAAACTAGGTTTGTGGTCTGTAACTAAAACGAACTATACAAAAAAGAACGTCGTCATCACCATTGTCATTTATTTACCATATATTTATTTCGTTACCGAGTTTGCGGCAAGTAGGTAGCCACACGGAATTACCTTCACGGAATATCTGTATTTCTAAGGGAACAGGGTTTTTTAAAGGTTTTTGCTCATCATTTAACGACGTCCGTGGTCAAGTGGTAGGACGCTGGGTCTGGCGTCGCACCATCCTTGTGGTCCCGGGTTTAATTCCCGGTCGGGTTAATTTAGAGAAAAACTGTTTTACTCAATTGATTTCGGCTCTTGGTGTTATTTTCTATGTTTATCCGTTATCTTACCATATTAAGGAATTTCAAAAGAATACTCATCCTGGTCTAAATAAATGGTGTGAGCGTAAAAATAATTAATTAAATCAGTGGACGTGAAATAAAGTCATACCTAGCTCTCTCAAATTCCGAACTGGTGATAGATTCAATAGTGTTGATTAAAAACTACGACAAAGTTATAGTTAAAGTTAGTTACCTATTATTTCATTACTCGTACTTTTGACGTTAATCAAAGCTATTCAAAGCTATGTATTTATTGTATGAACTTTGACTTATTACTCGCCTGGGCCGCATTCTGGCTGCTTCTGACTTTTTTGGGGAAATTTACTCCCCTCAGTTTCAATAAATTGTACAATCATATTTACACTTACCACTAAAGATGGCCTACGAATACGACAGTCCCGAAGAATATAATCATATCTGCGAGATGGTTGTTTCGCAAATATGCCGTTATTCTTCGGGACTGTCGTTTCAACATTCAGTCCTCACCTGACAAGAGTCCTTGGTACCGTTCAGGAAACCAGCGCAGAACATTCTAGGCGTGATGGTCTGGTAGTTTCTGTTGGGCAGTGACATGCAAACCTCCTGAGGGATGATGGGCAGAAACACTCGGCGCAGGATGTCTTGCATTTGGCGTGCCTGGAGCCGGTACAACATTCAGAATCATTTATTTAGGTTTAGGCTACAATATTATAGTTGAACACTGATAAATGTCGCTGCACTGATCTTTAAACTTAATTGTTAAAATAGTGTAATTGTTGACATTGAATAAAGATGTTTACTTCTTCCAATAAAAGAAATAAAACTGTGAATTTGGAAGATCTTTCAACTTTCTGACATTTTAGGTCATGTGCACTACTATCTATGCCTCTGTGCTAAGCTCGCGCTAATTTCTCAACACTAATTCCTCTTACTTCGTTAGACGTTTTTACCGTTTTATTTGTTTTATTGGAGGAAGTTGGCAGACGTTAGTCAATAAACCAATTAATACCTATTACTTGAGGGATATAAAAGCAAAAACGCCACTGTCCACTTTGGTCAGTTTATTACAATCATAGCTAAATATTTCATAAAAAGGATTTTGATTGCTACAAGTGTAGCAATTACTTAGTATCATTAATGGAGGCGAGTGAGACAGTGAGTGAGACAGTGTAGACTATCCTTCGTCTTCACCTTTCGAGAACAGAAGATTGATACAACCAGTCCAAACTTACCTTGTACTTGAGATAGCCCCAGCCACTGACAGCCACACTAAACCCTGGCTGAATATCCTCGATGTTCCCGATCGAGATGGGCCTCGAGGTTGGCGTCACCGGTATGGGCATCTCCAGGAGTACCAGCTGATAGTCGAAGTCTTGAGGATGAAGTTTCGTTTCAGAACCCCAAAGGGGGTGGAAGAAGTGTGCGCATATCCTGAACGGTTGCGCCTGGTTGCGGAAAGTCGAGCCTGCAAGCACGTATCTTTCTTTGTCCCTGGAACGTTAATGCTTATACACATACCTATACACATTTTTATTTGCTTTTAACTCTTGGGGTGCCTGGTGGGTAAAACTCTCACGGCGTGCTTGGTGGGTCTGATGGACCCGTTTATAAAAATATTATATAAATATAAATTAATACTGTAGAAATATTTCAATTTATATTTTCTGTTATCTTAGTGATATATTTACAAAATAAAACCAAATATGTATTAAAAAGCTTCATTAATTGAACGAATGAAGCATACATATACAATTATTTAGTTCAGAATAAAGATTCATTTTGAATTAAAAATGCATATAACTCTAGGTAAAAAGAAATAGCCCCGTACCTGGTCGGGTTTCTCTGACCCAAACGCACTTAACAAACGTGCTACTCCGACGCAAGTGCACTGAAGGCTGTGTGTGGGTGGGTGTGTGTGTGGGTGGCAAAATTAGCTTTAATCTACATATATTGCGAAGCTACTCTTGAGCACCGCAAGCTTGGTTTCATATTTTAAAAAATTTCGACAATTACTTAAAGTGACGGGTCTGTCAGACCCACCAGGCAACCCAAGGGTTAAAGCAAAATCTCGGGATGTTAGTTTTAACGACATCTTTGGACAAAAGAAACAAAAGAAAAATGTTTGTTTTTATTTTTATGGATTGCAGTAATTAAGAAGATAAGATCTCTGTCTACCCCTGGTGGGAAACGGGCATGATGTATGTATGTTTTTACTAACTCTATTGATGGTTAATGGTGCTTTGTTTGATATCGTTCCCTCATAGGCACTTGTACAAAAAGTTATCGGTTCCAGCAGTTGAACTTCATCAGTATTAAGCTATGCATATAATATGGCTTCGTTTGCGATCAACGTTAATACTTTATCAAAAATTTAACTAAAACAATTTATGAACCAACCTTATAAAGGTAACCAGTATTTTCCAAATTTTGTATTCCATTATTAATTTGCATTTTCTGCATCTGTTGAATCTTACTTTAATCCTTGATAAGGCTTTGTCTTCATATGATACACTATAATTTAAACTTGGGTCCTTTAACATAAGACCGAAACGAAACCCAATGATTTTTTTTTAAAAACTAGATTATTAATTGTCAATTGTATTTCATTGTTAAAGTTTCCTTATCTCACCGGGACACCATGGAGGGCACCAGTCGCTGCCACTAAGGAAATGTATACAGCTCTAGCGCAATCAAGCGATCACCGGGCGAGATACCCTCCGTACAGCAGTAGGTAAGCAGTAGCGGGAACTAGTTACGCCACCACTAATAATGGTATCCTATTGAGATAAGATACCATTACATATCCTATCATATTACAGCACTAAGCCACTAGACCACAGAAGCAGTTGAGCCCTGTGATGGTTGGTACACTGACCTGCAATGAGCAGCCGTGATCACCCACATGGGCGATATGAGGGCACCCCCGCAGTACAGGCCGTACATCACCTGGTACGGCACCTCGGTGATGGACACCTCACGCCCGCCCACGATGCGGAATTGGTACTTGAGGGGGAAAAACAAAAAATATACATATACATACATGACCAAGTTGTGTGGAAGAAAAAGACATACTGCGCTGCACCAAATAACATGGGAACAGGGCAATCGAATGATGACGATACATATCCTCGCGTCGCGTAGTGTTGAAAGAATACTACCACCCATCTCTTACCTTGGGTGTCGTAAAAGGTGACTAACGGATTAAAGACTGCACATACATTCAACAAAGTGGACTATGGTAGAGGACTGCTTTTGCTGACCTCATTGCCTATTAGTCTCTGACTAACCCTTCAGGGATAATAGTTGTGATTATATCGAAGTAAGTTGTTGTATCTGCTAAACTGTAACTTTACAGTAGAGCGTTTCAAAGATATAAATTGGAATAACAATTGCACCTGTTATCGTATTTTTATGAAACTTGGTTTAAAAATATAATTAATATTACTTTCAACTCTAGTAATAGAATAATTTTGCTAATATGTGTAATTTCTGAGATTTTGTTGTTACAATATTTTACGTGGGTTATTTGTATTGAAATTTGTTAAATACTTACAACAAATTACACTGGAAAGTAAGATTTATATTTTAATGTATGTACTACTTACAACCGTTTACGTCGATTATGATTGAAAAATAAAGTGGTATGTATGGCGTAATTGAGTCTAAAAAATAAAAATAGCGCTGTACAGGACAAATTACTTTTATTTCCCTTACGAACAAAATGTGCCAATAGTTTGGTAACATGATTCTTACAATTTTTGTACGTTTTTCTATAGAAATAATAATGAAAGTGAGATTAAATGTAATGTTATAAAACATAACAATTATAAAAAGAATAACAATATCTTTCATTACAAAAATAATCTAAGAAAAAAATAAAAATACAGTAAATTCAAAGTTCTTAATTATTTTAAATAAAAATTATGTAATCATCATTACTTACTACTAATAAAAAGAAAATATTGCTCTTACTGTATTCTAATTTACTGCCGTACTCAGAGATGTCATTTAAATTTTAATGACAATTAAGTCATTTTCTGTCACTTTCTTATGTATAGTACTTGAGAGAGAGGAAAGACTAAATTGTCATTAAAACCTAATTGACGTCTCTAAGTACGGCAGTCAGTATCTTAAAACGAAAACACCGAAATTTTTTAATAATTAAACTCTGTAACAAACCAACAAAATAATTAAGTCAGTAAGTAACTTAAAATACAAATTAAATTAACTTTCTACTATGAGATCTGCATAAAAACAAGGTCACTTACAAGTGAGAGTTCTTGGAAGACAGCCCTTGTCCACCCGATTCCCAAAAAAGGCGATCGATCAGATCCGTCTAACTACAGACCAATAGCCATCACCTCTTTGCTCTCCAAAGTAATGAAGTCCATTAAAAACCGTCAGCTCTTGAGATATAGATAGAAGAGAATCAGCTACTAAGTGATCGCCAGTATGGTTTTCGTCGCGGTCGTTCGGCTGGTGATCTTTTAGTGTACATTACTCACCGATGGGCGGAGGCAGTCGTGAGGGGAGGCACTGGCAGTTAGCTTGGACGTAGCGAAAGCCTCTGACAGGGTATGGCACAGGCCTCTTCTCTCTAAACTTTCATCATACGGGCTTCCTGAGAAATTGTGTTCGTGGGTCGCCAGCTTTCTTTCTGGGCGTAGCATCAAAGTCGTAGTCGACGGTTCGTGCTCTGACATGAAGCCCGTAAATGCTGGAGTCCCGCAGGGGTGTGTTATCCCCTATTCTCTATGCATTTATCATCATCTATTCTGTTATGCAACATGTCATTGATATGTTGCATAACATATCAACATGTCATTGATATGTTAAGCAACATATCAATGACATGTTGCATAACAACAGCATTCATTGCTATGCGGATGATAATACTGGGGATACGCTCTACACCGGACCAGCTTTTCTCGGGAATGCGTCATCAAAAGCCGGAATAAACTTGTGACTGACACCGAGAATATGCTAAGTCATTTCTCGAATTGGGGCCGACGTAACTTAGTCCACTTTAACCATTCCAAAATACAGGTTTGCGCATTTACCGCGAAAAAACTTCCCTTCGTCGTACCTCTGTACTTTGAGCGAGCTCTCCTTGGTACCAACCCGTCTATTAGAATCCTTGGCGTCGATATTTCGAGTGGCGTTCAGTTTTGAGGTTATATTTTGGAGGGTAAAGCTAAATTAGCTTCAAAAAAGCTGGGTGTGCTTAATAGAGCGGGTCAGTATTTCACGTCGCCTTACCGCTTACAACTGTACAAAGCACAGGTCAGGCCGCATATTATGGAATACTGCTCCCATCTTTGGGCTGGAACGCAGTACAAACTTCTTCCATTTGACCGCATTCAACGCAGAGCTGCTCGAATTGTCGACGACGTGGCTATTACAGGTCGGCTCGATCCACTAGCTCTTCGGAGAGACATTGCGTCTCTCTGTATATTGCACCGCATATTCATGGGGAGTATTCTGAGGAATTGTTCGGCATTGTCCTTGCCGCTGATTTCCTTCACCGCACTACACGCAATCGACTGTCATTCCATCCACATCACCTTCATGAATGGCGGTCTACTACTGTGTGTTTTTCACGAAATTTCTTGCCTCGAACTACAGTGTTGTGGAACCAGCTCTCGGCGGCAGTATTTCTGGACCTTTACGACTTAGAGATCTTCAAGGAACGAGCCTATTCCTTCCTTAAAGCCCGGCAACGCGTCTGCAATTCCTCTGGTTTTGCGGGTGTCCATGGGCGGCGGTGATTACTCTCCATCAGGTGACCCGCCTGCTCTTTTGCCTCCTTCTTTTTATATGAGAAAGAAATACAACACAGTTTGGATAAGTAAATTCCGACGTTAAATGTAGTATGTATTACTAACGAAAGATTTTTTTTTTACTTAGCAATTTAAACTGCGGTATGTCATAATCATAATACAACATAGTTTTAACTAATGAATACCAACGTAAAATGTTGTATGTATTACTTACCATAAATTTTGTTTCATTTCAACAACTTAAAATGTTGTGTCATTAAACAATACTGATTTATGACACCCACAGCGACGTAAGTTGTTGTAAGTAATTTAGACCACATTTTAGGTTGGCATCACTATAAATTAGTAAAATATGACAAGGAATATAAAAAATGTAAACATACCTGAGATATTTAGGAGGTCTGAACCACGAAAACTGTCGTGATCTATTTGATTTAACGAAACATTGCGATTTTCGGTAATTTCAGTTGGATTATTTTTTTGTAAGCTCGTCTTGTTTACCATATCACACAGTTTACGACCTTTAGTTTGTATTATGTAACGTTTCATTTTAATTTGATATTCGTTTTGATAAATACAACAATTTACGTTTTGCAAGTGCTCGTTAGGAAATTAGGAGTTTTTGATCTTTTTTTTTTGATCTTGTAGAATACATAAATTTAGACGTAGTAGTATAAAAAACTACTTTTTGAAATTTTGTGGGTTACAACAACTTACGTGGGAGGTATCGATATGTATGTATGATACATAAAAATATAACCGAGACGTAAAACGTTGGACGATATCAAACAGAGGACTGTACTTGGCTATCGTCAGTTAAAAACTACTTCATGGGACCGCAGGGAGTTTTGTAAACTGACCCCCAAACTTCATTATGGTAATGGCACCCAATGGTGATGATCATGCATACAATATACTTACTTAGGACTATTATCCCCGAAGGGTTAGTCAGGGTCTAGGCAATGAGGACCGCAGAAGCAATCCCTTGCTACAGTCCACTTTTTACCAATAACAACTGCACATGTGCTCAGCGTGATAGGTGTTGAGTGTATAGCCGCTTTATGCTGTTAGATGTATGTGTATAGTCTTTAGTCTTTAGTAGTAGCATTTTATGAGAAGCAAGGGAAAAGATGGGCTGGCAGTTTTCTAAAAGCCGCCAGTACAGCTCACAGTCATACACACACCTTAATTTTTATTAAGAACAATAAATAAATAATAAATAAATAAATCTTTCCTACAATCACACCAATTATCTAGCCCAAAGAAGCTTCGAAGAAACTCGTTAAATGGTTACTAGACAACGGATAAACATACTTAAAATACTTAAATACATACTTATTATACATAGAAAACACCCAGACCCGAGACAATTTAGACAAACAATAATTTCTAAATTGACCCGACCGGGGATCGAACCCGGGACCTCAGAGATGGCGACACCATGAAAACCGGTGTACAAACCACTCGACCAAGGAGGTCGTCAAACAATCAATTAAAAGTGTAGTTTCTGATCAGTATTTTCTACAATACCTTTAGGGGACGAACTCTGATGTCATGAAAAAAAAATCATCTGTTACCATACGTTTTATCACAAACTACATCAGTCCCAATATAATCACTTGTCACGATCATCTGCAATCCATTTCACAAATTCAAGTCTGTTGTGTACCCATTTTTCACTTATAAATAGTAATAATAGAACAAAAAACAAATTAATTTAGCTTAGAGTGGTAATTTTGCTTTGTTAACTCTAATTTATGATACTTTTTTAAAAATATTTTTGTGATTTTTATGCATGCCGTGGCATCTTTTAATTGGAGCAACACCAGTGTAATAGAAATAAGGTTTGTAATGTAAGAATGTGTTGGTGTATGCTTTGCTGGATGTCCTTAATAGATAAATACATTACATTTGATCAAGTTAGATATAACATAATGTTTGCATAATTGCATAATTGCTATCTACCGCCCGCCGAGCCAACACAACACTACAAATTTTATTAACGCCCTAGACCTACTATTGGCAAAATTAAATAATTACAAAAACGTGATCTTGTGTGGCGACATAAACATCGACATCCTACCAAACACATGTGATAACCGCTCTTATGAGTACCTAAATGTTTTGGCGAGCCATTCATTACTCCCAGCGCATATTTCACCAACTCACGGTCGAACATGCCTTGACCATTTTATAATAAAAACGAAATTAGAAGCAACCTGTTTCGTAGTGGAATCATCAATAACCGACCATGAATGTGTAGCCCTGATTATTAATTTCAATTATATTTTAGACTACAGTTATAACAGAAAAACTATACGTGTCGATTACGATGGCTTGGACAGCGCTATTCAAAACTTTAACCCTCAGTTGATTCTCTCTTGCGACGACGTGAATATAGCTACGGACCTCCTCATCGACTATATCACCTTATTAATTACACAATACTCCAAAGTAGTTGTTCCCCCAAAAAGAAGTCTAACCTATAGACCTTGGATTACGAAGGGATTGCTACGCTGCTTAAAAAATAGGGATAATATACATAAAAAACTAAAAAAACATCCTGAAAATGAAATACTTAAAACTACATATAAAAAATATAGAAACTTTTGCAAGGGTCTTATTAAGAAGGCTAGGAGGAGCTATGAGAAACAGGAGATTGAGAACGCTACAAATAATAAGAGAAAGCTTTGGGAAGTTATTAAAAAAGTTACATGCATGCGTAAGGCAGTTGACCATTCACCTAGTCTGTTATCTCCAGCCAACTCGTTAGGTAGCATTAATAAAGTAAATGACTTTTTCTCTAACGTAGGACGAAACCTTGCTGAAAAAATTAATGGCCCAAGCTCAAATAATATGTATACCAGAGTAAAAGGTACGTCGAACAAGCCTATGAAATCCCTTGTCTTACTCCCCACCGACGAGACTGAGATCCAGCGGGTGATCTGTGGGTTAAGAGACAACTGTGCCGTGGGAATAGACCAAATCTCTACGAAGTTCATTAAGAGATATTCTTCTTTGCTTTCCATTCCTATCACCCACATTTGCAATCTGGCCCTTTCCACAGGAGAGTTCCAACGTGCGTTCAAAATTGCACTTATCAAACCTATACATAAGGGGGGGGGGGAGAGGGATTGTGTAAACAACTTTAGACCAATTTCAATTCTACCAACAATGTCTAAGATCCTCGAACGCTTAATGAACAAGCGACTTACAAACTTTTTAGAAACCCATTCTCTCCTATCACAATCCCAGTTTGGCTTCCGGTGTGGTAGGTCAACCAATGATGCTGTGCACGCTCTGACTCACTCAATTATAGTCAACCTAGATAATAAAAAGAAATGTCTCGCAATATTCCTAGACTTAGCCAAGGCTTTCGACACGGTCTCTGTCCCCCACCTTCTATCTAAGCTGGAGGAGATGGGAGTTAGAGGCCTTCCTCTAAATTTATTTAAAGACTACCTATCACAAAGGAGGCAACGAGTCAGGATTGACCAGTGGCTTAGTGATGAACAAACGGTGACTTTTGGCTTGCCGCAGGAAAGTATAAATGGCCCGACGCTATTTTTGGTGTATGTCAATAGTCTTTGCAATATGCAACTCCAAAACGGCACAATATTGACATTTGCTGATGACACTGCCCTCTTCTTCTGCGGCGACAGTTGGGAAGACGTCTTCATCAGTGCACAACGCGGCTTTAATGAAGTATGTACCTGGCTCCATAATAACGTACTGACTCTGAACGTCTCAAAGACTAAATACATAGCGTTTGCCCACAGATCAAACCAGCTCCCTGCACCATCGTTTCATTTAACAGCTCACTCTTGCCCTACGGGAACTCTTCTTTGTTCCTGTCCTACCCTTCAGAGAACCGATAACTATAAATACCTTGGAGTAACCTTACGTAAACTGATTTATACATTTAAGTCCTTAAAACATGTAGCTGATCGCAAGACACTCAAAATGGTATATTACGCTCTCTGCCAATCCTTAATAGACTACTGCATCACCTCATGGGGTGGAGCAGCAAAATCTCACCTCATCCACTTAGAGAGAGCGCAGAGAGCCATACTAAAGGTGAGTGCTGGCCTCCCATATCGATACCTAACCACTGACCTTTATAGGCATTGGAACGTTCTTACAATAAGGCAAACTTTTATTCTCCAAGTTGCGCTCAAAAAAACACTTCCAGCTGCATTACGATCCACATTTAGTTATAGGAAAACGCAGGAAGGGCAAGGTCTGCAAATCACAAAAGCTAAACACAAGTCTCTCTCATATTTTTTTTTGTTTCCTCGGACCATTCATTTATAATAAATTAAACAGCATCCTCAGTATATATCCCCTTCCAAAGAACAGCTGTAAAAAAGCGATTATAAAATGGCTTCGCGATCTTAATTACGACAAAACTGAAAGTTTTTTACTCCCAAGTTCATAAACGCTGCCACTATCCATCAACAAAGATGTGTCTTAATAAGTAGTAGCCTTGCACTGTTCACACTCCCACTCACACGCTCACACACACTAACACGTCATCCTCACGCAGGCACATCCACGTACACACACACTCATACACATCTCATCTCACTCATCCACACAACACGCGCACGCACACAAAACACGCACACTGATACACCAATATAAACATACATATGCACACAAACTTTTGTATTATTATTGTAATCTTGTTTTGTTTTACTTTTTCTTTTTTGTTTTCCTTGTAAAATATCGTCCAATACTACATTTCCATCCACCCACCATGAGTCCGTGGAGTGGGGCACTGGTGACCCGTATAACGGGTTTTTTTCAAAAACCTCTCTCAGGCACCAGTCTCTCACAAAACATAAACATAACGTCCACCTGTAATGTAACCATGAGTTTTTTTTGTGATGAGAAAATAAAGTTATTTTGTATTTGTATTTGGAACGGTATCTCATGACTTTAGAGTTGGTTCCATAGTAAAGTTGTGAAAAATGTAGAGCAGAAACTATCTTTAAAGTTTTTGTAAGTAGGTACTCATTATAAAATAAGGGTGTATGTGAAGCTCGATGGCGCAGTGGAGCTCGATGACGCAGCGGCTAGCGCGTTCGGCTTGCGATCTTGCTCGCTAAGCAACTTTCGCAATGCCGGGTCGCTGGATGGGTGACCAAATTTAAAAACACCCGAGCTCCGTTAAGCCGTTGGTCCCGGTTGTTGTCGTGAGATGGCAGCCGTTAAAACCCACCAACCCGCACTGGGCCAGCGTGGTGGGTTATGGCCCAATATCCCCACGTGCTATTGTTCACGTGGGAGGCCTGTGCCCAGCAGTGGGACGTTTATAGGCTGATGATGATGATGATGTATACATACTAGTTACCAGAAATAGCAAATCTATACACCGAGATTTTTCATTGGTTTTGGAGCCGAAAACGTTATAATACAAAACAAGTGTTGTACCTATTTATGAAATAATAATCGCTTTACGAGCTAAGTAAAAAAAGTTGTAAAAGTGACTTTTTGTCGAAAACAAGTAGTGACGTTCTCCTTGTCAACTCGTACACCGTGACCCCTATGAACTTTCCCGGCCGGCCGCTGCGCCGAGGCGGCGGGGGCGGGGGGTAGGCGGAGCGTTTGAAGCGTCTCGGTCATTGACTTTCGTAAGATCGTCCGGTACCAAGGGTTCTAACGTTTTTTATGAATATTTTTCCATGATTTTTTTATGCTCATATTTGTAGTTTTACATGCTAAATAGCTTCAACTGATAATAAACATGAACAGGGTTTTGGCTCCAAAACCATTGAAAAATCTCGGTGTATAAACAAATACAAATTAATTGCCACTAATGTTTGATCGCGCATCACTTAAGAAGGGCTGCACATGTTTTGACGACCTCCGTAGTCGAGTGGTTAGCACACCGGGTCTGGCGTCGCGCCATCTCTGAGGTCCCGGGTTCAATTCCTGGTCAGGACAATTTAGAGAAAAACTGTTTTTCTAAACTGATTTCGGGTCTGGGTGTTTTTATAATGTTTATGAATATTTATCCGTTATCTTACCATATTAACGAGTTTCAAAACAATACTCATCTTAATTATTAGTGTGAGCGGTAACAAATTTATTTATTTTATGTTTTGTTAGATCGTCTGCGATCCATCCCTAGACTATGAGCGGATGGGTTGAGAGATTTTCATATGTCAAGTGTGTCCTCCATCGAGAAAACTACTTATAGTAGTGGATCCGAGTATACAACGACCTTCACCGAGCCGGTTAATGGACGAAAAGTATTTTAAATCAAATTTAATGTGTAAGCGGTAAGAAAAGGGCAGTTTTGTCTATGTCGTGGAACACCTCAGCCCTGAGCTCAAGAACCTTCATGCTGTAGCCCGCAGTAAAGCAAAAGAATTGAAATACAGATACGTGTGGGTGCGCGACGGTCGGATCTTTATGCGTCAAAGCGACGAGTCTAACTATGTGCACATCAAGAGTATGGACATATTAAATTGTTTGTCGTATTGATGCTAAATTTGTTAATTGTTTTTACATAGAGGCGTCTTAAAGAATAAAAGCTTTTATTACCAAAATGTGAGAGGTCTGAGAACTAAAACCGTACAACTTTTTAATAATATTGTTTGCTGCAATTTTGATGTGTAAGTTTTTACGGAGACTTGGTTGAACAGCAGTGTCTCGGATAATGAATTGTTTGATGATAGGTACATATTACACAGACGTGATCGTGAGAGTAGCGGATTCCACAGAAGGAAGGAGGGCGGCGGAGTTCTAATTGCATTCTCAAAATGTTTTAAGTCCTACCGCTTATATAATTATGAAAGTGATTGTGAAGACCTTTGGGTTAAATTGGAATTGCGTGATACGAAGAACAAAGTTGAGTACCTGTATATCTGGTCCTGTGTTTATTTGCCTCCTTCCATTCAGCTGCATATTCTGGAACATTTTGTTAGTAATTCTAATGGTATCTTAGAGAATAGCGGTGATAAAGCGATTATTCTGGGTGATTTTAATTTAAGTACTTTGACATGGGAAAAACCCCCTGGGCTTGAGCTTTCTCCTGCGACTTCAAACAGCTTGCTGCATAACGTAATAATCGACTTTATGGCGCTTAATAATTTTGCTCAATACAACTCTTCCTTAAACATAAAAAACAAAACGTTGGATCTCATACTCAGCACCTTGTTAATATCGCAGTTTACCGCTTGCACAGACCCACTTACTGTTGTTGACCCACTGCATCCCCCTTTACAATTTTACTTGCCTCTCGAATGTGTTGAAAATCTATTGCTGAAATGCGCCGATAGATACCATTTCTATAAAGCGGATTATGAGAAAATTATAGAATATATGAATGGAATTGATTGGAAAGACGAATTCACAGCTTGTCAAAATGTTAATGATATGGTTGCGGTTTTTTATAATCTTCTAAATTCGTTAATAATCAAACACGTATCAAAGTACAGAGCCCACAACAAGAGAAAATATCCAATATGGTTCTCTGCAGCACTAATAAGTGCTTTTTGACCTAATAAGGTCAATCAGAAAAAAAGAGAAATACAGATTAAAATATCGTAAGTACGGAAATCAGCGTAACCACGTTACTTTTGAACTGTTGAGGGATTGATGCACTTTATTACATAACTCAAATTATAGAAGGTACCTGGAATGCCACGAATCGTACCTGAAGTCAAATCCAAAACTTATTTGGACTTTTGTAAAGCAAAAAAGAGGCTGCAGTGGCAGTTACCCTGCCCAGATGTCATCCGCAGATAAAGTTGCTACTAGTGGTGCTGATGTTTGTGAGCTGTTTGCTGAACAGTTTTCTTCAGTTTACAATACAGTCACTGTAACTGGCCCAGATAAAATAATTGTGTATCAACAATTATTTAATGTCTATTTCGGTTACTTCATCTCAAGTCTATAGGGTGTTAAAAAGACTTGATTCAACAAAGGGGGCCGGCTCGGATGGAATTCCTTCATTATTTGTGCACTAGCAGTGCCCTTAGCAATGATCTTTAACAAATCTGTGAATTCTGGTGTTTTCCCAGATTCTTGGAAGGAATCGATTATTTACCCATTGTTCAAGGATGGTGATGCTGGCATTGTCGGAAATTATAGACCGATATCATTGATACCTGTCTTTGCAAAGGTGTTCGAGTTGTTGGTATGCTCAATTCTGTCCTAGCATTTTAAGCAAATTATAAGAACGAAAGAGGGAGAAAAGAAAGACGAGATCAACTACTACTAACTTAATGTCCTTTGTTGGGGACCTTGTGGAGGACGTGGATCACGGGCATTCACTGGATGCTATATACACCGACTTTAGCAAGGCCTTCGACAGGGTCAATCACTAGTTACTTGTCTATGAGCTTCACTTGTCCAGGATAGATGGCATTTTCTTGGACTGGTGTAGATCTTACTTGACAGATCGAAGATCCATCGTCGTTATGGAGGATTACTCGTTTAAGCCTTTTCTTACTTTGTCTGGAGTTCCTCAAGGTTCCCATTTAGGGCCCCTGTTCTTTAATTTATACATAAATGATGTATACAGGTGCTTCATAAAATCAAAATTTTGCATGTTAGCTGATGATTTGAAGTTTTATAGACGAGTGGATACAACTGAGGATGTTCGACTGCTTCAGAATGACTTGGACAGCTTGGTGGTGTGGTGTCAGCTGAAGGATAAGAGCTTGAACATAAATAAGTGTCATGTTATTCGCTTTACAAGGAAGAAGTTTTCTGCCTCCAGAACATACTACATTGGTTCGGAACCACTAGCCGAGAATAGAATAGAATTTTGTTTATTCGCAAAAAACATGGTACAATTTTTGTTTTTGATAACATGATAGTGTCAAGTTCATGCATGGTTTACCGCTTTAGCGATATGCAAACATTTCAGTCGTTATGCATTATTAAAATATATCCAACTATTTAAAGAAATTAATACTTAATATAAAACAAAATTAAAATTAACAATAAATAAAACAAATTAAAATTCAAAATGTCCAGTCTTGCATAGAATAACAATGTCAAAAACAAAAACAAAATGTGAAGAAAACAATGTCCAAACAAGTACGTCAAAACAAAATATGGTAAGTTTAAATAAAAATTAAGAGGTCACTAAATTAAATGGCAAATTATAAAACGTGGAATACTACTTTACTATCATAGAAATTTCATACGAAAACAAATGACAAAGTTTAATTTTATTTATCGAGGTTGGTCAAAAATAAACATTTGTGACCGCTGTCAAGATAATGTAAGCTTTACTCGCTGTTTGCTTATAGCACTGCTTTTCAAATTTGGGTCATTACTCTCTTTTAAATATGATTTTAAGCAACTACAGTGCTATTCACAGCGCTAAGATCGACAAAAGCGACGAAAGCCGTTTAAATGGGCAACAAGAAATTGATATCATCTCAGACCGCATGCATAGTTTTAAGTTAAATATGGGGCTGGTACTGTCACGGCTATGAGAACCCTTTATAATATTGTTGATTTTTTATGTTTTTTATTTGGGTAAATCTACTACAGTGAAATTATTTTTTTTTTATGTAATTTAATCACACATAATTATTTTAAATAATGTATTAGAATTTGTAATTATTTTGATTTAAATATTATTGTTGTATTAGTTTTATTACTTTTCAATTATTTTATTTTATTTTATTATTGTCATAACTTTGTACCTGATATTTTGTTTGCTCTGTCCATCCTGCATGCTGTTTGCACCTGTAATTGAGGTGGCACTTATCTTGTGTAATGTAGCATTATATGTGTATATCCAATTTATGTGTAAGTGTTTGCTTTGTTGGTGTAACATATAAATAAATAAATAAATGTATTAAAAAATATATTGCGAGTGGGTTGGCTGAATAATTTCAGTCCAGTATGTATATGTTTAATTAAATATTTAAAAACATTTTTTTTAAACATTGCACTTGTTTGGATAATAGATAAATTACATATGTACCAATCGAAAGTATGAAGCCTATAGAATATGCAAACGTTAGGTTGACTATTTTTTAACACGCTTTTATTAGGTCGACCTGTATATAACAAACTATGTAATGGAATATAAGGGAACTAATTTAACCATCTTCCAAGGGTCGTAGCGTAATGAAAATTGGCATCGGTCTGTAGCTCTGATGACAATACAATAATATGGTACTGTCGAACTGATCTGATGATGGAGCCGGAAGATATGAACTGGAACTTAATGATGGAAAATCGTATCATAGCTGTTTTGGATTTCTTAGAAAAGTCTTGTAATGAACTTTGACCACGATTAGGTTTCAAGGTCTGATGATGAAGCCGGAAGATAGGCACTGGCATTCCATGATAGAGTATCGTATCATAGTCGTGTTTGCACTTGTGAGAAAGGCCACGTGATGGACTTTGAACACGATAGGTTTTGTTACGGCGAAAGGCGGTTCGCCGTAACAGCGGCGAAATAAGGCTTAGGCAGGAATAAGGGAAAATCTGGGGCTTACCTGGTTCGGGCTGGAGCTGGCTGGAGCTGAAGGTGGCTGGCGCTCTAGGCGCGGGCGGCGGGCTTGAGGGCGGCAACACACAACACAAGTCACTCCACTAGGCACTGATCGGAGGCGTTTAAGGATAGTTGAGCTGGTACCAAGCGCTCTTATTCACAAACACTGTAGTCGTGGTTGTTAACGGGCTGAATTCTTGCTCGCGCGACGCGTGGGTTCGTCTTGAACGCTCTAAGCACATTGCGTCGTTGCGCGGCGCCGGCGGACACTTCGTCGAGTATAATTGTCAACTCACTGTGATTGGCCGATCACTTGTTGCCCAGTCGTTGCACCAATATGCATCTTAAATGACCGGCGCAGAGACGGTTATCCGTCGCGCTGTGGCGCGAACATCTTCCCGGGCCCCAGAGGGTAGGAGGGGGGGGGAAGGAATGGAAATTAAAGGGGAACTACAGCCCTGACTCGAGCTGTGTTGAGTTAATGTCGAGTGGGTGTTTATATGATGAGCTGGGAGGAATGCACGTGTGTGACTGTATGAGTACAATTGTATGAGGGCTGAAAACCTGTGTCACGAAGCACAGGGGGGGCAGGGGCGCGAAGCGCAAAGGGCCGCAGTCAACGCCGAGGCGTGGGGGCGCGGGGGCGCAGAAGCGCAGGGGGGGGCATAAGCCCGGGGGGCCGCAGTCAACGCAAAGGCGTGGGGGCGCGGGGGGGCAGAGGGCGCGGGGGCGCATAAGCGCAAAGGGCCGCAGTCAACGCAGAGGCGTGGGGGCGCGGGGGCGCAGAAGCGCGGGGGGGGCATAAGCCCGGGGGGGCCGCAGTCAACGCAAAGGCGTGGGGGCGCGGGGGCGCAGAAGCGCAGGGGGGGCATAAGCCCGGGGGGCCGCAGTCAACGCAAAGGCGTGGGGGCGCGGGGGGGCAGAGGCGCGGGGGGGGCATAAGCCCGGGGGGCCGCAGTCAACGCAAAGGCGTGGGGGCGCGGGGGCGCAGAAGCGCAGGGGGGGCATAAGCCCGGGGGGCCGCAGTCAACGCAAAGGCGTGGGGGCGCGGGGGGGCCGCAGTGACTGCATGCTAAGTAAGATCGTGCACTGAGCACAGCACCAAATAGGCACAAAAAACAACAACAAAAAAGGGCTGTACACTGGGCCTACCATCATGCAGTCACTTGAATCGTGAACTGAGCACAATGGCATATAGGCACAAAAAAGGGCTGTACACTGGGCACAAAAAAGGGCTGTACACTGGGCATACCATCATGTAGTCACTTGAATCGTGAACTGAGCACAATGGCATATAGGCACAAAAAAAAGGGCTGTACACTGGGCACAAAAAAAGGGCTGTACACTGGGCACAAAAAAAGGGCTGTACACTGGGCATACCATCATGTAGTCACTTGAATCGTGAACTGATCACAATGGCATATAGGCACAGAAAAGCGCAATGCGCACTCTGGCGCAAAGAGCAAAGGCGCAATAAAAGCAAATACAAAGCAGACTGCATGTGTGTATGAGCTGCAGGCTGATGTGTGGGTGCACATGTGTAGAAGTACTATGCTCCTGTGGTGAGCACGCACGAGATTGAGTCGATTGCCAAGGCAAGAATTAAAAGCAGAAAAAATATAAAATTAACACGACCATAAAAATTTCATTACAAAATAAAACGGGAAAAACAACAATATCGTCGTCTAGACGCGGGTGTATTATACATACCTAAAGTTATATGTGCAACCCAATTAGTAAGTAAAAATATAACACGAATCGAACACTGTTCTTGGAACACGTTCTTAATTTATTTTTGTGGGTAGGTTAATAATATTTCGCAATGCACTTTGCAACGTCTATCGTGCAGAAAGGGTCATGTAAGGCAATGAAATTAGGAATGTTACGCGATAAAATTTAAAAATCAGAAATTAAAATTAAGCTACGTGATAACTACGAAATATGAGTAAATATTATTTTAACGGGTCGAATGACCAACATGTAATGAAATCGTTAATGGGCTGAAATAGTTATCCCATATACACATAATAGTGGACTGTATTAATAATGTGGGGCTGAATGTCTACGGTAACATGCACCTACTCCTGCGACCCCTCATGCGACCGCTGTGCATGCGAGGACGCATGCAGCGTTCTGTCGGCGGGTCGCTTTGCCGGAGTGTCCCGTAGCGCGGGCGGAAGCCACCGCGCCGCCGATTCCGGCTGGTAATGCTGTGTGGCATCGTCCGGTCGGTGAAGGGATGTGTGGTGATCTGCGATGCCACACACTCGGCATGCCTTCACCGACTTGCATTCGTCCGGGTAATGCGGTCCGAGGCAGCGGGGACAGCGCTCGCGCGACACCACAAAGTCCCACCGGCCCTGCGTCGGCTGGGCATTGTAGTCAGCGCACGCTATTAATCTATGCCCCCTAGTCTTACAGTAAGGGCAGTAAGGGCTGTTTGGGCTGGCGTGCATTGTGTGGGTGTTGTGTGGACGTGTATGGGTGGCGGCACGAGTCGAGGCAAAAAAATGAAGTGTGTAAGGTAGTAGGGTTTAATTTAGTGGACTGTTACTGGGATGTATCCGGCTCGTAAAGGATCAAAATGTTACGGCGAAAGGCGGTTCGCCGTAACAGCGGCGAAATAAGGCTTAGGCAGGAATAAGGGAAAATCTGGGGCTTACCTGGTTCGGGCTGGAGCTGGCTGGAGCTGAAGGTGGCTGGCGCTCTAGGCGCGGGCGGCGGGCTTGAGGGCGGCAACACACAACACAAGTCACTCCACTAGGCACTGATCGGAGGCGTTTAAGGATAGTTGAGCTGGTACCAAGCGCTCTTATTCACAAACACTGTAGTCGTGGTTGTTAACGGGCTGAATTCTTGCTCGCGCGACGCGTGGGTTCGTCTTGAACGCTCTAAGCACATTGCGTCGTTGCGCGGCGCCGGCGGACACTTCGTCGAGTATAATTGTCAACTCACTGTGATTGGCCGATCACTTGTTGCCCAGTCGTTGCACCAATATGCATCTTAAATGACCGGCGCAGAGACGGTTATCCGTCGCGCTGTGGCGCGAACAGGTTTCAAGGTTAGACCAAAAAGTATAAAATAAATTAATAGTAAAACACTAGAAAAACACGCTTTTATAAATGCACTTAGAAACAAAAAATAAATTATGGATCGTTCAAGTTGTCTCTATTTCTGTGCTGAAGTGTAAACTATGTGCTTTTAATTATAATATTTGATTGTAAAAGCGTGTGGCGCTGGAACAGGAAAGACTTTTTGATAACAAATACTAATACTAACTTCCTGGCGGAAGCTGCATGAGGTCGCACAAGAGCATAACGTTTTTGCCGCCAAAGGGTTACTAAAGGGAACCAAAGATATCTCGTCCACGAACAAGAACTTTACATTCTGCCACTGTTGATGCATTACCCTTACGTACTTAATTTCGTGAAAGAAGAGGCGTTAAAAATGTCGGTGAATGTCGTATCTCCTCGCTGCTGGCGTATGTTTTGTCTGAGTTCGACAAACTGTTACTTTGAACAGACTGTTTAATGTAGAGCCACCTACTAGTCGTGCTGCAACTCCAGTTAGAGCGCCAATCTGTGTAACCTGCTTCCCGTAACATCGCTTAACATGATTTCTCAGCAAGTTATACAAAAAGTCTTTCCTGTTCCAGCGCCCCACGCTTTTACAATCAAATATTATAATTAAAAGCACATAGTTTACACTTGAGCCCAGAAATAGAGACAACTTGAACGATCCATAATTTACTTTTTGTTTTTACGTGCAATTATAAAGCCGTGTTTTTCTAGTGTTTTTTAAACTGTTAATTTTTCCTGTCATAACATTGGGTAGGCACATTAACAGTAGGTAGGTAGAAAAATTCATGTGACCAGAAACTGGAACAGTGGTTATGGCACTGTTCAAGTATCTGATCAGTTTTTAAACAAACTATTACAAAATGTAACATACAACTATATAATTTTAATCTTCATAATAATAAAGGAAAACCATAAGAGACAATGGATGGTCGACTGCAAAGAGAATACGAAATTTTCATTTCCACAAACAGATTTGGAAATATAAATAAAGTTACAACTGAATAAAACTACTCATCCGATTGATAGTGCCCGAATAGTTTTTGAAAAAGCTTCATGTCGATTCCATTTGGTTAGCAAATGCTTTGACTGAAAGTTGCATCGAGCATACTCGCCAGTTCTTTTATAGTATGGCGGGCGCTTATGAAATATTCATATTTTCTTGCTTTAAAATACAGCAGACGCTTTCGATGGTCGTTTTTTAATGATATTTTTTTACGGGCAAACAGAAACGCGGATTTGTCGCAGCACTTGCCAAAAACCTAGCGTTTTCCCGACGTAGTGCTCACAAGTCTTGACGAAGATTCGGCATTGCGCCAGCTCGTGCCAATACTAGCTCTGAACCTCTATTTTTAAATAGGCTAAAGTGGTTAGAGACGTGTATGTAGCAGCTTTTTTGGCGGTTAAAGTTACTCGCGTCCGTAGGTTTACCCTTGAGACCCTACACGTGACCCCTGGGTGGTGCTAAATGAGTGACACTGACTGAGTGGTAGAGCCACGCTGCGTTGCAGCACGCATTGGGCCGGCTCGCCCGGTGTAATACCACCCTCTCACGAATATCCGACGTGAAATAATGGCACATGGTGCTGTTGTGTTTCGTCCGGCCAGTGAGGGTTCCGAAGATTTATCAACTTTTACAACTTATTAAGTTTGTATGAATATGAATTAAGCAGCTCATAGTATTAGCTCTTAGTTTTAACCAATATCTTTACATAAACTTGTATTTATATTTATTATTTTCACTCAGTAATTTTGATTTTAACTATGACTGCTAAACATTGTTATAGAGTGACATTTACAGGTAAATTGGAATAAATAAAGCTTGTTTGTGGTAATTACAACCCTAATTTTAAAGAAACATAATAAAATACTGGGTAATATGGGTATAACAATATTTAATAAATCCATACAAATTGACGTTCAAACGTAACAAGTACCACAACTAGCAATTCTAATCAATATTTTGACAGAAAACTTTTTTTAAACAGGTAACTTGCGTAAACCTGTAATTAGTGGATCTGAATTGTCAAGAAGCATGTTAATTAAATCTTTATTGGTCAAAACACGATTCATTTTCCGCGTATGATCGCGTCTAAATTGCTTAAGGTGCAACATATTCGGTTACACTAAGCCAGTTTGAGTACTTTTCTAGTAGATTTAATTTTGTACGCTTTGATTTCTTCCAGTAATGCGATATTCTTTTATATATATTTCCTATTTTATTATTTAATGACGTCAAATCAATACTGTCCAAGTTGTTTCGAAGACAAGACGTTTCAACAAAATTGTTGAGAGTATATTGCGCTTTTTCCTTAATTCTGCCCTTCGCAGAATGCCAAATGTCGAAAACAATCATTCTCGTTACTGAACATTTTAAAAATGTACCTAAAACAACATATGAACTAGGGCTAAAAAAATCCTTTTTATTTTGTTCTGTGGACACCTACACTTTGATACCCCTGAAATCTAAGAACAGGCAGCGTCATGCAGCTGAAATTTGTATGCTATAATCTAGACATACTCCCTATTAGAGTAACATATGTCTCAGGTCAGCCGAGGTCAGCGAAAAGTTATAGCTCTCAATCTTTTAAAAGTTTGGAAAAAAAATATAAAAAAAATCTTATAAATAATCAAAGTATATATCTTGTTCTTGCACCTTCATGTTGTAATAACAACAAAAAACTTAATTGTAAATAAATGAGACAAGAAAACAAAACAACAAATTTCGGTAACACACACGACCGGGTAACCAAACTCAAGATGGTCTCACTTCCGACGTAACAAAGTGAATGGTACTTTGAAGTAATTGGATTACTAATAACAGTTTTTAAAGAGTAGTTTACTAATGAATCCATTATCAATAGTTTGAAATCGGTAGGCGCAAGTGACTTTTTTGGATTTATGGGCTATAAATGAATCACTGTGCAGTGGTCGGGATTAGCGTTGAAAATGACATGTATAATACAGGTATCTTTCAAATGATCCCTGTGTTTTTTAATAAAATACAGAAATTTTCCTAGCTTGGCTTCGATGGAATCTTTCGCATATTTAAATATTTCACGGTGTATTTTATTTTAGTTAATTACATAACGCTTCTATTGTCTCCCAAATCTAAAACGTTTATAATAATCTTTACCCCTAATACAATGGTAAAATACCCACCAGCCCGCATTAGTCCAGCGCAGTGGGTTTTGGCCAAACCTCCCCATGTGACGTTGTCCATGTGGGAAGGCTTATGCCCAGCAATGATTTGATTTTTTTGTTAGTGTCCAGCACCATTTAAATTACTTTTTGTTTCATTTATTTTCATTATTTATACCGTTATTTGAAAGATAATGATATTTATTTATTTATATTTTATTACATTTATACTATAAATAAAACAACAAAATAACTTAAATACTTAAACAAAATTAAACTACTTACCCAAACATAAAACTATAGAAAATAAACCTATAAATAAAAGATGTCCTCCAACTGTGGGCTCATGGGGAAGGTACCAAGAATGCTGGCAATGTTACCTCTTTGGATTGCCAGGCTGATACGCTGGCAGAGGTAGCTGCCAGCCTTCTTGTCACCGGAGGCTTTAACGAGTCGAGTACTTAACTCTTTAACGAGCTGTTTTGCCTCCGGCCCCCATGGACCCAATGTCTCCACCGCAAACGGAACAAATATATAGTTGCGGCCTAGATTCGCGTACTTGTTCCGTTTGCGACTTTCAGCACTTAGAGCAGCAGCTTATTAAGTAAGTATGGTAAGCATTCTACATTGTTTATTTTATGTCAACCGAGATATTGATTCACCTACGAAAAGAACATTAAAACCAGCAGTATTCAATGAATATTAAAAAGCATAATTTAGTTTGATTTATACATTCTGCCAAAAAAGTTACGGGAACGGATTTATTTATTTTTTTATTTATTTATTCATTCATTACACTTGTAAACTTACAGATTAAAAATCCAAGTCGCCTACAAGCTTAGACTATGAAACACATACTTACATAATTAGGATCAATTTAACCTTCGTCAGACTCAGAACATTGCCAACGATCAGAAATGTCAAATTCACAAAAAATTATTAATAAGTCAATCAGGAGCACAAATACCTACCTACTTAAATCTAGATCAATGCCATGATAAAAATATTGTCAAAAAAAATTGGTTGCCTGTAAAGTCGGTATACGGGCGAAAGTTTTACGTGACAACGACTTTGAGTGGTAAAATAATTTTAATGTGAATATTCATTCGTATAGTAGGAAGAAGGATGAAATAATAGTAACAATTTAAAACATTTATTTAAACAAAGAATTATATTTAAAACATAGTTGAGTGGGAGAGAGACGCAAGGCATTCGGCGGGCCTCTCTCTCGTTCGGTGACTCATCGTAACGTTACCGAGCGTTACACTTTTTCATAAGTGACTCCCAGCCGCAACCTAATTTAAGACGTTGTCACGTCAATAATTCATTACAACAGATGTCAAAATTAAACGTAATATAGAAAAAATAAATTAAAATTAATTAATCGGAAATGTCAAGTTGAAAATATTGTCAAACAATTCATTACACAGCTGTCAAAATTATACGTATATAAAAAACAATGTTTGCAAAATTGGTAGAATGTCCAACAATACATTTAATTATAAGTACTACTTAAACAGCAGGAATTGGATAACGAATTTTGATAATTCTGATCATTATTTAAATACAAACAAAATTTATTAAATATATGTCCTAAATGGTTAAAAAAAATGTCAATTTCATTGTGCTGGGCGAGCAAGTCTCCTATGCAGCGCAATGCGCGGTTGGTAGGTGCATGGTCGGCACGCTTGGTCCGCGTCGCTGGCCGGGCCAGCAGCCGCGGCCTGCGGCGCGGGGCAACCGAACCTTCTTCATCCCGTTGAATCTTTCTTGGAACCAGCAGGCATACCTTTTCTATGATTCCCGGGCAATCAATTTTGTGGTGTATTACCGACAGATAGTGTTTTAAGAGATACATAACTCTTCTAAATTTGAGGGTGTCCATGTCTACCATGCCAGATACAAACATCGACGGATATAGATATGGGTAGTAACCATATCTTTGTTTGTACTGCCAGCGTGCAAACTTACGCTGTACTTTTTCTATCATGAGCGCATATTTGGCTTCGTACGGATCCCAAATCGTAGCACAATACTCCAGCTTGCTGCGAACGAAAGCATTGTATAAAACCAATGCAACCTTCGGATTGTCAAACTGAGCCGCAGTTCTTATAACAAAGCCTAACATTCTATTAGCTAACTTACAGATTGTTGTTACATGCGTATGAAAGTCAAATTCCGTATCTAATTCTAATCCTAAGTCACGTATGTTACTAACCCTTACCAATGGTGCGTCAAACAAATTATAAATTGCCTGTATTGGATGTCGCTTGCGAGAACAAGTCATGACTTTGCATTTATCATTATTGAGGGGAAGGTGATTGTCTTGACTCCATACCCAAACAGAATTGATGTCTTCCTGCAACGTTAGAGTGTCACTGACGTCAGTAATACTGAGACTCAACTTAAGATCATCCGCAAACATAAGACATTTAGCTTGCTGCACGCTGTTTGGGAGGTCATTCACAAAGATCAGAAATAAGGTAGGCCCTAAGGTACTACCTTGACTCACCCCTGATCTTGTGTAGTATATCTTTGATTCATAGCCATTCAGCCTGACATACTGACACCGATTACGCAGATAACAGGACATGAATCGAAGCAAGTTTGGCGTAAAACCTATCATCGCCAATATTGTCTAACAAAACATCATTATCCACCAGATCGAAGGCCTTTCTGAAATCAAAATAGGCCGCATCCACCTGACCACCTTTATCCATCTCAGCACAGACGTAATCAACATGCTCCACCAGGTTTGTTGTGGTGGAGCGACCCTTGCGGAACCCATGTTGGCTGTCATGTAATAAATGACGTATTTGTTGGCTGATATGATAATTCAGGATAAACTCAAAAATTTTAGCAAATACTGAGAGTACTGCTATTGGTCTGAATGATGACACTTCCATTCCTCCATAACTTTTAGGTACTGGAGTAACTCGTGATAGCTTCCATCTTTCAGGATAAATTGCCTTGCTGAGAGAGAGGTTAAATATGTGGAGCAGAGGATCACTCAAAATAGCAAAGCAATCCTTCGCTAAAAACACTGGGATGCGATCAGATCCTTCAGAAGATCGCGGTTTGAGCCGTTTCACTGCTAATTTAAGATCTCCCGCGTCCACTGTCAAGATCGAAATGAAAGTGGCATCAGATTTAGCGTTGTCAGTGACGGAGGCACCGCCGCGATCCAGACACGGGGCGTCGGCGCGAAAGACAGATCCAAAATACTTAGCAAAAGAGTCAGCCGCTTCCTGACGGTTTAGGCGCATAATGTCCAATTCGCAAAATGTCCAGCGGTCGCAAAATGTGTTAAGTTATTATTTTTTTAATCAATTTTAGATTTTATAATGCATGTAATTTGAAAGAAATAAGACAAAAATAAAATTGATTAAAAAAATAATAACTTAACACATTTTGCGACCGCTGGACATTTTGCGAATTGGACATTATGCGCCTAAACCTTCCTGACCCTTCACTTCTGCACCCTGATAGGTGTAAGTATTAACACCACGTCGCTGTTTTTTCTTATCATGGACATAGTTCCAGAATTGCACGGGATCCTCTACAATTTTACTTTGGATAAAGTTTAAGTGCCGCTGATACTCAATATCCATTAATTTCTTAACACGTTCCCGATAGTACTTAAAAAGCTCCCTGTTGAATTCCTTGCCCTCTTTTTTATACCTAACCAAATGAAAATATTTCTGTTTGATGTTATTTATTATTTCTGTAGTAAACCATACCGGATAAGTGTTCGGTTGGCTTTTTGCTGAGTAATTTTTAAGCGGGACAAATTTTGCTATAGAGTCGTACAACTTATCATAAAAAAGCTCCACAGCAGAATCCACATCAGTAATTTCGAATAATTGCGATCAACTAATATCAGATAGTGCCTCATACAGCCCCTGTAGATCGCCTTTCCACCAATTAAAGTCAGGACCAGATGCAGAAAACAAGGTGGGAGGTGGCAAGGTTGTTAACATAGGTTTTTGGTGGGAAAATTTGATATCCACTTCAAGGGCTGGGTGATGTTTATCAAGGAGAACCAGGGGGTCAAGACTAGTAGTTACACTGATATCATCGAGCTCAAGATCACTCAGCACAAGATCTAACATAACTCCATTATCATTAAATACACTATTATGTTGCTGCAACGCACAGAAGTCACAAAAAAAGTCAAATTGCATTTTAACGTTTACAGTACAAGAATTAAGATTGAAGTCACCTATAACTAATATATCCATGTCAGAGTACATGCAAGATGCATTTTCAATACATGTCAATACATTCATATACTGGTCATCATTATAACTAGGAGGGAGATATACCACACAACACAAAAATTTAATATCCTTATTACTAACAATGACGAATACAAGTTCTTTGTCCTCAGTCAGAGTTGAAATTTCATTAATAACGCGTACTGAGTAACAGTCACGAATTGCAAGCAATACTCCTCCCCAGCCAGAGTCACCAGCTCTGTCTTTACGCACTACCGTGTACCCAGGAGGAAACAGTTCGCCATCACATACAGAACTTGTTAGAAATGTTTCAGTTAAAGCGATAATATCAAATTTGCTTTTTGATACATTATTATAAAAAAACACTAGTTTTTGATCGAAGTCCACGCACATTTTGATAAAACAAGTTTATTTTAATAGATGGGCGTGTTTTTTTACGCACGCCCCTCTTTTGAACAAAAGTTCTGTCGCCAAGGCTTAACACATAATATCTTCGGTCCAACTGTTTGGACACATGACAGATTCGGCAGCATGGATTGGTACACCCAACTTAAATGAAGCATAACGCCCCCGCGGCTTTATTTCCTCTACGGTACAGATGTCACCACCACACACAGAGGTAAGATGGTCGCGAACCTGCTGAGCTGTAGTACCCTCCTGGACGTAGTACAGGTGGAGATACTTCCATCTTTCAGCTGCCCGTAGCGACGTAATCCCTGGCGCGGCAGTGCCTCTGAGTAATCCAGGATGGGAGGCACGCTTTTGTTTGCGTTTTACTTCCACCCATACCCCTACGTCAGATCCATCGTCATTCGAAGAAGGCAATACAGAATCAGTTGGCGCCCCGCGTGCGGGTTGCAAGGAGATGGAAGGGTTGCTGGCAAAGGCCGAGGAAGGCATATTTGTCGTGTTCGTTTTCTTGGCAGGCGCACTGGTATGTTTTTTCGGTATTAATTTGGGAGTTGCGTGCAACTTTTGTTTCAAGTGGGTGGAAGTAGTGGAAGTTTGATTATTAAGTGTACAGTTGTTATTGCTCTCGCTTTTCTTGATATCACAGCTTAGGGCAACTTTGGACTCATATGTCAGCTTTAGATCATCAATTTTCTTTGTTAAAATGTCTATTTTGTGAAAGATTTCATTTCTAAAAGTAGAAAACTGTTCTGAAATTATAGATTTAATTTTTCCAGTGGATGGATGGAGTGGATGATTTGTTTACTCTTAAATTAGGTTGCGGCTGGGAGTCACTTATGAAAAAGTGTAACGCTCGGTAACGTTACGATGAGTCACCGAACGAGAGAGAGGCCCGCCGAATGCCTTGCGTCTCTCTCCCACTCAACTATGTTTTAAATATAATTCTTTGTTTAAATAAATGTTTTAAATTGTTACTATTATTTCATCCTTCTTCCTACTATACGAATGAATATTCACATTAAAATTATTTTACCACTCAAAGTCGTTGTCACGTAAAACTTTCGCCCGTATACCGACTTTACAGGCAACCAATTTTTTTTTTAGTTAGTTTATTATCTAGTATGTATTGCGAATTTCGTAATGGATAAAACATAGAACAAAGAGTTGTTTTAAATGCGTCGCCAATGTAATTTCGTGTTCGAAGTCACTGAAAATGTTACAGAATGCTTACGGTGAATCGACTTTATCAAAAACACGTGATTATGAGTGGTACAAAGAGTTCAAAAGCGGTCGAGATGTGACAGAAGATTTGCTTCGCTCTTGTAGGCCATCAACGTCTTCAACTAAAGTTAACATCGCAATATTGAAGGAAATGGTGACTGAAAATCCTCATTCAAGTTTGAAAGAGATAGCCGCTGAACTTCTGTGTCTCACGAGTGGATCCGTACCAATTTAAATAACTTGGGTATGAAACATGTTGCCGCTGGGCTAGTCCCAAAAGACCTGAATTTTCTACAAAAACTCAATCGCATAAGAGTCGCTGAGGACATGCTAGAACGAGTCAATTCCGACCCAACACTCTTGCAGCGCATTGTTACTGGTGACGAGACGTGAGTTTACAAGTTTGACATGCAAACTAGTCAACAAGCTTCGGAGTGGCGCCTTCCGACTGAACAGAAACCGAAAAAACCCCGCCAAAGTCGATCAAAAGTCAAAGTCATGTTGACTGTTTTCTTTGACTATCGCGGTGTTGTGTACTCGGAATTTTTGCCGGAAGGTCAAACGGTAAATAAAGAATATTATTTGAGCGTTATGCGGCGTTTAAGAGAGCAAATTCGACGAAAAAGGCCAAACTTTTTTAAACGAAGTTTTGACCAAAAACTCAACAAATACTTACCATCGAGCAACCACCTTATTCACCAGACTTGGCTCTAGCCGAATTCTTTCTTTTTTCTAAACTCTAATTACTATTTCGTGGCACCCGTTTTCATTCGGTAGAAGACATAAAGGAAAATTCGCAGCGCGAACTGAACTCAATGCCGGTAAGAGCGTTTAAAAAATGTTTTGATTATTGGATTATTCGTTGGCGTAAGTGAATCGTTTCTGAAGGAGCATACTTTGAAGGCGATAAAATAAATTTGCATGAATAACTAACATTTTGTTTATTTCTGTTTTTCCGGTACTTTCTTGACAAAGTAGTACATGAAAAATACATGGTATTTAACAGTGTTATACATATATCATTGTATTTTTCAGACCAACCTTAAATTTGTTTTTCCGGAAATTACATGTATTTAACAGCAAAACTACAAAGTTTCGAAAGACACAAAATGTATATCTTTCGCCATTTTCAACGCTAGTCAGGATGCATGGCGTAATGTTAAGGATAAAAACAATGCTTACTGGCACACTCCTGGTCTCCATCTCGAGGAACTCGTGGTGGTACTGGTAGTTCCGGGGCGGGATGCGCCGCGTCACGAACATGCGGTAGTAGCTGGCGATGCAGCCCGGCGTCAGGAAGCCCAAGTACTCCAGCGGCTTCTCCAGCTCCGGAGCTTGGATGAGAATTATACATACATATAATCATGACTATTATCCTCGAAGGGTTAGTCAGAAACTAGGCAATGAGGACAGCAAAAGCAGTCCTCTACCATAGTCCACTTTCCACCAAATAGCGACTGCACATGTGCTCAGTGTGACAGGCGGTGAGCCAATCGCTGCTCTATGTTTTAGTATGTATGTGCAGTCTTTAGTCCGCTGATCGACTCTTATGACACCCAAGGGAAGAGAGGGGGTGGTAGCATTCTTTCACCGCTACGCGATACGGTTATGAGATTGATATGAGATTTATCATTTATTTAATTAGTAACTACTCATTCAGGTAATTGTAACATTATAAAGTTGAAAAATACAATATCCTAAATCCCAATCCCAGATAAAACATCATGCCACACTGTAACTTACATTGTATATAACCGGGTCACGTAGCGGTGAAAGAATACTATACCATCCCCTCTCTTCCATTGGGTGTCGTAAAAGGCAACCAACGGACTAAACACTGCACATACATCCAACAGCATAGAGCCACAGTATATGTATAAGCTAAAGCAATACGGAAACTATGCCTATTTTTTGAGATAAATACCTATCACTCCAATTGAGCGTTAGGGTTGTCCTCCTATTTATGTAAAATTTAAGAAGTTTTTGTTTAGTTAGCGGTGTATCTTGGCTAGTTAGGCCGTTTTTGAGATAACTAGCTACTCTTCATTAGAGTATTTAGGGTTATCACTCTTAATTTTTATAATATAAAAAGGTTTTTTAAATTATTTATTAGCACGTTTATTTGGGTTCTATAATGATCAAATAATCTAATGAATTAACTAGATTATAAACAAATGTTATGTAATTAAAAAATCTTCAACAATTTAAAAAGTCTTTCTCCTTTGTTAGTTATTGTAATATACTCACTGAAAAATACTTTCGCCTACTACGACACGTTCGAAAAGCTTTATTATTAAATTTTGTAGTGTAAAAAATACAAATTGTAATGAACAGCTTTTTTAAATAAATTAACGGAAAACATGGATACGGCACTATTATGAGTTTAAAAAATGAAAACTCCGGTTTTGTAGAAGCCGAGTTCAAGCAGCCGTATACTACGCAATACACTCGCGGCATTTTTGAAAATCGCGCGCACAGCGCACGCAATACATTTATTATAATACAAAACAGTGACCACTCGTCTCGACGCGGCACTAGCATTGAGAGCACTGCGATGTCCGGTTAGGGGCCTTGTTAAGACGTGCGTCTGTGGGCGTGCGTCGTTTCGAGCGTTTGTACGAAGCTTCCTTACTGCTTTAGCTTATATTTATACTGTGATAGAGCGGCGATAGGCTTACCACCTGTCACGCTGAGCACATGTGCAGTCGCTATTTGGTGAAAAGTGGACTAGGGCAGTGGAGGTCTGCTTTTGCTGTCCTCATTGCCTAGTCTCTGACTAACCCTTCGGGGATAATAGTCGTGATTATATGACTGTATGTATGTAAATTACAAAGTTTACAGACGCCAGTTTTAACCTACACAAAATGTCAAACTTTATCAATAATCTGGAACTTTTACTAGAGTTACCAGAGTATAAGGATCAACAGTTTTTCATAAGTTGATCTGCAGACGCGTGTACACAGTAAATCATGAGTCAGTTATTTTCAATTTCTATTACTTACCTACCACAACATCAATACGATAATTGGAAATCACATTTTTTCCTTAAAGTGTTAACTTAAGTTAACAATTCATTATTGAGATGATTGCGGATAGGGTCGATTGTCCCTTTATCCGTAACTGCTGTAACGGACATGTTTCCGAGGCTTCGGGTAAGGCGGCAATAAAATATTTTTTATTGTTACATGTCTTTATTATTATATTTTTTTAACCTTTTATTAATTTTAATTAATTAATTGATTGTTCACATTTCTTTATATTATTTATTTTATTCATTATTTTATTCGTTTTAATGCTTATTTATTAACTATAATTTATTAATTTTACTATATTATTTGTGTCATTGTTGTGAATGTAGGAATTTCATCATTTTATAATTTTTATTTTTTTTATTGATTTAGTTATTTTGCTTTTAATTTAATTTGTTGAATGTTAATTTTGTAATCCATATTTTAATTCTATTTTTGTTTTGTTATTTTTATTTTGAATTATTTGATTTTGAACATGATCCCATGTTGGTTGAAATAAACGCATTTTATTTTTTATTTATTTTATTATGATTTATCATTCTTCACCTTTCATCCCAAAAAACGATAAATGTTAGCCGTTTGTGTCGCTAGGGGAGAGACACTTGCCCGTTCGTTCGTTCGTTTAGATTAGTTGTTAAGTCTTAACTACAAGTTAGTTAACTGTTTTCATTTTTTATTAGTATTGAGATCAATAAGTGCCTGTAAAGGTTTACATTGAATAAATCATTTGACTTTGACTTGGAATGGTCAAGAATTTCCATTTCGTGGCTTAGTTGGCTTGTTAACGTTATACAGTTTTCTAAGTTAGCACTGTAACACAAGTTCTTCGCAGTATTGAAATAGTTTTCAACACGACGTATTCCTTCCCAATAAGTAGTTATATGTTGTAATACATAATTAGCGTCCATTCATTGTGCATAATTTGCATTTTGCCGACTGCGTCATAGTAGATAGGGCGTTTGCATTACGCCGTCAATTAAACCATATCATCCCGATAACAATGTAAACATTGTTAGCAGAGTTATTAATAGAATTGATATTTTGTTCCCTTCTTTTTTCTTCGTATGTTTTGAGTTTAGTTTTGATCTTGATTAGTTGCAGGATCTTTTTCAAGAGTTTGATTTCACTGCTCAAGGGTAGGAGTGATAGTTTAGTTACAGGGCGCTTGATGGTACCCGTTTGAGTTTTGATAGTAGTATAACTCGAACGTAACCGTCAGAACCCGGATGAGTTTCAAGGACACGCCATAACGCCCATTTTGCTGGTGGTGAGTTGTTGTCCTTCACCAGTACTATCTCATCGACCTTGATGTTGTTTGTGGGCTTGTTCCACTTGCTACGAGTTGTGTTAGGTAGGTACTCGTTTGGGGTGCAAATTTGGGAACCTCCTCGTGGTGCACCCTGGGGTAAGGCCTCTCGGCCCACGTTCAGCGTGGGACAAGGGGCTTTATGCTAATCCCTGGCGCCCCTTCTGGGCGTCGAATAAAGTAGGCGGTGCTCCTTCTGGGCATCGCACCCCCTTCAACGCGCGTCCCTTCTGGACCGCACAGCGGGTCAGTCGGACCTGCGGGGGGGATCTCCACGTGCGGCCCACTCTGGGTCGCACGCTCGTCGCTCACTCTCGAGCGGCTTTGAGGGGAGTTTTGACGGCGCCCCTTCTGGGCGTCGTTACACGGGGTGGGATCGAGGTAGTTCGGCGCCCCTTCTGGGCGCCGCTTCAGGCAAAGGTGCCGTCGTTGCGGGGCGCGGCGACGGGCGCCCGTTTTCGGACGGGTTGGTGGGCGGCAAACAGCCCACCCCCTAGCGACCAGGGGGATTGCAACCCCGAAATTGCTAACCCCCCCCTTTAAATGAAAATGTCGCGTAAAGGGAATGGTATGTCTTGTGCTCCGGCTGACGCCCGGCGCTCGCAGGTATCCGGGCCTGCGGGTGTTAAATTGACTACCGAAGACTGCCCTGAGGTAGGCGACCAGGCCTCAGGTGCCAGTAATGCCCCTGGAAGGCAGAGGGTGGAGGAGCTCTCGAGGAGCGAATTTGCGAGTAGAGCCTTAAGGTGTCTTCGCAGTCACGCGAAAAAGGCGAGAGAGGAGAAGATGGCGATGGAGCCAGATCCTGGCTTTTCCGCGAAGGAGGCGACGAAGAGTCGCAAGCGACCCGTCGGAGAGAAGAGGGTCCCCGACGAGGATCGGTCGGGGGACGAGTCGAGGGTGTCCGCAGCGCCGAAAGTCCATGCGGCGCGGCGAGGAAGGGCGAAAGGGGGCTTGACGCTCGGCTTCCCTGGACGCTCGGAGGAGGAAGAAATGCCTGATTGGGAGGGGTCGACGGGGGTGCCTTCGTCGAGCGGCGAGGACTTCCAAACGGACGATTCTGGTTCGTCCGGGTCGTCTATGCGGGCGATCCGTCGCAGGGAACGGCAAGATGAGCGTGAGACCATCGAGTGGGAGAAGGCCAAGAGGGCCGAAGCCGCCAAGGCGGAGAGGGAGACGGCAAAGGCATTAGCGGAGGAGAGACGCGCCAATGCCCAATTAAGGGAAGAAGTTGAGGCGCTCAGGGCGGAAGTGGCCCACATGCGCCAATTGATGGCCGAGCGCCCGTCCCCAGTAAGGGAGACTCCCGCTCCACCCACACTGGAGGAAGAAGCGGTTGTCGCGTTGAGGGAACTCTCGAGGACCTTCAACGCGGCGATCGCGGATCTAGGCTTGCGAATCGCGGGCCTAGAGAGCAGGCTGGACTCGCCCGAGAGGGAACGCCCGCCTTTTGCGGCTGACAGGAGGAGACGGGAGGAGTTTCCCCCTCTCCCCTCACCCAGAGCAGTTCTGCCGTCGAGCACGCGTGCTCCGGCGCCCCCGACGACCCAACCAGCCCCGACCACCAGCTGGGCAGCGGGTGCGGCTCCAGCGGCCGATGGGTGGAAGACTTTCTCCAGCAGACGGCGGAAGAGAGTGAACCGGAGCAAGGCGCCTCCTGCGACAGACGGTCGCGCGCCCGCCTCCAACCCGAGGGTCCCCCCGGGGCTGGCTCGTCCCGCCCCGAAGAAGATCCGACTGAAGAGGCCACGGTCCACAGCCGTGGTCATTCAGCTGCGGCCAGAAGCCGCGGAGGGGGGCGTCACGTACGCCCAAACCCTCAAGAGAGCAATTGATGCCATCGACCTTGCCGAGGTTGGCGTCACAGGCTTGAGGATCCGCACCGCCCAGAACGGCTCTCGCCTTATCGAGGTTCCGGGCGCGGATAGCGGCCAGTTGGCCGATAGGCTTGCCGAGCGGTTGCGGCAGGTCTCGGGCCTGGACGACACAGCCACGGTCGAGGACATCGCGGCGGCGATCTCCCTCAAGTGTGGCTGCGCTGCCGAGCGCGTGAAGGTGGGGGCGCTGCGCCCGGGCCCAAACCAGTCCTTTTCGGCATTAGTCCGATGCCCCATTCTGGCGGCGAAGACTCTGGGTAAAGAGGGGAGGCTGTTCCTGGGGTGGAACACCACCAAGGTGACGGTTCTTGGCTCCCGCCCAATGCGCTGCTTTAGGTGCATGGGCGTGGGCCACGCGAGGACGAGGTGCACACCTCTTGAGATGGACCGCAGCGGATTATGTTTCCGCTGCGGCTTGCCGGGCCACAAGATGGCCACGTGTACGGCGACGGAGCCCTACTGCTCCGTCTGCGAAAATGCGGGAAGGCCTTACGCCCACGTCATGGGTAGCAGGCGCTGTGACCCTCCCCTGAAAATGGTGAGGGACGAGGCTCCCCGGACCATTCCGCCAGCGCAGAGGGCGCAGCAGCGGAGGCCACCGGTGGTGGAGGAGGTCGAGATGCAGGAGGCCGCGGCCTCGACCAGTGCCCCCGCATCTCACGAGGTCATATACCTACTCCCCAATTCCCAGCCCCAATATCTCTCCTTCGAGAGATACCGGGCTGGATAGGGACGACTTTCCGGACGTCGCGTCGAGCTTGCTCCGCACGTCCAGGCACAGCCCATCGCCGACACCGAGTGCTGATGATTACATCACACCATAGCCCGAGAGGATAGCCTGAGGGGATTTGTGGCACACAGTGCCACCTGACCGGGGGCTTAACAGCCCGCGACCATAGAGCTGGGGCGGCAGAGTGCTTTCGCCGGTCCCGCCTCGGTTCTCACCCGGTCACGATGGTGTGTAGTGGAGGTTTTAGTGGGTAGGCCCCCCTCTTCCCGAGTCCCCGCCGAGGCCGCAGGGCCTGGACGGGGAAACGGGAGTTGGGGGGAGAGTCCCACATAACCCGGGCGGGCCCCCACGCGAGGGCCCCGGGTATGCGTAAGGCATTTCCTTTACTATAAAAAAAAAAAAAAAAGGTAGGTACTCGTTTGACCAATTTTTCCAGTATTGCTGGAACATCCTGTTCGACTAGTTGCCATCTGCGTCGCATACCAATGTAGATTGATGATGATGATGTTTGTCTTTCGTTAAGTACAAAAATTGTTAAGTATCAGTAGTTTAGTCATAATATTGAAAAACATTAGAAAAAGGGGTAATTTTGGGATTTTCTTTTTTGACGTGACAACGTCTTAAATTAGGTTGCGGCTGGGAGTCACTTATGAAAAAGTGTAACGCTGGGTAACGTTACGATGAGTCACCGAACGAGAGAGAGGCCCGCCGAATGCCTTACGTCTCTCTCCCACTCAACTATGATAAATTTGTGCAATTCTTATTTTCATTCAATTCCTTGTTCCTATTGTGCAATTTAATTATATTCATATCAATAAATATTCTACCGAGAAAAAGACGTTGTCACGTAAAATCTTCGCCCGTAAAACCGACTTTACAGGCAAACAATTTTTTTTTTTCTATCGAGTGAAGTTCATTGGATCTTGTAACTGAATGAGACTTTGAATAGATTAGATCCTTAACTATGGCCTGGCCGCAGCCGCTGTGCCGCGCCTTGGGTATGCGCGTGGTGGTGCGTGGTGGGGGGAGTGGGAAGTAAAGAGCATGAACTCACATAAGATTCGTAGTGTCAGACAGTTCTTACGATATCGAAGCACAGTTTATTGAAGCTTTATATTTACGAGTATAATTACATCCAATCCGTTTTTGAATTAAAGAACCAATATAAATGAAATAAATTTTTAATTATTGGAAATATATGGAGTGACTGCTAGGGGCCGCGGGGGGCTTCGGGGGCTGGTCGGGTCGGGTGTTTTGAACATGACAAAGATGACAAAAAAGGATTTCGTGTTTTTTTTTCATTTTTAATTAAATAATTCTCGATGACGGCAGAATTACTAAATGGAGCAACTGTTTCGCCCCCCCGCCTCGCCGCTCGCGTGCCCGGGGCGCGGTGCGGCGCCCCTTTTGGATATTTTATCTCATGTGCGTCTGACACACTAGTTGCCGCCGTGAGCGATGACGGCAGAATAACTAAATGGAGCAACTGTTTCGCCCCCCCGCCTCGCCGCTCGCGTGCCCGGGGCGCGGTGCGGCGGTAGCGGGCAGACTATAATACATACTTTTTTTTCCAGAATTTAAACCATTATTTTCTATGTCTTAGATGGTTTGAAAAACTCAAAGCGCGACCTATCTAGCCTTAACTCATAAACCCTACGCGCGCGCGTAAACCCTGCGCTCCTGACGGACGTCAAATCGATATCGAGTCGGCTTTGCTTAACGGAATATGAACGCTCGGGTCACGCGATGGGTTTCATTTTCGCGTGGGGGTCGTTGGAGGGTGAACCTTCTGTACGGAAGTAATATTAGTTATTCTGTGCTTGTACCAAGACAAAAACGAAACAATTTTTAAAACACACAAATTTATGCTTATTAATTTTTAACGTTATCTATGCTTAAGTATTTATAAAAAAAGATATTTGAATGATTAAAAATGTCAACCTTATTGGTTAGGTACTAATGTTTTCCAAAACTCATTTCAACCGTTACTTTATTTTACTTTAAAAACTCAGTTATTTCCAATTTCTATTACTTACCACAATATCAATACGATAATTGGAAATCACATTTAATTTTATTCCTTAAAGTAATAACTTAAGTTAACAATTCATTGTGTTTATCATTCTTCACCTTTCATCCTAAAAAAAACGATAAATTACCTATAAATATTAGCCGTTTGTGTCGCTAGGGGAGAGACACTTGCCCGCTATTTTTGTCTCGTACCAGGATACGTTTGTTTACACAGTTCTATGACCACGGCTTAAATTTCGGTTCGACGCGATTCTTTTTCGGCGTGCAGTGGTACTGGGGGTAGCGATGCGCATTTTGTCTGGCACAGACTATAGCTCATTAGATTAGTTGTTAAGTCTTAACTATAAGTTAGTTAACTGTTTTTTTTATTATTATTATTATTGACGTGAATAAGTGCCTGTAAAGGTTTACATTGAATAAATAATTTGACTTTGACTTTGACTTTGAGATATTTTTTAAAGATATTTCATGGAAAGTATTCTTCATTCTTGCTTAAGTGTAGATGAAATGGTGAAACAATTTTATTATATTATTAGAAATCTTATCGAAATTCATATACCTAAATCTCGTTCATATTCAAAGGAGAGATATCCAAACTGGTTTAACCGCGAATTGATTAAAATGTTAAAAGAAAAAAATAAATACAGAATTAAAGTAAAATTATATAATAACCCTCTATAGATTATCCTTGGACTTATTAAACAGGAGATGTAAGGTTTTTATGAAAGTATGTTATAAATCATATTTAACTAAAGTAGAGTCCTGTATTATAACGAATCCGAAGTACTGTATGGAATAAAACGTGAAACAGAACACATCGCTCTGTCTCGTTCGGCCGATGTGACGTCGCGCGGCACTCAGCTTTGTGTTTCTGTCTCAATTCAATTAGTTCCAATTATTTGCAATTGTTATGTGTCACATCACTTTTTTCCTACCATTATTGCTGCTAAGTTGATGGAGTCTAGACCACACTTTTTGAGTAGCGTACATTGTTTTGTGTTTAAAGTTTGATCGGGTAAAACTTTAATTGTGCCGACGGCGCGGCTACCTAATATTAATTATTTTGTGCTTATGTACCGTGCAATTATCGGTAAGAGTCGACAGTTGGTGTCGGCAGTTGAGGCGACAGCCTCTGAGACACGTGTGTGACGGGCCCGTGAGAACTGCCTGTATGCTGGTGCACATCCATTTATCTTGGGTATTTGAGAGCTCTCAGGGGTAGCCAAGGGAAGTTTAGGGTAAACCTCCCATCACCAGCGGTGTGCAGACCAGCCAGCGAACAGATTCCACGCGAGGAACGTCAGCGTCGAGGATTCGCAGCCACCGTCTCCATTATATGTAAGTGCTGCTAAATTATTGTTTAGGTTAGTGATAAGTCTTGTCGTGCTGTAGAGAGATAACTCGCAGATCTCTCTGTAGCAAACAAATTTTGTTAGCAGAGCGCGGTTAATCCACGGATAACCTCAATTAGTTATAAGTTTTAAAGTTGGTTGGTTATACCAACCAAATAATTAGAATAGGTCAGTGTAGTGCTTACAATTTCCATTACATTATTATTACATTTCAATTACATTTGGGTTTGAATTTAGTTGAATAAGATTGACTCACCGCAGCGGTGAGTTAGTAATTGTTCGATAAATGTTTAAGCATTTTGTTTGTCTTTTGATTGCTTGAAAACTCAATTTAGAATTTAAAGTTAAAGTCTATAAAACACAGTGGGCCCAGCATTGAAAATTGTTGAAAAGTTAATTTGTTGTTTTCATTTTGAAAACATATTTAAATATTGTAGGCATTTGATTCACAATATTTATAGTTAGGTTGTCTAGCGATTGCAAGGCTGTAGACACATATATTAATATTGCAGTTATGTCACCATATAAACTGTTTGCTTACATAGTGAGTTTGGCCTATGTATGATTGATTAACATTTGTTTATTGTAGTTCTCTTTGGGAAACTAATTTGAGTTCCATTCATCTGTAACATTTGTTTGTTAAATGACTTGTTTACACAGTAAATTTAAATTGAACATTAAATGTTAACTTGTGGTAATATCATGACTGGCCAACGTACATTATTTAATTAACATTTTTATTCTTTTTCTTGGAAATTAATTCAAGTTTGATTCATTCGCTTATCTATGTGTATTGGTTGAACATCCATTGGTTCATTGTGGTTTCTTTGACAACCCGTTACCTGTTATTTTTGGATACATTAGTTGCAGTTTGCTGCAATTGTGGCATAACGACTTAGGCAATTTTAGCATTACATTTGTTGGATTATTTATTACATAACGGTTTATGCAACAATAGTAATAGCACATCTTGTTTTGTTGGTGCCGTCATTTTTGAAAACCCATTTAATAATAATTGCACATCTTATTTGTAAGTGCGCTTCTCGTTACAAACCCGTATAAGTTTTTTTTGTACCTATTAATTTTTTTTTGTTGCTGCATTGTAATTAAAGTGTTTTTAGGGAATCTTACCCCGGGTTTGTGCTATTGTTGGAGAATTATTCTCATCTCTCGTAAATTTAGTTTTTGGTGACAACGCGATGGCGAAGGCAGTCCTGGCCAAGGAGCTGCGATGGTTCGTGTCCGTGCAAGGTCTGCTGTCCCGGAGTGACCGAGACGACGCCATTTTGGAGCGGGCGGAACAGCTGAGATTGCGGGTCTCTTCGGCTGAGACGGCCATGGAGGCTTTGTCAGAGACTGCGCCGACGCCCAGCAAAGTGGTGTGGTCGGCAAACAAGGAGGACTTTGCCCAGATCATGGAAATCCATGACAATGTCGTGCAGGCGGCCTGCGACATCAAGAGGCGACGAATGGGGGAAGTTGTACCGTCCACACCACCACCAACGGCAGGACCCGCGATAACTGGTAGGCTGCCTACCTTACAGTTGGGTAACTTTAGCGGCGCTGTGGAGGAATGGGTCGCCTATAAGAATATGTTCACCTCGTTGGTGGACACCCGAGCAGATTTGACACGTGGACAAAAGATGGCGTATCTTCTGTCCACGCTGCAAGGCGAGGCCAGGGCACTCGTCCAGCACCTACGGGTCGAGGACGACCATTATGAGACAGCGTGGGAACTTCTCACAAACCGGTACCACAACGTCCGGCTATTAGCCGATGCACATGCCCGACAATTGTTGTAGGTCCCTAGGGTGACTAACCGGGCTGAGTTACGGATGCAGCTGTTGACGCCGGTCACCGTTGCAACGCGTTGCGAACATTGGGGTTGCCAGTAGAGGAGTGGTCATTCCTACTGGTCCACATCCTACTGACCAAGCTGCCCACAAACATTCGCCCCCGGTTCGAGTGGGAAGCAGCAGAGAAGGAGGGAACTACTCTGCTTGGGTTGGGAGACGTCATGAAGTTCCTCGAATACGAGGCTAGGGTCGTGGAGACCTCCCAACCTGACCTGCCGCCATCAGGGGCGCAGGCGTGTAGGTGCGGCAATTCGCAGGGGCGCCGGGCGCCTCACACTGTACAGCCGCAACGAGGACACACTACCGCGCGACTGGCGGCGCTCACGTTAGCGGCCGGCCTGTCTACAGTGTGGCCAATCGGGCCATGCTTTGCTGCGATGCCAGGAATGGCAGGGGTTGCCAGTAGCGGATAGGCGGCGCATAGCAAAGCGCAAGGGTCTGTGCTTTGGCTGCCTGTGGGACCATTTTGAACGATATTGTCCCAGGCCCCAGCGCTGCAGTGCGTGTGGCGGACCCCACCATCTGTTGTTATGTGCCAACAGGTCGGGCGCGGCTCCATCGACCCCACAACAGCGGCGCAAAATGGGCGGAGGTGCTCCAGGGCGGAGCCCACCCCCAACGGACTGGAGGCCCAGTCCCGCGCGCGGCGCGCCCACTTATCGGGAGGTGAGCCATGCGCCGGTGCGCACCCATAGAGGGCCCCGCGCCTGCAGGCTACCACACGGCCGGCCCTAGTGTGAGTTGGGCCCCCACGGGCGGGGGCCCGGCAGTTGACACAAAGGGTGGACACCTCCCCGCACCGGGCTGTGTGCGCGCTAGCATAGAGCAGCGCGACCCAACGGTGCCACAGCGGTTCTCGCCGCCGCTGCACGAGTACCCACGGCTGGAGTACCACCCGCCGTACTATCGGTATGGTAGAGCGGCCGGATATGTCCCCCCTAATATGGCGATGTGCATTCGCCGCCCCTACTACTACCCGGAGGCCCCCTTCGAGACGGAGCATCAGGGGAGGCCATAACTAGCCTACCCCTCTGAAAGAGCAGAACCGCGGACGGTTCTGCTACCTACTGCGGCGGTCCGCGTTTGGGGCCCTCAAGGAGACTCTGTCACCATCATAGCATTGTTGGACTCGGGAGCCCAAGGTTGTCTCATGTCCACACGAGTGGCCCAAAAATTGGGCTTGGGTCTCGAGGCCCCCTCAGTGCCGTTACTGGGGGTTGGGGGCATGCAAGTTAGAGGTCTGGCGGGGCAGACCCACGTCACTTTCTCAGCGGTGCATTCCTCTACTTTGAGGATTTCGGTTATGGTCACGGTAATGGACACCATTGTGGGCTGGCAGCCCTCTACCGATCTGCCCCCAGGAATACGGGAACGTACCACGGGTCTAGATCTGGCCGACCCACTCTTTTATCATCCGGCTCCGGTGGACCTCCTCTTGGGCTCCGATGTGCTAGGATGGATCCTACTAGGCACACAGAAAGCTCTAGGTCCCTCTTCACTGGTGGCAGTGTCGACTCTTTTTGGTCTTTCAATTATGGGACCAGTCTTTAATGACTCGACCCCGGATGAGTCTAGAGTCATCCTGTCTGCGTCTCTTGCCAAAACGATGCACCGGTTTTGGAAAATTGAAGAACTTCCCATGGTCCCTAGGGTGGACCCTGACCATGCGGAGTGTGAGGCCTTTTATCAGGCCAACACGTCACGGTTGCCGTCCGGAAGGTTTGTAACTAGGTTGCCCTTTATAGCTTCTCCTCCTGCTTTAGGGCAGTCCAGGATATTGGCGGAAAAGCGTCTGCTGGCCATGGAACGGCGCATGCGGTGTGACCCCGTACTTCGTGATAAATACATAGAGTTTATGCGCGAGTATGAGGCATTAGGTCACATGTCTCCGGCTCGAGTGGATTGTAGCTCAACTGAGCACTACTTCCTGCCTCACCATGCCGTGGTAAAGGCTAAGGTAAGTTGAGAACAGTGTTTGACGGATCAGCCACCACGACTACAGGGGTGTCATTGAACCAGTGTCTACATTCTGGTCGCAAGTTGCACCGGGATGTCGTTGATATTATCCTGAACTTCAGAAGACATCAGGTGGTGTTTGGAGCCGACATCTGGATGATGTTCAGACAGACGGTCATCCACCTGGATGATAGGCGGTTCCAACTGATACTCTGGCGTGAGAACCCGGATGACCCGGTGACCGTCTATGAGCTCAACACCAACACGTATGGGTTGAAGTTCAGTCTATATATCGCCATCCGATCCTTGTTAGAGCTGGCTGAGCGAGAAAGGGCCCGCTTTCCCCGCGCGGCCGCTGTGCTGACACGTGACCTGTACGTCGACGATGTCTGCACCGGGGCCGAAAGTGTTGAGGAGGCTCTCACACTGCGGGATGAACTTATTGCACTTCTTGCAGCCGGGGGATACGAGTTGCGGAAGTGGTTGTCCAACGAGCCTGGTCTTCTAGAAGGGATCCCGGTGGACCACCAACAGAACCCTGACTTGTTTGCGGAGGCGGAGTACCCCAACATGATAGCGGTTTTAGGTATGAATTACCAACCTGTCAATGACATTTTCACTTTTCAGGTGGATCTGGAGCCCCAGAGGGTCTGGAGTAAGAGGACGGTGCTGTCCACCATTGCCCGTATGTTTGATCCAAACGGGTGGATCAGTCCGGTGATCTTCTCGGCCAAGTGCCTTTTGCAGCAGCTGTGGATGCTGGGCGTCTTGTGGGACGAGCCGCTCATAGGGCCTCCATTAGATACCTGGCTCGAGCTAATCTCTACCATGAAGGAAGTCAACCGGGTCGCCCTACCTCGTCGAATTTTGCCGCCGGGCAAATCCCAGGTAAGTCTACACGGCTTTTGCGATGCTTCCGAGCGGGGGTACGCTGCTGCAGTATACCTACGAACTGTTGACTCTGAGGGCCGGGTCAACGTCGTATTACTTTTAGCTAAAAGCAAGGTTGTTCCAATAAGAACTCGTCTGACCATCCCTAAATTGGAGTTGAGCGGGACTCATCTACTAGCCAGGTTGCTAGGTCACGTTCGCCGGGAGTTGGCCGCCACCGTTGACATCCGAGATGTCTTTGCATGGTCCGACAGCCAAGTCGCACTGGCATGGTTGCGCGCGGCGCCACATACTCTGGAGATCTTCGTGGGAAACCGAGTTTCCCAAATACAGAGCATTGGAATTCCTATCATCTGGAGATACGTCCCGGGTGATATTAACCCGGCGGACTGTGCTTCTCGGGGCTGCACTGCTCCGGAATTGGTGGACCACCACCTCTGGTGGGGACCAGCGTGGCTGGAGTCGCCTGAGACTTCTTGGCCTGTCCAGCGGCTGGACAGGACGGTCCAGATCTTGCCTGGGATGCGTGTGCATGCCCTGGCCGTGGAGACGGCCCTGGACCCCGACTGGCTTCCTGGGCGGTACAGCAGTTTGGACAAGTTGCTGGTGGTGACCAGCTGGATGAAAAGGTTCATCCATAACTGTCGACATCCGCGGGAAAGATCTTTGTCCCCAATTGTGAGTGCAGAGGAGCGTCGGAGCTCGCTACTGCTCTGGGTTCGGGTATTGCAGGCGGACCGCTTCAAGGCTGAGCTTTTAGTTCTGCGTGAGGGCCGCGCAAAACTAAAAGGAGCGGTCGCCCGGTTAAATCCTTTTACAGATGCGGAGGGGCTTCTGCGTGTTAGAGGCCGACTTCGGAAAGCCGACCTGCCTTACGGGAGTCGCCACCCCATACTCTTACCGAAGAATGGACCCTTGGTCAAGCTCCTGGTGTCCGATCGACACATCCGTAATGCGCACGCAGTGTGCGGCGCATTATTAGCCATCCTACAAAGGGAGTTTTGGATATTGTCTGCTCGAAGAGCCATCCGTGGAGTGCTCTTCCGGTGTTTGCCTTGTTACAGGTTGCGGGCGTCACTCATGCAGCCGCAGATGGGGGATCTGCCTTCGGACAGAGTCACTCAGTCTCGTCCATTTTCGGGGGTCGCAACAGATTTTGCGGGACCTTTTTCGGTAAAGACGACCACGCTTCGCAACGCGAGCGTTGTGAAAGTCTATTTATGTGTGTTTGTGTGCCTGGCCACCAAGGCCGTCCACCTGGAAGTGGTTTCGGCGTTGTCCACGGAAGCCTTCGTCGCCGCGTTGGATCGTTTTGTGTCGCGTAGGGGTTTGCCTTCACTTATTCGCTCCGACAATGGCCCAAACTATAGGGGTACGGCTACCTATCTAAAAGATGTTTATAAGTTTTTAGAAACTAATGTAGATAATTTAAGTCAACTCCTCGCTCGGAGGGGGGTAACTTGGCGGTTCAGTCCCCCAAATTGCCCCCACTGGGGAGGAATCTTTGAGGCTGCCGTCAAGTCAGCAAAGACCCACCTCCGCCGCGTGATAGGAGAAACGGTCCTGACGTTTGAGGAGCTTGCTACAGTGATCTGTAAGGATCTGTAAGGTAGAGGCGGTCCTCAACTCTCGTTCTCTCTGTCCCCTGTCCCCGGATCCCAACGATCTGGAGGTCCTGACTCCTGGTCATTTTTTGATTGGGCAGCCGCTCACTGCTCTGCCGGAATACCCATGGAGGGAAGAGCGTACAACCCGGTTGTCACGCTATAAGATGTTGCAACAAATGGGCCAGGACTTTTGGAATCGCTGGTCAGTTGAATACTTGCACCTACTGCAGCAAAGAGTGAAGTAGACAGACAGGACTGAGCCTCCTCGGGAGGGAGATTTGGTTTTGTTGAAGGAGGCTAACTTGCCATCCTTGGTTTGGCGCCGGGGCCGCATTTTAAAGTTGTTAGTTGGTGAGGACGGAACTCCACGCGTCGCGGAGGTGTTGGTCGGCGGTTCGATTCTGCGACGAGCCCTAGCAACTCTCTCTCGTCTCCCGATTGAATGAGCTAGCGGTCTGAGGTTGGCCCTTCAGACCGAAGCGGGGGGATGTATGGAATAAAACGTGAAACAGTTCAATTAGTTCCAATTATTTGCAATTGTTACGTGTCACATCACTTTTTTCCAACCACTATTGCTGCTAAGTTGATGGAATCTAGACCACACTTTTTGAGTAGCGTACATTGTTTTGTGTTGAAAGTTTGATCGGGTAAAACTTTAATTGTGCCGACGGCGCGGCTACCTAATATTAATTATTTTGTGAGTATGTACCGTGCAGTTATCGGTAAGAGTCGACAGTTGGTGTCGGCAGTTGAGGCGACAGCCTCTGAGACACGTGTGTGACGGGCCCGTGAGAACTGCCTGTAAGCTGGTGCACATCCATTTATCTTGGGTATTTGAGAGCTCTCAGGGGTAGCCAAGGGAAGTTTAGGGTAAACCTCCCATCACCAGCGGTGTGCAGACAGCCAGTGAACAGATTCCACGCGAGGAACGTCAGCGTCAAGGATTCGCAGCCACCGTCTCCATTATATGTAAGTGCTGCTAAATTATTGTTTAGGTTAGTGATAAGTCTTGTCGTGCTGTAGGGAGATAACTCGCAGATCTCTCTGTAGCAAACAGTACTTTTGGTCTTTTTTGAAACATAAATATAGTCATTGTAACAGTTAGGTACCCCGCTACACTTAAGAATGGAACCGATGAAGTACCGAGTGCTAACAAGGAATCTTGTGACCTTTTCGCAGAAAATTTATCTTCGATATATAAGGCAAACTGTATTAATCATAGTTCGTCCTACGATGTCAAGGATACCACCCAACCATTGCTTCAATCAAGCAATTTACGTAGCATACACCTTTAGAAAAAACAGTTTTTGCAAAGTTACTAAGACTTAATTTGTATAAGGGACCTGGTTTAGACGGAATACCTTCAGTATTTACTGTAAGTTGTGCAACGTCACTTGCCGTGCCGCTTACTATAATATTTAATACCTCATTAGCCACTGGTATCATTCCACTAATTTGGAAAGATGTTAAAGTGGTACCTGTAATTAAATGAGGCGATAATAAAACGTGACTACGAGTAACTATAGACCAATCTCTATGTTGTCAATCTTTGGAAAAGTTTTCAAATCTTTAATATGTCCCTTGGTCCAGTTTCAAACTAAACAACTTATTGATGTCCGCCAGCATGTGTTTGTGAAATCACGATCGACTGTTACTAATTTGGCGTCATATTTAAATAAATTGACTATGGCTGTTGATAGGGGGTGTGTAATGTTTGATATAAATACTTATGATCTAACGTTAGGATAATATAATTTCATTTGATAAAACAACTGACTTAATTTAATAAACATTTAATATAATTTTAGATTCTATAATTTCATTTGTTATAATGTACCTTTGATATAATATACATTTGATATAATAATCTAAGCATATAAAACATTATTCATGTAATAAGCAAGCAGCATGAAAGCAAGCAAGCAGCATGCAAGCAAGCAAACAGCATGCTAGCAAGCATGCAGCATTTAAGCAAGAATGCAGCATGCAAGCAAGCATGCAGCATGCAAGCAAGACTATAGGAAGTGTATTTAGAATAAGTAAAAATTATTTCCAATGAACGTTATGTCCTTTGAAATTAGTTCATTTGTCATTATATGAAATGATACGCACTCGTTGATAGGGGAATCCAGGTTAACTCTGTCTACATGGACTTCTGTAAAGCCTATAATTTGGTTGATCATAATCTCTTGCTTCGTAAGTTGGAAGAATGTGGGTTTGGTGATCCTTTATTGCGCTGGTTTTCATCGTATTTGAGTAAAAGAAAATCCTTTGTGGCAACGAATGGTCATTTGTCAGAACTGTATAGTAATACAACTGGTGTCCCACAAGTTTCTCACTTGGGCCCGGTTCTATTCAATATTTTTATTAATGATTTAGTACAATATATACATGGTTGTGAAGCGTTTCTATTTGCGGATGATCTGAAGCTTGCAAGACAAATTAAAGATGATTCGGATTTCGCTCTGTTTCAGGAAGATATCGATAGAGTGTTCGAATGGTGCACCACTAACAAAATGGTTCTTAATGCCACCAAGTGTCAATTCATACGTTTTACAAAGAAACATAATTCTGTCCTCTCTTCGTACCTTAAAAATAAGACAGAACTACAGTCCGTGTATCAGTTGCGTGACTTGGGTGTCATTTTTGAACTCTAAATTAACCTTTAAACCGCATTATGACATGATTATTAATAAGGCCGCTAGAAACCTAGGTTTTATATTACGTAACTGTAAGGTTTTTAAGAGGTCCTTGACTAAAATAACAGTGTACAACTCCTTGGTACGAAGTATATTAGAGTATAGTAGTGTGATATGGAACCCCATGTATACCGTTGATATTTTACGGTTAGAAAGGCTACAAAAAAGATTTATATGGCACCTCTTCTACAGTTTCGGATTGGCTAAAAAGATACCATCCTATTCTAACAGGCTCAAATATTTTAAAATGCACCCTCTGACAAACCATAGAACTATCATAGACCTAGTATTTTTGCATAAAATTATACACGGAACCGTTGATTGTCCAGATTTACTTAGCGACTTATGCTTTCATATCCCAGGAAAGTATCCTCGTAGTAAGGTCCCGCTTTTTAGACCACCGACTACAAAAACTAATCTTGGATGTCATGCTCCAATTAGTAGGCTTATGAAGCTGCATAATGCTATGGATTCTGACGTCGACATACTCTAAACAGTTTCAAAAAAGCCTTGGCTTTGAGATTAGACTTTCAAAGCTAAGCACTGTTTTTCATTTTATTATTACTTGTTATGTTTGTTATAATATTTAATTTGATAGTTTTAGTATGTATGTGTTTATGTAATTTTAGTGTATTATTTTATTTTCTGGTTTATATAATAAGCATGCTTTGGCTGCCTATAATTGATAAGACATTTATAAATGTACCTATCTATGTTTTGTTTTGTGAAAATGTATCAGTGTTTTTATTGTTGACTGTCCTAATTAATTAAATAAATAAATAAATATCACTGTAATCTGATACTGGCAGCGTCATTATAGTAGTCCCAGTGAGAAAATGGCCAGGGGTCAAACAGTCATAGAATTCCGTGGGGTCCTCGGTAAGTGGACACAGCGACCTTGAGTTTAGGCAGGCTTCTACGTTCGCCAGGAGAGTAGTCATCTCTTCGTAGGTGAGTCTCTGGTCACCTAACACTTGTCGCAGATGGTATTTCATAGACTTGACGGCTGCTTCCCACAAGCCGCCAGCAGTTGGCCAGGCAGGTGAGTTAAAATTCCATTCGATTTCTAGTTTAGTTAGTTGGTCGAAGAACTCAGGTGTCATGATTTTCTTAAATCCTTCGAATTCTTTTTGAAGTACCTTTGTACCACCAATGAAATTAGTTCCACAATCGGAAAACATTTGTTTAGGGGTGCCACGCCTTGCACACAACCGTCGTAGGGCTGCTATGAAGGTTTCGGTACTGAGATCCGAGACAAGCTCTACATGTACGGCTTTAGTGGCCATATATATATATTGCAATGTAACCCATCGAAGTTTTAACGCCTTAGCCTTTGTTTAGCTTGAGTTCGATGAAACCAGAATAGTCAACCCCAGTGTAAGTGAAAGGTCGACATGGTGTCACTCTCTGTTGTGGAAGGTGACTCATTATTTGATGGTTGTCGTTCTGTCTGAAACGGTGACAGCGCACACATTTCCGTAGTTGAGTTTTGACAGCCCTGTTGCCGCCGACAATCCAATATCTTTGTCTTAAATGAGACAAAGTTAGTCGCGCTCCACCGTGCAATGTTGTTAAATGTGAATGTCATATTAAAAATTGCGTAAATCGACTCGTATGTAGTATAATAACGGGGATCTTCATTTTCACCGGCAAGCTCGAGTTTTGGAGGCGACCACCAACACGTGTAATCTTGTCGTCGTCTAAATAAGGGCTCAGCTTCATAATAACACTTTTCTTAGTTATTGTTTCTTTGGTTTCCAGTTGTTTATATTCTGCAGTGAAATAATTTTGCTGTATGTGTTTTATAATAACTTTATTTGCCGCGTTTATTTCGCTAGTCAATAGGTACGGAGTTTCCGATTTCCGTTTAGAGCGCATACTTAATTGTTATGCAGTGAAGTATCCATGATGTTATTCGTAACATTCGTGTCATTGAACTAAAGTTAGTAAACAGTTGGTCTAGAAAGTCTAGATTTGACGCAAAATAGAGAGGAATGGTGCAAAATGATACGGAAAGCCGACCAAATGACCTGGGAAAAGGCTAGGGTGATGATGAATTATTATAAGTACTCGATGTTAGAACAGAATAGGTAGTATTAGAAAGAAAGATAATTATAAAAAACAAAATTTCGACGTTTTGAACATAATGGCTATTGAATTTTATAGTAAACATGTAATGGATTTACGGACAAAAAAATTTAGGAGTAGAAAGGGAGTACCGTAACGGTAGTCCCCGCACTTAGGAGGAGTGATGATTGTTTTGCTTAAATTGATTTTAAGTAGATACAACTCAAGTGAAACTTTAGAAGTGATATTGTTTTGTTTAAGCTGTTTTTCTTTATGTTTTAATAAGTCTAAATGGCTAACTGTTGTTAGTCTTGTGTTATCTTTTAAATTCTGTTTAATATTTTCATTGTTATTTGTAGTGATATCTATCTTAACATTTTAAAAAGACATTTAATAAATGTCATTTAATACTTACAGCGTTTAATTTTACTATCATTTCTAACTTTTAACAGTTATGATATTTTAATGCACCTGAATACATAGATATACAGCGTTTAAGTCGAAATTAAGGCTATTGAAATATAGTGTAATAAGTACCACTGCAATTTGGCTTTATAGGAAAATACTTGATTTCGATTCGCCCATACAATCATCCGTTTCATTTACAGCGTTTTATCGTAACAAAAAAAATGTGCTAATGTAACCTACAGAAACATAAATCAAAAGTAACTTCTATAAAATTTTAGGTATTAATAACAGCTCGAAAAATAAATTAGTGTTCAAAAAATGGCACTTGTAGGTTCAGTAATAAAGAAGATATGATTTTTTTTCCGAAATGTTAAAAGTTTTTTGGCTCTGGTTGACATTTTACATTTTGTGACGTAAGTTCCATCTATAGTTTTTATTTTCAGTTGAGTTGTAGTTTATAAAATCTCGGTGCTTTTAGAAGATAAATGATTAGAAGCTTGTTGTTTAGATGTCGATGGTTGTTGTATATTGTTAATTTTCCCATTTGATGAAGATTTCCAGTTGGAGTTATGCAGCAGGGTATGGTGTTTCATATAACATTCCTTACAAGTTTTGGACGATCTACATTCCACGTTGTTATGACTGAACAGGCAGTTTTTGCCAACTTTTAATTCCGCAACTGTGTAGTACCGCTGTGCCGCGTGTCCTTCTCACATTGCATTAGAACGTGATTTCCGTTGTAATCGGGACTATTTCCATACGTACGCAGTATGATAAGTTTTCCTGAAATCATAATTAGTTTTTTTCATAGTTGGTTGGTTATTTTTTTATTAGACAACAAAATACTAGCTGCCCTACTCCTGTTAGGTCACGTGATAGGTGTGAAATTTGAGACAATCACGGAGCGCAGCGTAGCGATTGTCTTGAATTTCGAGGTTATTTTTTTATAAGACAACAGAAATATTAGCTGCCCTACTCGTGTAGGTCACGTGGTAGGTTAGAAATTTAAGCCAATCGCAATGCGCAGCGTAGCGATTGTCGTTTTTAACATTGATTGACAGTTTTATTAGACATCAGAAATACTAGCTGTCCTGCTCCTGTACAGTAGTTCACGTGATAGATTAGAAATTGCTTACATCCTTGCTTATATATGTCATACCTACAGGAATTTATTTGAAAGGATTATTTTTGTGTTCAATTTAAAACATGTTTAAAGGAATTGTTTGTTAGTTTTTAAGAATGTTATTTAAATTGATTGCTATATTATAGGTTGTTATACAAACCGAATATTTAATTTAATGAGTAATAAATGTTTAGAATAATATACTTTTAATTTTTATGGTGAAAGATTTTATATGAATAGTTTGTTATACGTTCAAAAATTATAACTTTTAAAATTAGATTTTTTGTTGATATACTTTGTGATTATTATCTCTCTCTCTCTTCTTAGCATTTATTAATCCCATCTGATTGTAAGGTCTGCTTTTTTTGTCAGTTTCTTCCACTTTGCTCTGTTCTGACGCATCGGTGTCAGATACATTGCAGCTTCTTAGGTCTTTGGCAATAATGTCTGTCCATCATGATTTTGGCCTTGCTCTCTTTCTGGGTGCAGGTAACTTCAGACTTATTGCCATATTACTCATGTGGTCGGGAGGTCTTCTCTTCACACGTCCATACCACTTTAGTCTGCTTTCTTGTAGCTTGTCGGCGATATCACGTACAACGAGACTACCGCGAATGTATTCGGTGCGTATTTTGTCAAGTCTCGTCACTCCGCACATCCACCGAAGCATTTTCATCTCAGCGACTTGGATAGTATGAACGTGGCGCTGAGTCGTGGCCCAAGTTTCACTCCCGTAAGTGAGCACAAGCCTGATAATGGTTTTACACACCAGGCCCTTTAATTTCACGGGCATGTGCGGGTCACAGGTAACGCCAGTCACTTCTCGCCATTTGAGCCAGGCGGCAGCGATTCGGAGCTGTACGTTAGCCTCTATATTTCCAGCGGAATGCAACATGGTCTCCAGATATTTATATTCGTCACATTTAGTAACTTGTTGTCCGTCGATAATCCGTCCGTCCGTCGTAAGGCGTATATTCTGCGTTAATGTTACAGAGTTCGTGGAGAGAGGGGTAGGGAACAATGTTGCGTGTTACCAATAGCAGCGTCGGTTCGATGCTCACGTGATGCAGCAGAGATTAGGTTGGCGAATGATCGATCCATAGTGGCGGAAGTTAATTGATTAGGCATTAGACATTCAATCACAAACAGAGAGGGTCTTCATGTAAATCTAGTCCGTTACACACCATGTACTGGGTCTTCTCTATGCTGAGCTTCAAGCCTCCCATCTGTAACTGTCGATTCCATTGGCCCAGGGTTTCTTTCAGCTCTTTAAGGGATGAGGTACAGATGGCTACATCATTTACATAAATAAAGGTCCATGGTGCCAGAGTTTGAGCATGTTCAGTTAGAGCATCCATAACCAAGCAGAAGAGGTACGGACTAAGTACAGAGCCCTGATGTACCCCCTCCCTGACCGCTAGGGCTTGAGTTTGCCCCACCGTAGTTTTAATTGCCGACTTTACATCCCTGTACATGTCAGCAATGATATCCACGTACTTTTCTGGGATATTTTTCTTACAAAGGCTCTACCAGATTGTACGACGTGGTACGCGATCAAAATCAAAAGCCTTTTCCATATCAAGAAAAGCAATGTAACGCGGCGTGTTTTTAGCTCTGTATTCCTCAGCAATCACGTTTATGGCAAACATCGGGTCGATCGTAGATAAGCCAGGGACGAAACCGTATTGGTTGTTAGTTAATGAGCTCTCCGATCTAAACCATCAATAACCCTTTCATACAACTTCATCGTATAGCACATTAACTTGATTGCACGGTAGTTGTTGCACTCGTACCTACTGCCTTTGCCTTTATAGAAAGGTATTATGGTACTTATTCTCCACGCGTCCGGTATACATGAAGATTCCCAGGCTTTAAGGAACAGGCGAGTAAGCAGATGTATTCCCTTGCTTTCAAGACATTTCCAGGCCTCTATTGGGATGTCGTCGGGACCTGTGGATTTTTTGTTAGCCATTTTCATTAACGCGGCCTCTGGATTTATTGGTGATAAAAGACCAGCATTTTTGTCAACTTCAGGAAGCTCAACAGATCTCGTTGTTGTATTTAGGTGTTGTTTGTAGTATGTATACCACGCGGCCGGTATGTCCCTATCTTGGTACAAAAGCTCCCCGTCGATGCCCTTGATTCCTTTTGTCTTGACAGGATCTTGAGCAGCCTTACTCCGAGCCTTTGCAAGCTTGTAAATTTCCTTCTGTCCCTCTTTTTTCTCTAGTACAGCGTATAGCAATCCCACAGCATTCTTCATTTCAGTGGCTACAGCTTTCCTAGCTTTCCTTTTGAACGTTTTATATGCATCTCTATCTTCCTGGGTCTTGGTAGTCTGCCTCAACTTATAAGCCATTTTCTTTTCCTTGAGGGCTTTCTGTACTGTGGTGTTCCACCACCATGTCTCCCTGTCCGTCCTCTTTCTGGCTTTGTGCGTCCCAAGGTCTTATTAGCCGCTTTCAAGATACTGCCCGACAACTGTTTCCACATGGTGTTTAGATCATCTTTCATATCGACGGTCAACTCTCCTAGCTGTGATTTAAACTCTTCTGCCCGTACACCCTTCAGCAACCACCATTTTGTGATCTCTGGTATTCTTTCGGGCTTACTGATATGTTTTCTCAGAAAGACCATGTCCATCACTACTAGTCGATGTTGCGAGATAACGCATTCACCCGGTATCACCCTACAGTTCTTAATTCGACCCATGTTTGCTCTGTTAGTTAAGAAGTAGTCAATCTGGGTGCTATTTTTACCACTTTTGTAGGTTATGAGATGTTCTGGTTTCTTGCTAAAGAAGCTGTTGGTTATAGCTAGGTCGTGAGCCATAGCAGTTCTGAGTATTGTTTTACCAGCTTCGTTTAGGGATCCAAAGCCGTATCCGCCATGAACGCGTTCGAATGGATTACATTTATTTCCTATGTGGCCTAGTGTTTCTCTACTCGGTATTTGCTGCGGTACGTCTTCAAAAGTCGCCCAAAACGTTTCTTTCTCGCTGTCTCTGCAACCCATTTGAGGCGCATAAACGGATATTATATTTACCGTTTCGCCTTGAACTAGTGCTTTAACATAGATAATGCGATCGTTTATCCGTTTTACTTCAACGATGTTGTCGAGATGTTCTTGACTTACTACAACCGCTACGCCATTTCGACCATCAGTGACAGTATACATCATCTTTTTTTTTTTATTGGCAACGGGTAAGCGCATGGCCTTCATCTCACCTGATGGTAAGTGACGATAAGGCCGAAGGTGGAAGCGCGCTTCACCCGGAATCCTTTACCACTGAGGAACTGGCTATCTTATCACAAACTGCCGGAATACAACAATGCTATAAACATCGTTGTTATGGCAACAGACTTAGATAAGATGGTGGTAGCTAGCCAGGCAGACTTAACAGCCCTACCACCAACCAAACCGAGCACACAAAGATGTACCCCCCGCTGGGAATCGAACCCAGGTTCTCTGGGTCTGAAACCGGTAGCTTAGCCACTAGACCACACAGGCGGTAAAAACCCTCGAAAATCTTATAACCCTCGCCGATGTTCCGCGCTTTAGAGCCGCGCCATTTCGTTTCCTGTAAACATGCGAAGTCTACCCTCCGTCTTTAAAATAGTTCTGCAAGTTCTTTCGTCTTTCCAGTTAGTGAATCAACGTTTAGAGTTGCGAAGCGGATTTTCAAGTTTTGGTCTGGAACTAGCTTCTTTAACCGAGTCCGTCCGTGACTCGGTAGCCCTTGCACACTTGTCGCAGATGTAGGGCGATGTATCTGCGCGCCGTTTTGCGGCGGCGCCCTATCCGCTATACATGTTCTCATTGATAGACCTTGACTTTCCGTGTTCTTTTCTAAATAAGGTAGCGTATTTGGGTTTATTAGTCCGGTGCCGACTGCCGTCTGACGCACCAAAACCTACCGTTTCACGATTTGTTTCGGATTCGTCGTATTCAAGATTGGTCGTATTCCAGATTTGTCGTAATACGTACAGTCGAGTAGGCACATTAATATAATATCCAGGAACATTTCTTGAGCCTGACACGCTCCGAATAGCAACCTGTCTACGGCTTGGGGTTCCGGTCTGCGCTCCTCATAAATGTCCTTGTGGCAGTGATGTCGACAAGCTAGGACATCACGGACTGTCATGCCAAAAAAGTACAGGCCGCTTCTCGAGACATGTCGCACTTAACGATATCATACGCCGGTCCCTTGCAACCGTCAACGTGCCAAGTCTACTTGAGCCGACTGGTATTGCAAGAGACGATGGCAAGAGACCGGACGGTATGAGTTTGATTACATGGAAGATGGGCCGGGTGCTGGTATGGGATGCAACCTGTTCAGACACGCTGGCCCCTTCCTATCTACATGGAACCAACAACAGAGCTGGTGCGGCTTGTGAAGCGGCTGAAAAAGCTAAAACATGCAAGTACAGGGGTCTAGGCTTCGAATATGATTTTGTCTCATTCAGTGTCGAGACCCTTGGTCCGTGGGGTCCTAGCGCTATAAGGCTTTTTAAGGAAATGCCAAAAAAGTTAGTCGACATCACAGAAGACTGAAAAACTGGCAGCTACCTCGGACAAAGAATTAGTCTTGCTATTCAAAGGGGGAATGCTGCCAGTATCTTCGGAACCTTGCCTAAAGGGACTCCTTTTAATAATATATTTTAGTTATTATATTATATTTTTTAAGGTTTTTAGTTTTAGGTTCATTGTTCTAGTATATATATTTTTTATACCCCCAAAAAAAATACTTTTTTTACATTTATAAACTTATTTTAACAAGAGAATGATAACAGGCATCCTCTTATATCCAACGAATCTTTTCACAAAGTTCTTAAAAAAACTACAAACTATATATATATGGGATATTTGTATATTTAAATATATATATATATATATGAAGAATTGTCGTACACAAGTCTGCGTTTTGTTGTTTTTTTTACTGTCATAGCATATTGTATAGCTATTTACAGGAATAATTTGAGTTATTGTGTAGTGCAGCTACACGGGTAGGTTTTCTTTTGGTTGTTTGTGCTTGCTTGGTTGTTTGAAGTGTAGTGTGACGCTGGAGGGCTAGCGTCGAGATTTGCCCCGGTCGGTCAAATCTCTGGTGGTTGGGGAGGTACTGTTACGTTGTAAATTCAGGGCCCTGTCTGCCTACTACTTTACTAATCTACAAAAGAGGTTCGCAATGGTTGAATAGTACTTATCTGAAATCATTGTTTTTGAATGATCAGATGTCCAAAAAACATTAGTCCTTGTAGCTTATTTGAATTAAATCCATTTTTCTTCACATTAAAGACATGGAGCCTTGGCTGACACATTACAAGACACACTTTTCTTGCATTTTCAATTAAAACACCTTTCTAAATCAGTTTTAGCAAGACTTTGCGTTGGATTTGGAGAAAGTTAACTTCCTTTGTTTACGTTTTGTATTTGACATAACACCATAGACAAAATGACAGCCACCGTAGCGACGCCTAGCGGTAGCGGGGCGAATTGGCTGTCAGCTTTTAATTTCCATAAAAGATTCAATAAAAAAAATAGCCGAAACAGTTCTAATAATAAATTACATGATAAATTAATATGTATAATAATTACTTTAAGTAATCAAATTTAATTCAAGCAAATCCGGAAATAGAACTATTTTTTTTATAAGGACTTTTATCAAGAACATTCGAACGGGAGAAATATTTTTTAAATGGATATTGTCTCTGCCCGTAGGGGTTACCAGAGAGGAAACTAATACTCCCTAATATTAAGACAGGGTAATCAGTGAGTTAAATATAACATTAAATTAATTTAAATTAAAGAAAAACGCATTTCACATTGCGAAACGTTAATTTTTTTTCTAGGTCTTGTTCTGTAATTGTTGACAGATTCTGTTAGCAGAGGGCGAGTTGTGACCGACGTCATATTTGACGTTTTGATAGTTTGAAGGAAGATTCTAAAATAACAAGTTATTATGGATTACCCGACTATGGGAGTAGAAATCAAAAGCTGGCCTTCGATTTATAAGACTTCCGGCGAATTGAAAGTGCCGGGTCTGATGACGTCGAAACGATTTCGAATCTCTGGCGTGACGTGGTGTGATGTGTTGAGATCAATTCACTAAGGTAGGCATGAGTCGTAGTCACCTTTTGTTTTAATCTGAGGTCGTAATAATGTAGTGGATTTGAGGCGTCATTAGCTTGAGAATATAGTCAACAAGTGTGTGGTTTATTTACAGGGATCCGTGCCCGAAACGAAGTTCCGGTCGCTGGCAGCCACGCGCACAGATAAAATCTCCCAGCGCGTAACGATCCCAATATCATTGTTTAAATATAATAAGCCGTCATCCTAGGAAAGCAAATCGATATTTCATGGTGTCTGAATCCTGCCTTGTCGCCAGGCGACGCAAGGCTCTTGGCCATGTGGCAGACGTGTCAAAGCCCTTTATTAAGTGGATATTGCCCCATCCAACAATAGTCTGGCATTGTTTAGTTATGTTTATTGGAATATCGTAGCCGTGTAGTGCCTTGGGTACTAGTTAAATGTGAAACAACGCTAAAATTAAAACATGGTGTTAAATGTTAGTGTTGGAGTGTGAGTTTATAGTTGTGCAACAGCGTTGGGAAGCTTTTGATAACCCATGGCGCTGCGAGTCCCTGGTTATGATAGGTTGCAGCCCCAGATACACAGATAGCAGACTGCGGGACCCTAATTTATGTAACAGATCTGAACTAGGCGTGCAGTGTTATAAATAGTCCCCGTGTTGATAATTTCAGATGCTTCGAGAGGCCCGTCTCGCCGCCAGGATTCAGAGCTGGGCCCTAAAGAATGGACGCGAGACCTGCCTCTTCGGGGCACCACCTGCTGCCAGTCGAGCTGTCGCCGCCTAGCGGATGAGCAGGCGTTGACGGTTTTTGTACCCCCTACTCTGGGTTTAATTGTTCTTTATTCAGGAACATATTTTTACATTAGGGTTTCGAAACCTTAACCTAGTATTTTCTTTTACATCCAACGACCCCCAGCGTTGGGGAAGTTGTGAAACATTTGAGGATCTGCGAGTTCGACCTGTGTGAAGTTGTATGGTGACATCGTCTCCAGATTCGGGTCTACATCCAGACCCTGGAGCCCATTAATATTAATTTTATATCGGTGTAACCCCACGGTTCTCTAGAGTATCGGCTTTAAACGTGTGAGAGTTTTGATACGGTTAAACGGATTAGAACATTTAATTTAATATTTTTATAGACGGAGTAATTTAATTTTAATTTCAACTTCATACTCCGAACGATACTGGTGTTATCCCCAACCCCCACGACCATAGCTCGTCCCACTGAAATATTAGCTGGCTGGTTGGGTAGTAGCAGGAACAGTATTATAAGATTTATTTGAAATTAAAATTATCACCGACCCGGTTGGTCACTTTTGACTCTTAGGATTTTAGTGTGTTTTAAGGGGTGATATAGCTTTGGAATAAGGTTTAGAGTACTTTAAACAGTAAATTATAGTTGGCAAAATTAATAGAAAGTTTGTTGGACTTTCATTTGAGATTGACCCTAGGGTCAATTTCGACTGATAGTTTTTTTGTTATTTTCGGCTAAATAAATTAAAAGGCGTAACGTAGATGATAAGTACCTAACATGCTATAAGGAAAAATTGTGACTAACCCCCTCTTTTGAATAATAAGAGTGAAATAAAATTAATAATTTTATTTTATTGTTGTTGGACAAAATATTAGTGTGTGTTCTTTTACAATATACTGCCTAGCTGTTGAACATTTTATGGTTTTATTTGATAACAACCCACTGAAGCTTGCGTTTGGGATTTTCTTCCTTTTCCCCAAAAGGGACAAAATCTCAAATGTAACACAATGCTCCCTCTTGGTCGGAGAGTTAGTTCGAGGCGACACTTTGAGAGCGCTGGTTGTGTGTCTGGTGTTTAGATGACCGAAGCTTATTGATAATGACCCTCTAAACAATTTAGTTGCAGTCGATTGTTGTGAGACGTTTAAATTAACTATAATTTCTTTAAATAAATACCTAATTATTTTGCTAAAGGAATTGGTTTTGCGTCTCGGTCGATTTAGGGGTACTTTAATTTGGATATTATAATGCCGTGAAACCCAAACAACAAATACATTATGCATACCTTTACGTTGACTATACTATAGATTATGGGTCTGTTAAAGTCATATTGTTGTGACTGTTGTGACAGGTATACTGTGACAATACAGTAAAATGCTGAAACATAATGTCCGCATCTCGGACCAATATTTGGTCCGAGGTTCGCATTATCATTTATGGCATTTTCCTGTGAAAGAGGTACTGAGCTGTCTGCTATCTTAAGATATCTTATAAAGTCATATTCTTTGTTTTCATTAGAAAAGCAAGAATAAATATTTGATATTTTTGTGTTTTTATTTCTTTATGTACTGTGAACTCCTGGCCAGATGTTTTGCTGTAAATTAAGTTATAAGGACTTTTAGTTTGCCGCGCCAAATTATGGCTTTTTACCGAGCTAGAGATCATTTTTATTTGGCCGTGCCACACGATGGCTTATTTTTACCGAGGCTACTATGTGATCATTTTTATTTGGCCGTGCCATATGATGGCTCATTTTTACCGAGGCTACTATATGATCATTTTTATTTGACCGCGCCACTTGTTTGGCTTTTTACCGAGGCTACTATGTGATCATTTATTTTCACTTTTGTGACTCATGATTTAATCTCGCCACTCGATGGCTTTCTACCTGTGATCATTGATATAAATTGTTAATCAAACTAATATTTATTTTAATGATACGACAAACACACATGCGCGCGCGCAGACACAAACACACATGTTTAAATAATAATTATAGCTACCGATAGCTTGTGCCACGATTCGTAATATTTTATTATTTGCGTTAATCGAGGCTTTGAAAAAAAAATGTGTTTACCTCAGGTCTTAAAAATGTGTTTACCTCAAGCCTTATCTTACCTAAATCTTTAAATATTGTAAAATATTTTCATTCAGATCTAAATTGTAAGGATGTAAATTGTAAGAGGTTTGATAAGACACAAAGTTTTTTTTATTCACGTTTTTAAAGTAAGCTGTAAACTTTGCATTTTAAAGTCGATATTTCTGATATCAAGATTTTGAGTTTGGTTTATATTTTACTAAGAATGCGAATTGTTTGGTGGCGCATTTCCTTTGGTAGTATGCGACTATGCTTTTCAAATTTTTTTCAAGCAAGACATTTTTTCTTAAAAGATGTACAGATAATAAAGAGAAAAATAATGTAAACATTTAAAAAATGTATGTTTACGATTTACGTTATAAGTATAATATTGTATGGAATATAAATGTTTTTGTCTCATATTTAAGACTGAGGGCCTATAAGATAGTTTTTACTTTGTTTTTGTTACTGTCTAAACAAAATCTGATGTTTATTATTTACATTATTCGCGAGCCGGTGACCTGCTGCTCGTCAGAATGGCCGTGTGGGAGATTGGCATTAAAATGTAGATTACTATTAATGTTAGCATTAAAAACAAATGTTTGAAGAAAGCAAATTCACCGCAGTAATTAATACGAATAAGAAAACACGTGCTTGCCCATTGCCACGCTCCCCACGCCATGCGTCATTAGCGACTTGTTTGTGCTTCAGTATAAAAAGGTCATGCGCTAGCGCCTTCCGGGTATTCTGTACTCAACTGCGGAGCATGACGGAGCTCTGATCGTCGACATAGTATTTAGGTATGCTATGATGGTGTAACTAAATTATGTATTGTAGTACATAACTGTGTATCTTACAAGAAATAGTAGTAAGTACCAATTTTCATTATGTAAAATGCGAAATGGCTAATTATTTTAATAAATTGATATTACTGTTATTATAATTAACATTAAATGTGTGTATATTGTTACTGTCTGCCAATTAATCTGGTTTTTATGAATATAAATTGATCAAAATCATTACTCTCTTTTCTTAATCTCCCACAAATCAATACTACGAAATGTTTCTGGATAATGAAGAAAAATACTTCGAATTACGGGAACAACTTTACTCCAAAATTTGGTCAAGTGCCCATTATCAACAGTCATTACCAAAAATGGAACTTCCCGATTTTTTTTGTAACTATAGCAAATGGATTTCTTTCACGGATTTATTTCTTGAAGCCATCCATAACAATCCAGCAATAAACAGCGCGCAGAAAATAAAACATCTGAAAACTAAAATGAAAGGGGAGGCCAAAAGCTTGTTGCAACATCTGTCTGTCAGCGCTGAAAACTACAATTCCTGCTGGGAAATTTTGTCATCCAGCATCTAGACGCCATAAAGTCATAAAGGAATGCATTGACGGAATAGCTAACATCGAATTGGATACCATCCATAGGTCGCTGATTCATATCCGGCTCGAAGGACCAAACAAAATGTATTATTACACTGCTGAAATGAAGTAGATAGTTAATTGGAGTGTAGGATGAAAATATCACTATTTGGTATTTCTGTCTGTCATTATCATAATTTGGAAACATCCTTCACTTCTTTCTCTTCATAAATAATCGGTGCCTTGTTGCCCTCATCATTTTTCCTCGTATACGGTCGTCTTGTGCCCTTTCCACAAGTGTCACAAGCACCGCCAAAAGCCATACAGTAAACCATACAGAACCTTTTACAAGGTCCGTGGTCACAGGGAGTCTGGCTGATTTCCCAAAATATTACATAAAAACGATAATGAAATGTTTTTTTTTAATGTGTAGCGTTCGCGTTAAATTAAGAAAACAATATGCGAATATATTTAATTATACTACGAATATAAATGATTAAAGTGCAGTTTTTAAAATGTAATGGAGCGGGCGTGTCTGATGTGTGAGACACGTGAATTGAAGAATGAAAATTGCCCTTTCCTTTTCTTATTACATTTCTAATATATATTTTATACGACATACGTAACATTTTAATTAAGGCAGCCGGTGTTTCACAAACCATCTAAAATAATTATAAGAAAAAAATGTTGTCGCCGACATGCTTGAAAGCAAGCAGGAAGCATTAAATTGGAAACCTTCTTCGAGATAAATTGCAACTGTAGTACTGCTCAAATACATGCAACAATCATCCGTTTTAAATCGCATAATTTTTATCATACCTTATACTATACAACGTCAGTCAGAAAGGGGGTACTAAGCCGAAAGGAGAGTAAAGTATACATGATAGTGAATAACTTTTGTCTAACAACTTTTTCTAAACGCTGTGGTAGCCCTGGCGGTCAGCTGCTTTGAGAGGGAGACCGATTTGAGTTCATTGCCGGGGCTTCTTGCGATAGATAACATGCGTTAGCCCCGTCCCTATTCAAGGTTGTACATTTTTTAAATTACGTAACCAAAAGTTTATTTTGTATGGAAGTAAATATGAACGTTTTTCGCAAAGCTTATATTTGCAATATAACAGTTAAATAGTAGCACTTTCAGTTGTCAGCGGCTTAGTACCCCCTTTCCGACTGACGTTGTATAATCACGACTATCATAAATCAAGACTATAATCTTCGAAGGATTAAACAGAGGCAATGAGGAACGCAAAAGCAGTCCTCTGCCATAGTCCACCTTTCACCAAATAGCGACTGCGATGTGCTCAGCGTTACAGGTGGTGAGCCCATCGCCGCTCTAAGCTGTTGGATGTATGTGCAGTCTTTAGGCCGTTAGTCGCCTCGCCTTATACGACACCCAAGGGAAGAGAGGAGGTCTAATATTGTATCGCTGATTTTTTTGTAATCCTAATAAAATTGTCAATCGCATATTACAAATATTGTTTTCTGAGGTTTAAGCGAGCACTACACATAGAAATGAAACACTTTTTTACGGATTAACTCGCGTTTAATTTACTATTTACATAGTTTTTATATTATCCTGACGTTTCGAACCCTTTACAGGGTCCGTGGTCACAGGGAGACTGAGGTGTTGGTCGTCTCATTGTTAGAAGTTATTTGCGTACCGTACTACCAATAATCGTAATTCCAACCATCCTCTCTATTGAAATTACGATGTTTTTTAATTTCAATAGCCTCGCGTATCATCCTAGGGATGAATCGTTGTTCCTTGGAGAGTATTTGAGGTTTGTCAAATCTGATGTAATGGTTGGGTCCCTCGAGAGCATGTTCACACACTGCAGACTTATTTTCGCGCCTTTGCTTGACGTCGGCTATATGTTCTTTTACGCGGGTTCCTACACTTCTCTTTGTTTGTCTGATGTACGAGAGCCCACAGTCGTAGTCCAGTTTGTACACGCCTGCATCTTGAAAGGGTAATATTGCACTTGACAGGTCGTAAGAACTGGTTGATCTTCTTTGGCGGCTTAAAGTAAGTATTGATTGAAGCTCGCTTCAAGATGTGACCAATCTTGTCAGTGACGCCTTTCATATATGGAAGTACTGCAGGTTGGCGCTCGACTGTGGTTGGTTTTTTGCGTTTTTTGTGACGAAGCCGCGGTACTTGCAGTTTGTTATCCTGTACATGCTTGACATGCTGAAGTTCAGCAGCCAGGTGTTGGGTGTCACAGATGCCGCGTGCTCTCTGAAACAAAGATTTCCCTACAGTAGCCAACTGTCTAGGATGGTGGTAAGAATCACCATTGAGGTACCTATCTGTATGGGTTACTTTACGAAACACAGTGTGGCTCAAACAATGGTCAGGATTCCTGATGTTTAAAGTGTCTAAGAAAGCTAACTTGTTGTCTGCCTCTAACTCCATTGTGAACTGTATTTTAGAATGTATGGAGTTAAGAAGACTTAGAAAAGCAGATACTTTATCAGTTGGTAAGATAGTGAAAGTGTCATCTACGTACCGCTTATAGAACCTTGGGGTTACGGGTGCTGTGCTTGGGGCCCGCTCCTCGAAGTCTTCCATGAAAATATCGGCGACAACGGGTGATACAGGGGACCCCATAGCAACACCCTTTATTTACAAGTAGTAAACTTCATTCCACAAAAGGTAGCCAGATGTTGGACAATGCTCTAATAGTACATTAAATGACTCGACGGCTGGTGTCCCGCAGGGTGGCGTTTTATCTCCTCTCCTCTTTGCTATTTTTATCACTTCTATTTCCGAAAACCTTTCTTCCTCCTACCACCTATATGCAGACGATTTACAAATTTATTGCCAGGCACCACTTGGTAATCTCGCCGAGGCTATATTACTACCAACGTAAATTTGAAACATATTGTAGATTGGAGCCGAGCCTACGGACTTAAAGTCAATCCAAGCAAAACGCAGGCTATTGTGGTCGGCAGCTCCAGGTTGCTTTCCAAGGTAAACTGGGAAACTCTCCCTAAGGTTACATTTGATGGAGTGGACATCCCTTTCAGTAAATCAGTTGCTAACTTGGGCGTTATTATTGATAGCTGCTTGAGTTGGGGGCCGCAACTACAAGCTGTCAGTTGCAAGCTCTACGCCTCTTCGGCTTCTTTAAGAAGACTGCGCAACTTTTTACCCACTGCCACTAAAATTGCGCTAGCACATTCGCTGCTTCTTCCCGTTTTAGACTATGCCGACGCCTGCTATCTTGATCTCTCGGAGGACCAGCTAAATAAACTTGAGCGCCTTCAAAATGTTTGTATTCGATTCATATTTGGCTTACGCAAGTATGATCATGTTTCTGAATACCGCGCTAAACTTAAGTGGCTTCCTATTCGTCTTCGCCGGAATACTCATATCCTCTCCCTTCTATATAACATGTTGTTTAATCCCACCTATCCTTCCTATCTAAAGGAACGCTTCTTTTATTGTTCATCCTCGCGCTCCTTACGGTCATCAGAAAATCTATCCCTTAAAACCCCTCTTCACAACACTACCTTTTACGATTGTTCTTTCACCGTTACAGCTGTTCGTGTCTGGAACTCGCTTCCAGTTGCGATCAGGCGTGCTAAAACAATTCACGCATTTAAGGTGCACGTAAAGAATTTCTACCTTTCCCTTTAACCCTATCCTGCTGCATAGCTGTCATTGTCCGCCACATCCTACCTGAGACTATTATATTTAAGTATTTATATTATGTATGTATATATAATTGTTACACCCTATTATTTATTTATTTTATAATGTTATGTATTATGTTTTGGTTCTTTTTAATTTGCTTTTGTTTTTAATTGTTTTACTGTGTTATGCACCTCCGATCTTTGAGTGTATAAGTTCTCTCCATCCGAATGGTTGTCTGGCAGAGATCGCTTTAAAGCGATAAGACCGCCAAATTGTAACTTTGTATTTGTGCTCATTGTCATGTGTTATGTAAATGTTTGTGGTGTTAAGTTATAATAAAAGTATTGTCTATCTATCTATCTAGTACTGCATATACGTTGGGCATATTTTGTTCAACTAGTCTTTTCTTGGTAATTTCAATGCAGTCCTGTACTGGTAGACATGTAAATAGGGACTGAACATCAAAACTAACCATGGTTTCATTGTCAGCAAGATGTAGGTCTTTAATATCACTGACAAACTGGTAAGAATCCTTCACATAAGCTGTTGTATTACCTCTTAGTGGGGAAAGTATTTTTGCTACATGCCGGGCCAAACGGTAAGTTGGTGAGTCGATTTGGCTTACAATCGGACGTAGCGGAGCCTCAGGTTTGTGGATTTTTGGTAACCCATACAGTTTAGGTGATTTAGGGCAAGAAGGTATTACATAATTAGTGTCAAGATTTAACGTTTCGGAGTGTTGTTTGACAAGATCAGTGGTTTTCTTTAATATTTTGTTAGTTTGATCGCATTTAACGCGTTTGTAAGTCTTGTCATATGATAAAAGTTGAATTATTTTTTCGTTATAATCTGACGTATTCATAACTACCGTAGCATTACCCTTATCAGCACGAAGGATGGTTAATTCTGGCTTAGCTCGCAGGTTCTTTAGGGCGAAGTATTGATCGCGAGGAAGGTTGGATTTTGGCACTTTGCTCCGGCGCAAGACAGACGATATGTCTTGACGTAGTGCTTCAGCATCAGCCTTCCTAATATTATTTTTAACTAAGCAATCCTCTACGTTACTAATGATGCTTTCATACGGTATCCTACAATGGGCTACGGCGTAATTAAGCCCCTTTTTTAGTACCTCAACAGTAGGTTTGTCCAGTGTTTGTTTTGATAAGTTCACAATTTTCCGCTCATCGATTTGGTTTTGACGTTTGTGGCTATCTATGGTTGATGTTGTATTGTTAGTTGTGTTCCATTTCACAAACCTATTTAATTTTGATACTAACGTTTGGAATTTATTTATTTGTCTATGTTTGCATTCATTATATTTAGATGTTTCGCGTTTATTGAGCAGATTAATGCAATTAGTAAAATCTCCCACTGGACAAATTCTCGATCTTATTATTAATTGTACTTAGCTCGGAACGATATGTCGGTAGATGAGATGGCGGAGCAATTTTTGACTGGCCTGTTGTAAGATCTTGGCGCTCCCTCGGATGTCCTTTTTGGGTGATATCTTGACACACGGTGGGATGAAACCATGATCACGGCATCTCTTCAAGAAATGTCGGGATGTAACTATTCTTGCGTGCTTAGTCTTCAGATCTTCCAACCGACGCACTTTGTTAGCTATTTCCAGTCCGTACTGGATCACATATTGTTTTCTGAGGTTTAAGCGAGCACTACACATTGAAATGAAACACTTTTTTACGGATTAACTCGCGTTTAATTTACTATTTACATAGTTTTTATATTATCCTGACGTTTCGAACCCTTTACAGGGTCCGTGGTCACAGGGAGACTGAGGTGTTGGTCGTCTCATTGTTAGAAGTTATTTGCCTACCGTCAATAATTTTTATATTTAACCGGGTGCGTTCAAGTTTACACAATACGAGCTAACAATATTTTTAGGTCTGGCAATGTGTTGCTGTTGGGTCTGGGATTTGATGACCTGTATGATGGGGTCCCAGGCAGGTGGTAAATTCCAACCATCCTCTCTATTGAAATTACGATGTCTTTTAATTTCAATAGCCTCGCGTATCATCCTAGAGATGAATCGTTGTTCCTTGGCGAGTATTTGAGGTTTGTCAAATCTGATGTAATGGTTGGGTCCCTCGAGAGCATGTTCACACACTGCAGACTTATTTTCGCGCCTTTGCTTGACGTCGGCTATATGTTCTTTTACGCGGGTTCCTACACTTCTCTTTGTTTGCCCGATGTACGAGAGCCCACAGTCGCAGTCCAGTTTGTACACGCCTGCATCTTGAAGGGGTATATTGCACTTGACAGGTCGTAAGAACTGGTTGATCTTCTTTGGCGGCTTAAAGTAAGTATTGATTGAAGCTCGCTTCAAGATGTGACCAATCTTGTCAGTGACGCCTTTCATATATGGAAGTACTGCAGGTTGGCGCTCGACTGTGGTTGGTTTTTTGCGTTTTTTGTGACGAAGCCGCGGTACTTGCAGTTTGTTATCCTGTACATGCTTGACATGCTGAAGTTCAGCAGCCAGGTGTTGGGTGTCACAGATGCCGCGTGCTCTCTGAAACAAAGATTTCCCTACAGTAGCCAACTGTCTAGGATGGTGGTGAGAATCACCATTGAGGTACCTATCTGTATGGGTTACTATACGAAACACAGTGTGGCTCAAACTATGGTCAGGATTCCTGATGTTTAAAGTGTCCAAGAAAGCTAACTTGTTGTCTGCCTCTAACTCCATTGTGAACTGTATTTTAGGGTGTATGGAGTTAAGATGACTTAGAAAAGCAGATACTTTATCAGTTAGTAAGATAGTGAAAGTGTCATCTACGTACCGCTTATAGAACCTTGGGGTTACGGGTGCTGTGCTTAGGGCCCGCTCCTCGAAGTCTTCCATGAAAATATCGGCGACAACGGGTGATACAATTGACCCCATAGCAACATGAAAGCATCATTAGTAACGTAGAGGATTGCTTAGTTTAAAATAATATTAGGAAGGCTGATGTTGAAGCACTACGTCAAGACATATCGTTTGTCTTGCGCCGGAGCAAAGTGCCGAAATCCAACCTTTCTAACGATCAATACTTCGCCCTAAAGAACCTGCGAGCTAAGCCAGAATTAACCATCCTTCGTGCTGATAAGGGTAATGCTACGGTAGTTATGGATACGTCAGATTATAACGAAAAAATAATTCAACTTTTATCAGATGACAAGACCTACAAACGCGTTAAATGAGATCAAACTAACAAAAAACAGTGATCTTGTCAAACAACACTCCGAAACGTTAAATCTAGACACTAATTATTTAATACCTTCCTGCCCTAAACCACCTAAGCTGTATGGGTTACCAAAACCCACAAACCTGAGCTCCGCTACGTCTGATTGTAAGCCAAATCGAGTCACCAACTTACCGTTTGGCCCGGCACGTAGCAAAAATACTTTCCCCACTAAGAGGTAATACAACAGCTTATGTGAAGGATTCTTACCAGTTTGTCAGTGATATTAAACACCTACATCTTGCTGACAATGAAACCATGGTTAGTTTTGATGTCCAGTCCCTATTTACATGTCTAACAGTACAGGGCTGCATTGAAATTACCAAGAAAAGACTAGTTGAACAAAATATTGTATGTTCCGTGCTTCGGAAGACACGTTAAGCCGTTGGTCCCGGTTGTTGTCGTAAGATGACAGTCGTTAACCCTAGACACCTAACCTTCGTCGAAACGACGATTACACGACAGAAATATCGCCATCTCTTTTTGGCGCGTGCGCCGATCAACGTGTCCTTGCTTGCCAACTCAGTGTTCGCCGAGCTCTTTCGGGAGGCACCCGGGTCCGGCGGATAAGTACATAATTTCTTGAGATATTACTAGATTCTTCGTCGTTTTGACGAATGGTTAGGGTTTGTGTACATATTTAATGCAATTGGTGTTTGTTCTTTTATGCAATTTTTGCCATGGCTTTGAAACAACTATTGTCCGATGAGCGTATAACGCGTTTATTATTGGAAGAGGAAGGTGTCAGTTCATTGGAGGAATTATCTGATAGCGAAACAGAAGACAAAGTGAAGTTTGATATCGAAGAAAGAGACACTCAAGACAACCATCTGATCGTGAAGATAGTCCCGTGAATGCTCAAGAGTGCTTTTCGCCTGCTCTGCTGGTTAATGTGCTAGAGCTACAAATACCTCCTGTTCCTTTGCAAGAGACCTCAGGTAAGTAATACATCTACTTGACCTTCTCACGAAGCAATATCCGCAGTCGCTCCCGTCATGTTTGGGCTACCAGCAAAGGACATAGTTCAAATAGAACAGCTGCAATAAACATTGTACTTGTTGCCAGGGGAGCTACTCTTGCCGTAAGGGATATAGTGAATCCACTTTTATTTCATGACTGATCAGATATTTGAAGGGATTTTGTGGATAAACTGTGAGCAAATTACATCTACGCAGAATGACACAAGCGAAGAACGATGAAGGTCAAGGTCAAGGTCAAAGTCAGTCATCATCTAGCAATGACCTTTTACTAGTAACTCAAAACACTAAATATGAGAAAAAACATAAAGTTGATTTGTGCGTACAATGTGTTTCAAAAAACTAGTTTTGTTTTTATTTCCTAAATAATAAGAGTGTTATAGTTAAATTTTTCTAAAGAGAAAAATGCTATTTTTGTTGTTTATTTTTATATAAATTTTTATAACTATGTAGTCTCATTATGATCTCAAAAAAATAGTTCTCTATCAAAATAGCATATAAGAAATATTTTGGTAACAAAATAGAAAATAATTGTTTTATTTACTAAAATAATAGGTAGTTTTATAACGTATGTGTGTATTAAATGTAACGAAATCATATAATAATAGATGATATTATGCACACCAAAAAGTGCTCGTCGAAACGACGTATGGTTAGGTTTAAAAGGGTACGTACGAACGTTAGGTATCTAGGGTTAAAACCCACTAACCCGCATTGGGCCGGCGTGGGGGGTTATGGCCCAATATCCCCACGTGCTATTGTTCACGTGGGAGGCCTGTGCCCAGCAGTGGGACGTTTATAGGCTGATGATGATGATGATGAACAAAATATGCCCAACGAATATACAGTACTATTAGAGCATTGTCTAACATCTAGGTAGTAATATAGCCTCGGCGAGATTACCAAGTGGTGCCTGGCAATAAATTTGTAAATCGTCTGCATATAGGTGGTAGGAGGAAGAAAGGTTTTCGGAAATAGAAGTGATAAAAATAGCAAAGAGGAGAGGAGATAAAACGCCACCCTGCGGGACACCAGCCGTCGAGTCATTTAATGTACTATTAGAGCATTGTCCAACATCTGGCTACCTTTTGTGGAATGAAGTTTACTACTTGCAAATAGAGGGTATTGCTATGGGGTCCCCTGTATCACCCGTTGTCGCCGATAGTTTTCATGGAAGACTGCGAGGAGCGGGCCCTAAGCACAGCACCCGTAACCCCAAGGTTCTATAAGCGGTACGTAGATGACACTTTCACTATCTTACCAACTGATATAGTATCTGCTTTTCTAAGTCATCTTAACTCCATACATTCTAAAATACAGTTCACAATGGAGTTAGAGGCAGACAACAAGTTAGCTTTCTTGGACACTTTAATCATCAGGAATCCTGACCATAGTTTGAGCCACACTGTGTTTCGTAAAGTAACCCATACAGATAGGTACCTCAATGGTGATTCTTACCACTATCCTAGACAGTTGGCTACTGTAGGGAAATCTTTGTTTCAGAGAGCACGCGGCATCTGTGACACCCAACACCTGGCTGCTGAACTTCAGCATGTCAAGCATGTACTACAGGATAACAAACTGCAAGTACCGCGGCTTCGTCACAAAAAACGCAAAAAACCAACCACAGTCGAGCGCCAACCTGCAGTACTTTCATATATGAAAGGCGTCCCTGACAAGATTGGTCACATCTTGAAGCGAGCTTCAATCAATACTTACTTTAAGCCGCCAAAGAAGATCAACCAGTTCTTACGACCTGTCAAGTGCAATATACCCCTTCAAGATGCAGGCGTGTACAAACTGGACTGCGACTGTGGGCTCTCGTACATCGGGCAAACAAAGAGAAGTGTAGGAACCCGCGTAAAAGAACATATAGCCGACGTCAAGCATAGGCGCGAAAATAAGTCTGCAGTGTGTGAACATGCTCTCGAGGGACCCAACCATTACATCAGATTTGACAAACCTCAAATACTCTCCAAGGAACAACGATTCATCCCTAGGATGATACGCGAGGCTATTGAAATTAAAAAACATCGTAATTTCAATAGAGAGGATGGTTGGAATTTACCACCTGCCTGGGACCCCATCATACAGGTCATCAAATCAAAGGCCCAACAGCAACACATTGCCAGACCTAAAAATATTATTAGTCCGTATTGTGTAAACTTGAACGCACCCGGTTAAATATAAAAATTATTGACGGTAGGCAAATAACTTCTAACAATGAGACGACCAACACCTCAGTCTCCCTGTGACCACGGACCCTGTAAAGGGTTCGAAACGTCAGGATAATATAAAAACTATGTAAATAGTAAATTAAACGCGAGTTAATCCGTAAAAAAGTGTTTCATTTCAATGTGTAGTGCTCGCTTAAACCTCAGAAAACAATATGTGATCCAGTACGGACTGGAAATAGCTAACAAAGTGCGTCGGTTGGAAGATCTGAAGACTAAGCGCGCAAAAAAGTTACATCCCGACATTTCTTGAAGAGATGCCGTGATCATGGTCTCATCCCACCGTGTGTCAAGAAATCACCCAAAAAGGACATCCGAGGGAGCGCCAAGATCTTACAACAGGCCAGTCAAAAATTGCTCCGTCATCTCATCTACCGACATATCGTTCCGAGCTAAGTATAATTAATAATAAGTCGGCGTCAGATTTTACTAATTGCATTAATCTTCTCAATAAACGCGAAACATCTAAATATATATTTTATTTTTTTTATTATTATTAGGTCTACAAAACTGAATACAATCCGCTAATAGTCTAAGCTTATGGTAAACTATTAAAATATCACATTGATTATACTCTACTTGATGCAAATACAGCGTGCACAAAAATAACATATTAGGTAAACATTAAATAATTACAAAAATAAAACAAAATAACAGAACGAAAAAAAAACTGTTCAAAAATAAAAATAAATGACGAACATAAAAACAAATGACAAACGCAATCACCCAACGAATTTTCTCTTTTCTAGAGTGTCGTAAAAAAGCGACTAACGGAGCAAAGACTGAACATACATCCACCAGCTTAGAGCTTAAATAATTTAAAAAATCCACTAACATTATATTTACTTGATGATATTTACAATAACATGTTTTATACAGCTGCAACATCGTTATCTTTTAACAAATAAATAACAAAAAAAATTGCAAAACAAACTCTTTCAAAAACTCACCCGCAGTAAATCTCTCAGTGGTAATACTGTCATCGTACAAAGTTGTATTCCCCTCGCACAAAAAGAACAGGTTGACACACACGAGAAACCATATCAGCGAGGCAGCCATTTTGTCACAACCACATCTGCTCTAGAACTACGGCGGCGGCGGCGGCTCGTGACCAATCGCATCACACGGCCATTCTGCAAGGTGTGATTAAACGTGATAAATAAACAAGCGACACCGGTGCTACAGCGTTAATAGCTTGTTTCTTATGTTGGACATAATAATAAGAAGTTACATACATATAATCGCGACTGTTATCCCGAACGGTTTGTCAGAGACTAGGCAATGAGGACCGTAAAAGTAGTCCTCTGCCATTGGCCACTTTTCACCAAATAGCGACTGCACATGTGCTCAGCGTGACAGGTGGTGATCCCATCGCCGCTCTATGCTGTTGGGTGTATGTGCAGTCTTTGGTCCGTTAGTCGCCTTTTACGACACCCAAGGGAAGAGAGGGGGTAGTATTCATTCACCGCTACGCAACACAGTTATTAAGAAGTTAAACATAATAATAACAATCATGCATCAGCCCAGGGTGGTAGTATTCTATGTGTCTACACCCAGCGGGATCCCCTGTCTGTGAGACTTATGAGTGATGCAGGGAATTAGATCTGGGTATGTTCTACTGAATTATGCTGTATGAACAAAATTTGTTCCGTATAAACAACGGAAATATGGGACGGGATATTTACCAAAGTTACGTCTGATGAACTATTAATTGGTATTAACTTTTAGATCTGTAATTGTTCTATTCACTAAAACGAAAAACATTCTTCCAACGTCCTTACTTCAGCCATAATCAAGCTGCAAAGAAACCTCCAGTCAGCGGACTTTTTCTCTTAGGGCATTATTTTTGTTACTTTTGACTAAATTAATAAAAGGAAACTATTTACGACTAACATACATAAAAATCTATATCCATCCTCGCAAACATCCTTATAAGTCTCCCAGACAAGTGATGCCGCTGGGTGTAGACACATTAGGATTCTGACAAGAATATGACAGGATGTCGACCACCCTAATATTTATTTATTTATTTTTAATTAATATTTGTAAGCACTTGCCCTTTACCTTACCTGATGGTAAGTGACGCTAAGGCCGAAAGGTGTGAGCGCGCTTCACCCGGAATCTTCAACCACCAAGGAGCTGGCTATCTTATCTCTAAACTGTCAGAACACAACAATGCTATTAACTTTGTTGTTTTAGCGCCACACTTTAGATAAGCTACGACCAACCAAACCAAGTATACAAAGGTGTACCCCCGCTAGGAATCAAAACCCGAGACCTCTAAGTATTTGGTTTACCCACTAGACCACAGGGACGATTATTCCTGGCGCCAAGAAGCATTGTTACTGTTTCCGTTTGAAGAGTGCTAGAGTACTATGACATTTCAGGTAATTGTCTTAAAAACTGAAGTAGCAACACTTTCTGAATAGCCAGCCTGTAGGCTTAGCATGCGCAACACGAGATAATATGTCGCGGACGATATTCTCTCTTCCATCGATAGCGGGAACGACAAACTATCTCGGTTACAGTTGTCGAAACTCGATAAAATTATGTTGCATGCGTAGACTTAGTCCATGGTTGCGTGTTAGGGGTTGTAGACAAAAATACCACAGACAAGCAAAATTCACACGAACTGAGAATTGTACGAAATGCGAATCGGCACCAACCCCGCCACACTCGCTAAAACTACTATTATGTCTATTTTGGACATGTCATGTATAGACAAAACACGAGAAAACAAGTCGAGAAAATTTTCTCTTTTAGCGCATGTTAGACCTAGGTACTGGTTGCAAGATTCTACACAGAATTCGGGTGGATGACGACCAGGCTAGTTAGGGAAATTATAGGGTATAGTTGAATAAGGATTGAATCTTTTGGATCGACAGTGCGCGCGTGATGCCCTCTTGACGAACGTGAGCGTCTGGGTTGCGGTGGTCACTATTCGTGAGAGACCTCCAGACAGACAACCTAAGTCGTCGAGTGGTAGGCACGCCAGTTCCAAGTCATCGAACGATAGACTCGCCTTACGTGTGTAATAAAATAAATAATAACTAGTGTTCTGTAGTAGTACGACGGCAGAGTATATTAGGCCACAGTCATTACGAATTATTAATTTTGAAGGATAATTTTAGGATATGTATACAAAATGTAGTGTAAATAAGTAACAGTTAAGTTAAATGTTAAATAATAAAAAATAATAACAAATATGTTTTATTATTAATTTAAGTTAATTATTAAAAATCGTTTTAAATTAACGGACAATAATGTCATGTAGTAAACAACATACGTCATTAGGTAATTAGAAAAAAAAACATGTTTAGTATTGATAATATTTTGTTTTGTTTTGTATTCTTTAATTTAATTTAAATAATATTACCTTTCTTTTTTTCTCATTTCCATTGTGCTAACATTAAATTAGAACTAAAAGTATTTTCAAGAGGAGCCTGTATCTCATAACACGGGGCAAAACCTTATATGGATCAGTTTCTGCATTGTACTGTGTAAACTGTTTATTTAATAAAGAATTATTAATATTAATTATTATTATGAACATGATGTCTGTAGGTATGTACATCACGGCCGCTTCCTGGATGGGTTGGCAGAGACCGCCAGCTGACACACATTCTATGCTTTTTAGCCCAGATGATCCTGTAACATATTAGCGTGTACGAAGTTAGTGATTTTTTTTACATGAGGCTTAGAAACCCACAAATAGCGTAGGAAAAATATGAAAAAAAAAATCATGGAAACTCGGAAAAATGGTGTCGTTCATAAACAACGCTAGTAAAATACTACTTTAAAGGAAAGTATTGTAAAACAACTATTTCCCTTTTATTCTTTAATTTATTGGGTATTTATAACAAATGTAAAAAAATGGAAAAAGTAAATAATTACATTGGAATAGTATGATACAGCTCGAAACAGTTTCTTGGGTGCAGTGTAACAATACATTTTTTACAAAAAAACTTGGCATGCTTATGACAAAATGAGCAGCGTAACTGTCCATCTCTGTATTTGACGATGTGCCCGATACCATCATACCGTGTAGACTCGTAAAGGGCTCCAGAAGTACGACTTGTCTTCCTTTGATCCTTCCTAAAAGTGGCCGAATCTTGGCAAAATTATCATTTTGCTGTAAATTTTGAGTTGTCACTTCAATGTAAGTTGGACATTATAAAGGTAAAGCGATCTCTCAGAAGCATTCCCCCTATACATGTGCCTTCTAGGTAATACCACATAGCCACTGAATAGCAAATTTCCAAAGAAACACTTCATTTCTTCATAAGATACATTTCCGGGCTTGTTCTTTTGAGTAGCATACAAGTTCGTGAATTTTACAAATAAATGTATAATTTTACTATCAAACACACATTCACAATAGTTCAAAGGCGTTTGCTTCAACGCCGTACTTTGCCTATCGTGCTATGTCTTCCCTGTAGGATGTAGAGGAAAGTAACCAAATATGGAATATTATCCCTAAAATGGAATACCGCCATTTCTCGGAAACGAATACTCCTAGTTGCAAAAGACAGTGATCTTCTGTCTCTTTCCATCATTATACTAGCGTACAGGTTTCGATTTGTCAGTCGGTCGACCGTCGTGGCTGCGGTGAGAGTGTTTCGTTTTGGCGCTGTGAGAAATGTTTTTAAGGTACGTAAAAACTAAGTATTTCTCAAAACGTGATTGGAAATAATATTGTATACTAGCTGTTGCCCGCGACTTCGTCCGCGTTTCCGTCGTTTTTCGTAAAAAAAAAGTAGCCTATGTCCTTCCTCACGGTTCAGTGGTTTTGATGTAACAGACAGATTAACTTTCGTATTTTAGTAGGGAAATAATGTAATATGTGAAATAATATGTCAATCTACAATACAGTTGAAAAATATCGCAAAACGGAATCGCACAATAATATTGTTAATAGCTGTGCCCGCGACTCCGTCAACGTGTAACTCCTTGTGTGTTATTAAGTTAATGTATTGGTAATATTGTTTAGATCACGTTCACATGAGGCTTAAGTACCTATAGAACGAAAATACTTAAGCGCAAAGCTTCCGGGTAAACTATGTTGACCCGTCCGGCACGTGAACATAAATATTTCTAGAACTGCTAACCCGGGAAAGAGCGACGTACAACTGACCATGCGAGAAACAACTGACACCGAGATCTACTCCAGCAACACGAAAAGTCTGCCCTTGAGCCTTATTAATTGTCATTGCATAACAGACCGATACTGGGAATTGCGTTCTTTTTAATTGGAATGGAAAATTATTTGGTATTATGGAAATTCTGGGAATAAAGACGGTTTCTCCTGCACCGCAACTCGATTATATTTTGTTGCAACTAGGTTACTTTTAGCCGAGTTCCATTGCAAAGTTGTGGTGGACTTAAATTTCGGAGCAGAATAATCGGAATGCCAATTTTTAAACAAATTTCATGAGAAGGAAGTCCGAACATATTTAAAGAATTTAAAAATTCTATCGGGTAATTAGTGGCTTCTTGTTCATCGACCATTCTATTTATTGAACTATAAACTTTGCTTTCCCCCCGTATATTCGACAGTATTTTGTTATTAATTTCGAATGCCTGGTCATTGCGAGGAGTTAATGGATCTTTCGCATAGCCAAGAATTGTCCCTATTTAATATATTTGTTACGTCACCATAAACCGACGATATAAGGATGTGGTTGGGATTGACTATACAACATAACTCAGGCGTCAGAATAAGTTTTCCTTGGTGTAGTTGTGGATAGGTACCTTCAACAATGTTTAATAATGTATCAGAAAATTTACGATCATCCGGGTTATCTCCAGTTCTCACTCGCATGTTTTTAATCAAATGCACCGATTGTATATCACGCCACAAATATGAGCTTTTCAGGCAAGCCCTAACCTCATTATGGAATTGCTTCAGTGACTCTATTAATATAGACACCCTAGTCACGTCTTTCACAACCTGTGTCAAAACATTATTTGACCTGCATGCCCCCATAAAAAAACATAAATTTAAACACGCCCCCCATCCATGGATAACTGACACCATAAAATCTATGATGCACATAAGGGATAGGTACCATAAAAAGCATAAGCTACACAACACTGTAGCTTCTAAAGAATGTTATATAACAATGAAGCAGATTGTAGTTGCTGCTATTGAAAACGAAAAGAAGTGCTACTTCGATAAAAGCATAAATATGCACATAAATAATTCTAAGAAGTTATGGCAGAACTTAAAGGGCACGATACTACCGAACAACAAGGGAACATCAGAACTCCCACCACTATTCGACGACCCCAATAAAATAAATGCACACTTTCTCAATGTGCCTGGTGCTGACAGTGTGACAATCTCCCAATTAACATATTATGAACACCACAGGCACGGCACTGCATCTTTCTCAATACTACCTGTCTGTGAGAACACAGTACTAAAAATTATTAAAAAGCTTAAATCTAATGCCCAGGGGAACGATGGTATATCATTGGACATGTTGCTGCTGACACTACCCCAGTCATTATCTACTATCACCTACATCATTAACAGGTCTATAGAGGAATGTGACTTCCCAGAGAGCTGGAAGATAGCTGTTGTTAAGCCTCTTCCTAAAACCATCCAGCCAACCTCAATGAAGGACCTTCGTCCTATCAGTCTGCTCCCATGTATATCTAAGGTCTTGGAGAGAGTGGTCTGTGATCAGCTTACAGGATATCTCGAGGACAACAACATCCTGCCCCAACTCCAATCTGGCTTTCGTAAGGGGTTTGGTACCGCGACTGCCCTGTCTGATGTGGTGGACAATCTACTTGCTGCTCAGGACCGGGGGATGATCAGCATAATGCTGCTACTCGACTTCTCCCGCGCTTTTGATTCAATAAATACTAATCTTCTTCTTTCAAAGCTTTCCTATTACGGAGTCAATCCCGGGGCCATAAAATGGTTTCACAGTTATTTGTCACATAGGCAACAGTATGTTGAATTGGCAAAGATGGACGGGAGCAAATCTTACTCGGATCCTCTTCCTGTACCACGAGGTGTTCCACAAGGGTCTATACTTGGTCCCATCCTCTATATCTTGTACAGCGCAGACATCATAGGAAGCATCACACATTGTCAATACCACATGTATGCCGATGATCTGCAGCTGTACTTATCTTTTTTACCTTGTGATCATGTCAGGGCTGTATGTCAGGTTAATGAGGACCTGTCACGCATATCTGCTTGGTGCAAATCAAACTGCCTAGTCTTGAACCCCACGAAATCCAAACTTATTTTATTTGGCACAAAAGCGAATTTATATAACCTTAATAATACTGGTACTTTCACAAATATTACTATAAACGGAGAGGTGATTGAGCATGTGGATAAAGTCAGGAATCTGGGGTTGACTATCGATGGCCGCCTTAACTTCGAGAGTCATATCATTAATTGCACTCAAAGTTGCTTCTATCGTCTTAAATTGTTCTATAAGATTAGACCCTACATCTGTGAAGAGCTCAGAATTAGATTGTGTGAAGCATTGATCTTATCAAAGTTCAATTACTGTGACACAGTGTATGGTCCATGTCTTCTGACCAGGTCAACCAGGCTCATTCAGCGAGTACAGAACGCTTGTGCTCGTTTCTGCTTTCACATTCCACCACGCACTCATGTTACGCCTTTCCTCAATGCAGCAAAATTACTGAAGATGGAGGCACGGAGAAAGCTTCATTTGTCAACACTGTTGTTTGGCGTGGTTACCACAGGGAAGCCAAGTTATCTTTTCGACAAACTGGAATGGGCCCAGGTCCACAGTAGGTATCCAAAGAGAATGTGTACTCACATCTTTTCCACTCCTAAACATCGCACTATGGCCTTCCGTGGATCGTTTAGATTTGCTGCCTCTCGGTGCTGGAACGATCTCCCGCCACCGTTGCGTGACCTGAAAACGAAAAACGCATTCAGCAGAGGCCACAAAAAGCTTCTTCTGACATTGCAGTTATGTGACGTATAAATAATAAATCACCTTTAAGTTATGCACGATACGCGCGTCGCAGGCTGGAGATAGCGTCCCTACGCTGGCCGGCGCCGATGAGGCAGGCAAGTTTTTCTTTCTTCCTCCTGTCATACGTATTTAACTGTTTGGCTCTGAACATGGTCTCCAAGCCACCTCAGTAGGCAGGTTAGATACTGTCTCGTGGTACGCATTTGCAACTCTCATTTTGCAGTTTCTTTCGCATAATTCGCATTGCACATTTTTTGTACACATTTTAGTTAGGTATGTTACATTTTATTTTTTTTCATTCCGTTTTTTTTTTAATTTTTTATCCGCAATGGTAGGAATGTAGTGCATACAGCCACGATTATTATTTGTGTAGTTCAGTAATATTTAGTTACATTTATCCATACCTTATCTTATTTGTTTATCCTTACACAATTTTGTACGTATTTTTATCAATATATTATTTATGCATCTAATCTTTTTCTGTTATTTGACGTCACCTCCCTTTAAAGGCCCTGTCAGAATATCAGCGCTGCTTTGTCACTCTGCCCAACTTTGAGGGACGTGGCAGCATATTGCTGAGACGGGGTCCTTGTTGGCCTCACACACTACTAGCTAGGTACCTGTTTTTATTTAATTTTTATAATTTTGTTTTTTATTGTATCATTTTTATTTTGTGATCCTGTGTTATTTTGTTATCTTTTATTTATAATATATTTTTTTGGTAATTTATATTTACTGTTAAATGTGCTGTATTGTGTGATAAGTGTGTGAGTGTCAATAAATATTTTCTTATTCTTATTCTTATTCATTAGCTCGGGTTCCCCGTTGTATTACCGGTAAGGTTTGTCGGAAATCACTACAAAATAAAACCGTGATACCGCCCATTGGTCGATTGATAAGCACGGTTTGTTAATATCAATTAAGTATTGTCTGTCAATAAGGTCGAACGCTCTGAACGTCTATTCGCATCAACAGGCAAAAATTGTATGAAGCTAAAGTGCTATTTTCGCCTGTGAAGCAGACACCCTCCCGGACACCGAGAGGAGGGAGGAGGTGAACTCTACATGAGTACGATACCAGGCGGCTGGCGAAGTTATGTCAGACTCCTACTGACTAAACACCCCCATGAACTTGCCATGAACCTGGAGAGATTCATATAGGCTTCATATGATGCGATCGCCCCGTGGGGGACGACGACGCAAGCGCTACTCAATAAACATGAGCGTAACGCGCTTTAGAATAAAAACTGCGCGCTCTCTATTAGGACGTCGGACGCCCCGCCTTTTTATACCTTCGGCCGCGAGACGCGTCGAGCGAAGCTTCGAACTGCTAAGCTATCGGGAGTTACACGTGTTATTGTGAGTCAACCATAACAGATAGACATATGCTGTCGTGGGATATTTTTTATATTATTTTAAGGAGAACATTTCCGTCATACTTGATTTCTGTGGAGCTTTAACCATAAAGGTTGCACACGCGATGGAAGCTTAAAAAATGGAGTTACTTCTCCCGTTTTCCCAACATTTCCCTTCACTGCTCTGCTCCTATTAATTGTAGCGTGATGAAAAGTATACTATAACCAGCTCAGGAGTATGAAAAATAACTGTAACAATTTTCGTTAAAATCCGTCGAGCAGTTTTTGTTTCTATAACGGTTATACAGATAGACAGACAGACAGACAAAAATTTTACTGATTGCATTTTTGGCATCAATATCGATCCCTAATCACCCCCTGATAGTTATTTTGGAAATATATTTCATGTACAGAATCGACCTCTCTAAGATTTATTATAAGTATAGATTATGACTATGCCATGATTACATGTTTCTTTGATGGTTTTTGAAGTTTTTTCTTTGACTGATTGTGTTTAATAAAAAAATCTGATATACGTTTTGATTAGTTTGAAATTTCCGAATACTGACGGACTGTCCACAGTCCATGGGGTCTAAATATGGACTAAGGAGAAATACATCTTGGCACAGACAGTGAGCCTGATGCCGTCATAGGACAGGAAGCTCCTGACTCGGAAGATGCAGAGTGTGTGTTTTGTAATAGCCTGTTTTCTTAAGATGCTCGAGGAGAGACATAGATTAAATGCCTCATGTGCGGGCTGTGGGCACATAGTGATTGCGCAGGCGCAGAGTTCGACACCTGGATATGTGATTTTTGCAAGTAGCATAAGTACCTTTTTGAAAGTGACCAAAGTTCCTGTAGAATCTCATTAAAGTAAAGGCTTATTATTCATTAGTTTGATAGTAGTCCATATTTGGGTACCTATTCCATAATTAGGTGCTTTATGTTGATTTTGTTTTTGAGAAAATTCTATATTTTAAATTTATATAACTATGTAAAACAAGACTGTTAATAAGATAAGCGCAAATGTATGACTGATAATAAATAAGAATAAAAGTTTTTGATTTACAATATGTTTTTTTTTATAACCCAAAACCAAAATGGTATTCCATATTTGGTTACTTTCCTCTATGTCTTGTGATGACCAAGTGAACATTTTTTTTAGGAACTACAGTTGTTTGTGTTTTCGTTTGTTTTGAAGTAGTGGGTACCTGAGAGTCTTGATGTATGCTACTGGCACTTGCACCGACAGTCCGCTTTGCAACGTCATGTAGTGGCAGATCCTCCTCCTCACTATCTAAAGATCTATAGTGAATTTCAGCTTCAGCTCGTAGTTGCGAGCCAGGTAAATTGTCCAACAATACCTAATTTTCATAACCGGAATCTTCGTCTGTTTCTTCCGCATTGCAGCTTTCTGGTGGAAATATAACCAGAGAGTCTGGTAACAGGAGATTCGTCGTCATTTTCCAGTTCCTCCACAATTTCAAGCAGCTCCAAAGATTGATATTATGTCTTAAAATATTAAAAAGTGTATGATTGCCAATGTAAAGGATAAAGCAGTACATTTTACTACTGGCGTTTATAACCAACACGAGTTTGTTTTTGCACTGATTCCTTACCAAACGCTATAAACATAAATGATTTGACATTTTTATAAAGTCTAAGATACTAACATTACGATTTCTATAAATTAACCGAATACATTATGTAACTTATTGTAAATACTTACCTAGGAAAACTCATTGTTGAAAACGGTTAAATAAACTTGTAAATGACACAAATAACTTAATTAATCAAAGAGATTAACCATACAGACTACGATTGACAAACACTCACCTATCAAGTGACATAAATAAAAAAAACAAAAGTACCCACATTTTCATAAATGTTTTTATTTCCTATGCGTTTATCTGGGTTAAACAGCCGTACTCAGAGACCTCAATTAAGTTTCAATGATAATTTAATCTCTTGCTGTCACTTTCTTATGTATAATAATAATAAATACTAAATAGAGAAGGATCGATATGTAAACGTTACTAAATGATAATGGATGTCTCTGAGTACGGCAGTTACTATCATAACGTTATTTATAATGAACAACAATAGTGTCCAAACACGCTATAGTGCAGTTCGCGTCCTTGTTTCGCGCGGCTACATCATCAAAAAGGCGGGCCGACCGACCCCTATTAGCAGTCTGTCCGACATAAACCGAAGACATTTCCACCAAATCCGGGAGATGTCAAAAAATCAATTTCCTAGTAGGTACCCATCCCTACTGTTTGGAATGGTAGTAAAATTGTTTCCCGAATAGTGGTGTGCAATGAAATACTAGTGACAGTAACTTTATGCACTAAGAAATGTGAATAATTTGTTCGATTTTGGCCCTAGTATGAACAGCTGCGATAATGACGATGACGACGAGAGGTAAATTTTTCCTTCTATTTTTTTCTGACACATTAAAGACATTACTTACTTACTAACTATAGAATAAACGCTAAAAATTACTACCAACCCCTACTATAAGAGTGATTGAATTGGAAACGTCAATCGGCTGCGGTCGGTCGCTACTTTTCTCACTGCTCCCTCATGCCAGCTCATCATCAGCAGTCTATAAATAACCCACTGCTGGTCACAGGCCACCCACATGCCCACCACGCTGGTCCAATCCGGGTTGGTTGTTTTTAACGACTGCCATCTTACGTCAGCAACCGGGACCAACGGTTTAACGCGCCATCCGAAGCACGGAGTTGCTCGAGATGTTTTGATCCGGCATTGCGAAAGTTACCTAACGATGATCGGAAACCGAACCATGCCAGCAAATCATGAAAAATACTTCCTTTCCGTTCTAAAATATCACATGCCAGTCGCACTCGTCCCATCACTACGCGACGGGTCGTCTCAGTGGTGGTGATAACTGTACCCCATAAACGGACCGCACTCGACTGGGCCCTCCCCAAAACTATGATATGCTAATTCCTATGGTCTCCCCCACTTTATTTGCTACCAAATTACTGTTTTTATTAGCGATAAATTCCGGAGGGCCGCTTTTGAAAATTGAAGTCTGTTACTGTGTGCCCGCTACTCTGATACAAAGATTAATAAACCTTTTTGGGAATATATTTCTTTTATGTGGATCGCGTTTTATGGAAAGTGGTTGAGCTGTGTTGGAGGATAACGGTCGTTCGTTATGTTTCGTGATATTATCATATGGGATTAATGGTTGATTAGTTTCTTCATGGACATTTTAAACTGCTAAGTTTTAGAACTTGCAGTGCTCACGTCCCTCTTGAGATAGTTGCTTATCAACCTTTTTACTATCTTTAACTAAGTTAAATTACATTTTCTTCTTGTTTTCGAGCCAGCAAACGGGCGCAGCGCCCAGCATTTGATCACGTTGACAAAAGCGTAAATCTGTAAGTAAAAATTTTACCGCCAGCTTTCGGCTCCATCATCAGACCTTAGATGTCATCTAGAAATAAAGTACTTGTCAAGACAAATCAGACGAGCCCAAACTAGATGAAGTTGCTTTATTGCAGAGTTCCTATGGCCCGGCTCCATGATCAGATCAGCTCCATGTCATAATAATATTGGTACGTCACCCGACTAACATATTTTTCTAAAATTTCAGCCTATTCGGTAGTCAGCAACTTGGTCAAAGTCAAATTTATCTTACAAGATTTAACTATGGACAAAATTTATGTGAGAAAAACCGCGGGCATAAGCTAAAAAGTAAAAAAATATGTATGTGTATTGACTGCTTTATGCTAGGGGGACTTAGGGCTAAGGAAGGCTTTTACCAGCAGTAGAAATAAATAGGAAGAATAAAAGAAGCCAGCAACAAGCAGTATTGTATAGCCTTTGCGAAGTCATATCGGAATTAAGAAAGTTCTAATACGCCTAAACACAATTGAAAGGAACTTTAATACTTTGTATTTTCAAGAAATCAAGCAGTTGATCTAGACGGAAGGCTTAATTAAGTTACACTTTGACAAAGGGACGGAAATCTTTCAAATTAAATTATTCTTAAGACAAGAGATTTTTCAATTTTCTTGAGAGAAAACGGCTCTCAAAGGGGAGTTACGAGATGAGAATTCTTATGTTGCAGTCGTTATTTTAATTGTGTCTAATTGCTGTTTTACCTTTGTGTAATTGTAAGCAATAAAAACTTTCATAATACAAGTTCCTATTGGATTACGTTAAACGTCACTGCTACGTATAAAAAGTGACATACATATAATCACAACTATTATCCCCGAAGGGTTAGTCAGAGACTAGGCAATGAGGACAGGCAGAAGCAGTCCTCTACCATAGTCCACTTTTTACCAAATAGCGACTGCACTTGTGGTCAGCGTGACAAGCGGTGAGACCCATCGCCGCTCTATGCTGTTGGATGTATGTGCAGTATTTAGTCCATTGGTCGCCTTTTACGACACCCAAGGGAAGAGATGGGGTGGTAGTATTCTTTCACCGCAACGCGACATTTATTATGCAATGCAATAATATTAAAAACCAGCTAGCAACAGAATCCTCCAACAAGTCAAGATTAATGTTATTGTGGCAATGTGCAGCGTGTCGCATTGTGCCCGTAATTAAATAATAAAATAACAATCTTATCTCGGCATTCTGTCATCTGTGCGAAGGAGGAAAAGGCGCGCGAATGGCACAGTTGCGCGGTAGTTGGTAGTACGCTTTATAAGTAAAAAGTCTTGTGGTATAGCGGCTCGCTAAAGAATTCTACTTTCTTCCCTTGGGTATCGTAAAAGGCTACTAACGGACAAAATAATGCACATAATTATATCCACCGAGGTATTGGTTAGACCTGACGAAATTATTCAACGCGTTTTGACTTTATGTTTTTGCAGCAACAAGAAAATATCATTAAACCCCCAACCTGAATTCTGAGCCCGTCGATGTACTATGGTCGGTGTTTATATCCCTTTTACGGCTGTTCATCACAAGACTTAGTTCATGCAAAGTCATTTCATTATGTAACTACAAACTGGACATCCCTCCACAGTTTACTTCATGAATAGTAATTTATTTATTTAATTTTTGGACAGTCAACAAAAACATTATACTAACAAAAACAATGAATACTGTACACACTTATGCCTTATCTAAGCACAGTTTTTTATTATAGACAGCCACGGCATGCGTTGTGTTGCTTATTATTATTTATGTAAGTAATAGCTAGCCCATCATACAATATTATTTTTTAATTATTGCTTAAATCACTTTATGGATGGTTTATGTTTAAAATTTTGTACAACTTTAATATCGACTAACTCTAAAATCAGAAATATGATTTTCTTTTTAAGATTCCCATACCACCCCATACGATGAGCTAGGTTCGGTGATTGTTTTTTGTGTGTTGTGATTTTTTTTGTGTTGTCTGCTAAGGCTCTAGATTTTAAATTACACTTGCACATGAGCTCAGCATAATAGGTGGTGATCGCCGCTCTATGCTGTTGGATGTATGTGCAGTATTTAGTCCATTGGTCGCCTTTTACGACACCCAAGGGAAGAGATGGGGTGGTAGTATTCTTTCACCGCAACGCGACATTTATTATGCAATGCAATAATATTAAAAACCAGCTAGCAACAGAATCCTCCAACAAGTCAAGATTAATGTTATTGTGGCAATGTGCAGCGTGTCGCATTGTGCCCGTAATTAAATAATAAAATAACAATCTTATCTCGGCATTCTGTCATCTGTGCGAAGGAGGAAAAGGCGCGCGAATGGCACAGTTGCGCGGTAGTTGGTAGTACGCTTTATAAGTAAAAAGTCTTGTGGTATAGCGGCTCGCTAAAGAATTCTACTTTCTTCCCTTGGGTATCGTAAAAGGCTACTAACGGACAAAATAATGCACATAATTATATCCAACAGCATAGAGCGGCGATCACCACCTATTATGCTGAGCTCATGTGCAAGTGTAATTTAAAATCTAGAGCCTTAGCAGACAACACAAAAAAAATCACAACACACAAAAAACAATCACCGAACCTAGCTCATCGTATGGGGTGGTATGGGAATCTTAAAAAGAAAATCATATTTCTGATTTTAGAGTTAGTCGATATTAAAGTTGTACAAAATTTTAAACATAAACCATCCATAAAGTGATTTAAGCAATAATTAAAAAATAATATTGTATGATGGGCTAGCTATTACTTACATAAATAATAATAAGCAACACAACGCATGCCGTGGCTGTCTATAATAAAAAACTGTGCTTAGATAAGGCATAAGTGTGTACAGTATTCATTGTTTTTGTTAGTATAATGTTTTTGTTGACTGTCCAAAAATTAAATAAATAAATTACTATTCATGAAGTAAACTGTGGAGGGATGTCCAGTTTGTAGTTACATAATGAAATGACTTTGCATGAACTAAGTCTTGTGATGAACAGCCGTAAAAGGGATATAAACACCGACCATAGTACATCGACGGGCTCAGAATTCAGGTTGGGGGTTTAATGATATTTTCTTGTTGCTGCAAAAACATAAAGTCAAAACGCGTTGAATAATTTCGTCAGGTCTAACCAATACCTCGGTGGCGGAGTGGTCAACGGAGCCCCCCGGTGCGCGGAGGTTGTGGGTTTGATTCCTACCTGAAGTAGTAAATTTTCTCATCGCTTCTTTATTTGAGCGTCATTAACGCAAATAACCAAAAATTACGAATCTTTAAAAGCCATTCTGTTAACTCAGCCCAGCCGAGTAAGAGTAAGTCAGTAAAGTACTTAAGTAATTAAAGTTATGTTTAAGTAAAAATTTAAACACTGAAAAAAGACGACAACTTCAGGCGGGTTAATCTATAACGCAGCTTCATCTTAACAGAATGTTCAAATATTTGTAAAAATATTTCTTTCGGATCTCAGAGGTGAAAAAAAAACATGAGTATCAAGCACTGACAAATTTCGCCGGATGAAAACCAGACCTCGGTAGCCAAGTGGTTAAGGCAGCCGCCCGGAATGCGGAAGGTGCGTGGTTCGATTCCCGCCTGAGGTTGTCGTCTTTTTTAAGTGTTTAAAATTTTACTTAAGTTTATATTAGAGTTAATAAAACGCTAAAATATATAAAAAAACATAAAAGTTATGTTACTAAAATCATTATTTTTATTCAGTTACAGAAGTTGCTATGACAGGCATTTCTTATCAGCCTACCAAATAGAGCAATACAATTTATGCATTTAGAAACGGTCTTTATGATATTAAAATAAATGTTTTACGAACCTATAATTTTAATACTTCAAATGTTGGCACGGTCCATGAATTGCCTAAGATTAAGTTTTCTTTCTTTGTTTGCCTATGACCATGTGCTCGTACATACAATCACGAGTACATGGTCATAGGTCATTTTTTATCCCCAAACAAAAGTAGGGCACTGCCACAGACCACGTTTAACCAAATAATAATTGCACATGTGCTCAGCACCAAATAACAATTACACAATATGTGCTCAGCGCCAAAGGTAGTGAGTTAATCGCCGCTCTATGTTGTTGGATGTACGTGCAGTCTTTAGTCCGTTATTCGCCTGACCGGACACAGTTGCCGTTTGCCTGTTGCCAACACCGCACACCATGGTCAATAATTATTTTATTACTTCGATAGTTTCTTCTTCTTAGGTCCATAATTAATTAATTTCTTCATCCTTAATGATTTTTGATTCGTGGGCCGATTATAGTCTATTGTTCTACTACTTGGCGACAGTGGAACCACGAGCCATTAAACCTCAATAAACATATCAGTGGGTGGGGACTATGAAACCGGTAGGACATTTTCAAAGTCAGAGTCAAATTATTTATTCAATGTAAACCTTTAGAGGCACTTATTGACGTCATTACTAATAAAAAAAACAGTTAACTAACTTGTAGTTCAGACTTAACAACTAATCTAACGAACTATAGTCTGTGCCAGACAAATGCGCATCGCTAGCCCCAGTTTAGTGGGAGTACGAGTCAAACACCCGAAACCGTAGCTGCTACGAGTATGTCATGGAGCTGTCACAGCGCTGTACATTTGTATGAAAGAAGAATGGGCGTTTTTGTATGAAACCCGTCCCACTCCTTGTAAGTTCTCACATGATAAGTTTCGAAATAAATAGTGTAATTTGTTGTAAGGGCAGCAAATATAAACGAGCGAATGAATTAATGAAAAAAAAGAAGAAAAAAAAAGGGAATATGAAAAAAATAACGAAAAATGAAGGGGTGTATAGTTAAATTAAGGGGTGTATAGTTAAATTATGGGGTGTATAGTTAAATTATGGGGTGTATAGTTAAATGAAGGGGTGTATAGTTAAATTAAGGGGTGTATAGTTAAATTATGGGGTGTATAGTTAAATTAAGGGGTGTATAGTTAAATTAAGGGGTGTATAGTTAAATTAAGGGGTGTATAGTTAAATTAAGGGGTGTATAGTTAAATTAAGGGGTGTATAGTTAAATTAAGGGGTGTATAGTTAAATTAAGTGGTGTATAGTTAAATTAAGGGGTGTATAGTTAAATTAAGGGGTGTATAGTTAAATTAAGGGGTGTATAGTTAAATTAAGGGGTGTATAGTTAAATTCAAGAAAAAATCTTGACTTCAATTTTATATTATCGTTATGAATGTTTGTGTTATTATGTTTCAATAAAAGTATTATATATCTATCTATTATCATTTATTATTTGAATTTTCTTCTTCTCAACAACTTTTTTCTCCAATACCTGACAGATTTGCTGTCATACAATAAAATGCTTCACTTTTCAAGTACTTTTATTTGATGCATAGATGTAAGTGTTACAAGGGAGGGGGGGGGACGTTTTGCCCATCCTTCTTTGTTAATGTTACTTGAGTCGGCAACTGGCGACTTTTAAACGCCAGTCGCCTTCACCGAACATTGTCTACATCTGCGCGGTTGGTGGTTGATTTCATATCGATTTTATCAAAATAATATATTCACTGGTAGCCAGTATCCGACACCAGCCTCTAAAAGTGTCCTAGTACATAATTCTGATAACTATAGCTGTACGGTAGATTACAACATCGCATTTCCGAGTTGCGCCTGTTACAGGTGGTTGTCAACATAATTGTAATGTTATAATGGGACGGTACTTAAGTGTCGCGTGAATACTACCACCCCGTGTCTTCTCTTGGGTGTCGTAAAAGGCGACTAACGGCCTTAAGGCTGCGCATACATCCAACAGCATAGAGCGCGATGGTCTCACCACCTGTAACACTGAGCACATGTGCAGGAGCATATGTGCAGTTGTAACTTGACTCTGGCTAACCCTTTGGGGATATAAGTCGTCAAACTATTTAAAAAAAAATGTTTTATTTCATTTTTCATTTAACCAGGTGTTTACAATGTTGAGGTGACTTTCCTGTTAAGTATAATATACCTGTATAAGGGAGTCACCGCTCTTCCAATTTGTCATAACTTACAGGTATGTGACATTTTAATAAAACAAAGACAAAAGAGAAATTAATATAAACAACTTTGACAAAAATAGTAAAGATAAATGTGTGTGTGTGTGCGCGCGTTTGTGTTTGTGTGTGTGTGAGTGTGTGTGGGGAGCGTGTGTGAGTGTGTGTGTGTCATGTGAGTTTTGAAATACTCAAAATTTATCTATAGGTATATTTAAGTATTCAACGACGTTTGTTGACCGAATCGCCTAGCATAATCATTATCTACAAAAACTACCAATTGGAGAGTTGGAGGAATGTTAATTACAACTCCAAGATGGTTTTCGTTCGTCTTATCCACATACCTAAGTTGTTTCCAGTTGTGTTTACACAATTTTTCTTCTGCACATAACACTAAGGAATCGAATAAGGAAAACGCTGATACACACAATTTCCTCTAAAAAATTGTTAAGTAGCATAATCAATTTTTTATGACCCTGCAGTCTTTAATGGTTACTGTCCTAATAGAATTTTACTACCTCTTTTAAAATGTGGTTGCAAACTTGCGACTTTGTGACGCTAAAAGATTTGATTGCCGATTTTTTTTAGTTTGTCGAAAAAAGAGCATAGTTACTTACCTGAAATCAAATATAATGTCACATAGTTGACGGGACGGGAAAAAACATACTGTCATATTAAGCTTTTGTTTGGCCAGCATTTTCCGCCTCGATAACAGAATACATAATAAAATTTCTTACAGATTATATTTTAACAACTGTACATGGACTTGACCAATGGCGTATTTGGCAAATTACATAACTTGACGAAGGAGGATTTGACGAATTACCAATTTGTCTAATTTCTAATTTGTCGATTTGACGATTTGACCAATATCAGACTGGACTAATGTCGTAACACCTGTACTGCCCGCCTGATGGAAAACGGCCACCGCAGCCCATAGACTCCGTACTTATGGGCTACGGTAAGTCTTCATTACCTATGACTCGATGCCCTATAGCCTTCACTAGATCTTTTATACCAGAACATTATGTAGATTTAAAAACCCCTATGATATATATCTTATCTTATTTAGTCTGATCTTATCTCATCATAATCAGACTATAAGCGTCCCACTGCTGCCACAGGCCTTAGTTAGCAAATGGACAACAGAACAGAGATTGGGCCGTAACCCACCACGCTGGCCCAATGCGGGTTGGTGGGTATAAACAACAATATCTATTGAGTTTAAACGACTGTTATCTTACCACATCCTCTGGGACCAATGGCTTTACGTGCCATCTGATGCACGGAGGATTATCTTATTTAATCTTATCTTACTCCGATGCCTCGGCGAACCGAAGTGAGTCTTGGCCTCCGACACTCGGTGACGCCACTGCTTCCTGTTTACGCGGTCCCTTGCCAGTTTATTTTCGGTTTCCTTATCTAAACTTATCTTTATAATATTTGATACACAAATTCGAAAAGAAGATGAAAAAATGTCTATCTCATGTGAGATTAAATTAATTTTATTTTTCTACGTTTCGTTATTTTATCTTATCTTTTCTCTAAGTTGTAAAGTCGCCAGTGTACCCGCCCGCCCGTAGAGCGCCGCTTAGTATTTGCTTCGCAAATTGCAAGGGTTATTTGAGTTGCGAATTATGTATTTGGCCGCGGGTCGGACCCCCTCCCCCCCCCCGGAAGGAGGGGGGAGGATTATTGAATTAAAACAATGGGGAACTTTTTTCAGCCGGTTCGACATTGGGCAATGCTAATTATGTACTAATAGGGTATTGTTGGGGATCGGGCCCGTTTCCCGAGAACGGACGATTCCTTTTTTTAATTGTTTTAGACGGGTTGTGCAGATTGCTTGCACTCGTTAATAAAATTTGTGTTAGGGTTTTGAAGCTCGATCGTTGTTTTCAAATGAACAATTATGATTTGAAGCGCTTTCTTTTAATCCTTTTAGTGTAGGTATGTTTGTTAATTTGCTGATCGAATTTTTTGTGTTTTTGAAGCAGAAAACTTTACCAAGCATTGAGGTACAATAAACTAGAGAAAACACCGCGATGCAAGTTTGTGCGCACTAAGGTGCAGCCCATGGGCTGTAAACGCCTGAGTAATTGCACGTTATTCAAGCGATTGTGGACCTTGCCGCTGCACCTTAGTTGCTTCGCGGTATCTTCTCTAGTTTATTGTATCTCAATGTTTTCAAGTAGGTAACTCAGTATGTTGTTTATTTTATTGCGACAACTATTTTATCGAATATCATTAGTTAGGAATCATAAGTAAGTACGTAACAGTAACTCGAGCTCTTCCTTGCTTAGGAAAGCAAGCACGTTGAGCCTTTGCGTTAAGCTAAATAGGTATATTATTAATAACATTTTATGACTCACCACTGCTTTTTATAAAGAATATCTTTATAGTTTTAAAATTACCCGTTTAAAAAAATTGTTAGATGACGTTTTGCCATATATTAAGTAAATACGAGTAAAGTAAAGTTGTTGGAGATGTGGGAGAGCCTCAATGGCGAAATAGAAATTGTAAAGACAAATTCAAATCAATTTGTGTGTTTTAGAGTTTTAATTTTAATATTTGCACACCTACGTTAACAAGGTAAAAATATTGTAAATCTATTATTTAACGAATGTAACATCTTGATTGTACATAATATTTGAGCAAATAAATCATTTGATTTGATTGATTTCAATCGGTATAAATCCTACAATAATTAATAACCGTGTCGCGTATAGTTGAAAGAACCTACTACCCCCTCTCTTCCCTTGGGTGTCGTGAAAGGTGATTACTTAATGATGAATAAAATTATTGAATGAAAAAATTACAATCTTCAAATGAGTGTATAACAGTAACAATTCGATGCCAATTGCCAACCCCCAATTAGGCAGGTCACAAAGGCTCATTACACAAGATCATATCAAAAGCGTGCACGCAACATGGCTGTGCAAACTCAGCAACACTTAACTACTGCAAACTAAACATATTAGGGCTAAGCCGGCGTCTGAGCAAACGCAATTAGCGGTCCGTTTGATCAATTAATTAAACCATATGTTAGTACAATCAAACGTTGATATTTGCATCGCGGCGTAACTGAAACCTTTGTGGTGCTTAAGCGAGTGAAGCGAGCGGGGCGGCCGTCACCGTGGGCGGGAAATGTTATTCAAAAGTATTCTTGAACACTTTAGATTGTTAAAAAACGATTGGGTTTGTAAAGACCTTACCATTTCATAAACACTGTTTAAGCATTATTTATTTATGTTGAACTATGTAACACAAACGTCATTTTGAGCAAAAGAGACAAAATGTTTATTTATTTATTGCTGAAATAATACAGGTAAGGCCATATTAGATAAGCATTTCGTGGCAAACTTTAAGTATGGCAGCAGCATTTTATAATTTAACTATAATGACTGTGTATAGAATGTCACTGAATATGACCAGTGCATTGCAGATGTGAATGGCGTTTGTTACGTTAGTTGTCTTTAAATTAATAAATAAATACTAAATAATAACAAATAACCACTTCGTGGCACCCGTTTTCATTCGGTAGAAGACATAAAGGAGAATTCGGGGCAAGAACTGAACTCAATTCCGGAAAAAGCGTTTAAAAAATGTTTTGATGATTGGATTATTCGTTGGCGTAAGTGTATCGTTTCTGAAGGAGCATACTTTGAAGGCGATAAAATATATTTGGATGAACAACTAACATTTTGTGTATTATTGATCTTTTCAAGGTACTTTCTTAACACGGTAGAGGTATACACGACTATTATCCCCAAAGGGTTAGTCAAAGACTGGGCAATGAGGACCGCAGAAGCTGTCCACTGCTATAGTCCACGTTTTATTAAATAACAACTGCACTTGTGATCAGCGTGATAGGTGGTGAGCCCGTCGCCGCTCTATGCTGTTGGATGCATGTGCAGTCTTTAGTCCGTTAGTCGCCATTACACCCAAGAAGAGAGGGGCTGGTAGTATTTTTAGTGAGTCGCTATATCTCCACACGAATCTTGCACAATCACAATTCAACGTAAAAGTTTGTAATCTGGAATGACAAAAATAATTCAATCTTTCAAACTCGATAGTGGACAGAATCAAAGTATCACATACCTACATTTTTCCTGTTCCGAGTTTAGCCGGCGCTCAGATAACGAGGGCTGAGTTACACTGTTTGTGTGCGAATCCTTTGATTTCAAGGAAAATGCTTTTCCTGTGTACTATCACTGACAAATTTTGGACAACGTTGCCACACGAAAATCAACCTTAACACTCAAAAGATAGAGGTGTTCGTCTCGAGCGAGAACCGGGTACTATTTTTATTTTCTACACGCTGATATTTTGCTACTGATTTTGTTAGTTAAAAGTTGTTCTTCGTGTTCTCAACGAAAATATCTTTCATAGATGGACAGATATACAGTTAGTACGTCTGTCTTATAGATAACGTCCAGCTGATTTAACTCAGTCGGAAGAACGGTAGTTCAACTACTTACAATATTCGTGTATAACCAACCCAAAATAATGTTACAAATAAGTTATGGTGTTGGTAGTGCACGTGACCACTAAGTCAGAATGTCAAAAATGTGCAAGGTCGAATCTTGCTCATGGATCATTAAAATGTCGAATCTTGCTAATAGATTTTTTTGAAAGGTTTTCCAAATTGTAAATAAATCATTAATATAAAAAAATAAATAAATTTGGTTCGCAACATAACTTGCAATATTTTATAATTTTTTCCAGCCAAAGTAGGTAGGTACCTAGGTATGTTGTCTCACTGAAGGCTCTCTAAAATAATATAAAAATAATAATATTATTAAACGAGGCTTGCGATCTTGCCCACTAAGCAACTTTCGCAATGCCAGGTCGCTGAATGGGTGATCAAAGTAAAAACATCTCGAGCTTCGTGCTTCGGAAGGCACGTTAAGCCCCGTAACGTTGGTCCCGGTTGTTGTCGTAAGATAACAGTCGTTATTGGGCCAGCGTGGTGGGTTATGGCCCAATATCCCCACGTGCTGTTGTTCACGTGGGAGGCCTGTGCCCAGAAGTGGGACGTTTATAGGCTGATGATGATGATGATGAATGTTATTAAATAAAAATGAATCGTCAAATTTATTGCAAAGCGCTTCGAGAACAGCGTGATCGATATGACTGATAAATTTTTTGTTGTGTTTGCAATAGTCAGCAAATTAGTCATGGGATACGGGGTGCTTACGCGGGCAAAGCCGCGGGCGGGCCGCTAGTAAGTACCTAATATAATAGACGCAACAGGAAATCGAAAACAGTATAATTTTCTTCTACTTTTGGGACGTGCTACCGTAACACGAATACTTACTGCATGAGCTATAAGTAAACCTATTACAAAATATCTCACTTTAGTGGAACCTGCCGAAGTGCCGAGGTCAGCCATTCTTTCATGCTACTACATAATGTGCCTATATTGCAATAACAACAGTCATTAAACGCACGACATACTTAAACAAAACCTTCACATTTCACCGGAAAATCTCACATCCAACAAAAACATAATTCAGGAGGCGACCCTCGGTGACACTCGCACGATAATTCACTGCCCGTAAAGCATTATGTTAATCAAATTACTGCGAAATGACCGCGGACGGGTTGACTTGACCCGGCCGAGGGTTAAGTCCCACTATTTGTCTTGCTCACAATTGTGGGGTTGGTATTTTTTTTTCAATGTTTTTTGAGCTGGTTGCATTAGTTTTGCTGTTATTCAAGTAAAATGGTTGTTGAGTGGCGACCGCGCTCCGGAAGACGCAGTGTAGGCAGGCCTCCGACAAGGTGGACGACGATCTGGCGAAAGTCGCGGGAAGACGTTGAATGCGAGCAGCACAAAACCGTTCATGGTCGAGATCCTTGGGTGTCCAGCAGTGGACGTCCTTCGGCTGATGATGATGATGATAAAAAGTGGTTATCAAAAACCTAAGTCCACCTACTTAATTACTTAGGTAAATAAAAATATATTGATTTTAAAGGGGAAAAAGTCACCAAATAAACGCTTTTATTCATGTTACTGATTGATGGGAAGTGGCAATTACTTAACTGCAGTCCATAAACGCTTCCGACCCAAAAGACTACATTTACTACTTTCTGTCCCGTAATGTCTCTGGATCTTTAAACTGAAGCACAGCAATGCAAAACCATACTGCTTCGCGGCAGGAATTCCCCAATTTTTTATTCCATTTTAATTATACATATTAGTGCCACATGACATTTTTTATAAGTCAACTAAATTCTTTTGCAAAATAGTCAAAGCAACATGTTTATCACCAACGATACAAGTTGCCATGATAGTAGTAATGAGTGATAATAAACGTTTAATGGTAAATGATTTTCCCCCAAACCCCTCGAGACACAATAAACCTGTGGGACTTTATTGAGGTCTCACACGGACTTCTTGAGATAGTTATTTTATAGGCACTATAAGTAGCCAGTCCAGTCACAGTCAGTCAGGTCAAAGTTATATCGTCCAAATAACGAAACGTCAGAGAATGCATAAAAGTATTGAATTCCTGTACTAATTCTAATATGTACAGAATATCTATTAAACCGTTCGTCCAATCAAGCAGTCATGACTTCCCTTACCTTCTTAGTATAAGCGGTTTGTATTTAAGTATAGGTACCTTTAGATAGTTGTTTGTACGTATGCATTGTTCAGGTCCTGTCCAAGCACTGGGCATGCGACAAAGGGACTGTCCCTAAATGTCAATGTTTTTGCACAGACCACCCTCGGGATCATACCTTGTGAATACATTTTAAACTGTTTCACTTGGCGCCACGGCATTGTGAGTTGTAAGAACAAACGGTTAAGGTAGATGTTAGCACGTAACAACAATGTGTGAAATAGACTTGCAATTTGAATGTTAAATTTACATTTTATAGAGTATTTAAGGTACCCAGAAATTGAGGTCATTTGTGAGATAACCCATAGTTTATTTTAATATTTTAAAGTGCTACTAGTATACGTGGTGGCTGTGTGTCCCGGGTTGAATTCCCAGAACGGCAGAATTATGATTGCCAAACCGCATTTGGTGAGGGTGGTGATTTTTTTTTTATTCTACAACGGGAAGCGCTTGGCCATCATCTCACATGAAGATGAGTGACGATAAGGCCGAAGGTGGATGCGCTTCACCCGGAATCTTCAACCACTGAGGAACTGGCTATCTTACTCGTATCTCTAAACTGTCGGAACACAGCAATGCTATAAACATCGTTGTTATGGCGACAGACTTAGATATAAGATAGTGGTAGCTAGCCAGGCGGACTTAACAGCCCTACCACCAACTAAACCGAGCACATAAAGATGCACCCCCCGCTGGGAATCGAACCCGGGACCTCTGGGTCTGAGACCGGTGGTTTAGCCACTGGACCACAGAGGCGTTTAAATTTAAACCAAAACCCATCAATAGTAGCGATTACTTGCCTCCAACAGCCGGGACCGAAAGGTTCAACGTGCCCAGAAGCACGGAGGAAGGAGCTCGAGACATTTCTATTTCGGTCACCCATCCCGCGATGAGCACCGCTTAGCTTGTAATTGCTCAACCGGAACGCGTACGCCGTTGCGCTATAGGTTTTATTTTTTTGTTGTGAATAGCAAATAAAATAGGTTTAGTTTTTAAATAGAGCATCTTTATTTCATGTGTGTATTAAAAAAAATACTTAACAATGACAATACTAAATTGTCTCCGTAATACTATTTAACAAAAGTGATAGTAACTTAAATAATATTTAAACAATTAATTAAAAATATTTCTTAATTTATATAAATGTGAGTGACGTAGTTCAGTTGTTTAGTTAATATCTTTTTGAAACCCTTATTCAATACCTTGAAAAGAGCATAGCAGACAGCAGTTTAATAATATAGTTAAGATATAACTTATAGGTATATTTCACCAAAATACATAAAATCTACATAGCGCATGAACATGTATAAAAATATAAATTCGTATTACTTCAAAAATTTTCGGAATGTTGTCTTTTTAAAATAGACATCATATTCTTTGAATAGACCTAAAACGTACAAAATAAATAGATAAAACTTAAATTTAGAATTTTCCTAAAATAAAATACTGATCACTATGTTTTTGATTCTAATAATATTAATAAATATCACTTTTCTCTAAGCCAATTTTAGAATCGACATAGACTTAAATAAATCGAGTCAGCAAATGTGGACATGTTTTGTATCATTAAATAAAACGGAAAACATCTATTCTAAAAGTTAACATACATTTTTACTACTACAGAATCTTGGTCACCAACTCAGTTTACCACTGAATGTCCCAACTGACATTTTTTTTTTTTTATAAAAGAGGGAGGCAAACGAGCAGGCGGGTCACCTGATGGAGAGTAATCACCGCCGCCCATGGACCAAAGCAAAACCAGACGAATCGCAGGCGCGTTGCCGGCCTTTAAGGGACCTATTCCAGGTTTAAGGAAGGAATGGGAATTGTGAGGGGGGGAGGGGGGGGGGGCATCCGGAACCCTCACTGGTCGGACGAAACACAACAGCACCAAGTGCCATTATTTCACGCCGAAAAAATTTAAAAGAAACGTGTTAGTACGAAAGATAGCTTATCATAACAACAGTTTAACAAATATACCAGGATATTTTTTTACAAATATAATGGATGGATGTAATGGATTATGTAGGAAAGGCCTAAAAAGTAAAAACGTAAAGGACTTCGACACATAGTTTGCTGACTCCACATTTCAGATCACAGATTTATTTCTAATTTATTAACGAATAGGGTATGTTTAAAAACAACCCTTTTCGAAGTACTTCTCGGCACAAGATCTGCACTCTGCACCGAAGGGTTTACGAAGCTTAATTTATTGTCTTTTTTTTGTATAAGTCAAGTTACAATAAAACAGAAATTCATTCTATTTAATTTTAAATAGTTAAGGAAGTTAAAATATCATGTTATGTAGTATTATATAAGTACTATTCTAAGATAAGTACGGTTGGCCTCAGAAGTACCTTAACATTAGCACTGTCACAACCTCGTACAGAACTAACAGTACAGATTGAAGAGAAGATGGTGGGTAGCTAGCCAGACGGACTTATCGCTGGGAATCGAACCCGGGATCTCTAGGTGTTAGAACGGTGGCTTAGCCACCAAACTACAGACGCTAAATTGAAAGCAGCGCTGCAGTAGTAAGTACGACACAGTACTACAGTGCTACTTCTGGGGCCGACCGTACAATTTGCGACATACATATTAATGGATACACAAGACATATCAGTATAAATACACTTCTAAGAGTAGGAGAGTAGATGTAACCCGATTATACGGATGGGTATTAGTGAGGAAGTTACTTTACACTTGACAGTTTTATAAATATTCCACGAAAGAAGCATTGAGTTAATTTCATTTATTGCCATATTAATAAGTAAACCAAAAACGTTTTTAAACAATAACACAAACACATTGGCGCATTAAGTTCTAATAATAATTTGCTGCTTTCGAAATTAAAACCATAAAAACTCGTTTACACGAAGAAAGTAATTAAGTCGAGTTTTTGTTTTGATTTATTTTAAAGTTTAACCTTTTGGCAGCTACAGTCGTCTATACTCGACAAGTCGATTCTTTACGACTCGATCGTAAATTCACGCTGTCTTCGATCCATATTTTCCGATCGAAAGTGAGCTTTGTGACGTTAGCGTACCTACAGTAAAATTTAGAAAAAGCGGGTTTAATGCTTGATTCAGCAGCAAGTTATCACATCAGCATTCTCTAACTTCGATTCTATACTAACGCAACAAAGGTCACTTTTGATCAGAACATGTAGGTCGAAGTGAGGGCGAGTTTACGATCGAGCGATAATCGACTTGCTATACAACAAAGACGGCAATAAAGATATTTTTGATTGATTCCTTGTGATTTATTTACAAGTAGTGCATACTTAGTTTCCGTATAAAATCGTTAAAATATGACGAGCATTAAGATGCATTAGTTACGAATAGAAATTATTTGTATGCATAGCGTACATGGCACGGCGACGCATTTATGCCGTGGCGGCCGGAAGGTTACAACCAATTATAAAATAATCAAACTAGCAACCAGCATTAAGATGTGACTATCGACGGCCTGCAAAAATATCTGATCATTGGTGGAAGGCATATATTATCATCACATCCTAATGCTGGTGACTGTACCTACACGTTACTCGAGTGGGAGTAAGACTTTGACCTTTCTTACTTTGAAGGCCACATAAACTTATAAATATAGCTCGTGTGAGACGTGATTTTATTACAGTTTTATTAAGTTTTGATCAGCTGGCGTGTGAACCAAAATAAATAAATAGTAAATTAAAAATTATTTTATTTCATAGTGTATATTTTGACAACAAAGTCATTGGTGAGATTCAAAATTCACACCCCCCAATAGCTCGCCATAGAAATTTGCGTGTTTAAAATAAGTCTTATTCAATTGTCATTGACAAATTAGCATTTATATGTTTCGCATAAAGTCCAATATAATATCACCTGTGGTTTTGAAAGACTTCGTACTGTTGCATTAATAAAAATCTTATATCACTAGTAATTAAAGACCTAATTTCCATCACGATAGAGTTCACTTTCACACTCCGTTCCTTTGTATTCCGGTCATGTACAAACTTTCATCGTCCGACAAGTCGTAGCCGTTATTTCCATCCGCATAAGGTTCACTGTTGACGTCGTCATTCCTCAGGGCGTCTTCTAGAATCTTCTCGAGTTTGGGTTGCACGTCGCCTAGATGAGCCCTCTGCGAAGGTTCGGAGGCCCAACATGACGTCATTACATCCCAGCATTCGTCAGAAAAGTGGGGAAGACGCTCGGGACGAAGACCTTGACAGACAAAATAATATGAATTAGAAATTACATTCAACTTATTTAAACACTTCCAACCACTGGTACTGAGTAGAATAAGAAATCCCGGAGTTTTCAGGAAATACCGATATATACCAGATACCGGTCTCAAAGGTGCTATTAACAGCTCCATGTTGTCCCGTCAAGAATTTTAGGTAAATACAGTCTGCCTATTCCTATCACTGGTAATAACACTCACCTTTCTTCACCTTGCTCCACAGCTGCTCTTTATTCTGGAACATCTCGAAAGCCGACGGTAGCTTTATGTTGCCTGCACACACGTACCTAAGGCAAACGACAGTGATTAAAGTTACTATCAATTGGCTCTTTGACAGTTGTAACAATAAAATATGAAATATGCCGGATATGGTAGTTTATAATTTAACTTAAATAATCCAATAGTTGTTTTATTAAGACAATTTCTAAACATTTTATTTTTACAAAATAAATTTGCGATTTTTTTATCTGTGGATTACATGACACGAAACACGGGCAGCCATGATTGAGCTTCGTGTGACGTCACATTTCACAAATAAACAAAAACTATCTGTCAGGTTTCAAGACAAATTTGTTTGGTTTATTGTGGTGTGACGTCACAGGGCTAAATGTCACGTGACCAACCGTTTTCGCACGAAATTTGAAATGAATGAAGAAAAATATGTTTTTTCCATTAAATAAAGCTTTTGCAAGAAAAAAATTATTGTACGGGGTATAAAATAAGCGTTTGTAATTTTTTTAAATACTTTTCCGAAAACTGTCAAGTGGCCAATTGTAGCGATGACTTGATTGATTTCAATAATGGAGGCCTTTACCCTACAGTGAGACAGTATACAGGCTGCACTTGACTTTAAACTTACCAGAACAGTATTCCAAACGCGTAGACATCGACGGACGCGTCATACTCGCCCGCCAACAGCTCCGGCGCCATGTGCACCGGCGTGCCCACCACGGAGCCCGACATCAGCGCCTCGGCCGCGCAGAAGCCCAGGTCCGACAGCGCGCCGCGGTCCTGGTTGTCCAGGAGTACGTTCTTCATCTTGATGTCGCGGTGGACGAGGCCGAACGAGTGGAGGTAGCGGATGCCTGAACGAGATTATGGCGTTAGTTGATAACGTGACATGTCAATTCTCTCATTTTTTGACAAATAAGCTAAGGGTCTTTACCATCACCGCTGCCTATAGACACTTATAACTAGGAATAGGTCAGTTTTAAGGAATTTCATATTATGCCCAGTAACTTTACTGTATAGAGTTTAATTTAATTTGTTTCGGGTCTGAGTGTTTTAATAGTATGTATTCAAGTTTGTATGTCCGTTCTCTCGTTACAAAAAAGAGGTTCAAAAGAAGCTTAACTTGATCCAGATAATTGTTGTAAAATTGAGAAAGTTACTATTATACAAACTGTAATGTACGTATGCTAATAAACATTAGTATGTGAGGTTTATGTTGTAGCTAACTGAAATAAAGGCTAACTAATTAAGCAAACTAACGAAATCTACCGTTTATTCCAATAATAACACAAACCCACTATTTGTGTAATTATTGCCTAACACCAGATCCCTATCAACAAAACACACTGTCTACCATGTCGCAGCTGACTATACACTCATTACACAAACAGTGGATCTAAACATTGTCTACCACCAGATACCCAACGACCCAACTCACCCTCCACAATGTCGCAGCTTATATTTCTTTTTATTTTTTCATCACTTTATGCACCTTTGTACAATGGCGGGCTTAAGTATTGCAACGAACTTCAATAAAGTAACTAACGAAGTCGTTTCTCTCATTAGTTAAACAGTGGATCTAAACAATGCCTACCACCAGATGGCCATCGACGCAACTCACCCTCGACAATGTCGCAGCTTTTGTGTGGCAACTAACTACAATAAAATAACTAATAAAGTCGTTTCTCTCATTACCCAAACAGTAGATCTAAACAATGCCTACCACCAGATGGCCATCGACGCAACTCACCCTCGACAATGTCGCAACTTTTGTGTTGCCACTAACTGCAATAAAGTAACTAACGAAGTCGTTTCTCTCATTAGTCAAACAATGGATCTAAACAATGCCTACCACCAGATACCCATCGACGCAACTCACCCTCAACAATGTCGCAGCTGACTTGCATGCGCGCGGCGCGGCCCAGCCCCGCGCGCACGGCGGCGTGCAGGTCGCGCGCCTTGCGCTCCGACACCAGCAGCACGCCGGGCCCGCCGCCGCCGCGCTGCACCACCGACCCGTATAGCCGGACGATGCGCGGGTGCGCCGGGATACTCCTGGATCATACAATTATTTATTTATTTTACTGGGTGTCCCAAAAGTTATTTTCTATTTGGTTCGCCCAATGTGCAAACGAAACCAGCGGAAGGGCGCGAGGAGTAAGTTAATCGCTAGCGCGGTCCTTGGGAATTTAGTCAGAAATTTCCGTTACAAGTGTACAGTAACTGGCCAAGCTCTCCGGGCCAATTAAAAGAAAATATCCGCGATCACAGTTAAATCCGCCTGGCCAGCTCCCACCGTCTTATCTAAGTCTGTCGCCATAACAACGATGTTTATAGCATGGTTGTGTTCCGACAGTTTAAAGATAAGATAGCCAGTTCCTCAGTGGTTGAGGATTCCGGGTGAAGCGCGCTTCCACCTTCGGCCTTATAGTCACTTACCATCAGGTGAGATGAAGGCCAAACGCTAACCCATTGTAGAATAAAAACAAAACAATAAGAACAGCGAAAAAAGCAATTACAGGCAAACAAAATTTAAATCTAAGATCAATAAGACAAACAGACACCAGTACAAAAGTGAAACACAATAATAATCATGAGTCGTAAGTGTATGTATACATACAAACCGTGCCACGTAGCAGTGAAAGAATACTACCACCCTCTCTCTTCCCTTGGGTGTCGTAAAAGGCAACTAACGGACTAAAGACTGCACATACATCCAACAGCATAGAGCGGCGATGGTCTCACCACCTGTCACGCTGAGCAAATGTGCAGTCGCGATTTCATAAAAATTGGACTATGGTAGAGGACTGCTCTTGCTGATCTCATTGCCTAGTCTCTGACTAACCCTTCTGGGATAATAGTCGTGATTAGATGTATGGTTACCTGGTGTAGAAGAACTCCATGGCCAGCTCGTGGTAGTGCCTCTCGTCCGCCGGCAGCACGGACTTGACCGCCACGGGGCTGCGGCCCGCCCAGCCGCCGCGCGCCGCGTACACCACGCCGTACTGGCCGCGCCCTACGGCGGTTGAGTTAGGCCGCATGTTAAGAGGGTTTATGCATTTCGGTTTCCCATACAAATTTACAAGTCGACATTTTTAAAAACCACTAAGCCAATTTTAATGAAACTTTGCATGCTAAAGTATTATACAGGGATCTAAATAGTTTGTTGAAAACATTTTTAAAAAACGGTTAACTAAAGTGAGTTATTGCGATTTTGAACTTTTTATAGTGGACTTTAAATCGCAATAACTCAGCTAAATAAACGTTTTTTAAAAATGTTTTCAACAAACTATTTAAATCCCTGTGTTTTACTTTAGCTTGCATAGTTTCATCAAAATTGGCTAAATGGTTTTTAAAAATATTGACTTGGAAGTTTGTATGGGAAACCTAAATGCGTAAACCCTCTTAACGATACGGTTTTTTGCCGGGCCTATAGACGGTCATAAACCGGGCTTACGTCCGGTCATCAGTTGGCTACGATAGATTTGCGAACCGGCCACTAACCGTGCTCGTCAACACGCGTAACCGGCACCGACCCGACGCCGGATCGGGTACAAACTGGCTCGTCAACAACCTCCTTAGGTCGTGATACTCATCCCCACTTTTGGGTACCTCTCACCCATAAAAAAAGAAAAGTAAACAATATTTTTACACGAATTTAAAAATACTTGATTAAAGACATAATGAGTTGATTCGATGGAAGATCTCATCAATCATCTCTTTATTCAAGTAAACGAATTGTCGAATCGCCTAAAAATATTTTTACCTTACAAACGTATTTTAGCTGTGGAGAAGAACGTGCGCAAGAAACTCTACAGCTTTATTGAACCGGACCACCAGATACTTATTATACCCAAAAAACAATTATTTGATGCTATGATCACATAAAAACTAGATAGACAATAAATAAATAAACTAAAACGTAGCGGAATAATAGCAGCTTTGACATATACATTTGCGTAATATGTGCCTTACAAATAAACAAAGAACAAGCCGTTCACTCGCAAAACGACCAATACGCATAATGACCAACGGGAAATACTCATTTAGACATACACGCATAGTGACCAATATACGAATAGTTATTCCGTGTTTTGTTCCTGTCTTGTAAATGTAATTTCTAATTAGGAGTAAAAGAGACAAATCACGGAATAACTATTCTGACCTTATTTTCTGTTTATTTTTAAGGCAATAATATGTGTTTTGTCAATAGCAATTTTTTTAAGGAGTACTTCGTCATGTTTGCAGTTAACTCGCCCACTACCCAACGAAATGTGCCTAAACATCTCGCTAGGTACTCTTTTTGTGAGGACGTTTTGAGAGAATTGATTGTGTTCGCGCCACAGCGCGACGGATAACCGTCTCTGCGCCGGTCAATTAAGGTGCATATTGGTGCAACGAATGTGCAACGAATGATCGGCCAATCACAGCGAGTTGACAATTATACTCGACGAAGCTGTTCGCCCGCGCCAACGGCGCTGGGCAACCGGCAGTGTGCTCCGACCCTTCAAGGTGAATCCACGCGCGCGCCCGCGCAAGAACTCAGCCCGTGAACAACCACGTGTTCAGTGTTTGTGACTTGAGAGCGCTGTGTTTACCAGCCCAATTACCCTTAAAACGCCTCCGATCAGTGCCTAGTGGAGTGAATTGTGTTGTGTGTTGCTGCCTTCAAGCCCGCGCCCCCGCGCCTGCCTTCAGCTCCAACCAGCTCCAGCCCGAACCAGGTAAGCCCCAGAAATTCCCTTATCTCCTGCCTAACCCTTGTATCGCCGCTGTTACGGCGAACATCTTTCGCCGTAACATTTTGATCCTTTACGAGCCGGATACATCCCAGTAACAGTCCACTAAATTAAACCCACTTTACACACTTCATTTTTTTGCCTCGACTCGTGCCGCCACCCATACACGCCCACACAACACCCACACAATGCACGCCAGCCCAAACACCTCTTACTGCCCTTACTGCAGAACTAGGGGGCACAGACTGATAGCATGCTCCCGCTACAATGCCCAACCGACACAAGGTCGGTGGGACTTTATAAAGGCGCGCGAGCGGTGCCAGAAATGCCTGGGCCCACACTACCCACAGGAATGTAAGTCGGTGAAGGCATGCAGAGTGTGTGGCATCGCAGACCACCACACGTCCCTTCACCGACCGGACGACGCCACACAGCATTACCAGCCGGAATCGGCGGCGCGGTGGCTCCCGCCCGCGCTGCGGGACACTCCGGCAAAGCGACCCAACGACAGAACGCTGCATGTGTCCTCGCATGCACAGCGGTCGCATGAAGGGCCGCAGGAGTAGGTGCATGTTACCGTAGACATTCAGCCCCACATTATTAATACAGTCCACTATTATATATATATAGGATAACTATTTCAGCCCATTAACTATTTCATTACATGTTGGTCATTCGACCCGTTAAAATAATATTTACTCATATTTCGTAGTTATCACGTAACTTAATTTTAATTTCTGATTTTTAAATTTTATCGCGTAACATTCCTAATTTCATTACCTTACATGACCCTTTCTGCACGATAGACGTTGCAGGGTGCATTGCGAGATATTATTAACCTACCTACAAAAATAAATTAAGAACGTGTTCCAAGAACAGTGTTCGATTCGTGTTATAATTTACTTACTAATTAGGTTGCACATATAACTTTAGGTACGTATAACACACCCGCGTCTAGACGACGATATTGTTGTTTTTCCCGTTTTATTTTGTAATGAGGTTTATGTGGTCGTGTCGTGTTGAATCGGCTCAGATCTCGTGCATGCTCACCACGCGTGCCAGGTAGCGTGCTTTATTTTTTCGCTCGTGTTAATTTTATATTTTTTCTGCCTTTAATTCTTGCCTTGGCAATCGACTCAATCTCGTGAGTGCTCACCACAGGGGCATGGTACTTCTACACACGTGCACCCACACATCAGCCTGCAGCACACAAACACATGTAGTCAGCCCGCACCTATACGGTGCATGACATCAGCACGCGCCCTCTGCGCCCCCGCGCCCCCACGCCTTTGCGTTGACGCGGCCCTTGCGCTTACGCGCCCCCTGCGCTTCTGCGCCCCCGCGCCCCCACGCCTTTGCGTTGACGCGGCCCTTGCGCTTACGCGCCCCCTGCGCTTCTGCGCCCCCGCGCCCCCACGCCTTTGCGTTGACGCGGCCCTTGCGCTTACGCGCCCCACGCGCCCTCTGCGCCCCCGCGCCCCCACGCCTTTGCGTTGACGCGGCCCTTGCGCTTACGCACCCCCTGCGCTTCTGCGCCCCCGCGCCCCCACGCCTTTGCGTTGACGCGGCCCTTGCGCTTACGCGCCCCCTGCGCTTCTGCGCCCCCGCGCCCCCACGCCTTTGCGTTGACGCGCCCCCTGCGCCTATGCGCCTTCGGCGCTTCGCGCCCCCGCGCCCCCTGTGCTTCGTGCGCACAGGCATTCAGCCCTCATACAATTATACTCATACAGTCACACACGTGCATTCCTCCCAGCTCATCATATACACACCCACTCGACATTAACTCAACACAGCACGAATCGGGGCCGTAGTCCCCCTTTAACTTCCATTCCTTCCCCCCCCCCCCCCCCTCCTACCCTCTGGGGCCCGGGAAGATGTTCGCGCCACAGCGCGACGGATAACCGTCTCTGCGCCGGTCAATTAAGGTGCATATTGGTGCAACGAATGTGCAACGAATGATCGGCCAATCACAGCGAGTTGACAATTATACTCGACGAAGCTGTTCGCCCGCGCCAACGGCGCTGGGCAACCGGCAGTGTGCTCCGACCCTTCAAGGTGAATACACGCGCGCGCCCGCGCAAGAACTCAGCCCGTGAACAACCACGTGTTCAGTGTTTGTGACTTGAGAGCGCTGTGTTTACCAGCCCAATTACCCTTAAAACGCCTCCGATCAGTGCCTAGTGGAGTGAATTGTGTTGTGTGTTGCTGCCTTCAAGCCCGCGCCCCCGCGCCTGCCTTCAGCTCCAACCAGCTCCAGCCCGAACCAGGTAAGCCCCAGAAATTCCCTTATCTCCTGCCTAACCCTTGTATCGCCGCTGTTACGGCGAACATCTTTCGCCGTAACAGATTGTACATCTAGTTTTTATTTGTGATCGAAAGTTTCTTTTTCTCTTAAATAATGGCTTCGTGCGGTCAGCACATTTAGCCAGTGTCAATTAAGATATTAAAGTGAATATTTTACTATGTACTCATGATAATGAGTGATAATGAATGTTCAAGAATTTGAAAGTAATGTTGCACTGTTTTGTTTTCTTTGCTAACACTCATGCACGTTCACGAACACTTAACAGTAAATAATCCACCATTATTTCACATTAATATTCGACAAAACACAAATTATAGAAAATAAAACAAAACTGCAGACATGACGCTTCCTGCCAAAAATTTAATGGTAAATTCACAACAATTAGTTGGGGTGTCGCGTGCGTATCCGGCGTAAGCGCATCAATTTTCGTTAGCTCCGTATTGATATTGAATAGTGCTATTTATCTAGTGTTTTAGGAGCTACAACGTGCATAAATGTGAAGATTATTACCTATTATACGAATAAATCAAATTGGATTTGTAAAGTAACAATTATCCATGTGCATTTTAATGAAAACAGTGCCAATATTAAAATTTTTATTGCTTGTCATTATCGCAAAGTGCAGCGAACGCATATCGGCCAAGGTCACGGTCGCCGCTGTGCATCGGTGCATCTCTGTCTCACCCGTTGACGGCTGTTGTTGTTTCGCGCGAGGTGTGTTTCGATCGAGACTCGTGTTATTATTACGTAGAATAATATTCCAATCGAATAAGTACATTGAGAAAACACAGGATGAACTGCGCGGCGTGTAACAAATCAATATTGAAAGCTGAATTGATTTGTTGTGTACTATGTAAGGGCCCTTACCATTATAAATGCAACAATTTGTCTTCCGCTGATTACACGAAGAACCTTACGAGTTTGAAGCGTTCTTCGAAGTGTCCTGCCTGTGACAATATTACTCGACGGGGTGTAAGAAATGACAGCACACCGGTTAGAACGCAGGCTTATCCGGCTGCGCAATCGTTGGACATGTCGTGTGAGGATGTGCCTCAGCAATCCTCGATGGGTGCATGTACAGATATGGATCCTCTTTCACACTCGGTGCGTTCATTTCAAGGGATTATTGAAGATCTAAAAAGTCAGGTGATGAACTTTTCATCCACCATTTCTAATTGCTGCACCGATATAGCTTCTTTTCGCGACGAGTTGAGTGATCTTAAGCATAAAATACAAGAAATGGAACACCTTAAGACTGAAGCTCGCGACTTAAGACTCGAAGTGAATGATCTCCGAGCTGAGCTATCTCGGCGAGACCAGGTCCAGTTATCTAATTGTGTGGAAATTGCCGGAATATCGGAAGTTAAGGGCGAGAATCTAAATCAGTTAGTAAGTGTTGTCGCAACCAAACTGGGAATGGACATAGATGGTCGTGACATTGACCACATCACTCGAGTGGGCCCACCGCGCTCGGAGCCCAATGACCGTCCGCGGCCCGTTATGGTGCGATGCACACGGCGAGCTGTACGCGACGCCCTGCTCAAGGCCGCTAGGGTCCGGCGCGGACCTACTACACAATCGCTGGAGCTGCCTGGGCCTCCCAGGCGTGTTTATGTGAATGAACATCTCACTAGGGCCAATCGAGTCATACTGGCAAAGGCGAGAGACCTTGGTCGCACCCTTCGGTGGAGATTTGTATGGAGCCGGGACGGTCGAATCTTTGCGCGTCGTACGGAGTCGTCAGAGGTTTTTATACTGCGGTCAGTCGACGATGTCAATCGTGTTTTTGGTACCTGTGCAATCGACCCCAAAACCTAAATATAAAGTGTATGCTTTTTGTTTGCCTTTTGTTCTATTTTTGTTCTATTTTTGTACACTTGTATACTACTTATTAATAATTATGGTATGCCTGTATTTTGTTGGCTTAACTGCAACATATATTTACACGCAGATTATATTAGGAATAGTTGCCTTGCTTTTGTTACCTTTTAAAATATTTATTTTTTGTATTTTGATTATTCTGGAGATGTTAGTTAGTTATGAAGACTATAACAATAGCTCAGTGTTACTGTGTCGCTTGTCTGGATTGTTGTCGTATGGTTGTGATTACGAGGTGATTCTATTTTCATTGTTAGTTTTAATTAATGTATTAATTAATGTAGGTCGAATTTTATGTTTTTTAAATAACTGTGTTTGCGTTTCGACCAAAGGGTTTTCGACAGATATTCTCTCTACCGATCTTACATTGCCTTGGTGCTGTACGTCTGATATTATTCATTACTGCCAAATTAATAACTTTATAATATTTATATTGTGTATTGTATGTAATAGTTCCCTGTATTTCACTTTGGGTCACCCCTGGACAATAATAACGTTATCCCAATACTTACATTATAATATTCATACTTTACAAATAAAGTATACAAAATTTAATATGTTTTCTCTTTTGATCTGGCTTAACTATGAAAATGGCTAAGTCAAAGTTTTTAAAAATTAGTCTTTTTAACGCGGGATCTTTGAGCACACGACATCATGAAATCCAGGTGGCTGTAGATGCTACATCGCCGGACGTGGTTGCTATAAATGAGACTTGGCTGCGGGCGGGCGAGGAGGGCCGCGCCCCTGCGCTGGCTGGCTATCGCCTGCGCCACGCGCCGCGCCCGCGCTCCGTGCGCTCGCGCGGCGGTGGAGTCGGCTTTTACATAAAGCGTGAGGTTGTAGCCCGCGTCTGTGCGCACCCTGTCTGCCCCGAGTCGGTCGAACAGATGTGGATCTCACTTAATTTAAACTCGTGTCGTCTGATCGTCGGCACGGCTTACCGACCGCCATGGCTTTCCGTTGATTTATTTTTTGACGCGCTGACAGAGTCTATCGTCTCATTCTCTGCTTACGATTTTATTATACTTTTGGGGGACTTTAATATCAATATGATAAATGATAAGGACTACAAAAGTAAGCAATTGCATGGCTTCCTAAATTGTTTAAATTTAAAAAATTGTGTAAATGAACCGACTCATTTTACCTCTCATAGTGAATCACTTAATGATCTTGTTTGTACTGATGCTCCAATTTCGGATGTACATGTCCACCATTCACCAGATCTTGGCAGTCACGCTTTTATTACAGCTACATTAAAAATTAAAAAATTAAAACCTCCTTTAAAGCATATTTCTTTTCGACCACTTAAAAGTATAAACGCCGATCTTTTTAATAACATTTTATGTAATACTGATTTCAATTTTATTAGTAATCTTAATAGTCTCAGTGACATGGTTTCAGAATTTAATAAACTTGTCATAGGTCTTATAGACCTATTTGCTCCTGTTAAAAATATAACCATGCGTGATAGTAGTATGCCTTGGTTGACCACTAACATTCGGTCCCTCATGCAACTTCGAGACCAAGCTCACGCAAAATATCGTTCATCTGGACTGGAATGTCACAAAATAGAATACAAAGATTTAAAAAAAGTTGTTGTTCAATTCATTCAATCAGAAAAGAAGGCTTATTTTGACCAGCATGTAAATGCAAATTTGAAAAACTCAAAAAAACTCTGGAAATCGCTAAAAAGCACCGTTTTTCCGGACCCTAAATGCGCCGACCTTCCTTGTCATCTAAACGATCCTACCGCGATAAATGATCACTTCTTAAATGTCCCAGGTAACACATCTGTAGATATTTCTAAATTAACATTATATGAATTTAATAAACGTGCCCCTTCTTTTAATCTGGAACCTGTTTCTTCATACCAAGTGGGCAAAGCTATATTGTCAATTAAATCAAATGCAGAAGGAGTTGATGGCATTACTCTCGATATGGTTCTCCTAACGCTACCACAGAGTTTAGATGCCATAACTAGTATTATTAATAAATCTATTTCTACTTCTACCTTCCCTGATCAGTGGAAAATAGCGTTGGTTCACCCTATACCTAAAAATAACAATCCTATCACTGTGAAAGATCTTCGTCCCATCAGCATACTTCCATTTCTGTCAAAAATCTTAGAAAGGATTGTGTACATGCAAACACTTCGATATTGTGAATCCAATAATATACTCCCTGAGTTGCAGTCTGGTTTTAGGCGTGGTCGTAGTACTGCCACTGCTCTTCTTGATGTACTGGACCATGTATTATCGGCTCAAGATAGAGGAGATGTTACTATCCTGACACTGTTAGACTATTCTCGAGCATTTGACTCCATAAATATATCTTTGATCTTATCAAAATTGTCATACTGTGGTTTTGATGTGTCAGCCGTAAAGTGGTTTGACAGCTACTTAAGTAACCGATCTCAGAAGGTTGTGACATACGACTCAAGTGGTACCCGCTTGGAATCGGATCTGCGATCTGTAACGCGAGGAGTTCCTCAAGGGTCCATTCTTGGTCCTCTTTTATTTATCATATACACTTTTGATCTACCGGATATAATAAGGCATTGTAAATACCATTTATATGCAGATGATCTACAGATCTATACCTCCCTTAATATAAACAACATAAATGATCGTATCACATGTTTAAACCATGATTTAGATTATATAGCATCTTGGTCCTTGAGTAACTCGCTTGTATTAAATCCGTCAAAAACTAAATATATTATAATGGGTACTAAAGGTAAAATATTTAATATAATTAATAGATGTAATCCTATTAACGTAAACGTAATGGGTGAAAATATTGGAAGGGTATCTGAGGTACGTAATTTGGGACTACTTATGGATGAGTCTCTCCATTTTGAAAGGCATATTTCTGAATGTGTCAGGGCCTGCTTCTACCGATTAAAGGTCCTTTATAGAATACGAGACTTTATATCTCTTGACCTTCGCGTTAATCTGTGCGACAGCTTAGTGCTCTCTAAATTCAATTATTGTATTACTGTATATGGCCCATGTGTCCTGGGAAGGTCTCAGCGACTTATTCAACGAGTCCAGAATGCGTGCGCGAGGTATTGTTTTACTATACCTCCCAAAACACATGTAACGCCTTATATGAATAAATTTAACATTCTGAAAATGAAGGAGCGCCAAAAGCTTTACTTGGCTTGCATGCTCTTTGACATAATTACGAAGCAACACCCTAAATACCTATTTGATAAGCTTGCTTGGCGTTCTTCTACCAATTGCAGGGTTAGACAGTGCACTAACCCTCTATCAATACCTGAACATAAAACTGCTGCTTTCCGTGGCAGCTTCAAATATAATGCTACTAAGTGTTGGAATAATCTACCTCCCCCACTGCGAGATACAGGAACTAAATATCTATTTAAACGTGCTTATAAGGCTCATTTACTTTACATCCAAAAATCCACTTAGTAGCTACTCTTTATTTATTTATCTGTTTATTTATTTTTTATTTATTTTAGGTATTTTTGGCATTGCATTTCGTTGTCTTTGTTTTATTATTAAGTATTATTTAATGAATTTTTTTATTGGCCTTTTTAATGAAGGAAGTACCGTACTAACACTATTCACATTATGTAAAATAAAAAAAAAAGATTATTCATAAATACTTCCATATTTAGATTTAATACAGTACTTAGAGTATAATAAACGCAGGGCACGGCACGCGCTCCTCCCCGGGTTTCGGCAGAATATCAGTATTGTGGCCTTGGTTGCAACAAAAAAAAACTGAGTCGGCGCCCTTTGGTTGACTCAACACTATATACATTGTTATTGTACCAGGCATTGCTTTTTGATTTATTTTTGTTTTTTATGTTTTATTTTGTATAACCTTGTATATGTGTTAAGTATATACCAATAAAGTTATTATTCATTCATTCATTCAACAAACTTTTTAGAGTGAGTGCGAGCTTTTGTTTTAGATATTTTCTAACTTCAAACACATTTTTGTAGTAAGACCGCATTACTTTTTTAGTACAAACCAATTTCTCTTCCTAATTCCGGGGCTCCATACATAAGCAGGTCACATATTGACGTGCTCTCGAGACAAAGCCTGGCGAACGATGGGGCGTACCTGGAAACAAAATAAAGAATAATGTTTGAGATTCATTTCGCAGGTGATAGTATTACAATATTAAACATAAACAACGACGATATTCTCACAGCGTCAGATGTGGGGAAAGGGACCATTCTCGTATTATTGGATTTTAGCCGCGCTTTTGATTGTGTAGATATACCTATTTTGCTGGCAAAGTTAAAACATTACGGTTTCGCTGATTCAGCCTGTGCTTGGTTTAATTCTTATTTTCAAGGTCGTAGTCAAAGAGTAAAGTGTACAGATACCAAGGGTAGTCAGACGATATCGAGTGCACTTTCTCTTGAAAAGGGAGTCATTCAGGGTTCTATTCTTGGACCAACATTATTTGCAATTTACACGGCAGATATTATCAAGGTAATTAAATATGCCAGTCTTCATCTGTATGCGGATGATAGCCAACTTTATGTCCATACACAATGTTCTAAAGAGGATGTGACAGTTGCTGTCTCTAACCTTAATCAAGACCTAAGTGCTGTTTCAGATTGGTCGGCGGAAAACGGCCTTGCACTTAATGCCGGCAAAAGTATCACAATTACATTAGGCACTAAACATCAGGTCAAACTGATAAATGCATACAAACCTGCTATCGAAGTGTGCAATAATGCAGTACCGTACGAGGCTTGTGTACGCAATCTTGGGCTTCTGATGGACGAAAACTTAAAATTTGAGCAACATGTTCGTAGTAAAATAGGGAAATGTTATGGCTCCCCGAAGAGCCTTTACAAATTACGTCCGTTTTTAAGAAGAGAAATTAGAATTTTGCTCTGTAACTGTTTGGTTTTGTCTCATCTCAACTATTGTGACATTGTATATCAGCCGTGTATATTTAAGAAAACCACTCAGAGCGTGCAGAGGGTGCAGAACGCATGCATGCGATTCTGTTTTAACATTCCGAAGAGGGATCACATTACACCCCATTTGGTCCAAAGGGACATTTTAAACATCCATAACGCCGTTACTCTCAAATATGCCTGCTTCCTGCACTCATTGCACCACACTAAAATGCCCTTTTATTTGTATCGTAAAATTAGTAGTAGAAGAAAGTGTTCTTCGTATTCGCTTAGAGATAGAATTAACAAAATTCCATTGCCTATGTCAAGACTCGCCAACACCAGGGGATGCTTCAAGTATGCCGCCGCCAAAATCTGGAATGACTTACCGCCGCCTATTCGTTCAGCAATTACTCTGTCACTACCTACCTTTAGGCAAAAATGCCGGAAATGGCTACTTTATAAGCAATCCCTGGCATCGAGTGTAACCTACATTTAAGAAAATATTGGCGTTTCTACTTTGTTATATACATGCGCGTGTTTTTGTTTATTTTGATTATACAGCTACTTAGTTACTACTTTATACAAATTAAATCATTAAATTTGTGTTCGCGTGTTTCACAAATGAGTACCTACAAAATATGTAATCAATTTGTTGTGGGTCATGGCAGAATAGCAGAGGCTGCGGGTTTCCTGCAGTCACTGAGTCATAGACCTTTTTGTTTCACTGAGATCATTATTGGTTAATAATAATTAAGTACTTTTTTTTTGTATGTTTTGGGACAAATAAACGAACTTTTATTTTATTTATTTTATTTTATTTAACTAACAAAAACTAAAATGACTTGTTGCCATGCTACATTTTATCATTTGTTAAACTTTATTTATGAAACTTGTCATAATTAAAGACCTAAATTCTCTATCACATTCATAGTGTGTAAATCCATATTACAAAACTTACTTTTTCCTGATAGCTAACTTAACGTCTTCGGTATGGTGCAGCCGGTTGGCTAGCACCGTCTCCAGCGCCGTCAGCGCCGACTGGTACCGCTCGTGGGCCACGCCCAGCCGCTCCAATATCTGGGAACGACACATTTTTCTAATCCACTAACTGCGATCTACAGCGACGTCAATTTCATTTTAATGACAATTAAATGTCTTTCCTTCTCTATTTAGCACTATACATAAGAAAGTGACAGCCAGCGACTTAATTGTCATTAAAACTTAATTGACGTCTCTGAGTACAGTAGTTTCGTTTTATGTGAAAGGAAGCATACGATCAGGCGCGTCACCTATTGAAGTAATCAGCGCCCATGGACACCCGCAAAACCAGAGGAGTCGCAGATGCGTTGCCAGCCTTGAGGAAGAAATAGGACATTTGAGAAAAGAGTAGGAATTGTGGAGGGGGGGAGGGAGAGATGGGCCTCTTTTTTATCTACAACAGGTAAGCGCTTAGCCTTCAATTATAAGTGACGATAAGGCCGAAGGTGGAAGCGCGCTTCACCCGAAGTCCTCAACTACTGAGGAGCTGGCCATCTTATCTCAAACTGTCGGAACACAACAATGCTATAAACATCGTTGTTAAAGGCGACAAACTTAGATAAGATGGTGGTAGCTAGCCAGGCGGACTTAACAGCCCTACCACCAACCAAACCGAGCACACAAAGATGCACCCCCGCTGGGAATCGAACCCCAGACCTCTGGGTCTGAGACCGGTGGCTTAGCCACTAGACCACAGAGGCGGTTAAAGAGAGTTACCTCATGGAAATACAGCACCGAGTGCCAATGTTTCGGCCCAATTGTACGCTGCACTCTGGCAGGGGGTACTAAAAAGTGATTGATGGGCATACATCCCAACAGCATAAAGCGGCGATGGTTCATCACGTATCACGCTGAGCAAATGCAGTTGTTATTTGATGTGCCGTCAAGTGCTTGTGTCTGACTAACCCTTTGGGGATAACTGCCGTGTGTGTATGTACCATTGACCTAGAAGAGATAGACAAGAACGTTCGTCCAAACCATTTGTTCAAATTCTGGAATGAGAGGCCTAAAGTTCGCTGCAGCTGTTGCAGCGCTTAAACATCTATGTCGCCTTATCAACAGACAGATATCGCAGCGCCAGATCGCCGATCGGTTAAAGACAATAACGTAGTGTTTATCAAGATGGCGTCTATGATTGTAGAAACCGTGGCACATAAATGTAAAAATATCTTTTCTATTCTATTATTACGATATAACTACCTAATAATGACTTTTTAATACAGTTGCTCAAAAAGTGGCGTATTGCAGGGACGTATAGCGTTCGGGATGTGGGCTATTACATACTCGAACTTTTTCATTACTTATTCCGAACTCGTGCGTTCTCTTTCCCAACTGTCAAAATAATGTCTATTAAAAAGAAAAAACTAACCACGAAGTTTTTACTAAAAAATTTCATAGATGTTTTTATGATTCATGCAAATATTTCTAAAAAGAAGCTACTAATTTGTTTCAATATCAGATTTAATTCAATGAGTTAGGTTAGGTTTCATTTCATTTCATATCAATAAAAAAATTCTACTAAAGACTTGGCTGTATGGGCATAGTTCCCTTTGCCTACCCAGAATGGGTGAAGAAAACAAAAAAATCTCTGCTTATACTTTTTTACGTTTGGCGCCATTGTGTTTTTATTATTTTATTAAATTGCTTCATTTTTTCGCAACTGTATTAAAAATAGTTGTTCAGTACACGTGCGGAACCGTCATTGCAACTTATTCCGACTGCAAACCCTCACCTTCGGCTGCGCCTCGACTCGGGTAGACATTTGTCGGAACTCTTTGCAATGACAAGCTTTCCGCACTCGTAATGAAATATACTATTGTGGTGGTGCCACGTACCGCATACGCCACACATTGTTCGACACGTGCACACACCTTCTCAACAGTGACAACAGATGGCGCCACAAAAAACATACCAACGACGTCGCCATACTACGACGGTAAAATAGTATGGGAAGCCTGCATCGCGGTAGCGAAGTTTCACCATCTCCTTAGCTATATATAGCACCTCCAACTAACATTTACAGGACCTCGGTCCCCGAGCTTTATCACCCAGCTCGGAGGTAGATCTACCCTTTGCCTTCGTCAATGTGGCATCCATTCTCCCTAGCATCGGCTCCCCTACAACTTGAATAACAATTAATTTCACTTACTTGACAACTGAATTGTAGTAAACGTCTAGGTGTACACTTAGATAAAAATAAAGAATTATTTTCGCCAATGCGCACGCGCCTAAGCCGTGTAATGTCGAAGCCACACTAAAGCAAGGTGCCGAGTCGACTCGGCAGATGAGTCCAACATGTGCGTGTTCGTGTACCGTATACATGGCCGGTGCGTGTGCTAGGGACTGACCTGCGCCGAGATGAGCTTGGCGAGTCGTGTGGGGCTGAGCGAGTGCGCGGTGTGCAGCGCCACCTGGCGGCGCCACGCCGGCGCCAGCGGGCAGCACGCGCCGCCCCAAGCGCCGCCGCCGGCCCGCAGCCTGCAATACAACTTTATTTAACCCCTACAGCACCGTAAAACCAGACACAATTCAAATTCTATTGTTTCGCGCACACCGGCAGTCTTATGAACCTTGACCGGTTACAGATTTTTTTTTTATAGTAGAAGGAGGCAAACGAGCAGGCGGGTCACCTGATGAAGAGTAATCACCGCCGCCCATGAACACCCGCAGAACCAGACGAATCGCAGACGCGTTGCCGGCCTTTATCCTTAAAGGGTAAATAGGGTTAACCCTAAGGAAGGAATAGGAATCCTCACAAGCCGGACGAAACACAACAGCACCAAGTGCCGTTATTTTTGAAAAAAATGTCTACCACTGGTGGGAGCATTTTACATTGGTACACATTTTTTAAACGCTTCGTTATCTTTGAGTTTATTTGAACGTTATTTAACATTTATTATAATACATGTTATCACAACTATTATCCCTGAAGGGTTAGTCAGATACTAGGCAATGAGGATCGCAAAAGCAGTCCTCTACCATAGTCCACTTTTCACCAAATAGCGACTGCAGATGTGCTCAGCGTGACAGGTGGTGAGCCCACCACCGCTCTATGCTTTTGGATGTATGTGCATCTTTAGTCCGTTAGTCGCCTTTTACGACACCCAAGGGAAGAGAGGGGGTGGTAGTATTCTTTCACCGATACGCGACACGGTCATTAACACAAATTCCTATAATATGGGGTTTTTGTTCCACTACGAGTGAGCGCTGGGCCTTCATCTCAACTAATAAGTGACGATGCCGGAGGTGGAAGCGCGCTTCGCCCGGAATCTTCAACCACTTAGGAACTGGCTACTATATATCTAAACTGGCGAAACACAACATTGTTGTTATGGCGCCGGACTTTAGATGATATGGTGGTAGCTAGCCAGGCGGAGTTAACAAGCCCTACCACCAACCAAACCAAGTACACAAAAACGTACCCTCCGCAAGAACCGAACCCAGGACCTCTGGGTCAAAGACCGGTGGCTTACCCACTAGACCACAGAGGGGTTTTTCAAAGTCCTGAAAAAGCACCTTGTGAGCCGGCAGGGTGAGGGAGACTGAAACTACATCTTTTTTAACGCTGCCCCAGTTGTTTCCGCATCTTGACTATAGTCCGGCATCTTCGTGCGCGACCATCCTGCGACTACAGACGTTGGCGAGGACGAGGTAGCACGTCATTCTAGGACACGACTACACATAGTAACACGCGTTGCCCTTCCCCGCTACCCGCTGACATCTTGGGTACCTCGTCCCCGCCACCGTCTGCACTCATCATGTCACCCCGCGGGATGGTCGCGCACGAAGTTGCCCGATTATAGCATTTGTCTGAACTGCCTACCTCACCTATAGCAGCCGGACAAGTATTTGAAGGTTTCCAATCGCAACTTTGTTCAGCCCATCTCTCTGCCCTCACAATGGTTTCATAGCATGTTGTTCAAGTCGCATTTCGTCCAACATTGAAAAACCATTTTAAATTGTTCAAATTGCAGTTTGTCCAACCTTTCTCAAGGTCGGCAACGAATCTGCTGCTCTTCTAGTTTCGTGGGTGTCCATGGGCAGCGGTGATTATATTCGATCTGGTGACCCGCCTGCTCATTTGCCTGCTATTCACATAAAAAACTCACCTATAGAACAGCCTCCTCAGCGACTCCAGCAGCGACCGCAGCAGTGAGAAGGAGGCGCAGGGCTGCAGGTCCACCTGCCGCGCCACGGACAGCAGCTGGACGAGTATGTAAGGGTTTCCAATAGCAACTCACCTATAGAACAGCCTCCTCAGCGACTCCAGCAGCGACCGCAGCAGTGAGAAGGAGGCGCAGGGCTGCAGGTCCACCTGCCGCGCCACGGACAGCAGCTGGACGAGTATGTAAGGGTTTCCAATAGCAACTCACCTATAGAACAGCCTCCTCAGCGACTCCAGCAGCGACCGCAGCAGTGAGAAGGAGGCGCAGGGCTGCAGGTCCACCTGCCGCGCCACGGACAGCAGCTGGACGAGTATGTAAGGGTTTCCAATAGCAACTCACCTATAGAACAGCCTCCTCAGCGACTCCAGCAGCGACCGCAGCAGTGAGAAGGAGGCGCAGGGCTGCAGGTCCACCTGCCGCGCCACGGACAGCAGCTGGACGAGTATGTAAGGGTTTCCAATAGCAACTCACCTATAGAACAGCCTCCTCAGCGACTCCAGCAGCGACCGCAGCAGTGAGAAGGAGGCGCAGGGCTGCAGGTCCACCTGCCGCGCCACGGACAGCAGCTGGACGAGTATGTAAGGGTTTCCAATAGCAACTCACCTATAGAACAGCCGCCTCAGCGACTCCAGCAGCGACCGCAGCAGTGAGAAGGAGGCGCAGGGCTGCAGGTCCACCTGCCGCGCCACGGACAGCAGCTGGACGAGTATGTAAGGGTTTCCAATAGCAACTCACCTATAGAACAGCCGCCTCAGCGACTCCAGCAGCGACCGCAGCAGTGAGAAGGAGGCGCAGGGCTGCAGGTCCACCTGCCGCGCCACGGACAGCAGCTGGCGCATGGCCTCGCTGGCGGGCCGGCCGCCCAGCTCCTGGCGGCAGCACGACTCCAGGCTCTCGAGGCATCTGCCGGCGGGGGCGGGATTGCATACATCAATTCACCACTATTACCAGGGATTTGCTAGCCGTTCGTCCTACACGCATTTGGTCCAATACGCAGTTCGTCTTTCGTCCATTATGTCATGGTGTGTTGGACGAAATGCGTGTTGGGCGTAATGCGTGTTGGACGAAAAGCGTATTGGACATACTGCGTATAGGACCAAATGCGTGTTCGACAAAAAGCGTGTTGGACGAACTAAGACAGAAAATTCCATATGGACGAATCGCATGTTAAACCATCAGCTATCAATCAAACCTTATCAGGGGGGTGTCACGCCGTGTAGTGATTGTCTAGTATAATTTATAAGAGTATCTTGTATACTTTGCCAAATATAGAGATTCAACGTGATAGGAGAGATAATTATTTTTTTTTTTTAGTACTAGTCACAGTGACTCATCCTGCCTGATGGTAAGCATCCGAAGCAGTCCAAAATAATGAGAGCGCTCTCCACCGTGGAATAAGCACGATAACGAGCGCACCCATTCTTGGCGGCCTGCATAAATGCCGTTTCACGCCCCACTTAAAAGACCCGGGACTGTAAGAGCTAGGAAACATGCGCCGGCAAAGAATTCCAAAGCCGAATGGTCTTACAGAGGAACGACTTGCCAAATTTTTTGGTACGAGTACTGATAGTCTGTACAGTATGATGGTGGTTCCTAAGACCAGCACGTGTAGTCCGGGAGAGGAAAGGAGAGGGCGGGATAAGATCAAAAATTTCTTCAGAACACTCTCCGTAGTAACTCCGGTAGAAGACACTGAGAGCAGCAGTGTCTCTACGCAGCTGGAGGTCCTCAAGGGAGGCTGTAATCTCAGCATCTCCAATAATGCGTACCGCTCGCATTTGCAGTCTATCAAGTGCATCGAGGAGGTATTTAGCGGAGCCGTCCCATAGATGGGAACAATACTTCATACTCGATCGCACCTGAGTTTTGTACAGCAAACAGCGCTGCTCGGGTGTGAAAAACCGCCTCACCTTATTGAGAATACCCAACTTCCGGGAGGCAGTTAAAATAGCACTCTCGATGTAGCATTTTGGATTTAGTTCCTGGCCGATGTCCATGCCAAAAATGCTGAGGTTCACCGTAATGGGTAACGGAAAGTTCTGAAGAGAGGGACGAGTAAAGAAGGGAGTTACCTTAGACGAGAATGCACAAACCTGGGTTTTGCTAGCATTAAACTCGACCAGGTTTTTAGATCCCCACTTAGAGACACGATCGAGAGTTAGGTTCAGTTTGGCAACCAGTTCTTACCTTTTCACCATGATATCGGCTTGCTTTGCCGCAGGATGTCCCAAGTACACCTCATGCACCATACTGTCATCCGCATAACAATGAATATTGCCCAAGCACAACATTTTAATTAATATGCAGAAGAAATAGAGTAGGTGAGAGCACAGAACCCTGAGGCACTCCGGCATTGACTTTGTAGAACGCGGAGGAACTACCCTCACAAAGGACACGAATCCTCCGCCCTTCTAGAAAGTCTGCAACCCAGGCGCACAAACGGGGCGGCACACCGAAGGCCGGCAACTTGGAAAGAAGGGAACGATGCCACACTCTATCGAAAACTTTGGCGATATCAAGGCTTACTGCCAGGGATTCGCCATGCTTGTCCATCGCTTCACCGCACGCGTAAGAAACGTACGCTAGAAGAACACCCGTTGATCGCTTTGGCCTGAACCCATACTGGCGATCATGGAGCAGTGAGTGATCCTCTAGGTAGTGAATGAGCTGGGAATTAATTATCCGCTCAAACACCTTGCACAGCACAGAAGTTACAGCGATGGGTCGATAGTTGGCCGGATCCGAACGATCCCCTTTTTTGGGGATGGGTTGTATGTTCGCCTCCTTCCAAGACATCGGCACAATACCAGTATCGTAAGACTCCCTAAACAATCGTGTTAAAACAGGAGACAACTCAGCCGCGCATCTGAGCAGCACAATCGCCGGAACACCATCCGGCCCGCTAGCCTTCCGCACGTCGAGCGACCGCAGCACGGCACGTACATCACTCTGCCTGATACGACAATCGCGACAATCGGCATGGTGGCCCCACACTGCGCTAAAATTGGTGGAGGGGCGCCACAATCGTCGACGTGCGAATTGGCCGCGAAAAGTTCAGCCAACAAGTTTGCCTTCTCAAGCGGCTGCGTCACTTCCAATCGTTTATCACACATGTCTATACCTGAGACCGCCATTAGTTAGAGCAAGCTAGGTGGACTGGAAAGGTGTTTGTTCTCTGCTATGACGTTGGATCTCTGTATTTGCTGTCCTCATTGCCTAGTCTCATGTATGTAGTTCTTTCATAACGCAGTTATTGTATAACTCATTTTCCGTATGACGTGGCGTGTTGCGTTGTATCGAAACTGTGTGTTTATTCATATTTTACAGATAAATATTTAAGAAGATATTTGATATAAGAAGATACTTCAGAAGGTGTAATAAAATCTCACCTTTGCAATGTCCCGAAATATGTGTCCTGCAGGCAATCAACGAACTTGACTAGTTTCAGACTTATCTTACGACTCAACTTGGAGAGCACTGCGGACAAAACAACTTAATTAACCCAAACAATTAGTTTAATATATCTAAGCTATGAGGAGGCATAGCGGCCCACTAAAATAATACCTACTACCAATCTTGCCCCGGGTGTCGTAAAAGGCGACTAACGGAGTAAAGACTGCACATGTGCTCAGTGTGTCAGTGATGAATCCATCGCCGATCTATGCTATTGGATGTACGTGTAGTCTTCAGACCGTTGGTCGCCTATTTACTTAAAAGTTCTTTACGCGCGTAAGGATGAACGCGCGTCAACGCGTGAAAATCTAAATGTCGCCAATCACTTCATACAAAAAGTATACAAAGATGTGCGACCGCACCCGGCCGGGCCGACCCGGCCACGATGCGGCGTTACGTACAGAAATAGATCTGAATGGGAGTGCCAAAAAGATGGTAGAATTCCATCTTTCAACCGTGTTTCAATTATTTCGCTGTTAACCGAAGTCAGCACCAGACATTAATGGAATTCTAAAAAAACTGTTATTGGATGAGTATGACAATATTTAATAAAATACCTGAATTCTTAAAAGAATTGCCATTTAATAGATTTAAAAGGGCCTTATACAACTGGCTTATGGAACTTTTTTAATACAACTAGACATCTAATAATTAATAATGTTTATATAATAATAATAATATGTAATGTAAATTAAATACGATAATTGAATTTTCATACTTTGACATTAATTTGATTTATAATTTTAATGTATAATTAAAGATATTTGCATGCTGTTTGTTATGGCTGAATAGGCAGATTTTATATATTTTGATAGTTCATCTACTGTGTACCTTATTCTAACGCAAATAAATGATATTTCTATTTCTATTTCTAAAAAATGACTGCTTGCGCCGTATCAAACTGTAAAAAAAAGGTAGCCGAGATAAGCAACAAGTTTTTTTTCATCGGCAAGTAATTATGTTACAAAATTGACACAGAAAAAAGTGACACGCTCGGTATTCATACAATAAGCTTGGGAAAAGTATTTTTATTTATTTATTTTTTAAATATTTTAACTTAAAATATGACTTTTCTGTAGCCCTTCAAAATACTTCACAATAACTTTTTAAAGATTCATAAAAATGACCACGCGCTATTGTTTCTGTGACAAACAAAATACGCGCGAAACTCGCGGCGTGACGTCATCGGATTCCATTCTCTCGCACGGGTGGCGCGACTCGCGCGACTTTGTTTTATAATTATGTCTGCTCTGAACCAGAACCAGTGCAGTTGTGCCACAGATCACTTAATAATTAATTGTGCAAATAGTTAACTAATGTAAGTAATCGGATGCCCGCACCGAGAGCGGCGGCGGGGGCTATCGGATACGATGACGTCACGTCACGACAGTCGAGTGCCAGCGAACTAAGCGAGGTAGGTAGTTAGTGTTTTATGCAATTATTTATGTACAATAACTTTGTAAATACTTCTCGTATCGAAGTGAAATAAAAACTATTGGTTTTAGAATAACGACTTCTATAATGGTATAAAGTAAAAATGAACTTTTTTTATTTTTCCCAAGTCCATTGCGCTAATATACGGCTTCTGTTTAGATCCATTTCTGTGGTGTATCCTTCATCGTCACCATCATGAGGAGTCATAGTGTATCGTGTCTCACCCGCCTGCTGCACGTCCAGCGAGGCCTGCTTGAGCGACAGCGCGGCGCCGCGGCACGGGCCGGCGCCGCGGCTCCACGCGCTCAGCATCTCGGACTCGTTCTCCACACGGATCGAGTTCACGGACGTAAGCGACTCGGGGTACGGGGGATCGTCGTCCGGCTGAGGTAACGGGAATACATTTTTAAAGTAAACCATGTAAATTAAAGCTTAATACGTTTGTTACTTAGAGGGAGAAAAAAGTAAAGCCTCCTGAGTTTCTTGCTAGCTTCTTTTCAGTCGAAGCCTCTCCCAAAATCCGAAATGTGATCAGTTAGGTAGGTAGAGTAAATAGTTAGTAAGATTAGTTATTAAGTCTTAACTAAAAGTTAGTTAACTGTTTTTTATATTAGTATTGACGTCAATAAGTGCCTGTAAAGGTTTACATTGAATAAATAATTTGACTTTGACTTTGTCTCAGTGCTGGACGAAGGCTTTGTGGCGACACGCTACTCTTAACAATTTATTTGATTTAGCGTTTTAGCGATTGCGTCTCGGCTGACGCTCGGTCGTGGCGCCCGTCGTTATTGACCGAGCGTAGCACTCAGCCGCATTCATCTCTAGGGAATTTTATTTACGATTTATGTACACGCAATTGTGATGGAACAGTAACGAACATTAACAATACCGTGACTTAATTTGTCCCCTTCCATCCATCCCGCACCAATACCGAACATTTGGTACATTTGGTACAGCTTCATTATATCGTCTAAACAAATCTTCGTTATAATTGATGGGTTTGTTCACCACTGCTTGAGGACATTTAAGGCCCGGTTGTTAACTTAAGTCGTAAGATGTTAAGTACGATTTGACATATGGATGCCAAATCGTAACACTTACAACGACGGTGTATTTACAATGGTGTAAAGATGTCAAAACATAAAAATGTTTAAAAAAATAATGGCGAAAATGAACCCGACTATGGGCACAAATCAATTATATAAAAAATAGGTAGCTATTTAGTTAATTTTGAAAATACAAATAATATACCTCAAGAACTTCTAGTTCTAGAGAAATTAATTAATGCGTAAAAATAATTGACATGAATGAGAAAACTTAATCATAGCTTTTGAACGGTTTTGACCATAGACAATCGATCTTGACGACGATGTCAAGTTCCATTTCACACGTAGGTCTACGATTTCACGTGCTTGCATGTAACACTCCCACCTTACACTCGTCGAAAAAAAGATTACAGTATTCTACTCAGACAAAAATACATTTACGTATTTTTAGAACAGTATTCAATTGCTGAAATTGATACAATAAGTAAAAGAAATAAAAGCCAAATAAGTTTTATGGGCTTGACTTTGACTTGCGTGTAAAGGAACTTCACTACTCACTGATCTCACTGTTAAAATCGAATGACAGATTTTATGTTATTCATTGATTTTTTTGCAGTCGATCTTTGCGTTTGCTCCATATATTACGTAGTTATGTACAGTGTGAATTTTGTTTCTGCTTTGTGCTGTGTTTTGACCCCTATCTTGTTTTACTGACTCTGATATCTGCTGTTTCTGACGACCACCCTGTGCTTCGTTTTTACGGACTCTGTTAGCTACTTCTTGTAAAAATTATATCTCGCATTTGTGAAGTTTTATATTGAATATGGACTTCGAATACTGATTCTAATTATGTTAGCTATATAATCAACTAAAAATTAATAATGCCTATAGTCATTCAATATCAGGTCTAGCTAGTATGGGATTTGGCCCATACCCTTTAAGTAACCCACCAACCCGCATTGAGCCAGCATGGTGGGATAGTCGTTCTGTTGTCTTGTGCCTGTATTGATAATGATGGTAAAGTCGCTAATTCACCAGCAAACTTTATTGTTAAATATTTATATTCTGTCACAGTTTGTTTTCTGAATAATAATAAACAAAAACAACTGGGTTGGCGTCTCAGTTCAGCTAGAAACATAGAAAATGACTCACCACATTCCTACAAGACTCGGTGACGCTCAAGCTCTCCCCCGAGTGTATGATATCGTAATCTTCAAAGTTGTAGCTGTCATATGACACGGCTTCCTCGCCGTCCGACGCGGCGCCGGAGCGCTCCGGCCGGCGCGGCGGCGGCGAATGCCCATCTGGACTATGTTGGGCTTGGCCATCGGCAGGTTGGGCTTGGTCATCGTGGGCTTGGGCAGTGTGTGTTTGGGCATCTTCGGGCTTGCACGCCGAGTAGAATACAGAGTTAGATATTACGAAGCGACGATCTTGGTGGCAGGGGAGGTCTGAATATGATCGAATACATATTTGTTTATGGTTTGCAGGGTTTATAAATGGATAATACTTTTATTGCAACACTAATTTTAAAAATAACTTTAAATTTAAGCTAAGTTTTCTTCACAAAAGAGGACCTCGATGGGGCAGTGGTTAATCGTTCGGTTTGCGATCATCGTCAAGCGACTTGTCCCAATCTTGTCACGTGTAAGACCTGTGCCCAGCAGTAGGCATTATAGGCTGATGATGATGAAAGCAAAGTTACGATTTGGAGGTTCATGCACGCACGCACGCACACACGCACGCAGGCACATAAAGGATAAAAGGTGACAAGCTGTCGCAATGGAAACGTTACGATCACACTTTTTTTTATCTACGTATATAGGTAGAAACCGCAAGATACTTCAAGTGCTGGTCAGGTCAAGTGTTGTAAACATGACAAAAAAGACAAAAAAAATTCATGCTATTTTAATTTTTAATTAAATAATTCATTTTGTGAAGTTTAATTGGATAGTCTTTGGGTATCTAATTTATGTTAACCTCTCAGTCTTTGCAACGAAATATCTAAAAATTTTGACAGCAGGTGCGATTTGGCGGGATTTAAATTTGCGAAAATGGAAAAAAAATCAAACGTGAAATGGAAAAAAAATCATGTTAAATTTTGCGTTCACGATGCACAAAATGTACCACTGAACCGAAATAATCGACCTTGTTCATACTAAAGTAGTCTCTAAGTGTATCGAAACACGGTACAAAGTCAAGTGGAGAGCGCGGCCAGCGCGGCCATATATGGCCGCTTGGGGTCTGAAAAAAATAATGATTATTTACATCACGCGGGCAGCGGCCGTTGACCCTCCCGTCTGTTGACCCATCCGCTTCAGCTAAGCGATAAGTATCTACGTTAGTCTGCAATGAGACCTCATGTTTGTCATGTTTAAAACACTTAACCTGACCAGTCCTTGAAGTTTCTTGCGGTTTCTAGCAGTCGCCTAATCGCCTTATATAAATCTCAATCGCCACTAATGTATGTTCGCGAATCACTTCAGATAGAATGCGTCTATTTGGAGTCCTTTTGGGATAATAGCGTGCGTGAGTGGGTGTGAATGTGTGTGAAATGTCTATTCTTATAATTTAACACATTTTGAACCTTATCGTTTGAGGAATAAAGATCAATATCGATTGGCGTGTGTACTCACCGTCGACGCTCCAGTCCATGGTGTTGATTTCAGTCGTCATCTCGTGCAGAACCTCCTGCATGATGAGAAGTAGTTCCTGCTTCTTGTCACCCTCGGAGAACTTCTCGTTAATAGTCTGTGGACGAGACATACGGCTGTGACAAATATGAAGATTGGACTTAAGAGGAAACACTACGTGAAAGTGTCATGCAAAAATTTCATACGAAACACAGAAAAACGACATTTCGTAGTCCCCTGTTTCCTCTTTCAGAACTTTTCAGCATCGGTTAAAAAAAGAGATTTTCTATAAACTTGCGACGGCGCGCCATGAAAGGAACAGACACACACCGGGCACACAGCGTGACGTCACAGCCGCAAGCCTTATAAAAAGCGCCCGCGCACAGAGCTCGCAGTCAGCCCGTCACTAAGCTGGTGACTGATTGGGACAAGCTCGAGAAACTTCTCGAGTCAACCGACAGTCAGCCGCTTAGTACGATACCAGATGTCATTGCCTCGCCTCACGAGACAGTGGCCGCGGTCGACGCCCTCAGTAGTCACCTCACGAACGCTATTAGCGAATCGTCTCGGCGGGTTCCAGTGATGCCGGATCATCGCTTTAAACTGCCGGACGATGCGAGGGAACTACTGAGGGCGAAGAACGCCGCCACCCGTGCCCATGACTCTTATCCCACCGCGGACAACCGGGCCCGGATGCGCTGCTTACAGCGTGCTGTCAAGCAGCGCATGCGGGACCTCCGGTCTACGCGGTGGGAGGGTCTCCTCGAAGAGATCTCGCCCTCTCACCAAGCTTATTGGAAGTTGGCGAGAACCTTCAAGTCGGACACGGTGACCGTTCTACCGCCTCTTAAGAAACCCGACAACTCCATCGCTTTCGACGATGATGAGAAAGCCGAATGCCTGGCCGACAGCTTAGAGTCGCAGTGCTCGCCTAGCACACTTCCGGTCAACCAAGACCATGTCGTCATGGTCGATAACGAAGTCGATAGGCTCTCTTCGCTCGCTCCCACCGCGATTCTCTCCCCGGTCACGGAGGATGAAGTGCAAACGCTAATCCGGCAACTCTAACCGCGTAACGCCCCCGGTTCAGACGGAATCTCTAACAAGATCCTTAAGATCTTACCCGCTCAGTTGATCTGCCTCCTGGCAGCAATTTTCAATAGCGCCTTGACCAACGCCATCTGCCCCAGCGCGTGGAAGGAGGCCGACGTCATTGGCATTAATAAGCCCGGTAAAGATAAGTCAGTCGCGTCTAGCTACCGCCCGATTAGTCTTCTCAAATCGTTGGGAAAACTTTACGAACGTGTCCTCGTAGCGGGGGGAGGAGCGCGTTTCCTCGTCGAGGGAACGAGCTCCTCCCCCCGACCCATTCGTGCCGGAGTCCCGCAAGGCTCCGTGCTTTCACCTTTGTTGTTTTCGCTTTACGTTAACGATATACCCAGGACGCCTCGCGTTGAGTTGGCGCTCTTCGCTGATGACACCGCGCTATATACCACTGATAGAGATATGACCAAACTCTCTCAGAGACTTCATTCCGCCGCGACCACCTTAGGCGATTGGTTCCGACTTTGGAGAATCGAGGTGAACCCCGAGAAAAGTGCCGCGATCCACTTTCATCGGCCTCCGTCCGACCCCTATCCGACTTTTCGACCGCGTCATACCGTGGAAGTCACAGGTCAAATATCTCGGTGTCATCTTCGACAGTCGATTGACGTTTGCACCACACATCCAAGCTATCCGAAATAGGGCAGCGTTCATTCTAGGTAGGCTCTACCATCTCGTAGGCAGGCGGAGTAAAATGTCTCTTAGAAATAAGACGACAATTTACAAAGCCTGCATCCGTCCCGTTATGACGTATGCTAGTGTAGTATTCGCTCACGCCGCGAACTCTCACCTGCACCGGTTGCAGAACGTTCAAAACCGTTTCATGCGAGGCGCCACGGCCGCCCCGTGGTACCTACGCAATGTAGATTTACATCGCGATCTCGAACTTCCGACCGTCCGTTCCTTTATGAAGGACGCCTCTCAGGCGTACTTCGACAAAGCGCTTTCGCATCCGAATCCTCTGGTGGCGGGAGCCGCCAACTACGATGTTGGCAGCTTTCGCCCCCCGAGAGGACCGCGCCGCCGGTTTCCGCGACACGTCTTAGACGACCCCGATGATGCAATAACGATTGCAAACGCGCCAAAGCCCGACACTACACACCCAGCCACACTAAACTTGCACACTAGTTTAGGACCAAGACACCGCACTCGTAGAATAAGTGTGCGTAGACCCGGTTCACACCCGCCCGGTGGCAGGTACATTCGTAATAATGTACCTGTTACTCGCGTACCCCCCACGACACGGTAAACCCGAGCCGAGGTACCGTGCCTCCTAGAGGCGCCCTCGGATTTAGCCGCTCCCTACCGGTTCGAACCCCCAGAGGCTCTGGGGGGGGATCGGAGACTCGCTTGCGAGATGCCATCCCCCACCGGAATCCCTCTGGGGAATTTCGACCACTCACAGCTTGAGTAACGCTGCAAGTTTCTCGCCGCCCCCAAACAAGCCCGGTAACGCTGTAAAGGTCATTAAAGATCATCTGCGACCGACAGCACTCACACTCAAAAAAAAAAAAATAAGCTCGCAGTCAGTCGCTGCCTCGGCGCCGTCGCCGAAGCATCGCCTGAACCGACCTAGATGCGCGGTGCGGGCTTTCACCGCATGTGCGCGTCTAGGCCGATAGGGACCTCGGGTTGCAGCAGTGCGGGCTTTCACCGCATACTTGCTCACCTGGCCTCCGTCCTTAGGGACGTTTGAGTCAATCCGCAGTAGTCATAGATCCCGTAACCGGGCGTGATTTAGTGATTGTGGGTACATTGTATCGGTATAGACAGGGATCCTCAAGTTGGAGCAGTGCGGGCTCCACCGAGAGCTGCTCACCTGGGTTTCCCTGTCTGTAGCTTAGTGGAGTGTTCTCTTACCGTAGCTGTGACCGTGCGGGCATGCCCCGCACTCGCTCGTCTGAGACCTCCGTTCCCCTGGAACTGTTCACGTAGGGCCGTATCCCGTTTCCGTAGAACCCCACGATCACTCTCGTCACGCCACCGTAGACGTAAGGACGTAGAATAGTACTTATTTTCAATAAAGGGGCGTAAAAGACCAGTCCGTACGATAATCGTATACCCGTGTTTATTTGTCGCACCCCGTGGCTAACCCTTCTAACGCTGAGCTAGCTAGGAAACCTTCCAAGCCCCTCCGGCGGAAGGAAATGTAGGATTCACTCTCGGCGCGCTCCCGCCAAGAGAGTCCGGGGTTCGACTCCCCGCCAGCAATCCATTACATACTTATCTGTATGTTTGATTTTTTTAAACCGGTTACTTAATGTTACTGAAGACGCCTTAAAACGGAGTGATTTTGCTAAATTTTGAAGGCTCCTGGTTGTTAAATAAATGACTTAATGCAAAAAAATTAAACGTAGAAAATCTTTCTTCAACTGATGCTAAAAAAAGCCAAAGCCAAACCAAAAACTTTACAAAATCCTCCAAAACAGTGTCAAGAACACCTACTAAAGATGTATCGGAGCGGGCTAGCACGGCACAGTCGAAGAATACATCAACGCCAAAGATAAACAAGTCTGTCGATTGTGCACAAATAACTACGGAAAAATATATCCAACCCACAAAGAAGATAACAATAATTAGTAGTAATAATAGAAACAAGATACTCAACATATCTAAACAGAGTTTTGATAAATATAAATTTTGTCATTACATGATTCCCAATGGTAGTATTAAGCAACTTTTACATAATATTGAGTATAAGTTGAAAGACTATACATATAATGACTATTGTATTTTGTTAATAGGTGATTATGATTTCCGTGTTACTAAGGATTATGTTGAATTGATCGATTATATAAGAAAACAGATACTATTAGTCCAGCACACTAATGTGATAATGTGTGTTCCAACTTTTAAGTGTAACAATTTTAGTAACCTGTTCAATCTGCGTATTAAAGCTTTTAACAATAGGCTACATTTTGATAACCTAATTCACGAATATGCTTTTCTTTTGGACTCGAACTCAAATCTTGACTCGCATGATATGTTTTATAGATCTGGTTTAATAAATAATCTAGGTATAAAAACGATATTTAATGACATTTTAGAATTAATTAACTCAATTGAACAAAATCAGACACTACCCAGCTTGACATGTAATAATAATAATAACTTTAATAATAATAATATTGATAATGAAATTATTACTAATAATGAGGAATCAATTTTTTTTCGAATTTAATTATATCAATGTATTGCATGTAAACATTAATGGCTTTCTCAATAAATCTGACCTTTTAAGCATACATTTAGAGAGCTTAAAATCTAAAAAAAACCTTATTGACATACTGTGTCTGACTGAGTATAATATGATAGAAAGTGATGTAAAACTCAATAATTTAAATAATTATAATGTGGCGTCATGGTGTACGAGACATACTCGACATGGTGGTTCTTGCATATTGGTACACAATAAGCATACATTTAAACCAATTTCAGCCGTAACGAAATACTTTATAGAAGGTATATTTGAATGCTGTGCTGTAGAACTAACACATCATAAGTTGCTAATAATTTGTGTATATAGGCCCCCCAGATATAATAAGCAAGACATTAACACATTCTTTAATACATTGGATGGCATGCTTAATGAACTTGGGTTGAGGAGGATTAAAGTTATTATATGTGGTGACTACAATGTGGACATCTTGAACGATGACAAGAATACAAGAAAGTTCACTCAAGTGGTAAATAGCTACAATATAAAATTTTCTTTTAAGGAACCAACTAGAGCAGCGAGCGGTAAATGTTTAGACAATATAATTCATAACGTAGATAAACCGCGGACTAAACTACTAAAATTTGCAATATCAGACCATTCAGCGCAGCTACTGACATTCCCAGTTACCCAACCCTACTCCTTACCGTTTTGGTACAGCAAAAGGAGACCTTATAGCAAAGAAAACATGTCGAAATTCTCAATTCACCTACAATCTCTAAAGTTCAATGAAATTTACAATAACACGTGTGATCCTGAACAAGCATTCAATGATTTCTTTGATCGGTTTAGTTTCCTATATACTTAAATTATGTTTTCCTCTTATTAGCGTTAAAAAATATAGTCATAAAAAACCTAAGTGGCTATCTAGGGGTATAAAGCAATGCTCAAAACGCAAACGTGAAATGTTTTCGAACTACAGAAAGAACCGTACAACAAAGCTTAAAAATGATTTTAAAACCTATTCGTCCAGATTACACCGCATTATTAAACAGACCCAAAAATCTCAGAATAATTATTTTATACTATCTGCCAAAAATAAATCGAAAGCTGTATGGTCTATAATTAACGAAAAAAAGAGAAATTTACCAAGGAATGACATAATTCAAATAAAAGTCGACAATAAAATTATAACTAACCCATCTATTATAGCACAGTCATTTAATGATTTTTTTATTAATCAATCTCATGTCTGCTTACATTAGTACTAGTAATGTAAATAATAATGATAATAATAACGCACAAACGTTCCCATTAATGCGTAATAATAAATCACTGTTCATGAGACCTACTTCTCCCGATGAAATAAAATCTACGATTGTCATTAAAAAACACTAATAGCACCGGATGCGATGAAATTTGTACTAAAGTCCTCAAATATGTAAGCAATATAATTTCGCCAATAATTAGCCACATTGTTAACTTGTGCATCGAGCACGGTATTTTTCCGGATAAGCTGAAAATGGCATTAGTGAAACCCGTTTTTAAGAAAAAGGACATTGAAAGCATGGCATGTTATCGACCCATAGCACTGGTACCTGCGTTCGCCAAGATATTTGAGACGATAATTTATAAAAGGCTTTATGACTTCTTTGAAACGTTTAGTATCTTAGTTGACGAACAAATGGGATTCCGTACAAATAAATCAATAACTTTAGCTATTTATAATTTTTTGGATATTGTAATAAAAACCATTGATAAAAAACGTTTGGTTAGTGCTGTGTATATGGATCTAACTAAGGCATTTGACCTTGTGGATCACGAGATACTTCTTCATAAATTAGAACAATATGGCGTTAGAGGAAACGTTCTGAAATTAATTACATCATATTTGACGAACAGAAAACAGTCAACGCAGATTATTCGTTTAGATATCGAACGCAAAAAAGAAGTCGTCTATACGTCTGAAGTTCAGTGTGTCAAGCGAGGTGTACCACAGGGTAGTGTTCTGGGTCCTTTACTCTTCCTAATATACATAAATGATTTACCAAAAGCAATAAACGAACGAATTGTACTCTTCGCGGATGACAGCACAGCTATATTTATTGACAAAAACACCAGTAGCCTTATAAATAAAATGAACGATACTATATGCAATATTGTCAGTTGGTTAAATAGTAATAAGCTCTGTATGAATATCGACAAAACTAATTATATGACATTTTCTAATAATAACAATAAATCCAAAGAGAATTATGAAGTTACCTACAGAAACCAACAAATCCAAAGAGTGGACATTACAAAATTCTCGGAATATATATTGATCATAAACTGAATTGGAAGACCCATGTTGATTATGTATGTTCTCGTATCAACCAATTTTCGTATGCATTATACCGATTAAGTAAAATTGTAAATCAATCAACATTACTAATTGCCTACCATAGTCATGTTGAATCGATTTTGAGGTATGGTATTGTATTTTGGGGTAATTCTGTAGAGAAATACACTGTTTTTAAGGCCCAAAAAAAATGTATTAGAGCGATTTGTAAATTAAAATGTAGGGATAGTTGTGAGTATCATTTTGTAAATCTTAAAATCATGACCTTATCTTCTTTGTACATATATGAGGTAGCAGCCTTTGTTAAATCTAATATAGGCATATTGTTTTCTGAGGTTTAAGCGAGCACTACACATTGAAATGAAACACTTTTTTACGGATTAACTCGCGTTTAATTTACTATTTACATAGTTTTTATATTATCCTGACGTTTCGAACCCTGTATGTAAAGGGTTCGAAAGTTCGAAGTTCGAAGTTCGAAATTAAACGCGAGTTAATCCGTAAAAAAGTGTTTCATTTTAATATAGGCATGTTCCATAGGTTTAGAAGCATAAGACATAGAAACAATATCTGCTTTCCCTCCAATAGAACTGCTTTGTTTAATAAAAGTATATTCGGTATGGCACCGCGACTATATAATCATTTGCCAGACAGTTTAAAAGAAATAGCTAGCATCAAAACTTTTAAAGCAGCACTTAAGAAACTATTAGTAGAAAAGGCATACTATACAATTGACGAATATTTAAAGGATAAATTATTATAATTTGAATAACATTAGTATCTATTTTGACATACTTACTCGTATTTTGTACTGTGAGCGTTATACGTGACATGATTTGTAATTTAATTTAATTATTTTCACTGTAATGTAATTATTTAACTGTATTTTGACATATTATGTTGTTCTTGTAAATTATATTACTCGATTATTATATTCGAGGTTGCATGTCATTAAGACAGAATATGGCAGAACTAATCATGAGTACTTTTTGTAAAATCTACTAACATCTATATTCGCAATAAACATTTCTGATTTCTGAAAAAAAATTGGTCCAGTTCTGAAGGAGGAAACATGGGACTATGTGTTTCGTATGAGAATTTTGCATGACACTTCCACGTAACGTTCCCTCTTAAAAACTAAAATATACGTATTACATATCTATTTATTACTATAATATACCACCACTACAGCTGTGGAGCACTTGCCGAAGGTGGAATAGCGCTTCACCCGGAACCCTCAACCACTGAGGGGCTGCTATGCTATTAACATTGTTGTTACGGCGCCAGACTTTAAACAGGATTAATTTTGGACCCCCCGCCAAAAGTAAATATGGGGTAAAAAAAGTAATAATAAAATATTTGACGTAAAAATAATAAATGTTTTCTTTTTTTAAATACTGTTTTTTGGCTGGTTTTTCGTCGCGGTGTGCGGCGGCGCGCTGTGATTGGCGCGCGCCGAATCATAGCGGCCACGCGCGTGCGCTAAGGTAACCGCGATAGGCCGCGCGCTAGGTGACAATCATTTTAAATTTCTTAAGGAGGTTTACGTATTTCGGTTTCCCATACAAACTTACAAGTCGAAATTATTAAAAACCAATAAGCCAATTTTGATTAAACTTTGCATGCTAAAGTAAAACACAGGGATCTTAATAGTTTGTCGAAAACATTTTTAAAAATCGTTTAATTAGCTGAGTTATTGCGATTTGAAGTCCACTATGGAAAAGTTAAAATCGCAATAAGTCCGTTAAATAAACGTTTTTTAAAAATGTTTTCAACAAACTATTTAGAATTCTATATTTTACTTCAGCATGCCAAGTTTCATTAAAATTGGTTTATTGGTTTTAATCATTTTAACTTTGAAGTTTGTATGAAAAACGAAAATGCGTAAACCCCCTTAAGGAAAAGTTGCGACAAACGTGAAAAAAATATGTTTTTTATTTTATTATTTGGTTGTACTGCTCATATAAGATCACGTAAACAAATATGGCGGAGTTTAAAATTAACCCTGTATGTTACTAACCAGGCGGACTTAACAAGCCCTACCATTAACCAAATTGAAAAGATAAACTACGTACGATATTGAGCTCTAAATGTATACGCATAAGGGTGTAATTACGTCGAACAGATGTTGCTCCTGCCTGGCGACGTACTGTATCTTCTTGGGCACCACCTGCAGCTCGCGCGCCATGTCGAACGACGCCAGCACGAAGTGCTGCAGCAGCCGCACGTGCAGCTGCGGCAGATTGGACTCCATATAAATAATTATTTCAAAAAAGTATTTACGCTCATACCAATAATCTAGCCCAAGTTTTTTGTTTATATAGCAGAAGGAGGCAAACGAGCAGGCGGTCACCTAATGGAGAGTAATCACCGCCACCCATGGACCAAAGCCAAACCAGAGGAATCGCAGACGCGTTGCCGGCCTTTAAGGAAGGAATAGGCTCGTTTCTTAAAGATCCCTAGTCGTAACAGTCCGGAAATACCGTTGGTAGTTCGAGGTAAAGAATTTAAGATACTTACTTACTTACACTTAAATTAAGATTCTACTTAAGATACTAGAGTTATTTCGGACACGTTGCACGAAGAGGTGCAGATAACATGAGCATCTGATGGTAACGGGGAAAGTAGAAGGTAAAAAACCAAGAGGCCGGAACTCCGAACGATGGTCAGACCAGAGCTCAAAACAACTAGAGATGCTTGTCAGCGCCGCACTCCATCAAGCGACTGAGCGCAGCCGATGGAGACAGTTGGTTGACCCGATGAAACGGATTCACGATCCTCAGCAGTGAGGGAACGATTAGAAAGAAGAAAATACTAGATAACGGATAAACAAACATAAACAGGGCGCAACGTATCTAATCAGTATTTTCGTTTCGTTACTTTTTTTTTAACTTTATTTATCATATTACAAAACATTAGGTACATAGCATGTTAAAGAGTCGCATACTTAAACCACTAAGGTTTGTAATGACGCAACCCGAGGCCACGATACAACTTAAAGGTTACAATTAGGTACTTGCTGTTGTATGTTAATTTGTGTGTTTGTTATAGATTATCAATAAATGTTGTTTTCTTAAAAACAAATTTCTAAATTGACCCGACCGGGATTGAACCGAACCGGGAATTGAACGAAATCGTACCTCAGAGATTGCGACAGAACCGGCGTGCTGACTACTCGACCACAGAGGTTGTCATAATATAACAGTTAAACACTTATACTAGGCATTAAACAAGGGACAGTCGGAAGCGGGTCATTATTGATAAAAATAGTACTAACCCATCTCTTTTCTTGGGTGTCGTAAAAGGTGACTAACGGACTGAAGTCAGAGCATACATCCAAAAGCATAAGGGCGCAATTTCATTGGTCGATAAGTCGATCGGCGGGGAGGTCCCGCATTCGGACTATTTACAACTGCCGACAGATTTTTAAAGGGATTCAGAAATAAAGAGAAGACCTTTTCGAATGTAAGTATAAAACATTGGGTCCTGTGGCATGCATTCCAAAAATCTTCCCGCACCCCGCATGCGGCCGCTAACGACCAATGAAAATACGCCCTATAGCGGCGATGGGAGCCTCACGTTACTTGTGAGGATCTGTAATTAATTGGCCATTTGTTATTATTACCATTACTTACCCTGTTTAAACTGTTGGTCTTCCTAAAGCTTTGGTCTCTTGATCGTAACGCACAACGTCGTGACGCAGCGTTTACCGTCTCTGCGGAGAAGTGGTCAGTTGATTTGGCCGCAGCTACCAAAGTAGACGACAAAGAAGCAGGCCGAGAAACATGTTTTTGCAACAGGGGGGAGGGGTGAAGGTTGTTTGGAAACTTTAATAAAGAGGCATTTAATTGATTGTGAAGAAAATTTTATTCAAATTCTATTAAATTATCTCCAAACAAATCCATTGTCAACCCGCGACGCACACCGCAGTGTATCAACGAGAACGACGCCGCGCAGTGCGAGGTACCCGCCCCCCACTTCACCGGGCAGTGCGAGGTACCCGCCCCCCACTTCACCGGGCAGTGCGAGGTACCCGCCCCCCACTTCACCGCGCAGTGCGAGGTACCCGCCCCCCACTTCACCGCGCAGTGCGAGGTACCCGCCCCCCACTTCACCGGGCAGTGCGAGGTACCCGCCCCCCACTTCACCGGGCAGTGCGAGGTACCCGCCCCCCACTTCACCGCGCAGTGCGAGGTACCCGCCCCCCACTTCACCGCGCAGTGCGAGGTACCCGCCCCCCACTTCACCGGGCAGTGCGAGGTACCCGCCCCCCACTTCACCGGGCAGTGCGAGGTACCCGCCCCCCACTTCACCGCGCAGTGCGAGGTACCCGCCCCCACTTCACCGCGCAGTGCGAGGTACCCGCCCCCCACTTCACCGCGAAGTGCGAGGTACCCGCCCCCTACTTCACCGCGCAGTGCGAGGTACCCCCCCCCCCCCACATCACCGCGCAGTGCGAGGTACCCGCCCCCCACTTCACCGCGCAGTGCGAGGTACCCGCCCCCCACTTCACCGCGCAGTGCGAGGTACCCGCCCCCCACTTCACCGCGCAGTGCGAGGTACCCGCCCCCCACTTCACCGCGCAGTGCGAGGTACCCGCCCCCCACATCACCGCGCAGTGCGAGGTACCCGCCCCCCACTTCACCGCGCAGTGCGAGGTACCCGCCCCCCACTTCACCGCGCAGTGCGAGGTACCCACCCCCCACTTCACCGCGCAGTGCGAGGTACCCGCCCCCCACTTCACCGCGCAGTGCGAGGTACCCGCCCCCCACTTCACCGCGCAGTGCGAGGTACCCGCCCCCCACTTCACCGAGCAGTGCGAGGTACCCGCCCCCCACTTCACCGGGCAGTGCGAGGTACCCGCCCCCCACTTCACCGGGCAGTGCGAGGTACCCGCCCCCCACTTCACCGGGCAGTGCGAGGTACCCGCCCCCCACTTCACCGGGCAGTGCGAGGTACCCGCCCCCCACTTCACCGCGCAGTGCGAGGTACCCGCCCCCCACATCACCGCGCAGTGCGAGGTACCCGCCCCCCACTTCACCGCGCAGTGCGAGGTACCCGCCCCCCACTTCACCGCGCAGTGCGAGGTACCCGCCCCCCACATCACCGCGCAGTGCGAGGTACCCGCCCCCCACTTCACCGCGCAGTGCGAGGTACCCACCCTCCACTTCACCGCGAAGTGCGAGGTACCCGCCCCCCCCTTCACAGTGCGAGGTACCCGCCCCCCCCTTCACCGCGCTTGCCCTTCGCCGCTGACGCACGCTGCGACGGAACAAGAGACCATACTACACGTTTTTCATACGATTATGTGTCAAGCACCGCATGCCGCATCGTTGTGCGTTACGATCAAGAGACCAAAGCTTTGGAGAAACATAAATAAATAAATTTAAAAAAAAATGAGCGCTGAGCTAACGTGCAGTTACAATTTGGTGTGACGTGGAGTGAGCACTGCTTTTGTACTCTCTGACTTAACCTTTATGGCTAAATCATGAGAGTATGTATATAAGATGACTGCTGGAAACCGCAAGAAATTTCAAGGGCTGGTCAGGTCAAGTGTTTTAAACATGGCAAAAATGACAAAAAAGAAATTTGTGTTGTTTTCATTTTTAATAAAATAATTCATTTTGTGAATTTTAATTGGATAGTCTTTGAGTATCTAATTAATTTTATAGCATACGGCCGTCTGTTGACCCGTCCGCGTCAGCTGGCCGATAAGTACCTACGAAACAACACGAATTCCATTTTTGTCATGAATAACACACTTGACCTGACCAGCCCTTGAAGTTTCTTGCGGTTTCTAGCAGTCATCTTATATATATTTTTTTTTATAAAAGAGGGAGGCAAACGAGCAGGCGGGTCACCTGATGGAGAATAATCACCGCCGCCCATGGACCAAAGCAAAACCAGGGGAATCGCAGACGCGATGCCGGCCTTTAAGGGAGGAATAGGTTTAAGGAAGGAATGGGAATTGGGAGGAGGGGGGGGGGGGAAGGGGCCTCCGGAACCCTCACTGGTCGGACGAAACACAACAGCACCAAGTGCCATTATTTCACGCCGAATATTCGTGAGAGGGTGGTATTACGCCGGGCGAGCCGGCCCAATGCGTGTGGCTCTACCACTGAGTCAGTGTCACTCATTTAGCACCACCCAGGGATCACGTGTAGGGTCTCAAGGGTAAACCTACGGGCGCGAGCAACTTTGACCCCCAAAATGTATATACGTAATGAAACTCACCTCACTCAACCTGATACAATACTCCAACAGATAACTCTGCATACAATCCGTCGCGAACTTGAGCACCGTGTTCAATAGCGCCGTCCTGCTCTTGACTACACGGTCGCCGTCGCCATCTCGCTTACTCCTGTCGGAGGCGTTCTGAATGGCGGCGGTTAGAAAGGGTGCGAGAGAGTTCTCGGCGCTCTTGATTGTTTCGGCGTCGTCTATTAGTAGGGACTGGCTTTTGGCGTAGTGCTTGGGTGGTGGGCTGGCTGAAATATTGAAATAAATATATCAATGGAATAACGAAATGAAGCTAGTTTATGTAGCTAACGCTTTTCAGATACCCATACGAACTTCCAAGTCGAAACTTTGCATGCTAAAGTGAAACACTAATCTAAATAGTTTGTTGAAAACATTAAAAAAAAAAGTTTATTTAGCTGAGTTATTGCGATTTAAAGTCCACTATAGTTCGATATAAAGTTTAAAATCGCAATAACTCAGTTAAATAAATGTTTTTTAAAAATGTTTTCAACAAACTATTTAGATCCCTGTATTTTACTCTAGCATGCAAAGTTTCATTAAAATTTACTTATTGGTTTTTTAAAATTTCAACTTGGAAGTTTGTATGGGAAACCGAAATGCGTAAACCTTCTTAACACACGAGATAGTTACAACAATACCATCACAAGGACTAAGTTTTTTTAAAGACAAGTGCTTACATACATAACTCACGAGTATTTATAAATGAATCTCCTATGGGCAATGATGTTACAATAAAAAGAGGTAGATGCGTTACACTGTGCTAATTGGCTTACCACAACATTATCTGTCTCGTTTACGCTATAGCTAGTTGACATGCTATCTTGCTTTACTCTCGCACGAGCTTTGGTCCATTATGAAATAAGCTATCTACCTATTTTATTATAATATCATTGCCTATAGGTTAGTCAGCGATTAGGCAATGAGGACCACAAAATTAGTCCTCTGCCATAGTCCAAGTTGTACCAAATAACAACTAGACGTGTGCTCAGCGTGACAGGTGGTGAGCCCATCGTCAGTCTAAGCTGTTAGATGTATGTGCAGTATTTAGTCCGTTAGTCGCCTGTTACGACACCCAAGGGTAGAGAGGGGTGGTAGTATTCTTTCACCGCTACGCGACGCGGTAGAGTGTACTGTTACACTCTACAGTATATAATTTACTAGTCCATGCTAACTTAGAGAGACCGTCATAGTTCAGCCATTTAAAAAAATATATCTACAAAATATAAACTAAAACCATCCTCAGTTATCGCTCTATCTTTTAGTGAAAACCGCATAAAAATCCATTGCGTGGTTTAGGAGAATAGTGCGGTGCCACAGACACAGGAAAACGGCGGCTTTACTTTATAATATGTAATGATGTTGTAAATCTATAAAAAAGCTTACACATCAGCTCCCACTGGTCGAGCAGGTCGTTCATAAATGCTATTTGTTTCTCGTTCAGTCTTCTGTGATCGGTCGCGAACTTCTTCGCATGCAGCGATTCCTCGGTTTCGCTAGAAACACATGAAATAAACCAGTTTAATACAATACATTATGAATGAGAAAAGAAAACCTTTATTAAACAAATAAATAAGTAAGCTCAGTAACATTTTTAATTAGTCGATCACAGAATAACGGAATTCCTAATTCGTGGTATCTCGCGACGGACTTCAAATCCGGGAAATACCTAATTCGTCAAACGACATAGTTATGAAATAAAACATAAAAAAACAGTGCCTTACTGCGCTGCGCAATAGGCATTTAAAACGCGCAAGTAATTATTATCATGGAATATTTAGCGATTCAAAAATGATTTAAGTTTAACCTTTTTTAAAAATGTTGGTTCAATGTCAAAAAATCAACGCTTATAATATAAAATAGCCAAGTGGTATAGCAGCTAACTAAAACAATACTACCAACCCCTTTTACGACATCCAAGGACCCTTTCCAGAGCATTCGACACTTATCTCAAAATACACCAATACTCAATACGACCCAATGTTTAAAGCGACTAAAGACCTGCACTGGGCTCGCGAACTTCTTTGAGAAATATTTTTAAGGAAGTTGGAGTTCTCAATGTTGCATCGCAGTATATTTATAATTGTATAGTTTATGTGCGTTGCAATAATAACACTTTTTCTAAACACGGTGATGTACACAATTTCAATACTAGAAATAAGTCAAAACTAGTAATGCCACTGTTTAGGTGACAAAAGGTTCTCGGCTCTTTCTTGGGGCAAGGTATACATTATTATAATAAAATACCAAGTACTATACTAGATTTACCTTTAGATAAGTTTAAGAATCATGTAAAATCTTGTTTACTTAGGAAAGGTTATTACACAGTTAAGGAATATTTAGAAGACAAAACAGCCTGGTTATAATAACAAAACATTATTTTTTTCTTAATCCATTATCTTTATAACTGATTGTATAATTTGGTAACGACATGTTGTTTTGTAAATGTCGTTACTTCTACAGGGTAAATTTTGGACCCCCCGCCAAAAGTAAATATGGGGTATAAAAAGTCATAATAAAATATTTGACGTAAAAATAATAAATGTTTTCCATTTTTAAATGTAATTTATTGGCTGCTTTTTAAATCCTATATTACTAGGTGCGTGCTCACCCTCGCGGTCCAAGTGAACGGAGCGCCGTCATTGGTGGAAGGGGGAATAAATAGCGGTCACGCGCATGCGCTTTGAAAACGAGGCGGCCGCGCGCTAGGTGACAATGATTTTAATTTTCGTAAGAAAGAATTGAGACAAAAATGTGACAAAAAAATATGTTTTTTTATTTGATTATTTGGCTGTACTGCTGTTATAGGATCACGCGAAAAATTTTGGCGGGGGGTCCAAAATTGACCCTGTATATTATTTTAAAGCTGTGGAGTTTTTTGTGCTCGTTCTTCTCCACAGCTAAAAGACTTCCTGAATGGGTGTTGCCCATCCATCCAAATAGATTTAGACGATTCAAAATACTTATTTTAAGTTTATTAAATAAAAAAAAATTGAGTTTGAGTTTAACAGGCACAGAGAACTGAGTTAGGCTCATCACCTATCTCGCTGAGCACATGCGCAGTTTTAATTTTGTGAAACGTAGCCTATGTAAGTATAAAGGGGTACTAAAACGCCCTACATATGAAAAAGCGCTCCTAAACAAATGTGTTTAGGATTCAATGGAATCACCCACCTCATTACAGTGTGTATCAGCCCCTGATCGGACTCGGGCAGTTCCTCGGCCGCGTACGTGTACGCGTCCTCCGTGGACTCGGTCGCCTCCACGCTGACGCGCGTGCGCACGCCGCCCCGGCCGCGCAACGGCACGTCACGGCTGTCAGACAATAGAGCGAAGAGAAGCTGAGCGTGCGGGTTGAGCTCTTTGATTTGGTGGAGGTCTAGGCAGTTCTGGAAAGGATACATATAATCACGACTATTATCCCCGAAGGGTTAGTCAGAGACTAGGCAATGCGGACCGCTAAAGCAATCCTCTGTCATAGTCCACTTTTCACCAAGTAGCGACTTTTACGTAGGTCCCCCCCCCCCTCTCTTTCTAAATTAGAAATTGACATCCGCCACATTGACACATGCGGTGTATGTTACCAATGTTTGAGAATGCCGGTTACAACCAAGGAAATTCAGAAAAAAATATTGAGATGATTAAAATAAATTGATGATTCAGATGGGTCGCTGGCTCATACCGCTACTGAGAAGGCAAATTTATTTGCCAATCTCTTCGCGGAATCTTCGCGTTTTGATGATGATGGTGCTGTGCCCCCACGTGCAGCGGTTTGCGAAACGACCATGTCGGATATTCGCATACGCCAGTCGGAGGTACGGAAAGCACTAAGTAATCTCGATGTGAACAAAGCCAGCGGTCCCGATGGGATTCCAGCCTTAGTCCTGAGGACATGTGCGTCGGAGTTGATACCAATTATGACACGCCTCTTTCGCCTTTCGTTTGATACCGGTATCGTGCCTAAAGCATGGAAGTCAGCTAACGTACAACCAGTGCCCAAAAAGAGTAGTCGTGCTGAACCCTCTAACTACAGGCCAATATCAGTCACTTTCATTCTCTGTAAGACTGGAATAGAACGTGTTCTAAATAACAGGCTCTTGACGTATCTAGAAGCGAATAGTCTTCTTAGTGACCGTCAATACGGTTTCCGCCGAAACCGGTCCACTGGAGACCTACTAGCTTACGTCACTCACATCTGTAGCGAAGCAATCGAGAATAAGGCTTGCCGTTTCCCTCGACGTCTCGAAGGCTTTTGACAGAGTTTGGCACGACGGCCTTATTAGTAAACTTCCATCTTTTGGCTTACCTGCTGGTCTGTGTGCTTGGATTTTAGACTTCCTGCGAGATCGATCGATTCGAGTAGTCATTGATGGCTGCTCATCCGATCAACTAGCGATAAACGCTGGGGTCCCTCAGGGGTCAGTACTCTCTGCGACACTTTTTTTGCTGTTTATCAACGACTTGTTGAAACCCGGTATACTTGGGTATGCGGATGACAGCACTGTCTTAGAGACTTATACATCGAGCGCACGAACTAGTGGAGCTGAGATTCAGTCTCCAAGAGAGGCCATGGTCGAGCGTTTGAACACATCCTTGAAGGAAGTATCCGACTGGGGTGACGCGAACCTGGTCAAGTTCAATGCCACCACAGGCGTGTCTATTCTCCGCTAAACGGAGTCCGTTCACCATGACTCCTACTTTCCGAAGTGTCTCTGTACCTATTTATGACCATCTCGAGCTTCTTGGTATGACACTGTCATCTACTCCGAACTTAACTCCTACCTGGAGTCTAAGTCACAACTTGCCTCAAAAAAGCTGGGTATCCTTTCAAAGGTGAGAAGGTACTTCACACCACCGGGACAACTGCTTACTGTATATAAAGCACAAGTCCGGTCGTGTATGGAGTACTGTTCTCACCTTTGGGACGGACCCGCTAAATACCAACTTGGGGCACTGGAGTCGATTGACAGGAGAGCCAGAAATCAACGATGACAATTTCCTATAAGGTACAATATTGGGGTCTTCAAATCACGAGTGAACAGCTACCCTATCGGCTAAAAATTGTGAATATGGACATGGGCTTCATTTAACATTTAAAGCCCATTATATGCCCATATAAGGACAAAATATTGGCTTCATTTGACATTTAAAGCCCTAATCATTGTTTCTGAGGTTTAAGCGAGCACTACACAATGAAATGAAACACTTTTTACGGACTAACTCGCGTTTAATTTTACTATTTACATAGTTTTTTTTTGTTTTACATAGTTTAAAAAGGTAATCTTTATTTGCTTTCATTATCTAAGTAGAAACGAATGGTATTGTTAAAGATTGCAAATAACCAATAATCGCCTAGCACCTGTATTGGTCTTAGATTTAAAAAAAAAAGAATTAATAAGTTCTGTCTATGGAATGACGAGTCGAATTTGAGTCGTTTTGTAGCAACCAAAGTTGTCGTGTCGTTTTCTATTGGCTTGCTCTAAATTATTCCGTAAAGCAACTATTTGTCTTGTCGAAGTTATGTTTAATAGACTTTTGCTATATAAATCGTGTGTGGAAGCAGGAACCAAGCTTTTGGTCAATTAAGTTGAGCGCCGGCGAGACTTCAATCGGTGAAAGCATAAGGAAAGGTATTTCGAGGACTGTAAGTCGACGGTCCGAAAGTTGGTAAGTATTTGCCCTGACTGCTGGCACCGAGTTCTGCATACTACAATCGCAGACACGCCTGGTAAGTGCCCAGTTTAATTGACTTGAGACCCTATTCCACACCGACATTATTTAGCAATTTTCGTTCATTATTTAAATATCGTAATTTACAGTCCATTATCGAAAAAACAGGTACCTATACTGTTCTGGAATAAACAATATTTAAAATTCTACAGAATGTTATTTCTTTAATCTAACACCCCCTAACTTTAATTACCTAATTTTAATGTTTTGGTGAACTGTTGCGTTACATTATGTCATTTGTAATTTTCTTTGTCATTTGTAATTAAGTCATTTCTATTCCCTTGGGTGTCGTAAAAGGCTACTAACGAACTAAAATCTGCACATACATCCAACAGCACAGAGCGGCGATGAGCTCACCACATATCACACTGAGCACATGTGCAGTTGTAATTTGGTGTGCCGTGCATTATGGCAGTGGATTGCTTCTTTGGTCCTCATTGCCTAGTCGCTGATTAAGCTTTTAGATTATGTATGGGTGTATTAAGTTGTATACAACATTATTTACCTCAGAGGTGAACACAGTAGTCTCGCTCCGCCCCTCCTTCCAAGGTTTCCGTTCCACCTCAACCACTTCACTACTTTTATCACAATCACTGTTCTCACTACAATCCACCATGTCCTGACCTGACCTGGTCATATAGTACAAGTTAAAGTTACTCCAGAAATCCTCCTCACTCCTAGAGCTCACTATAGGATTGGACACACAATTATCACTGAAAATATTCTTTCCTATCTTATCTATCGCGTAAAGGTATACTGGATTGAAATTCTTCAGTATGAGTTCCCGCTTCGAATACAACTCGGAATGTATCTGTTTCAACGTCTGCAGGTCTACGGAGCCCGGGTCATTCTCCATGTCTGGAGGTATCAGGATGTGGAGGCCGTCCTTCAGGAAATTGTTGTTTAGTTCCACTTCCAGCATCGTCGCGAGGTCGGTTTGGTCCTGGCGTATCAGATCCTGGGTCAGAAAGGGATATGTTACAAATGGAGTAGGAAATAGAACTTGATATAAAATGACTTGTCTTATATGGGACCTGATAAATGAGCTCAGTGGCCGTAAAACCAAAAACTACCTCTAAGTCTTCATAACAGATAAGAGTATAAAATAGTAGTATTTGCGATATTAATTAAATTAAATTAAATTTGTTTTCTCTCACACCAATTATTATCAAGCCTAACATGAGTATGTTTTCCTTTAAAAACTCGTTAATATGGTAAGATAAAGGATAAATAAACATAGAAAAAAACACTCAGACCCGTAATCAATTAAAGAAACGGTTTTCTCTAAATTAACCCGACCGGGAATTGGACCCAAGACCTCAGAGACGGCGCGACGCCAGACCCGGCGCGCTAACCACTCGACCACGGAGGTTGCCAAAGTCATAATTCGTCAAAAGCATAGCTCTCAGTTATCTAACACAATGATTGTCAATGACATTGTGTTAAATATCTTAGAGCTGTATGGTGGCTGCTCTTCATTAAAATAATACAACAAACCCATGCTTTCTTTTGGGTGTCGTAAAAGGCGACTAACGGAATAAAGACTGCACATGCACCCAACAGTATAGAGCGGCGATGGGCTCACCACCTGTCACGCTGAGCACGAGTGCAGTTGTAATTTAGTGAAACGGCAGTGGACTGCTTCTGCGGTCTTCGTTGCCTGGTCCCAGACTAACCTTTTGGGGATCACAGTCATGAAGCTCTTTATGTACGAGCAAAAATATGTAAACAATTACGCATTTCGGTTCCACATGCAAACTTTGAAGTCGAAATTTTTGAAAACCAATAAGCCGATTTTAATGAAACTTTGCATGCTAAAGTAAAATACAGAGATCTAAATAGTTTATTGAAAACATTTTTAAAAAACGTTTATTTAGCTGAGTTATTGCGATTTAAAGTTCACTATAGAAAGTTTATAATCTCAATAACTCAGTTAAATAAACGTTTTTAAAAATGTTTTCAACAAACTATTTAGATCCCAGTATTTTACTTAAGCATACAAAGTTTTATTAAAATTGGCTTATTGGTTTTTAAAAATTTCGACTTGAAAGTTTGTATGGGAAAACGGAATGCGTAAACCCTCTTAATAAAGACGACCTCCTTGGTCGTGTGGTTTGTACACCGGTTTTCATGGTGTCGCCATCTCTGAGGTCCCGGGTTCAATTCCCGATCGGGTCAATTTAGAAATTATTGTTTTTCTAAATTGTCTCGGGTCTGGGTGTTTTCTATGTATAATAAGTATGTATTTAAGTATTGTAAGTATGTTTATTCGTTGTCTAGTAACCACTTAACGAGTTTCTTAACGAAGCTTCTCTTGGGCTAGATAATTAGTGTGAATGTAGGAAAGTTTATTTATTATTTATTTATTTTATTCTTAATACAATGGAATAAGAGTCGAAGTGTATACATATTAGTGCTGATAATGCTAACTTACCAGAAAAAGAATAAGTCTCCTGGGATCGGCCTACCCGAAACCAGAAGATTGTAGGCTCTTCGCCCTCAAGAGACATCGCCAAGCTCACGGCAATCATTTTCACTGAGGAGGCAGAGTGATAAGACGGGGTTGCACATAAGACCCCATGGGTCGACGTGCTACTGCGAGAAACCTCTGCAGGCCCCACTAAGACAAGATAAGGTCACGCTTACTTTAACCGGGATCGTGTCCCAGGGCCCTCGGTTGCTCTCCAACTCCTCGACCAGCTCGAACTCCGAGTTGCCGAGGGTGAGGTGCACCTGCGTGGTGACGCCGTATTGGACCCGCAGCTGGAACACAGATGATGATGATGATGAATATCCGATTTCGGTAATAGCGACAATTACGACTCCAGGTCAGTACGACGACGCTCTGGTTCCGAAGATGACTAAACGGCTAGATGGCTCAGCCCATTCACACAAAAAACAACCGAGAAACACACCTTTAATTGGGGCAGTTGGGTAAATTGTATTTATTGTGATACTGAGCTGGCAAACCAGCATACGGCCCCACCTGACAGAAAGCGGCTTTCGCATATGTTTTGGGGGGGTCTCATCACGAAGCCAAGAAACTGGACTGGGGCAAATATGGGTGGAGAAGGCTACACAGAAAAAAGCGTAGCTCTTCAATTCAAAGAAGAATACTAATAACATACATACTACATACATATAATCACTACTATTATCCCCGAAGGGTGAGTCAGAGTTTAGGCAATGATGACAGCAAAAGCTGTCCTCTACCATAGTCCACTTGTCACCAAATAGTGATTGCACATAAGCTCAGCGTCACAGGTGGTGATCCCATCGCCGCTCTATGCTGTTGGATGTATCATGTATGTGAAATCTTTAGTCTGTTAGTCACCTTTTACGACACCCAAGGGAAGAGAGGGGGTGGTAGTATTCTATCACCGCTACGCGACACCGTTATACGACTATAACATAACTACGACAAAAATAACCCCTCTCAAGGCACTTTCAATTTAGCAGGACGTTGGGGCACCGGGATGGATCATATTATATTTGATGTCCCTTGAGTCACATATTACAGTCCACACTATAAAGATAATTATTGTCGTACGTAGGCCAGAATACCCTGGTCGTTACTAATAAATAGTCTGTTTCAAATGTAACTTGAACCATATTGGTCTTGCTCTAAACGCTTAAATTGAAAGCAGCCTTTGTCTGAGCATAACGTTGTAGCATCAAATATAAAAAGTGTATTTTGTGAAAGCGCTCTAATGTACACAACTTACCCATCTGCACCCCCTGGGCGGTGGGTCGGGCAGCAGCTGCCTGCCCAGCAGGCAGTGCAGCAGGCGCGCCCGGGCCGCGGCGCTGGAGCCGAGCAGCACCAGCACCGCCGTGCGCGTGGTGAGGTTGCTGATCTCCTGGACGGCTATGGATACCTCGGGGTCTGGAAGCAAAGGCGTTGCGGATTAATCACTCATTAGATAAACACTTATGTAACAATACGGAGCCGCGTCGCTCATCAAAAGAATACTACCACCCCATCTCTGGACGTTGAAAAATGCTTGTGTGATGAGCACGACCGTTTGTGACAGAGTTATGGATGTTATTCAGTCACCACAATTCAGGCTATGCCTTGTTTGAGGCTGAATGATTGGTGTACCTAATAGTTGTGAATTAATGAATTTAATTTATATATCTAACAGCATATAGCGGCGATGGGCTCTCCACCTGTCACGATAAGTACATGTGCTGTAGTTACTTTAGTGTGCCGGGGACTGTTTCTGCGGTCCTCATTGCCTAGTCTCTGACTAACCCTTTGGGGATAATAGTCGTGTATATATGTGTGTGTGTGTCGTGCATATGACGTCACTACACGAAGTGCAGTACGTCGCAGACGTCGTGAGCATGTGCGACTCACCAAAGTGCAGCCTAAAATCTTCTGGCTTCGGGTTAAGAGGGTTTACGATACCCATACAAACTTCAAGTCGAAATTTTTAAAAACCAATAAGCCAATTTTTTATGAAACTCAGCATGCTAAAGTGAAACACAGGGATCTAAATAAATTGTTGAAAACAGTTTTTAAAAAACGTTATTGTGGCTGAGTTATTGCGATTTAAAGTCCACTATAGAAAGTTAAAAATCGCAATAACTCAGTTAAATAAACATTTTTTTTTAAATGTTTTCAACAAACTATTTAGATCCCTGTGTTTTACTTCAGCATGCAAAGTTTCATCAAAATTGTCTTATTGTTTTTTAAAAATTTAGACTTTGAAGTTTGTATGGGAAACCGAAATGCGTAAACTCTCTCAAACTAATCCAGAATATTCATTATTTTCCTAGCAAGAGAGTCACAGTCACACAACAGGTGTTGCATGGACTCCGTTTTCTCTCCAAATGTTCTGCATAGCGTGGCAATTACGGGCAAAGCCTCCAAAACGTCGTGCGTGTGTCACTCACCAAAGAGGAGTAAGTCGTGCGTGTGTCACTCACCAAAGCGCAGTATGTCGTGCGTGTGTCACTCACCAAAGTGCAGTATGTCGTGCGTGTGTCACTCACCAAAGCGCAGTATGTCGTGCGTGTGTCACTCACCAAAGTGCAGTATGTCGTGCGTGTATCACTCACCAAAGCGCAGTATGTCGTGCTTGTGTCACTTACCAAAGTGCAGTGTGTCGCGCGTGTGTCACTCACCAAAGTGCAGAATGTAGTGGGTGTGTCACTCACCAAAGTGCAGTATGTCGTGCGTGTGTCACTCACCAAAGTGCAGTGTGTCGCGCGTGTGTCACTCACCAAAGTGCAGAATGTCGTGCGTGTGTCACTCACCAAAGTGCAGTATGTCGTGCGTGTGTCACTCACCAAAGTGCAGTATGTCGTGCGTGTGTCACTCACCAAAGTGCAGTATGTCGCACACGTCGTGCAGCGCGCGCTGCGTGTCGCGCACGAGGCCGCGCAGCGTGCGCGCGCGGTTGGACAGCCGCCGCGACCACGCGCACCCGCCCGCCATCGCGATGACAGCCTAGCTGACTACATGCGACGGGCTCTGGAAAAGGAGGGCTAAAGTGACTGCGGAGCTCCTTGAAAAATTGCAATTGTGCAAAAACACGTGAATATTCACGAAGTATGTGTGTGTGAAGTATATCAAAGCTACCACTATTCCGCCACAATTCAGTATAGGATTGAGTATCTAGTTCTAATATGTTATGATCGAAGATTTTGTCAAGTGTTCGTGAACGTGTTGGCCAGTAAAACAAATCAGTGTAACATCACTTGCTAGTCCGTGTGAGACTGATATCACAGTAAAGACCCATATCTTTACTAAGGGTTTAGAAGGATTTTCATTTACCATAATACATAACACTCATTATCATCATGATATTGTTGAAAAAGTTTTGATTTTATTACATTTATTGTAGATTGTACACATAAAGCCGAGTCTCCTGCGACACTGTTTTGTGTTATTGTTATAGTTTGATGTTAGGTGTTAGAAAACACAAAACAGTATCCCGGCTTAAGAGATACAGAGTTGCATAATCGTGTTATCACGAAAGATTTATCTTTATAACCGTTATCAAACCAAGAATGGCTTAAGATAAAGATCTATATCTTCCGCAGATATCATTCAACTAACAAAGGAAAATAATAAGATAAGTACTGATACAAGAAAAGAGAGTTAAAGGTGATAAAGAGTGATTTAATAACAGTTAAATCAGTCTTTAATAGTCTTTATCATAGCGTTGTTTTGTTGTGTTCGTAATAATAATGATCAGGACAAGGTTTGTTTATATGCAAGATTTTCTAATACACGTAGTAAATGAAATTAAATTAGGTAAGTAATATTGATTTGCACAGAACATACCTAGTATTATCAAAGTGTTACGCGATGTTACTGGTAAAAGAATAACTACTACTATTGTATTATTCAGTTATCTAAGCCTTTACATAGGTAGGAGTAGCTAATATATAGATACACGCTAACCTTCAACAGATTTAAAACATCCAATTTGCGCTTTTACCTACCAATAGTTAGATTGTCGGTGCGGGATGACGTGTCTAATGCAGATGATTCACTATTACGCCGTAACGTTTTACTATGATTTAATAAACGACAAGTTTTTACGATGTGTATGTACGGTCGGGGTCACAGTCGCTTTAGCACTTTGCAGCGATTTCCGTATGAAGCGCACCGACCGCCCGGGTAAGTGCCCGTACCAAATTAGCGACGCGGTGTGCAAGGGATTTTGACCTTTAGACTGGTAAAGCGACGGAGTCCGCCATTGTACTTAGGAGGTACAGATGCCAGTTCTTCAACATACCACGAAAAATTACGACTATTATCCCCGAAGGGCTAGTCAGAGACTAGGCAATGAGGACCGCAGAAGCAGTCCTCTGCCATAGTCCACTTTTCACCAAATAGTGACTTCACACGTGCTCAGCGCAACAGGTGGTGAGCCCATCGCCGCTCTATGCTGTTGGATGTTTGTGCAGTGTTTAGTCCGTTAGTCGCCTTTTACGACACCCAAGGGAAGAGAGGGGGTGGTAGTATTCTTTCACCGCTACGCGACACCGTTAACTCTGAAAATTGCTAATAAAAAACTGCTGTTTCATACAAAACAGCAAATTATACTATTCGCCCTCGGGCCTCACCATCCACTCTTAAAGGAGTATTACTTTAATCATGGGATCTCCGAATGGTAAAACATGTTTGAGCGAAGCGATGGCTGATTCACTTGTCATACTAGTGTGAACGGGTGCCGCCTGTGGAGGCTGGTCTGCTCTTGCTTACTTATTTTTATTATTACTTATTATAATTAGTAGTTGTAGTCTTACTTTTTATTTTTCTGTAAGTACCTACCTACTGTAAGACATTGATTATTTTATATTGATGATACATACATTAACTTTTTTTATTAAGTAAGTAAGTGTTACCTATTAGATATATTTTTTTTGTGCCGTCGGCGTCGTTTTTTTTTTTGTTATTTTTTATGATTTTATTATTGTAATGGAAATTGTCCTACGATAGGGAGGGCAATTTTAAATTCTATTGACGCTGCAGAAGACAGGGATTAAAGAAATGCCCTTGCTGAGTTTCTTGCCGGTTCTTCTCAGTCAAGGCTCCCGCCGCCCCATAGATACGATTTACCAAAACGGATTGCATGACTTTCATAAGTGCTTTAACCTAAACATGGCCTAACTTGAATATACGATATTGATTTTTGATTCTATGTAACCACATTTTTTTTTAAAGTTTTTTATATATTAAGTAAGTACCCATTTATTATTTACCAGCGGCCCGCCCGCGCCTTCGTCCCCTCTAACTTAGAAACACCGCCATACTTCAGCTATCATGTACAAAATATCTACAATACTTATATTTAAAAAAAAAACATCGTCCTTTCCTTTATCGATCCTTAAACCACGTAAAAACTTATTGCGTGGTCTAGTAGGAGAAAGAGAACCACAGACACGGGAAAAGGGCACCTTTACCCATATATGTCTTTGCCTTTACCTTATAACAGGGTTGGAAAAAATGATGATTTAAATAAAAAAAAATTTTTTGATTTGTTTTAAAAAATCATATTTTTTTTTTATTGATTTTTTTTATTCATTTTGATTTTTTTATGTGACGAAACCAAATACACTATTGTTAGTAAGTACTTACTGACAATTGAATAAACTGTATGACACAAATACTTTTAAAATTATTAAAATAAAATTAATATTTTTTAAATTTGTTGATTAAGTATTTTAAATTACTTTAAAAATTAATATAGATAAATCTTGACAAATTATTGTTAGTATCCAACTTTACAAGACTGATTTCTGATTTGTTTTACTACAGTTAAAGACAAATTTCAAATAGGTATGCATGCAAGTCTTTATTTTATTATAATTTTGAGACTGCAAATTTTGTGTAAGCCCTTTGACAGTATTTTATTGTTAGTAACTACTAAGTATATTATTTAATGTTATTTTCATTAAAGATAATATAACATTTTAATTGAATTAAATCAATGATTTTTATAAAAAAAATCACCAGATTTAAATCAGTGATTAAAAAAATCACCTGATTTAAATCAGCCAACCCTGCTTTATAATATGCATTGATATTATTAGGATGCATTTTGAATATGTCAGCCTAAAAACATTTCACGTACAGTACCTATAGCGCTTATTAGCTTAGTTATCTATCATTATCAGTGTAGCGAAAGTAGGTTCAGTGCGACCGACGATAAAACTAGCAAAGGCAATATGAACTCTTCCAAGCAACTATAAGGTTTAAAATAACATGCTTTGCTCTTCGCTCTTTACAGGCCCATAGCTTGATGATCATGCAATAGTAATGCAATGTGTATTGAGTAACTATGAAATAGTTATCAGCGATTGTAAGTAACTCACTTTAGAAAAAAAAAAGCATTTTGTTATATAAACTGTTCCAAGCTGGGCAAAGGCCTATTTATTGAAATGAAGTAACAAATCTGACCCCCTTAGCCATCATCATTATCAGCCGAAGGTCTGATTTCCACAACGACCGGTCTTGTGTTGCTCGCATCCAGCCGTTTCCCGCGACCTTAACCAGATCGTCGGTCCACCTTGTTGGAGGCCTGCCTACATGCGTCTTCCGGTGCGCGGTCACTCAAGAACCATTCTGCCTCAACAGACGTCAGGTCTTCGAGCGGTGTGCCCTACCCAAGTTACTACTTGAGCTCAACCATTCTTCGGGCTATGTCGGTCTACGATAGAAGGTACGATTCCCCCGACTACTTAAGGGGATCCTGCACGAAATAGTGAAAATTTACGTATTTTTAAGTCACTTGTACTATGCGCAGAATTAGTTAAATACATTAAAAGAACTTATGTAAGTTAGCCTGAGCCACAAGCACAGATTAAAGAAGAGTTACCCACAAGGTCGTGGTCTTGTTGAAATTTGAAACAAATTCTAAAAACAATAGCAAACAATATATAAATGTAATGACTCCCAAAACATTTTTTTCCACAACTTTCTTAATTTTACGCATGAAACCATAATTCTTACATGAAAACATTTGTATTAATATTCCGCAGGGCACCCCATTTTTAAAAAGTAAATTTTAATTTTCAACACAAGGGTGTGATGGTTTTGCACATTTCGCAGAATAAAAACATTGCTCTAATTAAATTACTAGGTCTGAAACTTCAAAGCAGAATTGTTCTAATTATAAATATCAATATGATTGATTTTGCTTTAAAGTTCATTATGAGACTTATTATGTCAGTTTTTGCGACCGCGCACCCCCCTAATTAATAACATAATAACCTATTGTAGTATCCACAGACATAGGTATAAATCTATATCTGTGGTAGTAGCGACTGGGGGTAGCGATGCGCGTTTGTCTGGCACAGACTATATAGCTCGTTAGATTAGTTGTTAAGTCTTAACTACAAGTTAGTTAGCTGTGTTTTTATTATTATTATTAGTATTGACATCAATAAGCGCCTGTAAAGGTTTACATTGAATAAATAATTTGACTTTGACTTTGAGTACCCGAAAAATATAAACGCTCTTTACGTACCTACAATTGCAAGTTAAATAAAAGCTTGTAAAAATACCCATCTTCAATGACAATTGTTATTTTGTGAAACAAAATAAATAAGTCCCTTTCTAGCTGTATTTATTTCTAAATCGACAGGAGAGAACAACACCCGGATTAACGCTCCAATAAGCAGTAAGGTAATTAGAGAGGAAAGAGCACTACCTAAGTAATTGGATAGCTCATTGTTGAACTCTGTAAGGTTTCTATGGTCGGCACCGAAATAGCACACTTCACAATATTGCCACAGATTAAGTAATAGCACAGTAGGTACCTATGAAGATAGTTATTATTTACTTCGTATGTCACTTACAACAACGGTATTGAAGGTCGGAGGTTCCTACGCATTGTCTCGGTGGGAATCTGATCGATAACGATTATATATTTACTGATTGTATTGTATGTACCTAATTTAATTTAATTACTGTATAATGTACTAACGCCTCGGTGGCCGAGTGGTCAAGCGTTGGGCTTGAAATCCAGAGGGTTCAATTTCCAGGTAGTGTTGGCCAGGACTCGAGTTCTTTAAGTCCTAATTTAGGGACTGGACTCATTTTGGCAGAGCTCGCAAGACTCGACTAAAATGAGTCATGAGTCCTTTTGGAGTCCTTTCGTCGAGTCCTAATGCAAAAAGACTCGACTCATAGAACCGAGCCTTTATTATGGAGTACGTAGTACTAATATTTATTCTGTGTCCAAGTTCTTAAATAAAACCTAACCTTTTTAAGTAATTTTTTTTTTAATTTTTCAAATATTTGTAAAAATATTTCTTGGTGAAAACTTCTAAGATTTGATGAAGCAATGTTGACTATAAAACATAAGCATCAAGCATTGACAAATCGACGGGTGAAAACCAGACCTCTATTAATGTGTTAAACGCACATTAATAATAATCTTTATTTAAAAAAAATCATTCCGTCATTCAACCATCAGTAATTTAATAGAAGATAGTCTCGAATCTTGTCGTAAAACGGATTTTTAACCAAACCTTTTCAGAAAAATGTTGACAACATTATGGCAAGACAAGGACATAACACATACTTTGGCGCTTCGCTTATGTAGTGTGAAAAATTTAATTATGGTAATGAATGACTGTGCCGTTAAAGAATATTGTTTTTTCTAGGAAAGAATTTATCATTGCCAATGATAATTATAGAATAGAAATTAACGTGACGTTACAGTTCGCGCCCGCCTATCGTCACTTATCGTCGAAAGGTTAACGTCTCCTCACTGCGATAACTTAATTTATTTACATAAGCAAGCACGCCATAATCAACCTTAACTGTTTGCGTTAAGAGGTAAAAAGTACTTAATACAAATTTGTATTTGTTTGCGGCTAGATGCATTCGTATCTTAGCACTTTGTATCGTTACTCACTGTTCCGTAAACAGTTTGCCGAATAACCTGTTGGGTGCATTAAGGTATCATCACTAGACGCCACCGCGAAGCAAGTTTAATAAGCGAACTGGGGGGTTACTCTTGAACGCAAACTCAATCTCAATACAATTCCAATGTGATTAATATGTATCGATATTGGGATAAGTAAAGATAATTCCGGAACGCCGCCATCTCGATAATAATTTGTTCAATCAATTTCCACGCAATTTAATTCCAATGTGGCCCTATTGTCGCTTGCAAAAGTGCCATGTGACATTTTTAGATTTGGAAATTGATTAATGCAATTGTGTTTCAAGAATAAGCCTACTGAGTCGCGGCCCTTTTGGTCTACAAAACGCCTCAGTGCATTGTGCAAATCAGCGCAAAACATGGATCCGCGGTGTTGTCTCTAGTTTTAATAGCTCAATTAGACTGTGCCTAATTCTTCGATCATCGAAGGACTAATTGGACGGGTGTCAATAATTCGTGTAAAGAATTTGCAAAGGTGATAAGGTTTTTCGTAGTTCGTAAGGCACGTACCACGGTCCACGCACCCTTTGGACGCATAAAACCATAAACGCGAAACACCTAAAAAACCGCTTACGCAAAACACCAACTAAGCATAACACCAACTTTTTTGTAACGGACTAGAAGAACCAACATTCCGTACTTTAATTTGCTAGTAGTAAATGAAACAATTACAGTGGAACATTTTGAAATGAAACAATTAAAATTGAAATAAAATAATAAAATCGAATAAAAAACAAAATTAAAATTAGATAAGTACTTAGCTTCTAACTGAAACCTAGTAATATTATTCTGTTCTGAAACACAGCCCTATTACACCGGATGTTTTAAGTTTTAATATTTTTATTTTTCTTAAAAATTTAAAAGGCAAATACGTTCATTTTCTTCAAATATTGTACAATGAATCATCATCATCATCATCAGCCAGAAGACGTCCACTGCTAGACAAAGGCCTCCCCCAAGGATCTCCACCACGACCGGTCCTGTGCTGCTTGCATCAATGAATTAAACAAAAATTAAAAATATATATTTAAGTATTTTTATTGATTTAGAATGTTTTCGTATTTTTTTTATAATTTTTTTTCTTTAGATAAAATACTGGCTGGTTCGTTGGCCCACTCCATTTCAGAGGCAAACATTTTATAAGTAATTGACGTAATTATTTCTGCTAATCTGCAAAACACTACAAAATCTCGAGTTGGTGTTTCACGTACTTATGGTTTTTTTTAATAAGGCGGGGTTTTGCATTTGTGGAATTGTACGTAGTTGGTAATTGACGTAATTATTTCTAGTAATCCGCAAAAACCCCCCAAAACCTCGAGTTGGTGTTTCACGTTTATGGTTTTATGCGTCTAAAGGCCATGCACGTCCCATACCATAACATGTTATTCCTGTTAGATACAATTTAGTCGTCTTTTATGTCACCCAAGGGACGAGCTACTACCTACCTTGCTCGTATCTACTGTTCACGTAAATGAAAATTTGACGTCAACGTCAACATTAAAGCGCAGGCCACACCGCCAGCGAGCTGGGCGGGCGAGCGAGCTAGGCGGGCGGGCGAAGCGAGAGAAGGAAACTATACAAACTACGCGGAATATTGGCGAGCTAAACTATGGGGTTCACACCGAAAACTACGGACGGACGAGCGAGCGGGCGGAGGGGGCTGGCGGGCGAGCTAAGCTAGCGAAGCGGGCGCGCCTAACGAGGTGAACAAGTAGCTTCGCTGAAATCGTTGGATATATGAAATCGTTAATCGGTAGCTCGAGGTGTGAACCGAAGTATGTAAAGAGGTGAAACGATGTTCGCCAGCCTAGCTCGCTCGCCCGCCCGCTGGCGGTGTAATTGAGGTCATCCGCTACCCCGACAATGGGACTACGGTGTGATACAAAAAACGGCACAATTACTAACAATACCTAAATCGTGCACCGCTCACTATTGTGACACTGCGTTACAGCTTCTTTGAAATATCTCTAGTACCTAAAGCACAGAATAAATAATAGTACTACAGTCTAAACATAAACCAAGTTAGGTATCTAGGCATTAGAGCTATGCGGTGGCTGTGAAAATAATACTACTGACTCTTCTCTCGACTTGGGTTTCGTAAAAAGCGACCAACAAACTAAAGACTGCACATACATCCAACGGCAATGAACAGCGATGAGCTCACCACTTATCACGCTGAGTAACATGTGCAGTTATTTGGTAAAACGTGTAATAATAGTAGATGACTTTATGTGGCAGTGGTGGCAGTGGCAATCGACTATGTCGTATGTCAATAGTAAATTGTTACCTATGTAACAATTTACTATTGACATACGTTAATGAATGACTTATACTTTTATGGGCAAATTCGATGAAGAATGTACTTATGTAAGCAATTCACAATTCGAGTTATTCGTCAACTCGCACAGATGTGCGAGATGGCACCTTTTGATTTTACCTAAGTATTATTTTAGTTCTCAACTCGCACATACGTACAAACTTAGAAGCGTTATTATTCTAAGCGTACAAAGTACAGTCGAGAAAAAAATGCAAACAAGATAATAATTTTTTGTTTTATTTTGTACCTACTCATAACTCATAACTGTCTGGTTTATCTTAGGATTTATCTTTTTCCAACTTTTTTTTATTGGCTGTAAGTACATGACAATCTCACATTTTAACTGTTGTGCGAGTAGAAGACACAAATATTAGGTAAAATCAAAAGGTGCCATCTCGCACATTTATGCAAGTTTTAAGTGTGCGAGTTGACGAATAACTCTACAATTCTTTTGTGACCACTCGGATTTTTGTGCCGCGCGATTGTTAAAACTGACATAAGTCTCTCAATAAACTTCAAAGCAAAATCAACCATAATGATATTTAAAATTAGAACAATTCTGCTTTGATGTTTCAGACCTAGTAATTAGATTAGAGCAATGTTTTTATTCTACGAAATGCACAAAACCATCACGCGCTTGTGTTAAAAATTAAAATTTACTTTTTTAAGATGGGGGTGACCTGCGGAATATTAATACAAATATTTTCATGTTAGAATTATTGTTTCATGCGTAAAATTAAGAAAGTTGTCAAAAAAAAATGTTCTTAGGAAGCATTAGATTTATGTATAGTTTGTTATTGTTTAAAGAATTTGTTTCAAATTTCAACAAGGCCACGACCTTGTGCAATGATCAGGCTAACTTACGTAAGTTCTTTTAATGCATTTAACTAATTCAGCGCATAGTAAAAGTAACTTAAAAATACGTAAATTGTCACAATTTCGTGCAGTACCCCCTTAGGAGCGTTAGCCACTTGTCCAGCAGGGGGACATGACAAAATCTCACAGTGCAACAAAGTGAAAACTGCTGCTACCATATTATTCGCAATGTTTTTAAGTTAGGTTTACCTTGACTACCGAAGAGTGCGATTAAATATTGACACAGGTGCATGTTTTGAAATTAATATAGTGTCATGGTCAAACTATCCATGTCTAATTCAGACTTTCTATTAAAATAATTCTATACAACTGTTCAAAAACAACTGTATGTATTTGAACACTGCTGACATAAAGCTGGCTAATGGCGTAATAATAAAAAAAATACCTAATTAAAAATGGATTTTGATAGTTTATGGCATATAAAAAACCTATATTTATTTTATTTTAAATATTTAATTATGAACGCTTAACCTGTTTACGTATATCTCAAATTATATGGTGGAGCGGACACCCGAGGAAGGAAGAAGAGCAGCTCTAGGCGCATCCAAAAGACCCCCCTGATCCGCGATTTTCAGTAGTAAATATATACGATCTATGATTTTTATTTAACTCTATTTTGAATATTTTTTTAGTTAACGTGACTCTAAAATATGGGGTAAGTTCATGGATTTTATACATATGAAAATATACCTTTGCCTTAATTGGCTACTTGACATCATCAGATCATCAGTCGATAATTCAAACCCAGCGAGCGTATAGCCGCCATTTCCATGTGTGTAACTGGGACAGTTACAATGAACACGTGATTCGACGCTTGGCGGCACGTTTACAGCAGATAGGTTCAGTAGCCGATCTCGCAAGAACTGGAAGACCACGTTCTGCTCGAAGTGCAAACAATATTCAGCGGTGTGCAAGCGAGTGTGGAGGAGAATCCGTTAACATCAACGCGTAGGCGTTCGTCTCAGCTGGGAATCCATAGGAGATCACTTCAAAGAATATTGAAACAGGATTTAAAAATGTTCCCATATAAGGTGCAATTAGTCCAGGAATTAAAGCCAACTGATAACCAGAGGAATTAAGACGTAATTACGCGGTTCGGATTCAAGAAATGGCTCGAGAGAATAACCACTTCATTGATCGTTTGATGACGATTGATGAAGCTCATTTCCATTTGAACGGCTTCATTAACAAACAAAATTGCAGAATTTGGGGTACGGAAAATCCAAGAGAAGTTCACCAGTACGAATCACACCCCATCAAGTGTACAGTCTGGTGCGCAGTTACATCACAAATAATTATTGGGCCCTATTTATTTGAAGACGACGACGAAAACGCGGTTACTGTAAAATTTCCTAGTGCCAGCTCCTGTTGACAGCCCAGAGATGTGATTCCAACAAGATGAAGCCACAGCGCATACGGCTCGAGCCACAATGACCGTCCTAAGAGAGACTATCGGCGAGCGTTGAATCTCGAGATGTTCAACATTTAACTGGCCCGCTCGTTCCCCAGATTTAACAGCGCCCGATTATTTTCTCTGGGGTTATTTAAAAGATAAGGTGTTCATTAATAAACCCATCACAATCGAGCAGCTGAAGGCAAACATCCGAGCTGAAATACAATTGCTAACTCCTCATATTCTGAGGAAGGTAATAAGAAATGCTCTCGAAAGAGCCCGTCTTTGTGAGGCTGAAAATGGTGGTCATTTACGTACTGTAATTTTTAAATCCTAACTCAAAATTATCTCCTTGAGTGTTTTTATTAATTATCTCACAATAATTAAGATGAATTTAAAACTTAGATTAAAACAAAAAGGGAAGATACGGCATGTGCAACCGCAGGGCGGCACCGGGTCCCGCTCGCCGTCCCCCGCCGCCGCCGGCAGCAGCCGACAGCAGCAGGCAGAGGCCCGCGAGCTCATCGCGCGCCTCATCGCAGCGCAACCACAAGACGCGCAACCGCTGATCTCCCCGGACGCGCCTGCGGCCCCCGCCGACTCACCGGTAGGCTATGCTGGTAGACTTAGCTCCTTTTTTAAACAATGGTCCCTGATTACCAGTGACCGATCTGTTTTATCTTGGATAAAAGGCTATAAAATATTATTTAAAAATCCGGTGCACCAATCTGATACACCGATTACTGTAATTCACACCGAATCAGAAAGGAACCACTATACCGAAGCAATTACGACATTGTTATCGATAGGTGCAATTTCTAAGTGTAATCCTACTGCCGGGCAATTTTTGTCACGTGTGTTTCTAATACCAAAGCCGAATGGCGAAATGAGATTTATTTTAAATGTAAAAGCCCTGAACAAATTTATAGAAACACAGCATTTCAAACTAGAAGACCTACGTACAGTCCTAAAACTAATAAATCAAAATTGTTTTTCGGCATCATTAGACCTGAAAGATGCGTATTTTTTAATAAAAATACACCAGTACTCTCGTAAATACCTTAGATTTACACTAAAAGATGGTAATATTACACAAATGTTCGAGTTTAACGTTCTACCATTTGGCCTTTGCACGGCTCCATTCATTTTCACCAAACTGATGAAACCGGTTATGAAACTTTTGAGATCATGTGGTTTCTTATCTTCGATATACTTAGATGACATATATCTAGTTGGAAAATCTTACTTTGAATGCAAAGAAAATATAAATATTACTTGCAATTTATTGAAATCTCTCGGATTTATTATTAATGGTAGAAAAAGTAGATTTATTCCTTCAAAATGCTGTCAGTACCTTGGTTTTATAATTGACACACAGGAGTGGCAAGTTCGCTTACCTTCAGAAAAAAGAATACGTATTTCAAAAGAACTTAAAATATTCTTAAATATAAAACAATGTACTATCAGAAGATTTGCTCAACTAGTAGGTCTTTTAGTATCGGCTTGTCCGGCAATTGAGTATGGATGGCTGTATGTAAAGGAATTAGAGCGGTGCAAGTACCTCAACTTGCTAGGTCACGATAACTATGACCGCCTCATGACCATTCCCACTTCCCTGTTGTCAGACTTGCAATGATGGAGAAACGCCATTCGTACTTCTGTGCATAGAATTAGGAATGACGTTTATGCCCTTGAAATATATTCTGACGCCTCAACAACGGGATGGGGCGCTGTGTGTAACGGACAGACCGCCAGTGGTCAGTGGTCTCTATCCGAAAAAGCCTTGCATATAAACTATCTCAAACTTTTAGCCGCTTATTTTGCCATCAAAATATTTACAAAAGATGTGAGTGATTGCTTAGTATTATTACGAGTAGACAATACAACTGCCATGAGTTATATAAATCGTATGGGTGGAGTTCAATTTCCCCATATTAATAAAGTTACTAGAAACATTTGGCAATGGTGTGAGGCTCGTGGAATACTCATTACAGCATCATATATTAAGTCGTCCGATAATGTCGTCGCGGACCACGAATCCAGACGATCGCATCCAGACGTTGAGTGGACATTATCTGATGCAGGTTTTTTTCTCTTAACAAAAACATTTGGATATCCACAGATTGACCTTTTTGCTAGTCGCCTTAATAATAAATGTGATATATATGCATCTTGGCACCGAGACCCCAACGCGTTCGTCATAGACGCATTTACAATAAGCTGGTCAAATATTTATTTTTATGCCTTTCCCCCAGTTGCAGTCATATTAAAGTCTTTAAGAAAAATTATTTCCGAGAAAGCAGAAGGCATCGTAGTTGTGCCGGCGTGGCCGTCTCAGCCATGGTACCCCTTATTTACCCGGCTTGTTACTTCTAATGTTATAACATTCGACTCAAACCACCTTATTTTCCCCCATTACAGCAGCGGGAACATACACGCCAGCATTACCCTGGTGGGCGCAGTATTGTCAGGACGGCACTACTGCGAAGAGATACACCCGCATCAGCCATAGACATCATGCTAGCGTCGTTGTCCGAAAACACTATGAAACAATACGACGGTTGTTTCAAAAAATGGTTTTTATTCTGTACTGGGAAAAATATCGACATGTTTCAACCATCTATTCCGGTAATAATAGAATTCCTAGCTGAGGTGTTTAACAGTGGAAGTCAGTTTGGAACTGTTAATTGCTATAGAGCCGCAATTTCATTACTAGTAGGTTCATTAGCACAAGATGATCGACTCACAAGATTTTTTAAAGGCGTGTATAGACTTCGACCTCCTCATCCACGCTATAATGAAACATGGGATACAAGCAAACTTTTAGACTACTTAGCTTCATTATATCCCAACGAAATGTTGTCCTTTGAACAATTATAAAAAAAATGTGTCACATTACTCGCTATTGTCACAGCGCATCGGGTACAAACCCTCTCAAAAATAAGCGTTCTTAATATAAATGATTCCACCGACCAAATTGTTATTAAAATTCCAGAATTAATTAAGACATCCAAGTTAGGTAATCCTCAACCTACGTTATATTTACCATATTTTAATGACAGACTAGAAATATGTCCTGCTAATACTTTGATTTCATATATTAATCGATCTAAAGAATTCAGAAAAAGTGAAAAATTATTTATTGGTTTAAGAAAACCCCATAATTGTGTTACTTCACAGACATTAAGTAGGTGGATTAAAGCTACTCTACAAGATAGTGGAATTGACGTGTCAGTTTTTACCGCACACAGCACGCGACACACTGCTACATCAAAGGCCTATAGACAAGGCGTTAACATTGATTTGATTTTTAAGACCGCGGGTTGGACAGGCAATTCCACTACTTTTTCTCGCTATTACAATAGACCCATTACTCAATGCAATAAGGATTATACTGCCCTAGCAAGAACCATAATTTGTTCATCTAAAAATAATTGATTAATTATATGATTATAATATTGTTTAAATTAATTTTTGTTGAAACTAGATTAAACCTATAAGAAAAAGATTACTTTTCTTTATTTTGCAACAATGATGACATGATATTTTTGTCATCTCTCAACATCTACATGGTATAATAAATAACTTATCAAATATAATTTGAAAAATACTAATCTCGAGGACGAGGCACGAGTATAATTAATGATTAAACGAACTTACCTGTACGTGAAGTTCAATCATAATTATACGAAGTGCCTCGTCGAAGAGATTAGTATCTATAACCCTCCCACCCTATTAGTTGTTCCTTCTTTCAGGCAACAAACCCCTTAGTTGTACAAAAACATCATTATCATCCTGCACTGAACTAAATGAGGACAAGAGACTGAACTCGTTACAAGATGGCGGTCTCAACTACCTCCAAATGATTTTTTTTTTTTGAAACCATAGTGCAGGAAGTGGTTTCACTATGCGTTACTACATGGTATAATAAATAACTTATCAAATATAATTTGAAAAATACTAATCTCTTCGGACGAGGCACTTCGTATAATTATGATTGAACTTCACGTACAGGTAAGTTCGTTTAATCATTAATAAAATTTTAAAACCTGCCAGATAGTTATTGTTTATTTTGTGAAATGTTACGTCACACGAAGCTCAATCATGGCCGCCCGTGTTTCGTGGGTGTTTCGGGTCTTGTAATCCACAGATAAAAAATCTCAAATTTATTTTGTAATAAATAAAATATTTAAAAATTATGTTAATAAAAAACTATTGGATATTATCTTTAAATTATAAGCAACCTTAACCGATATATTTCATATTTTATTGTAACACTGTCAAATAGCCAATTATCAGGCTTGGTGACGGAAAAAGTCTTCAAACAAGAGTTTTTCGAAATTTCTAACATACACATAGGGCGAATCAGGTGTCCCTAGAGCAGCTCTACCCCTGGGCTTTCGTTAGGGTGTTACCAGACCAATCGATCGACGGCATCGATCAACGTCGATCGAAGTTGATCGACTGGTCTGGTAGCTTTAATCGATCGACGGATACCGTTTGACTAACCAATTGATCGACGACGGTCGGTCGACGTTGATCGATAGGTGTGGTAGCTTTAATCGATCGACGGATACCGTTCGTCCCCATCGATCGACGTTGATCGATTAACCCCTGCTATATTCCATCAGTTTCTTACGAAATGTTGCTCGTATTATTATTACGGAGACGCAAACGCAGAAGAAGCTGGATGCGGCCGTTGATCGCTTATTTTATCCAAATGACATTTTAAGCAGCGGTTTTTGTTTTTGTTTTTTTTTTTGCGTTTGCAATTGTCATGAATTTTGAGGTATTTTTTTATTAGACAACAGAAAACTAGCTCCATTCAAAAATACCTGGGGGGGGGGGAAGAGACGGGGATGGAGGGGGTACGGTAATGGTAACTTAGTAGATTATTTGTTTTTTTTTCCTAAAAGTTACCTAAATAAATATCCTAACATAACCTCAAAATATAAAGATCTTGAAAACTATGCATTTCCGCACTTTGACTCCCCTTTCCCCATTTTTCGGTGTTGCTTAATCTATAGTGCTTCCCAAGGGGTTTGGGGGAAAATCATTTAGCATTTAAACGTGCATATTATCATCACTCATTATCATCAACTTTAAGCATAATCAATGAACTCTATTATTACGACTAGTTTCTATGGGCACGAAATAAATTTATTAAAAAAGTGAAGCGGCCGGCGCGTTTAATCAAACAGCTCGATCTAACACCCAATCTATTCTACCGGTCGATTGTCTATCGACATCGATCGATTGGTCTGGTAGAAACTATCGATCGACCTCGACTAATCCATTTCACCATCGATCGATGTCGTCGATCGACGATCGATCGATTGGTCTGGTAACAACAGTATTTTATGGGACAACGTGTATATTATAATTTATACCAACCTAAGAATTGAACCTGGGGCCTCAGGTTATCGGGCCGAGCGCTTAGCCACTCGGCCACCAATGTGTTAATAACATCCTACATCTCACTGCTATGCACAGGTCTTGCCACATGTACAACAGCACATGCAGAGATTCAGCCACCATAACCCACCAGGCTAGTCCAATGCGGGTTAGTTGGTTACATGTATAAATGAGTCTCATTATTATTAAAATTTTGCATTCACAATGCTATATAGATAAGTATAGGATAAAATGTTTACTAGAAAAAAATCATCCAGTCTCAGGAAGCTCGAATGGGATTCGAACCCACGATCTTTGGATTGCCGGTCCACTGCTCTAATCACTAAGCTACCAAGACCCCAGAAGAATCGTTGAATTCTTTCCACTAGTTGAAGATTTACGCTGCAAGCCAGCGGTATTACGTCACTGTGAAGGTTTACCTACCCTCACAGTCAAAAGAAATACTTTTGCAAGTATTTAACAATCGATAAAGACGTACCTAATTGCTTATAAAATATTTTTATTATTGAAATTTTGCATTCACAATGCTATATAGACATACGATAAAATGTTTACTAGTTAGAGCAGTGGAGCAATCCAAAGGTCAAGGGTTCGAATCCCATTTTGAGCTTCCTGAGACTGGTTGATTTTTTTCTAGTAAACATTTTACCCTTTATATGAGTCCTTAGTCCTTATTAAGTTTGTTATTATTCTTAACATCTCAAGTACAGGGATACCACGATAACCCCAGGACGGTTGCCTTGCCACCGCGCCCGTCACTCATTATAAATAACAAATTAACAAACAAGCTATAGGCAATGACCGTGCCAAGGCGAAGTAATGCAGGAAGATTAATCTCATTTATTGCTTCTCAGTATCAGTGTTTAAAGGGAATAGGTCAATGACGTGTTGCTATGATAAATACCTACATTTAAAAAATTATTATAATTATGTAAATTAGATTAACTACATTGTAAATGAAGTTTATTATAATTTGTAGAATATAAAACTTTAATTTAATTTTATTACAATTACAACTGCTTGGAACAGACTGCTTACATATGTGGTATCAGCACAAACAATGAACCAATTTAAAAACATACTCGTCAAGCAATTAAATGTATTAAAATAACCAAAGTTAAACAATAACAACAATAATATTAGAGAGGCTCTTGCTGAAAGGTTACATCAAAGGTCTGATACAAAAAGACAGCATATTCTATTGTTATGATGTGGTTCCTCTCTCTGCAGCCCTATCGATAGCTTGGGTCGATCCCCGTTGCCAGTGGCAACCTAAGTCAATTTTAGTTAATATTTCATATTGTAACAATGTTTTTTTATAAATATTGTAAGAACTTTCCCTTATGAATTTAGATCTACGAAGAATCATAATAATTTTCATTTTTTGTAAACTTAAGCTAACTTAAGTAGGAAAAACAACAGTTAGATATTATGTTGTTAATTTCTGGTGTTAGTCACTCTCATAGATTTTCAATATTAGAATGACATTTAACAACAAAGTACTGTAACAACTTTTAACAAATAAAATGTTAAGTACAATTATACAACAAAGTACCAAATGATATTCAGAAATTAGATCTTAATAAATTTAAAATCAAAATCAAAGAAAAGCTTTATAAAAAAGCTTATTATAAAGTGTCAGATTACACAGAAGACAAAACAGGGTAAAACTTTTGAATCGAGTCGCCTGAATCAGGGGTAGGGTGGGGGTGGAGAAGGTAAGGGGAGGGGGGAGGAGTACTCCCCCACTTACCCCCCCTACCGCCAACAAGTAGTTTTTAAGTTATGTTAATTTTTGTATTTTGAGGTTATGTATCGTAGTAAAAAATTTGAATCGAGTCGCCATAATTGGCGGGGGAAGGGAAGGGGAGGAATAAGGAGTGCCCCCCCACTTACCCCTCCTGCCGCAGACAAGTAATTTTTAAGTTATGTAATTTTTTTTTAATATGGAAATTTACAAAAATGTCGTTTCTGGCGCTTCGCCGGCCGCTCCCGCGGCACGCTCGCTTCGCTCGCTCGGCTCGCGCGTTTTTGGTCAACATACTAACCTAACCTAATTAACTCTTGAGATTTTTTTCATGGCGGGGGCTCCGCCCCCCCCCGCCCCCCGCTTCGGTTCTCTTACTATGGTACTGTATAACCTAAAAACGTGTAATTTTTTGTGATTATAGCCGATTTTGACAAAAATTTCAAGTGGTTTTTTTATATTTTAACGCAACGGCTGCAGATAAAATGTTAATAAACCTTTATTTAAGATCCCCTTAGACCCCCCCACAATGTTAGTTTCTTCAAATTCAGGCGACTCGATTCAAAAGTCAACCCCAAAACAGCTTGGATCTAAAATGCTCCAAGCACTCCAACAACTGTTTCTAATTGTCTTTATCTAATTGATACTACATTGTATTGTAGTTTCGTGTTGCATCATTTATTATTTTTTAAATTCATATTTTGTATTGTCATGGTAATAACTTAGAATAATAACGCTATAGAAAGATAGTCTTCATACAAGCGCTCTGTCAAAAATGAAGCACTAAACCGATTCACACACGCGTGACGTGCGCGCATGGCCGTGATCTGCTGTCTCTTTCCAATTCTATGAATATGAAAGAGACAGCACTGCGCAGGCCGCTGCTACCGAGGCTTTAACATAAAGAATCACACTGCAGTACGTTTATATTTTGACCGAATTAACTACAAGATACTATGAAATACTGAAAGCTTACCTGTGAAAAGTGATCTTATAACACTTCTTTTGTTTTTCAGATGTGTTGTGACACAATTTAACTGCACAAACCGTCATTTTTTTTTTGTTTTCGCGAGACACGTTCGGCACGCTGTGACATTGAACACTACGGAGCGGTCCGGCGTTTGGTGCCATTTCTGGCTCCAATTAATGTGCTTCAAAATAGGCGCGCGAACTTGGTTTCTATAGCGTTATTATTCTAAGGGTAATAATATAATTATTCTTTTTTTTTGTTTGTAAATGTCGTTGCTTTTGTGCGCTGTGGTTTCTTGCACCCATTCTTCGCCACAGTTAAAAAATTATGTCCTGAATGGGTGGTAGGTTAAAGAAGATTTGGACGATTCAAAGTACTTATTAATTGAGTTTATTGAATAAATATATTTTGACTATGACTTTGACTTTATGCATTTGCTTTGGGGGGAAAGGGGGTAAAGGGGTTAAAGGATATTGGAGATCACCTTTGCTCAACCTCCCCATTAACACGTCAAGGATCATTAGACCGCCGGCTACAGCGAAACAATATTGATTTTCAATTGTGTCTGGTTTTACGGTGCTCAAGGGGTTAAAACACCAAATTTGTGAGACCATATTGTGCATAATAACAGAAAAAGGTTTACTGTGCTTGTAATTTTTAAAAGTAGACATAGTTTCTTTTATTGTCTATTCTAATACAACAGAAGCATTAAAGTTGGAATACCTACACCGGATGACCTGACAACTTTTAAGAATAGAAGGTCATATAGCCAGGGTAATAAAATTTATTACAATTGACTAATCGTTTATGACATAAATGTGGGTGTAATGGCTGATTTACACGTATTAAGTAGTTTAGTAGCAATTTAGTAGCTAACTAAATTTTAAGTGACTTAAAGTTAAGTAGGTGTTCATACGTATTTAAGTAGTTAAGCTCTTTAGTTCACTCAAGATGGACGATCAACAATTTAATGAAGTCGTAAATTCTATGCTTAAATAATGGCTTCGTGTGATCAGCACATTTAGGCAGTGTCAAGTAAGATATTAAAGTGAATATTTTTTTGCAGAAAGTAGATGATAATGAAAATGAGTGATAAATGAATGTTTAATTGTAAATTAACCAAACCCCTTCAGACTCAATAAAGCTGTGGGACTTTATTGAGATCTCACACGGACTTCTTGAGAGAATTTGAAAGTGATGTTGCACTGTTTTGTTTTATTTGCCAACACTCATGCACATTTACGAACACATAACACTAAATAATCCACCATTATTGCATATTAATATTCGACAAAACATAAATTAAAGAAAATAAAACAAAACTGCAGACATGACCTTTCACTTTCCCGCCAAGAAGTCCGAAATATAACGCATTTAACTAAATTGTGCCTGTCCAAACGTGTCAAGTGACAAGCCCCGCCCACCAACTTAACCGAAAAATAGACAGAATTCTAATTTAGCTCTTTAGTTGTTAACTAAATTTTAACTTGCAACTTGCTACTAAATTCTGTGTTTACATGCACTTAATCACTTAAAATTTAGTTAAAATTTAGTTAACTACTAAATTACTTAATACGTGTAAATCGGGCATAAGTGATAAACTGAAATGCATATTTTAAATAAAAAATTAATAGTATCTACCTATACGCTTTGTATTTAGTTCAGGCGAATGTACATAAGGGCCATCAAAACAAACTTTAACTTACGACATAGGTTGAAATATCTCGTGTGAATCCCCGCTCCAAAACCTGTCCTTCCACTCTATTTGCGTCCACAATGCATTGCAAACTACATAAATATACGTACCATACCAACTACCGGTACTGTAATGCACAATCTGCCAAGATTATTCACAAAAATATTCGAAGGTGGAGGGAAAATAACCCTTTGTCGGTGCAAAGTACTTGCGAAACTACTTCCTAGTGCGAATTTGTTAAAACAACGTTTTTCTACTTACCAGCTTTTAACGGGAACTTTAAAATCTTCGGTATTTATTATATTATTGGAGAATAAAACACATTTGACATTGTAAATCATCACCGCATTTAACACTTCACTTTAAATGTTCTTTTCCCGTTAAGCAGAATACATTGCGATGATTATGAATGAAATTAGCACACGGCGATGAAAACAAAAAAACACCAACCAACACATACACAAATAATAAAAGACTGACTTTTAGAAATACAAATATTTTAATACCTACCTGCAGCTAGTCTATGCGGTCCGAAATATGGACATAATGTAATGGTCCGAACTGAGTTGGACGAGACGCAAGAGACAGAGAGCTCTCTGCATGTTAGTGTCTTTTAAAAAAGTTTCTTAGTTAACATAAATGAACATCAATTACTTCGATTTTGTTCTGTCTCGAGCTAAGGTCTTGACAGTGCACTGCATGTATGTACATAAATTAAAATAGCATTGTAGGCGTGTCTCGGACCGTACGGGATGCTTATCCGAATGACGTTACGTGACAGCTTATTAGCCTGTGACAGCTACCGCCAGCTGATCAGGGTGACCACAGCGTAGTGTTGAATCTACTATTTTTATGGCCAAATTTTCGAAGTAATCGTTTGTTAAAGTATTTTACAATAATGGTCTTAAACGTGTCCTTTCTTTTCTTCCAGATGACCTTTAATTGCCTTTTATTTTTATTTATTTTTTATTTTATTTTTATTAACCGAAGGTTGAAAAATCGGCGCTTAGTTTATAACAAAATTAAAAGTACTTGGAGTAGACAGCGAGTAGGTAAAATAAAATAAAAATATTTGTAAATTTTATGGTTATATCCTATGAATGGGAGCCCTTTCGGTCGCATAATCTCTTTCGTCATAATGTAGTTTGGCATAACAGTTTCAGCATAAAGTTTTTTTCATAAATTATTATAAAAAATAAATGTAGAGCAACATGGGATATATTAAAAAATAAAGTTGACTCTGCAAAATCATGCCTAGAAATTCAATCTTTAAAATTACTGGTTATAGACATTTCAAACCCTTCTGAAATTGCAACTGCTTTTAATAATTTCTTTACTTCTCTTAAATCAAGCAGTAAGGCTATGCTAAAAGATTGGAAGCCACCTAAATTAAAAACATTAAACTCAAGCATATTTCTAAAACCTTACGCACCCGGGGAAATTACTAAGATTATACATTCTCTACACAACAAAAAAGCAGTTGGATACGATGGCGTCTCTACAAATATCATAAAAGTGTGCGCCAAAGCCATTAGCCCTATTCTGGCACATTTAATAAATATTTTTTTCGAAAGTGGCGTTTTCCCAGAACGATTAAAAAGATCTCTAGTTAAGCCTCTGCATAAAAATAATAGTAAAGAAGATATAAGTAACTATAAACCAATAACGTTGATTTCTATTTTTGCCAAAATCTTTGAAAAGGCCATGTATGCTAGATTGCTGGAGTTTATGAACAAATTTAACATCATAAAAGAAGAACAGAACAGTTTTCAGAAAAATTAATCAACCACTTTAGCAGCGTTTTCATTAATTAAAGCAGTTACAAAAAATATAGATGAAAAGAATAGAGTAGCAGTAATCTTTTTGGATATGTCGAAGGCCTTCGATCTGGTCTATCATCACAATTTGCTCCAGAAGTGTTTTCAATACGGAATTAGAGGTCCAGCTTATGATTGGATACAATCTTATTTGCACAACCGTATGCTATGTGTAGAGATAACACGAGTTGAAAATGATCCTGATACCACTTTACGTGTACATAAGTCAGATTATAAAGTTAATGGCCTTGGTATCCCACAGGGAAGTATCCTGGGTCCTTTATTATTTTTATTATATATAAATGACCTCCCAAATGTGATCGACCAAAAGTGTGTTCTTTTCGCTGACGATATCTCAATTATTGTACCTGACATTAAAAATGATAACTATCCTGACACATCTTATGAAACAATTGTAAATAACATACATTAGACAAAGTGATAAAATGGCTAAATTTCAATGATCTTGACATTAATATTTCAAAAACAAAATATATCCAATTTTGCAATTATAGGTCCACAAATAAGTCACTTGACATTAAATACAACGCTACTCCCCTTTCGGAAACTGACGAAATTAAGTTCTTGGGCCTGATGCTAGATAAAAACTGATTAAACAGATTCGTCCATGCTCTAAGGCAAACGCGTAAAACAACAAATCATCAAGCAGCACTTACTGCCTATCATGGTTATGTCGCATCAGTGCTCAGGAATAGTCTCTTGCTGTGGGGAAAATCTACTGATATTAAAAGAGCTTTCCTGGTACAAAAAAAATGTATCCAAGCTGTTTGTGGTGTCGGACCACTGACCTCGTGCAGGCCTTTATATAAACAGTTGGGAACTCTCACCCTACCTGCTTATATATTTTAGAAGCAGGAAATTTTGTGAAAAGCCATCCTCATCTTTTCAAAAAAATATCTCAGGAAAGCAAATTTCAACGCCGAGATGTTACAAAGTTAAGAAATCCTTTATGTAAGGGCTCTCTTTGCGATAGGAACTGCGCTGTTTTTACCGTGAGGATCTATAATCACATTCCAAGGATCATTCGGGAACTGCCGGTGCGCTACTTCTACAAAAAATTAAAAGAATGGCTCCTTGAAAAGTCATTCTATACGTTTGATGAGTTTCTTTCTCAGTAAAGGTATTGCTTTGGGTTGACATTGTGTTATTGTTTACTAACAACTGACTATTGTTATTAACTTTTATAATAATGGTTTTTTTTCTTACTGTTATTTGATTAATTATTATTATTTTACTATCATTATTTTTTATTTAATTTAATTGACCCTAACAAATTTAATCTTTTATTTTAATGTAAGTAATTGAATGTGTCTTAAATATTGTGTCGATTACGATTATTCTGCAATCAACTTAAATTAATTTGCATACTCTTATGGGAGTGGAACATATAGTACATAATATAATTCTAACAACTGTAACATACTGTGTTCTTGGCAAATAAAGAATCATTTCATTTCATTTCATTTCATTAAGCAGAGTGTTATAAACCCATAATGGTTTTATCGGCATAATTTTAACTTACTATAATTGTCTTTATCATAATTTTAATCAGCATAAATGTAAATAACATAATTCATCAAATACGAAACGCATAACGGATGAACGCAGCGTAGCGATTGCATTGATTTCAAGGTTATTTTATTTTATTAGACAACAGAAATACTAGCTGCCCTACTCCTGTAGGTCACGTGATAGGTTAGAAATTTAAGACAATCGCGAAGGGCAGCGTTGTATTAAAAAGTAACTTTTTCTCTGAAGTATCATACCCAAAGTTTTGTTTTTTTTGTTTTTCACATATTCAAATAATAGGTAAATAAAGTAAAATGTCTTAAAAAGTTAATACTTTGTATTTTCGGTAAGCTTGTGCTACAAAATTCAGTGACAGAAACGAATCGCGGCAAACCCGACTCCACGTAGTCTTATCTGCCCTACGCTAGAGTATAATTTAAGCCCGCGTAGGAGCGGAGTGGCAAGGCGGCCCGCGAGCTGAGGCAAGCAGGTGGGTTTAACGTTCGCTGCCGTAGCTGAGGCTGGCCGTCGGAGCCGGCCAGCAAGCCGAAGCTGCGGTGGTGAACGAAACCCATCTGCAACGATAAGCTCGCGTGGGACCGCCGGAGCCTCGCAGCGCCGGAGCCGTGACAGAAACCATGCCTGCTGCATGCTTGGTTGCATGCTGCATGCTTGCTGCACGCTTGCTGCATGCTCGGTTGCAGCTGCATGCTTGCTTGCATGCTGCATGCTTGCTTGCTTACATGCTTTAAGCTTGCTTGCATGCTGCATGCCTGCATGCTGCATACTTGCTTGCATGCTACGTGCTTGCTTTCATGCTGCGTGCTTGCTTGCATGCTGCGTGCTTGCTTGCATACTGCAGCTTGCTTGTATGCTTAAACTTTGCTACAATTACAAGTTGTTCAATGATGTTATGGATTTCAATTATTTGAAATGTTGTATTTTTATATTGGAAACGTGTTTCTGGAAAATGAATCATCTATCAAACGTTGAGTTGGATTTCATAACATAAAGATTTAAAAAAAATAACAATCGATATAAGGCATTTCAAAACTTTGTCAATTGTGTTTTAGGAAATTATGGAAAACAAAAAATTACAATTTACGGCAAATAAAATTCGTACAGAAAAATTTCGAATTTAAGATAAGTACCCTAAAAGTTAACATTATGGTATTATGTATGACTGCCAATAAATGTTATGATTAGAAATCGTTAATGTAAAAAAACATTTATTCATAAACATTTGATGCTGATATATCATTATTATAAAAGAACTTATTGGGAAATAAAGTATGGCTAAATATTTATTCTGAATGAACGTTATGCGAAACGAAGAGAATGCCAAAAAACGTTATGCAGCCTTAAAATATGCCCCTTTAATTTATGCAACCCAATATGGACCTCCTACGAATACACTACTATAGTTAATAGTAGTGTATTCTTAAACTTAATTAAGTTTTTCCAAAAACATTGTTATAAAATGTTTAACCAACAAAAAGATAAGTACTTATACATTCATTACACATAATTTTATTTTTACAGAAAGTAGGTAGTTACTGTTAAAGTATTTACCAATTTCATAAAACCAAACTAAATTATTATCATCAAAACCAGCTGTGCTCGTTTTTAAATCTAAAACCCTTGGCAGTCACGAAGATTCATAAAGGTTGCTAACCATAAAATCTCTAGTTGGTAGACAAAATAAATTAAAAACTCAATTGCCTATTACTATTGTTTTAATTTTATCGACTGTCCCGAGCTGATTGAACGAATATCTATCAAAACTCCTAAGCGTAGAACTCGAGTGACTATTTTATTTCATGTACCATCTTATTCCACAAATTACGGCAAAAGCTCTGTATTCACTAGGATGACGAGCACTTACAACAACCCAGAAATAGACATCTTTACAAACTCTAAAGTCACCATGTGAATGGTGTTAGGTCGAAGTTGTGACTGCACAAGTTAAATAATGTGTTGAACTAGACGTTATCATCAGTTTATCTGGAGCACTGTTTTGAGTTTATGTACTTAGATATGTGTTCTCTGTGTGTATGCATAATATTGTATATGTGTGTTATGTATAAAATTAATATATATTACAAAATATGTATGTTTTATATTTATTTATTTAAATAAATAAATAAATGTATACTTACGTGTTTATTTATAGATGTGTATTTGTGTGCATTTATGTATTATGGTGTATTTAATTCCTATTATATCTAAACATATATTAACCCCTCGTAAACATAGCGTTAACTAATTATATTGACATTATTGAGTTCCGAAAAAGTTCTTTTTATGTTAAGTACCTAGTTGACATTTTTTCTAAATTATAAATGTGGATAGCTCTAATTGGCTTAAGTAATTGCACATTAACAATGTTTCCATCATTTATTGTTGGCTGTTGTTATCCGTAATAAAATAAAACAAAATAATAATTAAATCTATTGTTGGATTTACAAACAATGTTTTATTATTTATATTTGTTTTCAGACCAAGTAGAGTACGCAATACTATGTAGAAATGAAAAGTGCACAGTACCTACACTAAAACTACTATATAACGGAAACATCAAGGCTGGCAATACCATAAATGTTTAGTGCGTTTTGGGAATGGGAAATAAGTTACTCTATGAATGGGAACTTCTTGGCGGGAAAGTGAAGCGTCATGTCATGTCTGTAGTTTTGTTTATTTTCTAAAATTTGTGTTTAGTCGAATATTATAGTGAAATAATGGTGGATTGTTAACCGTTAAGGGTTTGTGAACGTGCATGAGTGTTGGCAAATAAAATAAAACAAAACAGTGCAACATCACTTTTCAAATTCTCTCAAGAAGTCCGTGTCAGATTCAGTAAAGTCCCACATCTTTACTGGAACTCAAGGGATTTGGGGGAATATCATTTAGCTTATTATCACCACTCATTATCATCTTATAAGCATAATAAATGAACTCTATTATTTTCACTAAAGGACTAGTGTACATGGTGAAGAAACAAATTATGAAAAAAAAATTTAGTGGGTTTTGGGAATGGGAACTTCTTGGCGGGAAAGTAAAGCATCATGTCTGTAGTTTTGTCTATTTTCTAAAATTTCTGTTTAGTCGAATATTATAGTGAAATAATGGTTGATTATTAACCGTTAAGTGTTCGTGAACGTGCATGAGTGTTGGCAAATAAAACAAAACAGTGCAACATCACTTTTCAAATTCTCTCAAGAAGTCCGTGTGAGATTTCAGTAAAGTTCCACATCTTTACTTCACTTTAACCTTAGAGAATTATTTATTTATTTATTTATTTAACATAATTAAACGGGCGTAACCCAATTACATAATTATGAATAGTTTAGTGTAGTATTTAATCACTACTTCACAAACAAATATCTGTTTTGCTTAAAAAATTCTTAAGGTTGTCGACAAACACATTAAAATCTGGGTAAGCCACAAGGAGTGCGTTATGTGCCTGATGCATGCGACACAGCGGTGATTGCGCGCGCGCCACTGTGCGACACAGCGGAGGCGCAAACAATCGATGCCTTCGACCGGATCGAATACGCAGATAGTTATCGGGCACAAACAGGCGAGACAACTGCTCAACACATTCTGGCGAGTCCACGCCCCCACGCAAAATCGCTACAGCAGTTGACAACTCCATTCGAGCTCTCCTACCCTCCAGAGAGTTCATCCCCAACATTCCCAGCAAGAACTTCGTTGGGTACATAAGGGGGTAATAACCGTATACCCGCTTATAATAGTAGCGCAGAAAAGCTTTTTGGACCTTTTCTAACATAAGTATATACTTGGCCTCGTGCGGATTCCAAATACATGCACTCGATTCCAATGAGCTTCGCACAAGGCTGGTAAAAAGGATTTTGATGACGTCAGTATTATGAAAATCGCGTGAGTTACGTAAAACAAACCCTAAACGACTGAAACAGCTACGAGTGAGAGAGGAAACGTGTTCGTTAAAAGTCAAAGAAGGATCAAATGTGACACCTAGGTCTTTCATAGCGTTTGTTTGAATAATGCTTTCATTGCCTAACATATATTTACATTTAACGAGATTACGTCTGCGGCTGAAGGTCATAACATAGCACTTATCGTTATCACTGTTAAATTCCAAATCATTCTCGTTACTCCACTTAAGTAAGGCATTAACATCGGCTTGTATTCGTTCGCAATCTGCCTCGTCACTGACTTCTGCATATAATTTTAGGTCGTCAGCATAAAGAAGGCAATTTGTATATTTAAGTACATCAACCACGTCGCTTACCATCAGTAAGAAGAGCAAGGGCCCAAGTATTGATCCCTGGGTCACACCAGAGGGTGTTTGATAGGGTTGCGATACATAACAACCGTTGCGTACAAATTGCTGTCGACCTTTGAAATAGTCGGAAAATAAATTAATAAGCTTGGAAGAGAAACCAATAGCATCGAATTTTGATAAAAGGATTCTACAATTGACCCTATCGAAGGCCTTGCAATAATCAAAGTATATTACATCTATTTGCTGTCCTTTATCCATAGATTCTGAGATAAATTCCACCAGAGTCAATAAGTTTGAATTTACTGACCTTCCTGGCCTAAATCCGTGTTGTTGATTACAAATATATGGCTGGACTTGCTTGAGAATAGCATTGTAAATGAGGATCTCAAAGACTTTCGCAGGCGCTGAAAGAATGGCGATGGGCCGATGCTTCTCAACTAACGACTTGTTACCACCTTTGGGAATAGGGGTTACTCGAGTCAACTTCCACGTAGAGGGAAAAACATCAAATAGCAGGATAAGGGTTATCAAGTGGCAGAGAGGAATAGCGATAGTTTTTTTGCACATTTTCAGAACTTCCGGCGGTACACCATCAGGTCCCGGGGACCAACCGGATTTTAACCTATTCAAAGTCAAAGTCAAAATATATTTATTCAATAAACTCAATTAATAAGTACTTTGAATCGTCCAAATCTTTTTTAACCTACCACCCGTTCAGGACATAATTTTTTAACTGTGGCAAAGAATGGGCGCAAGAAACCACAGCGCACAAAAGCAACGACATTTACAAACAAAAAAAAGGGTATGTCGTTACCAGGTCAATACAAAATATGAATTTAAAAAATAAAAAAAATGATGCATTACAAAATTACAATACAATGTAGTATCAATTAAATAAAGACAATTAGAAATAGCTGTTGGAGTGCTTGGAGCATTTCAGATCCAAGCTGTTTTGTCTTCTGTGTAATCTGACACTTTATAATAAGCTTTTTTATAAAGCTTTTCTTTGATTTTGATTTTAAATTTATTAAGATCTAATTTCTGAATATCATTTGGTACTTTGTTGTAAAATCTTACACACAGACCCTTAAAAGAATTATTTATTTTATGGAGCCTAGTATAAGGTACTGCTAATTTGTTCTTACTTCTAGTGTTTACATTGTGAATATCACTGTTTTTTGAAAACATTCCAGTATTTTTATGAACATAAATCAAATTTTCATAAATGTATTGTAATGCAACTGTCATTATACTTATATCCTTACATCTCTCTCTGAGAGAGTCGCCAGCCTTTAGGTTATAGATTGCTCGAATAGCCCTCTTCTGAAGCACAAAGATAGTTTGAATGTCGGCAGCATTTCCCCACAGTAAAATGCCGTACGACATTACACTATGAAAGTAACTGAAATAAACTAATCTAGATGTATTAACGTCAGTTAACTGTCGGATCTTCATTATTGCATAAGCCGCAGAGCTAAGTCTATTCGACAATTTAGCTATATGTGGGCCCCACTGAAGCTTGGTATCTAACGTGATGCCTAGAAACACAGTGGTGTCCACAGGATTCACATTCCTATCTTTAATTTGTACACTAGTTGTTACTTGCTTAACATTAGGCAATACAAATCTTACACATTTGGTTTTTCCCTCGTTTAATAGCAAGTTATTTACACTAAACCAGTGAACAATCTTTGAGATCGCATTATTCACATCGTCATAATTTGGGTGTCGTCGTTTCACTTTGAATAAAAGTGAAGTATCATCAGCAAACAATACTATTTCATGACTGTCTTTTACAAAATAAGGTAAGTCATTAATATAAACCAAAAACAAGAATGGACCTAGTATTGAACCCTGCGGAACTCCCATTGTAACCACTGATCCCGAAGATCTTTTACCGTTAATGTCGACCATTTGAATCCTGTTACTCAAGTAAGAGATTAGAAGGCTCAAAGAAGCATCCCTAATTCCATAGTGGTTAAGCTTCCTGACCAAAGTTTCATGTAAAACACAATCGAAAGCCTTGGATAAATCACAAAATACCCCTAGGGCATCCTGTGATTCCTCCCAGGTATCAAATATTTGGATTAAAAGCTCAACACCGGCGTCAGTTGTTGAGCGACCCCTAGTAAAACCATACTGTTTACAATGTAAAAGTTTATTTCTATGAAAATGAATTTGAATTTGGTCTAGCATCAAGTTTTCAAAAATTTTACTAAATGTGGGTAGCACAGAAATAGGTCTAAAATTAGAGGGGTCAGAAGTGCTACCTGATTTAAACAATGGAATTAATTTACTATGTTTCATTAGGTCAGGAAAAACACCACAGTCAATGCATTCGTTAAATATGCAAGCTAAAACTGGAGCTATTGTCATAATTACTGATTTAGCGACATCCACGGAATTACCCCACAGATCAGCAGTTTTCTTTTTATTGAGAGTGTTAAATGTTTTTAATATATCTACAACACAAATTTTTTGAAAACTGAAATTACTTTCACAATCTTTAACGTTCTCCTTCAAAACAGATTCAGCTACAGTGGGGGAGGAAATCAAGGCTTTTGTAGTTGAAACTGAAATGTCAGTAAAAAACCTCTCAAATGCTGCAGCAACATCAGCATCAGAAGTCAAGGTTTTATTATCACAATTTAAATTGTACTCATTATTACGACTTCTGACCTTTCCTGTTTTACTATTTATAATATTCCATGTCATTTTTATTTTGTCATTACTATTCTTAATCTTAGAACTCAGATAGTTGGCCTTGGCTAATCGGCATACTTTTTTAAATAACTTTGAATCATTTTTAACATATAATTTGAAGTCGTCGCTGGTGTTATAGTTGCGTTCACCATAAAGTTCATAAAGGCGTTTCCTACTTTTGTGAATACCAATTGTAGCCCATTCATTAAAAGATGCAGTACCACTAACCGAGATCTTTTTTGGAACAAAAGATTTATTAAATTCTGAACAATATATGTTAAAAAAATCATTATAAAAGACATCAGGGTTGTCATTGTATTCTAAATATAATACATCTACTCGGATACAAATTTTACACGGGAGCTGCTGCCGACAAACAGCATATGTAGTTTGGCAGAGATAATAAACTTAAAATGTATTATTTTTGATAAATAAAAAATAAAAAAATGGACGTAGAAGCCGCTGCTGCATTAACTTTGTTTGCTGTGGCAACATACTATTTAGACGTCCAAAACATTATCAGAAAGCGTTGGAAAAAAAGAAGATGGTGGGTGACTGAAATACATCGTAACTGATCAAAGTATAGTCTAGAGTAAACTGATTAATTTCCCCTTTGGTAAACTGTCACGGGGCCGTGAATATGGATTTGTACGCGTGAACCTTTTGTCGCGGGATAAAATACACGCGCGATCACGCCTGTTCCCTGATCAGATCGGGGAACAGGCGTAAATGCGCGTGAGCCCCGCGAAAACCATCCACATTCACTTTCACGCCTGTTTCTGGAGCTTCACGGCACTAATGTGGAGCCGCCATGGATGCCAGTCAGGTCGACATACCCAAAACTGTCAAATTTCTCCAATCGACATTGAACCTTATAACCAATTGATAAAGTTCAAAACTTTGTTGTAGTTCGACCTGTTGGCTTCTGTATTAGGTACAGTCAGGAGGGTGTCACTCCGCAGTTTAGGTACGCTCGGCCGGTGCGCCTCCCAGGCAGGCGTATGCGTATGTCACTAAGGTTGCCGCTCGGCTCGTACACTCCACGTCACGCGTCGTCGCTTAAATCGTAATCTTACTTTTATTATATCCATGAGTGAAAATTCTACGCTCCTGACGTAAAATCGATATCGAGTCAGTGTTGCTTAACGGAATATGAACGCTCGGGTCACACGATAAGTTTCAATTTCGCGTGAAAGTCGTTAGAGAGTGAACCTTCTGTACGGTAGTACTATTAGTTATTCTGTCCTACAGTTGAGGAATTTCGAGGTCATCCACTTTTCGGCGATAATCGCTTGCGCTCCATTCGAACTGCGCGTACAGTAGTGTGCGCGCAGATCGTGTGCAAGCGAATATCACCGAAAAGTGATCGGCGGGGAACTTCCTCGATTATAGGTAGGTCATACATGACCACGTTAAGGTGCCAGAGGTCGCTACTGCCGCTGCAGTCGTGTAGTGCTGGGGAGACTATAGGTTGCTTCCAGTGGCGAAGCGTGAAATATTGAGAGAGGTAAGCCGGAGCAAAAAAAAAAATGCTTACCTACTCCGAGCGCGGGCACGCAGTCTTGAGTCCTTACCGAAAATCTGTGATTGGCATCCTGGCTTCAGTCTTGTATAGGCTGATGTATCTTCAGTCCACTTTTACTATATGTGTAAGCACTGAGATATTGAAACAGTGTCTTGCAAGCATAATAGAAGTGGCTTTGATAAAAGCCGTTTGTGGTGAAATGATGATAATTATGATGTAAATTAAACAAAACCTAATCGATTAAGTACTAATAATACTACTTGTACTCTAAAGCTATTCGTCTATTCTTTCTTACAAAGTGCGCTAAGACATTATCATAAAAGCCGGGAAGAATCTAAAGCTATTAATGCGACATCTTACAATTATACCGATTACTTTGCAAATCTACTTACTCTAACTACTTTCATCACTACACACAAACACAACACAAATAAACAAAGTCCAACTACAATACTAATCATTCTAATAGGTGGAACTAACTAATAAATTCAAATACTAATAAAACACAGTTATCCATTCAATGATGAATTGCAATTACGTCAAATTATCTGTCAACAGAACACAAACCGAAAACGATATTCCTCCATCCCGCTCACGCGTACGCAAATTGTATTACTTTCTCTATCAAGTAACTCGGATAAAGACGGCTTACCGGCTGCTAATACGCGGGTGGGTTTATTGACCTTTATGTGACGTCATGACGTAAATTTTGTACAGAAGTTTAACTGCCAAAAAGCCGATCGCGCCTGCGGCTTATTTTATAGCAATATGTTGTTGAAAAGCAAATTTTCTTGATTTAATAATAATAATAATAATAACAATCTTTATTACCATAAAAGAAATGGGTTCCAGATACATAGAAATCCTTAATGTAAATGCTAACAGGTATGAACTAATGTTAAAATATATATAAATCAAATGCATAGGGAAACCTTTATGAATTTAATGCGGCCGCTGCACTAGACTATAGGCCTGACCCGCAGGAGCCATTACAATTTCAAAGCCACAGTTACCGGCTGGTTCGAAAGTAGACTCAAATACCTTTATAAAAAGTTGAAATAAAAAATTAAAATTTAAATTCGTAATCTAATATTAATATATGAATGTATTTATTAACGAGCCATGTTTGTGAGTGTGTGTGTGTGTGGGTGTGTGTGTGTGTGTGTGTGTGTGTGTGTGTGTAAGCGTGTGTAATTGTGTGTGTGTGTGTGTGTGTGTGTGTGTGAATGTGTGTGTGTTTGTCGCATTAATGGCAGGCCATTAGTAATCTTTCAATTTCTTCATAGTTGAGACTCTTCAACCAAGTGTTAAGGGAACGTTTTGTAAAGTGCGTCAAGTGTCCTATGAACTTTCTGACTTATATTTTGAATTTGACCCTTCCAACCCAAGCCGCAGTTAAGCACAAGCCCAAGGTTCTTTACAGAGGAAGCATAAGGGATTACAACACCGTTGTATGTCAGATCCGGAGCAGAACGGAAATTCAGTTGAGAGAGTTGACAAGAACTACCGATAATGATGGCCGGACGCTTGTCCGGGTTAACAGAAATACCAACGCTATTCGACCACTCACGTATCCTAGACAGGTTTAGGTTAAGAAGAGTTATTGCCTTGTCGAGGTTGTGCCGATCACTCTGTGCATATAAGAGAAATCAATTAAGACTAACACAGTAAGACGTGAATTCTCCATGCCATCTCGTATGTCCTCGACCACCTTAATAAGAGCAGTAGTAGTACTGTGACCAGGCTGGAACCCAGATTGATAGGCAGAGAGAAGATCGTTACGGAAAACATAAGAGGAAAACTGTTTGTGGACAGGAGCTTCAACAACCTTAGAAAGGAACGGTAAGATAGAGATGAATCTAAAGTGACTAAGAGCACTAGGGTTGGATACTTTGGGAAGTGAAATGGTAAAGACGTTGCGCCAGACAGCAGGGAAAACACCGGAGGAAAGGGAATTATTAAAAAATAAAGTAAGTATAGGAAAAAATTAAAATTTAAATTCGTAATCTAATATTAATATATGAATGTATTTATTAACGAGCCATGTTTGTGAGTGTGTGTGTGTGTGGGTGTGTGTGTGTGTGTGTGTGTGTGTGTGTAAGCGTGTGTAATTGTGTGTGTGTGTGTGTGAATGTGTGTGTGTTTGTCGCATTAATGGCAGGCCATTAGTAATCTTTCAATTTCTTCATAGTTGAGACTCTTCAACCAAGTGTTAAGGGAACGTTTTAATTGATTTCCATAGTGTAGGCGTTTTGTAATGTTTCTTTTATATATTTACTTTTATAATTACTGATTGTGCCATTTATCAATTCAAGTAGAGAGTGGTTGTGTTCTAAACTTCTAAAGGGAAGCCGGTGGGAATCGAGTTGTATGGAACCTTCGTCACTGGTTGCTTCACACATCAGTGAAGTCACAGTTCCGACACAGTACCGGCACAGTCCTTTTCATACATTCTCTATAAACGCATCCCCACTAAGACTTATCAGTATTAGTGCTCTCAGTGTCAGTGCCGCCACCGGCAAATCACGGACGTACCTACCTATTTGTTTTGACAACGTTCATAGAGAATGTGTGAAAGAATATTTCGCTCTGTGCCGGTTGTGTCGGAACTGTGACTTCACTGATATGTGTGAAGCAACCTTAAAGCACCACACACTCTAAACCCTTGTCTGTAAGACTCCTATTAACCCGACAGGTTCGTGCGCGACCTTTACGCGGATCAATTTCTTATCTGGCACAAATTTGTCTAACTACAAATACTTATAATATTAATGTAACTAATATTGTAAAGACAAATCAGTGCCACTACCACGGAAAAAATGGATCCGCGTAAAGGTCGCGCACGAACTTGTCGGGCTATAGAGGTTACTAACAGTATGATACCTACCTATTATTTTGTCTGCTTTTACAGCAGCTGAGAGTTCTTAGAGGGCTGGGGCACAGAATAAAACAAGGCTGAGGTACACTAGGGTTAGGGTTGCCTACTTTAAAAAAAAAAAAAATGTATTTTAAGGTGAGTTAAACAAAATAATCAGTATTTTAGAAAAATGGACAGAAATTTATTTTTTCAAATATTTAATAGGTCAAGGACCATAACCACCGCGCCGGTCGCGAAACAATTGATTTTCAATTGTGTCTGGTTTTACGGTGCTCAACGGGTTAAGTATGGCTGCGCTGCACCGCGCGGACAACGTTCGCAACTTTTTTACTTTTTAAACAGGTATATAGTTACCAGTGCACAGTGTTACTAAAACAGTATTTTGGATACTTTATTTTTGTTCAACAGTAAAAAGTAGGTGAAAACTTCTAAGATTTGATGAAGCAATGATGACTAAAAACTTATGCATCAAACACTGACAAATTTCGACGATTGAAAGCCAGACCTCGGTAGCCAAGTGGTTAAGACAGCCGCCCGGAATGCGGAAGGTGCGTGGTTCGATTCCCGCCTGAGGTTGTCGTCTTTTTTCAGTGTTTAAAATTTTACTTAAGTAAGTATATTTAAGCGTTAATAAAACGCTAAAATATAAAACATTAAGTAAAAAGTATATTGTAGTGAAAAACATTATAATACTGTTTGTAACAGTGTAGTTGGCAACCCTAACCCTAATTTACACAAGTAGTTATTTGTTACATTAATTCAGGAGGTAATTTTCAATACACTAACTATAGTCAAGTAATAACAGACTCTGACAACTTGTGACAATAGATTGTCTACAAGACAGGCCTAGCCTTGGTAGAGATCCCTGTGACCAGATTAAATTAGAAGCGTTCATCGACACAACCTTAGCATGTATAAAGGAGATGTTTAATTTTATGCCAAGACCATGTACACCTACTCAAAAAATAGTATAAAATACATGTATTTAGTTGGTAAAAGTAATATTCCGATATGCTTTACCATTTTCGTGTAGTAAAATAAAAATGAAAACATAATTTTCAATAACCTGGCAACTCGATATGCCTTCCTGAGTTAAAATCAAGTGTCCAAAGCTGTAAAACTGTCACCATGATTTAAAAAAATAGACCGGCGTTTTTTTTTTCATTCCCGTTTTTTGGTGGTGGATTCTGAGATTCTGAGCATAGGTATGAGTCGTTACGTGATTTTATCGAAACGAAACGCAACCAGTTATTCCGATATCGTCACCTGTTTTGAAACGAGTGATTTTTCGTAACCAGTTATTTTTACAAGTGCTAATAAGTGCTTTGACAATGAGCTTATTATCGTAACAGCCTGACTAGGTGACACCAGCCGACCTATCACTCATGAGTATGATGTAGCTAGCTACCGTTATTTAGTTATCAGGACTTAGTAACAATTTAAACAAGTTTTTTAACATTATTGTAGAAGTAAGTAAGCATTGATCTAATGAACTTTCCTTCATACTTTAACCAGGCTTAGGACTAACTGCATTAACTATGTAGGAAGGATAAATTATGTAATGCAGGCGTATCTAAAAGTTCATTCTATACAATGATTTGAAATTAATACAATATTTTAGTTATTTACACATTTTCACATACTTAAAGGATTTAAAAGTTATATTTTTTTATCGTTTTGTCTATTTACAACTTTTGATTAATTAAAAAATTTAATAGTTCTTTTACACATTTTTAAATTAGGTACGTTTTTTTGTTCTTTTTTCATTACGTTTTTTTGTGTCGGTCGCATTCGTCACCGGTCGGTGTTACTCGCGCTCTGCGCATAACGTCGTTGCTCTATGGAACTGGTTACGAAAAATCACTGGTTCATTGTTCAATCCGAAACTAGTGATTCCGTTACAGGCTGCATAACCTGTTACTGAAACTGATTACGTTAAATAACGCCCATACCTAAGCACTATGATTCTGAGTAGTTGGTAGTTGTGTTGTGGTGTGGTTTTGTGCTGTGCTGTTTTTCTATGCTGATTTCATTGAGGTATTTCTGATTTGGAGCGATTACCTGATAACCTGATAGATAACCGTTTACTGCCTCACTTCTTGACTTCTGCCTGCTATCCTGGACTTTCGTTTGCTGCCTCACTTGTTGACTTCGGCCTGCTATCCCGGACTTGGATTTGCATTTGATTGACCTGTTAAATTGTTGATACCATTGTTGCTACTACCTACATTCGTTGTTTTCAGGTGAGTTTTTCGTATTTTAATTAGGCATTTACGAGAGAATTAATAAAATACTTACTATCACTTCTTTACAAGGAAATAGATTCCGAACACTGCTCTATTGAAATAACAGTAACTATAATCAAAGTGAAATACATTAAACTAAATATAATATCTATTTCAGGCAGCAAACAATGTCTTCTTTGTGTGTGATGGACAGATAGATGTGTTCGGTAGACCATTATTTGGCATCTGGGGATAGAATTACTAGGTACCTACTAATCTTGGAACAACATGTTGGACATGAGGTTAGTAGTGCATGTAGATAGATAGATAGATAGATAATACTTTTATTGTAACAGTTTACATTAAACTGTAGTATTTATGAAAAACTATTTTTATTGCATTTTTATTTTCCTATTACTTAGAACCTAACACATTCTTCACAAGACAAAATAAATAGTAGTTTATTAACAAACTTCTGAATTTTAGGTTGACACTGATGGAATAGTTTGTCATCCATGTTTCTCAGGACTAGGAGTAGGAACGAGCTTCTAGCCGTCAAGAACATGTTTGGTGCAGATCATTGTTTCAAAGATGAACACATTCTATCTCAGAAGGACCTTAGAGTGAACTGATTGCTGCTAGAATTTATTCTAGACAGGTATTGATTAACTTTTTTAATACATAATATAAATTCATGTTCAAATAATAATAATTGAAGTACTTACCTAAATCTTTTTATGAATTACTGATTTAAATTATGGTCTTTTTTGTAGATTCCTGAAGGAGGATTAGTACGTTATTCATGCTGGGTCTACTTTAGGGACTCATTAGTCAAAATCCCAGGCCTCCTAGAACTTTGGCATCACAGGACTCAAATGTTTGTTTATGGTGCAGGAGATCACATGCATTGTTAGAAGGCCCCGAAAGAAATAAACTCGCAGAAAGAATTAGTCCAAGACAGGTATCTTTTCATAGCTTTATTTTCAAGAGACGCAAGTGAGTGATCTAATGTAAAAAATTACTTTACATTCCTCACATTTTATGATTTCTTTGTTTACAGATACCTAATAGTGGACGTGTTTGCTATGCTTGTTGGGTGGCTGCTCAGCGAAATATTCACAGACAAGCTGCAAACAATGCTGTGAGGCAAATAGAGAACGTAATTGTTGATAGGAACGAGGATTAAGCTATCACGTATGATAGAAAGGTTTGCATGGGGTGCAGATCCTCTTTGCTCCACAGACGGACACATATGTAGGGAGATGGTCCTGAGAGAAATATAATCTCAGAAATAATGTTTTCAAGAGAAGTAAGTAGTCTTATTTATCAAAAATCTTTTTATATAATTGCCCTGAAACACTATGCCCCATATCTTCATTCTACTGTACGAGGGGATGACAAAAAAATTGTTTTGAACTCACAATTCACTAAATAGTCAATCTCATTTAGTTTATTAAAAATATCTTCAGTGTTTTATAATAGGTGGTAACAATTTTGTGTTTTTCAGCTTCCAGCGGATGCATTAGTATGTATGGGATGCTGGAGAATGATCCAGGAGTTACGAGAGAACCCCAATATTATCGCAGTACCAGAAACAAGTTTGCAAATAAAATAAACATTAATTATGCTTCATAAATTGTAAAAATGTTTTATTTCATTACTGCCAGTTACCTACTTAGGTGTGTTACTTTAACTAGGTATTATTCACTGCATATTAGTACATACACTAGGACTAGTACCATGTTCTCATATGGTTGTGTTCTTTAATGTATGTTAGATTTGATTTGATGTAAGGGTCGAGGTGCTGCTCTTCTGTTATGTGTAGGTGCAGCAGTAGGTAATAAAACGCTGAAATCTAGCAGTCAATTACAATTAACAGCTTAAGTATAGCTCTACCTACATGTTATGAAACTAATAGAAGATATAATTGTTATTATTATTATTTGCCGCAATTGTCCCACTGCAGGGCAAAGGCCACCCTTCCCTTCTTCCATTCCTCCCTACTAGCAGCGATCTGAGACCAATCCTTTTAGGAAAAGGAAAATTATGTTAAGTACCTATAAAAACAGGCTCATCTGGGTAATCTCCTAGTGCCCAGTTATAGGCAGCCAAATAAAGATAAACATGTTCCTCATAATGTTTGTTGTACTCGTTTGTTACCTTAGGCACTACTAGTAGTGTCATATGCCTACTTCAATAAGAAAACAATAGGTCTACCTTAGATTAAAACAAAAAGGGAAGATACGGCATGTGCCTACTTGCAGTCAATCAAAATATAGTCCTGCTCAATTACTCAACTGACGCGCCTTGCCGTCTCTCGTACGTACACGACCGATTCCGACTGAAGTGAAATTGTGTCTTTAGGTCTCTAAGCCTAATTCTAGCGGCTCACTTACTAAACGCTAATGCCGTATCTTCCCTTTTTGTTTTAATCTAAGAGGTCTACAGATGGAATGGATGCCTCAGAAAACTGCATTGTTGTGCAGAGCAGCAGGCAGATGTATGTTTGTCTATTTCTCTTTTATACTTACACCAATAGAAATACATGCTTTGCTAGTAAAAATACCTCGATAATTTATAAGTAACATTATCAATGTCAGTATTGGAATAAATCACAGAAAACAAATTAATAAAGACCAAAATGCTGTACGTAGGTAGGTACTACGCTACTACGAAAAAGAAAAAAATACTTTTGTTTTGACAGCTACTTGACATCTCACATGACGTTGACAGATTACCGCCTGCGATCACGAAAGTTGCTCTAATTAGTTAATTAAAATAAATTCTACATGAAAACTATTCATTTATTTGAAGAAAATCATTTCGAATAAGCTTATTCCATTAATTAGCTACATTTTGGTATTGTGTACATGGTGTTGGCATTTTCTCCATACAAAATTAAACATCTCCTTTCATTTGTAATTTGTAAGCGCTTTGTCTTTTATGTTATTTTTGTTAAATAAACTTATTTTATTTTATTTTTATTTTTTAAGTCCACTTTTGTTCAAATCGAGAAACAATAACTTTTGTGTAAGTATTATGATTCTAATTTGCATCTATGGACGTAGAAACAGTTTATACATAGATTGATTAAATGTTTAAGATAACAAAATATATCCTGTGAAAATATCAAGTAGTAGTACCTATAAATATTCTCTGCCTATTGCTTGTAGGATGTATAGAAAAAAAGACATGAAATGTTGGATTTGCCCACAGACGTTACGTCTGTAGATTTGCCTAATTTTGTTTGTAATTAAAGTATGGATTTGACCAACTTTGACACCTAGCTGTCAGGATTTAACTATTTAAAAAAAAACCAAAGTGTATTCCCTTTTATGTTGTCGAATTAGACGTGCTGCGTGACGAGATTGATTAAATTGGAAGACTTTATAGGTATGTTTGAAGGTAAGTTTGCCTGGAATAGGCTACTTTTAAAAAATAAGGACGGTTATAGCTCATTTTTATAGGGGTTTACGCTGTACATAATTGATTATTTTTGATTGTTACGAAGATGACAAGAGTTATCAGTAGAGACATCTGATAGAATTTGTGTGAAACCAAAGATTTTGGAATTGACCATTTTTAAAAATTACCTTTGTAGTAGGTAGGTACTAGCTAGGTACTTGTTCTTTTCTATCTAACACATCGAAAGTAGGCAAGTACCTAAGACTTTGCAAGGTAAGATAGTTATTACGTTATGCATATTACTTTGAACTAAATTAAGGTGAGCTAAAAAGATTACCTTCTTATTAGTTATTAATTTTGATTTTGCCTGTGTATCTAAAAGTCGCCTTGTTTTAACGTAAATAAATCCGAACTTCAACAAAATTCTGCTACGGCAGTGGCGCCGTCTGTGCGAACGAATCGGAACTATACCTCTACAAGAACCATTAGGAAATCAGCCGATGTCAACGCATGACCTAGTTTCCTAGCCCAGTAAAAATAGCGTTTGACAATAGCTCAAACACTATTTTTAGTGCGTATCTCTTAAATCTGTAAGCACACACAATATCTTATCGCCGCATACGAGGCGGCAAACTGTGAAAAAATCCGCGTGCGTTCGCTCACCACAGCGCAATCACCGTACACATCTGTATACGCGTAGTCGAAGGAAATCGATAAACCGTCGGCGAGTCAGTCGTCGAGTTGTTCCTCGTCAGAACATTAGTGTCCGCTTAGTTAGCTAGAGAAATTTTAGTTTAGTAAACAAGGGAACATGTTGAATTAAAATGGAGAGTACAGTGAAGAGGTATATAAGGAGTGATTCAGCCAGTTGCGCTCACATGGTTGAGGAGAGTGCGGCCACCAGTAAAAAGATAGCGGACCCTCACGAGAAGCTGAAAGCTTTACTTAACTCTCCAGAAGAAGATACTGACGACAGTCTGCCTCCCACCGACGCACCGAAGTTTGGGACAGTGATCCACAACAGGATCTTTGTAGGCGGCTTCTCCTTGACCACGACTGATGAGGACTTGTGGAAGTTCTTCTCAGGCTTTGCCACCGTCACAGCGGCTAGAGTGATATACGACAGGGCTGGTGTGTCCAAATGCTATGGTTTCGTCACGTTCGCCAGCCCAAGGGTCGCGAGACTTATAGTGAAACAGGTGAGTCCTTTGTTGCCTTTTAACCTTTGATTTTTACTGGTAAAGAGAAACCTTTGTTCATACATTGATTGAATACTTTTACCAACATTTTATTGTTTTATGGAAAGTTAGTGATTATGATTATGTATTTCTTCTGGACGTCAATCGCGAATAAATGGTGTTTCCTTTGTCCCGAATATAACAATTGAAATGTTGGATTGGTATATGGATGTTAAAATACATGAATGAAATGATTTCTCTATAAAACATCGAGGTATGATACCTATCTTGTAAAAATAAAACGAATCTCTTTCAGTTTTTATCTCAACAGTGTTTGAATGGAGATAAAATTTTGACAGATCTTTTGTTAAGATTTCCGTATCGCGCTAAAGTGAGTTTGATGGAAAACTGTTTTGTTAAGGTTTTTACGTTAACTAGTTAGTGATAAGTAAATACCTGATTATTAACAATTGCCATTTTTTATATTTACAAAACTGACATAATCAAGTAGTTTATTAGATAGTTCATTATAGACTTAAAGCTAAATTCAGTCTCAATTATTGTACTAGGGCCAACCTGAAAAATGTTATAGAGAAATTATTCACAAATCGAAATTCACATAATTATTAGAGTCACTTGGATTTTTATTGGTTCTTGAGAGAGAAGAAAACTACTGACAATAATAATTGTCAGTAGTTGTTTGTGTCATTCTCTCAAGAAGTATTTGTTCTAGTGTAGACTAGAAAAAAAATACTAAAATAAAAAATACTAATTAGGTAAGTACTTTCCTTTGTATGTTTACTAACTATTCTCTGACTATGTTCGACAGTTTTAACCAGTTTTTGAAGTTTTAGACAAGACAGAGTTAAGACAGTTTTAACCATAAAGGTAAAACCGGATTTTTCAACTTGCAATTACTTAAATCTGCTATTTGCGAAATATAAGTGTTCCACCCAATAAGTCGGTAACTGCCAACTATTTACCTAACTGTCTATTCAGTGGTGGACAACAGCGTATGGAGGGATTGGGCCAATACCTACCACGTGGGCTCAATTCGTGCTGAGGGGTTTTTTACAAATTCCATCTTACGACTACAACCGGGACCAACGGCACCTTTATGCCTTACTAATCACGAAGGTGATCGAGATGTTTTTTTTAAATTCCCAAGTCTTTGTTCATACTGGCTTCTTGGGCTCTCTGTCACCTCTTAGAGCAGTAGGTCCTACTACTTGAATCTTACCATGCGAAATTCGTGTGGCAATTTCGACTCTATTGTCACCTCTTAGAGCAGTACCTATTACTTTAATCTTACCATGCGAAATTCGTGTGGCAATTTCGACTCTATTGTCACCTCTTAGAGCAGTACCTATTACTTTAATCTTACCATGCGAAATTCGTGTGGCAATTTCGACTCTATTGTCACCTCTTAGAGCAGTACCTATTACTTTAATCTTACCATGCGAAATTCGTGTGGCAATTTCGACTCTATTGTCACCTCTTAGAGCAGTACCTATTACTTTAATCTTACCATGCGAAATTCGTGTGGCAATTTCGACTCTATTGTCACCTCTTAGAGCAGTACCTATTACTTTAATCTTACCATGCGAAATTCGTGTGGCAATTTCGACTCTATTGTCACCTCTTAGAGCAGTACCTATTACTTTAATCTTACCATGCGAAATTCGTGTGGCAATTTCGACTCTATTGTCACCTCTTAGAGCAGTACCTATTACTTTAATCTTACCATGCAAAATTCGTGTGGGAATTTGCATAGATTTATTAAAGTAATACTGTAAGAGTTGATGGAAGGCTACTCCTACTTGACTTGAGCTTATGATGAATAAAAAAAACAATGATGCCTACCTGTACCTTTGTTTAATATTGTGAGTTGTTTATACCTTTATATCATTTCAAAAATAATGTAACGCATTTTAACAAGATTGAGACGAGGTTCTACGTTGTTTTTATGGCCTGTTGTTATATACTTCAAGACAGCAACAACAAGTAATTAATAATAACAATAACATTTAAAAAACCTTAACAGTTAATTCATAATAATTACCCAGCATATACTCGTACAGTGCTGTTAATATTATGTTGTATATTATGAGTATTTTTGTGTCGTTTAAGTGGTGGTACAAGGCAATTTTCTAGGAACACGAAAATAAACATCGCAGCTTTGCTGTTAAAGTAAAGCGAAATAGAATAGGAAATATTTTTAGATTCGTAATATTTAATTATTTGCGTTAATAACGCGCAAATAAACTAGAAGATAACTAATCGTTGGTAAAATGTGTATTACCACCTGAGATTTTGTTCTCTTCGAAACATTTTTAGATTTTTTATAATCACCTCTAACCTCCCTTTGTTGGACTGAGGCCTGTCCAATAGCGAGATTTTTTTTTATAAATGCTACACCTCCAACGTGATGATGAGCTCTTAGGTACTGTTTCTCTTTCATTTTAGTTCTCGTATTTATTTCTCTCGCACTTTCATTCCTCCTACTTTTTCATACATCACATCTTTTATTCTTAGCGGCTGAGACTTTGCCTACTGTGTGCTAGCTATCCTATCCATTTTTATTTATTTATTTAAGCACAGCGACATAGCGAGATTAGACCAACAACACTTGCTCACTACGGACCTTGGATAATTCAATTTGTTCAATAATGTGCTTTTATAATAAGTATAAGACGTGTTTTTATTACTTAATCTGTTTTTTAAAAAAAATCTAAGTTAACTGTTATTGTTGTAACTGTCTCGTTTGTTGTAGCTAAATAAACTAGTTTCATTCGTTATACATTCATTCAATTTCGGTCACCCATAAGGCGACCTGCCTCAGTAGTGATATTCAGTTCCCACTATAGTAATCATAACCTTATCCTAGCATACTATAGACAAGATAGGGTAGCTACTTAACAAGCCCTACTACAATCAATCCAAGTAAACTAAGATGTACCTCCGCTGGGAATCGAACCTGAGACCTCTGAGTCTAGTCTATTCTTGTCTCAGCCGCTAGACCACAGAGGCGGTTATTTGAATCGTCCAAAATAATTTTTTGCTGACTCAGGAGCTACTTCACTTACGATATTAAACTAAAACACCTCGGAGAATCTAGTAAATAACAAAGCTTATTTTTGAGAAGATCAAAATGTTTGTTTATTATGGAAGGCTTGCAACCTTCGAAAATTATTCTCTCATGGTAAAAAGTATTAACTATGATACAAAGCTGGGAAGTTAAAAAAAAGGACCATTAGCATCGAGTATCGAGAGCTACTCGACTTGAGTATGCTCTGTTCCGCAGCCCTTAAAATGTGTAGGGATGTCAAAAATTTGAAAAAAAATTAGGTATACCAAAACTAAAGTCATCCGAAATCAAACTTTATTTAATCTTTTGGGTTGTGTGGTTTGTAATAAAGGATTATGCAATTATTTATAATTACGAAAAATAGCCGTTGGTAAACCTAACTTTGGAACTATTTTATAAAGCGAGAGCGAGAAAAAAGAAGCAAAGGATTATGTGTGTCAGGAATAGTCAAGATCATAGCATGTGGAAAGCTGTACCCCTCCGGGAAAGAAGCGTGATGTATTAATGTATTTATGTACCTTAACTATGTACTTACCATTGACCTAGAAGTATAGACAAGAACGTCCATACAAACCATTTGTTCAAATTCTGGAATGAGAGACCTAAAATTCGCTGCAGCCGCTGCAGCGCTTAAACATTTAAATGTCGTCTAAGCAACAGACGACATCGCAGCGCCGCAGCGCCAGATCCTTTGACCGATCTGGCGCTGCGGCGCTACAACGTAGTGTGTATCAAGATGGCGTCCCAATTAGATTGTCAATAACAATAATTGAAAAAATATCTTTTCTATTCTTCTAATACGATATAACTACATAATAATGACTTGAATAACAATTAATTTTACTTACTTGACAACTGAATTGTAGTAAACGTGTAGGTGTATACTTTGAAAAGAAATAAAAAATTATTTTCGCCGCTCTGCATGCGCGAATGTCAAAGCCACACTAAAGCAAGGTGCCGAGTCGACTCCGCAGATGAGTGGAACATAGTGCGTGTTCGGAAGGGCCTATCTAGTGTAACGTTTAAATCGCTGGTACTTACCTAAACTTGTGCGGTAAGATTAAATAAAAGTTTGGAATACTTACTTGCGATAAACGGTAACACTTAATTTAAAAGCAAAGTTTTATTTCTATTGTTAGTTAAAACTTGTAAGTTCAACTTTTCAACGAGTAGACAACCCTAACAGGATGGGATCAGACGAGACGCCCTCTCGCGGTAACAAGAGACACTCCCCGTTTCTCTTCAGACTTTTTTGCACAGCCTTTAAGGCTCTTTCTTGGGGTGCAGAGAACCTGTCAAGTTTTCCCAAACTTGCTATGTTTCTTTCAGATTCGACGAAGGTTCAAATGAGTTTCTTATTATTTTTAGGGTTCAGTGTAAATGCATAAAATATTTCTGTGGTTTATTTTGGACTGCTTTTATTTATTTATTTGTAAAACGTACACTGACAGATTACAGTCATCTTAAGAACTTACACACATATTCCACATGATAAGACTAGACAATAGCTATTAAGTCATTGTTACTAATAAGTTAATAACAGTGTCGCGTAGCGGTGAAAGTATACTACCATCCCCTCTCTTCCCTTGGGTGTCGTAAAAGACGACTAACGGACTAAAGACTGCACATACATCCAACAGCATAGAGCGGCGATGGGCTCATCACGCTGCGCACATGTGCATTCGCAATTTAGTGAAAAGTGGACTATGGCAGAGGACTGCTTTTGCGGTCCTCATTGCCTCTGACTAACCCTTCGGGGATAATAGTCGTGGTTTTGACCGCTACGCGTCACGGTAAAATGATTTAATTACCAGATGTTTCCACTTTAGTTGTTATTCATGACACGACGAGAAGTGCAAATGTTTTTTCCGAACGCCAGATTCTTCCAATGCACGCCAGCCTACGTTGACCTACATCCATGACACGACCGTATTCGTTGCCATAGCAAAGGATTTCGCGGTACATACGCATTTTACTACCGCACAGAGAAGTGTCTAACTGAGCAGTTTTCACTCTTCCATGACATAGTTAACCTGACCATTATACTACTTATATTCCTTGCCTGAGCTGAGTTCCTACCCGTTAAACATTTTTTCGTAACGACAATAAAACGTCGAGTCGCTGACCAAAAACCAATCCTATACAAATTAATACATACATAATACATTATATTCACGACTATTATCCCCAAAGGGTTAGTCAGAGACTAGGCAACGAGGAAGGCAAGTCCTTGGTGTCGCAAGAGTCCTTGTGCCGAGGTGGCCACTAGTAAACATATGGGTTGCCTGTACACAGTCAATAAACGTCTGTTAGCTAGTTTGATGTCGACGGAACCATGAGCGATAATCCCACTCACGTTTGCCGCTTTTGCACAAAAGATTTGTTTTGAAAGATTTTGTAGGGTTCAAATTGGATAGAAAGTTTTGGATGAGGGACATAAAATTATGATTTTGCCCAGTTATGTTTACATTTATAATAATGTTTGTAACTATGTTTAAATATTTGCACACCACAACAATTTTATTTGGGCGAAAACGTAATTTTTGTTTTACATAATTTTCTTTTTACCGAAAACACTTTTTACCGCCTCTGTGGTCTAGTGGCTAAGCCTCGGTTTCAGACCCAGAGGTCCCGGGTCCAATTCCCAGCGGGGAGTACATCTTTGTGTGCTCGGTTTGGTTGGTGGTAGGGCTGTTAAGTCCGCCTGGCTAGCTACCACCATCTTATCTAAGTCTGTCGCCATAACAACGATGTTTATAGCATTATAAGACTTTAAACTATCGCGTTGCATTGCATTAAAACTGTTTTAACGGGACTAAACACGATTAATTTTGTAAGTAAGTACATATCGCGACAAGCGAAGAGTTCGCTTGTGACCACGGCCGCAGCATCGCGGCCGAAACGTCAAGTAGTAAGTAGATATGTACTTACTTACAAAATTATTCGTGTTTAGTCCCGTTAAAACAGTTTATAGCATTGTTGTGTTCCGTACAGTTTGAGATAAGATAGCCAGTTCCTCACTGGTTGAGGATTTCGGGTGAAGCGGTTCGGCCTTATCGTCATTTACCATCAGGTGAGATGAAGGCCAAGCGCTTACCCGTTGTAAAATAAAAATAAAATTAAAAACAAACCAATTGACCAAGTTTTGAATCTTTATGTTTTGAAATCCCCCTGAACGTTTAGCCGAAGCTATTATTGCTAAATTATCCATTTTTTTTAAATAATTGAAATCCATTATATCATCAATCAATCAATCAAGCAAGTAAGCATGCAAGCAAGCATGCAGCAAGCAACCAAGCATGTAGCATACAAACAAGTGTGCAGCAAGCGTGAAGCAAGCATGCAGCATGCAACCAAGCATGGAGCATCATCCAAGCACGCAGCATGCATGGTTTCTGTCACGGCTTCGGCGCTGCGAGGCTCCGGCGGTCCCACGCGAGCGTATCGTCGCAGATGGCTTTCCCTCACCGCCGCGCCGTAGCTGAGGCTGGCCGGCTCAGTCGGCCAGCAAGCCGAAGCTGTTCCTCAGATCGCGGGCCGCCTCGCCCCTTACACTCTAGCGTAGGGCAGACAAGACTACGTGGAGTCGGTTTTGCCGCGATTCGTTTGTGTCACTGACTTTTGTAGCACAACCTTACCGAAAACACAAAGTACCTACTTTTTAAGACATTTTAGTTAATTTACCTAATAATATGAATTTATGAAAAACAAAAAAAAAGAACGAAAATCTGGCTATGATATTTTAGAGAAAAAGTTACTTCGAATTTTATACGTCTAGATATGAAATTTCTTGTAAGCAAAACATCTTCTAAAAGAAAAAAAAATTGATAATCGGCTAATAGTTTTTCTGGAAAATGAAACATGTACTTATTATAAGTTTATGGATTAACAAAATTATGTAAAAGCAACAATCTGGTATTTAAAACTTCGTCATACCGTTTTCGAACAATTGAAATTCGTACAAAAGTTTTGAATTTATGTTAGGTTTTGCTTTGGTCCATGGGCGGAGGTGATTGCTCTCCATCAGGTGACCAGCCTGCTCTTTTGCCTCCTTCTTATATAAAAAAAATGGTTACCCTGGTAAAATGCATTGGCTCGGGATCAAAAATAACCATAACCAACTGTACCTACTTACCTGTAACCTGTATTCTCGCAAATAAGATATGTGTATGTGTACTTGTAAACATTTTTATTTGTAATACTTTCTTCCAATAAAAAGTCTTTGCCTATCAAAATGTTTAAATACTACTAGTGAGAACCAGGTTTTTAGGGTTCCGTAGCCAAATGGCAAAAAACGGAATTCTTATGGTTTCGTCATGTCTGTCTGTCTGTCCGTCCGGTTTATGCTATCGTCTACACAAACGCGATTCTTCCTATTCGCGATTCCCATACAATATGGATTCCACACAACTGCAGTTTACTACATTCGTGATTCTACACAGCCGTTGTTTTAACACAATCGGGATTCTTTCTATTCGTGATTCTACACAATATAGGTTCATCGCAACTGAAGTTTACTACATTCGTGATTCTACACAGCCGTTGTTTTAACACAATCGGGATTCTTCCTATTCGTAATTCTACACAATATGGGTTCATCGCAACTGCAGTTTACTACATTCGTAATTCCACTCAGTTGTTATTTTTTCATCGTAATCAATAAATTTATACTATCTCTGTATCAGCATCATCATCATCAGCCTATTAACGTCCCACTGCTGGGCACAGGCCTCCCACGTGGACAATAGCACGTGGGGATATTGGGTCATAACCCAACACGCTGGTCCAATGCTATTGGTGGATTTTAACGACTGTCATCTTACGACAACAATCGGGACCAACGCCTTAACAAGCCTTCCGAAGCACGGAGGAGCTCGAGATGTTTTTAATTTGGTCACCCATCCAGCGACCCGGCATTGCGAAAGTAGCTAGGAGAGCAAGATCGCAAGCCGAACGCGCTAGCCGCTACTCCATCAAGTTCCTATCTACAAGTCTATAATTCGTAAGAAAAAGAATAATGTATCTAGATACTCATAATGGTAAGTTTATTTTTTTTATAAAAAAGGAGGCAAACCAGCAGGCGGGTCACCTGATGGAGAGTAATCACCGCCGCCCATGGACACCCGCAAAACCAGAGGAATCGCAAACGCGATGCCGGCCTTTACTGGCCCTCACTGGCTGGACGAAACACAACAGTACTAAGTGCCATTATTTCACGCCGAATATTCGTGAGAGGTTGGTATTACGCCGTGCGAGCCGGCATAATGCGAGCAGCTGCGTGGCTCTACCACTCAGTCAGTGTCACTTATTTAGCACCACCCAGGGGTCACGTGTAAGGTCTCAAGGGTAAACCTACGGACGCGAGTAACTTTAAACCCCAAAAAAATTTATAATTACATTAAAATAAAATTGAGTGGAATTACGAATGTAGTAAACTGCAGTTGCGATGAACCCATATTGTGTAGAATTACGAATAGGAAGAATCCCGATTGTGTTAAAACAACGGCTGTGTAGAATCACGAATTTAGTAAACTGCAGTTGTGTGGAATCCATATTGTATGGGAATCGCGAATAGGAAGAATCGCGTTTGTGTAGACGATAGCATAAACCGTCCGTCCGTATGTCACAGCCACTTTTTTCCGAAACTATAAGAACTATACTGTTGAAACTTGGTAAGTAGAGATGTATTCTGTGAACCGCATAAAGATTTTTTCACAAAAATAGAAAAAAAAAAATTGTGAGTTCCCCATACTTAGAACTAAAACTTTAAAAAAAAAATTTTCATTAAACCCATACGTATCTATGGATAGGTCTTTAAAAATGATATTGAGGTTTTTAGCATAATTTTTTCTAAACTGAATAGTTTGCGCGAGAGACACTTCCAAAGTGGTAAAATGTGTGTAACTTCTAAAATAAGAGAATTATAAAACTAAAAAAAATATATGATGTACATTACCATGCAAACTTCCACCGAAAATTGGTTTTAACGAGATCTAGTAAGTAGTTTTTTAATACGTCATAAATTAATTACTTATTTAAAAAAAAAACACTATTCTTAAAACATCAATCAAACTCACAACGAACTACAAGAACTTTTATATGATGTTACTTGCTGCTACGGAACCCTTCATTGGCGAGTCCGATTTGCACTTGACCGATTTTTTACTTATTTATCTATTTAGTACTAAAAATATTTAATACTTTAGTTACAATCACTTATACTATATGTGTATCCTGTGTTAAAGTCCTTTATTAAAAAATATAACTTTCCTACAATCATACCAATTATCTAGCCCAAGAGAAGCTTCGAAGAAACTCGTTAAATGGTTACTAGACAACGGATAAACATACTTAAAGTACATAATTAAGTACTTTAAACATACTCTTATTATACATAGAATCATAGATATCGAATATCGAATATTTGTAAGGAGCTATAGGTAGTGATTATTAATTTTTTGTTAACTAAGTATGATGTTATTGAGTAAATTAAGTAGGTAAGGCAAGCTGCGTGTGATAATTTTAGATATAACATTTTTCTCGGAGGTAGCACCTAATAAAAATATTTTTTTTATTTCATACAAACTTGTGGATAACGGTGTTGATTATACATTTAAAAATATTTGATTTCAATAAGAAAACTATGGTTTGTAAAATACAATGTATAATTGTTTGTTGTCCTCAATAAATTAAAAAAAAAAACATAGAAAACACCCAGACCCGAGACAATTTAGAAAAACATAATTTCTAAATTGACCCGACCGGGGATCGAACCCGGGACCTCAGAGATGGCGACACCATAAAAACCGGTGTACAAACCACTCGACCAAGGAGGTCGTAAAAAAAAATAGATAATTTAATAAATAATAGATAATTTAATAAATTATGACAACATGAAACTCAAGGAATGTGGTTTCGATTTTTTTTTTGATTAAGTACTTAAATAAATGTTTTTTTTCATTTTTCGTTGCATTGCACTCTTTCCTTTAATTTAAAGGAAAGTACATAACGTACCATAATATGTATACTTATTATTTCTATTTGGGTATCTCTCATAACACCAAACGTCGGTGCGCAGGAACGCGAACTAATAACAAATGGTTTTCATTTCGTCTGTCGGGACGTGAATACTAATACATAAACATTACGCCCTACTTTCTTGTGAGCATTGAACATACTTAATAAGATTTTGCCAAGTGTTGACAGTGTGATTCTACTTACATGGAGAGAATATTGAGGTGTGAAACGCTATTTAGTATAATAGTGTAAATTATGAAACTTTACAGGTGAGCGTTTTATAGTTAAAAGTTTATAGTACAAAAATTTGTTAAAAAAAATATTTATTAATCGAAAAAATATACTTACAGATATAGCTGGGTAATTCTCACAGAAGCTCAAATTTTATGGTCACACAGTTATATTTCCTAAACGGTATAAGTTAAACACATAAAACATTATTAGGAGGATAAAACATCTATACCTAAATAAATAAATAGAAGCAAATATAAATATAAAAAAATTACAACCGGTCTAAAACGGGACCATTTCGTGCATTCTCACCAAATTTCAAAATATTTGTATGTTTCTCATACTAAAGCCATCGCAATGAAATAATACATTTTACACATAACAGTCTAAGAAAAATGTATTTCTTATTGTTTTGAATTAAATATGCATCGGTCACACGATTTTAGGTACCTACCTACCTACTTTTAATTTGCTTAGAAATAACCGCTTTGCTGTTGAACAAAATAGTAGCAACTAGTCACAAAGTTCGATAGTTCGATTTGGTTTGACGTCAGTCGTGTCCAAGCATCGCAGCAGAGACTTGCTGTTATTAGTCCGGGAGAAAAATTATTGCAATGTTTTTATTTATTCATTGGTGTACCGATCACTTGTGTGGACAAAATATTTGTCCATTATATTTTTGCAATTGAAGTCAAACTTACTACAAAATGTCCGAGATATTTATGTTGTATTTGATTTAAAACGATACACTTATTCTTTGCTGAAATTTATAAATTAAACCAATTTTCGTCACTTTCGTGGCGTTTTGTACACGAAGGTGATGTTATGCCATGAAATTGATTGCTTACAAGCCTTTATTTCTTTTGTAAGGTGTAAGTATGCTAGTCTGATGATACAGCTTAACAATGAAATAGAATTTTTACGCATTATCGCATCGAACCCGTTTCAGTAACGAGGCAGCCCCAACAGAACCCTAAATGCAATATTATTTGCACCTGTCGCCTTTCGCGCACTTTGTGTACAGTTGACCTAGAGGGAGCACGAATAGAAAGCCTGACAGTATGCTTTGAAGTTTGAACAATACAATTTTAACATTGCATCACAAGTGCGAAACCCTCTCCAGGGCCGTTCTAAAGAGCTTAATAGGTGGTATGAATTAAGCTAAGCCTTTTTTTGCTGCTTTAAACAACAAAAACGCACCCTTTTTTACATTATTAACAAACCGTGCGTATTGGCGTTATAGATTCTCAGAAGCTTTCTTAGCTCGCTGACCGAGGGACTCAGCAACACAATGTCGCGACATGGTATTGTCGTCGGCATACTTAATTACTTAGGTTGTTGACACTCTTTCTATCCACATGACAACCGACTTGTGTGCTGCCGAGTCTCACGAGCAGCTCCTTCATGTACAAATCAGACAGCTTGTCCGCCCACGCAGTAGGTTTGGTACAAGTACCAATAGCACAACAAGAGATAAGTAGGTTACATTCTGCAAGCTTTTACCAAAAAAATATTACGTGACCAGGACAAAAGCCCTCGACAGGTCCAAGAAGCAACCATATATTGAAAGAAGGCTTGTGGAGGTATATTACACACAATCAGGTATGATTGTGGGTTTTATACCTAATAACCCCAGCCCTTAATCCAAATTGAGCACCGTGAAGCAGAAATGAAGCAATGGAACAAGATAAACCTGCTGTGTTTGGGCTTGTTTGATCTGTAAGTATATGATTATATTTACAGATATTTATAGAGGGTATATTTAAGTAAAATACACTCGGTTGTCGGTAGGTAAAGTAAGTAAATCATTTATCAAGTTCCTGTTTGTTACCTACAATATAGTAGTAATAAACTTTGTAATAAAAACTACACTTTTAAATGACATAGTACCTATACCGTAAAATATATAACGTAAAATAACCTACTTCGCTAGGATCGAACCGATAACTTTCTCTTTTGTTTATTTATACTATATTGTTGTCTGTTTAAATCATAAAGTTACCATACCTAGCGGAAGGAATAGTAACTTTATGGTTTAAATATGGAAATAAGATTATGTTGTAAAAACTAAAACTTTTACTGAAAATTTTGACAAAATGATGGCTGTAAAATGAGTGTTACTTTCGTGGACCATTGCGTCACGTTCGTGGGATTTATAATTGCATAATAATATTCATAAGTGCTGTAACCTAAACATTAGGCCATGTTAACCTGAAAAAATGATATTGAATCTTGAATCTATAAATTCAAAACACTATATCTTCCAAACGGGATTTACGATTAGATTGAATTTCTTTTGAATTTACTCGTCTTATCAAGCGCTATAAGTTTTTTGTAGATGTATTTCAAATAAGCAAGAATTGGAATTTGACACGAAGGTGACGATGAGAAGGACGTAGTTATGCGAACCGTATACAGTTGAAATCCTCATTATACAATTGCCACGCTCAAAAAAGATCCTGGCGTTATATTGACTCCTTACCATAAATAAATGTCACCTTGGATACCAACCCACATTATAAAAGTTCTTAAAAAATAAACGAGAACCATGCTGCCTATTTTCTAATACAGAGCTGTTTAAATATGCTAAATAGAACCACAGCTCATGGTACCTCCTTTTCTTCATCAGATGTTCAGTACTACCTAGTTCTATTATGCAAACTGGAACCAAGCCACATGGTTTTTGTTAATATACATATTATAAAAAAAGAACCATGTTATTTGGTTCTAGTCTGCATATCAAATACAGTTGACAAGGAAAAACTAAAAAGCTTAGTTATTTTTAAACAGTTAGTTGTTGTGTTTTGCATTTCACTAAATTGAATGATTTTAGTCGCATCGACATCTATGTCTACCAAAAACTACTAAATTCACATATTAACAAAAAAATTAATTAGCTTTCGAAAACCTTTCACATTCACTTCATTATGTGCGTGTATGTGCGTGTGCTGCGTACGTTTGTTCTAAACAGCAAAACAATAGCAAAACAGAACCAACCTACAACATGTCAATTTCGAGATAATTAGACTCTTTTTGGAAAAACTATTGAAGAAAAGTTATCTGAATAATATTATGGAAATATGCGGAAAGACCATTAAGTACTTACCTATTTTCATTATGCATAGTTTACGTTTTTTTCAATAAATTATCGGGTGGTTCTTTATTGCAAAAATATATTTTGTGGTTGGGCAAGGTTTTGTAAACCAGTAAAAAGAATAAAAATAAATGAAATAAAAATAAAAATACTCTTGTTTTATCACAAAAATTTAAAAACAATGGGCACAAAATGATAAACCCTTCTAAAATATAAAATGACAAAATACTTTTAACAAATAAAACAATTTACACACCATGGTTAGAGTACAATATGTCCAACAATTTTAAAATATAAAATTATTAACCACTTTTTAAATAAAACCATTTACACAACACAACTTAAAAACTCTGCATATCAAAATCAGCATTCTACATGTTTATGCTGTCATGTTATTGGCGTCTACCTCTATGTTAAAGTCTAGTTCATCAGAAAAGCCGTCGTCAATGTCGTCTACAACATTCCTATAACCTGTAATACTTGTAAAAACCTTGTGCATCTTTTGGTATGAGATACAATAAACTTTTCAAATAATTTAATTTTGTTCATGGATAATTTTCCGGTTGGCCAAAGAGGGCACATTATATCTTTGGATAATGGAATAGCATTGTTTTTTATCTTTATTTAGTTTTGGGCTTTTGTCCACGTGGATATACCAGCCCCATTGTATCTTCCCAATTGTGTGTAATTTGTTATATAAATAAAAAGTGGTTAGTCATTTTATATTTTTTAATTGTTGGTAATTTTATACTCTAACCATTGCGTGTAAATGGTTTTATTAAAAAAAAGTATTTTATATCTTAAAAGAGTTTGTCATTTTATGCTCTAACTATTATCAGTGAATTGTTTAATTAAAAAATATTATGTAATTTTATATTTTAAAAGTGTTTGTCATTTTGTGCTCTTACCAATGTTATTGAATTTTTGAGATAAAATAGAGTATTTATATTATTTTATACTTGTTTACAAAACCCTTTTGCTATTTAGAACCAACCCACAAAATATATTTTTGCAATAAAGAACCAGAACAAGAAATTTTGGGGGTCAAAGTTGCTCGCGTCCGTAGGTTTACCCTTGAGACCCTACACGTGATCCCTGGGTGGTGCTAAATGAGTGACACCAACTGAGTGGTAGAGCCACGCTGCGTTGCAGCACACATTGGGCCGGCTCGCCCGGCGTAATACCACCCTCTCACTAATATTCGGCGTGAAATAATGGCACTTGGTGCTGTTGTGTTTCGTCCGACCAGTGAGGGTTCCGGAGGCCCCTTCCCCCCCCCCCCCCCCCCCCTCCTCCCAATTCCTATTCCTTCCTTAAACCTATTCCTCCCTTAAAGGCCGGCAACGCGTCTGCGATTCCTCTGGTTTTGCGGGTGTCCATGGGCGGCGGTGATTACTCTCCATCAGGTGACCCGCCTGCTCGTTTGCCTCCCTCTTATATAAAAAAAAATAAATAATAATAATTGAAAAAAAATACTTACACTATGCAAAATGAAAATAATTTTCTTTCCCTATATCGTCCCTAATATTACTTACAAATGTGTAAAGTTTTTATTCTAAAATAACTTACTCAGTCTTTTCTTTAAGCGTTTTTCATAAAAGTCTAATTATCTCAAAAGTGACATGTTGTGGGTTGGTTCTGGTTTGCGTAACTACGTCTTAGAAATGCGAATTACCCAGCTATGGTTGTATTTTTAAGTATTAAATACTCTACTTCTGTTATGATTACATTTACGACAAATTGTTATGTTAACTTGCCAGTGGACGCCTTCCGCTCTCTACCATTTATTTAAATATGCTTTCCGTGGCAGCCTATAAGCTTTCGACTGTGTAATACATGATTTAATCTTGACTCAACTTGAAAATCTAGGCGTACGTGGTATTGCATTAAAACTATTTGAAAGTTACCTAAAAAATAGAGAACAATATACAGTGATTGACGTTTTCAATAACGCCAATAAAACTTTTGAGGAAGTGTCATCTAAATCTGGTAAAGTAATTCTCGGAGTATCTCAAGGTAGCGTTCTTGGCCCTCTTCTTTTCTTAGTGTATGTTAACGAGCTTTCAGCGGTACTAAGTCATTTATGTGTTATGTTTGCACATGATGCCACAATTTTTATTTGTATATATATACTTTGAATCTTAAAATAAATATGAATAACACTAAAGGAGAACGCGTACTGGCGTACAACCCCACAATGTTCATGTTTTGGTACCATATTTGCATAGTTGGTTCCTTAATTTTTTCTCATTATTTTCCATTAAATGTTATATTTTTAGAAGTCCGGGGTAAAGAAAAATCGTAAAGCGAAATAATATTACTAAAACTAATAACGAAACGCATTTCAACTAGCAGATACTATACGCAAAAAGAAAATCTGCTGTCAGAGTTGCCTGGCATAAAAATATCGATTTATCGATTTTGAAATCGATTCTCAAATAGCTAATTAAGTGTTATTATTGTTAATCTAGTTTCGATTAAAAACTTATTTGTGCAACTATTTAAGAGCTTAAACCTATAAAATTACACACTTTTTATCTTAAAATGGTTGATTATTTACTTTTGTTATTTATAATTTATATTATTTCTAAGATTGATTTTCTTATCGATTTGTTTCTCGTAAGAAGACGAATGAAACTACTTGCAACACTGTCAATGTCAATTATTGATTGTTCTGTGTTAATTAATTGAGCTTGTGGTCAACGTAATAAAAAAATTGTGTGTTTTATTTTAAAAGTTCATTTCTTACCTACCTACTTATTTTGCGTAAAGCCGCTTTGTGAATGTGATAATGAAATGAACACAAACAATATTGTGTTGTGCTTGCGCAGTCAGTACTTATAACTGCACTTTCGTGATAGTTTTACTGTCTGATTGGGTGATACATTACCATCATTAGGTCGAGTATGCAATGCATTTGGATTGGATCGCATCAAGCGGCATTTACTGACGAACAAGAGTCAAGCCTTAGTCGACACTATTCGTTTTTGGTCATATCCCTGAGAGGTAAGTCGTACATAGTACGAAATATGTCGTCAACCATTTTAGACATCTAAACCACATGATACATACTTGGTGCAGCAATGCACCTCTGTATCTGTTACTACTAATATTCTACTATTTTGTTGACCAATTAATAAACTTCATCCATGCTCTTATTGTTTTAGGCAACACCTTCTGATTATATTTGTCATGCTTCCTGAGAATTAGCAACCCATTATATTGCATCTGAAAGTAAAACTACAAGGCATGTTGGCCATCGCCATGACGTTTTGTATGTGGACGTTCTATTTTAAGAATGAGCAGACGAAGAGTTGTCTTTCAAGAGCCAAATGAAGAGGAACAAAGGATGACTAACATAATTTCGAATTTGATTAGACCACGAGAGGTAACACCTATATTTACTTATTGACTACCTCCGTGGTGGAGTAATATGTACACTGGTTTTCGTGCTGATGCCTACTCTGAGTTCCTGGGTTTGAATCCCAGTAGGGGCAAATGTTTCTATGAAGAATACGAGCATTTGTACCTGAGGCCATGACTATTTACCTATATAATAATTCTACTAAATACATATACATATATACCATACATTCCGATTCCCATCGGCTTCCCTATAAGAAATCCCACTCCAGGGATCCACCATGCAGATCTTAATAATTATGTCAGTAATTAGTGCCACCAATGAGTTAAACATTCATGTTTATTATTGTCTGATTTGTAAATTCTTGGCCGGCTTACCTTCGCCGTATTTCCCCAAACACATCCCTCGCCACTGTTATTACTACTATCACAACTGCATTTTTACCCATTGGCCTAGTATAACATATCACAAGCCTTACTTACTTAAACTATCAATTTGTTACCTGAGACACTCCAGATAGTAAATATTTAGATCAGTATTCTTGTATTATAGAGAGGTCAGCGGGCTAGGCTAATTGGTGTAAGATTAAAAAATATTTACTTTACACTCTGTTACTTTTGTAATTTAATTGTGATTGTTTATTTCAGTTTTCTTCAGAAAATAAAGCTTGTGTTCCTTGTTGGCCCCGAGCTCAAGGAGCTTCATGTAGAAGTGGACAGCCAGAGTTTTAACTGCATTGTGGGGTTACGAACTGTTGGGTGCTGCTCACAGATTTGCTTGCCATGAAGGCATGACTAGACCTGCTCCACTTTTCGATGATGTTATTTTAAGAGTGCCCTTAATTACTTTATAATTTAATATTAAATATGTGACCAAACTAAATTGTTGTTATATTTTCACTGAGCAAATGCTAATATGGTAAAACATTTCTCGTCTGTGTGTATGTACAATTGTGAAACTTCCCTGTAGAAAGACCAGTTGAGTTTCTGATTTATTTAAAATGTTTTCATCATATTTTTTAGGATTATATTATATTGTTTACCTTTGATGAAGTAATTTATTAGTAGTATCTACTGGGAAGATCCTCGATTGTAAGTACTGTAAATATATGCATTCTGAGCAGTAACTGGTAGACTAATATTCCTATCTCAGAGACAATTATTTTAACCACTAGCTTCCGCCCGCGGTTTCACCCGCGTGATTCGCGTTCCTATAGGAATATCGGCATAAAAAGTATCTATAAGCCAAAGATCAAGTCAATTGGTTGCTTAGTTAGGGCGTAAAGGATGGACAAACAAGTCACTTTCGCATTTATAATAATAAATATGTAGGATAGGAGATGATTTCAACTTAATGTTGGTATAGGTAGGTAGGTAGTCTAAAGTTGCGACTACAAAAGAGGGAACGTGTATACCTACTTCTATTGTTTACATCTATGACTTTCATCATGTTTTAAGTATTTTGCTGTTATTTATCAAAACACAGATGGGTAGTTTATGTCTTTTTCTTTTAAATAACCAAGCACAAAGATCTGAATAATCACAGTCGCAGCAGTTCCTGATAGGTATCCTATCCTATCTATCTATCTTCTAGAATCTATAACTCGGGCTTAACAATACATAGGTACTTACTTACTTAATATTGAAATGCACTACTTAAGTACCTACCTACCTATTTTAGTTCGATTCACGATTGATCTTTATATCAATCAATCAAGGCGCGAACGTACTATTTATTTTGTTACTGCCAGAATTGTCTGTCCGTCCCTCCCTGTCACTCAACTGTCAATGTCAATCAAATACAGGGAAAAACCTAACCTTAAAAAATTATCGAAATACAAGTATAACTTTTAAACCCCAACATTTAAAATTCTGTTAATTTATGAAGTAATTCTCAATAATATAATCTACCAAATGTGTAAGTCTCATTGCCAAACATGAAAATTGTAGGCCTGTACAAAATCTCCATAGTACCCTGCCATTGTCCTTTGTACAATTTCGTAATTACAAGACGAACTCATTTAAATTAAACATTAAGGATTATGAGTCTAACTCGAAAATAGAAGAAGTTAACGAAAGCAACTTTCTTGTTGTTTCGATAGACTCAAATTTAAATTGGAAATCTCGTATTTATAACATAAATAGAAAGATTTCTAGTTATAGCTATGCATTATCTATTCTGGCAGAAAATTCCTCTTTTGAAATTGTGCGAACTGCTTATTGTGGTAATGTGTATCCTCTCATAACGTACGGGATTATTTATTGGGGTAATTCTGTTAATTCACATAGTACTTTCATACTACAAAAGAAATGTATACGCATAATTTACAACATGTATTATGATGATACCCTTAGAAATGTATTTAGAGAAAAGAGATTACTTACTCTTACTGATATCTATATTCTAGAAATTTGTGTATTCATTAAAAACAGCATAGACTTGTTTAACTGTAAATCTCTCCGTAACCAACGTCTTAAGTAGGTATAGATATAATTTAAATTTACCAATTGTCAATAATAATGTTTATGATAAGAGTACTTTCATACATGGTATTAAAGTGTATAATCATTTACCTACTAATTTAAAGGCATCGAATGGTCATATATTTAAATTAAAGTTAAAAACTTGGTTATTTAATAATGATTTCTATACACTAAATGAATACTTTAGTTTCAAGACTAATTAATTTGTTAAATTCACGATGAATTTTGTAAATATTAATGTTAATAATATTTATTTGTGTACATTGCATGCCTGATCATGGGCAAACTGTTGATACTATATATTTTTTTAAGAACTTGTTACACAGTTTAAGCAATAAAGGAATTCTATTCTATTCTATTCTATTCACAGTATAAATATAATATAAGCTAAAGCAGTACGGAAAGTAGGCTTTTTTGTTGTTTTATATACCTACGCGCCAATTGAGCGTTAGGGTTGTCCTCTTATTTTTGTAAAATTGAAAAAGTTTTTTGAGATAACTAGCAAAGCATAAGGGTTGTCACTTTTAATTTTTATAAAATTAAAAGGTATTTTTTTATTATTTATCAAAACGTTAAGTTGGGTTCTATAATGATCAAATAATCGAGTGAATTGACTAGTTTACAAACAAAACAGTGTAATTAAAAAATCTTCAAAATTCTAAGAAGTCTTTATTCTTCGTTATTAATTATAAATTACTCACTGAAAAATACTTTCGCCTGCTACGACACGTTCGAAAAGCTTTATTATTAAATTTTATATACTTAACGTAAACAAATTTCATCCAATTAATAACTTTAATAAATTATCCGATAACATGGACACAGCACTATAAAATTGATTTTGTCTACGTCTTTGTAAATTAATACAGCTACTTATTTAAATAATTAATACAGCCGAGCCGTAAACTACGCAATACACTTGCGGTATTTTTAAAAATCGCGCGGATAGCACTCGCAATACAATAATACACAACAGTGACCACTCGTCTCGACGCGGTACCTACCACAGAATAAATAATAGTACTACGTATGCGCTACTGAGAGCACTGCGATGTCCGCTTATGAAAATGAAAATGAAATGAAAATAATTTATTCGTGTCACGCACACATGTAAATATACAATTTTAAACAAAACTATGTTATTGTGACACAGAAAAGGTATCCACTCAGCATTAGTCAAGACACCAAAGGTGCCCCGACGCTGATCTTCCGCGGAAACCTAGAGAACAACAGAAAACAGCATAATATAGCATATATTATGCTGTTTTCTGTGACTGACTTCGCCTATGATAAATAATTCTAAAACGTAAAATTAAAAACTATAAAAACATATATATCAAAACATTCTAGTAAAAACAATATCAACTAAACTAAAACTCTGCAACAATACTTCAATAAACATTACATTAGGTACCCTATCCCATTTATAAAATAAATAAATAATTGTAAATACAGTTTCTGCCTAAAATGTAAGCTGTTTAAATATTTTATGAAAATAAAAATAAAAACCGTAGGACAGCAAACCTGACACAGCAACAGTCAGTTTTTAAGCTTTTGCATTTCTAAAAGATACTTTTTATAATTTAACTTAAAAGATTTTACTGATAGAGAGGTATATTATTCCAGCACTTAGTGGCAGCGTATCGAAAGCTACCACGGAATGCAGCGGTGCTGTGCCTTGGGCAGATAAGACGGGTAGCTGTCCTCACTTCACGCTGAGAAAATTTAAGTTTATTGAAAAGGTAGGATGGCATTCGCGTTTGCACAACACCAAAAAGAAGACAGGCAAAATGAAGGGAACGCCTGGTCTCCATAGTCATAAGATTACCCAGATTGAGGTAACATGAGCTCTACGTGGGATGGTAAAACAAAACCGAGCACAGGCGTTTTGTACACGTAGAATTAATTTCTTGGAATAGGTAGGTAAAGATACACCCACCTATAACCGTGTCAGCATAATTAAGCTTAGAAAGTATCAGGGACTCACAAAGGTTTATTCTAATGTTTATATTTAAATAGTTTCGGACCTGATACAAGACCCTGAGCCTAAAAAAGCAATTTTTAACAGTTTCAACGACGTGGTTGTGAAACTTGAGCCTATCATCTATCAACACGCCGAGACTGCGAGCCTCTGTCACTTATTCTATAGTTTCTTGACCAATCTGTACCAACGGAGTAAAACTATTGATCCTGTGGATTTGAGTATTAGAACCCAGGCTAGCTTAGGAGCCTTGTAAAGACGTGCGTCTGTGGGCGTGCGTCGTTTCGAGCGTTTGTACGTAGCTTCCTTACTGCTCTAGCTCATATTTATACTGTGCTATTAGTAAGGCAGCACACTTTATAAAGTAATTTGTATCAAAACTTCATAATATGTCTCTCAGAAATAAATGTTGCATAATACCAAAAAGCCTATAAAGTCTCCTATTTTAAGGTAACATGATTTAATAAGAGATATTGCGATTTTAAACTTTCTTATAGAAAGTTTTAAATCGCAATGTCTCAGCTAAATAAACGTTTTTTAGTGTCCTCTACAAAGTATTTAAGTAGACCCCTGTATTTTATTAAAACCTGCAAAGTTTCATTAAAATTGGCTCATTATTTTGTAAATTTTTTAACTTAGTAGTAAGTATGGAAAACCGAAATGCGTACATACTACTCTGTCAAGAAAGTAGGTACCGGAAAAAGATCAATAATACACAAAATGTTAGTTATTCATCCAAATTTGTTTTATCGCCTTCAAAGTCAGCGCTATATACGTTACACTAGATAGGCCCTTCCGAACACGCACTATGTTCCACTCAGCTGCGGAGTCGACTCGGCACCTTGCTTTAGTGTGGCTTTGACATTCGCGCGTGCGGAGCGGCGAAAATAATTCTTTATCTCTTTTCAAAGTGTACACCTAGACGTTTACTACAATTCAGTTGTCAAGTAAGTGAAATTAATTGTTATTCAAGTTATTATTAAGTAGTTTTATCGTATTATTAGAATAGAAAAGATATTTTTTTGATTATTGTTATTGACAATCTATTTGGGACGCCATCTTGATACACACTACGTTGTCTTTGACCGATCTGGCGCTGCGGCGCTGCGATGTCTGTATGTTGATTAGACGACATTTAAATGTTTAAGCGCTGCAGCGGCTGCAGCGAACTTTAGGTCTCTCATTCCAGAATTTGAACAAATGGTTTGTATGAACGTTCTTGTCTATTCTTCTAGGTCAATGTTCAAAGTATGCTCCTTCAGAAACGATACACTTACGCCAACGAATAATCCAATCATCAAAACATTTTCTTAACGCTATTTCCGTAATTGAGTTGAGTTCTCGCCGCGAATTCTCCTTTATGTCTTCTACCGAATGAAAACGGATGCCACGAAGTGGTGACTTGAGTTTAGGAAAAAGAAAAAAGTCGGCTGGAGCCATATCTGGTGAATAAGGTGGTTGTTCGAAGGTATTTGTTGAGTTTTTGGTCAAAAATTCGTTCACAATGATGGCCTTGTGCAAAGGCGCATTATCGTGGTGCAAAATCCAAGAATTTTCTTTCCAGAATTTGGCCTTTTTCGTCGAATTTACTCTCTTAAACGCCACATTACGCTCAAATAATATTCTTTATTTACCGTTTGACCTTCCGGCAAAAATTTCGAGTGCACAACACCGCGATAGTCAAAGAAAACAGTCAACATGACTTTGACTTTTGATCGACTTTGGCGTGGTTTTTTCGGTATCGGTTCAGTCGGAAGGCGCCACTCCGAAGCTTGTTGACTAGTTTGCATGTCAAACTCGTAAACCCACGTCTCCTCATCAGTAACAATGCGTTGTATGAATGTTGGGTCGGAATTGACTCGTTCTAGCATGTCCTCAGCGACCATGCGATTGAGTTTTTGGAGAAAATTCAGGTCTTTTGGTACTAGCTGAGCGGCAACAGGTTTCATACCAAAGTGATTGTTTATTAAAATGGTACGGATCGACTCATGAGACACAGAAAGTTCAGCGGCTTATCTCTCAAACTTGAATCAGGATTTTCAGTCACCATTTCCTTCACTTTTGCGATGTTAACTTCAGTTGAAGACGTTGATGGCCTACCAGAGCGAAGCAAATTTTCCATCATATCTCGACCGCTTTTGAACGCTTTGTACCACCCATAAGCACGTGTTCTTGATAAAGTCGATTCACCGTAAGCATTCTGTAACATTTTCAGTGACTCCGAACACGAAATTTCATTAGCTACGCAAAATTTAAGACAAACTTTGTTCGATGTTTTTATCCATTATGAAATTCACAATACACACTAGATATAAACTAACTAAAAACAGCACTGTATTTAATCTAACAGATGCAACTCAAACTCCGCGCCAAAATGGATAACAGTTGTGCCAATCTAACAACAAAAAAAAACAAAAAATTTAATTTGGATAAAAAATATAATTTTTATCCGTGCGGTGACGGAGAAAGAATACCAATCGCCGCCCCTCTCTCCGTCCGGTGGGTGTCGTAAGAAGCGACTAACGGACTCTTTCGAGCGATGATCTGCTCCACTGGTGGTAGGGCTTGACCCGTCTGGTTGGTGACCACCGTACGCATGGTGTAAAACCCGTCAAGTGACTGCTTGTCGGTCGCGTTTCGGGATCAGCCAGCGTATAACCAGAGCTCGAGAGGATGATGCTGCGATGTATTTGGTCTGTGGAGGCTTCCGTCAAACCAGTGCCAGGAGGACTTCGTTAACCTGCCGACCAGGGAGACCCGTAGAAACGGTTGTCCCGCTGGCCGCCCGTGGCACAGTACAGGGGCCCAAGCGAGCCTAACCAGCTCGTGAGGCTGCCTCACCATGTCACGCATAATCTCGGGGTGGTCCGTCGTGCCGGTTGGTGACCGGAAGGTGGGGTCCCGGCGGCCATTCCCGGGGGGGTTCGGGGGCCCTTCCGTTCGGCAGGTTAATAATACTCGTCTGTGGGCAAATTCCTGGGGAAACAGGCCACCACACTTTGACCATTCGCATCGCGGCATCATTTTCTCGATTCACGCCTCTCTCTTTCCACTCCTAAAATGACAGCGCCTAACAACAAAACTGGTACTACAGCGGTGCACACCCCCACCAAAACCTTACCGTTTGAGGTGGAGTTCGCTAACGTCCGTGGACTCCATGCAAACCTCAATGCCGTCCACCACCATCTTGAGACGGCACGGCCAGCAATGTTGTTCCTGACGGAGACGCAAATAATCCGCCCAGCTGACACCACCTACCTGAACTATCCCGGCTTTGTGCTTGAAGAATCCTTCAAAGCCAAAGCCGGAGTTTGCTTATTCGTTCGGGCGGATGTTTGCTGTCGCCGTCTGCACTGTCTGGAGGACCCTTCCTTCTCCCTCCTAGTGGTACACGTCGACTTAGGCTCTCATTGCCGTGTCTACGTCTGCGTCTACCGATCCCATAACGGCGACATGGAGACAACTCGACTAATTGAACATCTTAGTCGGGTAGCAGATGATGCGCAGGAGCGGTTTCCATCGGCGGAACTGGTGTTTTTGGGGGACTTCAACGCCCACCATGAATTGTGGTTAGGTTCCTCCAAAACAGACCATGCTGGTAGAACTGCCCACGCATTCGCTCTCACGCATGACCTGACGCAACTGGTGAACCAGCCCACCAGGATCCTAGACATAGTTGGCCATGCGCCCTCCTTACTCGACCTTCTGCTGACGAGTCGCCCAGCTGGATACCTGGTGGAGATTCGAGCTCCTTTAGGTTCCTCGGATCACTGCTTGATATCCAGCACAGTGCCCTTGGCATCGCGCCCGCCAAAAGCGGTTTCGAAACGCCAGATTTGGCACTACGCGTCGGCAGACTGGGACGGGATGCGGGAGTATTTTGCATCCGTCCCTTGGAGGCAGCGCTGCTTTAGTGGGAAGGACCCGACCGCTAACGCCACTGCCGTTGCTGATGAGATAGTATTAGGAATGGAATACTATATTCCACACTCCTATGTCATCAGCAAAGGCAGACGCAACCGCTGGTTCAATCGCGAGTGTGCCAGCGCTGTTGAGAGCAAACAGACGGCATACCGCGCTTGGATCAGAGGTAAAGCTCATGGGGCTCCCGAAACTTGCTCGCTAAAAGCAGCCTATAATAATGCCACTAAGTCATGTAAGAGGGCCTACATTAGAGCGGATGCCCAGCGCGTTGCACGAGTAGGCCAAGAACTCCTGACGCATCCTACGGGCAGCCGTAGCTACTGGCGTCTGGCCAAAGCCGTGCAATCCAACTTCTGCTAACCCTCGCTGCCACCACTGAGATGTCTTGACGGAACTTTAGCTCACAAGCCGCAGGAAAAGGTCGATCTCCTGGCCAAACTCTTTGCGGCTAACTCCCGGATCGATGACTGTGATGCACAGCCACCCTCAATTCCTCACTGTGGCCACACAATGTCTGATATTAAAATCAGGCAGTGTGATGTCCGTGCGGAAATGCAGTCAATCGATGTCCGGAAAGCTAGGGTCCTGATGGCATCCCAGCAATAGTTCTGAAAATGTGTGCAGCGGAGTTGTCCCTTGTGTTAACGCGTCTGTACCGTCTCTCGCTCTCTTCGGGTTGTGCAACCTAATGTGCAACCGATCCCTTAAAAAGGAGATCGGTCAGATCCGACTAATTACCGCCCTATAGCCGTAACTTCAGTGTTGTGTAAGATCCTAGAACGAATATTGAACAAACAGCTTATTCCATACCTAGAAGATCACTCCCTAATTCACGATCGTCAATATGGGTTTCGGCCAAAACGGTCAACGGGTGCGTACGTCACACATCTCTGGGGTGAGGCTATTGACAAGCGTGGCGAGTCACTGGCAGTTAGCCTTGACATAGCCAAGGCTTTTGATCGGGTCTGGCACAAAGCTCTTCTCTCCAAGCTCCCGGCATACGGTTTGCCCGCTCAGTTCTGTACCTGGATTGCCAGCTTCCTGCATGAGCGTAGAATCCGTGTCCTTTCGGATGGATGCGCTTCGCGGTTCATGTCAGTGAACGCTGGTGTTCCTGTCATGAACCGCGTGTCCTCAAGGCTCCGTTCTATCCCCCACGCTGTTTCTTCTGCATATTAATGACATGCTTCCTCTTGGAAACATTCATTGCTATGCAGATGATAGCACAGTGCATGGGGGATATAACGGGCACCCAACGGCTGGGCGGGTAGACACCGAAATGAAGCGAACAAATCTTGTCATTGAGCTCGATCGGGTGTTGGACCTCATTTCTAAATGGGGCTGTGATAATCTGGTGGGGTTTAATGCCGAAAAAAAAACACAGGTGTGCGCGTTCACAGCGAAAAAGTCGCCATTCCTTCCCCTTCCCTCTCTTCAGGGTACATCTATAGGCCTGCAGAGCAGTGTTAACATGCTCGGTATGGATATCCGCTGCGATCTGAACAAAAAGGACTACATCGAAACCGTGATTAAAAATGCCTCACGTAAACTCGGTGTCCTGAACAAGGTGCGGCGATTCTTCACGCCTGATCAGTTGTGTCTATTATACAAGACACAGGTGCGGTCTTGCGTGGAGTATTGCTCTCACCTTTGGGACGGCTCCGCAAAGTACCTTCTCGATGCCTTGGACAGATTGCAGCGCCGCGCTGTGCGCATTATCGGCAATGCAGAGGTCACTAAAACTCTTGAGCCTTTGCAATTGCGTAGAGATATTACGTCACTCAGCGTCTTTTACCGTTTATACCATGGCGAGTGCTCTGAAGAACTCTTTGACCTCATCCCTCCTTCTCCCTTCCTCCATAGGAGTACGCGTGCTGCTCTCCGGAGTCACCAATTTACAGTCTCTAACATTCCATCACGCACAAAGAAATTTGGTGACTCGTTTTTTTGCCGCACTTCCAAAAGATGGAATAGTCTACCAGCACACGTATTCCCTCCTACCTATGACATAGGGTCCTTCAAACGAGGCGTGAAGAAGCACTTTGTGGGCCGGCAGAGTAAGGATGACTGATGCTACGTCTCTTACGCTGCACCAGTTGTCCTCGCGCCTGGACCTCATTTCCACTTAACATCAGGTAGAGTGGGGTCATTTGCCGGGCTTAGTATAAAAAAATAAATAAATAAACAAATCATCTGTTCCCGAAACTTTGTTGACAGAATGTACATTAATCTTATCTTATCTAGTGGGGCCTGCAGAGGTCTCCCTCTCGCAGCAGCACGTCGACCCATTGGGATCTTTTGTGCAACCCCGTCCTATCACTCTGTTTCCTTAGTGAAAACGACTGCCATAAGTTTGGCAATGTCTCTGAGGGCGAAGAGCCTAAAATCTTCTGGTTTCTGGTAGGCCAATCCCTCACTATTTTGACTCACTATTTTCCTAGCAAGGGAGTCACAGTCACACAGTAAGTGATGCATGGACTCCGTTTTCTCCCCACATGCCCTGCACAAGCTGTCTGTTGCTAGTTGCATTCTATGGAGCCATCATATAATTACGACTTTTGTCACCGAAGGCTTAGTTAGAGTCTAGGCAATTAGCACAGCAAAACTAGTCCTCCACCATAGTCCACTTTTCACCAAAAAGCGGCTGTACATATGCTCAGCGTAACAGGGTGGAGAGCCCATCGCCGCTCTATGCTGTTGGATGTATGTGCAGTCTTTACCGAAATGCGTTAACCCTCTTAAAACTTTGCTAGGTATACATCTTCGGCCTTATCGTCACTAACCGTCAAGTTACGCGCGTGTCCGTAAAACTTACTCTCATCAAAGTACCAATATAACCATATATTTTTAACTACGGTCACTGAAGGTTTCACTGAGGTCGAGCAGCACCTGAAACCGGAAATGAATAGTTTTGGGGTTAAAGATACTTGCGTCCGTAGGTTTACCCTTGAGACCCTACACGTGACCCCTGGGTGGTGCTAAATGAGTGACACTGACTGAGTGGTAGAGCCACGCTGCGCTGCAGCACGCATTGAACCGGCTCGCCCGGCGTAACACCACCCTTTCACGAATATCCGGCGTGAAATAATGGCACTAGGTGCTGTTGTGTTTCGTCCGGCCAGTGAGTGTTCCGGAGGCCCATCCCCCCCCCCCCCTCTCACAATTCCTATTCCTTCCTTAAAGGACGGCAACGCGCCAGCGATTCCTCTGGTTTTGCGGCGGGGCGGATGGGCGGCGGTGATTACTCTCCATCAGGTGACTCGCCTGCTCGTTTGCCTCCTTCTGTTATATAAAAAAAAATTATAATATTGATTTGAAATAAAACACTTAGCGGCCAAGCGCCCGGTCCGATAACCGGAGGTCCAGGGTTCAATACCCAGGTCAGGCAATGTGTGTTTCGGATGTTTTGATGCATAGCCCACGTTTGTGATCGCCGACACGCATTTGATTACGCCAAAGCCCCTTGGAGGCTCTAACCCATTCGTGGGTCAGTATATAGGCTATAGGAGTTCATATTTTTATATTTTTACTTTTATTAGAGTATATAATAACTCGAACTCAAAATATATTTATTCAATAAACTCAATTAAATAAGTACTTTGAATCGTCGAAATTTTTAACCTACACCCCCATTCAGGACGTCATTTTTTAACTGTGGCAAAGAATGGGCGCAAGAAACCACAGCGCACAGTAGTTTAAAAAGAAAATGATATGTCGTTACCATGTTATAAACACGGACCTGCAGGTCCGTGGTTATAAAATACAAAATAAGAATTTGAATGTAAAATATACGGTACTCTATATAAATTAATTATAGACAATTAGAAATAGCTGTTGGAGTGCTTGGAGCATTTCAGATCCAAGCTGTTTTGTCTTCACTTTATAATAAGCTTTTTGATAAAACTTTTCTCTGATTTTGATTTTAAATTTATTAATATCTAATTTCTGAATATCATTTAGTACTTTGATGTAAAATCTCACACAGACCCTTAAAAGAATTATTTATTTTATTGAACCTAGAAAAAGGTACTGCTAATTTGTTCTTACTTCTAGTGTTTACATTGTGAATATCACTGTTTTTTGTAAACATTTCAGTATTTTTATGAACATAAATCAAATTTTTATAAATGTATTGTGATGCAACTGTCATTATATTTATATTCTTAAATCTCTCTGAGAGAGTCAGCAGCCTTTAGGTTATAGATTGCTCGAATACAAAGCACATCATAAATTCTGAAGCACAAAGATAGTTTGAATGTCGGCAGCATTTCCCCACAGTAAAATGCCGTACGACATTACACTATGAAAGTAACTGAAATAAACTAATCTAGATGTATCAACGTCAGTTAACTGACGGATCTTTATTACTGCATAAGCCGCAGAGCTAAGTCTATTCGACAATTTAGCTATATGTGGGCCCCACTGAAGCTTGGCATCCAACGTGATGCCTAGAAACACGGTGGGTGTCCACAGGATTCACATTATTATCTTTAATTTGTACACAAGTTATTACATGCTTAACATTAGGCAATACAAATCTTACACATTTGGTTTTCCCTCGTTTAATAGCAAGTTATTTACACTAAACCAGTGAACAATCTTTGAAAGCGCATTATTCACATCGTCATAATTTGAGTGTCGTCGTTTCACTTTGAATAAAAGTGAAGTATCATCAGCAAACAATACTATCTCATGACTGTCTTTTACAAAATAAGGTAAGTCATTAATATAAACCAAAAACAAGAATGGACCAAGTATTGAACCCTGCGGAACTCCCACTGTAACACATAACCGTGTCGCTTAGCGGTGAAAGTATACTACCAATCCTTTTCTTCCATTGGGTGTCGTAAAAGGCGACTAACGGACTAAAGGTTAGTCTGAGATCAGGCAATGAGAAACGCAGAAACAGTTCACCTGTCATAGTCCACGTTTCACCAAACAGCAACTGTGCTCTATGCTGTTGGATGTATGTGCAGTCTTTAGCCCGTTAGTCGCCTTTTACGACACCTAAGGGAAGACATAGGTTGGTATATTTTGTATTCTTTTAGTGAGTCGCTATGCCACACGGCTCATTACCTCACATATTATTTCACTCTTTTATTTTATGTAAGTATCTACAAATAATTTTCAAAAATTAAATAAAAAAAGCCTATCCCTAAAGCAAAGCTGCCCCTGAATTCGCTTAGTCGGAGGTAAACATATCCGCTTCCTTTGGCTGAATTATGGCCAGACCCTCGGTTGTGCGTACATGACCTGATTCAAAAATCGGTATTACTTTCTCGCCACGTGGCTGGTAGTACTGTTTGATAAACCAACTAGTTTTTTCCCGCGGCACCGTTCGTGTTAATTTTTCGCTGTACAAAGTAGCCTGTTACCGTCTTCAGGCCCCATCTAGGTTCCAAAATTCCTCGAAATCGGTTTAATTGTTTATGCGTAAAAACGTGACAAATTATGAGTTAATTTGTCACGTGCCTAGGAATTTTTTATATTAGTTAAGACGCGAATAATTATAACTTTAAAATTGTATTTTTAATTTGATATCATTATGTAAATATTATTTAACTGTGTCACGTAGCGGTGAAAGAATACTACCACTCCCTCTCTTCCCTTGGGTGTCGTAAAAGGCGACTAACGGACTAAAGACTGCACATACATCCAACAGCATAGAGCGGCGATGGCCTCACCACCTGTCACGCTGAGCACATGTGTAGTCGATATTTGGTGAAAAGTGGACTATGGTAGAGGGATGCTTTTGCTTTCCCCATTGCCTAGTCTCTGACTAACCCTTTGAGGATAATAGTCGGGATTATATGTATGTATGTATGTATTATGTATCAATATTAGCTTTCCAATTACAGCTAAAGCTTTCGATAACACCTCTTGTATTTTTAGATATTTTTGTATATTCGTCGAATATTGTTGTATTTTTTACACAAGCCAATGCAAATAAATACAACAGTATTGAAGTGGCATTATTGTTTACGCTGAAACACTAATGACGGTAATTATCCGGCCATGTCACTGCCACATGATCAGCGTTTGACTACACAGCATATTGTGTTGATGAATTGCTGAAATGACGCTAATTTGATTTGACATAAATATTTAAATCGTAATCTCCTCTGTGCATATGTAAGCAAGGTAGTCATTTGTTTAATTAGTATACTTTACAGGGTCCTACACTAAAGGGTTACTTTACAGGGTTTATAGGGTCCTTTACAGGGTCCGTGGTCACAGGAGATTTCGACGAGAGTAATTTCTTTTCAAAGTAAACTATTATTCTTGTTACTGTGCTTAGCGTTGGCTGTCACGTTCACACGGTGCCTATGCGCCTATCTTATAAAGCGTTTATAAATAAAAAAATACTTTATTCGAGATAGCATTTATTATTTTTCTCACTAACTTTAAACGGAGCAATATTTGATGCGAGCTCAAACAAGATGGAGGTAGAGAAGAGAGAGAAAGAGACATATAAGTATCATGAGGTCTCTTTCGTGCAAATTAAAAAATATTGTTGCTGCAAAGGCATTATTATTTATGTTGACAACTACAGTTCCAAGTGAACAAGGTGTAAGATGAAAAGCATAACATTATTAATCAGCCTTGTCGTCAAATTATAAATATTAAATTGTTCTTGGCATAATAGATAGGATATACGGGTATACCCGTAAAGCCACAAATGGCTGAAGGTAAGAGTAATAAGCGTATCGTACGGAAGCAATCCTACTAGTAATACTAATGCGAAAGTATGTTTGTTTGTTCTTCAATTACGCTGTTAAAACACTAATAATTGAACGGATTATGTATGTAGTACTTATTCTTACGTAGAGCATATCTTACAATAAGATATAACTAGAATAATATTCCTATCGTCTCGTCATTATGACGACCTTCTTGTACACCGGTTTTCATGGTGTCGCCATCTCTGAGGTCCCGGGTTCGATCCCCGATCGGGTCAATTTAGAAATTATTGTTTTTCTAAATTGTCTCTCTGGGTCTGGGTGTTTTCTATGTATAAGAAGTATGTATTTAAGTATTTTAAGTATGTTTATCCGTTGTCCAGTAACCATTTAACGAGTTTCATAACGAAGTTTCTCTTGGGCTAGGTAATTGGTGTGAGTGTAGGAAAGTTTATTTATTTGTTAATTTATTTATTAGCTTAATTACTATTCACATTAGCATTAACTCCTTTTTCATGAGGAGCTCTATGGCGCAGCGGTTTAGGCGTTATGTTGCGTTCTTGCAGTTAAGCAATTTTTGCAACGCCCGGTCGACCCGGTGACCCGCCCGGGTGACCAAATTAAAAACATCTCTAGCTCCTCCGTGCTATGTAAGGAACGTGAAGCCGTTGGTTCGTTGTTGTGTTCCGACAGTTTAGAGATAAGATAGCCGTTCCTCAGCGGCTGTGGATTGCATTGCAGGTAGGGTTACCATTTAGGAATTTGAAAAGGCCTGACTAAAAGCCTGATATTTCAATAAAAGTCTGGAATTTTTCGCCACATAATTGAAACATTACTCACTTTTAATATTTTGTTTGATTAAAGACTTATTTGATATTACTTAATATGTAGTTTTGATACACATATTAAAAAATCCGGTCAAATTAAAGAAAATATAAAAACTGTAAATTTTTATTCTGAAATAAATGATTATTATTATTATATTATTAAAGAGCCGGACTAGGGTCTAAAAGTCCGGACGGATGGTAACCCTAACTGCAGGGCTAAGGGCTCCATCATTGAAATCTAAATCAAGTCATCACTACAATTGATGGATTTGGCGTAATCACCGCGCTTGCCAAATACCGGGTTGGTGATCACAAACCCGGGATGTGCATCGAAAAATCGGGAACACACTTTGCCTACCTGGGAATGGAACCCTGGACCTCCGGTTATCGGGTCGCCACTCGGCCATCGAGGTGTTACCGCCATATAAAATAATCTTTATAAAAAATGTGCGTAATTAGTGCATTGGATGATTATGCTATAATTAACATAAAGATAGAATAATTTTCATCTCTTCTCTGTATAAACGTAATCAGGTGCGTAGCATTGACTGATAATAAGAAATGCGTGTCGTCAACATACATACGTACTTACATACCTACATGCGAAGGCAGTCCTTTGCCATAGTCCACTTTTCACCAAAAAGCGACTGCACATGTGCTCAGCGTGCCCGGTATTGACGAGCCCATCGCCGCTCTATGCTGTTGGATAAATGTGCAGTCTACAGTCCGTTAGTCGCCTTTTACGACACTTTTACGACACGCGTTATCAATCTAAATAATAACTTCATTTTACAATGAAAACACTATGAAACTACTTTTGAATACTTACTTAATTTTAATTGTTTATTATTACTTATTTATTTTCGAAAGGTAATGAAAGGAACGAGTGGCAAAACTTTTGGCAGAACAAGAAATTAAAAAAGTACATTGAATATTTATAAATGTTGGATCTCTTGTAAAATATTGAAAACAGGTTACACTACAGAAGAAAGAGGTCCTACTAGGTACTTAATTTGTACCTAGGGTAGGGTCCTTCAAACGAGGCGTGAAGAAGCACTTTGTGGGCCGGTAGAGTGAGGGTGACTGATGCTACGTCTCTTACGCTGCACCAGTTGTCCTCGCGCCTGGACTTCATTTCCACTTAACATCAGTAGAGTGGGGTCATTTGCCAAGCTTAGTATAAAAAAAAAGTACTTAGCATTGGTTCTGTGATATTTTTAATGCTCTGTCAATTATCATCAGCCTATAAGCGTCCCAATGCTGGTCAGACCTCCCCTCAAGAATAATAAAACATCGGGTATAACGAAACGTTGAAAAAAATGACTGCCTCAGGTGTGAATCGAACTCACGTCCTCTGCAATTCGGCGGCTGTTGCGACCACTCCGCCACCGAGGTATTGGTTAGACCTTTCGATATTTTTTACGCTTTTGACGTTATGATTCCCAGTTGAGGTAATATTTTTTTTTTCAACGTTTCGTTATGTTCGAGTTTATTTGCAACCCACCAACCCGCACTAGGCCAGCGTGGTGGGTTATGGCCCAATATCCCCACGTGCTATTGTTTCACGTGGGAGGCCTGTGCCCAGTAGTGGAACGTTTATAGGCTGATGATGAGTTTATTTGAACGTTATTAACGCACAAAATTAAATATACCTTTATGTAATTTATTATTATGAGTCAATCCCTTGAGGATTGTAAAACCAGACACAATTAAAAATCAATTGTTTTGCGACCGCCGGCGGTCTTATGATCCTTGACCTATTCATTAATGGCTTCGCGTAAAGCATTAAGCCAATTTAAGTGGTATATATTTTAAAAGTACATTAATTTAGTATTGTACGGTAGATGGAATTAAATTGAAGTCTCACAACACGTGTTGTTGCTAAAAGACTACGGGAGAGACTCATCAGATAAATAATTATCACAATATTATACTTACCTTACAAATTTTACACTTCACACGAAAAATCTAAATTTACGCAGACAAAGCCACGGGACGAAGTAGGCTATATATATCGGGGTATACCACCGAATCATTACGGCGACCCTGTTATGCCTGTGCTCTCTCCCGCCATTCCCCCGACGTTCGGGATACGGAGCTTTTCAGCAAACATTTCGGCGAAGGGATAAATTGATGAATGCCAGAGAGTATTTTCGGTCAAGTTTTGAACAGATTTTTTTTTGCAATCGCTGTTTTTTTTCCCCTTTTTTGTAATTTTTTTCTGATCTTGTTTTGGTGGGGTCCGTTTGGCCCCGTTTTCCTTCTGGTTGCGTTGGAACAGTTTCAGATATGCACGGTGTTTTTTTGTTGACATCATTTTTTGTCGCTATAATGTTGAAGGTTTTTCTTTTAAAACAATATTGTTTCTCGGAGAGTGAGCATCTTTGATTTTAGACTTGTAGACAATTTCTATGGTACTTGAACACGTTCAATTTGACACAAAATGTACAATAGGGTCACGAACAAATCATCGAGTATAAAAAAGTAATAATAATAAAAATTCTTTATTTGCATCAAACACGGTATTTAAGATGGTATTATACAATAAAAGTACAGTCGTGTTTCACCAAATTACAACTGGCATGCAAATATAATAATTAACAATTACCTTTTAATGATGTGTAATAATCAAATTTAAACATTTTATAAAAAATCGTAAGTAATATTAATTAATTAAAAACAATAAAATAAATTAATAATTAAAATAATAATAATAATAATGAAATAAAAATAAAAATAAAATAAAATAAATAACAACTAATTTTATGGTATACACGGAAAGAAATTATTAGTTGGGTTTACCATATTTCAACAAAATTTTAGGGTTAATATAGCACCTACTCTTGAGTTTTGTTGAATGAACAAAAACTGTATTTATCTTTTGTTGTTTTAACGTATTTATTTTGTAAATTTAACTTTAAAAATGGTTATTTCAACAACTTGAACAGTAAAATCAACAATTACATATTGAATTATGCATGAATTGTTACGCCAACATGTACAAATAGGTGAAGACAACTGTTTTCATATCAACAAAAACTTTTCTGTGAAAACAACAATCTGTTCATGTTGCTTTAACCCATCACTTTGTTAATTCAACTAATGTGTCGCCAACCCGTGCAAAATCAACCTTTTTGTTCTTTCAGTGTACGATACCTTTACCATGGAGCTATAACGCCACATGTAGTTTATAAACTTTCTACTTAATAAAATTGTCTCATTGCTTTGTAAAAACAAACCGAAACACATTTAGTCCGTCCTGGGAATTGAACCCTGGACCTCCGGTTATCGGGCCGCACGCTTAGCCGCTAGGCCATCGAGGTTCATTAAATTATGATAATTTATGCTTCTAATTCTACTGAGTCCTCATTGGACGGTTCATAACATGCAGCAAGAGATCAATACTGAATTGCTAAGCGTAAAAACGCCGCACAACATGTCGTATTATATTGATACTAGCGGCCGCTCGCGGTTTAACCCGCGTGGTTCCCGTTCCCGTGGGAATATCGAGATAAAAAGTATTCTATGTGTTAATCCAGATTATAAACTATCTGTATGCCGAATTTCATCCAAATCCATTCAGTAGTTTTTACATGAAAGAGTAACAAACATCCATCCATACTTACAAACTTTCGCGTTTATAATATTAGTAGGATAAGATACTCATATTACTAACTCAATGTTCTGCATCTCATCATCATCATCATCATCATCATCATCATCATCATCATCATCATCAGCCTATTAACGTCCCACTGCTGGGCACAGGCCTCCCACGTGGACAATAGCACGTGGGGATATTGGGCCATAACCCACCACGCTGGCCCAATGCGGGTTGGTGGGTTTTAACGACTGTCATCTTACGACAACAACCGGGACCAACGGCTTAACGTGCCTTCCGAAGTACGGAGGAGCTCGAGATGTTTTTAATTTGGTCACCCATCCAGCGACCCGGCATTGCGAAAGTGGCTTAGCAAGCAAGATCGCAAGCCGAATGCGCTAGCCGCTGCGCCATTGAGCTCCTCATCGTCCCATCAGTAATATAAAAAATACATAGGTACATACTTAGATTTACGAATGGTTAGTCAGAGACTAGGCAATGTGGACTGCAGAATCAGTCCACTGCCATAGTCCACTGCCATAGTCCACGTTTCCAAATTACAACTGCACTTATTGTGTTTAAAATGATCTTTAAAATGAGCATTTTAAAGAAATATCAGTAATAAAAGGCATTTGGTATAAAACCATGCAGAGTGAGCCTCCTCGTATACCTTGGTTTACGAACGTGGAGGTTAGTACAAAATATATTGTACTGTTGCACTGACTTCGTTCCGGTCACTTTCCGTCTAACAAGTTAGCTTTCCTAATGAAAAAATCAGATTCTCCGAATTGTAATGTGTGTAATAAACTAGAGGATGTGCAGCACTTGTTGAAGGAATGTGCCAAAAATCAAAGAGAGCGACAATCATTGACGAATCCATTAAATCTTAAAATGTCTGATGTTGGATTATATAAATCTATTTCGGCAAACCCTACATCAGACGAAGCCAGACTTGTCTGTGATATGGTCTTGGTGAGTCGTCAATGATTGGTAGATATCACTGGACAGATAAGTGCTAAGTATCTGTTATTACTAATTAATTAAGGATTGTATAGAATCATGTTAACAAAATATTACGTTGTTATCTAAGCTTAAGTTATGATGGGACTGACTTAACATAGTGTAAAGTCCCTAAAAAAAAAGAAGAATAAAAAATGCTTGATTTGAGTACGTTAAATGTCCCCGTACAGTATACAGTATGTGGTGACTATAATGTAATTTTTGTTTATTTTATTAATTTATTACAAATGTCCTACAAAACCGATTAATTCGGTTTGACTGTGAGATCAAAAGTCTCATTTTAATAGTTATAAGCTCTCATGTAAGTGACAATTAATTGTCTAGTGAGAATAAATCTTTGAACTGAGGTGCACAGCGTGTAGCATGGGTGGTGAACCTATATCGTCGCTCTATGCTGTTGGATGAATGTGCAGTCTTTAGTCCGTTAGTCGCCTTTTACGACGCCTAAGGAAAGAGAGACGATTGTAGCATTCTTTTAGTGAGCGGCTATACCACACGGCACGCCAATATAAATGTAAGATTCGATTCATCAATCTATAAAAGTATAGATAGGTACCTACTATTACTGAGTCTAATACCTACTCCCCACATGGATATTATCTACTATATTACTACTACTCTTAAGAAATAGGGTTGTAACCTTAGCACGCGAACTTCGGATATTTTAATATGGTCACCCATCCAGTGACACGCCATTGCGAAAGTTGCTTAACTTTTACGATCGAAACCCCCCAAAAAACAGCAGCCTAAAAACTGTTGAAAAAAAGGTTGTCCCATAAAAATTACACCATTACGCCTCTTTCGTAAAAGGAGTTACACAGCCACCTCGGGTACCGAAACAGACTATTTGGCATGCTACCACGTCATCAATCCTTGGTAATTGGCAATGGAATTACTGCTTTATTGTCACGCCGCTACTACTTATTTTACGGTACACAAATTGTGCGCTTTATGTTGTAAGAATACTTGTAAACTCATTTACATGTTTTCTTCTACTTAAAATTCTAGTTTAGAAAGTTTTATTTTTTTATTCAACAGTAAAATACATACGTACAGTCATGAGTCACGGCTATTATCCCCTAAGATTTAATCTCTGATTTAAAGACGACCTCAAAATAAGTCCTTTGCCACAGTCAGACAATTGCACATGTGCTCAGCATGATAGGTGGTAAGCTCTTAGTAGTAATAACAGTAATACTGTAGCGTAGATTTCAATGTTAAGGCCTAAGGATGGAGGCCTTTGCCCTGCTGTGGACTAAGGTCTGTGGTTTTAAAGTAAGTACTATATATACCACAAAAGCTTTAACAAACTAGGTGGACACAACAGGGTGATATTTATCTGGGTACCAGGCCACACGTGAATCCATGGCAATGAGATGGCAGATACACTTGCCAGGGAAGTCTCAGAGACCCCATTTATTGGTCCTGAGCCGTTTGTCGCACGGGCACCGAGCACCATCAACAAGGTCTATAAGGACCAAATCCAAACCGAATGGGAAAAGCTATACCCGGTATGAAATACTCAAAATCCTTCATAGGCGGAGACGCCCTAGGATGAAGTAAAATCATATACGGAGGTAAAAAAAGGCAAGCACGAGCAATCATCAGAGCCCTGACCGGGCACTATGACACAAAACAAATGCTCCATAGAAAACAAACTAGCAACAGAAAGGTTGTGCAGGGCATGTAGGGAGAAAACGAAGTCCATGCAACACTTACTGTGTGCCCTGTGTACCCTTGCTAGGAAAATAATGAGTCTCCTAGGATTGGCCTACCTGAAACCAGAAGATTTTAGGCTTTTCGCCTTCAGAGACATTGCCAGCTTATGTCAGTAATTTTTACTGAGGAAACAAAGTGATAGGACGGGGTTGCACAGAAGATCCCAATGGGTCGACGTGCTGCTGCAAGAGGCAGACCTCTGCAGTGCAGGCTCCACTAAGATAAGATAAGAACTATATATAAATTATGTCTATACCAGAGTCCATATCTTAGCATATACTATACCTTATTGTGTGTGCGTCGGGTCGTGACGTTCCCTACAACATGGTTGTGCAAAGCGATGGCTGATTCTCATGTCATACTCGTGAACGGATGCCGCCTGTGGAGGCTGGTCTGCTCTTGCAATCTTATTTTTATTGGTAGTAGTAATAATCTTTCTTAATCTTGTTTCAAAGATGCTGTAACACATTGTGTATTTTATTTTAAATTGAGCAATACCTGTTTTTTATTAGATACTAGCGGCCGCTCGCAGTTTCACCCGCGTGGTTCCCGTTCCCGTGGGAATATCGGGATAAAAAGTATCCTCTGTGTTAATCCAGGTTATAAACTATCTGTGTGCCGAATTTCATCCAAATCCATTTAGTAGTTTTTATGTGAAAGAGTAACAAACATCCATCTATACTTACAAACTTTCGCGTTTATAATATTAGTAGGATTCTATGGTATGTGTTGTGTTGTCTTGTAATCGTATTAAATGTTTGTTATGTTGTAATGGAAAATGTGCTTCTATAATAGGGAGGGCATTTACGAATTTGTAGGACTTACGAACCGATGGCATAGCGACATTCATAAGTGCTCAATTATTGTAGCCTAAATTGACTAATAGATTTTAAATTTTGATATTCTTTTAAATTATTTGCTCAACTGTAACCCAGAAAAAGCTTTATGTAAATATTAAAGAAAGCAAAGGAAGTGTCTCAGGATGATCGTATGGAAAGCTGCGGTTTCCGCCTACATGAAAACGGGCGTATGTGGTGCTTTCTCGTACCCCACCTTGAAACGAGCATAGATAGGTACTAAGTAAGTCAAGAACCTATTCTCATACCGCAGATATTATTCGTCTATCCAACAGGGTTTCATATTGATAACTGGAGCGGATATAACACGTCAGATGCTCACACAGACGGCGACTAGGCTCTGGAGGCGTAATAAGGGGCGGTGACTCAGCGTCTTCAAGCCTAAAGCTGCTTTACCACTAGAGCTGTGTGAAGTTGTAAAAATCCACCAATAGAATGGACTTTACTTTACAAAGATTCAGTTTAAATGAGAATGCTAATAGATTAGTTTGTTTTAATTTAGTTTATTTTACTGACAAAACAATAAATATACATAAACCATGAATTACATAGACTGTAGTAGTAGTGTAAAGATGACTATAAATAACATCGTAATTAAATTAATGTTGTTCTGTAAGACTCGTCCGCAAATATAAACGTAAAAAAGACCATTTGAGATTTATTAATAAATTAAAACAGTGAATAAAAAAGAGAGAAATAAAGCTGTAAAAAGCGACTAACAGACTAACAGACTAAAGTCTGCACATACATCCCACAGCATAGAGTGGTGTAAGGCTGAGAACCTAACACGCTGAGCACATGTGCAGTAAAGTTGTTATTTGTTGTGCCGTGGACAGGGGAAATGGACTTTTGCGGTCCTCATTGCCTAATCTCTGAATAACCCTTAGGGGATAATATTAGTCCTGAGTGTACCTATATATGCATTAAATATAATATACAGAGATGTCGATAATCACGTTGTCGCGCTATTATTTTGTACTACTCGCAAACCGCCACCGCCAGTAATGTGACCGAGGCTTGAGCCTACTGTATTGGAAGTTATGAGATTTAGTCGCCTACTGATTTAGGCGGCTGACAAGTGTTTAGGACTGGAGTTATATTGCCTATGAATATGTATTTGTAGGCAGAGTGATAATGTACACAATCTATTGTTTTCTAGAGTATGTAGGTCTTAGGTCTTGCGCTAATATACCATATTTACGAGTTCGTACCTAGTTTTCTAGAGTTCATGCGAGCTCTAGATCTTAGTTCAGAGTAAAATTGTATTTTACGGTTACATGATGCCAAATTCTTTAGATCTTGTCTTTCTACCCGGCCGCCACTAGACCACGTTAAGGCTGCGGCATGCAGCACATAATTTTTTAAACAAAATAATTTATTATTTAATTGGCAAAAACTGCATTATACTATTATATGCCACAATGAAATCACTCACACATACGACTGCATTGTGGAAGTCGTCGCAGTCGTCAGTGTGAGTGCAACGACTTCCACAATGCAGTCGCATGTGTAAGTGAAGGCATCTTTAGCATGATGCAGTTTTTGCCAATTAAATAATAAATTATTTGTTTTGAAAAATTAAAATCTAAACCAATGACAAAATACTAATGTTTATTGGGGAAAATATTTTTAGGACCTACCTTACTTTTGATCTTTGTCAATGATTTGCCTGAGAATGTCCGTGAAGCTCAATGTCTCCTGTTTTCGGATGATCTAAAATTGAGTATAGGCATCAGAGATGCTGGGGATAATGAGGCATTGCAGAGGGACATTGATTATGTATGGGAATGGAGCCGTAGCAATCATCTCCCTCTCAATATGTACTAAGTGTAAAGTCATTACATATTCACGCAAACGGCATTCGATAAAAACAAATTACAACTTATTTGACGTAACTACCATTGGTAAGAGTTGAAATTATCCGTGACTAAAGCTTATAAATTAGATACCAAATTGGACTTTCATACCCATGTGACAATAATCTGCAAGATGGCTAATAGGATGTTAGGTTTTGTAATTAGAACTGCATCTCAGTTTGATAATTCGAAGGTAGCGAGGGTTGTGTACAATGAATACGTCCGTAGCAGACTTGAGAACGGTGCTGCGTTAAGGGATCCCTTTAAAAATAAATATGACGTTGTGATAGAGAAAATACAGCGTAAGTTTGCGCGTTACCTGTATAAAAAGCTCTATGGGTATATTACTCCTTACTATAACCATCTAGGTTTGTCGGTGGTATGGTTGATTTGGACACTGAAGTTTAGGAGACTTCTACTATCATTAAAGTACTACCTATCGATAATACATGGTAAAATCGAAAGCCCCGCGGTATTGGAGGGAGTACGCCTATTGGTTCCGAGAAGAACTCCAAGGGACGCGGCGGGTTCAACCTCGGCTGCTGGAACGGCCCGTGCGGCGCATATAAGCGCACTGAGAGAGCGGCCACTACCCGCGCATTGCGAATACTGCGATGCATCGGAGAATTAACAATGATATCGACCTTTTGTGCAGTCGCTATTTGGGGAAAAGTGGACTATGGCAGAGGACTGCTTTTGCGGTCCTCATTGCCTATAGGAAGCCCAGAGATAGAGCAGCTCTAAGGGCACCCAGCAGGCCTATTATCTAACTCGATCAACAGTTAAAATGATGAGCCCTAGGAAATTCGCCGTACATTGCGCCCGCGCGCTGTATTTTTCAATAGCATTTGGCACAGTACACAGTAGTGACGACGAATTTTCTTGAGTGTCAGTCGATATAGTCTCTGACTAACCCTTCCGGATAATAGTCGTGATTATACTTATGTATGTTATAATAAAGCTTTATATTTATTTGTAATTATCAATGAACACAGTAAAAACAATATTGTAAGAGTTTATTACTCTCGCTATGGACTTTGGTATTCTAAACAAGATTGGTATCCAACGTAAGTTGGATAGAATAAATTAGGCCTTTTCGAATATGCTATAAATTTTAATAAAATCTTGCAATTTAATTACTTATTAAAGGATTAAAATGTTGATTACGAACTAAAAGTATGGTAAAACTACCAAGGTAATAGTTTCACGCGACATACCAGTTTTTTTATAGTCAGGCCACTGCGGCGTTTCACCAAAAATGTTATGAAAATATTCGCGCACTTCAAGCGTACTCGGCAATCGCATGAATAAGGAACAGAAGGTACGGTTCACACTGAAGCGCACGTGCGCCGGCAAGTATGAGAGCAATTTTCGATGCGGTAAAATAAATTGGTCAGTCTCTATCTACAATAACGAGCTTCATATTTTAAATTAAACATCTTGGACCTAGATAGATTGCTGTCTTGTTTATATTATACTGCCAGCTACCTGTTAAATGCGTTTTATGTGCTCAACCATGAAAGTTATAATTCAAAGTGTAGATAAATAAACGCATGCTTAAAACACTTGGAAAAACAACCAGAGGGACCACCTATCCGGGTCATTGTCAAATTCAGTGATTATTTGGTTCGGACGTATTAAAATATAACTGTAGTATATGTTGTTGATAATATTTTACCAAATGAACCTAATCGAACTATTGTTTCTTTATAAAAATCATATTGTCATAATTTCAACTTAAATCCAATCTTTGTCTCGGATAGTACTCTTCGGTGGTTCAGCGACCGACTCGACTTGGTTTGAAGCTTAGAAAATAAAATATAAAAACACTTAAATAACTAGTCTTGTTGCCATACAAACATTTAAGCCCGTAATTTTCCATTACCAAGCCTACCCCACAATTAAATTTTATCATTATTCCATTATGATACTCTCAATTTTGTTCTTAGGATTTTGTTATTTTCGGTTGTCCAAATTTGTCACTAGAAAAATCAAAATAGTATTAAATTCTGAGCGCATTCTGAATTGACTTGCATACTGTCGTATTTGCAAACGCATCTGTCATCCTCAGTGTGAGTGACAACGCTGCCGCAAAATAAATCGTGTCCAAAAGGAATTACATAAAAAAATTGAACTTTTACAATTTTTTTATTACATTGATCTTTCCAGTTACAGCAATAAAAAGATAAATATTATTTGTATTTTAATTTAGAATAATTTGCTAGCTTGGTAACGGAGACCTTTTCACTAATTTGTAAGCGCTTTTAACATAACCTCAAAGGAACGGTGTTAAGATTAGAGATGGGTAGGTCCGCTCAAATTTAGGAGTCGTGTCCGGATGTACATCCATCTCTGGTGACACGCATCCAGGTTCCGTGTCCGTCGGACCCATATGGGTCCGGTTGACTAATCGTCGACCGTGATCCTCCCGAGTCGGCTCCCGACTCGGGCGGATGTAGTTGGTATGGTAACGACTTTACACACGGCTACACACGATCATCCTCCTACCGAATGTCAAATTGCATCATAATTTTTCAGTTTAATCTCCCTGACACAGTGTTTGATATCAATTGAGAAATTTTAACAGATTATGTAGGAGGTTGATGTATAGTTGTCTAGATATGTCTATATATAGCTCTGAGCCCTATATCTACACCGCGACGAAAGTAGGTCTCATATACTCAATAATTACACTAGCTTAGCTACAGTGCCCTTTCCCCGAAACACAGGAACTGACAGGAAGGCGTAATAAATAAAAAACAAAAGTTTTGTGGCACAAATCAGTCTCATGTTTTGTAATCAGGAACTAGGTAATTATAATCCTAAATCTCAAATAATATAAAAAAACAAAAATACCCTTATTGAAATGAAATGAATGTTGAAATGAAGTGAAGCGAATCAACCGCGTGTCCGCGTGACCCGGTCCACCCGCCGCTCACCGCACCCGCGCACCGCGCCATCCCCCCCGGTCCGCTATCCGTCCGTGATACAGTTCCGCTCCGGTGAGCGATATCCACCTGGCCGTTGGATGTACATCCATCAGACACGCATGTGATGCAGGTCCGCGGATTCGTATCCAACCGGACCTACTCATCTCTAGTTAAGATTTTTTTTGTGATAAAAGTCCATTTGGTGGACCTCTTTCAGGTGGTCATATAATATATAATATATTAATATAGGTTTGTCCATCTGAAATTTATGTTATTTTAGATTGCTCATGTTCAAACGAATTTAATAAACATTGATTTTTCTGAATTTAATTTAAATTTCACTTTTTGAATCTCGTTTTGACAATGACCCATCCACCAATTTCTCATAAGAATTTTGCATAGTAAGATTAAAGTAATACTGGTCTAAAAGTTGATAGTAAGATCACAGGAAACCATTGTCCGAGACATTGGTAACTTAGTAGATAAAGCTGTCGCTCGGATAACAACATTTCACGGGTACGATTCCACTTGAGGTAAATCGTCTTTACTAAACGGAGTACGTATGGAACGTGCAATTCGGTGTGAATCGTTGTTAGTTACGAATTACGATAAATGGTTATTATTGTTACCATTGAAATTATGAATGTTTTAAAACAAAATAAACACAAAAATTAACTTTATCTTCATAGTAATATGTTGTAAGTACTAGTTTGTAAAAAGCAAATAAATGCAAACAATAAGAAATCAGGTGTATGACTGATTTCGTGACAATTTCATGTTTTATGTAAAAATAACTAGGTATTTAAAATTACAATTCTCGATAAAACAGTAGGTTTATCAAAATTGTAAATTATAAATACACATAGAAACAATGATAGAAACTAATTTCTTATTTTACACTGCCTTACAAAATTGTACTTATCAGTAACTTCAACACTATTTTAGCAAACACAAAATTCATTTCTATTCTCTATACGATTTTTACTCGTGTGTCGGCAATGTTACTTTCTAATGGAACTATTCAGCCGCTTTCGGCAGGCTTCCGGTCAAGGCTGTGGGAAGGTTCCAAGTCACATAGCAGGCTTTGAAATTGCGGCCTTTGTCATAATGCGAGGTGTGGGCAAACACTGAGGTGTATTGTACCGTCATTTAGAGAAGGTCGTTTGAAGACGTTTGATTTAATTGGATTGATACTTTCAAGCTATAATACAACTTCATCTACATTCGTAGTAAACTGTGCACTACTTAGTGCTACCACCAGACAACTTCAATTATCATATAAATAGTTATTAATAATGTTGTTTTTGTATGATTTCAGAGTGGTGGAGTGATGTTCTCACCCTTGGGGCGCTTAAGGGTGGCGCAGGCGGTAAGGAAACAAGTAAGAATGACAATTTAAGTTCCTACTTTTTTTAAAGTTGGTAAAAATCTTACCCTTTTTTATTTATTAAGACTTGTGATAAACTTTACCAAAGGGTAAAGTATTAATCATAAGCATAAAGATGCTTATGATTAATACAGATAAATAAAGAAAATTAAATGTAAAATGTTGAAAAAATGTCCATAAGCAGGATTGGAAACTGCACCCTTCTGACATTCCGGGTCAGATGCTTTTCCAATAAAGCTACCGTGGCCTTATCCAGCCCGCTGAAATTCATCAACACTGTTTACTTGTTACTTTGTAAGAAAAAGGCGCCCATTCAATGTCAACAACTACATTATCAACATTCGATCTTAATATTTTTACAAATATTAAAGATCAGTTAAGAATTTAGGCAAGGAATGTTATAAATAATATTATTTATATAATTTATTAAGTCTACGGTAGCATAACTGGAATAGTACCTGACCAGTGTAGTCAAAAGAGTGCGGGTTCGAATCCTGCTAGTGGAATTTTTTTCAACATTTTCCAATATGTCATTTGTTCGCAACAAAATTTGCGTTTAAATTATAAACACAGTATTTTTTAAAATAGAGTTAGAATAAAAAATTTGAGAAATTAGAAAAAGACTGCACATACATCCAACAGCATAGAACGATGATACCATCAATCAAGTTATGCACATGTGCTTTTGCAATTTGGTGAAACGTGGAGGCAGAGAACTGCTTCTGCGGTCCCTTCAGAGATAACAGTCCTGAATCATGTATAATGTATTGTAGATAGAGATAGTATTTGATGCCTAGCCTGATTTTGCAATAATGATCGCAAACCCGGGCTATGTGTCGAGAGTACCGAAACTAAATTAGTCTGAGCTGGGTATTGAACCCAGAACCTTTAGATATCAAGCCGAGTGCTTTGCAACCAAGCCAACAAGTCATCGAAGAGGCGTTACCAGAATATATTATTTGATCCCCAGTTATTTTGGACGCAGCGTTGGATGGCATAAAAGATTCATAGTTAGCGTCTGCACGGCTAAATCAAAGCTAAAGTTGATACCTAGAGTAGGAGATCAATTTTCTTTTTGGTCCCTATGTAAAAATATATATTGTAATAAATATAGATTTCAATAAATACAATTAAATATATCTGTACTATTCGAAAAAGTTTCATGTAAAAGTGTATCACAATTTTTACTTACTCTATTTTAATCAGTAAGGACCTAGCTGTCTAATTGGCTTTGTGATGTTACTTGTAAGTTTGGACTTCAAAGTATAATGAAATAGTTAAGTAAAACATACATCACGCCCGCTTCAACACTGTTCTTTTAAATTTAGTTATGTTTTTCTTGAACAGACTATATTCTATGATTTTTCTACGATTATTCAGGTATTACGCAAATGTCTCAGTCGGGTTGAAAATGTTGCTTTCCTAAATATCATACTTTTACACAGATCTACTAAAAATGTTATAATATTCTAAAACTAGTTATAGTAAAATATAGGTTAAACGAGTATTAAACAGAAACAGATGAATAATATAATTATTATGTAGTGCTTGAAGGTTGACGCAATTCGGTTTCTCAAACTTCAAAATATTACAAACCCATGAGCAAATGTTCATGAAGTAACCTACCACACTGGTCTCACGATTGTTGGTGGGGTTTCAACAACTGCTGTCTCATGACAGCAACCGGGATTAACGGCTTTACATGCCTTTCGTGAGCTAAAGATGTTTTTTAATTAGGTATCCAGTGCTGCTGCTTAACTGCTTAACTGGCAAGAATCAAGTAAGCTTAATTTACATACTTACTTTGTTTTAGATTCAAAAAAGTACATTTCTACACCCATCGAGTTGCATCCTCTATAAAGGTGCTCTTACCATAGCATCGTGCCAGCATTATACATACATAGACTCACGACTATAACCCCTAAGGGTTAGTCAGAGACTAGGCAGCAAGGACGGCTAAATCAGTCCTCGCCGCCTCAACAATCAGTTAGTCGCCTTTTACTATACCAGAGATGGGTTGGTAGTATTTTTTAATGAGTCACCCACCACCACATATGTTTCTCTGCCAGCATTGTACCGTATGTTGTATATTATTCTGTGGCCGTATCCTCCTTCCAGATGAGTCAGCTGCCCATGCTGAGCACGGACGCCGCTCCTCTCCAGGCCCCGCTGTGCTACCAGCTGCTGTGCGCTCCCCCCCTCGCTCCCATACAGGCGTGTGCGCCGTGCGAGATGCCTCCCCCTCCATATGCGGTGTATCCTCTACCGTTTGACAGTGAGTACATTATATACATATTTTTTTCCTATACACACTACTCAACCACTGAGGAACTGGCTATCTTATCATAGAAATGTCAGAACTCAACAATGCTAATTACTCTGTTGTTATGGCTCCAGGCTTTAGATAAGGTGGTGGTACCTTGCCAAGCGGACTTAGCAAGCCCTTTTTTTTTTTACCCGGTGTAATCCCTGCTTATGGATTCCAGCCTCCAGAAGGGAGACTGGATATGTGGGACTCTCCCGTCCCCCTTTCCACGACGTAGTCGTCGGGCGAGAGGGAGGGGCCTGTCCACTAATCACCGGGGGACCAAACTCCGATAGCGTAGGGCTCTTAGGGTGGCGGTCACGGGACCTGATCCACGGGGGAATTGACCGCGCGAGGCCACCCCGTCATCCGTGTGTTGGCCTATAACCACCGCATAGCAGTCGTTACGCGCCAACCCGTCCAGTGGACCTGGGGCACTTGGGGTGGTATAACGACATACCCATGCCAGTGCCCCACTACACACAGCTTACACACCATGCACACATTTACACTCATGTGTACAGACAACAAACAGATTATGTACAGTAACAACGACGACGGAATTACATTTACACAATAACAACAACAAGGAACAAACGACAACAACAAACAACAACAGACTACACAACAGGGCGGCGTCACCTTACGGTAGCTGGAGATCGGCGAATCTTCGCCTCCTTCTCCCCGCCCTCCTCCTCCTCATTGGCGCGGCGTTGGCCGACTCCTCCCGGACGCGCTCGGCCTCCTCTTTGAGACCCAAGCACTCCGCAGCGAATCCAGCCACCGCCGCCCAATTCTCTGCACTCTCCACCATTGCGGCTACCACATCCGGCAGAGCCAGAGGGCCTCTCCTCCCCAAGGCCACCTCCAGCGTACGCCTCTGTGGTGCAAAGGCACTACACTCCTCGAGCATATGCTCAAGAGTGTCCTCTTCTTGTCCGCAATGGTGGTAGACCGGAGTCTCCTCCCTGCGAATCCTGTGCAGATAGCGGCCGAAACACCCATGCCCCGTAAGGAGTTGGGTGAGGTGGTAGGTCATCCCACCATGCGACCTATTAATCCACCCCTGCAATACCGGGCGGATAGCCTCGATCGTGCGGGTTCCGGTTTCTGGGCTTGTGAGGTTCTCCTTCCATTGCCATACCGCCATGTCGAAGGCCATCCGCCTTGCACCCTCGACCTCTGCCTGCACAGGATTCTCTCCCCGCGCCCTTGCTTCTGCCCGGAACTCGTACACCTCGGTCAGAACCTTGGCTTCGAGCTCCCGAGCTCTTCCAGGCTCGAGGAAGAGGACCGTCCTATCGCGCAGATAGTCCTCGACGATCCTCCTCAGGTACCACGGTGTTCTGTGGTACCTCATGGCCTCCACTATCGCGCAGTATGGAAGGGAGTTGAACGCATTGGCGATATCGAGTGATACCGCCAACACCCTCTCCCCCTCCCGATGGCCAGTTCGGTCGCCCTTTTGAGGGACAGGATGGCATCCACTGTCGACCTCCTCCGGCGAAACCCGAACTGCGCGTCGTGCAGATTGCGACCTTCCCTGCTCAGATGCTCTGTGATTCGGCCAGCAATTATCCTCTCGAAGAGCTTGCCATACTCATCGAGGAGGACAATGAGCCGATAAGCCGACGGTGACTCTGGCGGGCGCCCATCCTTCCGGAGGAGACAGAGCCTGCCCTCCTTCCACGCCTTCTGGAATCTGCCCTGCTGAAGGCACGCGTCCAACAACTCCCTCAGCCTGGGTCCGACGTGTTCGAGGGCAAGGGCTAAGACCCTCCCGTGACTTAGCAAGCCCTACCAGCAACTAAACCAAGTACGCAAAAATGTACAACAGGCTGGTAAGCAAACCCTGGACCTCTGGGTCTAAGGCCACTGGCTTAGCCACTAGACCACAGGGCGGTTAAGACATTCACGACTCCCCAAAGGGGTGGTCAGAAACTAGCTAACGTTATACTTTTCCTAAAGAACTCCGTAACCTTTACCATTTGGAGCGTTTATGATGATGACTTAGGTAGTTCCTTTTAAAACCCTTTAATATTATTACAATCTGTTATTTTTAGTATGAACCCACGAAATGTTGGTCGTATAATTTATGTGACCATAACAAGTTTACTGTTGGTATAACAAATTTACGTTCCTCTCACCCTAAAATCTCAAAATGTTTAGTATTTGTAATGGTCACTAGTTTTAATTTATTGTGATTTCGCATTCGTCTCGGGTTGAGTGGCCAATTATTATTAGTATAGTGTTTAAGTTCGTAGAAATAATTGAAAATTGTAGTTTTCGTATCTGATAAACTTGTTAGATCTTAAAATAAAAAATGTCAACAGAAAAAAAAAATAGATTTTTTTTTATTTAATTTTTTTCTGTTTTTCATCAATAGCTTTATCATAACTCTATCACATGATACATACAAATTACAATGAAGTGTAATGATTTGACAATGCAACTGCAGTAAAAGATTGTTGTAACTTTGATAAACTGATACAGTTTTCGTTTCTCTTCTCTGGATAATATGACTTAAACTATATTGCCGAAATATGCTTAAAGTGTACTCAGGACGAAGGTCTGACTGAAGGTATTTGGTCAGCTCGGTAAAGTAATCGGTCGAATCATCATTGCGGTAAATCTCTCCTTGAAAGTGAGCTCCGAGAATCGATGCGATATTGCTTTCATTACGAGACGTTTAGTGCTTTGCCTAATCAAAGTTCACTTAATTGTCTTTTTTATTCTTCGAGTTTTAGTAGCAGTTTCGAGTATTTTAACCTACCTTCAGTGTGCGTAATACAGCTTTAAAATATATTTTTTTATTCCTTTCAGCAGCACCGGCGATGTACGGGCCTCCAGCTCAATACACTCTGGTGCCAGCTCCATACACCACTCCATGCTGCGAGCCAGCATGCTGCGCCCCCCTCGACAAGCAGCCCCGCATACCCCCGCCCCCCCTCCACCCAGCCTTCATCTACTAGCTTGGTTACAATACTTTGGGGTGGCCTCAACAAGACGGCTGTGAAGGAATCATCAGGATATAGTATGTATTGCCATCTAAAGAAGTGTCATGTTTGATTGTCTTAGCCAATTGGTTATCCTATCCAGACTATACCTCATCAGGAAAAGAGATTTTGACGTTATTGTTAATGTGACTCGTTACACTGGTTCTTCCAAAATTTGTTAACTTCCGTTCAGGCTTTATTTGCTTGATATTTAAAATTTGTAGCACTGAGTTTTAAATAGCATTTTGGAATGACTTATTTTAGAGCTAATTTTGTAATAGTACGAACTATGATTGATCACGGTTAAACATTAATTATTTAAATACTGGTATTTTAAACAGTAATTAGTAACATGAAAGTTGTGTTGGGTTGTTTCTTTCGCGCAAGTCTTCCAATTTCAACAAGCTCAAATTGTCACACTTATTTTACCCCGATTACCTTACCAGGATGATTATACCTATACAAAATAAAAAGTTTAGCATCGATTTAATTTGAATTGCTCTAAAATTTTTGAATGAGGACTTGCAAAAATATTTTTGAATGAGGACTTGCAAAAATATTTTTGCAAGTCCTCATTCAAAAATTTTAGAGCAATTCAAATTAAATCGATGCTAAACTTTTTATTTTGTATACTTTTTCTAACTATTCTTGATATTGTATTCGCCTATTTAATTATTCAATCGTTTATCGTTCGTTCGTTATCTGTCCCATCAAATACTTATTCTGGTAAAGTAATCTTCTGCAAAACTGATACTGAAACAGAACTGTTGGACGTTAATTATCGAGTGAAGTGTTCATGGTAGCTCGTGTCTATCGGGTGGATTTTGACGTATTTGTCTCATGTTGTCTGATTGCTTTTATTTATAATGAATGTATATGGTATATTTAGTAATGAATAGTTTAAGTGTGAAACCAAAGATTCGTGCTTTCATTAATGTAGTAAACTCTTTGAGACATAACCTTTCTTATGAAAGGCGAGTAAAATTATACCGAATCATTCATGTTGTTCATAACAGTAACATCTACACAAAAATGGTGTTACCATTGTTGTTTCAAAGAAGCATTATAATTTTCCCGATTGATTAAATTATAATTGAAAAATTAGTTGAATGAAATTGGCTCATTAATAATAATTCAAAGAATTTTATAACACATCCATTAGTCCCTCAATTGATTCAACAAAGATTTGAATCCCCACACACTCTAAAATAAATGTACTGCATTAATGTCTCAAGAACCCAAGTAGGTTTCACGTACCTTATTACCAATAAATACCTATTGTACAATAAGTGCGCTAAAAGCACAACGAGTTACCACACAAATATCGATAATTTGCTAGATTTTAGAAGGTGTTACCTTATTTAATAAAAAGACAGATTTGTTAATATCGCTTGTTATCCTTTAAAAGGATTTTATTTACCCTAAGTATAAGGTTGTTTTCGAATGCAATGTGACCTAGAACAGAGAGAATAACCTATTTTTACTAATTTAATTTATACATGTTGTTGAAATTTCACTCTAATAATTCTCGGGTCCAAAGTGTGGAAAAATGTGAATTATAAAATGTTACCTAACTTTAAAACTTTCTGTCAACAATTCAACTTTATTGTTTACATTTTTTCACACATGATTGTTGAAGAGGCGACTATTTGGATTGTGTTTTTATTAATGTTAATAATAATGTTGTAGTGATCTACCTTAACATCCAGCATTCGGTAAATTAGGGAGACTTTAACCTAATAGTATTCTCGAGATAAGGGATTTTGAGTGACAGTGTTACGATCTGGTTAGTGTAATGTTTTAGTGTAATGATAAGTTTTGTCAAATCCTTTAAATATTTTAACATAAAAAATCGTCAAGAATGTGATACAGTATCTTCAATATTGTAGAGTTAGTTTAATTTTCTAGAGGACTTGATAGTTTGAGATGTCGCACGCCACTTCGACTTCACTAAATTAGATTGTCGCTATAATGTCATCACTCTACAATAAAATAGGACCAATGTTGTTTCTGGAACGTTTTATTGCAATCGTAGTTGAGGCTGTAGCTTTTAAAACACGAATGACACAAATCTCTAAAACATACAGTCATTATATTAAAATGGTGATCTGTAACGTTAAGTGCTCTATAAAGGGTGTTCCACACAAAACAGTCATGTTCAAGCATTAAAGTATAGATTTTCAGAGTGTTCAACTTGAGTTTGTAACGACGTAGTTATAAAAATTGCTTAGATATTTAAATGGGATTAGTTTGCTTCGATTTGAAGAGCACTTCGTGGTTTGCCTTTAGCCGTAAGGTTTAATCTCAATTAAAATTACATCATATACGATTAGTGTTATTGGAATGCTGTCAATTTGTCGTCTTGATGTTTTATGACTACTTGTTGTAAGTTTCGTGGGACTAGTACATTATCATTGTAATCTTGCAACGCTTTTGTGCTCTGTGTGTATTTTCACTGAAGTATTTATACTGAAATCTTTGTAATTATTTTATTAAAAACATTAAGCTGTTAGTTTTAAGTTTTTTCGTTAACTGTCGCTCTCAGAGACGTTCATTAATAATAATTAGTGTTATTTTATACTCAGCACTTATAATGTTTGATTATAAAATACCACTTTCGAAAAACAATGAAAAATCATAGACGCTAATGTTAACGCTGATGTTAATTAACGTCTGTGGGCGCGGCAGTAAGTATTACATGTATGGAAGTTACTTTTAGTATTATCTGTGTATATACAAGTAAAGCTATAATATTATGCAAGCTATGTTGTTAATTAAGTATAATCAATTATCCCTGATTTTGTTGTTATCATTTATATTCACAGTCTACTTTTCTTTACTTTCAAAGTTATCAATTTTGTCGTTGTTTTATTTTTTTTTTCCTAAAAAAGGTTGAGATAATTATGAAATTTTGCAAAATTGTTTTTGTTGATATTGAAACTAATTGAGATATGTTGCTTAGATATTTTCGAAAGTTATTAACTAGTTGTATCTATGTAATTCTATCAATGATTCTGTTTGTAATATTTATGATAGCAAGCTACGCCTATCAATATTTTGTGGCCTAGTGACTTCACTGTCTGACATATCGGATGTAATCAATCAATACGCAATAAAATATTTATTTTTTGTATTAATGACTTGTATATAATCTCTCGCTAGATGGATTTAGATTGTGAATTTGGAATGACGTAATTTAGACAATATTACTCTGTAATTAGCAAATAATTAAGTAATAGTTACTCTTTGTCTATATTCTATTTAAGGGAATCACTCCTAACATAATTATGTCATAGGAATTTGTGATTATATAACAGAAGTTTAAAACATCTGACTGTTGTTTGTGTACGAAGTTAAAGTTATAAATGACAAATTATATCTATTCAAGCTGCCCTTTTTACAATAATGTCTGTTGTCTACTGCTAGCTCTATCACGACTAAATAGTTATCTCCTTTGGGAAGAAACGTTGTATTGTTATTTTGTGTTATAATAAGACGTCACAATGATGAAATATTTTATATGGTTTGACGCAAACTGCTCATCAGCCTACGACGTCCCACTGCTAGAAGTAGGACGTATTGGTTTATGCCCAATTATGGGTTATGTTATGACGCACCACGTGGCCCGATGCGAATCGGCGTGGTGGTTGCAAACTGCTCAGTAATAAGCTTACTACTTAGGGTGGATTTGACCAAACTGGAATAAGACTTACTCCGGGATTAGTCTATACCAATTCGGCGTGTAATCTAGGTATAAGATCTTATTCCGGTTTGGTCGAATCCACTCTTAGTCGTATTATAAGTTCCTACCCGTCTGTACAGATAGGGTAAGGCTGGCTATTGTCGTGGTATTACGTCTCCGTTGGCGCGGAAGAGACTTCTCCCATCGTCAAATTACTGAAAAAACTTGTTATTTAGTTCAAATATATATTAAGGATACTTGAATTAAGCAGTATGCGTTAAACCAGGTCAAATGCTTTGTGTGAAATGGAACACGAAATTTTAACCGTGTATACGTCACTGATGTTGTTTGTTATCGATAATTGTTTGTTACATTATATCTTTTATAAGTCCAAACATGTCTTGGGGACTTTACAGATATTTTAAAAGTCCCAAGGATGAAAACGATGAATGCAAATTATCCTACTTACACAATGCATATTTAATTTATAGGAGAATTTATTGTGGCGTTTTCAAAATGTTGAATGTCAATTTTTCGAATGTATGATACTTAATACTAAGTCTGTCCATAACCGTCTTGAGATAGTCGCATCTACAGGGATGATGACAATAACCCTGTCAATAAGTGATGGTGATCAGTGAACATGGAGTTTTAACCGGCTTCTTTGTTAACGACAAAATCTTTGACATTGTTACTAGGAACTACAAGTGTGTTGAGTGGACAGTGTGTTGTGATACAACTGTTGGTTAACGTTACAATGATCATAGGATGTGACAACCATTTTGGATCCAGCTGATATAATAATATATGTCATAAACGTGTATAGTGCGTGTCTTTCTCTAGAATAAACGTATTGTTCAATAAATTCAGAACAAACTCTTCCTTAAAATCTATGTTTAACGAATATTAGGTAAAACCAGCCCAAGTTCATAGTTTAGGTAAATGTGGATATACTAAAAACCAGACGAAAATAACGATCAAAATTATTTGCAGTCCATTAATGATATCATCAAAGTCTTCTGACATGACAAAATCTAATAAGAGGAGAGTAGGTGAAATCTATTGGTTGATTATGTATGACACACAAATCTCGTCCCTTCTTCGTCTATCTCCGTTTATGTGGATACCGGGTTTGGGTTGTATTTTATTGTTATTGTATAGGTGTTTCAATATACGTCTAAATTATTTTCTCTGCAAGAATTGAGTGACAGTACTATTCAATATAATTTAGAAAGTGTTAGCTTAGAAAAAATATTATATTATCTAAACGCTTACATTGATTACACATAATCAACTTTTCTAAATTTTTCGCTTAAATGCAAGATAAAGTGTCCAAAATAAATTTAAAAAATTGTTCAAGACTATAAAAAGACAATAGTCTAAACAGTGTTAACAAAACAGTTTCCATTTTGTAAAAATATAGAATAGGTATTCTTCTGGATCTTGATGTCTAGTTGAAGCTATATTCCATGTTTCATTAAATTTCTTAAGGACTTTTGAACTGTATAGTAGTAGGTACTTCACTGTAGGTCTTTATCAAACTGGAAAAAGTAGGTATCTACCCTTATAGTGAATCCAAATATGTTAATTCCTTAACATTATTTTATATACTTCAACCTCTTTGGTTTTGCTATATTCGTTTAGCTCCATTACAAAAAATTATAGTTAAACTTTGTTCTGGAGAATTTTAAAACTATATTTATCTTTTTTTCTATAAAGTGACATAGATTCACTGTATCCAAGACAACATAATGAAAAAATTAAAATATAATATCAAATAAATCAAAAAAATATAAATATCCTTCACTGATTCCGCCATATTATATTACATAGCTAAACCAAATTAAATATTTTGTGGAGCTTTATAAAATATATTGAAATTAAAGCTTTAATTTTGGTCAAAAAAAATTTCACTTTATATAATTTGCAATTATGCGTTATACAAAATTTATAAAACTAAAAGTTAAACTTAATAAAATGAATGTTAAAAAACCCTTAGCAACCTAAATATTTTTTAACAACAAAATAATTATGTCACTTTGAAGGAAAAAAATACATTTTTGATAAACCTATACATGTTTATAGATGAACATTTTGTTATAATTTTACCCTTTTAGATGCATATAACGGCGCAAAAGACATGATTCGTTGAACATAATATTGTTAACTACTTTTAAGACCCCTTAGATTGCTATCGCGCGAGAACGTTGCTTTTGTAATCGACCATTAGTAGTTAATTCTAATAGATAAAAATAATATAAATAAACGCAAAAAATATATATTATATATACTTACTATGAATGTTTTGTGTCACTCCGTGTTTTCGTGTGCTCTGAATGTCATTTGAATCTTCTTGTGTAAACTTCAAGTGAGTAATTAAATAAATTTAATACAAATAATAGTCATAGGTACTATCCTATATTAAATTTATAAGCTATAAGGCAGATTAATTGTATTATGTGACGTTAATGAGAAAATTCATTTGCCTTTATAATTTAAATTCTTTTTACAGTTGATTGTCTTAGAAAATGTCGAAATTTTTTTTTCAACATTTTCTTGTTTGATTATCTACGTTTAAAAAATAAATTATCAGATATTTCAGTAATCAAACCAACTCAGTAAGTGTTTTACAATAACACTAAAATAAAGTTTTTTAAATTATTTTAATTAATTAATCTACTATCAATTTATTAATAGTCTTCGTGTCTAGATACTGGCGCTATGCTATATAAATCCGTCACCAAAAAAAAACAATAAACCTATTAACAAAGTACTATTTCTATAGAAAGTTTCGTATAGTTTCATATATATAAAAAACTCTATTGTTAGAAAGTGCTATCGTGATCATTAGAAAAATCATTACGCACATACAAAAAAATAATAATAACGTACGAATTATAATAATAAATAATTATTATACTTTAATAATTACACCATTGTATCATCGAATATAATTGTTGATTGTTATTATTAACTATTAATAATTATTGTCTAGTTATTACTATATGTGATATTGTTATTGGAGTAATAGATATTTTAAACGCTATTAGTAATATTTCTATTATATATTCTTCTTGTTGACTTGTGTGTGTAATGAGAAGTTCTTTCCTTAAGACACTAAATTATAGGATGGATTTTAAGATAAATGTATTTAGTTTTTAAATTAGCATGTATTCTCTTATATCTATAAAGGATGTTGCTTGTACTTAATTATTATTATATTAGCATTTCGATAAAAAAAATACATGAGTTTAGAATATACTTTGGAAAGATTGGAGCAATATCACTGAACTTATATATTATATACTATAATAACTGTTGTATAATTTATATTGTTACTATTTAGGAACAACGAAATATGGAACACTTATTCTATTTTTATAACCATTAATGTTTTTGGCATACAGGATGTTAGAAAAAGGGTCGGCCAAGCAGTTAAAGCGTAGCTAGACTGGCTAGGAGGATAGCTTTGCCGTTATTCAATTATAATATCAACTTAATAAGACAATAACTAATTCGTATATAATTTATTTAAAAAATGCATAAGTACACATGTTTTATCGTAAAAAGACCATAGTTTTTTATTGTTTTTTTTTATTCAATTTAACTCGATTTATCTGTTTAGCAGTCTGTTTCTTTAACATTCTGTATATCTATCGAATGTTACTAGCTTTTTGATAAAAATATGTAAATCAGTATAACCGCGAATAGCAATCTTAAATGTTGACGTATTTTACACATTTCGTATACAACTTAAGTTAATTTAACACTTATGTACAATTTTTTTCTCATATTTTATGTAAGTATACTTATCTATATATATTATAATAAAATATAGTTTAATTATTCCTGTGTGAGTATTAAATTCACAACTTACTTTATATTTATTTGTGTTCTACCAATTTATAAACATCAATATAAAATATTTATAACAAACACATTAATAAAATATTGACACTTGCAACTCCAGCATTTTTGAAAAGAAGTAAATTTTAGTAAATATAATATCGTGCTCGATAATAATTGTTTTCTTTGTAAACTGAATTACGGACACAAAGGCCACCTAAAGATAAAGGTAAAAAAAATCTGTTTACAAAAACAGTTTTTTTTTTGTGTAAATACGCTAGTAATGATTATTATTCAGTAAATAATAATATCACTAACCAGAATACATTTTTTGTCTCATACTCGTCTAAGATCCTTCATAAACGCCTCGGTGGCCGAGCGGTCAAGCGCTTTGCTCGATATCCGGAGGTCCCGGGTTGAATTCCCATGTCGGGCAAAGCGTGTTTTCGGATGTTCCGATGCTGCACCCGGGTAACCCGGGTTTGTGATCACCAATCCCTGTTTGGCAAGCGTGGAGATTAAGCCAATACAAAACCACTACCCTTCTTCCTATGGAGCTAGAAAAGTCAATGATTTTGAGACCTACTTAAGCTAAATCGTCTGTTTTCAATATTAAATTGACGATACAAATGAAAAACTAAAAACAATGTGATTTTTTATATGTGAGTGGACGTAACTTTGCGATTATTATCATATACAAGAGTTGCAAGTGTCACCGTTCAGCGGAATATAATTTATTTGCATTTTTAAATCGGGTAAATAAAAAAATATATAATTGTTATTTTCATTATATCTATCAATGTTACTGTTACAGTCTTTTGATAGTGTATCTTTCAGTATATAGTATGTCTGTCTACTAAGTCATATCACTGGACATTAAATCAGATCCGCTATTAATAAGTATAATTATTATTATAATGAAGCAATAACGAATAATAATTGTTAAGTCACGTATATTATAATATATTAATTAATGGATATTAACATTGACTTTTATTATTAACCCCATCTCACCCTTTATATTAAGATTAACTTTTAAAGCAGTATTATTTTAATGTTATGTTATAAATAAATCAATAAATATATAAATTTTACAGCTGTCACACCAATTATTCAACCAAAAACTAAACATAACCCGAACTATGGTGACTGAATGAAGGATAAACATACATAAATACTAATAAACATCCATAACTCGGTCACAAGTGCTTGTGCTCACCACACAAACATTTGCTCCTACCGGGACTCGAACCCGTGACCGGGGGAAGCGCTGACCACTCGACAACCCGGCCGTCAATCTTACTATGCAAATTCCTATTCAAATTTTGCATAGTAATATTAAACAAATAGGTGTTCTAAGAGGCAACAGTAGGGCTCCTGATGGCAAGTGAAGAAGATGTTAAGGCTAGGTGTTAGTGAAAAATTAACATAACACGTTCTTAGAATTAATTTTTGAAGTAGTAGGAAACAGTAAAATTAAAATCTGCAAAAATTATAAAATATTGTTGAGGCTTTATTTTGTGGAATATACCTGGTGAAAACACGATTTGATAAAGTTGGCTAGATAGAATAAATTCACAAAGTCACATATTTTTTGTCATGTTATCTTATTTTCTAGGTTTTATTCTTAAAATAAGTGATTTGATATTATGAGTCATTTATCAAAATGAAGTTCATAGATAACTTGAGGTACTATAACCGATAGTTTTTTTTATTACATCTATCAATTTTTTAAAATATAAAACGTGCCTATTCGCGCCGCTTTGCTGTTAAGGCCCTAGTACACATTGGCGTATGTTGGCCCACTGTCGGCCATCGCCATTGTGTAGACGGGGTAATGGTGTACAGTGGCGAGCAATTTGTCGATAGTGGCGCGCAATTTACCCCGTCTACACAATGGCGATGGCCGGCAGTGGGCCAACATACGCCAATGTGTACTGGGGCCTTTATACCAGTCCTTTACCGTCGTACCGTCGAGAAAGCGAGAAAGAAGCGCTCGGAATGCCTGGCCTTAAAAGTGGTAGTGCACTTTACTTGGATCCTCTAAACCACTGAAGAGCTGGCTATCTCTCCTCTCTCATGGTTGTTATGGTGATGGCGTTAGCCTTAGATAAGTGGCGCTAGGTAGCCAGGCGGACTTATAAAAAGCCCTATACCCAATAAATCACAACATGTACTGCCGGCGGGAATCGTACCTGGGATCTTAGGTCTCTGGTTCTGAGATAGGTGGTCGTGCCACTAACACGTAAAGGCTATTTTGTGGTTCAGAAAGTAACATCATAATGACATATTATAATAATCACGACTATTATCCTCAAACAGGGTTAGTCAGAGAAGCAGTCCTCTACCATAGTCCACTTTTCAACAAATAGCGACTGCACATGTGCTGAGCGTGGTGAGCTCATCGCCGCTCTAAGCTGTTGGATGTATGTGCAGTGTTTAGTCCGTTAGTCGCCTTTTACGACACCCAAGGGAAGAGAGGGGGTGGTAGTATTCTTTCACCGCCACGCGACACGGTTAATAATAATATCAATTGCCGACAATTATTTGTCGTTCAGTCATGTTTTTGACGTCACTAAGTGCCTGTAAAGGTTTATGTTGAATAAATGATTTTAATTTTTGATTTTAGTGGTCAAAAATAAATGTTTTTCTGACTTTATGGCATCAATCAATCGACCGCGTAAATGACAATGAAATTTATTAATAAAAAATATACATATATAAGACAACTCACAATACTATCATTTATATGTATGATCAATGATTATGGATGACATATTTTGTTATCATTAAAAATAATCGTCATCTGTCTGTAAACGTCCCACTGGTGGACACAGGCCTTCACCCCGCTGAACTAACGCAAGCTGTTGGTGGATTTAAAAAAAATAGTGTTTGTACCGAATGCCTCGGTTCGCCAAAGGGTTTGATTCCCAGATGAGCAGTGATATACTCGTATATGCTGTATTTTGTTTACATGATATTTATAAAATGTGAATAAAAATTTATTAATAATATTTAAACTATAGTTACAGACCCCATAAATAATAATAAAGTAGTTATTATTGGCGATTTCAACACTCCTGACGTTAGTTGGAAGGTTGATTCTAATGACGGTGGGTGCTCGCGTGATTCCTATTTTACATCAACAAAGTACTAAATCCCTGTTTCTTATGGAAACCATGTCGTTCTGTGACTTGGGTCAATATAACAATATTTTAAATAAAAACGACCGCACCTTGGCTCTTGTACTTTCCAACATGGATTGCATTAATGTACATTTAGCTGAGCCGTTAACTCGATTCGACGAGCACCATCCCTCTATAACTTTTGAATTACATGGAGGGCATCATTAAACTAAGCATATTAAGCCTGTTAACATCAATCGACCCAATTTCCGTAAATGTAACATAGAAGAAATTAAAAATGAGCTGCTTTCTATTAATTGGCCTTTGGTCCTTGAATCTCAAGATATCAACATGGCAGTTCAAAGTTTTTATATCGAATTAAATATCAATATCAGGAAGCATACACCAGTGATATAATCCGCTCGCAAGGGTATTAAATATCCGAGTTGGTTTAGTCAACCTTTAATACGTTGCCTCGGAGAAAAACTAAAATATCACAAACGTTTCAAGAAGTATGGTAATCCAAGGGATTACGACACATTTGACCTCTTGCGATCTAGATGTAAACGTTTAATCAAACAATGTCATGCATCGTATCTTTCATTGGTGGAAGAATCCCTCCCAAATGGTTTCAAACATTTCTGGAGAAACGTCAGTAACAAGAGAGGGAACTCTGCTATCCCACTAAATATGAAATTCGGTGAATCAGAGTTCGCCGATGCAAGAGAAGTGTGTGAGCTGTTCTCTCAATATTTTGGGAGCGTGTACGACACTGGTGATGATGTCGCTGATCTGAAACTGGATTGTCACTACGGTTCCTGTATTGCCCATGTCGCTGTAACTGTAACAGAGGAGGACGTACTTAACAAAATTAAAAGTTTGACTGTAACAAGGGCTTCGGCCCTGACGGTATACCGCCTTCTTTTATCAAAGCTTGTGCCAGTGAGCTGAGCACTCCGATATCAATTATCTTTAATAAATCGCTGTCGTCTTGTGTATTTTCGGATTGCTGGAAGATAGCACATATTCTCACTGTGAGAACTACAGGCCCATAAGTATTCTTTCTAGTTGTACAAAACTGTTTGAGATATTAGTCTATGATGTTCATTTGACCAAGTTAAACAGTTTATAGCTCCCAATCTGCATGGATTCGTAGCTAATAGATCTACTACTACTAATTTACTGGAATACAAAAACTACTTATGTTGTGCATTTTCAAAGGGTGGACAGGTGGATTCTATCTACACCGATTTTACAAAGGCTTTTGACAAGGTAAATCATAGTAAGCTTTGCAGAAAGCTTGAAGTATATGGAATCCATGGCAGCTTACATCGATGAATACAATCATACCTTATTCTCAGAAGCCAACTTGTCGCAGTCGGGGGATATCTACCTTCACCATTGGTTATCACTTCCGGTGTTCCGCAGGGCTCGCATCTCGGACCCCTTTTCTTTGTCATATTCATTAATGACCTTGTGGAACGTTTAACGTGCCCAAGTTTACTATACGCGGATGATCCAAGATGTTTATGAGGGTGAGAAGTGAACATGACGTAATGTGTCTGCCACATAATCTGGACACTACACCAATTGTGTACTGAAAATCGTATGCAACTAAATGTAAACAGATGATTTGTTATATCTTTTACGAACAAGAAACTTAAGCTTTTGCACAACTACTCAATTGGTGATCGCATTTTGAATCGGAAGAACTCCGTTAGAGATCTTGGTGTGCTTTTTGATGAGAAACTAACATTTCGTGATCATTATCATTACGTTATACATAAGTGTAACCAAACACTTGGCTTTATTTCGCGATGCACTGAAGGTTTTAGTATCCATAGATCCAAATAGTCTTATTTATTTATATAAAATCCTTGTAAGAAGCGTTCTCGAATATAACACTGTTATCTGGACGCCTTTCTATAGTGTTCACAAAAATCGTTTAGAGAGAGTGCAGCGGAGGCTCCTGAACATAATATGTTTTAGGTTTGGACTCCGCAGGTCTGTTAGAGTTACGAGGGCAGGATGTTAAGGTTTAATATGCAGTCTCTTTAATTACGCCGAAATTATTAATTCGCACATTGATTGCCCGGAGCTGCTTGCTCTTGTTAATTTTAATATTAGATACAAGTCTCGAAACCCAAAGCCTTTTATACTTCAGGTATGTACTAATACCACCTCATACTATAATCCAATCGTCAGTATGTGCCGTGCCTATAATGAGTTAGCAAACTTGCATAAGGAAACGGATATATATTTTCACGGAATTTATCAATTTAAAAAATAGGTGCTTTAATGGGTCAGTGGTGGTTTACCATGATTAGTGTTATTTGGGTAAACCACTAATACATATAAATAAGTATTTCACGTAATTAACTGTTTTTAATGTTTAATATTGTCACTTATTATTTGTTTTTATTTAAGTACAGTGTGTAATTGAAATTTTAGTAGGTTGTGTTGTAGTTTTTGTATGGATGAATACTGTGAAACTGTTTGATATTGTGAAATGTTTCATTTTTTGTCTTTATGTTTATACATCTTTATGTTATTACATGTTTTAGTGTTACAATTTAGAACTTTTACCTTTATTGTTTTTGTTAAGTCTATAAATAATTGTAATTTGTTATGTGTACCAAAAAAAAAAAAAGCACAAAATTTTACCAAGGTCCTTCAGAACGAGAGTAACAGCTAGTCACTTCACATGCTCTTCAACTTTGATCTCATTTACGCTTACCGAGAGAGATAATCAAGATCAATAATTGACCTAACTTCGTTTGTACCTTTAATTTTTTTGTGAGTGATTTAGGACGTTGTGATTACAAGCTTTTTCGCAATAAAAAGTCATAAGCAGTGGACTACATAATAAAATTTGATTTATTGTCTAGTGACCCCTGGGTGGTGCTAAATGAGTGAATGGTAGAGCCACGCTGTGTTGCAGCACGTATTGGGCCGGCTCGCTGGCCTAATATCACCCTCTCACGAATATCCGGCGTGAAATAATGGCACTTGTGTTTCGTCCGGCCAGTGAGAGTTCCAGAGGCCCCTTCCCTCCCCCCCCTCACTATCCTTTTCCTTCCTTAACCCTATTCCTTTCTTAAGGTCGGCAACGCATCTGCGACTCTTCTGGTTTTGCTTTGGTCCATGGGCAGCGGTGATTGCTCTCCATCAGGTGACCCGCCTGCTCGTTTGCCTCCTTCTTATATAAAAAAAACCGTGTCGCGTAGCGGTGAAAGAATACTACCACCTCCTCTCTTCCCTTGGGTGTCGTAAAAGGCGACTAACGGACTAAAGATTGCACATACATCCAACAGCATATGGGCTCACCACCTGTCACGCTGAGCACATGTGCAGTCGATATTTGTTGAAAAGTGGACTATTGGTAGACGACTGCCATTGCTGTCCTCATTGCCTAGTCTCTGACTAACCCTTAGGGATAGTAGTCGTGATTATATGTATGTATGTTATTGTTTAAAGGCAAATATGTTATTGGCCATAACATTAAACTAATCTAAATGTTTCGGTATCCATTTGCAATTACAACAAACCCCTACGTATTACAATCACGACGTTTTCCCCTAAGGGTTAAGAGGGTTTACGCCATTCAGTTTCCCATACAAACTTCCAAGTCGAAATTTATAAAAAACCAATGAGCCATTTTTGATGGAACTTTGCATGCTGAAGTATAACACAGGGATCTATATAGTTTGTTGGAATCATTTTTAAAAAACATTTTTCTAGCTGAGTTATTGCGGTTTAAAGTCCACTATAGAAAGTTAAAAATCGCAATAACTCAGTTAAAAAAACATTTTTTTTTAATGTTTTCAACAAACAATTTAGATCCCTGTGTTTTACTTCAGCATGCAAAGTTCCATTTAAATTGGCTCATTAGTTTTCAAAATTTTCGACTTGGAAGTTTGTATGGAAAAACGGAATGCGTAAATCCTCTTAACCAGAGACTAAGCAATGAGGAGTGCTAAATCAGTCCTGTGCCATAACCCACGGCACACCAAATAGCAACTGCACATGTGCTCAGCGTGACAGGTGGTGAGCCCATCGCCGCTCTATGCTGTTGGATGTATGTGCAGTCTTTAGTCCATTAGTCGCCTTTTACGACACGAAGGGAGGAGCGATGGGTTGGTAGTATTATTCTAACGAGCCACGTAGCCACACAGCTCCCCGCGTGTGCAAGAACACTGTAAACCACCCCCTCTCTTCCCTTGGGTGTCGTAAAAGGCGACGAAAAGACTAAAGGCTGCACAAACATCCAACAGCTTATAATAATGTTCGTGATTATATGTATGTACTAGCGGCCGCTCGCGGTTTCACCCGGTTTCCCGTTCCCGTGGGAATATCGGGATAAAAAGTATCCTATGTGTTAATCCAGGTTATAAACTATCTGCATGCCGAATTTCATCTAAATCTATTCAGTAGTTTTTACGTGAAAAGTAACCAACATCCATCCATACTTACAAACTTTCGCGTTTATAATATTAGGAGGAAGGATTTATGTTTCTACATTTGTGGGCGAGAGGGCTGTTATGGTTTGCTGTACCCATGCTTGATAGACGAATACTACTTATTTAAGTGGAATTAAGACAAAATAATTTTGTGGCATTTCGTTTCACAAATAATACAAAACGTTATTCAAAATAACGTTTTGTATTATTTGTGAAATAAACATAGAAATATTTTGAACATTTTTTGTATGATGAACGCTTTGTAAACATATAAAGACGATAACTTTTTTTGCTTTCTTAGCTTAGTTCATACACAATAACACTTACACTAACGCTAACGATATTTACATGCCTCACTTGGTATATAACTTGCTTAGTACATTGACTTTTACTTACTAGATTTACTTGTATTTTTTTTACATAGCACATAGCCAGGTTGTATATACGTAGTGTATATAGGTTGTATAATAGCAAGGATGCAATGCACCCGGCCCCTCCCACTTGGCTCGCGCGGTCAATTCCCGCGTTGCTATGTGCCCCATTTAAGTCACCCGAATATCCTTTAGGATTTAAGGCGGCCCCGTAATGCATTAGTAATTTATTGTTAAACAAATTACGTATGAAAACGCTAGTTGAAACAATGGTCTGCAGTTTGCGATGGTCGCTACGGTGATTGTCAAATGATTACATTCATACATACTTTGATCACAAAGTAAAAGTCAAAGTCAAATGCTTTTATCCTATTAATATAAACGCGAAAGTTTGTAAGTATGGATGGATGTTTGTTACTCTTTCACGTAAAAACTACATAATGGATTTGGATGAAATTCGGCATACAGATAGTTTATAACCTGGATTAACACGTAGAATACTTTTTATTCCGATATTCCCACGGAAACGGGAACCACGCGGGTGAAACCGCGAGCGACCGCTAGTTCAATATAAACCTTTACATGTATTTAATGACGTCACATGCATAATGTCAATAGTTCTGCGTACATAGTGTCCAAGTAAAACTAAAATCGCTTTTGTTTTTCGTTTGGACAGTAATGGCTGATTATGATAGAGTTTATGTTAAAGTTCTGATCACCATAATATGGTATTTTTATGTAGATACCTAGTAAACCAGCAGATCAGCACACGGCCCTTGTAATGATGCGCGATCGAGGGCAGTACGCGCGCAACGCACGAAGCTTCAGCTCTTAAGTCTCTAGCCCCGTACTTTAAGACTTTAAGCGCCATGGTGGTCACCGGTGACCAACAAACAATTATTATTAACGTGTCTTATTTTGTGGCAGTCAACGTCAACGATCTAGTACCCTTTCAACTTTTGTTTTGACGATGATTCGTAAGCACGTCGTTTCTGGCGTCACCATCTCTGAGGGTTCGATTCCCGGTCAAGTCAATTAAGAAAAACTGTTTTTCTAAATTGATACCAGGACAGGGCGTTTTCTCTATGTAATAAGTATTTTATCCGTAATCTAACCTATACAAACAGGTTTCGAAATAAGCTTAACTTTAGCTATATAAATCGGTATGAGAGTAGAAAAAATAAAGTACACTATGGCTATTGTTGTTGTCAGATAAGATAATGGTAGCTAGCCAGGCGGACTTAACAGCCCTACCACCAACCGAGCACACCAAGATGTACCCCTCGTTGGGAAGCGAACCCGGGACCTCTGGGTTTGAAACCGGTGGCTTAGCCACTAGACTACAGAGGCGATTAAAACTAACATTCCGAACCCTTCAGGCACAAACTGGAGACTAAGGTGTAATGTCGGATGTATTTGTGTACATTTACTAAGATGGCGAAATAAAGAAGCCTCCTCTGTTTCTAGCAGTTTAGATTTAACTAAATATTAGTTAACTATTATCTTATTAGTTTCGACGCGAATACTTAAATTAAATAAGCAATTTAACTGTGACTGATTTAGATAACTGTTGTGCACAACAAATTAATTCGATGTTCTGTTGGCACTAATTATGAATGCAATGATTGTCGCAGCGATGACAGAAAGGGTTTAAAATGTAATGTATGGCGCCGTTACAGTCCGCTCCCAGTTACCAATGTGGTGGCCCTTTGCCTATTCATTGGCGCTAGGCCAAACATCTGCAGCGAGGAGTAGGAAGGATTGGCGAAGGATATGGCGTTTAGAAAATACTTGTAATACCACTCACACGACATATCGGCGTGAATCGATAGCGCTCGTTGATGTTGTGTTTTGTCCAAAGTGAAAAGTTTTGAGTGAAAGTAACGGCGGCCTATGCCCCCCCCCCCCCTCCTCTCAGAATCCCTGCTCTTTCCTTAAAGATCCTAATCCTTTTTCAAATTCCACTGGTTTTGCAGGTGCCTTACTTTCCATCAGGTGAAACAAAAAAAACCTTTTCTGTTTTAAACGTGTATTCCACATTGTAAATATAACAAATAATACTCATAATAATTATTACACCAATCATGCTTTTATTTAAGATTAAATTTATTATTTTATATTAATACGGGGAAAAAAAGTACTCTCACCTACTTTCACTTTTTTTTGCAAATTTATGTAGAATCAAACTATATTTTATTATACATAGTCAGATAGCTTATTTAATAAGGATTCCAGTAACATAACTTTTTTATATAGTCTCTGTATACAAATTTCATGGAAATCGTCATTAGACCTAGACCGGATATAAACAGGAAGTAATACGGAAGTAGAAAAAATGGCCTTAGCACATATGAGGATACACAGTTAACGCTTATGAATTTCATTGCCCTTATCCCTAATTGGGGTCGGCGCGTATGTCTTCTTCTTCCATCTGTCAATATCAGCCGTCAGTGTTACGGTCATTCCTTCCTTCACCATACCATCTTTCACGAAGTCCATCCGTCTTTTCTCGGCATACCTCTCCCCTTGTATCCATCCACCGTCATGCTTCACACTCGCTCCGTCAGATGGCATTCATCCCTCCTCATTACACGTCCATACCAAGACAGTTTCTTTCCTCTTAACTTCTCTGTCACTGATGCTACTTTCAACACTGATCAATAATAATGTACATTACAAGAATACAAAATACAAGATAGAGAAAAGGGCACAGACCTGTGTGGTCTCGGATCATTAATATAAGAATACTACCACCAACCTGTCACTTCTAGAGGGACTGTCGTAAAAGGCGACTAACGGACTAAAGACTGCACATACATCCAACAGCATAAATCGTGAGTGAGAGAGAGTTATCCCCAAAGGGCTAGGCAGAGACCTGGCAATGATATGCTCGTGTTGCGTAAATAAAATAAATGCCGCATCCAAGCTTTGAGCTCCTTGCAGTCTGATCGTCTACTCAACCCAGTCTCGAAAAATATTAGAGCCGATCCCAGCTATGTCCGAAAGGATATTCTCAATTCACAATTTGTTACTTCCTACGACGATGTTGTAAACTTCACAGTGTTTGCTCGTAGCCGGCATCATATGGAAGACTAGATTTAAGCACTAACATAGATTATGAAATACAAATTCAAATCTTCCCTACATGAGTTACTGAGTAAGAAATGTTTTATAGTGTTAATGAATTGATTGTGTGCAAAATTTGAATACTATTTTTAATTATAACAATTTTAATTATTTTCTTGTTTTTGCTAATATTGATTAAGTACCTACTTTTAATTTTTATTGATTATTGTTTTATGTTGTTTTGTTATTTTACTGTATCTAATTGATACTATTTTATTGCTGGACTTCTCTCTCTGTATTTGCATACCAATTTTTTGTTAAATATGATATGCTAAATGTATGTAAGAACTTGTTCCTACCATATTTACAGCAATAAAGAGTTATTCTATTCTATTTTATTCTAAGACCTATTTATGCAGAGTACTGCAGCTAACCTTTTTTGAAGCAAATGATGTGTGTCAGAATCGAGCAAATAGAAATCTCTGGTTTCTGCCCACCCATCCGGAAAGCGGGAGAAATGTATGTAAATCAAGGCTCTTGACGGGTTAAGTTTATCAGCTCTGTTATCCAGACTAACAGTGTCTAGATAACAGAGCTAGCGGTGAAAGAATACTATCACTCTATCTCTTCCTTTCATCATCATCATCATCATCACCCTATTGACGTCCCACTGCTGGGTACAGGCCTCCCACGTAAATAATAGCACGTGGGGATATGCGCTATAATCCACCGCGCTGGCCCAATGCGGGTTGATGGGTTTTAACGACTGTCATCTTACGACAGCAACCGGGACCAACGGGTTAACGTGCCTTCCGAAGCACGGATCTCTTCCTTTGGGTGTCGTAAAAGGCTACTAACGGACTAAAGACTGCACATACGTCCAACAGCATAGAGCGGCGATGGGCTCACTACCTGTCACGCTGTGCACATGTGCAGTCGCTATTTGGTGAAAAGTGTCCCCATTGCCTAGTCTCTGACTAACCTTTCGGGGATAATAGTCGTGATTATATGTAGGTATGTGTGTTATCTAGATTAAACAGTCCGTTTCAGACTCAGAGGTGCCGGGTTTGATTCTCAACGGTGGGTAGGTACTCGGTTTGGCTGGTGGTAGGGCTAGTTTGAAGCCCGCCTGGCTAGCAACCACCGTCTTATCTAAATATATCGCAATAACATCAATTTTACTAACCTTTTCGTGTTTGGGTAGAGATACGATAGCCAGTTACTCAGTAGTTGAGGAATCCAGGTGAAGTGCGCTTCCGCTATCGGCCTTATCAACCTTATATCAGGTGAGCTGAAGGTAAAGTTTTACCCGTAGAGAAAAAGCAATACGGCTTCACGATCTGAATCGAACCCGGAACCGATGTATCTGAAACCGTGGTTGTGTAATAGTAAACCTCATCCTAAAACAGATATTGTCCACATTGTTCACATTGTATAATACTAGAAGTTTTCTTCCAGATTTCAGTGAATCAATGGCAACTTAGAGCCAAGAGCATGCAGAGTAAGTTGCGCTAAATGATTGTGAGAGACATCGCGGGCACACTGGTGTTCAGATGCACTCGAACGCGACTGTACAACACCACTGTAGGATACAGGGTAGACGAGCGCAGCTGATCCAGTCGTTGCGTAAACGAAAACACTTTTTTATTATTATTATTATACTCTTTATTCAACATATATCTTAAGAAATTTTTTTTACAATATTTTATAAAAAACATATTTACAATATAAAATATTATAAAAAACTTAACCTAGGTTGCCACCGGCAGCGGGGATAGACCCAAGCTATCGGTGGTCTTCGCTATAAGGCCGTGTGCCGAAACGACTATCGGTACAATAATGGTTGAATCCACATCCCACATGGCGGTAACCTCGTGAGCCAAGTCAAGGTACTTACTGAGCTTGTCCTTCTCAGCTTTCACGAGGTTCTCGTCATGAGGTATGGTGATATCAACCAATATTGCTTGGCGCTGAGATCGGTCGATCACCACGATATCAGGCTTATTAGCGACAATAGTCCAGTCCGTGATGATAGAGCGATCCCAGTAGAGCGTTGCATGACCATTTTCGAGAACTGGCGCAGGTGCGTACTTATAGTACGGCACCTCTGATTCAACAAGGCCATATCGAAGAGCAAGTTGCTGGTGAATTATTCTGACTACTTGGTTGTGTCTGTGCAAATACTCTCCGTTAGCAAGATGAGAACAACCGGAAATAATATGTCGGAGTGATTCTCCCGGACGGCGGCATGCCCGGGAGAATCACTCCGATTATTATTATTATTAACAGGCAAGCAGTTGTTACAACTGATAATGCCGGTATCCTGATTATCATAATATACTATAGTATTATAATCTTATGTTTTTTAAATATATATCTAGTCTATTTTTAAATTGGTTGATCTTGGAGGCTAAGACAACATCATCTGGGAGCTTATTCCACTCTTTTACCACGCTGTTGCATATAAAATGTTTATAGGGATTGTTGTTAGCAAATCTTCCGAAAATCATGTGTATGTCACAGAGGTCATAATGTCCATTCAGTATTTTATAGGTCTCAATCAAGTCTTCGCGGCTTCTACGGTCTTGCAAAGTTGTAAGGTTTTTCTATTGATTTATCAAAATAACAAAGTTTTACATTTTAATACTAAAAATAACAGCCAAATACCACAAAGGTTTGTCTTGAGCTATAGGCGTTTTAACCTTTACAATAAAAGTATAATGTTTTGTATAAAATCAATTAACAATAGCGCACCGCTTATGTATGTAAAAGAACAAAATTAAATAAAACTCAATTGTAGGCAAAATTAAAAAATATTCTGATTTATATTCTGGTACATATACAAAAAAGGATAAATAAAATTATATTAAAAATAACATAAAAGATGAAATTCATTAAAAACAAACAAAACACAGTACAGTACCTACATTTACGTACCTGACAAATTTAAACTATAACAACTTAAATAAAAAGTGAACTCCCCCACTTCTGAGGAACTGACTATATTATTTATGTCGGAACATTCGAAACATAAAGCCAACGCTAGTGAAATTAATGTTATGGCGATATATTTAGATGAGATGGTGTTAGCTAGCCAGGCGGGCTTCAAACTTGCCGTACGTACGACCAACGTTATTCTGTTGTCGACAAGATACACCGTAATACAAAAACGCGATTTGAAGTGCCTTTTGTTGATGCAGTTACCAGACACTACAACCGCGTTGTTGCAGCTCAATGCTTAATACTTTCTAGTCTTGCCTCGAATTCATGTAATCGAAAGCGCGGACTTACAAAAAGGCTCAAAATGACTACCTAATTTTGAATATTCCATGTCTTGTTTTTCTATATACTTACCTACCAAAGACATCGTTCATCTATATAATGCATACACAATATTATTTTGCAAGGAAACTTAATTGATAACGGTTATAGAATCGTCCATAAACTTTATCTAACTACACCACAGACAGAGACAGAAGTTATTATACATCGCCTTAATTAGAGAAACAAATGTCCCAATAGGGCCTACTGCATTTTCTTACGCTGGTTCCCGTTTCCCCGTTCCCTCCCACGCTCTATCAATCAGTAGTGTTGCGTAAATGTGAAAAATCGAGAAAAAATCTCGCGGATTCGCCTCTTCACTGGTTTGGAAAGGGATGCAAGATGGGAACAACTCGAGCGGGAGCGAGACGGATGACGCACAGTCTAAATTATTTATATACATAATAATATTTGCGAGGTTTTGGTGTATATGCAAAGTTAGTAAGACAATACCTACAGTCCGCCATCTAAGAATTATGTAGATATAGAATGGAAGTCAATTGTATAATGCGGTTTGCCCTAAATAATTAACATGAATAATAATACAAAAAAATATATTTTAAACCAGCACTTAATGGCTTACCATCATACATACTATAGTGGCTCTTTCTCGCATTGGGCCAGCGTGATGGGTTATTGTCCAATCACCGCGTGTGCTCCATGTGAGATGACTTTTGCCGAGCAGCGGTGACGGGCTCACCACATATCACACTGAGCACATGTGGAGTCTGTTGTTATTTGGTGTGCCGTGGACACTGCCACACTTGACAGTGCACAGATTTTGCATTCATCATTGCCTAGTCTCTGACTCACCCTTTCTGGATAACAGTCGTGAGTGCTTGATATGTCATGATAGTGGCAGTAGGGCAGGGTTCGAGTCCCGCTCGTTGATTTAGTTTTTACACCTTCTTGCCCGTGATACATAAGCGTCTTGCCTTTGCTAAATCAAAATAAACAATGCGGCTCCAGCCCAGAACTTTTTTCAAGTAAGTTGCAATTACCGCTCACGCGCCTTTCAGAAGCCCATATTGATTTTTTTAAATTTCGCGGTTCATCGTAATAATTTTATAAATTATTATTACGAAATTGTAATAAGGTACAGTTTCTGGTACTTGGCTGTAACAATGACAGACGTAATTTTTAAGAAAAAAACGGCGCGGTTGTATACCTTAGGCGGATATGACGATAACATTATTATGTCCTATTAGAAGGACAGCCGGGCCATGGTCAAGGAAAGTCAAACAGTCTCTGGGCGCCACGAGGATATGATTCGTAATAAAATTGATATTATACATATTTAAATAGCTTAAACAGTCGGAAATCTTTTTATCCCACAAAAGAGAACCGCTTGGCTTTACTTTACTTGAAGAAGCGAATGTATGGAAACGATTATGTTTTTAAAATAAAGTTCTAATTAGGTACTTGAACCATTAAATATAATTAGGTAATTAAACTTAGGACCTCCACATATTGGACATACTTAGTGGTTTTCCAAACGAACGCTGTAACAAATAATTAAAATATTGTTATAATTAATTATTGTTATTTATAATATTGATGTGACAATTTTACGTATTCTGCACTACTATAATCGTATTGTCTCCATTTTCTTAAAGGACGCGTCAAACGAGCCCACAACACACCCCTGTTTCTATCCGCCGGAGCCCAATGCAAAGTGGAACTTACTTTCTTAGTCTTAAGACTTATATTTGTCCACACTCAGTTCAACCTTAAGTCTTTCCCAGACGGAGGCTTTGGGACAAGAGCCGACGCGACGGCGCGGTTTGGTAGAAGGAAATCGCAAAGCTTAATTTGGGGTTAAGTATACTTCACCCGATTCTGGCAACTTTCAAGGTCAGCGAGTTGTGACTTTATGTCAAAGATGCGACAATTAGCAGGGGCTCGTTGGAACTGCCCAAGGTGGATACACAGTAGTAGGTAATTCGAGTATATAAGATAAAGATTAAAATGATTTCATGCCACAATTCAAAGGGTAACAAAGAAGGTATAAAAAATGATTACAGTGTAAAACTTAATGCTAACTTATAACTGTGGGCATAGGTAACACACTCAGCATAATGCTGAATTAGGTTCAGCGCAGATTTTCAGTCTATCCCCTTTGAAGAGAGGTTGGATTTTATAGGGTTGAAGCTTTCATATCTTTTGTTATTTTATTTGGTAACTTTATAGAGAGTGATATATTATAACGATATCACCCCCTATAAAGTTACCAAATGATATTGCTTCAATAAGCGTTTTATTGAACGCTTTAAAGTTTTAAACAGGTCTCATTGTATTATTAGTCTTATCTTAATAACGTGTATTTTAAGATTAAATAATAAATTTTATATATACCTCGGTAGCTGAGTGGTTTAGCGCTTGACCTGATGGTTCAAGGTTCAATTTCTAGGTCAAACAAAGTGTGTATCGTAGGATTTTGTCGGATTTTTCGGTGCACAACGCCGGTTCATGATCACAAAACCTTGGTGATTGATGCAATGCCTAACAAATGTAGCGAATGCCTACTTAATTTTACACTCATATTTGGGCTATACATAACTTTTTTATTTTATTTGCAGGATTTGTCGTCAAATCGTGACTTTGACCGAGTGTATTAAAAAATATGAATTTAAAGAATATGTTAAAGATAAAGATAATATATGATTTATTGTACACCACACGAAAAATACAAAAGGACAAACCCATAGTACATACAATTGGCGGCCTTATCGCTAAACAGCAATTTCTTCCAGGCAACCATGTTGGACTGGATAGAAGAAATAGTTAACAATTGAAAGGGCAGTCATGGTGTATACATAGATTTAAGCTTGTACATAATGAATCATTATACTCCCATAAGACAAATAGTGTGATTTGAGATATTTATTTATTTATTTTTATAATAACATAATTTTTATATTACATGATAGGAACTAAATCTAGGTTTTACATTTGCCAAAGGAGTTTCCACTTATAGAAAATTAAAATACTGCACTGAATCCTACACAGCACAACACTTATTTGTTTAGTATAAACAACACTGAGTAACAAGTTAATCCAACCACAAACAATTTATAATAATAACAATAATAATAATAAAACACACTTTATTTGCACACTAAGAAATTAACAGTTACAAAACAGGACAATAGACAGAGAAGAGAGTACAAGTAGGCGGCCTTATTGATTTATAGCAATCTCTTCCAGGCAACCTTGGGTGAAGAGTAAAGAAATAAAAAGTAAAGAGTAATAGGGAAGTAGGTGCATAAAAAGATAGAAAGAATTAAGAATAAATAAATATCTATAAAATACGGAAAAATAAGGACAGAAATATATACTTATAGTTAGCTAGATGGGAGCCGAAGAAAGGAAATAGCTTCTGACTCGATCGCCAAAAGACCTTAGAGTCTGAGTTTTCCTGATGCTCTCAGGAAGTGAGTTCCACAAGCGGACAGCGTGGACAGTAAAGGAATAGGAGAAGAAGTCGGTAGCGTGTTGAGGGATCTTTAAAGAGAGGTTAGAAGAAGAACGCAAGGTACAATGTGAAGTTGAGGAAAGGAAGGAAAAGCAGTCTCTAAGATAAGGCGGAGAAGTTGGTAGGAAAAGTATAGGATAAAGGAGCGTAACAGCGTGTAAGTCCCTGCGCCGGCGAATAGGGAGCCAGTTAAGTTTAGAGCGGAAGTGAGACACGTGATCAAGTTTACGGAGGTTAAAGATGAATCTAATACAAACATTCTGCAGACGCTCCATTTTATCAAGCAATTCTTCGGACAAATCAGTGTAGCAAACATCACCGTAGTCGATAATAGACAGCATTAGTGATTCTGCTGAAGTTATTTTGGTACTGGTCGGCAGAAAGTTACGCAGGCGGTTAGGCGAGCGATATGCACCGAAAACCTTCTTCCTAACGGCATCTACCTGGGGTCTCCACGAAAGGTTCTGGTCAAAAACAACACCAAGGTTTCGGACGGATTTCGAGTAAGGTATTACTGTGCCATCGAAAGTTATCGCAGGAAGCTGTTCAAAATCGATCCTCGAAACGAAATAAGGACTACCGATAATGATACATTGTGTCTTAGAAGGGTTTACGGTTAGACCATAAGATTTGCTCCAGATTCCAATTTGCGCAAGATCTGAATTTGTGATGGCCACAGCGCATGAGAGTTCAGATAAAGGAGCTTGTGTATAAATCTGGAGCTCATCCGCATATAGGTGATAGGAACTTGAAATTGAGTCAGTGATAGAGTTAATAAATATAGAAAAAAGAAGTGGAGCTAAGACGCCACCCTGAGGAACTCCGGCACTAATGTCGCACCAGCCAGAGAAGGAATCTCCAAGCCGGATACGCTGCCGACGCCCTAGCAGGTAACTTTGAAACCAATCAATTGCAGCTGGAGATATGTTAAGAGAACGTAAATTACTATTTATATTTGTTTAGAAACTTTGAGTTCAAATTTTAATTTTGATGGTTTAAGATTAAAGATATATGATGTGGCTGTATCTCTTATTATTACTCTATATTTCTAATTAAGGCGAACTATTACCGTACTGGCATTCGTAAGAGCTAAATTATTGTAGCCTAAATTGTTAAACGTTATGAATATTCCCGCATGAGGTACACATTTATTCAACGTTTCGCCATCTTTGAGTTTTTTAACGCAAATAGTCAAATATTACGAATTATGAATATTGTTTTTTCTTCAGTACCTTTTTTCAGCATTAGGTACTTAGATATTATGTATTATACCTATGGCAAAGAACTCTCCCAAAGATCTACAAAGTGATCAATCGAAATGGGTCAGTAGGGACAGATCAAAAACTATAAAAGATAGGGAATTCTGTACTTTGCAACCATGACCTCAATTTTAGATTAAATGAAAATGGCATACAATTTTTTTGTTAACTCTCATAAACCAGAATCGAACCTAAGTTGTAAAAAATCTGTGAGTAAGCGCATGTCGTATTCGTTGATTCTGTGAGCATAAGGACCAAATTTTGCTAAGAAATCTTGTGTAGGCACATAAAGACAAACAGTGAAAAGTTTTCTCAATGACAATTATTTTCAATATAACTGGATAGTACAGACGGCCCCATCAAATGGCCCGCGAGATCGCCTCATATCACGCCACTCGCTTTTTTGCATGGAGTTGAGAGAAAGAGATGCAATTTTTTAAATCAAATTACGCCACTGTAAAAGATTCAACAACAGCCTTAGAAAATGTCTTAAAACCAAAATATTGCATTCGTTACCCAGCATAATAATTCTTTGCATCCAGAAAAGTGGCTACCATTTTGAACATTCAATTAAAAAGTTTATTATCTAATTTTGGGTATTTCTTTAAATTATTTAAACAAAATTCTATTTATTTTTTATTTTTTTTATTCTATTTTTTCTTCTTTTTTGTGTTCCTCGTGACTTATTATTTACAACATCAACAATAACAACCAATATATATGTAGAATTTTATAACATGTTTACAGATATTGAGCGGGTTCGATTCCCGGCTATGTATGAGAGATACCAAACAAATTGACGTTATGGTTCCTAAGAACAGATTTCCAAATCTATTATAGTTTTTGATTTGTCCCTACTGACCCATTTGGATTGATCATCCTGTATATAACTACCGGTCTTTTGCTGCTCGCATCTAGCGTCTACCCGCAGACCCTCACATTATCGTACGCGGATGCGCGGTCACCACTCCAGAACCCTCCTGCTCCAAAGGCCATCGTCGGTTCTACGAGTGATACGAGTATGCCCTGCCCCACCACTAGAGCTTAGCCATTCTGCGAGCTTTGTCGCTTACCTTAGTTCTTCTACGGAACTCCTTACTTCTCTTCTGATTCGATTAGGCAAAGAAACTCCGAGTATATAGCCCTCTCCATTGTCTTTTTATGTTGAGATATTATGTATGCAGGTGAGCAATTACAATTAAATGATAGATAATTAATTAGATTTCACATTAATTTTACATTAGTAATTATAAGCGTGAGGAGCTCGATGGCGCAGCTGCTAGCGCTTTCGGCTTGCGATCTTGCTCGCTAAGCAACTTTCGCTATGCCGGGTCGCTGGATGGGGTGACCAAATTTAAAAAACATATCGAGCTCCTCCGTGCTTCGGAAGGCACGTTAAGCCGTTGGTCCCGGTTGTTGTCGTAAGATGGCAGTCGTTAAAACCCACCAACCTGCATTGGGCCAGCGTGGTGGGTTATGGCCCAATATCCCCACGTGCTATTGGCCACATGGAAGGCCTGTGCCCAGCAGTAGGACGTTTATAGGCTGATGATAAATTAAAAGCGTAAAATGTAACTAACATTAAATTAAAATATTATCTTACTTAACATTTTATGGATTTATCTCTTTTCTGCAAGACATTTACTAACTAGCTACCCGCGCGCAACTTCGTCCTTGTGAACCTATACCCCATGATGGTTTCGCCTTTACTATTATACTTAATAATATTTATTTTTTCATTTAAAGTTTCAATTGATTTATGTTGAGATATTATGTATACAGGTGAGCAATTACAATTAAATGATAGATAATTAATTAGATTTCACATTTAATTTTACATTAGTAATTATAAGCGTGAGGAGCTCGATGGCGCAGCGGCTAGCGCTTTCGGCTTGCGATCTTGCTCGCTAAGCAACTTTCGCAATGCCGGGTCGCTGGATGGGGTGACCAAATTTAAAAAACATATCGAGCTCCTCCGTGCTTCGGAAGGCACGTTAAGCCGTTGGTCCCGGTTGTTGTCGTAAGATGGCAGTCGTTAAACCCACCAACCCGCATTGGGCCAGCGTGGTGGGTTATGGCCCAATATCCCCACGTGCTATTGGCCACATGGAAGGCCTGTGCCCAGCAGTGGGACGTTTATAGGCTGATGATAAATTAAAAGCGTAAAATGTAACTAACATTAAATTAAAATATTATCTTACTTAACATTTTATGGATTTATCTCTTTTCTGCAAGACATTTACTAACTAGCTACCCGCGCGCAACTTCGTCCTTGTGAACCTATACCCCATGATGGTTTCGCCTTCACTATTATACTTAATAATATTTCTTTTTTCATATAAAGTTTCATTTGAAACTTTCGATTTTTCCGTGTCGTGTAGCGGTAAAAAAATACTACCACCTCCTCTCTTCCCTTGGGTGTCGTAAAAGGTCACTAACAGACTTAAGACTGCACATACATCCAACAGCGTAGAGCGGCGATGGGCTCACCACCTGCCACGCTGAGCACATGTGCAATCGCTAATTGGTGAAAAGTGGACTATGGAGGACTGCTTTTGCGGTCCTCATTGCCTAGTCTCTGACTAACCCTTCGGGGATAATAGTCGTGATTATATGTGTGTATGCATTTTTCTGTGGATTTACCAACAATGCTGAAGTTATTATTTGGTGTTCGCGACGTCACTGCTTTCGCTACCCTCATTGCCACCTCTCTGACCAACCTTTGGGGACAACAGTCGTAACGATGCATGTATAAATAAACTCCCAGTCGCAACGTATTCCCCACGGCGCTCGGCCCATAACGGCGCTGCCGAAACACAGTTAAGGTAATAACTCTATGGCGAGGCAGATAAATCTACGTTTTTAATGTCGCGCAATTTGGAGGCGGGGCCAAGTGCATGCCCCAGCCGATGCGCCCCGGGGCGAGGCTGGCCCCGCACCCAGCTAGACCGCTTTTAGAGTTCGCTTGAGTGTCACTTTTCTAACACTACCATTAGGAAAAACTTCTTTTTTTATTGCTGTTTGATAGTAAACCGTGTCGTGTAGCGGTAAAAGAATACTACCACCCCCTCTCTTCCCTTGGGTGTCGTAAAAGGCAACTAATGGACTAAACACTGCACATACGTCCAACAGCATAAACCGGCGGCAATAGGCTTACCACCTTTCACGCTAAGCACATGTGCAGTCGCTATTTCATGAAATGTGAACTATGGTAGAAGACTGCTTTTGCCGTTCTCATTGCCCAGTCTCTGAATAGAATAGAATAGAACCGAATAGAATAGAACAGAATAGAATAGAATATATGTTTATTTGTATTTGACAGGGGTACATACTTTTATTAGTTAATAAAATATATTACAATAAAGCTTCTCCCATGCAGCCAACAACGATGACATGCAAATTTAACATAATTAGTTGATTAAATATAAAAACACACTTAAATAAAAAGAAAGGTCAGCATTATTTTCAAACAAGTTAAAATTATACTCTCTGCATCGAACTGTTTCTTATCTGCGACAGTGATTTGGGAGTAGTCTACATTCATTCTTAATAAAAAACATGGTGGTCATTGGTTGGTTGGTCTACATCAAGTACCTACATCACGAGCTAATTACGTAATACATTTTAAAATTTCAAACATGGCGGCCTTGGCGTTTACAAAAAGTTTCAAATTAATCAATGACTACTAAGACCTAGATAAATTGTTAAAATGTCAAACTGGAAATTATTAAAACCTAATTAAAGAAATAGAAATGTCAAATTACGGATACGAGTGTAAGTACAATCACAAAAACAAATAGAAACAAATCAATAGAAAATCAAACAAATAGAAAAAAATGCGCAAATTTTTTGTCAAACCTATAAACTAATACAGACAGAACAAACATTAACAATACCATTAACTCGAAAAGAAACCAAGCCTACCTTTTAAGCTACAACAGTACAAGCATCACAATGTCTGTGCTCTAAAAAAATTATATTTGTATAAAGAGTGTGAGATAAGCCATTTATATAAATTACATAAGAATCACCTAATGGTAAGTTCTTTAATACTTTCAGGTAATCGATTGTATATAGTAATACACATCCAGAAGCATTTTTTTTTAACGTGTACTTCTGGGAATAGTGGAGGTCACCGACCTATTTCCGTTCCCAGTGTTTCTAGGATAGATGTCATTAGCCATTGTGAAGTAATGAGTGTTTTGCTTGATAAATTTTGAAATTTCAAAAATATACTAACAAGGCAGAGGTAAGATACTCGTATTTAGAGCCTGAAACAATGGTGTACATGGTTCATCTGGTGCAGCACCACAAATTACCTAACACTTCGGGGATAATAGCACAGAATAAGTAGTACTTACGTAGTAATAGTCGTGATTTTAAGTATGTATGTATGTACTGTTTGACAGTTATGGTCAGAACGCTCACAAAAGAGACTGTACTAAATTCGGCTTGACTCTCAATGACCGAATCCGCCAAAGAACGGTTAAAGACGGTGTTCGCAATACCGACATTCGAAGACGGGCGAAAGTGAAATGCGACTAACGGACTAAAGAATATGTGCGGCGATGGGATCGCCACCTATCACTATGAGCACTGAGAATTTGGTGAAACGTGGCCTATGATAGAGGTCTGTTTCTGCGGTTCTCAATGGCTAGTATCTGGCTAACCAAACTCAAAATATATTTTTTCAATAAACTCAATTAATAAGTACTTACTTTGAATCGTACAAAACTTTTTTTACTTACAAGACATCATTTTTTAGCTGCGGAGAAGAACGGAAAACCAACTTTGACCACAGAAATATATATATTTCTGTGCTTTGAACCTTTTGGGGTTATTAGCCATGAATCCCTATTTATTCAGGGTAGCCCACTACAGTGACACTAAAAATATTTTTTTGGATTCCTGACATCTAGTTGTACCTGGAAATACGCCATGTGTGTTCCACGATTTTTTGTAGTTTTCGAGCTATGATTTTTTTAGTTTTGTGAATTTTCGACTTGACCGACTTAAATTTATTGTTTTTACGAAAATTATTTTTTTTAATGAAAAAGATGCCGAAAAAAAAAATTTGTTACTGTTTGGGCCACCCTGTATTATAAAATGGCGAGGAGGATGATAAAATACCGCTATGCAGCTTTCGCAATGCCGGGTCGCTGGATGGGTGACCAAATTAAAAACATCTCGAGCTCCTCTGTGCTTCGAAAGGCACGGTGGGTAATGGCCCAATTCCCACGTGCTATTGTCCACCTGGGAGGCCTGTGCCCAGCAGTGGGAAATTTACAGGCTGATGATGATGATTATTACAAAATGATGGTTGTTTGTAATAAGATTTTGTATGTGTATTTGTAATATACTTACATTAAAAAAGAGCCAAAGATCGGGCGGCGGTGGTATCCAGTTGTAACTGTTCATTGTAGACTTGTGGCAGTGGTTTTGGGGGTTAAAGTTACTCGCGTCCGTAGGTTTACCCTTGAGACCCTACACGTGAGCCCTGGGTGGTGCTAAATGAGTGACACTGACTGAGTGGTAGAGCCACACGCATTGGGCCGGCTCGCCCGGGGTAATACCACTCTCTCGAATATTCGGCGTGAAATAATGGCACTTGATGCGGTTGTGTTACGTCCGGCCAGTGAGGGTTCCGGTGGCCCTCCCCCCCCCCCCCTCAAAATTCCTATTCCTTATTTAAAGGCCGGCAACGCATCTGCAATTCCTCTTGTTTTGCGGGAGTCCCTGGGCGGCGGTGATTACTCTCACAGTAACCCGCCTGCTCGTTTGCCTCCTACATTTATGAAAAAATATGGACTGACACGGATAAGAGATGATGGGATTAGACAAATAACACACATTTTGATTTGCTAAAAACAACGAGCGATTCCTAGAATAGAGCGAGTGAAATTATATTATACACTTTTGTAACCTTCTACCGACCAACGCCTCAGCCTTGCTTTGAATAAAAAAAGTAAGTGCTTAACTTTTTCTAACAATAATTAAGTTATCATACTTAAGTTTGGAAATAAACTAAGTAAAGAATCATCTCATGAAAAAACTGTATGTGCATTAAAGAATGTAAGAGTATATAATTATATATCTAAACTATTAAAAACACGTTCTCAAGTTCAAACTTTTTAAATTCGGTCACTTCGCAAACGCTACGATATCTTTCGCTACGCCGACTACGCAATGCTACGGACACGCTACGGACCACTGCTACGCGTAGCAAACCTATTCCTTAGCAAAACTAAGCGTTTGAAGTCAGCCTAATTTATTATGACTTGCAAGGAGCAAGTAGTAACAAATAGTATATGTACTGTCCCACTTACTCACATAATCACGACTATTATCCCGGTAGGGTTAGTTAGAGGCCCTAGCCTCTATGAGGACAGCAAAAGCAGTCCTCTACCATAGTCCACTTTTCATCAAATAGCGACTGCACATGTGCTCAACGTAGTAGTGGGTGAACCCATAACCGCTCTATGCTGTTGGATGTATGTGGAAGTCTTTAGTCCGTTAGTCGTCTTTGACGACACCCAAGGGAAGAGAGGGGTGGTAGTATTCTTTCACCGCTACGCGACATAGTTATCCCACTGTGGGCGTAAACCCACTATTGATACCAAGTCATATTGGTACTGGCTAATCACCAAGCTTACCAAATGCGGCTTGATAATTTAAAATTTTTACCGTCTCTGTGGGCTATAGGGGCTAAGGTACCGGTCTTGGTTAGACCGAGAGGGGGACATCATGTGTAGGTACTTGGTTTGGTTGGTAGAAGGGCTTGTTAAGAGGGTTTACGCATTTCGGATTCCCATACAATTTTTAAAGACCAATTAGCCAATTTTAATTAACCTTTGCATGCTAAAGTAAAATACAGGGATCTAAATAGTTTGTTGAAAACATTTTTTAAAAAGGTTTATTTGGCTAAGTTATTGTGATTTAAAGTCCACTACAGAAAGTTTAAAATTGCAATAACTCAGTTAAATAAATGTTTTTTGGAAATGTTTTCAACAAACTATTTAGATCTCTATATTTTACCTCAGCATGCCGAGTTTTATCAAAATTGGCCTACTGCTTTTCATAAATTTCGGCTTGGAAATTTGTATGGGATACCAAAATGCGTAAACCCTCTTAAATCCGCCTGGCAAGCTACCACCATCTTATCTAGCCTGGCGCCATAACAACAATATTAACAACATTGTTGTGTTTCGGAACTTTAGAGATAAGATAGCCAGCCCGTCAGTGGTTGAGGATTCCTGGGAAATCGCGCTTCCAACTCGGCCTTATCTTCACTTACCATCAGGTGAAATGAAGGGCAAGTGCTTACCAGTAACGTATATAAAAAATTAAGTCTTTAAAAACTTCCAAACTCTTTTTTTCATCAGCCTATAAACGTTCTTCTGCTGGGCACAGGCCTCCCACGTGGACAATAGCACGTGGGGTAATATATATATAACCCACCACGCTGGCCTAATGCGAGTTGGTGGGTTTTAACGACTGCCATCTTACGACAACAACCGGGACCAACGGCTTAATGTGTCTTCCTTATGTATCATAATGTGAGATGTTTTAATTGGTCACCCATCCAGCGACTCGGCATTGCGAAAGCTGCTTAGCGGGCAAGATCGCAAGCTGAACGCGCTAGCCGCTGCGCCATTGAAACTCTCTTTGCTTGACCTAAAAATTAATCCCATTACTTCCGGATATAGAACCGGATGCTTTGCCATTCAGCCACTGAGGCATCATGCAAAAGATGCGATAGAAAATAGAAGATAACAAAGAGAATAACCAATGAAGACTCTCACTAACATAATGATAATTACGATAAAAGAAAAGAAATACAAATAATTCCGATAAAAGAGATCAATTTAGTGTATCGGCATAACAGCTTAAGATAACATTTAAGTTAGTAGATAATAAATAATAGAACAGTTAGGCGCCCTTAAAACAAATAGTGCCACCAACGAAACTAAGTACAATAACTAAGGCGGGTTGGTAGGTGCCCATGTCCACAGAAAGTACACACTGTCAAAAAAATATGCACAGACCACAATTAGTTAATATTTCAAGCCGTCACAACACAGCAATTGACAATAACTTTCTTTGCAAAGCAAGATACTTTCCTACATCACAAAAAAACAAAACTGCGCATTCCGCGAATAAAGTTCAGCCGTCACCGCCGAATCTCTTAAATCAACTGTTCCAAACGAATGTAATTCGCGTTTTGTTTTTGTAGATACACAGATATTTACCAACCTCTGTAAGTAGACATAGTTAAATAAAATACGAGCGATCTGACGACGCGTGACTGACGTTATGGACAATCGGCTGACAAATTTATTTTCTTTTATTAAAAGATAGAAGCTTGTTAAACGCCGACAGACGAACGAGAGGAAATCAAAATTGGTTCGTCGTAAGCAATATTGTAGGATTCCTTTTGCTTTCTTTATGTTCCAAATGAACTGATTATGCTTAAGGGGACTGCCTGCGGAGGCTTTTCGTGTGCCTCTAAATGTTATTTCAGATTAGCGGGGTCACCATTCAGAAAAAAAACATCAATAAACGGTATTTATTGAAGCAAAGGAAATGTGTCTGGATGGTAACAAATAAAAAGCTGTGATGTATGTATTTTTGTATAAACGCTCCATCGTGTCAATGTCAGACACCCTCGTATGATTTTTTTGCAACCACTTAATTTTAATTTGGTCGCATTTAAATTTGTCGAAATATAAAAGGTAAAATAAAACACTTTTTTACGGATTATGTCGCGTGTATTTTACATAGTTTTTTTATATTATCCTGACGTTTCGAACTTTTTACAGGGTCCGTGGCCACAGGGTTCGAAACGTCTGGATAATATAAAAAACTGTGTAATGGTAGGTGTTTCGCCCGTGTTCTTTTAGCAACAACACGTGTTGTGAGACTCCATTTTATTTCTATCTACCGTACAATATTAAATATCCTTAAAAAATTCAACCACTTGAAATTGACTTAATTTTACACACGATAGCCAATAATTAAGATATAATAATAATAATGTAATAGTAAATTAAACGCGAGTTAATCCGGCGTAAAAAGTGTTTAAATTCAATGTATAGTGCTCGCTTGAACCACAGAAAACAATAAGTAAAGTAAAGTAAAGTACACACGGCGTCAGATCAACCTATCCCAAACGGTCAAATTTCTTCAACGAATATTGATCCTTAAAACGAAACAATAAAGTTCAAAATTGATTGTAGAAATTTGACAGTTTTGGGTAGGTTCATCTGACGCCGTGTGTACAGTCTATAATATAAACTGCTGGAGAAAAAACCTACATCATTAAAATCAAGCCATGGGTACTATTGGCGGGTATTGCCTGAGTCACCACGTTAGCCAAGTGCGGGTTGGATATCACGAACCCGGGCGCAGCATCGGAAAACCGAAACATACTTTGCCAGAACTGTAAATTGAACCTGGGACTTCCGGATGCGCTCTGACTAAGCGCTTCGCCTCTCGGCCACCGAGGCTTTGTAAATTTATATTTTATATAAATTATGTTTTTTGTAAGTTATTACCTACTAGCGGTTTTACCCGTGTGGAACCAGTTCCCATGGTAATATCGGGATAAAAATTATATAACCTATGTCACTTGGAAAGAACGTAGCTTTCTAATGGTCAAATAATTTTCTAAATCAGTCCAGTACTTTTGGAGCCTATTCAATTCAAACAAACAAATCTTTCCTCTTTAAAATATTAGTATTGATATTTCATTATCAGCCTATAAACGTCCCACTGCTGGGCACAGGCCTCCCACGTGAACAACAGCACGTGGGGATATTGGGCCATAACCCACCACGCTGGCCCAATGCGGGTTGGTGGGTTATAACGACTGCCATCTTACGACAACAACCGGGACCAACGGCCTAACGTGCCATCCGAAGCACAGATATTTATTGTTTCAACATCTTTAGTCTAAGAACCTTTCACTGGCTGGGCTTAAACTTTTGCTGCAAATGCACAGAGTGGACCCTTAACCCATGCTAGACCTACGCGAGCTAATTTTTGGATATTTACTACAATGACATGCTTGATTTTAAGTCATTTTATGATAATATTAATACATTTATTAGTAATAGGTACTTATGATAATGTCAGTGATTGGAAATACATTAAGGAATATAAAAATATAAGAACAATGAACCTAAAACTAAAAACCTTAAAAATATAATAAAAAAAACTAAAATATATTATTAAAAGGAGTGATACTGGCAGCGTAATGGCTCTGGCTCCTGAAACACAGATTTTTCTAGCTCGGGAGTCAGGGCAACAATGAATTATTGTAAAAGGTTATATTTTATTAATAAATAAAGTTAAAGTTAAAGTTAAAGTAATATTAATTAGATATGGTGCATAGAAAAAGGCTAACACGAGTGACGTCACGAGTTAACAAAAAGCTAAGACGTCATCAAATAATAAAATATAAAAGATATTGAGTTGCAAAAATTTAGATTACATTCCCGATCGCATGCAAGATCCCATACCGAGTTTCAAACTTATAAGTTGGAGGGCAAAGCGACCGTTTGCTGCGTGCCCTCAACTGATTACACTCTCGGACAACGTGACGAGCTTACCGAACGGCCCGCAGCTGAGACGCGCGTAAAAAATCACCAAACTGATTATAGGAGTTTTTAAGCAGCACATTTTTAACAACGAGCGGGGTGAAGGACCAACCAATGACGACAGATGCAATTACCGCCTGACTCATAGCCAAAAAAGAATACTATGCGGCGTTCCAATTGCAGCTATGTGTAGTATTTTCTCCCGATTATCAGGGAGCGTTTGAAGGATGCAGCGGGGAGGGGGGAGCCACCGGCGCCTCAGTCGAGTCGTGAACGTCGCGAAGGACGCACCGGATGGCGCGCTAAGTCAACCAAATGAGGTCTCCGCGAGCCCGGAAAGCGCGCCCCTTGTACTCAACAACACCCAGTTTCTGTTGGCTGTGATAAGTTTTTTTTTTGACCGAGACCAGACTCAACACGGACCTTCCCAGTTAGCGGCTCATGTGAGTTCAGATGTTGGCCGCGTGCGTCTGCAAATCACGTGCCCTACATTCGAGGCTAAAGTGGCCGAGCGCTACATTTTTTTTGGTTTATTTACAACCAGCCAACGCTTCCGTAGATCTAGATTAGTGTCTGAATTAGTGCTAGTGCTTCCGCAGACGGCAGACGTATCGCCGTCATTAAATTTTGTGTTATCTCATAAAATTTTATGCCATCTTTATTGACCGCATGCGATCTCGCAAGGCGTTGCGATTTTCACAAATTTATTAGTATGCGCTAGCGATCTCATTTATAAATGGGTTGTTCAATCGTTACCGGATTGATAACTCTCGGCTGTGGCCATTAAACCCCATAATGCTAAGTTACCTAAACCACAGTTACTGTCGTGTCCTGTATATACATATTTATGTGGTGATAGCGAATAGCGTACTTTAGACTTTATCGTCGGGCTGTAGAGTTGAATTTGGGGATGGACTGTGCGATAGAAACATTAAAACGGAATGTCTGTAAACTCACCATCTTATTTCTTCATTTTTAGTTAGCTCCTCCGCAATGCTTCGCCAATAGTTTTATGCGGTGGATGTGTGGGATCGTGTAGCTTGGTGTAGTAGTGTGAAGTAGATTTTCAACTAGATTTTGTCGGTGGCCGATGGGCCAGCGCGTGTCCGCGGCAGGAAGGAAAAACGCACGTGGGTTACCTGAAGGTAAATAATTGCTGCCACGTGGCTGTGAGCTCAATTAACCTCCCCCCAGGGGTCGGAACGCACGCTTACGCTAATGGATAACGACCTGTGTTATCATAAATAACAATTGAAATATGATGTAACCTTTACCTTTCTTTTACTTGATTAATGCGATGACTACTGCCAAATGCCAGTTGATGATGAAATACATTTTAAATTTATTTGAAATGTTATGTTTTTAGTTTTTTTGCCCTTTTTATATAAATAGGTGAAGAAACACTACTTCCGAATAAAAACTTGCTTTTACTCGTAAAAGCGGAATTTTTCTACGATGAACAAACATTTGATATACTTGATTATTTGATATACATCGATGTTTACCGTTAGATATACATATGCCATCCGGATTAGATTGATACGAATACTTAATGAGGGGGTGCGTACCCAATAATTTTTCGTTTCAATGACTATCAGTTTTTCTTGCTAGACGACTTACTATTCTGAACGGATCATTTGGCAGAACACATTAGATGTAGTGTGTGCGTGTCTGTGCGTGTGGGTGTTTGTGTCTGGCGGGGGCGGCGGTGGGTGCGGGTCGCGGGGGCTCTGCGGGCGAGCGGGCACATGGACGATCGATGCGGCGCGCGTCGCCCGCGTATCATTTGCGTGCATACCCCCCGCGCTTCCCCGCACGCCGCCCCGCGTCGGTTTGACCTCCCCAGACGCCTATAAAGTCGCTCAGGCTTCAGTGGACGTCTGGACTGATTGGGATGAAGGCATGGCTGTCACATGTTAACTTATGGATTGACATTGTTGAATTTTAAAATCGGTTACATGGAAACGTTTCTTGATGACCAATCTGGTCACCAATTGGTTTGACCGAACTGTTTTAAGTTCTGTCAAATCAAGACTCAGTATTGCGTGTAGAAAAATGGAGGTTCTTGTAATATTTATCCGTTAAGCTTAAGTTTTTTTTTATATCTTTAAGTTAAAAATATTACAGATACAATGTAATTCAGTTCTAAGATGCTAACTAAAGCGAACTCAATTTTGTGAGAGGCAAAGTTTCATCAAGTTAACTCGAACTATTGAGTCACCCATAAAAATATATGTTAATTAGACATTTAATCTTACATGGTTATAAGATTTTTTTATTGATAAGGACACCATGCAGCACATGTTATAGCACTGATATCGCCTGTTGAGATTTCATGCGAAGCCTTAGACATTTATTAATTTTCACTATGGGGTTCGTTTTATTACAACTTGGTTCTTTTATATAAATGTGCTGCAAGGAATATCAGTATGCCCTATTATTCATCTATGTACAGTACCTATTTTATTGTTTTAGTTTAACATATATTCACCAATGTAAAATAGGATGTTCAATGTATGGTTAAAATGAAAAGAATTATAATAGGGCAACCCAAAGTTAAACTAAAACTTGCACAGAAATAATGAACTAACTAACAAGAATGTTTTCGACAGCTTTTCCAATAGCTTCCAGTAAATATCCGATTCATAGCACGCATGCCATATTAAGAGTTACACGGGGTAGGAGATTTAGAAGGGGCAGCTAAGCTTTGGCCAATGAGATACGGGAAAACGGTCAAGTTATGAAAAATATATTCAGCAGAATGTAACAAACATTATTCAATTAAATTTTCAAGTGGTGTACTAGTAATATTATAATGTAAGAAGTAAAATTTATATAAATGCGTATGGACGCACTTATATAAATTTTACCTAGGGGTCTAAAGTAACATACTGCAACTTCCACAGATTCACCTGTCAAACTTTCTGTCTGCTACCTGTTGACAAATCCTGTGTATCAAAAATAATTAAAAAGCAGATGGAACTTCGCTGGGTGTTATTGCTACCATATTGCCTGGAGCTTTGTAAGTAGTCACCAAATTTGTGAATACGTCAATGCAAACAGGTGTTTTCCCCGCGGATGTTTGGAAGAGAACCATCAATACAGAAGCCAAACAGATCCGAATTAAAATGTGTGACCAAATAATATTTTGCCCTTGATCTCGAAGATTTCTTAAAAAGATATACTTATTGTACACAAATTATTATTTTTTGGAAAATAACAACAAGATCACCAATGAAGAGCCTCTGCAGCATTAACGAATTAGGATAATCAGAAGTACGATTGCACTGATAGATATGGTGGACCAAATTCTTGAAGCGTAGGACCTAGGAGAAACTATAAATAGTACTTGCGCATTTAGATTATACTGGTGCATTGGATATTATACTATATAATATCCATCTACTTAGTTTAAACTTAGTTGGTTGTGGAAGTGATTTCTTTAAGTGGTTCTGTAACATGATACGTGCAAAGTGTTAAAACAAGCATTAAAGGATTTAATATATATGTTTCTATATTAGGCCCTGTCTTCTGTGGAGTCCCGCAAGGTTTGTACCTTGGACCCATTGTTTTTATGTTTTATAGCGCTGAAATCGCTAAAACTGCATAAGCAACAGTAGATTTCACCTTCATGCGGTTGACCTTCAAACTTATATCGCATAAATTTGAAACCTCGGGCAGTGAAGAAACTAATTAAAATTGACTGATTGAACGTGTGATAATCGGTTTAGTCACACAGATAGTTTGGCTCTAAATCCAGCCAAATCTAAATTTCTTGTAATGGGTAGTAATAAATTAGTTAAATTATGTAATAGCTTCTCTCCAATTTTGGCATTGAGTGACACCAAGATTAATTGAACGATAATGAGTTGTTTAAAAAAATTAAAGTTTAAAATACCCAATTTAGAGAAATGGCATTTTATATTTTATAAGATGAATACTAAATAGGCACTATTATCTAAATAAAAGTATGCAGTAGTTTTAATTTATATTTTAAACAAAAGTTTGAGTTTTATATTGCATGTAAGAATAGAATAGAATAGAACTTCTTGATTGCTTAGACTGATAACAAATTCTTAAAATAATAAAATAGTATCAACAGTTTGCCCATGATCGGGCATGCAATGTACATAAATATTATAATTTACATAATAAATGTAAGTTATATTATTATATTTTATTTGTTCGTAACGTTTTACTGTTATTATCATCACCTGCAAAATGTACACCATACCTGCCATACCATAAATTATATTTCATTGTATTAACCGTTAACCCGTTTCAAATGCTTGTAACTCTATTAATTTTCAATTGCACTATAATGAAACCTTCCAAGTTTTCAGTCCATCATGCCCCTATGTTTTCCTTGGCCTTTTTTATTCACTCCCCTACTCAATTAGCAAAGCCATTAAAGGGTTGGGGGTGTATAATTCCACTTAAATTACCCTTGCGGCAAGGTAGAACTTCACGCGCGTGGATTGTAATCGCACAGGATGTGTTAAACATAATGATAACAAATTATCATGTATTTGGAAATAACATAAACAAGTATAATTTCGTGTAAAATTAATAACTTTAAGTTGCTACTAGGCTGGCTTTTCATATAATTTTGACAATTAAACATCCAGGAATATTTTGTAAGACTTTGGGTGTACTAAAGGAATGTTTGTTAGCAAAACATTATACACCAATTGAAAAGTAAAAACACATTAATATCGGTATGGTAACTAATAAAATTACAAAAGTTGGACCCAAGACAAATCCTCAAAGAATTCAAAAGAAAAATGGAGATAAAAAAGCCTCCTGAGTTTCTTGCTAGCTCTTCTCAGTTCAAGGCTCTTCCAAAATCCTAATCCTATTAAACTGTTTACAATTCACTAAATTCATCTAATGGCTCTTTAGTTGTCGACACGTGTACAGTTTTACCTATTCTCCAGAAAATACATCGCAACTTAACGTGCGTGAGTAATCACCAGCTACCGACGGATCGCGCGGCAGGCCGGTTTATGTTTGTTTTTGTTTATTTTACGAGCATGCGGGTAGGTTTAGTGTCTTGGGCGATTGTTCTATAAAAATGGAAGGAAAATTTTCAATAATCTGTATCACGAGAGATTGCATCTCTATTTCTTATTATTTTTGTAAATATTTCTTGAGTGATAAAAGTATAGTATTAATAACACGCGGATGTGCTTATCAGCGGATAAAATGTGTTACGATAAATTACCACTGAAGAATCAGAAACTCTCTCTATAGGTACCAAAGTAGCCAAAAATCAAGAAATCATTATTTGGGAAAAGTTAATCTCTTAACTTTAGATACATCAGGATTCAGGAGTCAATCTCTGTGATGATATCCAACATTTGGATACGATGAACGATTCTTGATCATTAGTTATGCTTTTGCCAGTGTTTAGTTTTGAGGCAGGTCTGCTAGTGCAAATCTATTTAGTCCTATTTATTTTTTATTGATACTGTAAGACTAAAATATTTATTTTTAATTAATGAGAATCCGAAAACTTTTTTTTATATTAATTTCTTTGCTTGTCGTTGCGTTTTGCAATTTACATGTTTTATTTTTACCATCAGTGTTCTATGTGTGTGTCCTTAGGAAGTATATTGCCAATTTTTTATTGACACTGTAAAAGAAAGATTGAAAAGAAATGCCCTTGCTGAGTTTCTTGCCGGCTTTTCTGCCGGATGACATAGTGACTATTATAAGTGCTCAATTACCGAAGTCATAATTGAATAAATTACTGTCATTTGGAATTACGCAGGTGATTGTGCTTTGTGTTTTTCCGTGACTCTTTCTTACGAAGAGACTAAGTAAGGCGTTATGACGATACTTGATGAAAATCTGCTACTGTTTTATTATGTCCCAACATAAGGACAAACAACAGTGTGCGCTATCTCTGTAAATACGACCATAGAGCCGTATTTGTCCCCCTAACGTGTCACTAATAACTGTGCGGAACCATAGGCAGGTGATGTACGCAGCACTGGCCGCCTCGCAGACATCTTTATTACGCCCTTAATGAGTTTATTGTGTCTAGACAAAGCTAATGATATCTAAATAGACGCCTCAGAAAATTAGGCCGGATAGAACTTTTATGAAGCTAAAGATTTGGGCCGGGGCTAATAATGATATCAATGAATGATTTGGTGGTGTGGAGCTTGATGGCGTAGTGGCCGAGGCATTTGGTTTGCGATCTTGCCTGTTATGCAACTTTCGCAATGCGGTCACTAGATGAGTGACTAAATTAGGACCTCCTCCATGCTTTCAATGGCACGCAAGGTCGCTGGTCTCGGTTGTTACCAAAGGAGGCAGTCGTTAACTAAATAAATAAATAATATCTACCAACCCGCATTGAGCCAGCGTGTGTGGAAAGAGGGTGCCTTTACCTCCCCATGTACTATTGCCATGGAAAAACCTGTGCCCAGCCGTAGGACGTTTATTAGCTAAAACGATGATGCATTTTTATGTTTAGTATTGAACAAAAAAACCTCAGGCGCAAATCAAATCCGCGTCCTCCGCAATCTGATCTCCGCTGCGTTGACCACTCCGCCACCGCGGGTTCGATTCCCGCCTGAGGTACACATTTTTTCTACGTTACGTTATCTTTGAGTTTATTTGGGCGTTTTTAACGCAAATAATTAAATAGTATTGAACACTTTTAATTCTTTTTTAACCATAATGTATGTTGTTGTTAAGTACATTAAGTATTTTCGAATGTATAATTTTGCTGCGCGTGGTAGTGCGTAGTACTATTATTTATTCTGTGGTAGTGCTCCGCCTCGTTGGCAAAATGTACGGAAGGCCAGCGTTGCGTTGTTGTTGTGCCACTCCGGCATAAGTATTTATTTATTTATTTTCATCGCAGTAATTCATACAGGTAATAAAACAGACACATAAAAACTGTCCGTGAAATAAAAAAATAGGTGAATGCATATAAATTCAAATTAATTGCCACGACGAGGTGTTAAATAAATTACATAAAACTTGCGTAAAACGCTAAATATGTCAGATATACACAAAATTATGCTGCGAAAAGTGTTTCTTAAGACTTTGAGCGCCATGGTGGTCACCGGTGAGCGATAAACAATTAAAGCGAGCGATAAACATTTAAACTTTTTTCAGTGTTTAAAATTGTAATTAAATTTCAATTGTGTTTGGTTGTGTGGCGGTCAACTTGTTAAATGCTGGGGGGTTACTCTTGAACGCAAGCTCAATCTCAATACAAATCCAATGCGATTAATATGTATCGATATTGGCATAAGTAAAGTTAATTCCGGAACGCCATCACGATAATAATTTGTTCAATCATTTTCCACGCAATTTAATTATAATGTGGCGCTATTGTCTCCATTATAACATAGAGCCATTTGACATTTTTTAGATTTGTGTTTGGAAATTGATTCATGCGATTGTGTTTCAAGAGTAAGCTTACTGAAGCGGAGCTCTTTATAGATGTCATACACTGTGCAAACCAGAATTCAGTGAGAGAGTGGTATCATCGATCACGCCTGGTTTCGTGCTTTAAACCGAATAAGTATTTTGCAAGTCGCCATAGCAATCGTGTTGCAGTTGACTTAATTGTGTTCACGAGTTGATCCGTAAATCACGAGCAATGTCGCCGGGGTCATCCCGGTTCGACTCCCGGCGATAACGTCCCCTAGTAGAGATACCTATCGTACCGTATACTACATAGTATTAGTAGTGACGAGATTAGTAGCTCAGCGTCACAAGCTTTTTTTTTGTAACAATTGTAAATGTTAAGCTACTTTGGAACGGTCGGTACAAAGACATACATACATACATATAGGTTATCACGACTATCCCCGAAGAGTTAGTCAGAGACTAGTCAATAAGGACTGCAAAAGCAGCCCCCTACCATAGTCCACTTTTCACCAAATAGCGACTGCACATGTACTCAGCGTGACAGGTGGTGAGCATATCGCCGCTCTATGCAGTTGGATTTATGTGCAGTCTTTAGTCCGTGAGTCGCCTTTTATGAAACCCAAGGGAAGAGAGGGGGTGGTAGTGTTCTTTCACCGCTACGCAACACGGTACAAGGATGTTGGGCAAAACAACAATTACTCACTACTGGGATAAGTTTCACTTTGCTCTCGCTTTTCCTTGTAGTGATGCACCATTGTTTTTACTTTCTATATAACAATAATACATAAAGATAAAAAACTTAACTTCCAAATACGTACAAAGTACCCCACTAACCCACTTATGCCAGGGTGATGGGTGATGTTCCATCTCCCGTGTGCATGGGAAGGCGAGAGTGACGTTTACATACAAACATATACATAGAGCTTCCAACTGCTTTCCTGACACACATCCTATGCTTGGTAGGACGCTTGTAGGCCGACGGTGATTAATTAATTAATTTCACAACTGTCACACCAATCATTCAGCCCCAAACTAAGCATAGCCCGAAGCTATAGTGACTGAATAACGGATAAACATACAAAAATACTAATAATCATCCTTGACTAGGTCATAAATGCAACTGGGATTCGAAACCGGGACCGTGGGTTGCGCAGTCAGGGTCGCTGACCACTCGACCACCCGTCCGATGATAAATAAATAAATAAACTTTCCTACACTCACACCAATTATCTAGCCCAAAAGAAGCTTCGTTATAAAACTCGTTAAATGGTTACTAGACAACGGATAAACATACTTAAAATACATACTTATTTTACATAATAAACACCCAGACCCGAAACAATTAAGAAAAACAACAATTTCTAAATAGACGCGACCGGGGATCGAACCCGGGACCTCAGAGATGACAACACCATGAAAACCGGTGTATTTACAAATCACTCGACCAAGGAGGTTGATGATGGTGTTAAGTGCGTATTCTAGCTTAGGTACAAATTATATCTATTAACTTCTCACTAAGCAAATGTGAGCAAACAAAGTTTTCCCATTAACCATACCATTTGCCCGAATTATGTCATCCGTCAGCGCACAAAGATATAACGGAGTGCAGAGGCAACCGCAATGCATGTAGAACAGAACATTAAAAGTAAAGCTTGGTGACCAATGGAAGCGATAATGCTAAGCTATAAGCTAAGGCTAGGCTAACGGAAACGTTCTGCGTGACGTTGGACGTTTGGGGGAGGCTTTTGCTCAGCAGTGGAGAAAAATAGGCTAAAAAAAAATTTAATAAATTTTTGATCACCATCCCGCTTTCGACTTCTTGGCGGGAAAGTGAAGCGTCATGTCTGCGGTTTTGTTTTATTTTCTATAATTTGTGTTTTGTCGAATATTAATGTGAAATAATGATGGATTGTTTACTGTTAAGTGTTCGTGAACGTGCATGAGTGTTGGCAAATAAAACAAAACAGTGCAACATCACTTTTCAAATTCTCTCAAGAAGTCCGTGTGAGACCTCAATAAAGTCCCACAGTTTTATTGAGTCTCGAGGGGATGGGGGAAAATCATTTACCATTAAACGTCCATTATCACTCATTATCATCCACTTAATGTAAAGAAAATAATAATTACTATTAAAAACTTGACACTGGCTAAATGTGCTGATCGCACGAAGCCATTATTTAAGACAAAAAAAAACCAGCATTCAGCAAGCGGTGATTAAGCCAACACCCATTATTGTAGTGATGACTTGATTCCAATGCAACGGCCTCCATGCCGTTGCCCAGCAGTGGGACACAATGTTTTACTTCATTATCCTGATGGTATGACGAAAACTGTTGGATTCACAACCAATTTGATGATGGCGACCACCCTAACAACTTACATACAAACGTCACGCCAGTTTTCCTAAGAGATAACCATATCTCACAGATTTCCATTTGGTGAGATCCTAACTTACTTACAATGTTTCTATTTTCTTAATGTCTCTTGGTATTCATCGCATTTCTTAACGTAATCGACTAATTATTTGATTTATCATGTATATAAATATTATAATTATGCGATTAAGTTATTCGAGGTGTTCCGTTTCCGATTGTTCCATTCACTTTCGCCTTATTAACTTTTTTTGCGTCTCTTTTACCCTAATATCATTATGTCATTTATCACAAAAAATTTAATAAAAATAATTAATAAAAAAGACATGGAATACCCCTTTTTTGAATATCAACTAACTTTGGTTAGTTTGGTGGCTTAGGTTGGAATTCGGTTTGTCGTGTGGCCCTAAAAAAATGTCCGACTGGTTAACTAAAAGCCTCGACTCTGTGGAGAAAACACTCTCAATATTGTCTCAATAGCCTAATTACTCACAGTCCAAATGCCAAAATTCGGACACTGGAATACGATTACCAACTTTTAAAATATCGAGGTTTTAAATATATACATGGATTTAATAAAAAATAATAATTCAAAAAATTTTTATTAATAAAATTAACTGAAACGAATGCAAATCTGACCTAAAACAAGTATATATTTTCTTTTTTGATTGTTTTAAGTACTACTCTAACTGACTGTCTTTTCAAAACAATCTGAACATTTACGCTGGTTTCAATCTGCAAGTAAATTTATTATTATATCTTATTAATGGCTTTTCTTAATATATCGTATTTACGCATTAAGCCAGTTTCAAGTATTCATTTGTAATTATAAAGGGACAATTGTACGGTAGATTGAAATTAAAATGGAGTCTCGCAACACGTGTTGATACAAGAAAATCTCGAGAGAAACTCCCAAGTAAGTTCCCATTAACCTTTACTTGACAGATAGTTCATACAAAACTGTCATTAAGACAATTAACTTTACTCCTAATCGGACATTGTGAAACAGGCATGTTTAATTGTACAAATAAATTTCATCATTACATCTTGAATAATTTCAATTCTGAAAGTGCTTAAAGTACCACGAGCGAAACTGAAATCGGGCCAGGTGCCATGCCAAATAAGCTATTGTGGTCGTCTCATACATTCAAATATCGCCTGTGCAAACGCCAGCAGGTCAACCTACCCAAAATGTCATACATACATACAAATCACGACCATTATCCACGAAGGGTTAGTCAGAGTCCAATTTTCACCAAATAGCGACTGCACATGTGCTCAGCGTGACAGATGGTGAGCCTATCGATCGTCGCTCTATGCTGTTGGATGTATGTGCAGTTTTTAGTCCATTAGTCGCCTTTTACGACACCCAAAGGAAGAGAGGGGGTGGTAGTATTCTTTCAATACTACGCGATACAGTTAAAATATAAAAATAAATAGACGATTATCTTTAGGTGCCTTTTAATGTTGCTCCCTTGAGCTTTTTATGCTTATAGTTATAAGCAACCACAAAAGAACGTTTTGAAGCAAAACATTATAGCAATAATTACGTGTCGTATGACAAAATTAAATAATTAAAAAGTTACAAAGTGAATATTAAACTTATTCTTAACTTAATTACATAATATTAATGATGATCGTTTGCATGTTACATTACTCATTTAAATAATAATCATAAACCTAACTTAACACACACGAGTTGATTTGACATGAATTTATGGAAATCTGAGTGTTTATTGATTGTATTAAAGATATGACATAATATGTTACGGGAAATGTGATAAACACTGTAATATTTTACTATGTTCGGTAAAAGTAATAAATCAAATAAGAAACGACCTTTCGTTCAGTATTTATTGCTTATTTAAGGCAAGTAATTAAATAACACTTTTTTTTTAATTTTGCAAGAAAGCGGCAAACATCGTCGGATTACATCAGTGACCAAACCACAGCGCGAGCCGTGCGAAGCATGCCGCGGTAGCGGCCGGCGAAGCGCAAGAACTTAGGTAGTAGTTATTTTAGGCTATAAGTTAGAAGACATCAATTGCAGCTGCCCAATATCACATTACTTGCTTATCTATTTAGGTATTTCTTCGACTAGCAGCAGCTCTATTGACTTTGATTGCTGGCAAAACACATTTTAGAGCTGACCAAAACCTAGCTCTTTCATTTTAAGCTGGACATTTAAATTTATAGACCTCAGTTATTACATTTACCAAACCTATGCTGTGATTATTAATAATAACCTCTAAAAGTGAATAATTCATTACTTTTACCGTCGATCTTGGTAATTGTTAATAATTACAGGTAATTATGTATAATGACCAATTAATCACATTTACCCTAACATATACATATTAGAAACTTAACTAACACCAGACAGTCAATATGTTCACACATATTGTAGCAAGAAATAAAAAGGGAGTTGTCAACATCCTTAATAACATTCGTTCGTTTCGCCACTTGGAATTTGCGATCAAGAGATAATATAAATCACAGCCCATCCGCTGTAAAGTTACTGGCATGAAAAAAGCGTTATAAAAATAAAGGAGATCATTCGGGCTCCATACATTTTTGGGCATTTTATGAAAGTGCCGCCCAACAAAAAAAAATAGTACGTATTGTTAGAACAAGCCATTTGGAGTAATAGTTAATACGGTATAAAAGTTATAGGATTGATCTGAGCCAAGTTATAAAGTTCGATGATTCATCATTTTCATACATTTATTGATTTCTGAAAGTGCTGGGACTGGGAAACATAAAAAATGATAGATTTTGCTAGAACTAATGATCTGAAGCAATTGTCATTGTAGCGCAAAAGCTGTGGGGTCATCATCTGTTCTGTTTATACAAAAAAAATTAGGAATCAATGAAAATGTATGAAAATTATGAATCTTCGAACTTGTATAATATGGCTCGAAGCAATCCTACAACTTTTGTGCCATATTAACTACTTCTACAAATGGCTAGTTCTAACATTACGTACCATTTTTTTTGTTGGCCGGCACTTTCAGAAAAGGCCCAAAAAAATGATGTCCTTTGAAAGGCCTTTAAGCGTCTGGTGGGTTAATCTACAATACCACATGGGTACAACCGTGTCGCCTAGCGGTGAAAGAATACTACCACCCTCTCTCTTCCCTTGGGTGTCGTAAAAGGCGACTAATGGACTTAAGACTGCACATACATCCACCAGCATAGTGGCGATGGGCTCACCACGCAAAACACTTCTGCAGTCGCTATTTGGTGAAAAGTGGATTATGGTAGAGGACTGTTTTTGCTGTTCTCATTGCCTAGTCCCTGACTAACCCTTCGGGGATAATAGTCGTGATTATATGTATGTACATGGCGTACCACATAGGTACATGGCGTAGTAATGACATTCATAAGTGTTGTTGCCTAAACATGGCCTAAACTGAATAAATGATATTGATTCTTGATTCTTCCTGATACATTGGAACATTCATTTATTGTCCACTAGAGATTTTATCTTACTATAATACGGCAAAAGTATTGTCATTAATCACTTAACTAAAAATACCAATACAACATGATTAACCATTTATCAGAGTAAATAAACAAAAACTAACAAAATACAAAGTCTAACAATTAAGGATAGCATAAGCTGTTATCGCTTGTACTGAGCAACCATCTCTATGCGCCACGGAATGCACATTGGATACACAGTCCAGGGTTGGCAAATTCGTGAAAGCAAATAATAAAAATAAAAATACAAGAAAATAAAAAAACCTATTTCATTGCTCGGACGTACTTCAAGGCGGCAGTATCGCCAAAAATAAGGCTCCGGTTATTTATGAAGCGATTCGTTAGTTTTATGGCCCTTTTTTAAAGTATGCCTCTTTGGAAGCGTTTTTTAGTTTGGAATGTGTAACTGGAGCCATTATCTTAGCAGTTACTGCACTTGACCATTTAGGGTAGGGCAGTTCAGTTTCTCTTGTGTGTAGTTGTTAGACTTACGATCTCTAAGACTGGTCATGTTTTATTAAAATAACATCAAATCATATTTTAAAATTATAACTGAGTCGTGTGGTAAGAATACTACTAACTTTACCCTTTCTTTCTTTAGGTGTCGTAAAAGGCGACTAACAGACTAAAGACTGTCCATACATCCAACAACAGAGAACGGCGGTAAGCTCATAACCTATGAGACTGAGCACATGTGTAGTTGTAAATTGGTGAAATGTGGACTACAGCTGTAGACTGCTTCTGCGGTCCTCTTTGTCTATTAGTCCCTGACTAACCCTCGGAGGACAATAGTCGAGAGTCTATGTATAGGAGTACTACCTACTTGATGCCGCTAAAGATTTTTCTTAGTCTACCACCATCTACATCCTGTCACCAAACAACAAATTTAGAATAAATGTTGTTCCGGTGCAGTTAGATATAAGAAAATCTTTTCCGCAGTAGTCGACGGATCCGGGTGAAGCGCGCTTCCACTTTCGGCCTCAAAGTCACTTACTATCAGGTAGGCTACTCTTGAAACAGAATTGCATTAATCAAATTCCAATCACAAATCTAAAAAAATATCAAATGGCACTTTTGTAAGTGACAATAGCACCACATTAGAATTAAATTGCGTGGAAATTGACGGAACAAATCATTATCGAGATGGAGTTCCGGAATTATCTTTACTTATCCCAATATCGATACATATTAATCGCATTGGAATTGTATTAAGATTGAGTTTGCGTTCGAGAGTAACCCCCCAGGTGAGATGAAGGCCAAGCGTTAAGTGAAAATATTATTCAATAGTTATCTATACAACTACTTACTTCAGAACTTGGTCTATAAATTGGACTAGAATCAATGGTACGAGTATCGTAACATAACTTTTAGCTTGTACTTTATACATATCATACCAGTACGTATACTGTACGTCAAGACTGATGCCAAGAGCGGGACGTTTGTAAGCTGATGAATTCATACATACATTAAAATATAACGACTATTATCCCCGAAGGGTTAGTCAGAGACTAAGCAATGAACACAGAAGCAGTCCACTGCCATAGTCTACGTTTCACCAAATAGCATCTGCACATGTGCTCAGCGTGACAGGTGGTGAGCTCATCGCCGCTCTATGCTGTAGGATGTGTGTGCAGTCTTTAGTCCGTAAGTCGCCTTTTACGACACCCAAGAGAAATACCAGACGGCTCGAATGTAAAACTGTTTGTTAATTATTATTTTAGCGTTAGTTTCGTCGTCATAGCTACTACACAAATGTATAGAAAACTAACGGCTGCTCGCGGTTTCACCCGCTTGGTTCCCGTTCCCGTGGGAATATCGGGATAAAAAGTATCCTATGTGTTAATCCAGGCCTCAACCGGGGCTCATAGTGGTAGATGTTAAATCTAATGCGGTGCGCAATAAATGGCTTTTTGCAGCTAAAAAGAAGGAAATTATAGCCAGAAATATCCTTCCTCAGTTACCTACAGAACAAAGCACACGTCGGGTTTACATACGCGAAGCTCTCACACACCGCACAAAATGCTCAACAAAAGCTCAAGAATTCCTATAAATATGTGTGGTGCAAATCTGGAGTTATCTACGTAAAGAAGACCGAAGACCAAAGCCGGCCTCACATAGTACGCTCGATGTTAGATATTGAAGCATTAGTTCCTAAGCAGCAGTAAGTTAGTTGTTTTGGCTATTTTTATAGCAGGTAGTTTGTAAATTGATAGTATTTGTATAGTAGTATTTGTAAATTAATTTCATTTAAATGGCTAATATTAAAACTTACGATCACATACAATCTCATGAAATAGTAGACTGCCCTACAGTAAAGTCGTTTATTAAATGTATACCATTTAACGTCAAAAAAATTGAAATATTCTGTATACACGTTAATATCCGGTCTATAATCAAAAATTTTAACAAACTTCTTATTGTTATAGACTCTTCAAAAGTTCCTATTGATGTCATAGTACTCACAGAAGCTAATATTTCTCATATTAATAGTAGACTATATAACATACCAGGCTATACAATGCACACTGAGCTACGCCCCAATAGAAAAGGAGGCGGTATTATAATTTTCGTAAAGAACTACCTCAAATTTACACCAAAAACAATTAAAACAACGCAATTTGAAACAATACTTGGTACATTAAACACCACGAATAACAACGCTGTGACACTGTGTGCATTCTATAGACCTCCTTCTAATGACAAAACTGAATTTATATCTGAACTTTCGCAGCTTATAAGTAAACATGTAACAGATAATACGATCATACTAGGGGACGCGAATATTGACCTTAAAACAAATACTGCTATAAAAAATAAATACATCGACATGCTTTCCGAGTTCGGATTCATGGTGGGTATAACGGACTACACTCGCATTGAGATGAGACATAACAAGGTAACTAAATCATGTATTGACCATCTGTTTACACGTTTGACCACTATGAATCCGTGCACGGCGGCAATCGATACTGTACTGGCAGATCACCGCTTAATACTGGTAGCCTGCGAAGGAATGCACACAACTCGCATACAGGGTGATCTCAAAAAAAATAAAATTAATTATCATGACAAAGTTATCTTGAGTGAGGAGCTAAATAACATCAATTGGTCGAGTGTAAGCCATATGTCGTGCCCACAAAAAATATATAAATTTATTAAATCAAACTTCGATTCGGCATATGACAAATCATTAAAACATAAAAAGCGATGTATAAAAAAACAAATAAAACAGCCCTGGGTTAAAGAATACATGTTAAAATTAGCAGACAAAAGAGATGACATATACAATAAATGGAAAAAAGACACATCAAATAGCTGCCTTAGACTAGAATATAATACATTACGTAATAAAATTAATAAAATTCTGGAATACAGTAGGAATACATATTATCAAAACGAAATCAGTGAAAACATCAGGAACCCTCGTTATCTATGGCAAATAATTAATAAAATACGCGGCAGGGTAACTAAGTCAATTGATGATATAATTTCAAAAGCTTTTGACACACATAGACAAAATTACAATGCAATTGCTAATGCATTCGCTCTAGAATTTAAAAATGCTGTACAATCCATTATCCCCACATGTTCATCAAAACTTTTGAATAAGAACGACTACAGTAAACCGGCCGATGTTAGTCTACATATAAAAAGAGCAGAACCCAAAAAAATTGAAACTATTATTAGGGGCCTCAACAGCAGGAAAGCACCCGGAAACGATGGAATGAAAGTTGCAGATATAAAACTAATTGCCAAAGAAATGTCTTATGCTGTTGCCAAATTGATTAACACTAGTTTGAAATGTGGAGTGTACCCGGACGACCTTAAACAAAGTTGCATACGTCCTATTCATAAGAAGGGTAAACAGAATGATGTAAGTAATTATCGCCCCATTTCCCTTTTACCGTCTCTAAACAAAATTGTCGAAAAATTTTTTAGCGATCAAATTTATACTTTTTATAATCAACTTAAAATAATAAGTGCAAATCAATATGGCTTTCAACCTATGAAAAGTACTGCGTCCCTGCTGTCGAGGTTTTCTGATGAAGTGAATGGCTACCTACATGATAGAAAACATGTCCTAGTTCTCTTTATTGATTTTTCTAGGGCATTCGACACCCTAGACCATAAATGTCTGTTAGAAAAGTTTTGTAATACTGGTATTAGAGGACCCGTTCTGAGATGGTGCGAAGAATATCTAAAGAATAGATCGTACTATGTCAAAATATGTAATACTATAAGCGATGTAATACCTGTTACTGAAGGAACAGCACAAGGATCAGTGCTTGGCCCCCTTCACTTTATAGCATACGTCAATGACATGAACAATGTATCGAAACACTGTTCATCTTATCAATATGCCGATGACACTTGCCTCGTTATAGCAGACAAAGATGTGAACAGGGCGCTTGTAAGACTACAAGAGGACTTTAACTCTTTAAATAAGTGGTGCCACGACAACGGACTTGTCCTTAATGCATCTAAGACAAAACTGGTCCACATACGGTCGCCATATACAAAGACATACTGTGAAACCAACAATAGGTTAAAAGCACACGACCACAATTGTTTACACGTAAATATATACCAATGTAAATGTCCGGGTATAGAAACAGTTGATAAGCATACTTATCTTGGACTAATTATTGACTGCAATTTTAATTGGCAGCCTCATGTCACTGCTGTGTGTGACAAACTAAGAGCATTTTTAGCTAACATTATCATTATTAAAAATAGAATACCCTACAAAATTTTACTTATGTTATACAATGCACTAGCTGACTCAATCATAAATTACGGTATTACTAGCTATGGAAGAACATTCAAAACCTACTTAGACAACATACAAACCCTGCAGATAAGAATTTTAAAATTAATCGTGTCTCCCAAAATAAAAGAACAACATAAAAATGACGATAACAAACTTTTCAAAAATTGCAATGTTCTACCCATACAACATAAAATTAAATATAACTTATTAAAAGAACACTTCTTTAATAAGGATTTACAACATAAAATTCAGCACAAAATAAATACGCGACAGTTAACTAAGCAAAAACTGATAAAACCAACAGCTACAAATAACACTTACGGTGAAAGAACCACACAATATATCGGCCCTCGTTTGCTAAACGATTTAGACCTAACATTTAAAAACAGCATCACCGTAAATAACATTAAAAAAAACTTAAAGTCACATTTTATAAACAGCCTGTAGTATAGACCTAGATAAACAAACAATGCATGCGGCGCGCGGCGCCTGCGTGCGACTAGACTCCTCGAGCCTAGCGTGCACTCGCAGGGACACTGCTGCAATCGGGCTATCTCCCTCCCACTTACGTATCTAAATACCATTTGATCACAGCGAGGGAAGGACGACTTGATAGACGTTATTTACATTGTTTTGTTGGGTAGATCATCATAGCATTGATGAATACTGTTGATGTATGGTAGACGATACTACATTTTTATATTTATTGTAAACTTTCGTAACTGGTCTTGTAGTACCTAGCTGTTATTGCAATTAGTGTTTGTGTGGCAGAAATTATTTAGAGAACCTATTGTTAAGTATGTAGTGAAATATTGTATCTCCCCTAGCACACGAGACAAATCTCCGTGATTTTTTGTGTGTTTAAAATGTTTTTTAAACTTATATTTTTGTTAATAAAGAAAAAAAAAAAAAAAAAAAGGTTATAAACTATCTATATGCCGAATTTCATCCAAATCCATTTAGTAGTTTTTACGTGAAAGAGTAACAAACATCCATCCATACTTACAAACTTTCGCGTTTATAATATTAGTAGGATTATGTAATAACAATATGCTTTCCATTTATATAGAGAATTCTTCGGAATAGTTATAATGATAAGTAGGCGGGCGTAGTAGCCTGTGTTACCTGTCGTAATTATACGACATTCTCGGCGTGTTATTATGGCGACACTTATTATTGCGACTCATAATCTAAACTAATTTATAAAGAGGAAAGATTTGATAGTTTGTTTGTATTGAATAGGCTCCGAAACTACTAGACCGATTTAAAAAATTCTTTCACCGTTGGGAAGCAACAGTATCTCCAGGTGACATAGGCTATATTATATTTTTTTTTAAATTAGGGATCCTTGCTAACACTCTAATCAATTTCTAACATCGCGTGCGCTACGAAAACTATTGTTGATAGAACAAATGCGATGTAGGCGTCGTCACTGGGGTACGGGAGGGGATTCATTTTGAAAATTCGTCACGGGGTACGGGGTCCACGCGAACGAAGTCGTCGGCGGAATATTACAAAGTAAATTCGCCGTTTTCCTGTATAGTTGTATCGTCGAGTGTATGTATGTTTGTATGTAAGATAGATGTACACTAAATCGCACATACACAAGAAACAGTTACACATGACACAAACTCGGAACGTTCGCGTTCATGCAACCGATACGTAGTTGGTAAGTATTAACACGTTAATAGTGCGGTGTACCGTATGTGGTACACGAGCCCTGTGTTACTTTAGGGGCTCTAGATCCATGGACTTGTCAAATTTATCTATATTTTGTTATTTTTATGCACAATTCGCTAAGATGACATCAAATAATGGCCAACAAATATAATATAATGACATATGGACATTATGACGTATTTCGGAACGCTTGTATGGGGACTGATGACGTATTTCGGAACGCTTGTATGTGGACTGTTAACGTGTTAACACTGAAGTATTATAACTAGAGGTAGCTGTTTTTTGCGCACTAAAGGGCTGCATACTCACCGCAAGCGCTATGATTAGGCGTTTGTAGTTCATGGGCTGCAAATCAATGCGAAAGAAAAATTCGCGGTGCGTCTAGTAATAACACCTACTAAATGGGTAATAAAGTGTAAAATACGTCTGCGGCCGATGGTACATTATACCAATTTCAGTTTCATAGGAGCGGTTTCAGGAGCTTTCTCCTTTCAGCTTGTTCTGACCTTCATGTCAGAACAACCTACGCCAAGGTAATCTCACAGTAGTCTAACATAGGCTGTTTGAAAAGGTTTTTATACAATAAGCCAGTTGAGAGGTTTCGGAAAAGTACTTTAAAAATTACAAACGCTTATTTTATACCTGTTCCAATATGTTTTTCTTGAATACCTAAGTACGCGAGAACGCGTGCGATGAATTTGTACAGTCCAGTCCATTTTTCGGCGATATTCGGTTGCACACGACCTACGCGCACGCTACTGTACAGTCACGAGCAAAAATATGTATACAATTGTAACTCTTAATACATTGGAATAAGAGTTAAAGTGTATACATATTGGTGCTTGTGACTATACGTACTATCGGGGTCACTCGCTTTACCAGTTTGCAGAAATTTTCGTATGAAGCGCGCCGCCTGCCCGGGACGTGCTCGTACCAAATAGACGACGCGGTGTGCAAGGTATTTTGACCTTTAGACAGGTAAAGCGACGGAGTCTGCAATAGTACGTGCGGTCGTAATGTAATGAAACTCAAGCGAATATCGGCGAAAATTGGTAGACCGAGAACTTCCCCGACAGTTGTAACTGTGGTGTTGATGTATCAACAGGTAGTACGGAAAATAAAGTAGCTTGAAATAAATACGATATAAAAAATAAATGTTCTAATGTTTAATTATATAAGGTGACTGCTAGAAACCGCAAAAAACTTCAAGGGCTGGTTAGGTCAAGCGTTTTAAACATGACAAAAATGGTATCATTGCAGACTAACGTAGGTACTTATCGCCCAGCTGACGCGAACGGGTCAACAGACGGTCGGCCCTCGCGTTCTAAATAATCGTTATGTTTAATTGTTTTTCATTTTATTTATCCTATGTTATTGCTTTAAAATAAATTAGATTCTCAAAGACTATCCAATTAAAATTCACTAAATTAATTAACTAATTAATTAATTAATTAAAAATTAAAAATTCCTTTTTGTCATTTTTATCATGTTTAATACACTTGACCTGACCGGCCCTTGAAGTTTCTTGCGGTTTCCAGCAGTCATTATCATCATCAGCCTAAACGTCCCACTGCTGGGCAAAGGCCCACAGTAACAACTGAACTTATGGAGGTTCAGGGCGCTTTCAATTTAGCAGGACGTTGTAGCACCGGGATGGATCATGTTATATTAGCTGGCCCTTGATTCACATATAGAGTCTACACTATTGAGACACACGCACGGCTGCGGTCCGTTTGTCGTACGTAGGCCAGAATACCCTGGTCGTTACTAATAAATAGTCTGTTTCAAGTATAACTTGAACCATGTTAGTCCTGCTTTAAACGCTTAAATTGAAAGCAGCCTTAATTAGGCCCTAACCTACCATACTGGGCTAATACGGTATGGTAAATCGTGTAAACATAAGAAAACAATAAATAAAATGGCCATGGATTGTTTCTTGATTTAAAAATTAGATCTACAAGAAGTTTCTAAATATTAAACTTTAGTTGCACATTAAAACTCTTAGAAGAGACTAAAAACAGAAAAAGTTGCAAAGGTGACCTTTTCTCCCAAGTCGCACGGGATTTCGTCTGCTTGAACATCCGTGCCGAGGGCCGTGATGGTTTCGCCTAGAGTAAAGATTTTTATACTTATGTTCATATTTTTTAACTTAAATAGCATTTAAACTTAAATAGCATCTTAATTTCCGTCTTCTCCCGTGAATTTTCCAAATCTTTTTCCAAAACGAAGACTATGGTAGTGGACTAATTTTGCCGTCCTCATTGCCTACTCTCCGTCTAATTTAGGTAACAATAGTTTCTAGTTTATATAATATTAGTGGCACGCCCGCGCCTTGGTCCACGCTTACTTAGAAACCCCGTCACACTTCAGTTATTTTGTACAAAATCTCTACAAAATATAAACAAAAACGATGATTTAAAAAAAAAAAGTGGAGGAGAGGAAAAAGGAAGGAGTTATCGCTCTTTCTTTCTTTGCGTGGTTTAGAAGGATAGTGCGAAGCCACAGACACGAGAAAACGGCGATTTTGCTTTATAGTATGTAATAATAACAATAATGATGATAAAACTCTATCATTAGAGAACCGCATACATCGTAAGGCAGTGCAGTGCAATATCGAAACGTAATTCAGAGACAATGTCTCGCTCCATGCTGTCACGTTCCAGCGCTGCGGCTATTAACAAAATCAGTGTTCAGTGTTCAGTGGCAGCCCTGCGCTACCCAGCGGCGGTGGTGGGGCCACCCCCTTGGCAGCCGCCGCCGGCCGCGACGGGAGTACAGGCGGCCGGACAAGTAGCTTGACACTTAGAACGCGGCGCCTCTAGACGTAATAGTAATTACATTATAATTACGACTATTATCCCCGAAGGGTTAGTCAGAGACTAGGCAATGAGGACAGCAAAAGCAGTCCTCTACCATAGTTCACTTTTTACCAAATTGCGACTGCACATGTACTCAGGGTGACAGGCGGTGAGTTCATCGCCGCTCTATGCTGTTGGATGTATGTGCAATATTTGGTCCGTTAGTCGCCTTTTACGACACCCAAGGGAAGAGAGGGGGTGGTAGTATTCTTTCACCGCTATGCGACACGGTTAATAGAAATTATTCTAATTAATTGAGCACACACCGTTGTTGTTTGTTATTATTTTAAATGTGTGTGTCAATAATTGTTTATATATCTCTCTCCGGCGATGGGCTCACCACCACGCTGAGCACGTGTGCAGTCGTGAACTATGGCAGAGGCTTTTGCGGTCCTCATTGCCTAGTCTCTGACTAACCCTTCGGAGATAATAGTCGTGATTACATGTATATGTAAATAATAAATAAATAATAAAAATAAGCACCATCGTGCGTTTCGACCGAATTGGAGTGACATGGTACTAAAGTGTTAACATTTCAACTGCTGCTGCGCACTAAGAGAGAGAGAGATATATATATATACATATATAATGGTGCTTATTTTTATTATTTTTAAATTGTTTCATGAAATTATTATTAACTAGCGGTTAGTCCGCGACTACGTTCGCGTGAACATTATATTCAGTGACAATAATTATATTTTTAAGATTTATTTTTCACAAACAAAAAAATAGTGTCAGTCAACTCAGTCGAGCCGTTCTTGAGTTTAGCACTTAGCAACACATTTGGCGAATTATTTTTATTTAAATAGATTGCAATTTATTTTAAATTATATAAATTGTAATACAATTCCATTAATGCGTGCAAAATTTGTACTCACAATAATATAATATTACACTGTAGCTTTTGTCACTAGGATGGAGAAAATAAAGAAGCATTCTGAGTTACTTGCCAGTTCTCAGTAAAAGGCTCTCAAAATCCGTACTGGTGGTAGATTTATTGGTTGAGATTTAATTAAATTTCAGTTATTTGTTGTTTAATTATTTTTGTTAAAAATTATTATTGTTGTTTGGTTTTTTAAAAAGTACATGTAAAGGGTTATATTTAATAACTAGTTTAAGTCACAATTCACTTTTAATCGTGTTTGTGAACGTAGGATGCAAGTTTACAATCGAGCTTTAGATCGTAACATGCAGTGGTTGGAAATGCTACTGAAGTGTAAAGCTACTTCTGAGGCCGACTGTACGGCGGCCACCGAAATATTTTATTTTTATTTCCCCCAAACTTAAAACTGCGTTTTGACCGATTTGGCCCCCACTCGCGGCTGCCACTCGATTTAAAAAGTCACTTCCTCAAGGCGCGATCTGCAGGAAGGAATTTGCTGTTGGCTGCGTATAGCCTTTACTACCAACATTGGTCGAGGGAATAGCACGCGGTTCTCTGATCTCTGCGGGTTTGATTCCCTGTCTGGTCAATTTATATAATAAGTGCTTGTACTATCGCAATGGATTTTTCTGTAATGTTAGTACTAAGTTTGATGAAATAAATAAATAAATAAATTTAGAAATAACTTTTGTCTATGTATAGTACTTAAGTATATACAATATACTATGTTTATCATCTAACCAATAAAACAAGATTCAAAAGAAGCCTCACTTGGGCTAGATAATTGGTGTAACAGAGAAAAAAAAATCTTATATTTTTTCGTCTTTACAGCGTAACCGGTGGTTAGAAAGTTGTGTCCTAACTATAAGGTGGAACATGTTTGAATTTTTTTTTATGTCTGCCCGGCAAATGACTCCTCACCAAAAATTCGTAGCATCAGACAAACTCACTCTGCCGGTCCACATGATGCCTCTTCACACCTCGTTTGAAGATAAGATAAGATACGAGTATAACAACACTTTATACCATATTTCTGGCAATAAATAAATGATTTACGATTAAGATAAAATTTATTGTCATAACTTTACTGTCTACATTAGTTGTTACAATTAAAATGGTATCAACAGTCTGTCCATTTCCGACGTACAAGCGGGAAATCATAGGAAGGACAGAAAATGTGTGCACCATATTTAATTGGTTATCAATCTTTTCAATCGTATAAAGTTAAAAACTATTTATACGTACATAGACATAATCTCGACTATTATCCCCGAAGGTAAGTCAGAGACTAGGCAATGAGGACCGCAGAAGCTGTCCTCTGCCATAGTCCACGTTTCACCAAATAGCAACTGCACATATGCCCAGTATGACTGTTGGATGTATGTGCAGTCTTTAGTCCGTCAGTCGCCTTTTACGACACCCAAGGCTTAAAATATTAAAATGCTCAAATAAAAAATTAAATGTCTTATTTCATTAACAAACCAGGTGGTTCCAATATTGAGGTGACTTTCCTGTTAAGTATAAAATACCTGTATCACGAAGTCACCTTTCATCCAATTTGTTTTAAATATTATGAAAGCTGGGAATATTAATCTTACTGCCTGATCAAGGGTTAAGTGACCGAACAATCTTTCGTAGCAAGTACTACGCTACGTTCTAACTTTGTTGTCAATGTTACGTAGTAGTGAAATGTTTATACTGGTCGTAGTAAGCCGTAGCAAAGTAATGCTAATTTGTAGCAATGTAGTCTATGTTAGATGGTAGGGAAATAGTTATAGTGGTTGTAATAATAGGTCGTAGCAAGACGGACGCTACATTAGCCGCAGCAATATGATCAATGTTAGTTGGTAGAAAAATGTCACATGTTACTTGCCGTAGTAAGCCGTAGCAAGAGAAACGCTACGTCTTGCTACGACAAATAGCTCTTATGTTAAAGTGTCGGACACTATATTTTCAATGACTATTTTATTTGTTATACCATTATTTTATAATGAAAACGAACGTAATGAAGTACACACTATCTATCTATATAAATAAAAATGAATCGCCAATCAAAATATTTGTATTGTCAATTGTTTTGCAAAGCGCAAAACTTGAGAACGACTCGATTAATTTGAATAATTCTTATTTTGTGGTGTTTGTTGGTCATTACAAAGTTTAAATGAAAAAAATACTCAAAACTATTATCCCCGAATTGTTAGTCAGAGACTAGACCTTATTTACTAGTCTCTGACTAACCCTTCGGAAATAATAGTCTTGAATATAGGTACGTATGTATGTACGTAGATTAGGTTTAGCCTGTAAGGATTGTGTATGTTCTTTTAAATAAATAAAATAAATAAATAAATAAATAAAATAATTAAAGACGGGCTTACATGTCTTAGAAATAAAGACATCACCACTATTCGTGCTAAGTGAATTTAACTTAAACTAAAAAAAAGTCTCAATGCGTGCAATCATAGTTCACTCTCCGTCGACCATACATATTCCAAAAAACTGGGGCACGCTGAAGTTAGTATACACCGAGTGCGGTATAACGCGGCTAAATCGAGTCGATCTCCAAATGTACGAGCTCGCTCCGACACCGGGACCTCCCTTTGTAGTCGAGTTATGTAAAGTGAAGATTTCATTACTGTGTGAATTATGCGAATTGTTAGCGAACTCCACGGCAAAGATATTTGACATTTTTCACATATTTCCTACGTTCGGGGTTTTTTGGGTTGACTCTTTTTGTGGGATCGGATTATATTTATAGGGGGTGATAAAGATGATACTTTACATCCAAAGGGATTCTAGTAGACAGATCATGATTGGATAAAATATAGTAATGTAGAAATGTCGTAGCTATCTTCGATCATTTAAAATATAGATACACGATTGCTGCTTGAAAAACGGCACTTCGTAACAAGGCATAAATCAGAAATACGCCTTGTTTTGCTCTTAAAATTTCGAATTTAGAACTTTGTTCCAACTGTCTTGAATCTAGAGAGACTAGTTCCAAAGTGATGTAACTCCAATAATATTTTTATAAATTTGTACTTTAGTATATAATGTTTAAGGTTTACTTTACAATAAATGTTTATCTTTATCTCGTTTCATTTCTGATGTTGATCTATGGATAATACGTAGTATGTATTTACGCGGGGACAATATTTGAGTTTGATTTTGTATATGAGACCCTGCATCTATTGTTCATATAATCGAAGGTAGCCATCCTCGATCAACAATGATCGAAGGTAGCCATGGTTATTTTCCCGTATTCTTGGCATATGCACAACCCGCCACCAAAGTGCATTTTTATTTACAATACATAAAGATCCATAGAGACATAAATACTGAAGCTAGAGGATAATTTAATATCTGCTTTTATTTTTCATTTCACAGCGGTTAAATGTTTAACTTTCATCTCACCTGACGGTTAGTGACGGTAAAGTCGACGACTGAGGCACTTTAAGTGCGCCTCCGGGGTGTCTCACCTATTGTTAAATTGATATTGAGAAATAAAACTGTTATTATATAATAATGAACGTTTAATGGTCAAATGATATTCCCCCAAACCTGAGATCTCACACGGACTTCTTGAGAGAATTTAAAAAGTGATGTTATATTGTTCTGTTTTATTTGACAATACTCATGCTCGTTCACAAACACACGGTTGGTAATCCACCATTATGTCAACAAAGCACAAATTTAGAAACTAGAACAAAACTGAAGACATGACGCTTCACTTTCCCACCAAGAACGCTCGTTTTTAATATTTCTGTCACAACTACCTATGCAATTTAGAACGTGGTTTACTCAAGTGTAGGTAGGACCTCAGGGTCTTAGATCAGTGGATTAGCCACCAGATCACAGAGGTGGTTTAAATATCTTACTATGACTAAATTACTAGTGTTAACCAGGTTTATGTCTATCGCTGTAACAACAATATTCAGAAGCATTGTTGATGTGGATTATGTATACGATAAAAAATAATAATACCTTTATTTTAAGTTGACCACCTCTGCGTACCCACCTGAGGTAGTCAACTCTTTTCAACGTTTCAATATCTTTCAATCTTTTTTTCTTTCGTGAAGTTAATTTGAGTATTTTAAACGCATGCCCAAATTAACTTTTGACCGACCTTTCTGTCATTCCGGGTCAGGCGCATTTCCAATTAAGTTACCGTGGCCTTATCCAGCCCGCCGAAATTCATCAACACTATTTATAGACGGAGAGCTAGCTACGGAAAAAGGTATACAACTTATAGAGCAACGAAATTCCTCTAGTTAGTTTGCCATACTATCATTATTAATTAATTCGAGCGCCTGGCAGCTTTTCAGCGGTGGGCGTGAGAGTGGATAGGCAACAAAGGGGTTGTAAAATCAATTGAAGGTGTGCAATTTATAGAGCTCTGGGTTTGGTGTGATATAATAGCTAATTAAATATTTAATTCGAATATAACTTTGCCAGGCGTTTTAATTGGGGGACAAGTAGAGCCAAATGACATCCAAGGTGCGGGAAAAAGTGCCAAAGTGGTCTCATTTATGCCCGTGTCCTTTTCATTCATGTTTCAGGTCACGCAAAATTTCGGAGAGCCAACATTTCGATAAACATCCATGATATTACAATTATTTTTATTGTGACACGTCATAGTGACTACATCCTGCCTGATAGTAAGCAGCCGATGCAGTCTAAAATAACGAGAGCGCTTCTCACCGTGGAATAAGCACGATAACAAGCGCACCCATTCATGACGGCCTGCAAAAATGCCGTTTCACAACCGGCTTAAAAATCTAATATTTGGTACAAAATAAATAAATAACACAATGACGATGTTAATATTATTGCCCCAAATAAAACACACACAGATACATAATGTTAAACGTATCTTTTAGGCTGCGGTTTAAAAAATTTGTACGAGTTCGATCCCTTGTGAAGTTTCTTAAAACCGGCCAAGTGCGAGTCAGTCAGGCTTAGTAATAAGGTCCCGTTTTCACCCTTTGGGTAACGAAACACGATAAAATTTAACCCAGTAAATGAGATGACTCGGCACATTTTTTTTTTTTATACAAGAGGGAGGCAAACGAGCAGGCGGGTCACCTGATGGAGAGTAATCACCGCCGCCCATGGACACCCGCAAAAGCAGGGGAATCGCAGACGCGTTGCCGGCCTTTAAGGGAGGAATAGGTTTAAGGAAGGAATAGGAATTGGGAGGAGGGGGGGGGGAGGGGCCTCCGGTACCCTCACTGGTCGGACGAAACACAACAGCACCAAGTGCCATTATTTCACGCCGAATATTCGTGAGAGGGTGGTATTACGCCGGGCAAGCCGGCCCCATGCGTGCTGCAACGCAGCGTAGCTCTACCACTCAGTCAGTGTCACTCATTTAGCACCACCCAGGGATCACGTGTAGGGTCTCAAGGGTAAACCTACGGACGCGAGCAACTTTGACCCCCTAGCATTTTCGTGCTTCTGGACCACCTGGCACTACTTTTCCCCCAATTAAAACGCCTGGCATTGTTATATTCGAATTAAATATATAATTAGCTATCATATCACACCAAACTCAAAGCTCTATAAATTGCACACCTTCAATTGATTTTACAACCCATTTGTTGCCCATCCACTCTCACACCCAGCTGAAAAGCTGCCAGGCGCTCGAATTAATTAATAATGATAGTATGACAAACTAACTAGAGTGATTTCGTTGCTCTATAAATTGTATACCTATTTCCGTAGCTAGCTCTTAGACTATTACTAGTTACTTAGAACCCAAAGGCGCCAAAGGATTCAATGTCAACAACTACGCCATCAACATCATCTGTACACTATCTGTCACGTTGTCATAAATATGAGCAAATAAAAGATTTTTTTGCATATTTATTTAGGTTTTTAACTGTCTAACAATTAACTATCCAAAACACTAAGGCGTTAACATTTAACGCAATAGAATAGACAAGGAGCGACTACCACTTGTCTAGCTATATGTACTTTTATTATTGTTCTCTCCACTATGGCTTCAACGATTTGTCCGCATAGCAGCATAATCTCGCGCGAAGGTCGAAAATGCCATAAAAATATGCATTTTATCATTTTTGCCAAATGGAATGTTTGCCAGTAAAGTGGAAATTAGACGATGCAATAAATTTCTAAACAAATGTATTATTGTCGTGCTGGTTTCCACCAGTAGGTAGGTATTATTTGTTTGTTCTGTATTTATGGTTTTATTCGCTTTTAGCCATTTGCTCTTAACGCTTAGAAATTTGGTGGGATTATTTATTGCCTGCCTCTAGTTGTTATATTTAGTATGTTTTATTTGTCTAATATTTGTTCGTCCACAAATCCGAGCGTTTCTGGCGGATTGCTTCACGCAAATTGCGCATAACTTGCAGGTAATATTCCCCATTGACCGTTCTACCATGTGGCAAGAACTCATGATGCACTACGCCCCTGCAATCAAAGAAAACTGTAAGCAAACCTTCACATTTGACCAAACTCGGCGCGCTTTTTCGGGCTTGGCTCGTGCGACATCTTTCAATGGGATGAGTGGAATTTGGTTTCCACTTCATAACTATAATCCCATGATTCGTCACTAGTTAAGACTCTCTGGAGCAAAGTATTGGTCGAAATTAAGCAATTTTGGAACGAATTTCGCGACGGCAAGTCCCATACCCATTGGTAAAAATAAATAAATAAATAATTAAACTTTCCTACACTCACACTAATTATCTAGCCCGAAAGAAGTTTCGTTATGATACTCGTTAAATGGTTACTAGGCAACGGATAAACGTACTTAAAATAGGTAAATAAATACTTATTATACATAAAAAACACACAGACACGAGACAATTTCGAAAAACAATAATTTCTAAATTGACCCGACCGGGGATCGAACCCGGGACCTCAGAGATGGCAACACCATGAAAACCGGTGTACAAATCACTCGACCAAGGAGGTCGTCGAAAAATCGAATGGCAGGAGCCAATTGATATGATTATGTCCTCAGCAACTTCTCTAACGGTGATTCGACGATTGGCCAATACTATTTTCTTCACTTCATCAATATTTTCGTCTATTGTTGACGTGCTCGGGCGTCCTGCAACGCTCTTCGACGTTCACATCTTCTCGGCTTCTCGGCCCTCTGAGAAAATTGTATACCACCGATAAACGTTGCTTCGGTTCAAGGTAGCTTTACCATATGCCACAGTCAACATCTGGAATGCGTCCGCGTATTTAATTTTGTTTATCACACAAAATTTAATACAGATTCTTTGACCTATTTTTTAGAATATGCAGAAATCGAAGACGAGCCAAAACACGTGCAAGCAAAGCAGCTGTCAAAAATTAACTGAACATTAAACATGGCCGAATTTGACGCTTTAAGTTAAAGACATGAGTAGGTACTAACTTAACGCCATAAAAAATCGAAAATCAATTACACCTACGTAACACGCTGAAATTTAAAATTCGCGATACTTTTTGAACATGTACTCACGACTCTCAAAGGGTTAGCCAGCGTCTTGGCTATAAAGACCGCAAGATCAGCCCCCTGCCATAGTCCACGACTCACTAAAAACCGGCCAAGTGTGAGTCGGACTCGTGCACGAAGGGTTCCGTACCATTATCTATAAAACTTTGACCGATGTTTTAATAATAGTGTAATTTTTACAAATTAATTAATTTATGACGCATTAAACAAAACTTCTTACTAGATCTCGTTCAAACCAATTTTCGGTGGAAGTTTGCATGGTAATGTACATCATATATATTTTTTAGTTTTATCATTCTCTTATTTTAGAAGCTACAGAGGAGAGGGGGACACACATTTTACCACTTTGGAAGTGTCTCTCGCGCAAACTATTCAGTTTAGAAAAAAATGATCTTTGAAACCTCAATATCATTTTTGAAGACTTATCCATCCTTACTTAATTATTCCACCTCACTTAAAAATCCCTCATTACTCCAGTTCACAAGGGTGAGGATAGAACAGATGTTAATAACTACAGGCCTATATCTATACTACCGAGTATTTCAAAAATTTTGGAAAAATTATTAAATAATCGCCTTCTTCATTTTTTAAATAAATATAACATTCTGGCTCCGTCACAATATGGCTTTAGGAAAGGTATATCCACCAAAGACGCTGTAACTGCTTTAAGCACTTTAGTAACAGAACACATTGATAAAAAGAGGAAATGTCTAACTGTGTTTCTGGATATCTAAAAAGCTTTTGACACAGTTTCAGTCCCCTTGTGAACAAACTGCAAAACATTGGAATTCGGGGTATGCCATTAGCTCTATTTGAAAATTATCTTTCTGATAGAAAGCAAAGAGTGAAACTGGAACAGTATTCTAGTGAAGATGCGGAGGTAACATACGGCGTACCTCAGGGCAGTGTACTGGGTCCTATTTTATTCTTAATGTACATCAATGAGCTGTGTAACTTGAAAATCAATAATGCTAATATCTTCTCGTACGCCGATGACGCTGTTGTCTTTTCTGGTAACTCATGGGAAACTGTAAGAAATAGTGCTGAATCAGGAATGGCTCAAATATCTACTTGGTTGAAGAATAATTTACTATCGTAAACACTACCAAAACCAAATACACATGTTACAGTATTTATGACAATAATCAGCCCACTGACAACTTTAGTGTAAAAGTTGACAACTGTAATGACACCAACATCAACTGTACTTGTCCACTTATTGAAAAAGTCACCTTCTACAAATATTTAGGCGTCGTCCTGGACCAGAGGCTATCTTGGTATACCCATCTTGACCAACTGGCTGGAAGAGTAAGAAAATTAATATGGATCTTCCGTTCAATAAGACATGTGGTCCCAAGGGATGACAAATCTAATATGGATCGAGGATCTCATTGTAATCTCTTAAATAGATTATACATTGCCTTGGTTGAATCGATTTTGACGTACTGCATTCCTATTTGGGGAGGTGCGGCAAAAACTAAGTTTATAGAAATTGAGCGCACGCAGCGGGCGCTGATAAAAACAATGTATTTCAAACGCTTTAGATACCCTACTGACCAACTTTATATTGACTGTGGTTTACTCTCAGTAAGAAAACTATTTATAATACGTGTAATTTTAAAAAAGCACAAGAATTTACCATATGTTGCCAATAAAAAAATAATAGAAGAAAATGTAATGTAGCTATAGTTCTTTCAACAACTACAAAGTTTGCTACTTCGCAGTATAATAGTATTTCGGGCAGAATTTACAATAAAATAAATAAAGAATTAGACATTTATTCCAAACATTATAAAGAATGTAAAAAGCTGGTGCTTGCATGGTTAAAATCGCTTGATTATGACATGACAGAGCTATTTTTACAACAAACAAAATAGTGCCTTAAAATAATATATTTTTCCTGTCTTAAATATATATTTGTTAGATATGTATAAATACACATACACACACACCCCCACACACACACACTCACACACACGCACACACTCACACACACCCACACAGGCAATTTACTTTAATAACCTCTTTCTAAGTTTGTAACAAATTATTTTAAGTATTTTTTAGTTGTTAATCATAAATTATTAGTTACCTAACTTTAACTATAATATGCAAAATAATGTAAGAAATGGAAGAGCGGAGTCCTCTGGAACAGGTCATCTTTTGCTTAAAAGGAGACTCCGGCCACTAGCTACTGTAATGAAAAACTTTTTTATCGAAATAAATTTATTATTATTATTATCCTCTTTATTCAACATAATTCTTAAGTTTAATTTTTTACAATATTTTATATAAAAACCTATTTACAATATAAAATATTATAAAAAACTTAACCTAGGTTGCCACCGGCAGCGGGGATAGACCCAAGCTATCGGTGGTTAGGGCTGCAGAGTGAGGAACCTCCTGACAATACGTGCCGTGTCAAGGAGTACTGCCTTTTGCATCTGACCCTTGACCCAACCTTTCAGCGAGAGCCTCTCTAGGTGTTGATCGAGGCTCTTCGCTATAAGGCCGTGTGCCGAAACGACTATCGGTACAATAATGGTTGAATCCACATCCCACATGGCGGTAACCTCGTGAGCCAAGTCAAGGTACTTACTAAGCTTGTCCTTCTCGGCTTTCACGAGGTTCTCGTCATGAGGTATGGTGATATCAACCAATATTGCTTGGCGCTGAGATCGGTCGATCACCACGATATCAGGCTTATTAGCGACAATAGTCCTGTCCGTGATGATAGAGCGATCCCAGTAGAGCGTTGCATGACCATTTTCGAGAACTGGCGCAAGTGCGTACTTATAGTACAGCACCTCTGATTCAACAAGGCCATATCGAAGAACAAGTTGCTGGTGAATTATTCTGGCTACTTGGTTGTGTCTGTGCAAATACTCTCCGTTAGCAAGATGAGAACAACCGGAAATAATATGTCGGAGTGATTCTCCCGGACGGCGGCATGCCCGTCAGATGTCGACCGTACCGTCCCTCATAATATATTTCCGGTAGTTATTCTTCTTGATAACTTCATCTTCAATAGCACAGACAAAACCTTCGGTTTCCCCAAAGAGGTCACCGAAACGTAGCCAGTTCACCGAGGCAGGCAAATCTACATCAGGCCCAGTTAGAGCCCGATAGTAGCGCCCGTGTAGCACCTTGCTCTTCCATATGTCCTTGCGATCGAGAGTGCTTAGCACCACTGGTTTGCGCCAGTTTTCTGTTGCCAAGGAGAGCGGCGTAAAGTGTCTATCAACTGCCACGACATCCAAATGCATCCCGCACTCACTGTTAAGGAAATAATCCCTGAGACTGTACACCTCACGGTTATGTAGGTCCTTGGCATTTAAAAAGCCGCGACCCCCACATCTCCGCGGGATGTACAGCCTCATAACAGATGAGCGCGGGTGTAACATTCTGGAAGTCGTGAGCATTTGACGGACTCTTCTATCCAAGGCGTCCAATTCGGTCTGAGTCCTTAGTATGCCAAAGGAGTATGTGAGTAGAGGCATAACCCAGCCATTAAAAGCACGCGTCTTATTGCCACCCGACAAAAGACTGAGTACTTTTCTTAGGCGGCTAAAGAATCGCTCCCGTAATGACTGTTTTATGTCCCCATCCACAACACCCAAAGACTGTGACATACCAAGATATTTATATGTTTCAACTTCGGAGAGAGATCTGAAGTTTATCGTTTCGGAGAGTTGTAAATTGGTTGAATTTACTACTCTCCCACGCTGTACATGCATAACCGCACACTTATCCACACCAAACTCCATCTTGATGGCACTGCTGAAAGTCTCAGTAATTTTCAGCAGTTTCACCAAGTCTTGGCGGTTTGGTGCGAGCAACTTGAGGTCATCCATGTACAACAAGTGCGACATAACTTCCCCCCCTTCTCCGCAGTTGACAGCCTAACTTTGAATTTCTCAACAAAGTACTGAGAGAATTCAAAGCTAGGCAAAACCATAAAGGACTCAGACTGTCGCCCTGGAATATGCCACGCTCTATCCTTATAAGATCCTGCGTGGCAGAAACACTATCTCGACATCCTGGTTGACTCAAGACCGTGGTCCACTGCCGCATACATGATATCAAAAAGGATTTTAAAGTTATATCAATTTTATATAACTCTAAAATCCTCACCAACCATGAATGCGGCACCGAATCATAGGCCTTCTTATAGTCAATCCAGGCTGTAGAGAGAGTCCCTCTGCCACGCCGGACCTTCTGGCATATGGTCATGTCAATGAGGAGAAGCTCCTTAGTACCACGGGACCCAACCCTACATCCATTCTGAGTCATGTCCAAAATATTGTTTGCAACAATGTGCGTGTCAATTTTTGTTCTCAGAATGGATGTAAGGAGCTTGTATAAAGTAGGTAAGCACGTGATGGGTCTATAGTTTTTCGGTTCCGTGGTACTACCTGATTTATGGAGCAGAAAAGTGACACCAGTAGTCAACAAACTTGGGAGTGAGCCGAGCTCTATGGCTTCTTGGAATTGCGTAGCCAGTAACTCGCGTGAACATCGAAACCATTTGATCCAGAAGTTGTGCAATCCGTCCGGTCCTGGGCATTTCCAATGTTGGGCCGTACGGATTGCACAATTTACGTCAGCTGTACTTATATTTATAGGCTGCATGGTCTCGATAGGTTCACACGCGTCACTGACAACACTCATCCATTCACCTTCCGTGTGCTCGACGGGCACCGACCAAATGCTGCGCCAGAAATTAGTCATGGCATCAACATCTGGTAGCTGTCCGTCGCTCACACGTTGATCAGCTCCTTCCCAACGTCTGTATACTTTTCTTTGGTCACTTTGAAAGAGGCGATTTTGTTGGTATCGGTCCACACGCACTCTTTAGCGAAGTATACGGTTTGCCCACGCATAGACTTTTTGCTTCAGAAAGTCAATACGTTCCGTCACACAAGCCATATAGTTTTCCGGACGAACATCAGTCCCAACAAAGGCTTGTGTGACGAATCGCATGACGCGAGGTCGATTATTGCCATTTCTGAAGCAAATTAGCTTTGCAATGAGTGTCCTGGACAGAGCAAGCAGGGGCAGTCCCGGTTCGCCGCGGTACTCGGTCAGAATCCTGGAATTTGACACGAGCAACGCGACACACCGTGATGGCCCCACAATAAAAGATCGAGTGAGTATCAATTAAACTTTCACTGGTTCCAAGATAAGGAACCAGTAAATCGTTCAAGGTACTCATTAACGCCAAATTATGTCTATTCGTGGGCAAACAAAGTATACGCGGGCTAGAGTTACGCGTGTCACGATACTGTAGAATAGCATCGTTCAAAGCGCTCCTCATTTGCTCACTCGTCTGTGTACTTACATTCGTATTTATGAAATCTTCATCGTCGGGTACCGGATCTACTCGCGCCACCAAAACCGGCGTCACGGCCGGTAATTGTGGGGCAGGGCGATCCTGCACCGAAGAAGAAGCCGCACAAATACGTTGTGACTCCAGGCGTAGCCGATCAAGTGCTGACTGATCCAGCAAGTTGTTACGCTGGATCACCCGCACTTAATCCGACAATCGTTGGGCAGACACGTCTATGGTCGGTTCAAGGGCCTGAAACAAAGACAGCATCCTAACACGATACGCAGTAAGGTTAGTTCCTCCCTCTGTTGCCCTGTAGTAGGCGCGCATGCAGTTCTCATTTATTTGTTGAGTCCATCGCATGCGGCGCACTACACCACCGGTAGCGGGGGTCGTACGCGGGGCAGATGGCCCCACTGATCCCAAGCGTGCCGGCAGCGGTGGTCGTCCACGTCGCGCAGGTCGTTGTGGCGGCGGAGACGGCGATCGCCCGCTCACGCTGCTCGACTCGTCTCTGGTAAAATCATCAGACGAGGAGCTTACGGTCGGCGGAGCGGGCGATGATGGAGGGCGTGCGCTTCGTCTTGCTCTTCGTAGTATCATACTTTCATTTTTATTTTAGTTGGGACGGTGATAGGCTGATGATGATGATGAACAAGATGATGGAATGTTTCGATTTTGGCTATAAGCGTGGCTCTGTTTAAAACACAACGCTTGTAACGGCCTCACTGTTTTAACATCTCACAGCGCAATGAAAGCACAGGATGTGTTTTAGGATTGTAGCAATTGAAAGCTATGTGGTCTCTGCCTACTGCCAGACTGTCTGCCACAGTTGGCGGTGAAAACGGAAAAATTGGCTGTTTTCTATTTTTTATATTTATATAAGAAGGAGGCAAACGACCAGGCGGATCACCTAATGCAGAGCAATCACCGCTGCCCATGGACACCCGCAAAACCAGAGGAGTCGCAGCTGCGTTGCCGACCTTTAAATGAAATGAAATGAAAATGTATTTATTAGAACACACAGTAACATAATTACAATTGTAATAATCATATGAAGGAAGAAAAGAATAGGGTTAAAGGAATTGTGAGAGGGGGGGGGGGAAGGGGCCTCCGGAACTCTCACAACAGCACCAAGTGCCATTATTTCATGCCGGAGAGGGAGGTATTACCCCGGGCGAGCCGGCCCAATGCGTGTGGCTCTACCACTCAGTCAGTGTCACTCATTTAGCACCACCCAGGGGTCACGTGTAGGGTCTCAAGGGTAAACCTACGGACGCGAGTAACTTAACCCCCAAAATTAGCCCCCCTATTAGCTGTTTTTCAAAATATTTTAGATATATCGCACTGAAATTTTCAATATGTATTACATATCGTATGTGTGAGGGGATGACTGATTCCAAAACACGATTGGAAACATTTTGCTTGATAGAAAAAAAAATCTTTAGTTACCTCTAAAATTTCACATAAATTCACATTACGACCGTGTTTTACAACAATAATTCCTATAAAATCATAAACACATAAGTAGGTACCTTTTAGATTTCTTGACTGTTTTGGATTTCTAAAAACTCAAAATTTTTATTAACTTTTGATAAAAATGTGAATGGCGCTTACGAATTACCGTGGACCGCGCAAAACCCGCGAGGGCGCGGAATTTTCCCTGACCGCCTAACCCCCCTTATGCTAGGCATAGTAGCTAATGCTTAGTACTTGTCACCAACACTAAGTCCCAATGTGTAAACATGCTGATTAGTGGTTAGTATTAGTATTTGCGAGTAGTGCAAGTGAATAGAAATCGATCCTAATTACTAAGCGACAAGTCGATACCCCCACCACGATTTACTAAGCACTTGTCGCTTGCTGACCGTGTGTAAACAGCTTAGATGCAGCTTAGTGACAAGTTATACCGGGAAGTGAAAATACGTGTTTGTTTGTTCATGTATTTTTTCGTAATTATGGCTGCAGAAAGGTGGAATTCTGAAACAGCTATAAAATTCATCCAGGAATTTAAATCCTACGAATGTTTTTAGAACAAAAAAATCGGGTTTATAAAAGAATGAACTCAATAACCGTAAACGCCGTGTCATCTTGCACCACGACAATGCTAGTTCCCACAAGGCCAGATAGACAAACGAATTTTTAAGGTGAAAAACGTAGAACTTATGAGCCAACCTGCATACAGTCCCGACCTGGCACCTTGTGACTTTTTTCTGTTCATAAAATTAAGATCCAATTACGCGGTCAACGATTTTCATCACCAGAAGAGGCTGTCGAAGAGTATGAAAAACACGTTTCTGAGGTCACCACGGAGGAGCGGCACAAAAGTTTTCAAAAATTGGTTTAATCGAATGAAAAAGTGCATTTACGCAAAGGGAGAAGAATATTTTGAGAAACAATAATTTCATTTTTGACCTTAAATAGTATTTTTTTCTTATTCATTCCGGAAACTTTCACACGTATTAGCTCTGCGTCTATGCCATGCCTTTACCTTTGATTATATAATTAAGGGCTTTACCTTACGCCGTTTCTGTATAATTCACGCCTAACGGGAATACAGTCGTGCCTGTGTGTATGTATTAATGTAAGTGATCGTCCTTCAGTGTTCGCAAACGAAACGAAACAGAGCAACGTCACTTTTCAAACTACGACCTTCAATATAGTTCATCAAAGACTACTACAGATACTGTCTAATAGGTTAGGTTAAGTTTTATAAGTGCTTGTACTGTCGCATCGGGATTTAGTCTGTAATGGTGGTAAGTCTGTTTGTAGAAATAAATAAAAAAATATACCTATTTGCTAACGTCACCATTACTACTGTCACAAAATTTAATTAATACACCGACAAAAGCTTCAATAGAGAGAGATAAAAAAAATCTCTACTCACTAACCATACAAATCATACAGTGGTTCATATTTTTGCGCGGATTCCCGCACGATTCTCTCCGATAAATGTACATTTACAACGTTCTATCACTAACAACACAAACCGATAAAATGTAGCATCAGCTAATAACCGCAATCATGGGACATGGAGGGAGGGGAGAGAAGAGGGGGTGACATATAAAAAAATCGTAAACCGTGCCCTCCGTCGGCATCGGCAGGACCTCGTAAAAACGGCGGCGACCATTACTGTTTACATTTTGCACCACGTGGGTATGTGTTCTGACATACATACATATAATCACGACTATTATCCCCGAAGGGTTAGTTAGAGACTAGGCAATGAGGACAGCAAAAGCAGTCCTCTACCTTAACCCACTTTTCACTAAATAGCGCCTGCACAGCTGCTCAGCGTGACAGGTGGTGATCGAGCCTATCGCCGCTCTATGCTGTTGGATGTAAGTGCAGTCTTTAGTCCTTTAGTCGCCTTTTACGACACCCAAGGGAAGAGAGGGAGTGATAGTATTCTTTCATTGTTACACGACACGATTATTATTACTCGGCTTCAGTGGTATCACTTTTAAGAGGAAACACTACGTCAACATGGCATGCAAAATTCTCATATAAAACACAGAAAAACGACGTTTCGTAGTCCCCTGTTTCCTCCTTCAGAACTGGACCAATTTTTATTACTTTATCATCATCGGTTAAAGAAAGAGTTTTTTTTACCGCTACGAAACACGGTTAGTCTTTTCAATTATGGTTAATGTCATAATATCTTCACTTGCCACCATAAAGTTGAGTAGATATTACGGCAGCGTATCGGAGTTTATTCCAATGCTATAATCAAGTATCGCCGGTCGTATGTACTTAGCTAATAAAATATTCACAAAATAACAGGTGGTTTGTTAAGTGCGAAGTAACTGTTAGTTCTTAAAGTCGCAACGTGTTGTAAGTAGGTAAACATGGTATAACATGTACTATAAAGAAAATGGTTTTGTATGTACCATAATTTTGTATGTCCAAAACAAAAAAATATTTCATTTTATTATTTCTTTTAATTTTAATATGTTGGTAGGTAATTACTTTTTATTACTTTACTATTTACTGTAATGGAGAAGAAACCGCAAAGCTAATTGCAGATGCCGCTGCGCTCGCTTGACTCATAACAAAACACCTGCCATTTTTTATCACTTTCGATCTCCATTTTGTGAGAAATTGCGATCGTTCTGTGCTTTAATGCCGGTTTCACACGAGGGCAGAACAGTGGTGAAACCGGCATTACTGTTAAATTATGTATTAGACGTGAACGGTGTCTCAGTTAAAAGCTGAGTTAAAGACTTTAGGAGGCTCCTCAGATCTCGTCAGCATGTAAACACAATGGATTTTTTTGGTTTTCACAACTTACTCGTATAAGTTTTTTTTTTTTTTTAACCTCCTCTGTGGTCTAGTGGCTAAGCTACCTGTTTCAGACCCAGAGGTCCCGGGTTCGATTCCCAGCGGGGAGTACATCTTTGTGTGCTCGGTTTGTTTGGTGGTAGGGCTGTTAAGTCCGCCTGGCTAGCTACCACCATCTTATCTAAGTCTGTCGCCATAACAACGATGTTTATAGCATTGTTGTGTTCCGGCAGTTTGAGATAAGATAGCCAGTTCCTCAGTGGTTGAGGATTCCGGGTGTAGCGCGCTTCCACCTTCGGCCTTATCGTCACTTACCATCAGGTGAGATGAAGTCCAAGCGCTTACCCGTTGCCAATAAAAAAAAAAAAAAAAAAAAAGTACATCAATTACCTCTGCACAATGACCGTTTTTACCATGCATTAATTTTGTTTGATTATTTTTATAACAAAATCATTGTGTTGTTTGACAATTTAATTAACTTTTCGACATCAATCTGATTTTCGAAAGATCTGATGTGTACCAGGATAGCAATTGGAAAACTGTGGTATTTTCCTACCCCTCCGGGAAGCAGGCGTGACGAGCCGTATGTAAGTGTGTATGTTTGTATGTATGTAATGCGAAGTAGGTAAATAGACACTCCACTCCACCTGTTGCTGAGGAAGTGGAATACAAAAGCGAAAATAGCTTGTGTGCACAGTATTAGCGATACAATTATATTCTACTAGCGGCCGCTCGCGGTTTCACCCGCGTGGTTCCCGTTCCCGTGGAAATATTGGGATAAAAAGTATCCGATGTGTTAATCCAAGTAATAAAATATCTGTACGCCGAATTTCATTCAAATCCTTTCAGTAGTTTTTACGTGAAGAAGTAACAAACATACATACTCACAAACTTTCGCCTTTATAATACGAGCTACTACTTGGCTATACAGCCTATCTCGTCTTGCTAACTCCGCAAACACAAACAAAACACACATACAAAACCTAACTTGAATAAAGTTTAAAAATAAGGTATAACGGCAATGTACAACGGCATATGCTATACAGTTGACTTTCACACTAACGAGTACGAACATATACGTACCTACATCACGCAAAGGCAATATCTTACTGCGCTTTGATTGGTCCGCTGCGCGCTGTCTTAATATAAACGTCGCTAGATGCGAACTGCGTGTTGTGCTGCCACAGACTTTATGTTAAAGACCTTTCCAGTTTTTGGTAGTGCGACAAGGAAATAAGACACTACATATCTTGTGGTGTTATAGGACTGTTCCATGGTTCTTCAATAAGCCAATTTTAATAGAAAGTCAAAAATTCACATAAACTCAGATAGATAAACTTATTTTATTTATTTAAGTAATTTAAAATCTATTAAATATAAAAGAAACGTTTATTTAATGGTTTTAAATAATATAGGGATTCATCTAAATGGGTTCGTAAATAATCAGAGATACGCGCAGTCACGCAAACATATTATTTAGAATTGAGAACCTTCCTCCTTTTTGACGTCTGTTTATTTATTTATATGTCTGTTAAAATATATGCTTACAACCCTACTTCGAACGCGCCACCTCCAAGAAGCATTAGCTTAAGACCGACCGCAAATCCTAATAACTTCAGAGCATTTATCATAACCATCCACACGCAAACCACACTTTACCCAAGCTGGGAAACGAAGCCAGGACTTCCGAATAACGTAAAGTACTTTGCCACTCATCTATCGAGACGTTGCTTTTATTAATTAAATGGACGGATGGAAACAAAGAAAGAACCATCCAAATTTCGGTATCCCATACAAACTTTCAAGTTCAAAATTTTACAAACCAATAAGCCAATTTTAATTATTACACTTTACATGCTAAACTTAAATATAGATCTAAACTAGTTGCCCGCCCGCGACTTCGTCCGCGTGAACCCCCGTCCCGGTATACCGCGACGAATTTCTAAACAAATTGTAGCCTATGTGTTATTCTGATGTATAAGCTATATTATTGTAAAGTTTTAATATAATCCATTCAGTAGTTTTTACGTGAAAGAGTAACAAACATCCATCCATACTTACAAACTTTCGCGTTTATAATATTAGTAGGATTGGATAATATTAGTAGGATAGATGTTGTAAAATATATTTAAAAAAAGTTTATTTTTTGAATTATGATGCATTTTATACTTTTTATAGTAAACCAAGTAAATAGTAGTAGTAAGTAAACTTACCTAAATAAAACGTTTTCTTTTAATTTAACAAATTAGTTTTATATCTGTATTTGACTTCAGAATGCGATAAAATTGACTCATTGGTTTGTAAAATTTTGAACTTGTAAGATATAAGTGGCATAGTTATATATAGAATTAGATAACTATGCCACTTATATCCTAATCTTTCTCAGTACTCCCTAACCTACAAGAAGCTTAAGACCGGCCGCAGAAGTTGATAACTTCAGGGCATTTATCATAGCCATCCACACCCAAACAGGGGTACCGGCCTACATCCCGATAAGAGACGTCTGCCCCCCTCCCCCGTCCCTGGCCGTTACCCCCCACCCTGGCCGGATGCCCCCCAGACCGGCCGGCGCCATCCAAGGTTGTCTGAGGGGTTCAACTTCGGACGTCCCGTGTATGGGTCTTCCTGTTCGAAAACGGGGTAATTTGGGGTCAAATTAGGGCTCTCTCTGTTTAATTGTGTGATCTTACATATCGCTAATAAAAACGAAATTGAAAGTCAAAGTCAAATAAATTAATTTGTGCCTTCAAAGGCATTTATTGGTGTCAAAACTATTTAAGTTTGTATTTAAACTAAAGTTTAGTTTGAAAAAAAATAGTTCGGATTTTTGTAGGTTTGAACCGAAAAGAGCTGGCATTTAACTCAAGAGGCTATTTCTCTCCATCTTATTCATAACAGTGCGCAATAATAGTATTAAGAATAATACAATCATTATTAAAGTAAAAAATAGTCATTTAGTGTCTCATAAAAATGTTATAGATTTCATAAGAAATAAAATTTCACTTGAAATGAGATGTAAATGTTATTTAAACGATTTATCAATATGAACACTCGTTGCGATGTGCGGTTATGCTACGGAATAGATAAGTTCTGTGAGTTAAACAATAGTTGTATGTAGGATGAAGGAGAGTCCGGCGAAAAGGTTTTGGTACTTTTACAACTACTCTATGACAATGGATGCTAGACATTAACATTGTAAAATTAAAAAAAAAAGTTTACGCTCACACCAATTATCTAGAACAAGATGAGTATTCTTTTTAACCTCGTTAATATGGTAAGATAACGGATAAATATACATAAACATAGTAAAAAACCCAGACCCGAAATCAATTAAGAAAAACAGTTTTTCTCTGAATTGAACCCAATCCCTCAAGATGTCGCGACGCCAGACCCGGCGTGTTAACCACTCGACCACGGAGGTCATCGAACTTTGCAAGGTCGATTGTGTTTATTTATAAAAAAATAGATAAAAACTTACTTAAATTGGTAATTCTTTACGATTGTGTTGATTGACGAGGATTTAGAAGGATTGATTGTGGATTTTAAGGTTTTAAGATTGCATGGGACATTATACAGGGTGGAAAAAAGACCGTGGTTGGAGGAAAAGTAGGTACTTACCCTTAATATTGATGATGGCAAATTTTACTAAAAGGAAACATCTCCTTTATTTTCAAAAATAATTAAAACTGCATTTAAAGATTTAAAAAAAATTACTTGTTTGACATATGAATCGAACCGGTGAAATGTGAAATAAAAACATATTTTCTTGGTCTTTCTATAATATAAGATACTATGTTTCATAAAATAAATTGATCCTTATAAATGACTCTTTCGGTTGGTATCATAAAATACAGAATGTTTTTTTTTTGTCAATTTGCACCAGTTCGATTCCCGGCTCAAGCAAGTGATTTTTCAAAAATCTTTAATACATACATATAATCACGACTATTATCCCGAAAGGTTAGTCAGAGACTAGGCAATGAGGACAGCAAAAGTAGTCCTCTACCATCAATAGCGACTGCACATGTGCTCGAATTTAAAGTTACACTATTAAAAATAATTTGACTTATCTTGTCTATAGAGTTTTCGTTCGTTCGTAATAAATGGAATACTTATATATATTTCAAATTGGTTCAGATTAAAGGCCACATTTGTTATTCTGTGAAAGGCAGGAAATTTACCAATTACAATACGAATGCCAAGGAAATTGGTGTTCATGCCTTGTGTGGTTGGCCTGACAAGTTTTTTGTGGACAATAAATTATCTAGAATGGCTGAATAAGTTTATTGGGAACTGGAAATGCTACATGTTGTTCTTTCAGAAATGTTTTCTTTGAGTTTTCATGACACATATTTATGACATACCAAGCTACAGTAACCAGTCATGGTTTGTAAGATAACTAAGACAGTGTACTTACTATAATTACCACGGTTATGTTATCAGAATCATTGCAGTCCTAGAATTAACGCAATATTTGATTAAAATAGAAAACCCAAGTTTTAGAAGTTTTAAAGTTATTTTTCTATTGAATTATAAAGTAAATATGATAGGGTTACTTATGGAAAAACACATTGAGCGAATGGCCTTCCAGATTTTGCTGCCACATACGCACTCTTTTTTGGCAAATTTTCCATGACAATTTTGCATAAATGTGGTTGAATTTCGTTGATGTAGCGTCGAATTTCCTGTATTAATGCACAGGTGGATGTGGGCTTGTTGACATACACCTCTGACTACAAATAACCCCATAGAAAGAAATCTAAAGGTTTTGAATCTGGTGGTTCTATTTACCGAAACGAGAGTAGTGTACGTTCGCTGCATCAACGAATTCAACCACATTTAAGCAAAACGGTCATGGAAAATTTGCCAAAAAAAGAGTGCGTATGTGGCAGCAAAATCTGGAAGGCCATGCGCTCAATGTGTTATTCCATAAGTAACCCTGTCCTAGTGACTTTATAATTCAATAAAAAAAACAATAAAAGTACTAAAAACTGAGTTTTTTATTTAAATCAAAATCTTGCGTTCAATTTTGGGACACCCTTTTAATGATGTCATGAGTTGTCAATTTTAAAAGTCTCAATACATTTCCACCTTAGTTAACACGGTCAGTCTCATTATTTGTTTTTGTTAATTGACTGGGAATTATTAAGGTATATAATAATAAATTAAAAAACAATAAAAACATATTAATTAAAAAAATATATAAATAATAATATACATTAAGTATATAAATAAATGATCATGTAATACTGGTAGTATAATGGTAATTTAGACGATATTATGGAAGGACGATCTTGAATGATTTGGGGAGTCTATTCCATAGCTGTGCGAATCGATTTATATGATTACTAGCGGCGGAATTTACATTTTTTTTTCGTAAATAACTGGTCCTGACAATAAATTACAAACATAACAAAAAAATAATTAACTAAATACCTAAGGTAAGGTTATGTAGTCTATACTAGATAGATAGTGACAAAGAGTGATATCGTATAAAGTAATACATAGCGTAAGTTGGATAACACTATGCACCTGGCACGAAAAGTCAGAAAGTGCCGGGTTCCTGACCCACCCATCTTGCCTTCATAACTTCACCGACGGTGCATTTTGCTTTTTCCATCAAAGTTGTATACATAGTGGTTTTGGTAATTGGATTTTAGTTCTACTAAACGTTTTGGCAATTGGGTGTTTTGATATTGGACATAATGACAATCCCACTTTTTAACAATTTGTTGTTTTGGTAACTTGACATTATGGCCATTAGACGTTTTGGCAATTCGTTGTTTTGACACCTGGATATTATGACAACAGGGGTCCAAATCTGCTAATTTACGAATGGCATAATTGAATCGCAATTGGATTGCATTGTAATTGTTTGACACATTTGGAATTCTCTTACTCATTTAAGAATACCAAATGTGTCAAACAATTACAATGCGATCCAATTGCGATTCAATTATGCCATACGTAAATTAGCAGACTTGGGCCCCTGGCCATTTTAACAATTGTTCATTATAGGACAACTGGTCTTTTTAACAATTGGGCTGACACTTGGCTCAACATACCCCGTAGCCTTATATTCAATTCTCGACTGAAATATTATGTACGTCATCTAGTGAACTTTCTCCGTGTCGTGAACGTTAACCCTCGCACGTGTAACTCGACAATGGAAGCGCTGGCTCATCTCCTCGACGGCCCGGGTTCAACGATCCGACGTCACTTCCGCCTCCTGCGGTCCCGCGAATAAATAAAACAGTAAATTAATAAACAGTAAATCGGCTTCTCAATAGGCACTGCCTAGTTTGGGGACCTGTTAATTGTACCGACTCAATCTACCTATGCACATTTTAAATTTGTATATTTCAACACCTGTAGATACTTTAGTGCAATAAAAAAAATATTATTCTCGGAATAAAGAGATAGCAAATAGTAGATATATTTGGGTAATTCTCCTAGGAAAGAGTTCTCTTCTCAGAAACGTGTCAATTTTTTATTTTAAGTATTTAGCAAAAATAACCATGGCACATGAAAGTTTACTCAATTTGAAACATAATGAATGCCAAGGCCCAGTTTTTTAACCAGTAGTTTCGGAGTTATTTGAGTCCTACTATTTGTATCCATGTATCTGAGAGTATCGTTTTTCAAATAACGTGACTCATACTTTTTCGTTAATTATGTCTATTTATATTAAATAATCTAAAAAACAGTAATATACATACCTAGGATCATAAAATACAATTGCGTATTTAGCAAAATATACCATAATATTACTGCCTAAAATTGATAAAATCAATCCCTCTATTTTTTGCAAGTATTTGTGACTCAAACTATGGTTTAAAGATTGTCAGAGAGTTGTTTTGGCAAAAAAGGCATAAATAATTAATTTACTGAAATCAGTTACAGTATACAAAACTTACAGCTGCTGCTACAGCGAATTGAGAGATTGCAGAGAGCAAAGTATTTGGCATTAAGCTACATAATATTTAAGTATAATTATTTAAATTCGTAAACTAGTTACTAAATCACTATGAATTTATAAATATTACTGAAGGTAATAATATAATGTGAAATACTTACACAAGTTAGGTAGGACAAGATATAAAATAAAAAAATAAATAATTTTATATTTTTTATTTTGATCACAGGAAGTTTTCGGTATATCATTAAATTATACCCTAATCACAATTTTAAAATAATCAGTCTCATATTAATTGGTCTTTAAATTAGCCTAACAAAGTCATGTTTTTAATTATTATTAAAAATTTAACAAACATTTAATAATAAGTGTGAGAACCGAAAATGATCTTGCCCCGAGGAACTTTACCTCTTTCAGATGGTTCGTTCTAACACTCTATACGAATTGTTAAGATATTTAACCCAATCCCAACAGTGGACTCCTACATTAGATGATTCTCTCAAAAACATGAGTATCTTCTCAGAAACATGGCATGCAAGTGCCACGGCAGCCACGTATATGAGGCCAGGTATTTGAGGATAAAGACTTATTTTACAGTTTAAGAAAAAACTAACGAATAAAAAATAAACATATAATGCTCATTACTTTTGGGATAGCAAAACCAATTAACATAAAAATATAGAAACCATTACCATAGTTATAAAGTTGGTAAAACGATACCATGTATTTGAGAGTTGCACCGAATAAATACGTGGCTGTAATGGTACTAACCTTCGTGAGCAAACACCAAACATCGAGCAGCTTGTCCTTCCCACAAGATGTCAGCGACGGCACTGGCCCTACCGATGTGCGGGGATGGGAGGAAGGTAGCACTCACCGTTTACGAATACAAGCGATCTGAGTAAGCGCAACAAAATCTGAGATAACTTGTTGGCTCACGTACTAATAACGGATTTTAAAAAAAACCGTTGTGGTTTTTTATGTACAAAACATAGGATAAGATACAAAAAATCATTACTCACGAGAAACAAACCTTACGAATCATTTACATTGGAGATTCGGTCTCTCAGAGATACTTTTAGTCACGAAGATAGAAAGTCCCACGCCGTGTGTTTGAGAAAATGCTTGTTTGACAGGCATTTTACAAAAATATGTTTACATAATCAATACATTTAAAGTTTGACCATATGTAAAAAGTGTTTAGGTATCGAACAGTAGCTAACTTTTAATGCTCTTCCCAATGAAAGTATTATTTTTTTAAAGGAATATCCGAAAAACGTGGTAAATGAGAATGTGACATTTCATTATTTGTTCATTCCTTAAATTCATTGAGATCGTTTACAGTCTAAAAAACAATATAAAATTATAAATAAAACTCACTACCGACCCTGAAGTTCCAATTCTTATGCTTCTATGCCATGCAATTTCACTAAATATCAATCAAACCGGAACTAGCAGTGTAAGGAAATAGCTAGAGTAATAGGTAATAAGAAATATCATTGCAGATTTCTAGACAGTTTTTATTGCCCTTACGCATGAGGGCGGGTGTAGTGACAATCACAAGAGCAGGAATATATTAGGCAGCCTAAATGAATAAAAAAAATATTTCGAAATTATTTTTTACAGTACCTCTCGTTAAAAAAAATTACCAGTTATGTAAGTTAAGTTTTTTTTAAGTTACCATCAATATTAATTTTAATGACTATTGACCTCCGTGATCGAGTGGCTGGTTTTGGGGTCGCCATCTTTGAGGTCATTGGTGCAAATGCCGGTCGAGTCAGTTAAGAAATAACTGTTTACTAATTTGATTGCGGTTCTGGGTATTTTTTATTTTAAAAAAGTATGTATATTCGTTGTCCATTTTAAAAAGAAGCTTAGTTCAGGCTAGATAATAAATAAGTGGGAAAGTTATTTATTTATTAAAAATCTGATATCCAATTCTAGTCACATAAGGGACAAAATGTTTTTTTTTGCGATTCAGATGTTTGTTTCCTGCTAGAAGTTATTCCTTCTCATAATATGAAGTCTTATGAATGATAATACGACTGTTAGAGAGGTTCTTAGTTTCGCTGACGTGACAGTCGGCCATAATTGACGCCCACCTTGGTACTGTAATTAAGTTACAGTTTGGCGCCCACGTTTTGTGCCTGAGTAGGATTTCAAACTAGACCATCTGCATGCTATGACATTAATTTAAAAGAACTGTTATGCTGTTGTATTTGTAAATTTTTCTGTCTTTAGTTTTAATTAAGAGCCTATAGTAATTTTAGGTACTTACTATTCAAAATAAGCTAGTCAGTATTAACCTATAAATTTCCTCGCGCATCATAAGATGCTCGAAACATTTAAAATTCTATTGTTAATAAATCAAATGAGGGTTTTCTTTTAAATTACTTATGTAACCTATCCACTACCCTAATACAATGTCAGTTTTTTGCAATTGAACGTTTGTTTGTTGAAGCGAACAAAACACTTTTAAATGTAACACTTTCTTATTTACTCTTAATTTGCGAAACCATTAATCATTTACATCCGATTTCGATCACGCCGTTTTTCTTGCAATGTCAGAGTTGCTCAAACAAATAATTTTTTTTGAACTTTGTAGGATAGTCTGGTTGCGGAATTATTACCAAACTTTCCGTATGCAATAAATGTCAGAATCAGGACGCTAAGGCACAATAGAAAACGTTTTAAAATAGCAGATTCAAGGCACCGCGTGTTTACGTAAGCCATGTTGACAAGCGGAGTCACAGTCTGTAAACAGTGGTAGCTCAGCCTTCACCTTGGATGACCTTGGGCGCAACTTCCCTTTATCTGCGCCGCGACATTTCATTATTCAGCCGTGAAGTGAAGTGAAGTGAAGGAGACGGTATTCAGTAAATTGTTTCTGTTCGATGGCCACGAATGGCGAGTAACCAAAGATTTGAAGATAAAAAGTTGTTTTTCGCGTCCCAACTTTTGTTTTTATTTATTTGAGGACGGTTTACGGCATTGCAGGCTATTGTAAGATTGTAGTAGCACTGACGACCGAAATTAATACTACATAGTAATCAATCTACATCACTTGTACGGATTTTAAGTCAAATTTTGAACTCTATTATTATGCAACACAACATACATAAACCATTAATTTTTATTCGTCCACCCATGAAACTGAAGATCTGTCCTCAAGAAACCTATGTGCAAAAATGACAAAAATATCGACCTCCCATACTATTGCCGTCAGCTGATCGGACAGTTTTGTATGGGAGGTCGATATTTTTTTGTCATTTTTGCACATAGGTTTCTTGTTCTGTTTCATGGCTGAAACTCATTTTTAATTTCTTTTAAACGAATAAAAATTAAGCGTGTATAATTGTTTAAAGATATCGGTGGCGTAGTGGTACGCAGAGGCCCGGAATCCGGAGTACGTGGTTTGGTCCCCACCCGAGGCAGACATTATTTTCAACGTTTCGTTATCTTCGAGTTTATTTAAGTGTTATTATCGCAAATAACCAAATATTACGAAGATAATTGTTCACTAATGTTTCCAATGTTTCTTTTAACTGTTTTCTAATTTTACGAAAACTTTCCACTATTCTAATTAAAATTCAAATATGTTTATTGCAAATAATAATTTTTATATATTTATTTTTATAATTTTATAGATTTTTTTACATTTTTCGTTCATTTGTTCATTTCGTTTTGTTTCGTTCCGGGATGAAATTATTCTTGTAATTTTTTCATCTATACTAATATTTTAAATAATATTATAAAAAGGAAACATTTGATTGTTTGTTTGTATTGAATAGGCTCCAAAACTACTAGACCGATTTAAAACATTATTTCACCATTGGAAAGTTACACTATCTCCGGGTGACATAGGCTATATTATATTTTCAAAAAAATTAGAGATCCTTACTAAAACTCAAATAAATTCCTTAAATCGCGTGCGCTAAGAAAACTATTGATGATAGAATAAAATAATGGACTATGGCTTTGCAGAACTCACCATTATCTACAAAAAATGTCGCGATAGCATTATGTCTAACTATTTTAGTTACGTCACAATAAGTGTTCTTGGGAGGGGAGTCATTTTGTCAATTCGTCACGGGGTCCGTACCCCATGAGTCACGTGGTCCACGCTAAAGAAGTCGTCGGCGGTCTTCTAGTAGGTCAATAAATTGAAATAGCGAAATGATTAATGATTACTCTTGTAGCCAAAACCACGAATAGATTTTTTATTCCAAGTTAAGCTTCTTTTGAAACTTGTTTAAATGGTTAACTAGTTAACAGATAAAATATAGAAAATACCCAGACCTGAAATCAATTTAGAAAAACAAAATAAAATTTCTATATTGATCCGACCGAGAATTGAACCCAAGAAATATCGCGACGCTAGAACCATCATGCCACACACTCGGTCGCGGAGGTCGTCAAATTTACGTTAACTTCGGCTGCAAACTTATTCCGTTGTCAGTCGTAGCGATGCATGATTTCAGTTATGGAGGCTTTTGCATGCAGCGGTACAGTATATTTATTACTTATATACATACATAATATATACATACACACACGACTGTTATCCCCTAAGGGTTAGTCAGAGACTAGGCAATGAGGACCGTAAAAGTAGTCCTCTGCCATAGTCCACTTTTCACCAAATAGCGACTGCACATGTGCTCAGCGCGACAGGTGGTGAGCCCATCGCCGCTCTATGCTTTTGGATGTATGTGCAGTCTTTAGTCCGTTAGTCGCCTTTTACGACATCCAAGGGAAGAGATGGGTTAGTAGTAATATTTAAAGAGCCGACATTTAACAGCTTCTATTTATTACCTACTTAGGTACCTACTATTACGTGCTATTACACTTCCAGTCAACTGTTACAAACGTGGTCTCTTTACACACATACAGGGTATAAAAAGACCCGTAACGAAGCCTAGAGCCACGCATTCAGTCCGTGATTAATTTTTTTCTGTACCGGACCATAACTGGGAACCGTATGGTTACAAAGATATCAAATATCAAAAATTCAATATTTTTTTTTCTTTTTTTGCTAAAACAATTTTATTATGATAGTTACTTACTTTATTCAACAGAAACCATCACCTGTCTATCAGCCGACTCTTTCACACGCGTTAACAGCCTGTGCGCGCATTACATTGCGTGCTGCAGAAAACAGCTGTTTTATAATATCTAAAAAAATCAAAGTGGTTTCCCAGCAATAATTTGTGCTCTATGTTACTGTTATGTTGTTATGTCATTTTACACCCTGTATAATTGTAACTAATTAGTAACTAACTACCTATGAAAGTAATTACAGTCATTAATATGTAATGTGCTACGAGTGTTATTAATATACAGTACTATTCGAATGTAATGTGGGTTCTTATATAATAAGATTATTGTATTAACATCATTATAAAACTGTTATTCTGATTATTAAATTCTCAGAACTATGTACATGACCTACCTTGTATAATATTCTACGTTATAAGGTTAATAAAAAATTCTATTCTATTCAATTCAATTCTTTATTAGTATTGTAAATAGATGCGTAATCTTTCTTTTTTTTGTTAAGTATTACTTGTTGTGGTTTCCACATTTTGCCGGTATTGTCAAGATTGTAGTTAAGGCCTATTCAAACCTGAGCGCTATTCGCTGCCGCTGTGGGTAGAGCGGCAGCGAATACCGCTCAGGTCGCTCCAACCGCGGAACTTGGTACTAAATACCTGAGCGAACCCCGCGCGGTATTACCTTTACCCACAGCGGCAGTGAATACCGCTCCGGTTTGAATAGGCCTTTAAGTAGGTAAGTACCTACTTTGTTTTTAACAGAACACCCTCCAACCCGCATTAGGCCAGCGTGGTGGGAAATAGGCCATCACCATGTGGGTAGGCCGGTGCCCAACTGTAGGACGTTTATTGCCTAATGATGATGAGAACAGTGGCATTGTCAAATGACAATTCTCCCTAGCCCCTTGGGTATCAGTAATGGTTGCTTCACACATATCAGTGAAGTCATAGTTCCGACACAGTACCGATGAACGCATCCCCACTTGACAGTGTTAAGGTGGGCATTCACGGTAGCGCCATTTGGCATGACTCCAAACGACTTAAGTCAAATGGACGGACGCCAAACATATATCCCATATACGATCACTCCAATTTTCTTTCATTTACGTGTTTGACAGGGCCGAAAGTCGTTTAATATGAGTTCTAAATGGATGTGGTTTCGAACCGCGGCGCGACTCTACAGCCCAGAGCGGTGGATTTTGGCGCGAATGGAAATCCAGAATTTTACATTAGTCCAACGGGTTTCACACTCGTGATCAAACTTTGATGTATATCACGCCATTTGACGCGATGGCGCGACCGTGAATGTCCACCTTTAGTGCTCTCAGTGTCAGTGCCGCCACCGGAAAATCACGGACGTGTTCGTTTGACAATGTTCATAGAAATTGTATGAATGAATGAAAACAAATAAAACTTGCCTACACTCACACCAATTATCTAGCCCAAGAGAAGCTTCGAAGAAACTCGTTAAATGGTTACTATACAAAGGATAAACATACTAAAAATACTTAAATACATACTTATTATACATAGAAAACACCCAGACCCGAGACAATTTAGAAAAACAATAATTTCTAAATTGACCTGACCGGGGATCGAACCCGGGACCTCAGAGATGGTGACACCATGAAAACCGGTGTACAAACCACTGGACCAAAGAGGTCGTCAATATTTCGCACTGTGCCGGTACTAAAAAGTGTGTGACAGAGCCGAGCCTGAGCTTGTCGCTTATCGGCTCATTAAAGAATTCTGCCACCCCTTCTCTTCGTATAGGTGTCGTATAAGGCGACTAACAGAATTAAGACTGCACATACATCCAACAGCCTAGAGCGGCGATGGGCTCACCACATATCACGCTGGGCACGTGTGCGGTTGTAACTTGGTGAGGCGTGGACTATGCAGTGGATTGCTTGTATAGTCCCCATTGCCTAGTCTCTGACTAACCCTTTGGGGATAATAGTCTTGAATATGTGTCTGTATTTGTGACTTAACACAGAGGTACCTACATGCTTCAAATGTTTTACATAACTATTCAAATGTTTTACAACTAATAACTTCTCTACCCCGAGTCACATGTGATAAAGTAAAAAGAAACCATTGTGTTAGTACTTAACAATTTTGCTTACAAGCTAAAGTTAGTAACAATGTATCTTAATCATTAAAAATCATTTGTCACTAATGTTTGTTCGCGCATCATTTAAGAACATCATCATCATCATCATCATCAGCCTATAAACGTCCCACTGCTGGGCACAGGCCTCCCACGTGAACAACAGCACGTGGGGATATTGGGCCATAACCCACCACGATGGCTCAATGCGGGTTGGTGGGTTTTAACAACTCATCTTACGACAACAAACCGGGACCAACGTGCTTTCCAAAGCACGGAGGAGCTCGAGATATTTTTAATTTGGTCACCCATCCAGCGACCCGGCATTGCGAAAGTTGCTTAGCGGGCAAGACCGCAAACCGAACGCGTTGGCCGCTGCGCCATCGAGCTCCTCCTCCATTTAAGAACGACTGCACCTATTTAGGAAAAAAAAATGTTATGCTTTTATTTGTCAGGACAAAGTTTGTACGATAAAAAGTTTTGTTAATTATGGTCACGGAGTGTTCACGCGGACGAAGTCGAAGACGGGCAGTAAAATATAATAACACCAATTTCAGGCGAGAATTAAAAAAATCGAAAGCCAATCACTTTCGCTTCATATATAATTCGCCGGCCAATCAGCAGACCTTCCCGCTAAATATAAGCACAATATCGATCTCTGTGTGTCTATACGCTTTGTAACGGAAGGAAAGTCCGATAGACATATTTCTACAATGATTTAAAGTTATTCTAATTGCTAGTTAAAACAGTGAACGTGTCGCGTAGAGGTGAAAGAATACTACCACCCCCTTCCCTTAGGTGTCGGAAAAGGAGACTAACGGACTAAAGACTGTACATACATTCAACAGCATAGAGCGGCGATGGACTCACTACCTGTTACGCTAAGCACATGTGCAGTCGCTATTTGGTGAAAAGTGGACTATGGCAGAGGAATGCCTTTGCGGCCCTCATTGCCTAGTCTCTGACTAACCCTTCGGGGATAATAGTTGTAATTATATGTATGTATGTTGGTTAGAACAACAAATTGGTGTTGCAACCCAAATAAACTTTACCACCAGGAACTGCTGCTATTAATATACTTATCCTTTCATTCTGCCAGTGTTTCAAACTGCTATCCCTATTAACAGCAGTTCCGGGTATAACCTGTAGTTTTACCTACACTTGTGTTTTTAATTTTTTTAATAATAATTACTGAAACTACTGAATCCTTCAGTTTGGGTTTTGAGAGAGCATTTCGAGTGGTAGAGCCCCGCTGCTGCAGCACCAATTGGGCCGGCTCGCCCTGTGTAATTGGGCCGGCTCGCCCGGTGTAATCGGCGTGAAACAATGGCGCTCGTTGCTGTTTTGTTTCGTCCGGTGAGTAAAAGTACCGGAGGCCATTTGTCCCTTCACAATTTTTTTTATTTATTTATTTATTTTTTATTGCCAAATTACAGCAAAAGGCGGACTTAATGCCCTGAGGCATTTTCTGCAAGTCGACCAGTAAACCCTTACTGGCCGTAAGAGAAAATCGAACTTGCATAAATAGTCTCGACTAAAAAACTTATTAATTGTAGACAAATATATGCAGGGTTAATATTACATTCCTTTCTCAAAAGTGCTACTTCTTCCTCAAGGGCGGCAACTTCTCTGGTGTTGCGGTTGTCCATGGGCGGCAGTGATTACTTATCCCATCCGGTAACCCATCGCACGTTTGCTTCCTTTTAAAATAAAAAAAAACAACAAAAAAACCGCCGGCTCCAGCGTGACATCCGAGCTTCAGCTGCGACTTCCATTAAACAAAAAGTTTAACAGATTCTGATATTCGATCCGAAAGGAAAATAAAACTACACGAACCGCGATATTGACAGTCTGCGTCGCTTTGCTTGTATTTCACAGCTATTTCACAATTTTGCCCGGCAGATGAAAAACAACGACACTTAGAGTAAAGTGCAGCCTGTATACTGTCCCACTGTTGAGCAACGGCCCACATCATTGGTATCAAGTCATACCTACAATTGATGCGTTTTGGCTTAATCACCACCAGTGTTGCCAATTTAGCTCTTTAGAGGTAAATTTAGCTCTATTTTTTTTCGATCAACAATACCAACTAGATAACGCGTCACGTACAAAATCAAAGGTAAATTCTGTTCACGTGAATAAATAATTTTTCGAAGCAATAAATTACTCCTGTCACTTAAAAAAGGAAATACGTCAATAACATTGAGTGGTGAAATCAACCTTAAGGGGCAACAAATAAAGTACTTTTTCCTGTTATTGCCTTGCGAGAAAATAAGAGCTCACTTCTCAAGTGCGCTCTTATTTACCGAGACACATTTTTAGCGCCGACCTGACATCTAGTTGTATTGTTGATCGAAGCTATTTTCAATTATACAGCTCTAAAAAACCATTTCACCTCTTTAGCTCTTTAATTTGCGACACCACCAACATCATCATCAGCCTATAACCGTCCCACTACTGGGCACAGGCCTCCCACGTGGACAATAGCACGTGGGGATATTGGGCCATATGCGGGTTGGTGGGTTTTAACGACTGTCATCTTACGACAACAACCGGGACCAACGGCTTAACGTGCCTTCCGAAGCACGAAGGAGCTCGAGATGTTTTTTTATTAATTTGGTCACCCATCCAGTGACCCGGCATTGAGAAAGAGGCTTAGCGAGCAAGATCGCAAGCCGAACGCGCTAGCCGCTGCGCCATCGAGCTCCTCACCACTGACACCACCAATGCGACTTTAACTATCAGATCTGGATTACGACGAGAAAAAAAGGGTTCCACAACTATAAAGTGCCAAAAGAAGTCTTAAAAACAATTGGTACAATGGCTACTAATGACGAGGAAAACTCAGGACCAGGCACAAGTGGATTAGAATTAGTGAATTTGGCACACCATTTCGATAGTTCTGACGACGAATAAACGTAAATTTTAATATATCTCATTAATCTAACAAGAAAACAATACTTATCATGTTACGCTTTGCTTTATCAATAATTTTTATTTTTAAACGTTCAAAGTCAAAGTCAAATTATTTATTCAATGTAAACCTTTACAGGCACTTATTGACGTCAATACTAATAATAATAAAAAAAACAGTTTACTAACTTATTGTTAATACTTAACAACTAATCTAACGAGCTTAGTCTGTGCCAGACAAATGCGCATCGTTACCCCCAGTACCACTGCACGCCGAAACAGAATCGAGTCGAACCGAAATATAAGCCGTAGTCATAGAATTGTGTAAACATACGCATCCTGGTACGAGAAAAAATAGCGGGCAAGTGTCTCTCCCCTAGCGACACAAACGGCTAAAATTTATAGGTAATTTATCGTTTTTTTGGGATGAAAGGTGAAAAATGATAAATCATAATGAATTGTTAACTTAAGTTATTATTTAATGGAAGAAAATTAAATATGACCTCCAATTATCGTATTGATATTGTGGTAAGTAATAGAAATTAGAGAGTTTTTGAAGTAAAATAAAGTAACGGCTGAAATGAGTTTTGGAAAACATTAGTACCTAACCAATAAGGTTGACATTTTTAATCATTTAAATATATTTTTTTATAAAAACTGAAGCATAAAAAAACGTCAAAAATTATAAGCATAAATTTGTGTGTTTTAAAATTCTTTTGTTATAGCTCTTTTTCGTAGGTGATCTAGCTCTCTTTAAAAAATTGAGTTGGCAACACTGATCACCACGCTTGCCAAATACGAGATGGTGATTACAAACTCGGGCTATGCATCGAAACATCCGAAAACACCCTTTGCCCGTTCTGGGAATTAGACCTCCGAAAATCGAACCGAGCGTCAACCACACGGCCACCAAGGCGTACGTTATACAAACTTACATATATATAATCTCGACAATTATAAACGAAAGGTTAGTCAGAGATTAGGCAATGAGGACCGCAAAAGCAGTCCTCTAGCATAGTCCACTTTTCACCAAATAGCGACTGCACATGTGCTCAGCGTGACAGGGGGTTAGTTCATCGTCGCTCTATGCTGTTGGATGTATATTCAGTATTTAGTCCGTTAGTCGCCTTTTACGACACCCAAGGGAAGAGATGGGGTGGTAGTATTCTTTCACCGCTACGCGACGCGGTAAGTTAACATTAATGCTTAGATAAGATGGTGGTAGCTAGCCAGGCAGACTTGAAACCCCCTAGCCGCCCTACCACCAACCATACCGACTACAAACATGTATCCCCCGCCGGGAACCAAACCCTAGACCTCACAATCTGAGACCGGTTGTGTATTTTTTTTAAAAACAAAGACAATACAAAGGTTATTTGCGCGTCTGTGGTAGGTATTTAACGTCTGCAGACGCAGCAGAGGTCTGCGGATGTGTCGGCCGACGCCGTGAAGAGGGGGCATAAAGGCGTAAAGTAAGCGGGTAGCCATTTACTTATCTATCCGCACTTACCCCTCAACACAACTATTTCTGCACATTATAGTGCAGACGAATCTACATGTGATCATGAAAAGCGCCTCTGTTAAACACTTTCTGTTGTTTTGAAAAGTAAAAAAGTAAGTTATTAAAAAGTATAATACTTACATGAATTAACTAATGCGAGATATGATTCTAAACTACGGATACTCTAGTTTAACATTAATAATAATAATAATAATTGAATTGATCAATTTTATCATCAGCCAAACGTCACTTAGCTTGGCACAGCTCTTCGCACTGATGGCGATGCCTGAAGTATGGCGGGAGTTTCTCCCGTGTTCTTTTAGCAACAACACGTATTGTGAGACTCCATTTTATTTCAATCTACACCGAAGAATAATAAATGTACTTTAAAATTATAAAAGTACCACTTGACATTGGCTTAATTCTTTACCATAGTCCACTTTTCACCAAATAGCGACTGACAGGTGGTGAGCCCATCGTCGCTCTATGCTGTTGGAAGTATGTGCAGTCTTTAGTCCGTTAGTCGCCTTTTACGACACCCAAGGGAAGAGATGGGGTGGTAGTATTCTTTCACCGCTACGCTACACGGTATACAAGTGAGTGATCCAAATAGGTCATTGCCTAACAGGAAAGTTAATTAATAAATTCTGTATCTCTTAAACTGCAAACAATCGGTCGCCGTTCGTCTGACGTGGGCGGGCAAAAGGAATTTCAGTACTTTAGAACAAATAGGCGATTTATGCCTAAAATAGCTTAGTAATACAAGAACCAATACAAACAATACAAATACCTTTAACAGAAACTTGGAACGAAAGATAATCTTGCAGAACAAATATCAAACAGAGGTCATGTTTACTTCAATTTCAAAATCGAGGTCGAAGACGAATTTCTTTGAGAACCTTTTGCTGGGTTCAATAATTTATACCCATTCGCCTTATTAATTTAAAAGGGCAAATTGTTACACCTCGGTTTAAAGTGACGCGGTCTCGTTTTTGATAAAGAAGACAGACAGAGACAGCGTCAATTTAATCCTAAGTGTAACTTTAATCAACGTTTATTAATGACAGGGATAGATTAAGACAAAAAGGGTTTTGTTTATGCCTGTACTCTTTGGTTCAATGAAACGTCGGTTCGTAGCACAACGGTTCAATAGTTACTTTCTTTCTTTCCCACACTCACACCAATTACCCAGGCCAAGGGAAGCTTCGTTATGAAACTCGTTAAATTCTCGTAAAACTCGTTAAATTGGTTACTAGACAACGGATAAACATACTTAAAATACTTAAATACATTCTTATTATACATAGAAAAAACCCAGACCCGAGACAATTTAGAAAAACAATAATTTCTAAATCGAACCCGGGACCTCAGAGATGCCGACACCATGAAAACCGAGTTACAAACCACTGGACCAAGGAGGTGGTCAAATAGTTAGATAGTGAGACAAACACTTTATTGGACATACACAAACAACAGTTACACATGACACAATCTTAAAACTAGCATGGGAAAAGGCGGTCTTATCGTCAAAAGCGATCACTTCCGGGCAACCTTTGATTTATAAATACAAAAAATATATATCCGCAATTATAGCTCCCTTAGACTAGTTAGACGTGAACTAGTACCTAACACACGCGCTTTTGTTTTCTGGATGAGTTAAATGGCTTTGTAGGTGAGTCGTTGCTATAATAATGAGGCTGATAGTTCTTCCTTGTCTTATACATAAACCTTAGGAACCTTAACCTTAAGAGGGTTTACGAATTTCGGTTTTCCATACAAACTTCCAAGTCGAAATTTTTAAAAACCAATAAGCCAATTTGATGAAACTTTGCATGCTAAAGTAAAACACAAGGATCTAAATAAAAATTGTTTATTTAACTGAGTTATTGCGATTTTAAACTTTCTATAGTTGACTTTAAATCACAATAACTCAGCTAAATATACGTTTTTTAAAAATGTTATCAACAAACTATTTAGATCCCTTTATTTTACTTTAGTATGCAAAGTTTCATCAAAATTGGCCTATTGGTTTTTAAAAATTTCGACTTGGAAGTTTGTATGGGAAACCGAAATGCGTGAGATAGAATAAAATTGCAGTTACCACTGCGCGCCATTCCTGACCGCTTGTCCAAATCTCTTGGTTTTATTTCACACCTTCAGAATTCTAGAAATATTGTTTGGTGGACAGTACCTACCTAACCCAATTAGCAACCTCAGATTTATTAAGCACCAACAAGTCCTTCATAATGATAATGATGACATCGATTCCACAGCCTTTATTTTTTTTTCTATTTTTTTATCGTCTGTCCTGTACTCAACGTCCGACAATGAAGGATTTTTATTTCTACTATAAAAATGTCGACAATAAGCATCTTTATCAGCCTTAAACTACCCACTGTTGGGCACTGGCTTTCCCACGTACGCCACAGCACATGGTCAGTTTGACCATACCCCACCACGCTGGCACAATGCGAGTGGTAACTGGTTTTATTTACATTCCCTCTTCCGTGCTTCGTTATCCTCATTGCTGAGGGTCGTGACCTCCTCCATTATATATGCGACGCTTGATGATTAAGCGCCATCTGGACCGGTTGCCGGCAATGTGTAGTGCATCGTGCATAGAGGTGTCCAGCGCGGTACGGATTTGGCCGGACCAACGCATCGGGCTGCGGCCGCGAGCTCCTTCCCCGTGACAATTAATTTCTTTAAATTGTCACCACTTCTTCTGGCAATGTGACCGAAGTACTCTAGGATTTTTAAGAGGCATATGCATGAGAGCCTGGATTAGATTTTCAGATGCTTGAGAATCGACACGTTGGTCCGATGAGCTGTCCAAGGAATCCGCAGCATTCTCCTCCAGCACCAACTTTCAAATGCATCAATGCGGCATATTTACATTACCTAAACATTAATCACGACTATTATCCCCGAAGGGTTAGTCAGATACTAGGCAATGAGGACCGCACAAGCAGTCCCCTACCATAGTTCATGTAGGGGTTACGGTGAAAGTACTTCAAGTGAAAATCCAAATTTACACCGAAAGAGTTTAATATTTTTAAAATGTAGGTGATTCGACAAAGCAAAATTAATTGTGAGCATAGGAGCCGTGCGTTGTACGTGGAGCTGTGTGTGTACTGTCTCAAAATGGAGGCAGGATCGAGCCCCGCACTTCGTACGTCGCGCGCCTCCTAAGCATACAAGTACATCAAATAAGCGACCGCCACGCCATCGCGCGGCCTTTTTACAAACTTTAACCATATTGAAAACATTTACGTAAATTAGTTTTTAAATAGCTACCGTTAATAAAAAAAATGAAATTAAAATATAAAATTAAAGAAATAAATAACATTCGCATCGCTAACAGTTCACTTTTCACCAAATAGCGACTACACATTATGCTCAGCGTAACAGGTGGTCGCCATGTGTCGGTGGTCGCCCATCGCCGCTCTATGTTGTTGGATGTATGTGCAGTCTTTAGTCCGTTAGTCGCCTTTTATGAAACTCAAGAGAAGAGAGGAGGTGGTAGTATTCATTCACCGCTACGAGACACGGTTTTATTTACAAATAAATATTTATATAAATATTACGAAATATTTTTGGTATTTCACAGGATTGATATCCTGTCAGTGTCATAAGAACTTTGGCTGCGGTGGCTTTCTATCCTTTTTCAGGCAGGCTGTTTGCTTATTTTCCGCATGAGTTAAAGAAAATTTTGAACCGTAAATTAATTATAATAGTAATTATATTAAGTTATTTATAAGAAATTAAAATTTGGATAACCTATAAACTAATAATCGGTTTACGGAGGCGACTACGTTGATAGTCTTTTTTTATTTTTTTTATTTAAATAGAGCTACCAACAAGACATACATTAAATGAAAGTAAAGAATAAATTGATTGAATCATAACTAAATGCTGTCTCAATTATAGGTTACGACGGCATGCACAAACAGAACGAAACAGAGTTAAAAAACATTAGAAAAATACTAACTAACTTAATCTAAAAACAAACACATTCAATATTCAAAAAAAGCATTTGAGACCATCAATACGAAACATACTTTTAATGTATTAAATTTAGCAGACTTGAACGAGACTTAATAGGTGTCCATTATGTGACGCCTGAATTTAAGTAAACTGTAAGAAAAAATGTCAACTCACGGACAGTTTTCAATAACATACGCTGATGGATGTATGTCATTAGTCCGTTAGTCGCCTTTTACGACACTAAGGGAAGATATGGGTTGGTAGTAATTAATGATCCACCACATAGCTCTACATAACAAATTCAAAATTGTGTAGATCTTAATTAATTCTCTTTAGTTTATCTATTTATTAATTATTAAGTAAAAGCTTACAATGATACCATTTTCCCCGAGATGCCGACGTTACTATTGGGGTGCAAATAAGCCTCTTCCGTCAGCTAAATCATGGCTAACCCGTAAATCATCTGCCATGTCATTAATTTAGTAACCCGTTTGTCTCCGTCACGCAGGCTTTGTGTTGCAAATTCACTACTTCAGAAAGGGTTAAGTTCTCGTTTTGATCCTTTTCCTTGTAATAAATTATATACTTATTATTATATAGATTGTACATAAATAAATTCACTACTATTATACCCGAAAGGTTAGTGAGAGACTAGGCAAATGAGGACAGCAAAAGCATTCCTCTAGCATAGTCCACTTTTGACCTACTAGAGGCTGCACAATGTGCTCAGCGTGACAGATGGTGTGAGCCCATTGCCGCTCTATGCTGTTGGATGTATGTGCGGTATTTAGTCCGTTAGTCGCCTTTTACGACACTCAAGGGAATAGAAGGGTGGTAGTATTCTTTCACCGCTCCGCGACACGGTTTATAAGTTATAAATTATTTTAATTATTATACCTAGAAAGACGTATATTGCAATTTTGTTATGCATTTAACTTGTTTATTTATATCTAAGTAACCATAACTAGGTATTATTAGTAGGGTAGTTTAATAAATAAAATGTCATCATCATCAGTCTATTAACGTCCCACTGCTGGGCACAGGCCTCCCACGTGGACAATAGCACGTGGGGATATTGGGCCATAACCCACCACGCTGGCCCAATGCGGGTTGGTGGGTTTTGACGACTGCCATCTTACGACAGCAACCGGGACCAACGGCTTAACGTGCCTTCCGAAGCACGGAGAACGCTCGAGATGTTTTTAATTGGACACCCATCAGGCAACCCAGCATTGCGAAAGTTGCTTATCGGGTAAGATCACAAGCCGAACGCGTTAGCCGTTGCGCCATCGAGCTCCTCATATATAAAACATACATAAATAAAATGTATATGAAATAAACTAGTCTTGACTGCAGATACTAACTAGAAGGCAAACACCTTCTACTCGTACTAACAAATATATTTGCCTACTTACATAATTATTTTTTATTATATATATTTAAATTAGCTTTTACGAAATTGTTACTTTACAAATGAAGACTTATTAACCATGATATTATTAATGTACCATGAGACTCCATTTATTATTACGTATTAGAAACAAGATCAAAACTGCATAAAGAAAAACCGTAACTAAGAAGAATTATAAATAAAGAATTTACACTTACATTACAAATAAGTACCTATCTCTAATTTTTTCATCTCAAAACTCTAAGTAGTATAATTAAGGTTTACACTAGTAAAAACCAGTTTTGTGAAAGACTGTTATCTACCTGAAATAGGATTTTGAAAAATTCACTTATGAAATGTAATAACGCAAACACGTCCTCGTAAAGGTCATTTCTCCTCACAAAGGTTAATGTTAAGCTTCCCGGTACAGCGTCTATTTATAGAATGGACCTTCCTCATTTCGATCATAGTTCCGGTGAGCACGGGACAAGACGTATTGCCGATATTGTATGTTATACTTATGTTATAATATCATTTAACCGTTGCTACAGATAATAAGAGAGCTCAAGTAACATCGCCCACGTTTGGAAAAGAAAGATATAGGTCTAGCATAGAAGTAGCATAGTCTTTACGAAATAGATTAGAGGCTAGACTAGACTAGAAACTAGACTAGAGACTAGACTAGACTAGAGATTAGACTAGACTAGATACTAGACTACAGACGAGACAGAACAGATATTAGACTAGACCAGACTAGAAACTAGACTAGAAACTAGACCAGACTAGAGACTAGACTAGAGACTATACCAGAGACTAGACACTAGACTAGAGACTAGACTAGACACTAGAGACTATACTGGACTAGAAACTAGACTATACTAGACTAGACTTGACTTGACTAGAAACAAGACTAGAGACTAACTAGAGACTAGACTAAGATTATTCTACAGACAAGACTAGATACTAGACTAGACACACGACTAGAGACTAGACTAGAGACTAGACTAGAGCCTAGACTAGACAAATAGAATAATATTATGTGTTACCAAGCTGGCAAACGAGCATACGGCCCTTGTGATGGTGCGCGGCCACCGCAGCCGTACTTTAAAATAGAGTATTGTCCTCTGTTTAATGTAGGCGTACTTTATAATCTACGACACCAATAAAGTACGCTAAAATACTCTATTTACGTACAACTATTTACGTTAAAGATAAATACTTGTTAAATGTCGCAAAGAGCATAACAAAAAATACGTTTTTAAGGACAAATAAACAAATACTCTTTTTTATGCTATGTACTTTATTTTTGAATGAAAAAATACTTTATTTCTCCTAAAAAAGGTGGCAACCCTAATCGCACCGAGCGCATCACGCGCGCAACGCTTCCTGAAGCTTCAGCTCTTGTGGTTCTATGCCCTGTACTGGATTTGGTACCCTTCAAACCGGAACTTAGCAATGTACAACAATGCTACTTGGCGGCAGAAATAGGTATTAAGTCGGCCATAAGTAAGTATGGCCGAATAAATGGCTATACCGATAATGCGATGAAAAAAATTTGTACTAAACACTCGTAGTAGGATAATTATTGCATAAATTCATAGATTCACAACTATTGGGTTAGTCAGGGACTAGGGACTAGGCAAAGATGACCGCAGAAGCAGTCCTCTGCCTTAATATCTACACGTTTCAACGAATTACAACTTGTGATATAGGTGGTGAGCCCGTTGTCGCCGCTCTATGCTGTTGGATGTATATTATTACTCAATCAAGTCGTCAGCGACTTTAGTCACCTAAAAAAAGTAATTGGATACGTCTACGGTGACTTTAGTCACCGAGAATTAGACGCTTCTCCGTCCATGGTGACTACAGTCCCAAGTGGTTAACAAAAATGAGACAGCGTAACTTTAAACTGGGGTGTAACATTTGGCTATTTTTATTAATAAGACGGTTAGTGTAAAAATTAATTTATAGCTTTTTCTTCAAAATAATTTGAATGTCGTTTCCAGCGATTCTCTACATCCGCGCCACTCGGTAACAATATACAGTACAGCGTCCCGTTGGTACGTGGGTTTCAGAGGTATATATTTGCAACCCCCAAAATTAGAGGCTCAGTACGCCGCGCGACCTTCGCCGGTACAGCCTCCTTAGAATAAAGCCTCCTCAGACGAGTGTACTCGAAGCCTATTCAATCAGCTGGTTTTATTGGCTCGACTCCAATGAGGTGAGCTGGGACATTTTGTACTTTTAACTTTTTGATAGAAACATTTTTTTTTGTTGTTCAGTTACCGTGTGGTGAAGAGCTTGGCCTGTTTGTTGGAGGGTTCAATTCCTGGGTTGAGCAAAGTGTGTTTCAAGTGTTTCGATGCATAGCCCGGGTTTGTGATCGAACCTTGCTAAATTCGGCGGGCATGGTGATTAATAAAATTTAATACCTTTTAATTGTAGTGATAACTTATTTCAGTGATGGACTTTTGCCTTTGCCTTTGCCTTGCATTGGGACAGCTTTAAGGCAGTACTTTATTTTTACTATTTAAAACATTTTGGTATTATCATACCTTATGATAAGATACAGAACTTTAAAGAAATTCAAACCCATTTTTATAATAAAAAAAATTTGTCATCAAAAGTAAAAAAATAACGATAGGAAGATGTTCGCACAGCGCAGTGGTTAATTGAAGTTGAGTAACTCTTGCAATGTCCGGTCACCGGATTGGTGACCAAACACCGAATATTCGCAGCTATTCAGTGCTTAGGAAGGCACGTTAAGTCTTCGTTGCGTTTATTATCGTAAAGTACCTAGTCGTTAAAACACACCAACCCCAATTGTGCAATTGTGGTGGGTTATGGCCCAGTATCCATATAAGCCTGCTTTAGTTCATAAAGAAAGGGCTGAGACTAATTAGGATGATTGTTCAGTGAGAGTTTGAGCGAGGCTCGATAATCGTTTACCTGTTGATTTAGTAATGAAAATGAATATTATTTATTTGCTTTAACATGGTTTACAATGATGTTGCATTAAAATAGTAAGTCCTCACGTTTAACTATAATGTCATGAAAATAATGGTAGGTAAATGGCGGTAACAAAAATCAGTAACAAGTTAAGATGTCAAACATAAACTAATAACAACTAAGCCCCAATAAACACATTATTAAATGTCAATATCATGTAAAGAAGAATAAGTACAATCACAAAATAATGTCATACATAATATTCCTGGTTACAACAATATGTCAATAAAGTCTTTGTATTCAGTCGGTTGATGGTAGGGCTTGTTAAGTACGCCTGGCTAGCTACCAGCATCTTATCTAAGTCTGTCGCCATAACAACGATGTTAATAGCATTGTTGTGTTCCAGCAGTTAGAGATAAGATAGTCAGTTCCTCATTGGTTTAGGATTCCGGGTGAAGCGCGCGTCCTCCTTCGGCCTTATCGTCACTTACCATAAAGGCCAAGTCCCGTAAAGAAAAAAAATATCGCAACTAAGACTTTACTGAGTAAAAGTGTGTATGTTTGTGTCTCCTTCACCTGAATAAGATCTGGGAAAAAAAATTTTTTTTTTTTTTTGTTTTTCATACCAGTGCACACAATGTTGTTAAATATAAAAACTATAACCAATTAATAATGATCGGTAGATCAACGTCATCCGGGTACAATCGAACATTATTATTGACCTTTAGCATATTATTACAATTTCTTAGTAGAACGAATAAAAGATTGTGTAAATATTAGTTTGCGATGTGGGTGTAAGTATTTAGGTACAATTTTTCTATATACCTACATGGCTCTTCTCGGTGGCAGCTAAAACACATATTGGCTATTAGTTAGACCATCGGTATCAGTAGCAGATTTTCGGGTTATTTACCTATCGTTTCGGTAGGGCTTGTTAAGCCCGCCTGGCTAGACATAACCATCTTATCTTAAATCTGCCGCCATAACAACAACTTTAATAGACAACTTAGAGGTAAGATAGTTATTTACCATTATCGTTACTTACCATCAGGTGAGATGAAAGCTAAGCACCTAAGGGTCTACATGCTTTATATTAAATACTCGTACATATGTAAAGCTGTGTGTGGCATCTCATTTAAAGAATTCTACCAACGCATCTCTTCCCTTGGGTGTCGTAAAAGGAGACTACTTAAATACTGGACGTACATAAGTAATACACATACAGCGTAGATCGGCGACAGGTTCACCACCTGTCACACTGACCACATGTGCAGATATAATTTGGACGTGGACTATTGTAAAGAACTGCTTTTTTCGGTTCTCATTGCCTAGTCTCTGACTAAATCTTTGGGAATAATATTCGTGACTGTAAAACTTAAAAGAATTACAATACCACCCCTAAAAATGGTTGATGTTATTTTTTATTACAAAAACTTTTAAGATCTTTATATAAAAACCCTCAAACGGTGGCATATTGAATGCGGCTACCACATAAGGGACTGCACGCTTTATATTATATACATTAAGGTCAATGTCTTGGCGGATGAAAACACGGGGCAATGGTGTTCCGAGTTTATTTGTTCACAGATAGATAGAATGGAGGTTACGTCAGCTAACCGGCAGTCTAGCGTTCGAGTGTATTCGCATGTAAAAGTTTTTCCTTTCACTGCGATATTCATGACGTATTTTAAAAGCTGTTCTGAAACTGCTTTAAAATTTGAAAATCTACGGAAATCGTAAAGTTTTTAATAACGCTTTAAAGTGTAGTTCATTCAATATAAGCCCTCACACATATTCAAAGTCAAAATCAACATTTTATTTAATCGTCATCATCATCAGCCTATAAACGTCCCACTGCTGGGCACAGGCCTCCCACGTGGACAATAGCACGTGGGGATATTGGGCCATAACCCACCACGCTGGCCCAATACGGGTTGGTGGGTTTTAACGTCTGTCATTTACGGCAACAACCGGGATCAACGGCTTTACGTGCCTTCCGAAGCACGGAGGAGCTCGAGATGTTTTTAATTGGTCATCCATCCAGCGACCCGTCATTGCGAAAGTTGCTAAGCAAACAAGATCTCAAACCGAACGCGCTAGCCGCTGCGCCTTCGATTTTTTTTTATAAACTTATAAAATAAGCACTTTGTATCATCTAATAATGACGTCAAAACTAGTAAGATAACAGTTACTTATCTTAAATTTAGTTAAATTAAAACTGCTGAATCTACCACCAGTTCGGATTTTGGCAGAGCTGGCAAGAAACTCGGGAGGTATTTTTTCCTCCACCTTATTTCACTTAAGAAAAGATATTCTCACTAGACAGTGTCACTCATTTACACCACCCATGCGTCACGTCTCAACTTTGGCATATGCACACATGAGCCATGCCATGCTATCGTCGTAGATCTCTACCACAGAATAGAGAAATAACCTTCTTTTACTTCTTGGCGGGAAAGTGAAGCGTCATGATTTATAGTTTTGCTTTATATGCTGCAGTTTTGATTTATATTTTAAAATTGTGTTTGGAGAATATTAATGTGAAATAATGGTTTAGTAGACGTAATTCACTTGGCTGATATCACCTGGGTGCATTAAGTCTACCAAATAATATAACTTAATTCACCTGCAATTGGGTGAATTAAGTCTAATGAAGAAAAATGTAAACCTTTAGTAGACTTAATTCACCTATAATGGTGGATTACCGTCATGTGTACGTCAACGTGCATGAGTATTTTAGTTAAACAAAACAGTGCATACTAACTTTTTTATTTCTCTGTAGAAGTCCGTGTGAGATCTCAGTAAAGTCCCACATTTTTAAATTGAAGAGGTTTGGGGGAATATAAATTACCATTTTGAGCCATTATTTTCGAAAAAAATAACCATTAACTGTTCTGTGATCTCTAGTCAGGTTGTTTAATGTTAAACAATATCACATCACAGCCGTTACTAGTTTCACACAAAAAAATGTCACTAGGTAATCGTCAACCCTCAAAAACGAATTACAGATGACCTCAAAATCATTCGGTCATTTGTCACCCCGCGCCGCCTACTTAACAAGCAATTAGTTTCAATAATGACCCAAGTTACCTTGAAGTTTTCCTGTTTCGAACAGACGACCGATGGCGATCGTAAGTCACCGGAGCAGGGTTGGGTCGCGGCGCCCCATCGCATCGCCAAGGTGAAAGTTTACGTGATGAGGCTATAAAAAATACGACTCAAGCCACGAGAGATGGCGTTTTCTTTACTTTTAAGGCATGTATTTTCATTAAAAATCATTCTACAGGTAAGCATTGGCTTACTTGGCTCAGCTGGCTCTTGGCTACCTTCACCTGATGTTAGGTAACGATAAGGCTAAATTATTTATTTTGCAATATATTTTCTCCGGGATAAAATCACATCTCAACGTTGTTCAGACTCTTTCAATATCATAATTAAAACGAAGGACTGGGTCCGTTGGGTCTAACGGATCTAGACCTACTTCGTATTCAGTTTAGCTATTTATTAAGTTCCTTATGTGTTAACAATAATGATCTATGTGTTTTAATAAAATTTAGCAAATTAAGTTTGATTAACATTTAATTTTAGGAAAAACGGGATTTTAGGATTATTTTTTTTACCATGTTTATGTTTTTGAATTTGAGTCCCCGATATTATCTTATAATGACACTCAGAAATCAGCCATTGCAGAATATCTTATTCACTCGTCCCGAATCACTAGATGGAATTTTATTACATTAAGAATATTTCGACAGAACGCCACTATGTACCAAGACTGGTCAGAGAAGCTATTGAAAAAAAAGAACTAAAATAATTTCAATCGTGAAGACGGGTTTAAATTGTAGAATGTCTAGAATACAGAAATTCAGTTATGTAAAAACCGCAAGAATCAAAACGGTGGCATTTCCCGGAGTGATACTGTGAGTTATGTGTGTCGTAAATAAGTTCGAGTTGACATTGCGATCGAGAACAGTGGTACGGGTGTCGAGCGTAGTAAACGAACAAAAAAGAGGGTAGACCGCTTCGTCTGCTCCCAACATCCACCCGCATTAGCTGCAGTTACTCCGTGATCATAGTGCATGCAACTGCGCCGAAATAACGGGGACTCAAAATCAACAACATAAACATGGTAAAAATACCGTTTTTTCCTAAAAATAATTGTAGAGACCATTAAAGATTAAAACATTATTTGATTAAGTAATTTTGTTCTAAAAAAAACTAAATAGGACGAGTTCGAAATGTTTTAACCCGGCATCGCAAAGATTGCAAACCGTTAGCTACTTTGCCATTGATCACCTGGATCTGTATTACTTATAAGAAAAAATATTTTTTTGTAAAATCGATGCGTTTATCGCTTTTTCCCATCCCTAAAACCGCACAACACGAGGGCAACATCCCCACTCTCCCTCTTCTAATACTTTATGATAACCGGTTACGGAGGACTTTTATTTTATTCCTTTGAAACCTTTTTAACTGTCTTTAGAACTATTTACACCGCGCTTACGTCTGTCAAGGGGTGAACATGCAAGCGACATATGCAAGGATAAAGCTTCTGCACTAAATATACTACGCTTCGATCAAACACACACAGTTTTTATACGTGATCAAAGTTATTATAACGTAAAAAAAGGATAAAAACCTTTGTACGCCTTCGTCTGTTTTTTGTTTTGTAGTGTTCATCAGGGGAAATAAAATGGTTAACATGCCCTTCCACCAACTAAACCAATTATACTGCTCCCATCTCTGGGCTGGAGCACCCCAATACCAACTCCTTCCATTTGACCGCATTCAACGCAGAGCTGCTCGAATTGTCGGCGACGTGGTTATTTCAGGTCGGCTCGATCCACTGGCTCTTCGGAGAGACGTTGCGTCTCTCTGTATATTGTACCGTATATATCATGGGGAGTGTTCTGAGGAATTGTTCGGCTTGATCCCTGCCGCTAATTTCCTTCACCGCACTACACGCAATCGACTGTCATTCCATCCACATCACCTTGATGGATGGCGGTCTACTACTGTGCGTTTTTCAAGAAATTTCTTGCCTCGAACTACAGTGTTGTGGAACCAGCTCTCGGCGGCGGTATTTCCGGACCGTTACGACTTAGGGATCTTCAAGAAACGAGCCTATTCCTTCCTTAAAGGCCGGCAACGCGCCTGCGATTCCTCTGGTTTTGCGGGTGTCCATGGGCGGCGGTGATTACTTTCCATCAGGTGACCCGCTTGCTCGTTTGCCTAATTCTGCTATAAAAAAAAAAAATTACAGAAAAATGTACCTCCGGCTTAGCCGATTACATGCCTTGTTCCATACATTTAGGTCAAATAGTATTTGCAGTTTTGTCGAACAGTTATTTCCATATCGATCCTACCGGGAATGGAACCCGAGACCTTAGAGATGGCGACACCAGCACCGACTCCGGCCACTCGGCTACAGACGTCGTGGAATACTAAAGTAATGTATAAAGTAAAGTACAGCCAGTATACTGTCCAACAAGGATCATAAGACCGCCGGCGGTCGCGAAACAATTGATTTTTAATTGTCTCTGGTTTTACGATTCTCAAGGGGTTAAACACAAACCTTTTTTTTGTGAATCTATCTCATGTATGCCCTACTCCCAGAAGGGAGGCAAGGTTATGAGGGGCTCCATCCGTCCCTCTTTTCACACTGAAAGCGTAATAATCAATCAGGGATGAGAGGGAGGGAAGTTTACCCACTAAACACTGGAGAAATTGAACAAAAACCTATGCAATGCATCGAAAAATCCTAAAACACACTTTGGCCGACCTAGATATTAGGCCCGGAACATCCGGATATCGAGGCGAGGCTTTGACCACTCGGCCACCGAGGCGTTGTAATGCATACTTTAGCCATTTCAATACAAAAAAATACTTGTGTTGGGATTGTAAATCAATTTAAGTTCAATTGATTGAATTTATTATGCCGTCATAGTGACACTATCTTATTTTTTGATATTAATAAGTTTATTAATAATTTTAGTTTGACTTCAGATAGTATGTGTAAGAAAACTTTTCGTATACCAGTGTATTCGGCGATTCCATAGGTACTCTGCAAACCATCAACTTGTTAGAAAAAGACTGAACAATCGTAATAAAGTAGATCGTTACGTAGTTCCCAAGACAAACAGTGCATTTGCCCAAAGACAATACTCCTATTTGGCCCCCCTATTGTACAATAAATTTAATAAAAAGTATATAAGTAGGATACTCAGTAACTATCAAATAAAAAATAAAATAACCAATTGGCTTCAAAATTACGATTATAAAACTACTGAAGATCTCTTAATATCTAACATGTAAGAAGTATGTATTAAACACAAATACACACAATAGCGCACACACGCAAACACTCACACACACACACACACACCCCAACACACACACACACACACACCCACACACACACACCTCTCGCACAAGTAACACATTTCTGTTTGTAGCAATTGTAATAATTACGTAACTGAAAAGAATAAAATGTTATATTTAGGTCAAAGGTGATTTTGTCTTTTTTTTTTTCTTATATTAATTTAATGTTCTTGGTTCATGTAACCTTTTATTACAACAAAATCCAGTGAGTTTTGTCAACTTAGGAAGGAACTAGCTTTTGTAACACAAGTAATTTTTTCTCAAAAGCCAGGGCTACATTAATATGTAAATTGGTGACTGTTGCAATAAACGTTTTTTCATTTTCATTTTCATTTTCATGTATCTGTCGAAGAAGTGTAGGACTCGAATAGCTAATTTGTTAGCTTACGATATACATGATACAGTTATACCTGGTATAACTAAGTCTGTTATTGACAATAATATCATCATTAGTAGTTCTACTAATGCATCTTTTACAACTAGTAGTAAGATGACTACCTCTTGTTTAAACTGAGGTCTAAGACAAAAGCCAAGTCCACTTACATTAATATTATACATCAAAATATTCAGGGTTTGGCTGGCAAAGACTTAGAATTAGAATTAATTGCAAAAAGTCAGGCTATTCATATATTTTGTGTAACTGAGCATTGGCTAAAAAGTCATGACAAGTCTTTCCAAGTAAATAATTTCCAACTAGCAAGCGCGTACGTACGAAGCAAAGCTATTCACGGCGGTTCTCTAATACTAGTTAGTAATAATTTTAAATACAAGGAACGCAACGACATTGTATGTCTTTCAAAGGAGCGTAACATTGAGCTATCATGTGTAGAATTCAATAGTTTTGTAATAGTATGTGTATACCGGCCCCCATTGGGTAATTTTGATTTATTTGAGTCCGTGATGGAAGATGTACTTAATAAAATAAAATTGAAAAAAAATACGTTGTAGTATGTGGGGATTTTAATGTAAATATTTTAGAAAACACTTCAGGGAGTGTTCGTCTTCTCGCTTTATTAAAATGCTTTAATCTAAGAAATCTATTTCTTGAACCCACTAGAATAACTTCACATTCGGCCACCTGTCTCGATAATATTTTTACAGACTATGACCCTGTCTCTAAGTCAGTTATTAGTAGTCTTACGTCTGACCATTGCGGTTTGAAGGTGACCTATGATTTTGATGTTAAGGACGCGCCTAAAACTGTAACATGTAAACCTGTTACAAAAAAGCGAATGGAGTGTTTCAAAACCAATGTAGCTTGTAAAATCGATACTTTGCCCTTTATACATGATGATCCGGATGTACTATACAGTAATCTCTTTGATTTAATAAAGACAGAATACAATCAAGTGTTTACATCTAAAACAATTAAGTTTTCACAAAAACTTAAGTTCTGTGACTGGGCCATGACTGGTATTTATAAAAGTAGAAATAAACTGTATGAGTTATATAATTTAAGACAATATAATCAAAATTTAAATTTTACAGAATATGTAAAAAATTACTCTAAATTGTTTAAGAAAGTGTGTACACTAGCAAAATCTAACTTCATTAAAGATAAAATTAAAAAATCTAATAATAAAATAAAAGCCACTTGGGATATCATCAACCGTGAAACTGGTAAATTAAAACCACGGGACAACACTTTTACTCTAAAAGTTAAAGATAACCTTATCAATTCAGATGCACAAATTGCTAACATTTTTGATGATTTCTTTATAAATATACCTGTGGTAACAACCTCAAATTTAAATTCATCACCAGTGGCGGCACAAGCCTTTCTCGAACAACATGTACCCAAATGTAATGTTTCTTTTAATTTTCAATATATTGGACTCTAAAAATATTATTAAAACTTTTAAATTACTAAAAATGAAAAACACAGGTGATTTGTGGGGCATGTCTATAAAGATAATTAAAAATATTATATATTCTATTGCACCCTATCTTGCTGACATATTTAATAAGTGTGTTGATAAGGGAATCTTTCCTGATCTTATGAAGTTTAGTAAGGTTATACCTATATTTAAATCGGGAAATAAAGAAGACCCCAGTAACTATCGACCAATTTCAATACTACCAGCACTTAGTAAAATTTATGAAAAAATTATTCTCAAACAGTTAGTGGAATACTTTAACTTAAATAATCTTTTACATAGTAAACAATTCGGTTTTACTAAGGGTCGTTCCACTACTGACGCAGGTGTAGCTCTAATAAAACATATATTTGATGCCTGGGAGAAGTCTCAGAACGCTCTTGGAGTTTTTTGCGACTTGTCCAAGGCTTTCGATTGCGTTGAGCACCGGACACTGGTGATGAAGTTAAATCACTATGGTCTCAAAGGTCTTGCGCGTAATTTGATACAGTCGTATCTTAGTTCTAGAACACAAACTGTCGACATTAATCGAACTAAGTCATCCGATTCTCATGTAAAAATGGGAGTTCCACAAGGGTCAATTCTTGGCCCTTTTTTATTTTTGATATATATCAATGACTTGCCATTCTTTGTAGAAAACTTCTGTGATATTGTATTGTTTGCAGATGATACTTCACTCATTTTTAATGTGAATAGATGTAAGAATAATTATGACGATGTTAACAATGCTCTCTCAGAGGTACTCAGTTGGTTTAGTGCGAATAATTTACAGCTAAACGCTAAAAAAACGAAATGTATTAAATTTATACTACAAACCGATGTTAGAATGAATGGTGTTAAATTAGATTTGGTAGACTCGACAGTTTTCCTAGGGATAACCCTTGACTCAAAACTCCAATGGAATCCGCATATATCGAATTTGGCCGGCAAACTCAGTTCAGCAGCATATGCGATTAGAAAGATTAGACAACTAACAGATGTAGAAACTGCTAGGGCTGTTTACTTTAGTTATTTTCATAGTGTCATGTCGTATGGCGTCCTTCTGTGGGGAACAGCGGCTGATGTTAAAACTATATTTATTTTACAGAAACGAGCAATAAGAACCATTTATAGACTGGGATCGCGAACTTCTTTGAGAAATATTTTTAAGGAAGTTGGTGTTCTTACTGTTGCATCGCAGTATATTTATAATTGTATAGTTTTTGTGCGTTGCAATATTAACACTTTTTCTAAACACGGTGATGTACACAATTTCAATACTAGAAATAAGTCAAAACTAGTAATGCCACTGTTTAGGTTACTAAAGGTTCTCGGCTCTTTCTTGGGGCAAGGTATACACTATTATAATAAAATACCAAGTACTATACTAGATTTACCTTTAGATAAGTTTAAGAATCATGTAAAATCTTGTTTACTTAGGAAAGGTTATTACACAGTCAAGGAATATTTAGAAGACAAAACAGCCTGGTTATAATAATATATTTACATTGCTTTTTTTCTTAATCCATGGTCTTTTATGACATTACATAACTGATTGTATAATTTGGTAACGACATGTTGTTTTGTAAATGTCGTTACTTCTATATTATTTTAAAGCTGTGGAGTTTCTTGTGCCCGTTCTTCTCCACAGCTAAAAGACTTCCTGAATGGGTGGGGTGGGTGGGTTCCTATGCCTATCCATCCATAAAAAAATAAATTTAGACGATTCAAAATGCTTAATTTAAGCTTACTGAATAAAGATATATTGATTTTGATTTTGATATTCAATTACCAATCGTTGACTTTAATTTTGTACCTATTTATAATTGTAGCTGTATTTATGATTTGTTAGTCTTTACTTATTTTTCTTGAGTATAATGACGACTATTTGAGGTTAAATAATTTGAAAAGTTATTGAATTGGCTCATTAGATAGGAACAATACTTCATTAGGCTCAATTTAAATTAATAAATTAGGTCGCATTTCGATGTTCACTTTGTTTTATTTAATTGAAAATGAACTTCGCTCTACTTACTGTGCTTTGTTAGGCATCGGAATGAGCCAAGTGCAAAACATTTTACATGTGCTTTTGAAGGTTCGGAAGCTTTGCACTCAATGGATAACGCATGACGTAAGAGAAAACACTACGTGAAAGTGCCATGTAAAATTCTCATACGAAAGACAGAAAACCGACGTTTCGTAGTCCCCTATTTCCTCCTTCAGAACTGGACTAATTTTTATTACTGTTTCATCATCGGTTAAAGAAAGAAATGTTCTATGTCTGTATGTTTAATTTTTTTGCATTAAGTCATTTATTTAACAACCAAGAGCCTTCAAAATTTAGCGAATTCACTCCGTTTTAAGGCTTCTTCAGAAACAATAAGTAACCGGCAAATTAGGACCAGAAACGACTGTGTATCCAGTGGTTCCGTAAAATGATAAAAAAGTTTTAAGGAGGACAGTCATTGGCCGTCTATAATAGCGTGACAGGTGACGAAACCTAGGTGTACTGCTTTGAACCTGAAAGAAAAAGCCAGTCGGCAGAGTGGGTATTTCCTTTTGAAGAGACTAAAGTTAGGAAAAGTCGAAGCATTGGTAAAAAAATAGTTGCTTCTTTTCTTGGAAAATCAGGACATTACACTACCAGTATCACTTGAAGATCAAAGGACAGTGACTGTAGATTGGTACGTCAACACTTGCTTGCCCAGAGTCAGAAAAAGTTCGCGAAAAGCGTCCTCGAAGCAATGTTGTCCTTCACCACGATAACGCATCCCACACTCCGCTAAGGTAACAGTAGCCTATTTGAAGGCTTCAAACGTGGAGCTGATGACGCATCCGCCTTACAGCCCGGACCTCGCACTCTGCGACTTCTTTTGTTACCGAAAATTAAAGACAAACTTAGAGGCACACGTTTTACGAGCCCTAAATCGGCGGTGAATGCGTTCCATGAAGCCATTAAAGAGGTTCCTAAAGAAGACTTGTCCAACTACTTTGACAGTGGTTACAGAGAATCCAAAAATGCATTAATTGCGAGGGAATATACTTTGGAAAACAATAAATGTATCGTAAGTCTAGTCTTATTTAACAGAATCCAGAAACATTTAGTATGGCCAAAGTACCTTGAACTTTCGAAAGAAGTGTCGTTCACAATCGATTAACAATAAATTGTTCGAAAAACAACAACCTTAATACACCGCAATAATTTCATAGCTAAGAAACTTAATTCATAACAGCTCAATAAAATGAATGATACAAAGTCCTACCTTTCCTGTCGTTAATATTTTGAACAAAGGCCACCAAAGTTTGGGATTTTCTTAACTTATTTATCGTATTGTTTCGTATGAAATCAAAGTCGGCAAAGTAGGCAGGCGAAAATGAGATTAATATAGGGCAACACTAATGCAAATTAAAATGTTAACCGATAACGTGGTTACTTTAAAATCAAATACGGCCTTAGACCCTTCAAAAACACGAAATAAAACTGGCTTTGGGATCAAAGACAGCAATCGATGGGACCTCTCAACCATAGTCGGCAATCTTTCGCTGTCAACCAATCAGAAGTGTTATAAAATCTCTGTTGAATTATATTGTAACCAACGTTTGGTACCAAAGACTTTGCCTTGGTTTAGGTTCAAATCTTTGACTATATACATGTCTAGACGGAGCATCGCTGTACAAACGCTTCTCAAAATCTGTCCGGTTTTGTATTGAATTTGAAGTGTGCGTGACAGCCGCGTATGACTGACACTAGCGCGAATGATTGCCAGCAATGCCTAATTTCCAATAAAGTAGGGAAAAAATATTTTTGCACAATACAATTTTAAAATGATTCATTAACATAACTTTTTAAATTAGGTATGTCTATGGTATATGTAGGTATAACGCATAAAATAAGCTGGTGTGTTTAGAAGAAATGGATGATTGAAGGCGAGGGCGAGTACAATAAAATAATGCGCTAATGGAAGCCTGCGTGCGTGTGATATGTTTGTAATAGGGACGAAATAGAAGCAACAGGCAGGATGATTTACATTTATTACTTAATCAAAATTGATTTTTTTATTAGAAATTTAAATATTTTAAATTAAAATCAAAACAATTAATGGCGTTCTCTTTGTATTTGTTTCTTAAATAACTTTCGTTTGGATGTTACATAATTTTTCATGTTCTCTAATTTCTTATTATGTTGAAACCTTATAGTTAAATATTTCGACAACGACTTCTTTCTACCGGATCAGTTGGAAATCTGAAAAATTAAAATGTTTGCTATGTGGTCCAACAGTTGTAAAGGTTACATAATGTGATGACTGCTCATCAATATCCGTGTCCAATAGTTTACATGAGACGAGAAATATTGACCTTTTAGGGGCACAAACATACACCCGCACTTTCTCAAACATCGTCATCATCATCATCAGCCTATAAACGTCCCACTGCTGGGCGCAGGCTTCCCACGTGGAGATAGCACGTGGGGATATTGGGCCATAACCCACCACGCTGGCTCAATGCTTGTTGGTGGGTTTTAACAACTGTCATCTTACGACAACAAACGGGACCAACGGCTTAACGTGCCTTTCGAAACACGGAGGAGCTCCAGATGTTTTAAATTTGGTCACCCATCCAGTGACCCGGCATTGCGAAAGTTACTTAGCGGGCAAGATCGCAAGCCGAACGTGCTAGCCGATGCGCCATCGAGCTCTGTAGCATACATACTACCATTCCCTACATACGAGTACATATACTTAAACACACACTTCTTACATAAATACTTACATACATTCCATTTCACACATAATAATTTTTTTATTCATTTCGAATATCGATACCATACCACAATAACAATTTATAACAATAGTATTATAAAATATTACAGTAGGTATTATATATTTTTTTTGTTTTAGAACGGAACCGTATACTCCAGCCAAATTCGAGGATTTTACTTTTTCTTGAGAGACATTCACAAGAAAACAGTTAACTATTGTGTCTTTCTTTCAAAAAACAGTAAAAATCCTAGTGAAATAGACATTTGCACAAATGACAGTAATATGTTTACAAACATTCGGCATCGAAAGGAACCGTCACATTTATTCACGCTCTTATAAATCAGACATCAGTTTAAAAAAAGGAAAACTTTGAAAGTGTTCCAATAATAATTATATTTAATGTATTTACTTTATTTACAAGAAGGCCATGTATAAATACTAACTTACAAGACTGAGTATTTTTATCATACTTATTATATTTAAACCTCCTTTTATATTCTGCCACCAATAATGGGAATTCTACATTTTGATACCAGCAACACTACGCATACATGGCCGTTATTATTGTTATACTTTAAATTTTCATTAAAATTATAGATACTTACAGATGAAACATGACTTTCCTTTTCGAAAAGATTTTTCCTTTGTAGTGTCGACAGAATTTCACTGAGCAAACGGTCATTTTGCGAACAATTTCACCGAAACGCGTGAGGTAAACACTGCTTGACGGCACAATGACACTGACCGCCAGGATTGCGCGATAGGCCAATTTTGGCCTATAAATTTTTCTACGTTTTTTTACGGCCAGGGTCTATCTAGACATGTATATAATCAAAGGTTCAAATATGGCAATCTTTCTTAATTCAAAACCGAAGTCGGCAATCTAATAAATTCAGTATGATTTTGCACCTTTATGCTTAACTTTTACACATGTTTCTGACTGTACTTTGATATTATGGCTTAGTACTTACACATTACAGTATTAGGAAAAAATGTTTGTCATTATTATTTAAGGATCCTATCGAAAATTAACGGGTTTTGTTCAATTGCCAAAATTTAGGTCAACCCTACTTTGCCAATTTTGATTTAAATCTCAAATTAACTCAAAGATATCGGAAACGTCGAAAACAACGACCACCTCAAACCCACGTCCCCGCAAACCTCCGTGGCGGAGTGGTCTTCCCGTCTGAGGTAGTAACTTTTTCAACGATTCGTTATTATATATATATTCGTATTTTAAATAATGTAGTATAGATAGCTCACTAAAAGAATGCTACCAACCCCTTTTTTGTGTGCCTCGTGGATGTGGGCGATTGTGCACTAAGAAACATTTATTTTATGTTTTTATTGGCAAGACTTGATATGTTCAAAATAGTTTTATCAGAAGAACTTGTAAATTTTATAATGATAATTTATTCGAAATAGATTTGTTTACTGGCTGTTCGTTGGCTTGTTTCAAAGTTTCTTTGATTGATTTGCTTCAAGGTCGTTGAATAAATTCTGTAAAATGCATGCATTTGGTTGTGGGCGTTTCCCAACCACAGTATTAACATAGTACTTAATCCATCACAAGTTGGTTAGGTGCAAACTGTGTTCACATATTTTGTTTCTTTTTTGTTTTTGTGTATTAAATTACTTTAAGTAGGTGGTTTTTGCATTATATTTTAGGGAACTAAAGGTTTTCATTTACAAATGTTTTTAAGCTAATAATCTTGTAAGACTGTTTGTTTCTATATATAAATAAATAAAACAAAAAAAAAAAATTAGCCTTGGCTGCCATAAAAGGCGAATAACGGACTAAAAGATTACACATGCACTGCTTTTGCGGTTCTCATTACCTATAATAACCTCTGCCTAACCCTTAGGGGATAAATAGCCGTGAATGTATTCTTCTGCTTGTCGTTGTGGTTAAATGTGTTTTTATCACATTAAGTCCTGTAAACCAATCCAGAAACAAATCGGTCATTCTCCGATTAGCCATTTTTTGCACGTCCACGCCTCTAACAATCCTGAAATAATACGAAAATTTTGTTCTTATAAGGCTGGTTTTATTACACATTTTGAAATGCGGGATGTTATTTATGTTATTACAATAAATATCAATTTCTAGAACGTATTTATGTGAACAAATTATTGTTATTTTTTTATTTATTGAATAAAAACAGGTATATGCATGTCCCACGTTTATAATAAAATAAAATAAAAAGCCTTTTTTTTCCTACAGTTTACAGTGCTAGGTAATAATTAAAAAAAATAAATGTAAATAAAAAATATATATACATATATAAGTAAATGTCATTGTTTTCTTTCTTCTTCCTTTATTTATTTTTTAATCTGTAAGAACCCAGAGTGGGTAAAGGCCTCCTCCAAAGATGCCCATTTGTCTCTGTCTTGTGCTACTTGGGTCCAGTTCGAGCCGGCTATTCTTTTTATATCATCGTCCCACCGTGTCAGGGGTCTCCCTCTACCTCTTTTACCTAGTGGGCCCCACAATGTCGCCTTTACGGTCCATCTCTGGTCTTCAAGCCTTGCTACGTGGCCTGCCCACTTCCATTTTAGTTTATGTGTATAATTCAAAACATTTCTTGCTTTAGTTATTGCCCTTATTGTGTGTCTTATTTTATCTAGCTTTTTTATGTTAAGCATACTACGCTCCATTCCTCGTTGACAGGTGTTGATTTTGTGTTTTGTTTTGACAGTATATTTCCAAGTCTGGCATCCATAGGTTAAGTAAGTTAAAAGACTCATGTTAAAAACTTTCGTTTTAGTAGCGGTTGGCATTTTGCTTTTAAATATTTCTTTTTGGCTCCAGTATTTGTTTCATGTAAGTTGAACTCTTCTCTCTATTTCTAATTCATTGTTGTTTCTATCAAAACTGATTCTCTTTCCTAGATATATGTAGTTTTGGGCATATTCCAGTGGTTTATTATCAACTGTTATAGGTCTTTTCTAACTATTTGTCATTGCCATTGTTTTCGTGAGATTCATTTTAAGTCCAACCTTATCACTGTTTGTATGTAAAGATTGAATCATGCTTTCCAGCTCCGAGCCTGTCTCTGATAGCAACACCAGATCGTCTGCGAATCGCAGGTGGCTTAGATAGATGCCTTGTATCCTTAGTCCTGATTTACTCCAATCTATCTTACTAATAATGGATTCGAGGATGGTTGTACAAATTTTTGGGGATAGCGGATCGTCTTACTCCCCTTTCCAAAGGAAAGCTTGGACCTAAGGTTTCTAGTTTTATACGACCTTTATTATTGTTGTATACACTTTGAATGACCTTTATTATTGTTGTATACACTTTGAATGACCTTTATATACATATCTTCTACTCTTTGTTCTTTTAAGCTTTCCCATATACTTGCGTGTGATACCGTATCAAAAGCCCACGTTTATATATAGGTATAATCAAGGTATAATTACCGTAACGTTTCCTTGAAGTAGGTGTAACTCTCTATGAACTACATAGTTAGCAAATCACTCTGCACCCTTCACAAGCTCTCAGTCGTGGTCGTACACGTAAGTATCTAATTACCATTTCAACGAATTAGCTTGGCAATACAAAAGGGCAACGCTGCCAGCCATTTAGGGACTTTGCCGCACGGCAGCGATTCTTTTAGGCATCCGTCGTCCTAATTGGCAATGGTCGTTCGATGAACACGATGCGTTCTCGTCGTGCGATAAGTTCAAACATACAGATTTCTTTAGAGTGTCCTGATCACACAAGTCATCGCACGAGCACAGTGCGATCATTTTCATCGCACGACGAAAACGCATCGCGCCGTCGTCGCACGATCACCGCCAATGGACGACGACGCCTTAGAAATATTTTTTATTTATAAGATATGGTCGTTTGAAATCATTCACTTTCGCAAATTCTTACCTTTGACCAAAAGCACCTTTTTTTCGAAAATTGTTTGACGAATCGCGACTTTGGCAAACCTCACCTTTGCTCAAAAGCACTTTGGCGAAAATGGGATTTGACGAATCGCGACCTTGGCAATAACCTCACCTTTAACCAAAAGCACCTTTGGCGAAAATGGTTTGACAAATCGTGACTTTGGCAAACGATATCTTTGATCAAATGAGCCTTTGACAAAAAGGATATTTTGACGAATCGCACGTTTGACCATAGGCGGAAAACCCATTTTCATTACAACAGTTTTCTGGTGTACGAAAGTTACATTATAATATATTATCATTATTAAACAACTCCGTGTTGTACCATCGAAATATTTTGCTATTCTATATACTGTAGTCTTGAAAGTTAAATATCTCAATAACTCAAAAACTACTCTTGTATGATTCATGTCTATTTAAATATTCAAATTCTAGTACGTATTTAATAAGCTGAATGTTAGGACTAAAAAAATGGCTATGGTAAATAGAAATAACACCTTATGTGGAGGATGATCGAAGTATGCTTTTCGGCGAATATTAGTGATAAATTGTAATGGATGCCATATTATGTATAAATAATTATACTTGGAATTCCAGGTTATTCCAAAAAAATACATGCCGTCTTGTTCTGCCTTCATCAACAAAATTAAACAGTAACAACTTATTTTTAGACTAAGTTTTTGAGTAACACACTATAATCCCTGTTTTCTAATTAGTTTTAGGCGACCTCAAATAAATTTCATTTTATTAGATTGAACTTGAGTTATATACGGGATAGGGGTCACCTACCTATAGTAAGTTTTTGGTGAAACCAAGCGTAAGCCCAAATCTTCTTTAAAACATAAATAAGTCTTGCAGTTTCGCGAAATAAAAGTGTTATTTGTCAGAGTAATGTCGAAACTATCGCGAAGTGGGTCAAAGTAGTAAATTGGTTACGTTAAAGTAATTGAAAGTTTAATTGGTCGCGAGAGACCCGACGTCTGTTATTTCAGGGAAATCGACACTTAGGACCTTGTTATTTAAATCGTGATTAAGCTAGACAGGGCGGTTTACCGTTTCCTTGCTTTTCATTCTTATTGGAAGAGCATAGAGTTCAATATTCGGTGACATAATAGATGTTTTTGCTTTTGTAGGGTTACGATAGACAAGCCGGATTTGTAAGCCAATATATACATATATCATAATAAACATAATCACGACTGTTAAATATCCTCGAAGGGTTAGTCAGAGACTATAGGCAAAGAGAAAAGGCAGTCCTCTACCATAGTTCTCTTTTCACCAAATAGCGACTGCACATGTGCCAGGTGGTGAGCCCATCGCCGCTCTATGGAGTTAGCTGTAAGTATGTGCAATCTTTAGTCTGCTAGTCGCCTTTTACGACATCCAAGGGAGGAGTGGTGGACTTCTCAAGTGAACGCGTCGTCGTCGTTTGTTTTATTTTCGAAAACTTGAGTTTTGACGAATATTAATGTGAAATAAAGGTGGATTATTAACCGTTAAAAAAGTGTTCGTCTACGTGCATAAGTTTTGGCATATTAAACAAAAAAGTGCAACATCGCTTTTCAAATTCCCACAAGAAGTCCGAGTGAGATCGCAGTAAAGTCCATTACCTTTACTGAAATTCTAGAGGTTTGGGGCTTATTTCATTTACCACTAAACATTCAAATTATCAAGCATTATCAAGCATTATCATCTACTTTATGTTATAAAATTATTTACTATTCACCCACTTACTTGACACTGTCTAAATGTGAAAACCTCACCAATTCAATAATTCAAAAACAAAAATGCTAGCGAACCAAATAAAAGCGTCACTAACCGGCTGTGACTAAAGGTCTTCGCATACGTAACGGGAAATTTCCCGGACGGGACGGGGCACGGGCCGCACGGGGCACGGGCCGCACGGGGCGTGCGCGAGGACGAGGCCTCCCGTCCCCGTCCCGCCCGTGTTTCCCGCCACGTATATTTTATTGCTATATTTTTAAATGCAACGATGTCAAGAAATCGTCCCGTTCCGACCCGTCGTCGTTCCGTCCGGGAAATTTCCCGTTACGTTTACGAAGACCTTAACCCTATGAAGCAGTAGCGAGTTGTACTCTTCGCTCCGGTTACCTATCTGGAAAATAGGCAGTGAACTACACGTGTTCACGGGAAAACTCTCCCGAGACGCTAGTCTTATGAGTACTGAACGCAGAATGCGCTTCAAGACCTAACGCAGATGATCACCTGCACGAGTTGGGTTTAACTGGCGCAGAGACATTTGGTACTATTAGCATAACCTAACGGTTAGTCTTGGATGTCAGTACAAATAAACTTAGTGATAGAAGGTGATGGATTGTAACTTATATGAATGATTGGTCTCGCTGCTCTTATTTATATTCATATACAGCAGTGCTGTAATTTCACTCGCATCGTGTAACTTGAAATGTTATTGCAAATGCGAATGTCAGAACATTGACTAAAGTATCTCGGGGTACTTATTGACCACAAACTGAACTTTCACCAACACATATCGGCCTTGGCGAGCCGTGTTCGCAAAGTAATAAACATAATGTATATGCTCCGTGGTATAGCATGCACATCAGTCCTCCGTATGGTCTACTTTAGTCTCTGTCAGTCGGTCATAGGTTATTGCATGTTGCATGTTGCGGATTGAGAGAACGCAGAGAGCGGTGCTAAAGGTCATGCTGAATGTTCCACGTCGTTACCCAACAGATAGCCTTTACGCAGATTGTCATGTTCTCAGTGTTCGCAAGTTGTATATCCTTAAAGCAGTGCTGACAACGCATAAAGTAGTTACCAAATCTAATGATTATAAAAATCTCCTTAAAAGACGTGTATTTAAAATCCCAGTGCCACCAACTCTCACCACATTTGCTAAAGACACAGCGACTTCCTTTACCCATTTATTTATAACAAGGCAGTAAGTAAATGTGACTTTAACCCGTGGAGCGCTCGACGCCTAGGAAAAAAAAAGCGCCTCAAGCGCTCCGCTACTTTTTTTTACAAAGATAAACACTGATTCCATAATAACCATTATTTTACCACAATCTACACTCTTTTCCAAGTAATTAAATATATACTTTATATAAGATTACTCGCCGTTTTCGTCGAGAATTCATTTTTACCTACCTACTACAAAGTGAGTGACGCAGCAACTGACAAAAAAAACGTTCGACATTTTTATATAATTTTTCTGACTTCCGCTCCAAATTGTAGTCAAATGGTTCCTAAATAAAAGTTACTCCATACAAACCAAATAATAATTCAAGCTAAACGGAAACACCGCTAGTACCAATCGAAAAGCTAAAATTTGAACGCCAGTGGCGCGCTGTAAATCTGTTCTACCTTAAGAACACTTTGCGCACGTGCAAGAAAAAAAACATGTATCAAACCTGAGTACGTTTGACGCTCGACGGGTTAAATGTAGCCACCTAACTACTGCTTAATCTATATTAAGTAACTGGCTAATTTCTCTAAGCTATAACGAAACAGAATTGTTACTGACAAATCCACGATAATATAGAGCCTTTAGCAGTGTTAATATCACTTTCCTGGACTGACACTGATCCCAAGTAAGGAATTTCTTACGTAGGGCTAAAGTAAGTTATGGTATTCTGAGGTGGGTGTTATCGGGCCAGCCTTCAGTGTTTGCGTCGTTTAAACGTATAATTTATAATTTTGTGGGTACCTATTAAGTGATTTTACTAGTATGGTTACAATCACATATTTTAGTGTACACTTAGCAATAGATAAACATATTTAGCACCAAATGTAAGTCCCCATAGACAGGATTACCTAGTTTGGGGACTACTAGTAATAAGTAATGTAAGTACGTAACTCTTTTATTTAATAAAGCATTTTTATTTATTTATTTATTTTTTATTTACTTTCGATCGTTACGAACGGTAATGACCCGAGCGCAGCGAGACCAATCATTCATCTAAGGATTGTAAGTAACAATCCATCACCTTAAGCATGTATTCGTGTCACTAATCGCAGAATTTTGTCACAACAGGCGCGGACATGTCGCGTTGGCGCGGGCTCAATGGCGCCGGGTGAGCGCGCGCCTCGGCTAGGCGCCCATGCGCGCCTGGCTCCTCGTGTGTGCGGCGCTCGCGCTCGCGCCGTGCCGAGCGACCGCCGCGCACGCGGACCCCGCGCGCCTCGAGCGCATCAAGTCACATATATTGGCCAAGGTATATACGCACGCAACTTCCCAGCTTTAATAACTAACCACAGGCGACCAGCTGTACCGTCCGCCCCGCAGAACTTTCCTAGATCGCTACTAAGAACTGTTTGATCTCTGCTAAGCTTCACTGTGGTAATTCGCCCATGAGCGCTTGCCTCCTCGTGTCTTTGAGCGCATCAAGTCACATTATTTGCCATGGTAAGATACATACTGCCCGGTCCCAGATCTAACAGCTAACCACGTGCAGTCACGAATTCTCATCATCAAAGTCATACAAAATTACCAAGGTATGGTACAAATAGGTAGCGCTCGTCTAGGTGTGAGCGGTGCTGCGCTCGCGCGCCGTGCCGAGCGACCGCCGCGCACCTTAAGCGAATCAAGTCACATATATTGGCCAAGGTGAGATATATACTGCTCGGTCGCAGCTCTAACAGCTTGCAACTACCACGAATCCAAACCTAATTCCGGAATCCATCGAAGGCGCTCACAAGTTACACAAACTGGCCACGGTAAGTTACAAATAGGCAATGCTCGTCCAACTGTAAACGCCTCTGTGGTCTAGTGGCTAAGCCACTGGTCTCAGACCCAGAGGTCCTGGGTTCGATTCCCAGCGGGGGGTACATCTTTTACTTGGTTTGGTTGATGGTAGGGCTGTTAAGTCCGCCTGGCTAGCTACCACCATCTTATCTTAGTTTGTCATAACAACGATGTTTAAAGCATTGTTGTGTTCCGACAGTTAGAGATAAGATAGCCACCTCAGGCGGGAATCGAACCACGCACCTTCCGCATTCCGGGCGGCTGCCTTAACCACTTGGCTACCGAGGTCTGGCTTTCAACCGTCGAAATTTGTCAGTGCTTGATGCTTATGTTTTTAGTCAACATTGCTTCATCAAATCTTAGAAGTTTTCACCACTGAGATCCGAAAGAAATATTTTTACAAAATATTTAAACATTCGGTTAGGATGAAGCTGCGTTTATAAATTAATGTTTTATATTTTAGCGTTTTATTAACGCTTAAAAATACTTAAGTAAAATTTTAAACACTGAAAAATGACGACATCCTCAGGCGGGAATCGAACCACGCACCTTCCGCATTCCGGACAGCTGCCTTAACCACTTGGCTACCGAGGTCTGGCGTTTTTAGTCAACATTGCTTCATCAAATCTTAGAAGTTTTCACCAGAGACTTCTAAGATTTGATGAAGCAATGTTGACTAAAAACATAAGCATCAAGCACTGACAAATTTCGACGGTTGAAAGCCAGACCTCGGTAGCCAAGTGGTTAAGGCAGCTGCCCGGAATGCGGAAGGTGCGTGGTTCGATTCCCGCCTGAGGTTGTCGTCTTTTTTCAGTGTTTAAAATTTTACATAAGATAGCCAGTTCCTCAGTGGTTGAGGATTCCGGGTGAAGCGGGCCTCCACCTTCGACCTTATCTACACTTTCCATCAGGTAAGATGAAAGCCAACCGTTTACCCGTTGTAGAATAAAATAGGAAAAAAAAGCTGTTTTCTAAGTCCTATAAGTTGCTACTAAGACCTGCTAGGTCTCTGCTAGGTAGGTAAGATACACGTTACCATTACCAGCCAGACAAATATTCTCAGCTCTAACAGCTAACCACATGCAACCACGAACAGACTGGGGTACCCTTAAACTTCAAACAGCCGGACCCGTACTCCCAGCTGCGACATTCAACACACAAGATAAGGACTTATCAAGTCACAAATCCGGACTCCGAGCTGGAGTACCCGTGTGGTAGCTCACTAAAAGAATGTTACCAACCCCTCACTTCCTTAGGGTGTCGTAAAAGGCGACTAAGGGAATAAAGACTGCACACACGTCCACCAGCATAAAGCGGCGATGGGTTCACCACCAAGCACGATAAGCACAATTCCAGTATTAATTTGGTAAAACGTGGTAGGAGACTGCTTCTGCGGTTCTCATTGCCTACTCTGATGAACCCTTTGGGGATAATAGTCGTGAACCTATGAGTGCATTGAGGTATTATACACTAGAGACGACATCGCGAAGCAAGTTATTGCGGACTGAGTTGCAGTGCAGCCCATGTGCTGCAAACGCCTCGGTGATTGCGCGTCGCGTGATCTAAGCGATTGTGGACCTTGCGGCTGCAAATCAGTGCCCAACAAATTGCTACGAGGTGTCTCTAGTCTCTAGTCTATAATATTCACTAATAATAGCTCGATGGCGCAGCGACCTTGCCCGCTAAGCAACTTTCGCAATTCCGGGTCGCTTGATGGGTGTCCAAATTTAAAAAAAAAACATCTCGAGCTCCTCCGTGCTTCGGAAGGCACGTTAAGCCGTTGGTCCCGGTTGTTGTCGTAAGATGACAGTCGTTAAAACCCACCAACCCGCATTGGGCCAGCGTGGTGCGTTGTGGCCCAATATCCCCACGTGCTATTGTTAACGTGGGAGCCTGTGCCCAGCAGTGGGACGTTTATAGGCTGATAATGATGATGATGATGATGTATGTATGTTTAACTAACATTAGTTGTTGTCACCAGCTGGGCCTCACCTCGCGACCAATGCCGCTGGGCGCCCCGCCACGTGACGTAGTGCAGGAGATCCTGCACCGGGCGCAAGACAGTAACCCCCCCGAGGAGCACAGACACGAGAGTGATCACGCCATGAGGGAAATCATAGCGATAGCACAGACAGGTACTGAACGTGACGCTGGAAGATGAAAAGCTAGGTAGTGAGACATAGCGATCGGGTTGGGCCCGAGATACAGCGGCTCGATCCTCTTACGCCCGAAATTGTTTAGTAAATTCAATTATTTCAGTTAAGCTCCATAGAAATTCTGTAAATTTTTTCACTCTAGTAAGAAAAAATATCTATTTAAGTATAGGTTATCAATTTCGGGCGTTAACCTTGTTGGACTACTAACAAACCTAGCACCATATTTTATTAGTTTGTATTATTTATTAATTTATGAAACAGACTAACTGACTTACAAGCCAATCTTTACAAAACTGTGCTTTAAACGATATTGATGCTTATATCAATGGATCATTAAAATAAAATTGATCCTTACACCTAAACGATAAAGTTCAAAATTAATTGCATGAAATTTGACATTTTGTGGTAGGTTGAAATACTGTAATCTGTAAATTTTAATGCATCATTTACAACTACCTAGTTGTGATTCTATAATACTCCGTTACAGAATCGACATGCAGTATTATTCATAAAGTTACTATACCTTGTATAGTAACTTTATGGTATTATTACGAGTGCCATGCTTGCGTTGAGATCATGGTTCAATACTCATAGCATTGTGCCTAACAATGACATGAACAGTTAATGAAAAGATTAATGTAAAATAAAAAGTTCTGGAGGTGGGGAGGGACTTTTAAAAATGGCACTTCCCCTTTTTTATCTGTCTTAGTAATTTACCTACAAAGTTAATTGGTTTCCACTTTAATAACTGGCGTATTCTTAAAATGTAAGACAAAGGTAAACAGACAAAAACAGGCTTTTTCCTGAAAAAGTACCTAACGTAAAAAATGAAAATGTTTTGTGAATCGTAAATGTAACCAATGACAAATGGTTGCATAATCTGCCACAGCATGTAACGAAACGCGAATCGAACCAATCTAGCACTGTGTTTTGATTAAAATTTGTTTCACTGATTGAAGGACTATCGGTAAAATTTCAATTCGATTGTATGAACTTCATTAAATAATACTTGTAATAAACTAGTAGATGGAAATGTATAATAATGTAAAAATTACATTTTGATTACTAAGATGGAAAAAGAGACCCTTGAATTTCATGCCAGCTCTTCTCAATTGAAGGCTCTCCAAAATCTAAACAGGTGGTTCCAAAAACAAAGTGGTTTAGATGAAACAAAATGTTGAAACATAAATAAACCTTTGCAATGACGTGTCACCGGATTGGTGACCAAATTGACATATCCCGATCTCCTCCGAGCTTCGGAAGACACGTTAAGCCGTTCCAGAGTATTGTATTACAATTGCTGGCATTATTACAGAAAGATAAGAAAAACAACAAAACACAAAGAAATCCCGTAAGTGATAATATAATCCTACTAATATTATAAACGCGAAAATTTGTAAGTATAGATGGATGTTTGTTACTATTTCACGTAAAAACTACTGAATGGCTTTAGATGAAATTTGGCATACAGATATTTTATAACCTGGATTAACACATATCATACATTTTATTCCGATATTCCCACGGGAACGGGAACCACGCGGATGAAACCGAGAGCGGCCGCTAGTAATAATAATACATACATTACGTCTGTTTCCCAGGGTATGCTGAGACCACAGCACTTTCCTTTTGTTACATCCTGTACGTGTACCTAAGTGCCCTTCCGTGTTCCAATACTATAACTTGTGATTCAACACCGAGTGAACCGGTTAGTCATTTCATAATTAGGTGTTAACGTAATTAGACATCATTCAAAAGCCATATTGCACGCTCAGGTAATGGGCGTTGCGTGGCAAAATTCAATTATGTGTTAGACAGCTTTATTTTAGTATTTTGTATTTTCTCCATTCTCCAAATGAAATATGATTTATTTAATTAAAATAGTGTAATATTAAGAAGGAGGCCGTCTGCATTTCGTAAATTAAATTTTCTGTTTATTATGACTTATTATCAATTATAATAAGAATGTCTCTTTAGTATTACTCATTAGATGTAAAAAGCCAGGAGTGGAACACTCATTAACTTTAACAGCTCGCCTTCACAGATTTTTAAACATAAAACAAATTAGTCTCATCTCCTTTTATCTTCAATATCTATTGTCAAACCCCAAAATTGAAAAGTTCACGAGCCAAGATTTCTTCTGTGAACTCACACAAAAAAAACTAAAAGTCTCAACGATTTCTTTATTTTTTATAAGTCTGACATCGCTCCAGTTTCTTGAGCACACCGCCCAATGAGGTTATTTAACCAGTGGCAAAAAGGGCGGTTATGACGTCACGCTTCGAAGGCCCTCGATCAAAAATGTCTGACAGGGATATCCGCCTATGTAGAGCAGACAGTCTGGCCTAGAAACAGCTGCGGATACGAACTTAGCGGTGCGGGTTTACTAATTAAATTATTCTGTTGACCGTGAATTGTTTTAGTTCATTTAGTTTGAATTTAATAATAATGTTTTCTGATGATCTTTAGAGCTGTTTTAGATAAACGATTTATTCCATTATGACTGTTTTTGAATTATTTATTTTATAATTGATTTTGTTTTTTTATTTATTTGATCTCTGCTGAAGAGATTTCAAGTAACGAGCGTGATGTACAGTATTTAATGATAATCGCAATACTAATCAAAAGAAAACATTGGGAATCCAAAAAACGTGTTAATATTTTTTTATCAGCTAATTTGGCTTATTAATTCTATCATCATTAGTCTATGCACATCCCACTGCTGGACTCAAGCTATCCCACATAAACAATAGGATAATGGGAGATTGGGCTATAACCCACCAATGCGAGTTGGCGGATTTTAACGAATGCCAACAACAACAGTTCGAGTACCATCATGCCTGCCATAGCAAAGGAACTCAAGTCAAGTTTTTAATTTGGTGTTTCATCCGCTGACCCGCCATCCCGAAAATTGTTTTCTAAATAGTCCCAACAAGAACACATAAAAACCACTACCATCGAGCTATTAATTAACATCACACTACGACTATTAGTTAGTAGTTAGTTAGTAGTACAGCAAACGTTACAGTCCACGTTTCACCAAATAAATCTGCACATGTGCTCAGAGTGACATTATTTTGCTAAAGTGCTCAGCTGTCGTAATACCAGACACAATAAAAATCCAATCGTTAGCAACCTCTAGGAGTCTCCGTGACAGATAAGGAAAATATAAAATATTGTTTTTCTATGAATTTGGTAAACGCTCTTTCCGCTTATGCGTCCGCCGTGAGTGGAGCCCCGCCCCGCCTCCAGTCAGCCGTCTAGATGGGCCCTAGTTTACCGTATTGGGCGCGTTACGATAAATACTCGTCTTATCATCGTCTGGCCAATTGTCTGTGGTTTGGCAGCCATACCAATTATTGTCCAGTACTTACTTTAACGATGTCTGCCTCAAGTACTGTCTGTCTGCAATAAGTACAGCCGATCAACCTACCATAAAATATCAAATGTCTACAATACATTTTTAACTTTACGGTTTTTTAGAAGGATCAATAAAGATTGGAGTAATTTGACTGTTTTTTATAGCTTGCGTGTGTACATTGATTGAACTGTATCTTTGTATGTAATTTTTCTTTTTATTTTATTAAACATTTTGTTCAGTTTTTATTTTGTTTTGGTTTGGACCACTATCACGATGTGACCATATAATAATTTGGATAAGTACCTAGTTTTATTTTTATTTCCAATTATTTAAAATATCTATGAATTATTTGGCTGATAATTCATTAGATATTAATTAATATGTATTATTATGATTTTGAAAATTTTATTATTTTTAAATATACATTCGAGAAGAAGAAATTATTCGTAATAAATTTTTTTCTCATTCTTATATATTAATTTATTATATTTCCTATTCTTGTAGAACCTTAATATGTTAGAAAATCTGATAATTTTATTCTTAACTTAAGTCTTTAAAAACAGCGAAATGACCTCTAATTACACTGTGATAGTTTATGTGATATTTATCTATAATATAACCATTTTGTAACTTGTATGCAAAACCGTGTTTTAAGTCTGATTTCAGGGTTTTTCAGCATTCCACACGATTTTACACCAATGAACTACAAGAAATTTTAAGTAAGTGTAACCAAAATATTAATTACTCCAATTAGTACATAAGCGCTCGGCTCGATTTCCATTGGTCCTGGGTTCAATATCCCGGTCGGCCAAAGTGTTTTTCGAATTTTTAGATGCATTGAAACGGGTTTTTTTTTCTACGCTCATACCAAACATCTAGTTCAAGTTAAGCTTCGTTTGAAACTTGTTTATATGATCAACTGGATAACGCATAAAATTAAAAAAAAACACAGAAAACACCAAGACTCGATAATCAGTTTTTTCTGAATTTTTTGGAATTGAATCTGGGACCTCAGATATGGCGCGCCGCCAGATACGGCGTACTAACCACTCGACCGCAGAGGTCGCCCATCAAGGAGGTTTGTGATCACAAGAAGCGTTGTGATCAAGCCAGTAATTCCGGCAAAGGCTAAGTAAGACACGCTTAGTCTAATTAATTGGTTACTTAAATACTTCTAGTAGGTATGCAATAAAATAAACGATATTTAAATTTTAATTTTAGAACTTTCTGGTAATATTAAATTATCCCAATATTAACTCTCGAGTACTGTAGCTGTTGTTTCCAAAAATAACAACATATTTCTGTAAGTATAACAATTTAGCTCAGCCTGGGGCCTGAGAAACGAGAATGGAAACAATTGTGTTTCTGTTACATTAATTCACTAAAATTAGATAAATTATGATGAATTGCTCTCTTGAATCACTTAAAAGGACAGAGGTCTACTTTTTTACTTTTGTTGTTGAAACTATATAACCTTAATTTTTCTTTATACAAAACCAATTAAGGATGAGTTCCACCCATTAAACTGAAAAATTTTCCCCAAAAAACCTATGAGCAAAAATGACAAAAAAAATTTGACCTCTCATACAAAACTGTCCGATCAGCTGACGACAAATACGAGTAGTATGGGAGATCGATATTTTTTTGTCATTTTTGCACAAAGGTTTCTTGGGGAAAGTTGTTCAGTTTCATGGGTGGAACTCACCCTTAATTGGTTTTGCATAAAAAAAAATTAAGGTTGTATATACTCGTATGTTATTATAAATATATAATCTGGGCAAAGGTACTACACTATAAAATAGAATAGAATAAGGGCTGTGTGGTGGCGTCTCATTATATCATCATCAGCCTGAGGACGTCCACTGCTGAACAAAGGCTTCCCCCAAGGAACTCCTCCACTCGGGGTGTTGTGCTGTTCGCATCCAGCGGCTACCTGCGACCTTCAAAAGATCGTCGGATCACCTTGTTGGAAGCCTGCTCACTTGCGTCTTCCGGTGCGCGGTCGCCACTCGAGAACCGTTCTGCCCCAACGGCCATCGGTTCTACGGGCGATGTGCCCTGCCCATTGCCACTTGAGCTTGGCGACTCTTTGGGCTATGTCGGTTACTTTAGTTCGTCTACGAATCTCCTAATTTCTGATTCGATCACGTATAGAGAAACCCCGATATTTGGACGATAAGATATTTCGAAGCTTACCGAACGCTGCCCAGCCGAGTTGGATTCGACGATTGACCTCTTTCTTAAAGTTGGACCTACCTAACTGGTAGGTTTGTTTGGTACGTTTGTCCCAGGTGATACATATTTGTCAACAACTTCAAGAGCAGAGTCTCCAACCTTCAGAGGAGTGGGTACGACACGTGTGTTAGACATGATTTTCGTCTTCTCCATGTTCATTTTAAGGCCCACTTGTTGAGAGACTCAGTTGAGATCATCGAGCATTGTGCCGAGATCCTCCAGGGTCTCAGCCAGACTACTATATCGTTGGCAAATCGAAGGTGACTGATGTACACGCCGTTAATATTGATGCCGAGTCCTCTCCAGTCCAGAAGTTTAAACACGTCCTCCAGTGCAGCAGTAGTTCTCATTATAAGAATACTACCAACCCATCTCTTCTCTTGGGTGTCGTGAAAGGCGACTAACGGACTAAATACTGCACATACATCCAACAGCATAGAGCGGTGATGGGCTCACCACCACTACGCTGAGCACAGGTGCAGTAACTTGCTGAAACGTCGACTGTTGCAATGGACTGCTTTGGCTGTCATCATTGCCTAGTCTCTGACGTACCCCTCTGGGGATAATATTCGTGAATGTGTGTGTATGTATACAGGGTGATCAAACCAAATGGGTCAGTAGGGTGAAGTCAAAAACTATAAGAGATAGGGAAATCTGTTCTTAGGAACCATGGCGTCGATTTTAGATTTAATAAGAATGGCATTCAATTTTTTTTTACTTTTATGCATAACCGGGAATCGAACCTGGTCAAAATTCTGTAAGTAATCGCATGTCGTGCTCGTTTTTATAGTTAATCCAGTGAACATAAGGAGCTTGCTCGTTTGCCTCCTTCTGCTATAAATAAAAAAAAAAAAGTTTTTGCTAAGAAATCTTGTGTAGGTAAACATTACACAGAAATTCCCGCAAGATAAATAATTTGCTAAATATCATACTTCATCAGCATGAATCATTAATCTGAAGTGACCATTTAAGCATCGATACCTTACAAATTGCGTTTATTTGAAACTTGCGCGCCCGTGACTACGTCCGCGTGGACCCCAACCCCAGTGACAGATTTTCAAAATTTTATTTCATACAAACTTTCAAAAAACCTGACGGTTACAAACACAACAAAACAATAATTAGCCAAATAGGTGCGGCCGTTCTAATGTGATGCGCGTACAAACATTTCGGCAATTAATTTTTATTAATATAAATTTAAGAATAGAATAGTATCTTGTTTTCTTGAGTTTAACACAAAACGTCTTGTTGCGTTTCATAAACCGAGATTTGAAAAAGAAAATAATGCAGGTTTTATTAAATCTAAAAGCGACGCCATGGTTCACAGATTTCCCTATCTCTTATAATTTTTGATTTCTCCTTACTGACCAATTTGGATTGATCATCCTGTATACAATGAATAATTGTAGATAAACGAAGCCGGCCAAGAAAGAGGTGAAGAGATTATGTTGCTCGGTAGGGAGGGATCTTTATGAATATTTGAGCATTATTACGACAAAAAGAATTTACAAAATTAATTAAGTATGTTTAATTTTTTTTTCAGGTAGGTACTCTCCGCTATCGGCGCTGCCTTCAACAATCACTGTTGCTTGACGACAGCAGATGTGGTCACCCATCTCACTCATGTAAGTTTAAATTTGTATTTAAATGTACAAAACTAAAGTACTTACCTCAAACTAATTAACTAACAAAATAAGAAAAAACTATTTAAAATTTAATACAATACAACACATGCCGGCCTGTGGCCGTATCGCAAGATCTAATATTAGAATTGACTAGTACCAAATCTCGCTCGTCCTACATAAGAAATACAACAACTAAAAATAAATTATAAAGAAATAAATAAATAATAACCCACCAACCCGCATTGGGCCAGCGCCGTGGGTTATGGCCCTATATCCCCACGTGCTATTGGCCACATGGGAGGCCTGTGCCCAGCAGTGGGACGTTTATGATGAAATAAATAATAATCTTTTCAATTTTTCATGTAACACCCGACTCTCCCGTGCCTTTCAATTTGTACAAAATATAATACAATAACCCTAGTCTATTATTTATCTTTCAATCAATGAAAACCACGTAAGAATCCATTGCATGGCTTAGAAGTAGAAAGCGGAGCCACAGCAGCCACATGAGCATGAGTACAAAAATTAAATGTAAAGTATCAGTATCGTATTTATATATGTGTATAGTGTGTATGAATGTATTGTATGTGTGTATATATATGTATGCATGTATATATATTATATTTTAAAATAATTTTATATCTTATTTGGTGGATTTGGATCAGTCGTATTCGGTTGCAGTCGCATCACTGTCGATCGAGTTGGACTTGTGCCGATGCTGCGTCCCTAGCCTGGCTTCTGCTACCCTCGTCATTTTTTGTCCTCGGTCCTGTGGGGGTGGACCGGTGGCGCGTCGTGTCGCGTGGGCAGGCTGGATCGGAAGTGAATATGGCCGGCGCGACGCGACGCGATGTTGGTTTGCCCCCGTAGGATCGGGGGTGGGGAGTGGTGGGGGTGGTGGGGGTTGGGTTGGGGACGTGGCGTCGGTGCGGGTCTGGTTCGATTGATGGTGATGTGAATGTGGTTGAGTGTGATTGATCTAAATCTACCACTTATTTATTATTATTATTATTATTATTATTTTTTTATCGAGTGATGTTTATTGGATTTTGTAACTTAATGAGACTTGGAATAGATTGGATCCTTAACTAATACATAGTTTTTTTTGTTTTTTTTCCAGAATTTAAACCATTATTTTCTATGTCTCAGATGGTTTGAAAAAACTTAAAGCGCGATCTATCTAGCCTTGAGAGGAAACACTGCGTCGGCGTGGCGTTCGGGATTCTCATGCGGGGCGCGGGGGAGCGGCGTTTCGTGGTCCCCTGTTTCCTCCTTCAGAGGTGGACCAATTTTTATTTAAGCGTCGGTTGGGGGAGGAGGTTTTCTGTGTCTGTGTGTTTGATTTTTTTTTTTTTTTTTTTAACGAGTTACCTAATGTTTCTGAAGACGCCTTAAAACAAAGTGATTTCGCTTAATTTTGAAGGCTCCTGGTTATTCAATAAATGACTTAATGCAAAGGAATCAAGCATACGGACGTGAAGGGTCTCTTTCTTTAACCGTTGCTGAAGGGGTGGTGGGGGTTGGTCGGTTTTGGAAGGGGGCTGCGGGGCGTCGTTTTTCTGTGTTTGGTGTGGGAGTTTTGGGTACTGCGTCGGCGTGGTGTTTCCTCTTAACTCGTGATCCTTACGCGCGCGCGTAAACCCTGCGCTCCTGACGGACGTCAAATCGATATCGAGTCGGCTGTGCTTATCGGAATATGAACGCTCGGGTCACGAGATAGGTTTCAGTTTCGCGTGGGGGTCGTTGGAGGGTGAACCTTCTGTACGGTAGTAGTATTAGTTATTCTGTGCTTGTACCAAGACGAATAACGAAACAATTTTAAAACACACAAGTTTATGCTTATTAATTTTTGACGTTTTTTTAAGCTTAAGTTTTTATAAAAAAAGATATTTGAATGATTAAAAATGTCAACCTTATTGGTTAGGTACTAATGTTTTCCAAAACTCATTTCAGCCGCTACTTTATTTTACTTCAAAAACTCTCCAAATTATATTACTTACCACAGTATCAATACGATAATTGGAAATCATATTACACAATTCTATGACCACGGCTTATATTTCGGTTCGACGCGATTCTGTTTCGGCGTGCAGTGGTACTGGGGGTAGCAATGCGCATTTGTCTGGCACAGACTATAATAGCTCGTTAGATTAGTTATTAAGTCTTAACTATAAGTTAGTTAACTGTTTTTTTATTATTATTAGTATTGACGTCAATAAGTGCCTGTAAAGGTTTACATTGAATAAATAATTTGACTTTGACTTTTGACTTTGACTTTGACATGCTTTAAAGTAGAAAAAAAAGAATACTTACTAAAATTTCAAAACAAATTAAAATAGTTAACACTCTCACAATTAAACAAAAACACAAATAAAAACAAGTTATTTACAATAAAAGAAGGAATTATAATTTAAAATCGAAATAATATAATGTAAATAAACAATTAGTTACAGTTGAGACCACAATGCCTCATCACAGAATGTGTAAGGCACGGAGGACAGAACCAGGTGTAAGGTCTGTCTGCAAAAATGCCCACGTGAGGTGCTTGCATTAAAAAGTTATTTGGAAGCGCCACCGCGTTATTTACTACGGATAAACACTTGGGGTGCACTTGAACTTGATCTCACCTGATGGTAAGTGACGATAAGGCCGACGGTGGAAGCGCGCGTCACCCGGAATCCTTAACTACTGAGGAACTGGCTATCTTATCTCTAAAGTGTCGGAACACAAAGCGGGTTAAAGATTCTCGCGTCCGTAGGTTTACCCTTGGGACCCTACACGTGCCCCCTGGGTGGTAAATAAATGACACTGACTGAGTGGTAGAGCCACGCTGCATTGCAGCACGCATTGAGCCGGCTCTCGAATATTCGGCGTGAAAGAATCAGGGGAATCCACTCTACTTGAGCACCGTCCATTACCACCTCGAGACGAAGAAGCTGGCCTTGCTCTTCCTCACCGTTACGCAGATATCGCAGATATCCCCCCCCCCCCCCCCTTTTCTGACATTTCCTACTTGCGCTACACGGGATACAGCTTGGAACATGCATTTGTGCCACGAGCCGGTGTTTGTGTGTACGTCAGGGAGGATATATGTGTGTCCGTTGCGTTGGCACTCTTGAAGATAGTGTCCTTTCCATCTTTTGGCTACACGTCGACTGCGGACGTCGTCCTCGCGTCTACGCGTGCCTGTATAGGTCCCACAGCGGTAACAACGGAACTGACCAACTCATCGAGACCGTCCAAACGGCGACCGATCGACCCTTTTCCAACGGATCCCCTCGCCGAGATTGTGGTATTGGGAGACTTTAATGCCCACCACGTCGAATGGCTTGGTTCAAGCAACTGACCACGTGGGTAGAGCTGTTCATGACTTCGCTTTGACCTACAGTCTGTCCCTATAGGTAACCGAGCCTACACGGGTTCCAGATGTGGAAGCCCATGCACCTTCCTTATTCTACCTTCTGCTGACCTCGCACCCAGACGGCTATCAAGTTTTTGTTGATGCACCACTAGGCTCATCAGACCACTGTCTGATTCGTAGCACTGTGCCTCTCACAGAAACTTCTAAAACGCAACCAGCGGCCAGCCATCGAGTCTGGCATTATAGGTCAGCGGACTTGGATGGGATGCGAAATTGCTTTGCGTCCTACCCGTGGTAGCGAGTTTGCTGCTTGCTGGATGATCCTGATGTCGCCGCTGACTCTGTCGTTGATGTGATACTGCTGCGAATGGAATTTTTCATTCCAAACTCTGTGGCTCCCATTGGCAGCAGGTCCCAACCATGGTTTGGTCGTTGCTGCAAAATGGCGTGTCGCCAAAAGCGACAACATTACTAAGCCTGGGCTAATGCGGTGTCATCAAAGGATCCAAACACCAGTGCGCTCAGATAGAGGTACAACTTTGATGCCAGGTCCTTTAAGAAGGACATTGCCAACGCGAAGTCATCATTCATAGGTAGAATTGGCGAGAAGCTAGTGCGTCTTCCTTCGCATACGCGTGCGTTTTGGTCTCTCGTCAAGCTATTTTAAGGAATTTTTGTCAGCCGTCCCTGCCACCATTGCACAAGACCAATGACTGCCTGGCTCATACTGCAAAGGAAAAAGCGGGTTTCTTGGGCACTCTTTTCACATCAAACTCGACCTTGGACGATGGGGAAAACTCTCCACCAACCATACCGCATTGCGCTTGTTCAATGCCAAACGTTCGGTTCTTACAAAGGTCAGTTCGTAGGGCTCTGTTCTCCCTTGATATCCATAAGTTGAGTGGGCCTCATGCGGTTCCTCCCATTGTGCTTCATACGTGTGTTCCTGAGTTGGCGCCGGTTCTAACGCGCTTTTCCGGCTCTCTTACATTACTGGCGTCGTCCCGAGCTCTTGGAAGACAGCTCTTGTCCACCAGATTCCCAAAAGAGGCGATCACTCAAATTCGTCCAACTACAGGCCAATAGCCATCACCTCTTTACTCTCCAAAGTAATGGAGTCCATTACAAACCGCCAGCTCTTAAGGTACCTAGAAGAGAACCAGCTACTAAGTGATCGCCAGTATGGTTTTTGTCGCGGTCGTTTGACTGTTGATCTTTTAGTGTACCTTACTCACCGATAGGCGGGGGCAGTCGAGAGTAAAGGGGACGCACTGGCAATTAGCTTGGACGTAGCAAAAGCCACAGGGTATGGCACAGGGCTTTTCTCTCTAAAATTCCATCATATGGGCTTCCTGAGAAATTGTGTCGTAGTCAACGGTTCGTGCTCTGATATGAAGCCCGTGAATGCTGGAGTCCCGCTGGGGTGTGTGTTATCCCCTACTCTCTTTCTTCTGGTTGCATATCAACAGCATTCATTGCTATGCAGACGACAGTACTGGGGATACGCTCTACACCGGACGAGCTAATATTTTTCTGGAAAGCGTCATCGAGATCGGGAATAAACTTGTAACTGACACCAAGAACATTTTAAGTTATGTATCGAATTGGAGCCGACATAACCTAGTCCACTTTAACCCCTCCAAAACACAAGTTTGCGCATTTACTGCAAAAAAACATCTCTTCGTCGTACCTCTAAACTTTGAGGGAGCTCTCCTTGACACCGACTATTGCAATCCTTGGCGTCAATAATAAGAGTGATGTTCAGTTTCGAGGTCATTTGAAAAGTAAAGCTAAATTAGCTTCGAAAAAGCTGGGTGTGTTTAAAAAAGCGGGTCAGTATTTCACGCCGGCGGGCTACCGCTTATAACTGTACAAAGCACAGGTCAGGCCGCATGTGGAATACTGCTCCCATCTTTGGGCTGGAGCACCCCAGTACCAACTCCTTCCCTTTGACCGCATTTAACGCAGAGCTTCTCGAATGGTCGACGACGTGGTTATTTCGGATCGGCTCGGTCCACTGGCTCTTCGAAGAGACGTTGTGTCTCTCTGTGCCGCATATATCATGGGGAGTGTTTTGAGGAATTGTTCGGCTTGATCCCTGCCGCTGATTTTCTTCACCGCACTACACGCAATCGACTGTCATTCCATCCACATCACCTTGATGGATGGCGGTATACCACTGTGCGTTTTTGTGTAATTTTTTGCCTCGAACTACAGTGTTGTGGAACCAGCTCTCAGCGGCGGTATTTCCGGACCATTAAGACTTACGGATCTTCAAGAAACGAGCCTATTCCTTCCTTAAAGGCCGGCTACGCGTCTGCGATTCCTTTGGTTTTGCGGGTGTTCATGGGCGGCGGTGATTACTTTCCATAAGGTGACCCGCTTGCTCATTTGCCTCCGTCTTTTATTTTATAAAACACATAAATGCTATTAACATTGTTGTTATAGCGCCACACTTTGAATAAGATGGTGGTAGCTAGCCAGGCGGACTTAACAGCCCTACAACCAACCAAACCAAGCACACAAAGATGTATTCCTAGTGGGAGTCCAAACCAGGACCTCTAAGTCTAAAACCAATAGCTTATCGACTAAACCACAGAGACGGTTAAGTACTCAAATTAAGTACACTAACTCACAAATTTATCAAGGTTGGATGCTGCATGCAAGCACCGCCCTCCTGCCCGCAAAGTATGCACATCCAAAAGGAGCGATGGATGCTGAATAAGGCATGCAAACCGAAACCCGACACGTGTTTCGCCCCTCTATGGGGCAATCACAGGCACATAGGAATGGCCATCTAGACAAGTCACATTTCCTAAAACATTTAATTGACACCGGCCATTCCTTGGGCGACAATCACACATATAATATTTTGTATCATATAATATTTTGTATCGCTTTCAGCTGATTTTTTATTTTAGGTAATGAAAAGTAGTCAGTTGGTGCCAGATCAGGACTGTAAGGAGGGTGACCCAAGACTCTGACCGGTGTTATGTCCAGGAACTCCCTCGTTTTGAGCGCGTGCGTGGGCGCGTTGTACTGGTAAAGCAGTACCCCACGGAGCCCGGTGTTCGGACGCTTGTTCCCCGTCAAAGTAAAGAAACTAGCGATCAATATTTTCCCTGCGCTTCTCGATCGCTTTACTTTCGTAGGCGTTGGTTCGTTTTGAAACAGCTAAACTGTCGACTGACGCTTTGTTTCTGAAACGTATTGATAAAACCAGAATTTGTCACAATGTCATAAACGCGCCGAGACGAGCCTGCTTCAAATTTTTAAATCATATCACGGCACCACTACAGACGGGCCTGCTTCTGAACTTCGGTGAGGTTGTGCGGCACCCAGCGCGAAACTATCCTCCACACGCGAAAGTGCTCGTGTAGAATCTTGTGAACGCTTCCCGATCCAATCTGCAGTGTATGCTGAATGTCTTCGTATGTAATTCGCATTAAATTTTTTACTGCCAGCACACTTTCTTCCGTGACAGACAGCCGTCGTAAGACGACCACTCCTTTGTTCATCCCCCAAAGTAAGGCGACCGCGCTTGAACTCGCTATGCCAACGGTAGAATTGAAGGTCTTCGTTCATATAAACCATTTGAAGTCGGTCAAATGACTCATCAGGTTTTAGGCCACATTAATGCCCGGGTTACATGAGGCTAGTTTTTCAAGCTAGGATAGCAAGCTAGTTCTCTACTAAACTGTCCTGGCTTGCTGACCTGGCTTGGAACATGCTAGTTCTGTTTACATGAGGCTAGATTAATTTAAGCTAGTATTATTGCAGTGACTGAGGTGACTACACGTCAAAAACGAACTGCATGCGAAAAAAAACCGTATACCGTTGTTTTTATTTTCATAGGTACATTTATAATGAAACTGTGCATTTCTTAGAACCAATTAAGCTTCGACTTATATTCTTCTTGAGAAACAGCTTTAGACCAGGTTGATTTATCAATTTTTGTTAGTTCTTGCTTGCTTTTAAATTTTTTATTTAATTTTTATGTCTTTGGTAGTCGTATCAATACCTACTGTCTTTATTTCGCCACAAATTTTTATAGTGCTGTATCACGTTTAGGCTTGTTTTTATAACTTGAAAGGGTGGCGTTCCGCAGACATTAATGGTGACGGTACAGTTGTACAAACTTTAAATTAATCTCCGTACTTAGTTTGGGTATCTTAAAATCTTAAAAACACGTCGCAGTTACAAAAATAAACGAAACGCGTGGTTACTGCTTACTAGCCAACTGAAAACTAGCTTCGCCGACCACATGAAGATGAAGCCAGGGTAGTAAAATCAGTGGTAGGGGGTGCTACTAGCCTGAAAAATAGAACTCCATCCTATTGAAAAATGTCCTAGCTTGTAAACTAGCTTACTAGCTAAGAAATGAGGCTAGTTTTATCTACACGAAGCCAGAAGTACTAGCTTGCTAGTTTTTGACACTAGCTTGCTATCCTAGCTTGAAAAACTAGCCTCGGGTAAATCGTAGAAAATTATTGCACGAAAATGTTCTCGATGCAGATCCATTTTTAAATGAGACACGATAATTTGATTTGGCTCTCGAAAAAATGTGGAGGGAAATTCAAACGATGGTATTTTATTTATAAATTTTTAAAAATAAATAACAAGTGGCCAGTGCCTTAAAGATAAAAACTATTTTTCGCAAACTTTCTGAATAAAAGTTTTCGGTTGTGTAAGTTGGAGCAGTTATAAATTAAGAAACGGAACCGTGTCGTTTAACAGCGAAAGAATACCTGCCACCCCTCTCTTCCCTTGGGTGTCGTAAAAGGGACTATCGGCCTAAAGACTGCACAGCACATACATCCTTAGACATTGAGCGGCCTGACCTGTCACGTGTGCAGTCGCAACCAGTCCTCAACCATAGTCCACTTTTCACCAAAAGTGGACTATTGTAGAGGGCTGCTTTTGCGGTCCTCATTGCCTAGTCTCTGACTAACCCTTCGGGGATAATAGTCGTGATTATAAGCAACAATAATAATTACACACTGTTGAATGACCAACCAAAAGTTACTTCCCCATCATTGAGTCTTATTACGGGTTACGAATGCTGGTCAAAGGCCCTCCATCATTGAAATCAAGTCAACAAAAAAAAAATCGAAATTTGATTATTCAGTAAGCTTAAAATAAGCATTTTGAATTGTCCAAATTTAATTTTACTTTTATGGGTGGATGGATACAATAAATCACCACGTTTGCCAAATGTCCGAATCTGAAACACATACTTCGCCCGACCTTGGTAGTGAGCCCAGAACCTTCGGTCTTAACTCGGTCCTTAAGGGGATCCTGGACGAAATTGTGAAAATTTAAGTATTTTTAAGTTACTTGTACTATGCGCTGAATTAGTTAAATACTTTAAAAGAACTTACATAAGTTAGCCTGATCATTGCACAAGGTCGTGGCCTTGTTGAAATTTAAAACAAATTATTTAAACAATAATAAAAAAACATAAATCTAATGACTCCTAAAAACATTTTTTTGACAACTTTCTTAATGTTACGCATGTAACAATAATTCTTACATGAAAATATTTGTATTGATGTTCCACAGGTCACTCCCATCTTAAAAAAGTAAATTTAAATTTTTAACACAAGCGCGTGATCGTTTTGTACATTTCGCAAAATAAAAACATTGCTCTAATCAAATTACTAGGTCTGAAACTTCAAAGCAGAATTGTTCTAATTTTAAATATCAATATGATTGATTTTGCTTTGAAGTTCATTAAGAGACTTATGTCAGTTTTTGCGATCGCGCGGCACCCCCTTAGCAGCCTTCAAACGGAGACAGATTTCCAGTGCGTTTAGTTGCCCGTACCGGTCCGCTACCGCTTTTTGTGTGATGACGTCCCGTGTCAGCAACCAAAAAGTGTCTGCGTTTGAGCCATAGATAAAACTATTTAGACGGGGAGTTTCAGCAATGTGAGTTTTCCGCTCTCTTCATCATTCTGAAACGCTTAAAAATGGTGGGATACAGGGACCCGCTTGCGCGATATCAATCTTTAGTAAACCTCTGAGAATAATGTTTTACAGTTTGAGGAATTTTAAGTTTGTTGCCACCTTTATACCTACCACAGAATCGTTCAATCGTTATGCCCGCCATGGTGCAAGAGTTTAAATATAAGTACCAGTTATGCTGTTACACAGGAAATAGAATCTTACTATACGAGTAGTACAAAATAATAATAATATTTTTTCTTTAGTAAGATAACACAGATTCATGGTTTTAGTAGGTAAAAAAATACGTAATCGTACTATATTATAAATTCGTTGCTCCCTAAATATCAGCAGGACCTGAAAGCAACAATATATATATCAAGAGGAATGGCCTATTTCAAGTTCGCATTTTATATTGTATCGCCAAATAAACTGCTTCTGAAATTGCATACTACGACCGTTACAGAAACCTTTTGCTGATTATTCCGGCGGGTTGCGTCACCAAATTCGACTTTAACTGTTCAGCTTTAGGGTCGCAATTGGGGAGCAGCTTCCTAGGGATGGTATTATGGGTGGTGCATTTGGGTGCAAGCCAGATATGGTATGTCCGCCCGACTATATTTATTTAGGTGTAGTATTCCGCGGATTTTGGTCCTGCGACGGCAAGATGAGTTTTAATTACTCGTGCATATTAATATTGGAAAAAGAAGTGCAGGAAGAATCGGGAATATATTGTGAACAATGCCTAGACATAATTGTTATTACATTAAAAACTCTTTTGTCTGTCGTTCCATCATCGCGCCACTTGTTGTCTGTCATAATTATACTATCAAGGTATCATAATTATATATCATTGTTAAAAGAATTTTGTCTCCAGGTTAGATTTCGCCAATAGGTACTAAAAGTGTTTTTTTGTAAAAGTACTAAGTAGCTTTTAGATGGTTGATTGTTACTTTGCACTGTAATAACTCCATTGTTAATCCATTCAGAATCCATCAAGATAATTCTTGTCATCTCCTCTCCACATATGTCTAAGAAAACCCTAAACTAGTGATTGTACTCAAGTCGCAAACTCAAAAATCATTTATTCAAATAAACTTTTTAAAATGTGCTTTTGAATCGTCCAAACATGTTTTGCCTACTACCCATTCAGGGCGTCTTTTAGCTATTGAGCTTTAGTAGGTACTGATATCTAAAGTGCTAAAATTCAAACAGATCCAGGTATAAAATATTTGGCAGGAGGCCTTCCCACAGGTCGCAGATTTGGCAGTAAATCTTGAACAGCGACCTTGACCTGGTACTTATAGTGCGCAAACCTGCGGTTCAGTATGTTACAGCCACAAATTTGTGGTTACAGCAGTCACGCACTGTATCCAGGTCACACTGGTCCTCAGACGCTCTGTGTCCTATATATTGATAGCATACCACCGTCGAGTACCCAAGTTTTACTTATGGCTTCAAGAACCAATTGAATTCTGTCTTCTATTCATTAAATGAAATCAATGACATTCTATTAGAATGAATGAAATATAAATAAATATACCTAGCCCCAAATTAAGCTTCTTTAAAACTTGTTTATATTTTGTAAGACGGACTAACAAACTTATATACAAAGCAACAAAAAACTTAGTCATAATCAACACGTTAATCCAACCCGCATTGAGCCAGCGCGGTGGATGGCCCAATCGGCCCAATGGGGACTTTTGTGATTTGTATTAATTTATTTTATTTTATTTAGAGGATGATGATGATGTTGATGAACCTATCCAGAAAACTAATGAGAGTTGTATTAGATACGGGCTTATGTCAGTAATTTAAAGTGGAATGTGGTTCACCTTCATAGGTCCATTAGACTACTGAAAAGTAAAAAGACATCTTCTTCTTCTTAGTCGCTTCACTCTTGCCAGAGTGGTCGTGGTTATCACGTTCCGGTAGGTTGGGCAGCAGACAGTGCCCGCCGCACGACATCCCGCCACCTCTGCCTGCTGGTCGTTAATCGGGCACATTCGTGCACGGGAGCGCCCACCGCAGCCTTCACTTGGTCCGTCCATCTCATTGGGGATCTCCCTCGTGGTCTTGTGCCCTCAACTTTCCCTTGCACGACAAGACGTTCTATGGAGTCGTTTCCACGCCGACTAACATGCCCAAAGAATTTCAGGATCCGCCTGCGCACTTGGGTGGATAGACGCTCTTTTATGCCAAGATCATCAAGGATGGAGGCATTTGTTCGGAACTCGGTCCAAGAGACCCCGAGCATCCTCCTCCAACACCACATCTCTAGAGCGTCTATCTTGTGAGTTTCGGTTTGCCGTAGGGTCCATGTTTCGGCAGCGTACAGGAATATGGGGAACACCCACGAATTTACGAGCCTAACCTTTGTGGCTTTTGTTATGTTTCTGTTCCTCCATATTTTCTTTAGCTTGCCCATTGCACTTCTGCTCATAGCCATGCGTTTTTTAACCTCATCTATGCAGCCTCCCTGATTTGAGATAAGAGCCCCAAGGTAAATGTAGGATTGTACGACCTCACAGTTTGCTATATTGGTGATGTTTGGCAAGTTGTTGTTTGCTCTGTCCACAATCATCGTCTTAGTTTTACCGCGATTTATCTTCAAACCAAATTCTAGGCTGACACGTTCCATTTTCAGGAGAAGTTCTTCCATGCGGCCACTACTAGAGGCAAAAAGGGTAGTGTCATCTGCATATCGTAGATTGGCAATTTTGTATCCACCTATGGTTACACCGTCCGTCCAGTCCTCAAGAGTTATACGCATAATTATCTCCGTGTACGTATTAAACAGAAGCGGTGAAATTATGCATCCTTGTCTGACTCCAGCGCTAGGGTGAAAGCTGTCCGAGAAGATTCCATCTGTTTTCACTGACCCAGTTCCGTCTTCGTAGAGGCGTCTAACCAAATGCACTATGTGTTTTGGTGTACCCATTTGCAATAAGGTATCCCACAGTTTAGGCCATTTCACTGAATCGAATGCTTTCGAAAAGTCAACAAAGCAGATGTAAGTTGGCTTGTTGAACTCCCGCGACTTCTCGATGATCTGACGGACAATAAGAATCTGCTCGCGGGTTCCTTTACCCTTGACAAATCCTGCCTGTTCTGGTGCTATTTCCTTAGATAGGAAGCTTTTCAGCCGTTCATTAAGGATGTGTAGCATGATCTTACTGGCATGGGATATGAGTGCAATTAGACGGTAGTTGTTGCATTTCTTTGTTGAGCCCTTTTTATGCAGTGGAACAAATACCGTGTGAGTCCAGTCTCCGGGCCAGATACCCGTTCTCCATATCTTATTACAGAGTCTGAGAAAAATGGATACACCAATCTCACCCAGAGCCCTTATGGTTTCTATCGGGATATCATCTTTTCCTGTAGCCTTTCCTTTCTTCAGATGATTGATGGCCGCTCTGACTTCTGATTCAAGAATATCTGGCTCTAACTCAGATTCACTCTTGGGCTCAGTATTGGCAAACTCCTCTGACTTGTTGTCTAAGAACAGAGACTGACAGTAGTCTTTCCAGATATTCGATATGCCTTCCAGCTCACATTGCACTCTGCCGTCACTATCCTCTATGGCCCAGGAACTGGATGATAGTGTGTTGGTCACATAGCGGATTTTCTTGTATAGGTCTCTGGACTCGTTCTTATGTGAGTGGATGTCTATCTCTTCGCATATTTTGCTAAGGTAGGCATTGTGATCCCGCCTACACCCTGTTTGAATTTGGGCTGACAGTCTGTTTTGGTCTTGAACTTTTGCTCCTGATGCTTTCAACTTGCGCCTCTCTTCAACGAGCTTCAGAGTGTCATCACTCATCCATCGCTGGCGAGCGCGCATAAAAGACATAATCACGGCAAATTATCCCCCACGGGTTAGTCGAGACTAGGCATCAAAGACAACAAAAGCTGTCCTCTACCAGAGTCCAATTTTCACCAAATAGCGACTGCTCATGTGCTCAGCGTGATAGTTGGTGAGCCCATCGCTCATGCTGTTGGATGTTTATGTAGTCTTTAGTCCGTTAGTCACCTTTTACGACACTCTGGGGAAGAAAGAGAGGGGTGAAAGAATGCTTTCTTTCACCGCTATATACGCGACACGATAAGAGACTACTGAAGTAGACATATACAATTTAACCAATATATTTAACGTAGGTACTAAAATGTCACCCTGGATAGCATGTGAATGACCGCCCATTCCTTGAAATCATATATCTTTGATACAAACAAAATAATTTACCATTTTAATAAAATAAATATAGACAACACAGCATTTATGGAGCTAGACTGGAGAGGTCCTAAACAAAAACATTTTTACTTTGAACCGAATTACTTTTATTGCAATATAAGATTGATGAAATCTGTTGACAACGTGAAATATAATAATATACCGGGTGTTTTCTGTTATCTTTGGAAATATGGGAATTTGGTAATGTTACATATTATATTACAATAGGTACATTTTTTTGCGGTTAGAGCGGACGCAGTGGACCTGCCATCCAAAGGTTATGGGTTCAACCCCTATTCGAGCTTTCCTTGGACTGGTAGATTTTTTTCTATTAAACATTTTATCCTAGCCCTATACCAATATAGCATTGTAAATGCAAAAATTCAATTTATTTTTTGAAAATGTTGTTATATTATTATCTATGTAAAGCTGTAACGTTTTTGGGTCCATTCCTATCCAAAGCTATACTCGTATACGTAGTAAATGGGGTTGTAGGCACAGGGTGTAGGTAAAAAAAATATATTTGGAGGAATCGGCAGTAGTTAACTGTTGAGTTTATTTGAAAGAACACATTTCCACTTTGACTTTTTAATAATACATAAATAACGGACAAAACATAAATTTTTGATAATAAAACAAAGCTGCGAAATCACTCAATAGTGGTTTTGACCAACGTCCTTAGACCAAACGTCCTTAGACTGATTATAATTATATAACTATATGTGTTTTGAAAAGGCCTGTGCCTGTAAAAAATCATTATCATAATCATCAGCCTATTACCGTCGGACTGCTGGGCCATATTAAAATTCAATAAAATTACATTAATTAAAATTAAAGGAGACTATTTTGGACCAAATGCTGCCCAAGCATGGGAATACTTTTATTTGTTTCCTTACATGTAGAGATATTTAAAAAAATATTTAAAAAAAATACATCCACGGGGTTATATTGTACCTGAAAACTTATCTTATGACTTTTTGGTGCTTCTACTTTTGATATATTTTTTAACGTTGTTGTTTACGTTTTATAATATTATTATGTTACTTAGTGCCTTCGCACACGGCGTAATAAGACGTTTGTTATTATTTTTCGTTAATGTAAAACTTATACAACAGATTTTTTTTCTCAATAATCCTTGGATAGATTCTGGAGCGCTTTGGGTTACATACTAGTATTAGTCTAAGGAACATTATGCACTATAATTTAATGTTGGGCAGCACTCTTGGTCCAACGTCCATACAAAAATGGTCAATCTCCTTTATAATAAAATTAATGGTTTTTGCGCTCACGCCAATTAGCTAGACCAAGATGAGTATTCTTTTATAACTCGTTAATTTGGTAAGATAGCGGATAAATAATAATATACAAAAACATATAAAATACACCCAGACCCGAAATCAATTTAGAAAAACAGATTTTCTCTAAATTGACCCGACCGGGAATTTAACCCAAGACCTCAGAGATGGCGCGACTACACTCATGTGGCGCGACGCCAGGGGCCCAAGTCTGCTAATTTACGAATGGCATAATTGAATCGCAATTGGATCGCATTGTAATTGTTTGACACATTTGGTATTCTCTTACTCATTTACGAATACCAAATGTGTCAAACAATTACAATGCGATACAATTGCGATTCAATTATGCCATTCGTAAATTAGCAGACTTGGGGCCCAGATCGGGCGTGCTAAGCACACGACCACGGAGGTCGTCACACAAACAACGGCACATGGCGCGACTATATAGGCCATTACACACAATGCTGGCCCAATACGATCGGTGTGTCAACAGCAAGACGTGTTTAGGGATTGCAATCCCGCAAAACGGGATCACGCATTCCCGCGGGATCCCGCTGGTTTTATTAATCTGCTGGATCCCGCACCTTCAGAGCGCGGATCCGCGGATCCGGCAAATAAAAAATTTGGCGTTTTTTGAGTCCGATGGTATCAGAGGAGAGTACCCGACGCTTGCCTATGAATATAATAATATCCTGATGGTTCAGCCTACTGGCGTAGAAGCCGAGAGAGCGTTTTCAGCATAAGGATATATTTGTAGTTCACTCGAAGCAGGCTCGGAGATGATACAATAAATGCTATTGGCTTCTTATGAGCGTATTTTCAAAAGTTAGATATCATGATAATAGAATCTAAGAGAAAGTTGTTATTTCATTATTATAGTCATTATATGAATAAGACTGGATTTAAAAAAAATACTGTTGTTAGGAGTAAGGGTAAAATGAAACAAAATTATTAAGCTATGCCAATCATTTAAAGATGAATCTAAAAAAACAGATTACTAATTACTTATACGTGCTTATACTTACTTATTTAATAGAAGAGAAAAAAAATTGTTGCTTAATGTAATAAAATTTGATTTTTACACAAAAATCTGTAGTTTCAATTTGATTTTATAACATAGTTTCAAAGATGCGGGATCCCGCGTGATCCCGCGCTGGATTGAGTAATCCCGCATATCAATCCCGCGGGATTGAATGAGCTGCGGGATTGCAATCCCTAGACGTGTTATTGCAAGAGGTTACCTTGGAAGTTGGCAGGCCCTACTTAGATAAAATATAATAAGATAGGACGTAGAAGCTCGTAAAAAGAATACTACCCTCTTCCCTTGGGTGTAGTAAAAGGCGACTAACGGCACAGAGCGGCGATGGGCTCACCACCTGCTACGCTCTGCGTGTGCACATGTGTAGTCGCTATTTGGTGAAAAGTGGACTATGGCAGAGGACTGCTATTGCGGTCCCCATTGTCTAGCCTCTGACAAGTCGTAATTACATGTGTGTATGTAGATAGGACATTACTTTTACTTTATGAGTTCAATGACATGCTTCCGCCATTTTGAAAAGTACATTGTCTCCAAACCGCAAATGCAGCCGGAGTAAATCCCGAAAGTGATATTGGAGCAGTTAAAATAACTGTGTCACGTATAAGTTCGCGCGCTGCAGTAAAACTAACCGAATCACTGTTTATACAGTTTGATCAATCTACTTGTACATCATTATCACCTTTACATCCTACTAATATTATAAACGCGAAAGTTTGTAAGTATGGATGGATGTTTGTTACTCTTTCACGTAAAAACTACTGCATGGATTAAGATAAAATTCGGCATACAGATAGTTTATAACCTGGATTAACAGATAGGATACTTTTATCCCGATATTCCCACGAGAACGGGAACTACGCGGGTGAAACCGCGAGCGGCCGCTACTAATATTATAAAGTAAAGTCGCCGTTTTCCTGTGCTCCACACTTTTCTTCTAAATCACGCAATAATTTTTAATGCAGTTTTGATTAAAAAATAGAGCGTTATCTGAGGATATTTTTGTTTATATTTTGTAGATATATTTTTTTAAATGTCTGAATGATGATGTCTAAAACTTAGGAGATACGTTAAAACAATGTACCTACTAGAAAGTTATAGATATCAAAAATGCCTACAGAAAAGTCCGCGATAGTATGACGTGTCTATCTAATAAGATTCACTCCGAATAACCATGGCGGACAGATTAAAAATTGTAATCTAGGTAGTTGTCACTTTTGTAATATTAGCTTAAGCCCAAGTCATACAAAGCCCCATAGCGACAAGTCATACCGACCGACTGCATTCAAATAGAAATTTTTTGTTTGATTATAGCTAATTAATGTTTTTATTACATTTGGTTTTTACAAGTTCTTATGGGAAGAGAGGGGGTGGTAGTATTCTTTCACCGCCACGCGACACGGTTGTAGATATAATCATATCATAATAGTCTCATGTAGATATAAATAACATACCAACTTATTTATTAAAATTGTTTAATGTCATACAATTTTAAAATAACATGTTTCAGAAAGAAAAATAGAAGCTATTTTTAAATTTAAGGTTTTCGGAAGTAACAAAGAAATTATGCTGATTATCTTGTCGTAGTTTTTTTTTTTTTTTAATTTGTAAAAATCAACCTAGACAGTGTTTAGTTTTGTCTGTTACATAATGGGGTCCCTGGCGACCCCACGCGACGACTTACGTTACAAAAAAGGCGCGACTGGGCGAGGGTTAACTGTCGGATCACAACAAATCTATTAACATTGTTGTTATGGCGCCATACTTAAAATAAGATGGTGGTATCCAGCCAGGCGGACTTAACCAACGCTACCACCAACCAAATCAAGTACGCAAAAATGTACCCCCGCTGGGAATCGAACCCGGGACCTCTGGGTCTAGGACTGGTGGCTTAGCCACTAGACCACAGAGGCGGTTAACTTTATAATACTTAGGGTGGATTCGACCAAACTGGAAAAAGGTCTTATACCTAGAATAAACACCGAATTTGTATGGGCTAATCTCGGAGCAAGTCTTAATCCAGATTGGTCGAATCCGCCCTTAGGTACTTGCTTACTTACTCCTGTGGCTCATCAACCCAAGTAAGTTCTGGCCTCCAATACAAGAGATCGTCACTTTCTTCTGTCCTGTGCAGTCTCGCGCCAGTCGACTTTATAATAAAACATGGTTATCATCAGCCTATTAACACACCACTACTGCCATCTTACTACAGCAACCAGGAACAAAGGCTTTAAGTGCTTTCCGAGGCACGGAGGATTATGCTTTTCTTATTTGGTCACCCATCCAGAGGCCGCAGATCGCAAAATGAACACGCCTTTTCCGCTTCGCCATTGAGACCCTCATGACATGTTTTTAATATGCTTTTTTTCTCATTTTCAGGGAGAAGTGGTGACAAGACCGTTCGCCAAGAGACATCCTATCCGGGGACCAGAATTCGTAACGAACGTCCAGTTTTGATAACAGCTTATTGAAATGAAACATTTTAAATTGATCTGAATACAATAGCATGGAATATAAAAAATCTGCTCGCGTTTGTTTCATTAGATCATCATTTAGAATGACTTTTTTACGCAGACACATAGAAAATGTTTCATTTCAATAAGCATAGATAGTTAATTAGCTATAAATGTTATTTGAAGTTATTATTTTTGCTTTCGCAATGATGTGTCTATAAGGAAAATTACATAAAAAAATTGAACATAATCTTGCTATTTTTCTCAGAAACGAATTTTATTAAATTGAGTGATTTGAGAGAGAGTAAGTATATGCTTACACATTATTATTATTAACGACATTAACACATGGAGCTCGATGGCGCAGTGGCTAGCGCGTTTGGTTTGCGATCTTGCCCGCTAAGCAAGTTTCGCAATGCCGGGTCACCTGATGGGTGACCAATTAAAAAAATCTCGAGCTCCTCCGTGTTAAGCCGTTGGTCCCGGTTGTTGTCGTAAGATGGCAGTCGTTAAAACCCACCAACCCGCATTGGGCCAGCGTGGTGGGTTACGGTCCAGTATCCCCACGTGCTATTGTCGTGGGAGGCCTGTGCCTAGCAGTGGGATGTTTATAGGCTGATGACGATTTATTAATAGTTCTTTTAATTGATCCGGAAAGTTAATAAGTCCCTTGTTATGTTTGACGTTACTAAAATAATAACCTATACAAACTAATTATATTCATGCCCAATATTGTATGTACCTAATCGCCGCAGTCTCCTTTCAACAGCGGCACAATCACGACTGTCCGAGCTGTGTCGCGTAACGGCTTGTTAAATGAATACTGCCTCCCCTCTCTTCCCTTGGGTGTCGTAAAAGGCGACTAACGGACTAAAGACTGCACATAATAATATATCCAACAGCATAGAGCGGCGATGGGCTTCACTACCTGTCACGCTGAGCACATTTGCAATCGCTATTTGAAAGGTAGACTAATTATGGCTGCTTTTACTGTCCTCATTGATTTCTCCGGTGGTTCTCATTAGACATTGGTGTATCTCCGGTACTAGTCTGGATAACTAGTAGAGGCGGCCCCCTAGATGCCGTAGCCTCCGGTCCAGCCAGCCGCGTAGGACTGGCTAGGCGCCTGAATAGGTTCCGAGAAGTGAGTGTGCTTACTACTCCGCTACCAAGGTGGACACTCGGGAGTCGACTTTAGAGTCGACGACCCTAGCAGTGGCAACTGCGAGTTGTGCCCTTCGTGCAACGAGAAGTGAGCGAGCTCGACAGCTCCGGTTACTTATCTGGACAATAGGCAGTGAACTACACGTGTTCACGGGGAGACTCTCCCGAGACACTAGTCTTATGAGTACCGAATGAAGAGCGCGCTGCGGCGGGCACTGATTTGGCGTCAAGACCTAACGCAGATGGTCTTCTGCGCGAGTGTTCTACTGGCGCAGGGACGTCTGGCACTTCTTGCATAACCTAACGGTTGGTCTCGAGGTGCCAGTACAAATAATACTTAGTGAATTAAGGAGAGGGGATGTGTCCTCATTGCGTAGTCTCTGGCTAACCATTCAGGGATAATAGTCGTGATTAAGTATATTATGTATGCACTTATATGTAAGTAGGTTTGAAACAGCATTAGCATATAATAATATACTGTTGTACGACATTTGCACAAAAATCATAGCTTATTAGCATACGATTATGCCAGAGTCGGTGTTTCCTTTACGGTACAATATTGGGGTCTTTAAATCACGAGTGACCAGGTTTCTTCTAGGTAAGCATGTTCCACCGTAGGCCACATCGTCACTTACCATCAGGTGAGATAGTGGCCAAATGTAAGCCTATTACACAATTTAAAAAAAAAGCCCTTCCCACAGAGCAATCTAATGTCAGACACAGATTTGCTGATTGAACATGCAAGGCGCTCACAATTGGCTAATTGACAGTTGTAACAACAAAATATGAAATATGTCGGTTATGATTTAACGATAATTATCCAATAGTTTTTTTTTATTAAGATAATTTGTAAATAAATTTGCGATTTTTATCAGTGGATTACAAGACCCGAAACACGGGCGGCCATGATTAAGCTTCATGTGACACAACATTTCACAAAATATACAAAAACTATCTGTCAGGTTTTAAGATAAGTTTCTATATTTATTGAAATGTGACGTCACAGAGCAAAATGTCACGTGACCAACCGTTTTCGCACGAAATTTGGAATCAATAAAGAAAAATATGTTTTTTTCTGTTAAAATAAAGCTTTTTCGAGAAAGAAAATATTGTACGGGGTACAAAATAAGCGTTTGTAATTTTTTAAATACTTTTTCGAAAACTGTCAAGTAGCCAATTCTGTACATTCAATGTATAAATTCAACATATTATGTATCTTCAGAAATACAATCATTATCAATCAATAAACTCACTCCTGTAGGTATCCCATAACGGGTAGGCAGAGACTTTAGATCGCCATCTGCAGCGGCCCTTGCACACTCTTTCGCTTCATTCAAATCCATCAATCTTTTCATGCACGCCTGGCAGTTTTTGTCACTGCGCACACCAGTCTTTTTTACCATGTTAAGTTATTAGTGTGTGCATCTCCCTAAAGCGCAAACTGATTGATATGAGTATTTTGCCCATGTTTGAGCACCTGCGGTGCTCAGACAATCACTGACCGATTCGCAGAAGTTTCGCCTTGGGGTTTGCCAACGAGCAATGGAGAGCAGCAGCATCTTGGGGGTAAAACGAACTGACAGAGTGCGTAATAGTGACCTGCACTCTACAACGGGCTTAACGATGCCTTAGGTATGGCTATACAAAGGCGCCAAGCTCAAATGGCCAACTAGCAAAATTTCCTATTACACACATCCCAAGAGTATAATTTTACCAGTCTTATACAACTTCGATAGACTGCTATAAGTGTGGATTTGGGCGCACTCAATAAGTCTATTTACCCTTAATATACCTTAAAATGGTCTCGAAAGGTGTATTTCTAATCTTACAAAATTCTTGTCGAAATTCAATAATACCAAACAGACTTAGAAATGACTTACAAATGCATTCTTAATCGGCATTTACCCTTGCAATGCACTTACTAATGCTGTTCTATGTGTGATATCGCTAGTAGTGCTCTTTGCGAGCTTTTAGTAAGAGTGTAATCACAGTCCGCCGAAAGGATTGCTATGTGCTCGTGAAACTTTTATGAATAATAAGAAGACTATTAAAAACGTAAGTATTATGTATTGTCCTGTTTAATTCACTTTCCTACAAAATGTATAAGTAAGTATAATTTCATGTTTGTTACGCATTACTAACGGATAACAAATTGCGAAGTCGATTTTATCGAGTATTTTGAAATAACAATTACAATATTTTTACGGGCTTTTTATAACATTAACAATACAATAACTTTCTATAACAATAAAAAAATATAATATTAAAATAGAAAAATATCGAAATATCGCCATTACCACCAATCATGCTTTGAAAGGGCTTTAACAGAACAAATATAAGTGCATTACCATTGTTTAAGGTTTGTACCGCACTTCTAAAATAAAATTTATGGTGGAATTTTTTAATCTACGCGGCCATAACTCATAATTTTAGGATTCCTTATTAAAGTAAAAGTAAGCTAAAAGACAAACAGTGAAGTTCCTGGTCGACCACCTTTTGACTTTTTTGCAATGCTTTAGAATTGTAATTCGCAATTCATCTAAGCTTCTAAGACATTTGACGTGCTAGTACTCTTTACTATCTTTTACATAGCCACTTCTAAGATCGAGTGATCTTACAAAATGCATTTATAAGTGTTTGTTAAGAATCACGGGTAATTAGGCTTATAAAGTGCGCATAGAATACTACTGTTCTTACAAATGTTATATAAAGTAAGCTTATATACATCTTTGAGAATAAGTTACCGACGATATCTAACGAAACACTTAGTAAAGTCACTTCTAAGATCGAAAGGTCTTACAAAGTGCATGTGTAAGTGTTAATTAAGACTCAAGAGCAATTACGCTTATAACGTGCGTGTATAATGAATGTTTTATAAAGTTTGCTTATATACGTCTGTAAGAATAAGTTATAAGTATAACAGCCGATATCTAATAAAATACTTAGATAAGTTACTTCTAAGATTAAGTGGACTTACACAGTGCATGTTTAAGTGTTAATTAAGAATTAGGCTTACAGAGTGCGTTTATAACACTACTGTTCTTAATGATGTCATTTCTCGTTTTCTTGTATACTTCTAAAAGTATTTTTTACAAATATATATGCTCTTATAGCTTAAAAAGACTTATGATATGCCATTACTAGGGTCTCTGTCTTAATCAGAACGTATATAAAATTTATTTAAGGACAAACCTCTTAAAAGCTTTCGTTTCTAAGGGTATTTTGCTAGCTGGGATTGGGCTGGTCATGTTAGCCGCATGCATCCCGACCGCTGGGCAAAGATCACTATGGGTCCCTGGAGATGGACGACGCCGCGGTCGGCCTAGAAAGAGGTGGTGTGATGATCTGGACGCACACCAGACTGACTGGCATGAGGTGGCTCAGGATAGAGATGGATGGAGGGACTTGGGGGAGGCCTTTGCCCAGCAGTGGGACAGTATAAGCTAGCTTAAAAAAATATTGGGTATTATCATAGTTATAAACAGGAACTCATTGCGCAGCGGCAATCGTTCGAAATGTTGGGTCACTGACCGAATTAAAACGGGAATGAGATGCCTTAAAATTTACGTTTAAAGTAAGTAATTAAATAGAAATTCCACCATATTTAACTCTGCCACTGGTAGGCTTACTAGCAGCAGCTGGAGCCTACCAACAGCACAGAGGCAGTTAAATATTATCAGACATAACTATTATCAGCCTTAAATGTTCAGTCATCCATTACAAAAAAAAAGTAACATCCAAAAACTTATTGAAATTGCTTCAATTTCAAAAGCAATTTTATTGCATTCATATGATATATTTTTAATTATACTATGGGTAAGCTCTTGGCCTTCATCTCACCTGATGTTAGGGGATGATCAGGCCGGTGGTGGAAGTGGAAGAAGTCACCTGGATTCCTCAACTACTGAAGAACTGGCTATCTTATCTGTAGTATCAGACGGAGCACTACAATGTTCCTAACATACATAAATATAATCACGACTATTATCCCCGAAGGGTTAGTTAGAGACTAGGCAATGAGAAACGAAAAAGCAATCTTCTGCCATAGTCCACTTTTCACCAAATAGCGACTGCACATCTGCTCAGCGTGACAGACGTGGTGAGCCCATCGCCGACATCGACAATCGACAATGTTCCTAACATTGATGTAGTTTCGATACACGTGTAATATTTAGATAAGATGGTGGTAGCTAGCCAGGGGGAACTTATACAAGTTCTACTGCCATCCTAACCGAACACAAACATGTCCCCATTTGGGAATCAAACCCAGAACCTCTGGGTATGTGCTCTTACCGCTAAACCACGGAGCCGGTTGAAATTAGATGTGTACATTAAAATCTTTCCATTGCTAAAACATGACCCCCAGGGCATCGCAACATAATACTTACTTAATAATTTATGAATCTATTCCGTTAACCTACATTTCGATGACTAACTCAGGGCTTCCCAAACTGTGCGTCGCGACCTTCGATTACATAATATATAAGGTGACTGCTAGGAACCGCAAGAAACTGCAAGGGCTGGTCAGGTCAAGTGTTTTAGACATGACAAAAATGACAAAAAAGAAATTCGTGCTTTTTTCATTTTTAATGAAATAATAATTCGTTTTGTGAATTTTAATTGGATAGTCTTTGAGTAAGTACCTAATTTATTTTAAAGCAATAACCTAAATAAAATGAAATCAATTAAAAATAACGATTATTTACAACGCGCGGGCAGCGGCCGGCCATTGACCCACCCATCTGTTGACCCCGTCTGCGTCAGCAAGGCGATAAATACCTACAATCTGCAATGATTCTTGTCATTTTTGTCATGTTTAAAACACTTGACCTGACCAGCCCTTTGAGTTTCTTGCGGTTTCTAGCAGTCGCCTTATATTTTATATTATAAAAACATACATACATACATATAGTCACGCCTATGATCCCCGTAGGGTTAGTCAGAGACCTATGGTCCTAGCATACGCAACACGAGATATATGTCGCGGACGAGGGACGACAAATCATTTTAAGTTGTCATATTAAGGTTTGTAGACAAAAATACCACAGATAAGCAAAAACTATTATTAAGTTTATTTTTTTGACATATTATGTAGAGTTCTATGCGCATCGTAGTGTCTCTAGTGTCAATAGACATCCTACTAATATTATAAACGCGAAAGTTTGTAAGTATGGATGGATGTTTGTTACTCTTTCACTTAAAACTACTGAATGGATTTGGATGAAATTCGGCATACAGATAGTTTATAGCCTGGATTAACACATAGGATACTTTTTATCCCATATTCCCACGGGAACGGGAACCACACGGGTGAAACCGCAAGCGGCCGCTAGTTAGAGATAAATGATTATAACACGAGAAAACTTCAGAAAACGGGTCGAGAAGAGTTCTCGTGTTGCGCACGCGGCCGGCAGGCTATGAGGACCGCGACAGCATTACTCAGGCATAGTCCACTTTTCACGAAATAGCGACTGCACATGTGCTCAGCGTGTCAGGTGGTGAGCCCATCACCGCTCCATGCTGATGGATGTATGTGCAGTCTTTAGTCTGTTAGTCGCCTTTTACGACACCGTTACTCATGTGACTGGCATGAGGTGGCTCAGGTGTTACTCATGTGATGCTATTTTTATTTATAAGCAAAAATTATATCAATTGAAGTTATAGAATAGAATATGATTATTCTTCCAATATGTAACTTTATAGAATAAGTTTGTTAGAGTTTATTATGAGTATTATATCAAATGAATGATATACGTAATGTTGTTATCGGAAGTGTATTTAGAACAACTAAAAATTATATCTAATGAATATATAAAGTCCTTTGAAATTAGCTCATTTGTCAATATATGAAATGATACGCACCCCTCCACAGGTGCTCACCTGATGTCTTCACAGACGTGCTGAGGGGGGCCCGGAATATTGAACCTCCCTTAAATACATCTTGCGAACCCTATGCGCGGGCGTAGGGCTCTCCATGCTCGAACGCCCGCGGGTTCGCTGCTGGTTTGGGAAGCCCTTTTTTTTTTGACCGGGTGAAATGCGTTCATGCATTCCCGTGGGACTGGGGCGACCCGCGGGATATGTGGGACTCGCCTACGATCTTAAACGGCACTACCCACTAAAACACCCCGATGTTCCAACTTCCGTTCGAGGGTCCTCGGGGAACTGTTCCACAGCCGCACGAAGCCCTACGCCCGCAGGCATGGGTTCGCAAGTTGGATTGGGGGTGGACTTAATTGTTCCGGAGTCACCCCCAGCCCGATGGCGGAGTCGGGCAGAGTTCATGGTTTGAGATGCCCTTTTTTTTTTTTTGACCGAGTGAAATGCTTTTATGCATACCCGCGTGACTGGGACGCCAACGCGGGTTATGTGGGACTCGCCAAGATGGTAAACGGCACTACCCACTAAAACACTCGGATGTTCCAACTTCCGCTCACGACACGGCCCTGGCCGTCCAACTAGGGATTCTATCAAAACCGCACCGACCAGTGGACGGCGGCCATCCCTTCGGATGCCATCTGCCCGACTCTGCCATCGGGCTGAGGGTGGCTCGGAACATTTGAGCCCACCCCCAATCAGCCTTGCGAACCCATGACTGCTGAAGTAGAGCTCCCCATGCCCGTACGCCAGCGAGTTCGCTGCAACGGTTTGGGAAGCCCTGAACTAACCAATTGTTTTTGTTGTCAATCGAAAACGAGTTCCGCGTTGTCAACATAACGAACAATCGGAACAGAGCGGGTAAACAGCATCGCAAACATGGATGCAATTGCCGTGCCTTATCGGCGCATTGGAGTTTGACCTCATTAACTAATTGCCTCCTTGCACACAAAGGGGCAGTTCACGGACTGCCTCGAAACAGCTAGTGATTCTTAAATTGATATTTTTCATTTACACTGATGTATTGATATAAAACAAAATATATCAGCAACACAACTTAACTGTATAAAAGAACTAAAGAAAACTTCACAAAAAGGCTGGAAAATTCATACGTACTGGCCCATGCATAGTCAGCGGGACGGAGGAATTTACCAGTACTTGAGCTATATACTACTTTACTCATACCTAATTTGTCTATGCTCATACACACTAATAATCATAATATACTGCTAGACCGAGCTTTCATCATTAAAACCAAGTCATCGCAGTCTAAAATGTAGGCTTAAGAGCCTAAAAGGTTAAGACCTTTTCTCTACGGGGCGCTTGTAGACGAAGCAACCTCTCAATCCGGCGATTTTTTGACGTGTCGAAAAGTAATGCATATTAAAAGTCGACTTTAAAAAATTATATTACTTATCAAAAGTATAAATGCTAGAGTAACGGAATTCTGTACAAACACTCACCAGATACTTGTTCTTTCATAAACTTTACAGTTTTGGGTAAAAAATGTGTTAAAAATAGAGATAAAGTCACAAAACCCCGATAAGGAAGAACATCGGAAATTAGCCTGGAATATTGTCATTCCGCACAAACACTTCACATTTTATACAAGAGGAGGTTTGTAAAAGGCTAATTATTTACAAAAAGTCACAATTATAACCGAAACACTACTATAATTATGCGATCCGATATCACCATAACTTTCGACTGAACAGGCATGGGTCGCCATAATAAATTGTCAATATCGATACAATCTATTTATTGACAATAGAGAATTTTAATACATAATTTAATTGAAAAAAAGAGAGAGAAGAGTTGAATTTGGAAGAAAATCTAGTAAAATATTCTCGTTTACGTTATCTCTAAGAGGACCATATAAAGAAATAAAGAAAAAGTTAAGTATGCTAAACTGTAGTTTTGGCGGTAAGCCCTCCTTAATTAAAAAATAGGTGGGGTCGGGCGGAAGGTCCCCCGACTTTCTTATTCATAAGTGTACTTAAAAAGTATTTAAAACAATATTGTGAGTTCAAATATTTTCTTAGAAATGACATTATTAAAAAGAAAATTATGATAGTTGTCTGATAAGAAGGAAACAAATAAGAAAAAAAGATTATGTGTTCAAACTTATGTTCTTGGTAATGACAGTAGGTATTAATAAAAAAATTGATAACTGTCTTTTATGTATTAGTTCCGATGAACACAAATCGGTACCTAGTAAAACAAAAAATAGGAATAAAAGTTATATGTGAGCCAATATGGACCCAAAAAACATCATTATGATGCCTTCCGAATCAGAAGCCCGCTTTGCTCTTGGCATCATCTGACGCCTTCCGTACAGAAAAGGTTAAACATATTTAGAAGCAATTTCATTAAGTATAATATAATATGTGTGTAGTTATGTATAGTGACAAGCACTCGCTTTGTTATAATTAGCAATTAAGTGATATTTCGAGGTTCAATGCCGTTCGTTGTGATTTGATATTACTACAGATACTATTCGTTAACTAAACAATGATAACTCTAAATAGACTTATCGTTACTTTGCGTCGTAATAAGAAATCACAGTTAGTTAGCGGTCATCTTGACCATAATCAAATCATCATCATCAGCCTATGAACGTCCCACTGCTGGGCACAGGCCTCCCACGTGGACAAAGCACGTGGGGATATTGGGCCATAACTCACCAATATGGCCCAATGCGGGTTGGTGGGTTTTAACGACTGCCATCTTACGACAACAACCGGTACCACGGCTTAACGTGCCTTCCGAAGCACGGTTAGATCACCATGCGGTGATGGTAAAATTCAAATTGTATTGGTGGGAGGTTGAATAAGAAATATATAGGAGAGTAGAGCAAAAGAGAGGAAGAATAATTACATACATACATACATGTGATCGCGACTATTTTATCCCCGATGGGTTAGTCAGAAACTAAGCAATGAGGACGCAAAAGCAGTCATCTACCATAGTCCACTTTTCATCAAATAGCACTGCGCATGTCCATCACAAGCTCATTACCGCTCTATGCTGTTAGAAGTAGGTTTACATGTGCAGTCTTTAGTCCGTTAGTCGCCTTTTACGACACCCATGGGAAGAGAGGGGGTGGTAGTATTCTCTCACCGCTACGCGACGCGGTTAAATATAAGAATAATAATTACTACGAAGAATAATTAGGTAATGGAAAAATTGATTAAGGTATGCTTAGATTTTAGTCATGTAGGTTATGTTATGTTAGGTTATGTTATGTCCCAAAAAAGTGCATGCCATGCATGCTACCCACATAAACACCATTGTTTTTGAGGCGTGTCGGTAGCCGGGCGGATAAATGTTTTGTATAACAGGTTGTCTCAACTCATTTCGATACCTCTCGTCACGTCACAATAAGTAATTTGGAACTATCTATGTTGAATGCTATGTAATTTATTTCATTTTGTAACTTTTTCATTAATTCCTTTACTAATGGTTTTTGATTTCCATTTTAATAGTCCAATGCAGTTGTTACACGTATTGTGATTTTCGCAGTGTATATAGAAATGCTAATGGCGGTAACGGCAGCGGGAGCGATGGCCGCGGGTTATCGCGGCGCGGGAAATATTCCTCACCGCGACTGCGACCTTTACGTAACTATTACATGCCTATCGTAATTGCGAACCACCGATCGAAATGATTTATTTTATTTATTAGGACAACCTTGGGGGTTAAAGTTACTCGCGTCCGTAGGTTTACCCTTGAGACCCTAAACGTGACCCCTGGGTGGTGCTAAATGAGTGACACTGACTGAGTGGTAGAGCCACGCTGCGTTACAGCACGCATTGGGCCGGCTCTCCCGGCGTAATACCACCCTCTCACGGATATCCGGCGTGAAATAATGGTACTTGGTGCTGTTGTGTTTCGTCCGGCCAGTGAGAGTTCCGGAGGCCTCCAACCTCTCCCCCCTTCACAATTCCTATTCCTTCCTTAACCCTATTCCTTTCTTAAAGGTCGGCAACGCATCTGCTACTCCTCTGGTTTTGCGGGTGTCCATGGGCGGCGGTGATTGCTCTCCATCAGGTGACCCACCTGCTCGTTTGCCTCCTACTAATATAAAAAAATCTTCGATCATCTAAGATCGAAGAGTCCGTGTCGATGGTCCGGAGAATAACGTCATATCTGCGAACTATCTGTATTCTATACAACGTGCTCTTTTTGATTTAGGGAAAATTGAGGTAGTAAGAGTCAGACCGCCTAATTAATGACATGGGAAAAATATTATTCCGATTATTGCATTTTCGCTTTTTTTCCGTTTTTATACAAAATAATTAAATTATTGCAATGGACTCGGTATGACTCTGATTGACTTTAAGATACTACCTACAACTCATCGTGAATATCGTGCCCGCCCATTAAACGGACACGGTCACATCCCTAGTTGAGGGAAACACGTCTTGTCCTGTGCTTGTCCTGTTGTTTACTACAACTACAGGCGTATTTTTTAATGGAAATAAACTACTTCGCAACGTAGTAAATGGAAACACTGAGAGCACTCAAGGTGTCAAATTTACCTTGAAAAAAATTATATCTTGTGCATTACGCGATTAATAGAAATCTTTCTTAAGTCAAAACCATCCTTTTAAGGTAAGGAATCGTTTATTGTTTTCTGAGGATTAAGCGAGCACTACACATTGAAATGAAACACTTTTTTATGGATTAACTCGCGTTTAATTTACTATTTACATAGTTTTTTTTATATTATCCTGACGTTTCGAACCCTTTACAGGGTCCGTGGTCACAGGGAGACTGTCTCCCTGTGTTCATTTAAAAAAAGTGTTTCATTTCAACAACGATTTTGTTTAAAATTTTCCTAAATCAAAATGAGCACTCTGTAAGTATATCAGATATTTTCTCAATTTTTATGAGCTACGTGGTGGCGTCTTATTAATATAATACTACCGACCCATCTCTTCCCTTGGATGTCGTAAAAGGCGACTTACGGACTAAAGATTGGACATACAGTCGTCATTTGTTGAAACGTGGAATGTGGCTGTTGACGCTGCTTTGGCGGCCCTCGTTGCCTGGTATATTACTTAGCCTTCTGGGGATAACTCGTGAATATAAATGTGTGTATATTTATTAGGACAACCAGCAAGACAATCAAACGAAAATTTTTACTTAAGACAGTATCAAAACGTTTGTATAGAGTAAAGGGTTGAGGGTGACTGGCGTTAAAAATTTTTTTTTGAGTATTTAAATATCTCTCTTTCTTTTACATCGTGCTTTAACGAGCCGTGTAGCATAAAGACTCACAAAAAAATACCACCAGCCCCTATGTTCCCTTGGGTGTCGTGGAAGGCGACTAACAAACTAAGACTACACATACATCCCACAGCATAGAGCATAGAGGCAGTGTTCTCACCACCTATCACACTGAGCACATCTGCAATTGTAATTTGGTGAACGGACTCGGACACAGGAAAGTTTCTGTAAGTTTCTTGTGGTTTCTGCGATCCTCATAGCCTTAGTCTCTGACTAACCCCTTGGGAATAATAGTCGTAAATATATGTAAGGATGTATGAATTTTGCTACGTCAAATAAAAATAAAAATCGGAGGCCCTCCCTATAACAGAAGGGCAATTACAAAATAAAAACAAACTAAAAACTTAAACTACAATAATCAGGTTAGGACGACACCTGGGACCAAGATGGAAGGCACCATTTATGTAACTGTCATAATATTACTTATCTCGACATTTGAACCCCCTCTCTTGAATCTCTTCTGTGGCCACAAGACCTGGACAAGGGGGGTGGGAGATAGAGCTTATCTCATTGCTCCATGCGAGTTTCATTCGCCATCTAAGAGGTTTTATTCACTTCACCTCGAGGTCAGACGTCCTGGCTAGTAATGAGCCAATATAATTTTCATCTCCCTTTCTTTTACATTGTGCTTTGGCGAGCCTTGACTAAAAGAATGCACAAGACTGCACGTGTGCTTAGCATGACGGGTGGTGAGCCCATCGCCGCTCTATGCTGTTCGATGTATGTGCAGTCTTAACACCCAAGGGAGAGAGGGGGTGGTAGTATTCTTTCACCGCTACGCGATACGGTTCAGTGCAGTCGCTATTTGGTGAAAAGAGGAAAATGATCTGGTTTTGCAGTCCTCATTGCCTAGTCTCGGACTAACCCTTCGGGGATAATAGTCGTGATTATATATATGTATGTATAAATCCATAAACTGCTGTTTAACTCCTCAATCGTGTTGCCACCCAGTAAACAGGACCTTGTATCGAGTACACGATGAATCATTTCGCAATATCTTGCACGTGCTAGCTAGCGCAGTCACTTCGCCTCTCAAAACATCCGCCAGCGGTGATAGCGCGCGCTATTAGTGCTATTACGCTATTACGTACCGCGTGTGGGAGCCCGCACTATCGCATGGTTCACGGTCATCTGAGCCGTTGGGAGCAGGGGGTAAGTAAGCAAGTAAGTAGAGACAAAGTAAGGGATAAAAACGGCATGTCTTCTTGACATAATTGCTGATTACTAAAAAGATAGAGCCGTACCGGTAAAGCGGCTCAATAAAAGAACTACGGAGAATGTTCTGAAGAACTTTTTGATCTAATCCCGCCCTCTCCTTTCCTGTCCCGGACTACACGTGCTTTTCTTAGAAACCACCATCATACTGTGCAGAATATCAGCACTCGTATTACCAAAAAATTTTGCAAGTCGTCTTCTGTAAGACCATTTGGCTTTGGAATTCTCTGCCGGAGCATGTGTATCCCAGCTCCTATAATCCCGAGTATTTTAAACGGGGCGTGAAACGGCATTGATGCAGGCCGTCATGAATGGGTGCGCTGTTACCGTGCTTGTTCCACGGTGGGGAGCGCTCTTATTATTTTGGACTGCATCGGCTGCTTACCATCAGGCAGGAAGTCGTCACTATGACGTGTCACATTAAAAAAAAGAATACTACAAACACCTCTTTTTTCTTGGGTGTCGTAAAAGGCGACTAGCCTACTAACGACTGCACATACATCCAACAGCATAGAGCCGGCGATGAGCTCACCAAATATCACGCTGAGCACATGTGCAGTTTTAATTTGTTGTGCCGTTGACATTGAGGTACAATAAACTAGAGAAGACACCGCGTAGCAAGTTTGTGCGCAACTAAGGTGCAGCCGCAAGGTCCGCAATCGCTTGAATCACGCGCAATCACTAAGGAGTTTACACCTTACAACTTAAGGTGTTCGCATACGCAACTGGAAATTTCCCGGACGGAACGACGACAGGACTCAACGGGACGATTTCTTGACATCGTTGCATTTAAAAATACTTATAGCAATAAAATATACGTGGCGGGAAACACGGGCGGGACGGGGACGGGAGACCTCGTCCCGCATTCCCCGCGCGGCCCGTGTGCCCCGTCCCGTCCGGGAAATTTCCCGTTACGTATGCGAATTATTTTAAGGCGAAGACCTTTGCGTGCTAACCACTCGACCACGGAGGTCGTCAAAAAAATACTTAAGTTTTGCTCAGCTTAGGCCTTACAAATATTGGCACTCAAAGGAATGTTACTACGTCTTCGGTTCGCAACTAAACGGCGTAGGAAAGAACACCCGGCAAGAAATTAAGTTAAGCGAAGCTTAATCGCCTCTGTGTTCTAGTAAATAATCCACCGGTTTTTGACCCAGAGACCCGGGTTCGATTCTTTGCGGGGGTACATGTTTGTGTGCTCAATTTGGTTGGTAGTAGGGCTGTTAAGTCCGCCTGTGAAATGAAATCGGTGTACCTAAAGCACCACATTAACTATGTCACGTAGCGGTGAAAGAATACTACCACCCCCTCTCTTCCCTTGGGTGTCGTAAAAGGCGACTAACGGACTAAACACTGCACATACATCCAACAGCATAAAGCGGTTATGCTCTGCCTCGTTGAGCACTGTGCAGTCGCTATTTGGTGAAAAGTGAACTATGGTATAGAACTGCTTCTTCAGTAGATTTTAGAGACTTCGCATGCGACTTCAAACCATCCTTGTTCTTTTCCCTACACTTTGTGCAAGTTAGAGTAGGAAAGATACAGTTTACGACGTTCTACGGTAAAAAGAAGCGGTCGATACGTAATCGAGCTGCAGGAGCTCTGTTCACAGACAGGGGTTTTTTGACAGAGAGCTCCTAGAGCTCTTTCAACAGACGAGGGGTTATCCCCTGTTACATTCACAGTTAACAAAGTAAAGTAAAGCCTATATAAGGCGACTGCTAAAAACCGCAAGAAACTTAAAGGGCTGGTCAGATCAAGTGTTTTAAACATGACTAAAATGACAAAAAGAATTTCGTGCTTTTCTCATTTTTAATTACATAATTCATTTTGTTAATTTTAATTGAAATAGTCTTTGAGTATCTAATTGATTTTAAAGCAATAACATAAGAAAATTTAAATGAAAGTCAATTAAAAATAACGATTATTTACAACGCGCGGGCAGCGGCCTCTGAGGTCCCGGGTTCAATTCCCGGTCGGGTCAATTTAGAGAAAACTGTTTCTCTAAATTGATTTCGGGTCTGGGTGTTTTTATATGTTTATGCATATTTATCCGTTATCTAGTTCAACTACTTATATTAACGAGTTTCAATAGAAGCTTATGTTGGGGTTGGGCTAGATAATTGGTGTGAGCGTAAACAATTTTTAGAGTAGGTTTCACGCATTGTACCGTAAAGCACTCGTAGTAGGTATCTTTATTTGCATTCATTAACTATAATAATACAAAAGAAACAGTAAAATAGGATTATTTAAAGAATTCACAATTCGATCTTGTTTAGATCTAATTAAGATAAATAGCTAGGTACTTAAAGTTGTTAACACTGACACTTTAGCTGAGATTAATAAATTGTTGAATAATTACCTATTTTTTGACAAAAGGTTTAATACATTATAATGACCGAGTAATTGCTCCTAATATTGTTTGCTATGTGTCTTTTGTGGTAAACAACACTAATTTGTTGACAACTACAAATTGCTGATAAGGAGATAGGTTATTAGCGAAGCGGTAGGTAATTCTGAAATTCGCAGAACTAACGATTCTCAGAAATGCTTTACGTTGTTAATTTTCTTCCTTAAACTTATCCTTTCTGCATTTACATTATGTATTAATTATTAACTATAGATGACCCCGTGAACTTCGTATCACCTAGGTACCTACATACTTATATTTGTGAAAAATATGGTCAAAACTCAATACAACATTTTTATCTACTTACATTAAGTTATCATAATTGTTACATATTTAAACATTATTACATTTGTATTAGTTTTGTAAGTCTTTTAAAATAACCTGATATTTGGTATCAAGAATCAAGATTTATCAAAAACTTATGGTTTTTAGCCCGCCTGGCCTACTGACACCACTATTATTGTCTCCCTAACATCAATGTTAGCAGATCTTACAATTTTTTAATTTCTGGAACAGAACTGTTTTGTATTGCAACAAAACAGATCAAAAGATCGGACCTCATACTACAGCTATGAAATCTTCTTATTATATACGTCTGTGTATGAAACAGACATATTTTGAATGCTCCAAGCAAATTTCAGAACGCACCTATAAATATTTTGCGACCAAGTGACAATTTTTTGTTTCGATAGACAATAGACAAAATACATCAAAATATGTTTTACTTTTTAATTGTCGTTTTTAGTGATTTCCGTTACATATTTCAAAATCAAAATTAGCCAAATCGGTCTAGTCATTCTCGAGTTTTAGCGAGACATACGCACAGCTATTTATTTATATATTATATATAGATTAAATAATAATATTCTGTAGTAACGGTCGACTTAAGTTCGCATTCGTCGAGTATCGTAAGCTTGTCTACCAATTTGCTTTTGACAAACGCTAACGTACAGACAGCGAGCGTTGGCCATTTGTCTAAGGAGCGCTGAAAAGATTCGTCGTAAATTTCAATGTTCCAATATCAGCGAGCAAGTTCATCGGCCGCTCGGTCAACGGCTATAAACATCGGTTATCAGTTAAATAATAACTGTGCTTTACGAGCTGCTCGCCCTTTTATAATTGTACTTTATAGTTGACTAAAATATAATAAGTAACATGAATCAATAATCTCTAAATGTCGCCTTGCAAACGTTTAACTCAGGTGGGAATCGGTATCCACCGGCTGCGTGACATTTATGCCACCGAGGTATTGGTCAGACCTGTAGCAAAACTTTTACATCAAAAATATTTTTTTAATTTAATTTTCTTTGGGAAAGTAAGGACATAATAGCCAACATAATACTTGTTGTCGCACTGCAGGGAAAAGGCCTCCATTGTTGAAAGCAAGTCATCGCTACCATTGACACAGATTAAAGAAGAGTTACCAGATACTTCACTCAGTAAAAAATTACCAATACCTACTGCTTTATTAGCCTACTAATATTTAACATACCGCGCAATCCCACAGCAATCGTAGGGCTGCCTCTTCGATAAAGTTAAATTAACATAAATAACTATTTGTGTCTATTTTACTGAGAACTGTGAATATGTTCTGACTATTATAGGTGGTAGTTCAAAATTGTATCGTTTATAAAATATATTTTTTAATAAATTGGTGCTGACATCATCATCAAAAGTAAATAGAGGTCAGAGTGTAGGTAAAATAAAAAACTACTACTGCACAACAGACCCATCTACTGCACATAAGGCACCAGACACGCGTACAAACGAATAGAACAATTAAAATTGAACAACATGCATGCGCTTCGCTTGCGAAAACCGCACTGAATTTGGTCCGCAAACGGCCCGAGACCGCTCGGCCGCGCGGTAGGCAATTATAGCGCGCAAGTATATGGAGTGACGGAGGCCTGCCATTGATGGATATTCGCTAAATCACCACGCTTCCAAATGCGCTTGGGTGATCATAAACCCGGCTATGCGTCGAAAAATCGACGACAGCGACATTTACAAAGTAGTAGTAATAAATGTCTCTGGTAGTGGTACAGCCTGTGCACTGTTCCACAGCTGGGCAAAGGCTGCCATCATGGAAATCAAGGCATCGCTACAGTAGATGGGTATTGGCTTCTGCCAAATCTCGAACCAATAAAAACACAATAAATTAATTATTTACTTATTATCAAAAAACCTTTACAAATAACATTATAAAATCGAGACTTTTGTCCGTAACAGCTTTTCTTTTCTTTATGATTTTAAACTGATTAGCATCCAATTGTGGAATATCATTTAATACTTTGTTCGTTAAATTAACACCAGTTAAGTTTCCAAGCAAGAACAATGATAATCGAATATAATAGACTAAAATAACACAAAAAGAAATATTACCATGCACAGGTATAAGCACACACACACACACACATGAAGCACTTTTTACAAGCTTTTATTTAACTTGCAATGTATGTATGTATGTCTTGTTCGGGTGGAATTTTGCAACTCAATTTTAATCCACTTCCCGGTTACCGATTGAGCTGAAATTTTGCATACATGTGTAAACCGCGTGACAATGCAATATTATGATGACATGGTGCTGATCTAATGATGGAGCTGGAAGGTGACCATAGGAACTTCGCAATAAAACAACACAACCTCATCGAGTTTGGGCTCGTTTGAATCGTCTTGACGAGTAGTTTATCTTTCAATGGTAACCAGGGTCTGATGATAGAGCTGGAATGTGGTCATAGGAACTCTGTAATGAAACGACGCAACCCCATTGAGTTTCGGTTCGTTTCATTCGTTTTGACCAGTAATTTGTTTTTAGATGGTTACCAGGGTCTGATCTGATGATGGAGCTGAAAGGTGGTCCTAGGAACTCAGTAAAGAAACGACGCAACCCCATCGAGTCTCGGCTCGTTTGATTCGTCTTGACGAGTACTTTGGTGCTAGATGATAACCAGGGTTTGATGATGGAGTTGGAAGATGGCCATAAGAACTCAGTAATTAAACAACATAAACCCATCGAGTATGGGCTCGTTTGATTCGTCTTGACGAGTACTTTGGTGCTAGATGGTAACCAGGGTCTGATGATAGAGCTTGAAGGTGGCTATAGGAACTCAGTAGGTAATTAAACGACACAACCGCGTCGAGTTTGATTCGTCTTAATGGGTGGACCGTTTTTGATGGGTGGTGAGCGGTGGTGGTTTGGTGGACGTGAATAAATTTTGTAAACATAAATATTTGTATTTAGTGAGATGAACAGATGAAAAACGTGTCCAGGAATAACTAAAAAGTAAAAAATAAATTAAAAGTAAAAACCTTTTTAAAAAACAAGCTTTTATTTAAATGCATTAAAAAAAAAAAGGAAACTTTTACTTTAAAACTTTTACTATCAACTTATAAAGTTGATAGTAAAAGTTAAGTTAAGTTAAGTAAAGTTAAAAAGTAAAGTCATTACACAATTAATATGGTATATATAAGGTTGTCTCGAGATTTACTATAATAATATACTAATATGTGTAAATAAACAAGTAAATTAAATAACTTGATGTGATTGATTTTAATTAAGAGGCCTATTACATCTCGAATGTGATTTTTGCGTAAAATGCCCATTTTCGCATTTTGTAGTAATTTTGCAGTTGTATTATCGTTTTTATCAAAATAGGATAATAGTGCATAATATTACAAATCTCCATTCTGTGAGCATAAGTTGTATTCGGACGGCCGGTGCATCGCATTTTGTAGTAATTTTGCAGTTGTATTTATTGTTTTTTATCGAAATAGGATAATAAATTCATTATAAAATCTTTATTCTTCATGAAGTAACAATTACTCTGGCATAAATTTTGCTCAATAATATTATCGTAGATAGGAGATATTCACAGTTAACTTATAGCGATTGTCAAAGTTTTTTGGTTTAGAATAAGATTTTTTTCCTATATAAAATCAATGATATCTAATAATTCCGAGGCCGCTACGCACTATTCGACTATATGAGAAAACATTTTAATTTTTTTATTTCACTTGTTTAGAACAGTAGTTTAATCGATGAGCTTTAAAAAGTGCCTTCGCGCACTTGAAAATCTTTCTCTGCAATTTTGAGTTTAACTAAAAAGTTAAGCAAAATTTACAAAAAGCGAGGCCTCTACGCACTATTCCAATAGCTATTCTACACTATTCAATAAGTCATAATTGTTAATGTATTTTTGTTTCTGAGATCCACAACGCCAAAATTGGACATTTTACGCAAAAATCACAGTCGAGATTATTACACCTCGACTGTGATTTTTGCGTAAAGTAGTCTACTCTTAAGTATTAAAGTTTTAAAATAAGTATTAAAATACGAGTACTTATTTAAATTTTGCGACAACCTTTTATACCATATAAGTTGTGTAATGACGTTATAAGTTGATAGTAAATAGTAATAGTTTTAAAGTGAAAGTTTATTTTTTTCTTTTTATCGCATTTAAATAAAAGCTTGTTTTTTAAAAAGGTTTTTTTATAAATGAAATTGCGTTTAATATTTACATCTAAACAAATAGCAATTGCTTTGTTTAAATGTTCACCAAAAAATAGCAATATAAATGCTAATGTAACCATCCTTTAGTGCAAATACTTCTTTTAGTGAACATTCACTCTTTTTCAGTGTGCTTTTTTGTTTTTTTTTTTCTTTCTTATCGAATTGCAATTTAACTTTACGGTTATACGTTTAGTTTTTTAATAAAATTTTGGTAAAAAGGTATTTGCATTGTTGTCAAAGTGCATAATTATGATTAAGTTTGTGTATGTCATTTAATGAAGATTTGACTGATACTATTATTATTTACGTGTACTAATATTAATGATGGTTGGAGGGCGACTGGAGAGGCGTACGTCGAACAGTGGACAATACGCAATTGAATAATTACAAAGATAAAGAGAAGAGAGGGCCATTTAACTTCAGAATTTGTGATAATTCGCCTTACAAACGAACGCGCTATCGATCCCGAAAGTGTTACGGCAATGCTGGCTCACCGGATGGGTATGATCCTCCTCATACGCTATAAATGGTTCTTGGGATAAAGTACTTATTTATTATACAGTGTACATGCTAACTGTAAGTACCGTATATTTTACATTCAAATTATTTTGTATTTTATGACCAGCAAGTCTATCGGCAAAAAAATATGGATATGGGCATAGGCTTCATTTGACATTTGAAGCCCATATTTTGTTCTTAAATGGGCATATTATGGGCTTCAACTGACAAATGAAGCCCATGTCCATATTCATATTTTTTAGCCGATACAGAGGCTGGTAACGACATATCTTTTAAATGTCGTTGCTTCTGTGCGCTGTGGTTTCTAGCGCCCGTTCTTTGCCACATTTAAAAAATGACGTCTGGAATGGGTGGTAGGTTGAAAATTTGGACGATTCAAAGTACTTATTAATTGAGTTTATTGAATAAATATATTTTGAGTTTGAATTTGAACTTACAATTTGCTCAAAACGCCAGCATGCTAAAATAGGAATTATTATAGGTAGGTAGGTCCAACAGTAGGATATATAGTCAAAAGGTCACCAACATTTTCCTTTATATCAACACCTTTTTCCCGTTAAAAGCTCTTATAAATTAAAAGCTCTTATAAACTAAGCTAAACAAGTGTAGCCGTGTCGCGCAGCGGTGAAAGAATACTACCACCCCCTCACTTCCCTTGAGTGGCGTAAAAGGCGACTAGCGGACTAAACACTGCACATACTTCCAACAGCATAGAGCGGCGATAAGCTCACCACCTGTCACGCTAAGCACATGTGCAGTCGCTATTTGGTGAAAAGTGGCCTATGGTCTCTACCAAAAGTAAAAGCAGTCCTTTGACTGCTTTTACTGTCCTCATTTCCAAGTCTCTGATTAACCCTTAGGCGATAATAGTCGTGATTATATGAATGAATGAAACAAATAGAAGGAAACGTGGTATTAAAATATTTATCGCTGTTAAAATAAGGAATACAATAATTAATATACTATCTTCATACCTAAGCCGATGAGGCAGATTGCAGTAATAACTATAATATTAAATATATTAAGATGTGTTAATAAAAACACCAGTGAATCACGAATAAAATAATTCGTATCTGTATTTAAATAAATAGGGTTGTGTGGTGGCGACTTATTAAAAGAATATCTTATCTTGGGTCCGTGTCGCGTTGGAAGAATACTACCACCCCCTCTCTTCCCTTGGGTGTCGTAAAAGGCGACTAACGGACTAAACACTGCACATACACCCAACAGCATAGAGCAGCGATGGGCTCACCTCCTGTCACGCTATCTGGTAAGTTGCTATTTGGTAAAAAGTGGATTAAGATAGAGGACTGCTTCTGCGGTCCTCTTTACCTAGTCTCTGACTAACCCTTCGGGAATAATAGTCGTGATTATATGTATGTATGTTCTCTGTGAAGCGACTAACTTCGAAAAGGCGACTAACGGACTGAATATTGCACATACATCCAACAGCATAGAGCGGTGACGTGCGTGTGAATAAACACAATAACTTTTAACATCTGTAAACAATTACGCAGGTACTAACCCTAACAATGAATTTGTGGGAAGATTAAACTAAGTATAGACTTTAACTTACAACACGGCGATCCTTAAATATTTTTTGTACCTGTCCTTATCTTTAATTTTAGGCACGTGTTAGTTTTAAAGTATCTACCTATTTATTGTGTTTCGGATTTTCGGAACAAAGGGTTCAAAATCAATACTGAGAATATTTTTTTAAACTATTAAAAGACCATTGTCTTCATATGTTATTAGTATAATAATGGTCCTTTACACTAAATGATTTTAAGGTCTTTTCAAAAATAAGCAATATAAATTGTAAGCCTATTATGACATTTATGACGTTACACTGCTAGGCAAAAGCCTTCATTATTAAAATGAAGTCTTTGCTTATTGTTTTGTATTAAGCACCACGTTCTGTCCAAATTCCGGTTGTCGATCACGAACCCGACTGTGTATTAAAAATCCGTCTGGAATCTGTACTTTGTCCGGCGCAGGATTTGAACCCTGGACTTTCGGACGTCACAACAAGCGCTTTACCGCTCATTCATTGAAGAGTTAAGTAATATATTAACCGCCTCTGTGGTCTAGTGGCTAAGCCACCGGTATCAGACCCAGAGATCCTGGGTTCGATTCCCAGCGGGGGGTACATCTTTGTGTGCTTGGTTTGGTTGCTGGTAGAACTGTTAAGTCCTCCCGGCTAGCTACCATAACTTTTCTAAGTCTGTCACCATAACAACAATGTTTATAGCATTGTTTTGTTCCGACAGTTAGTATATAGTATAGCCAGTTCCTCAGTGGTTGAGGATTCCGGGTGAAGCGCGCTTCCACCTTCGGCCTTATCGACACTTTTCATCAGATGGGATAAAGGCGAAGCACTTACCATTTGTAAAATAAAAAAATAAATTTAAAATCTCATGTAAGATGTTAACAGCCAGGTGCACTTACTCAAGTCATATGAACCGAGGACTCTGCCCGAGAACAGTGTTTTAATACCACTAAACCGTAACCTCACAAAGGGGGTTACTTCATAAAAGATGAATGATTTACTATCCAAAGTCTTATCTAAGTTTTTCTGCAATCAGGAGGCTTATTTTATAACTTCAACATGTTTTTTTTGATGAAGTTACATTAGGAATTGTATGTTTCCTCGGTGCTAACGCTCTACTCCAAGATCACATTCCAAGTTTTTTAATTCAAAACATGTTATTAATGTGTGTAGAGAATTCATTGTTGCTTCTTTATTGATAATATCCAAGATATTAAAGGGAGAATTGAGCAGTTGCGAGTTGAGTATATGGTCAAAAAAACGTTTGCTCTTAAAACGTGGACAATGTTCAAGGAGGTGCTTCCATGATTGTTGAGAGGTGCCGTCACAAGGGCAAACGTCGTCATCAACGATGTGGAAGCGAGCAAGATATTCCTTATAGTAGCCATGATTGCTTAAGAATTGAGTGATAGCAAATTCCGGTTTAACATGAGTGAGATATTTCTGGAGGTCTTCGTTCGTAGGAAGGAGGCGTTTGGTGTGGATACAGGTGGTAGGGTCTTCGTAGAGGGATTTTCTGCCATATGGCAGTTCTGGCGATTGGTTAGTTTTACATGAAGCGCAATAGTTTCGAGTAGAACTACATGGCTTCGCTTGTTTAATTATTTTTAAATTAGTTTTAAGAGCGGTGTGGCGGCGGCACTATAAAAGAATACAGCCCACCGACCCATATCCTCCCTTAGGTGCTGTAAAATTTAGGCGTCGGCGTCAGTAGCTAAGCGGATAGATGATCGGGTTAAACGCGAGAAAACGGTTTTTTTTTATTTTACAACGGGTAAACGCTTGGCCTTCATCTCACCTGATGATAAGTGACGATAAGGCCGAAGGTGGAAGCGCGCTTCACCCGGAATCCTCAACCACTGAGGAACTGGCTATCTTATCTCTAACTGTCGGAACACAACAAAGCTATAAACATCGTTGTTGTGGCGACAGACTTAGATAAGATGGTGGTAGCTAGCCAGGCGGACTTAACAGCCCTACTACCAACCAAACCGAGCACACAAAGATGTACCCCCCGCTGGGAATCGAACCCGGGACCTCTGGGTCTGAAACCGGTGGCTTAGCCACTAGACCACAGAGGCGGTTAAATTAAATCTCCATAACGCACATTATTTAAAAAAAGGCGACTAACGTACTTACTAAAGACTGCACATACATCCAACAGCAAAGAGTGGCAATTGGCTCACCACCCTGTCACGCTGCGCACATATGCAGTTGTTAAGGTGAAACGTGGACTATGGCAGAGGAATTCTACTGCGGTCCTCATTGCCTAGTCCCTGACTAACCCTTAGGGGATAATAGTCGTGAGTTTATTTAATGTAATGTAGTTTCAAATAAGCAAACTAGCAAAACAATATACTTGTAAGTACCAGTTGATATTGCGATAGATGTTGCAGTTAAACAAATTAGGCCACAGATCACATTGCTGACACACAATAACATGTTTTTTTTTGTAACAATGAAAAGGCAGATTGGGGTAGCAACTTTAAGTGTTTCTAGCAGTGGAAACTTAAAGTAAAGCCGTTGGTCCCGGTTGCGTATGTAGAAATGCTACTTCAGAGTTAGCATTTCCAAACGATAAACACGCGCAAATCCTGCTCTTATACGTCTCAGACGGTGATGTGTGATCTGCAGTAGGATTACGAGCTATACGAGTATAACGCGCCGCAACGTAAGGTTATCCTACTTCGCGATTGTCTTTAATTTCTAACCTATCACGTGACCTACAGGAGTATGGCTAATACTAGCTAGTATTAACATCACCGTCTGAGTTGTTGTATTGTGGAAACAATGTTGAATTGTGGCTCAATCTCTCTATGCGCTGTTGTCCATGTCGGAAGGCCTATGTCCAACAGTGGGACGTATATGATTTTTTTAATATATTAAAACGACTTCACTCCAGCTGATGTTAAGTAGCAGTAGAGTCCAGGCGCGAGGTCAACTGGTGCAGCGTAGTAGACGTAGCATCAGTCACCCTCTGCCGGCACAGTAAGTGCCTCTTCACGTTTCGTTTGAGGGACCCCATGTAGCGATGCTACAAAGAAGCGAATCACCAAATTCCTTTGTGCATGATGCGATGGAATATATCGGAGACAGTAAATGACATAAAATTATATTTTTCGCAAATCCAACAGCCGTCTCTGTAGCGGCTCAAATAATACTAACCCATACTCTTCCCTTGTGTCGTAAAAGGCGACTAACGGACTAAATACTGCATATAGATCCAACAGCATAGAGCGGCGATGGGCTCACCACCTTATATCATGCTGAGCACATGTGCAGTTGTACTGCTTCTGCTGTCCTCATTGCTTAGTCTCTGACTAAGCCTTTGGGGATAATACTCAGGAATGTATTTAAGTACCTATATTGTTTAATTATATATGTTTGTTGTTAAATTATAAGTGAATTACATTTTGTAGATACATTACACTAACACATTATAAACCAACAATCATACTGCATACTTTAGTCGCTACAGTCAATATGAACGCAGTATACAATTAATTAGTTTTATTCTGCTACACCACACAGGTTCGACACCCAAGGATCAATGGTTCGATTCCCTGCGTGTGTTGTTTAAGCTGTTGTACTCGGTTCGGTTTGTTATAAGTCCACCTGTCCAACAATGCTAGCATTTTTGTGTTCCGATGGTCAATGATAAATAGCCACATCTTCATTTGTGAGCGTAATTCGTGGTATGGGAGAAAAATACACCATACTATGTGCAGGAAAGCCCAGTAAAATATAAACAAAACTCAACATAGTTTATTCAGTTTTGGCTAAACTAATTGAGCACTTATGTATGTCGCTACTCCATCGGTAAGTCTATAATCTATAGGGCGGGAGACCTTGTACTAAGAAAAGCCGGCAAGAAACTCAGTAAGGGCTTTCCAACTTTTATTTTACAGCGTTTAATATAAATGGGATTTTTTACGGATATAGTTACGGACTAACTCGCTTTTAATAACTACATAGTTATATTTTGTTATTTTTAATAACTGGAAGGATGGGGAGGGAGGGGAGGCCTTTGCTCAGCAGTGGGGATATGGTCTAATATAATAATAACAACTAACTAACTCTGATAGTGAAGATAGTGACTAGCAAATTATTGTTTGTTTGTTACTTTTAAATTGTAGTAAGTAATTGACATTAGTGTAACTGATTAGACATAGTATTTTTTAGAATTATTGTGTTTTGAAGTTGATTTTATTTGTATCATTTTATTTGGATTTTTTATTGTAAATGTGTAATAAATATTATTGATTAATGTCGTTTTTATCACAATAAAATATAAATAAAAAAAACTAAATAACAAAGCAGTTGCAAATATTTGTGGAAGTTAGCACACTGTTCTGCTATTGTCTGTGGTCCGTTCCGGGACGACCTCTAGGCTTAGTAGCGCGTCTATAAAAGGATGCGGCGACCGCGCGATCCCGCATTCACCTTCTGCAAGGGGTAGGAGCAAGTATAGTATTGCTAGTATAAGAAAAAACAGACTGATATTATAAATTTAAGTGCTACTTTTTCCCCTTCAACATGGGGAGGAGTATTAATAGTTTCATATTTAGTGCTTTATTAGTAATTTCCGTTTTATGGAAACCGGCGTTGGGCGACAGTGAGTAACACTAACATTGTTTTTTTTTAAATTATCTTTGTAATTGCAAGAAATGTGATGTTATTTTATTTGTTCAAACTTGGGATATGTTTTGTATGTTCTTAAAAATATCTGTAATAATTATAAAAGCTATCAAAGACATAAATAAATCTCTAAGTAAAATAAATTTAGGCATAATATTTCTTACAGTTAGCAGTTTCTAACATTATTAATAGGTGTATAATGTATTATGCAGTTTTATATAACAACCATAAATTTATAAAATACCTTAACTGTTTATGTTTGTGTGAATTATAAACTTTAGGGAGTTAAAAATTTTTAAGTATAGTAAAAAAAGAAGTAAGCTCTGTAGAGTCTTAAAAGTTCTCATACTTACCACCTTTCTGTTTGTTTGCGTGTTGCATTATCTATATATTGAAGCTGTGAATTTATAATTATTATTCACGACACGTGGGATTTTTTTATTTATTTGTTCAGTATAACCAAAACATCCAAGAGCACAATTATAAACACAATTATTAATAATATAAAATAATAAAAATAAGGTTACGGAATCTTTAGTCCATAATAACACCTTGTTTAAATAGTTTTGTTAACGTTGTTTTGTACACTTTTTTATTTAAAACTAAATAAAAACTTTTGATTTGTTCATTGATTAATAAAAGTTCAATAATACTAAAAAATAAGCTTTGTTGCAATAAACAATGTAAAAGTAGATTACAGCTAAAATGAGTTGATTTATTTTGTCGAATTTATCAATACATAACTAGTATTTCCATAAATTATTCAGAAATAGTATCAAAATAAGTTCCTACAAAACATTGAAAATTGAAATAAAAACCAACGTATATCATTTTAAACTTTAATAAATAATAAGTTTAAATAAAACAAAAAATTAAAAGTATACTGTATCTTTAATTCTTTATCGTCTTTTTTTATTTTATCAAAGTACCTAACGAATTTTTCAAATGAAAATCACAAAAATTATGTAAAACGAATCAATAATTATTCAGTCGGAATGTCTCTTCGTAATAGTATAAATTAAGCTTTTTTCAATATTTAAGAAAAAGGTTTCCTAAGGAAACTCCCCTGCTAAGTTTCTTGCCGGTTACCTACTCTCAGAGTCGCCTTGCATGTAGATTTTCTAAAGCTCGATCGTGAACTCGCCTCTCACTTCGACCCTCACATTCCGATCAAGAGTTTCCTTTGTTGTTGTTTGTTGTGGAGTCGAATTTAAGAAATGGGGAGGTTTGACAGAGTTCACTGTGGTATATGGATCTAGTTTTCAATCGAGCCTATACGGGATTGCACTGCTGGAAACTTACGAACGTAGCGTACCTACCGACATTTAAAAGAACATTGAATGAAATATTTTGAATGTTGTGTATTGTTACACTTAGTAACCCCGATATATTATGTAACAAAGGTATTGTTTCCGAATTGTAAAATGTGTGGTTAACGTCATTTGATTAATTTAATTGTCATTTAAGATAGTTTTAAGTAAACTTTTTAACTCCAACTTTGACCTCCGATTAGATTACATTATCTGCAGCGGTTAACAATTACCTACTCGAATTATCAAATAGTGACTTTACGAACTTTAATTCCAGAAATTTTAAGATACCTATTAATGGTATCTTTAGAAAATTAAATTGGTGGTATTGTCATCCTCTTAGGTGGCCGAGTGGCACAGTCGTGGGTTCAATTTTGGTTTTGTTGTTTTTACCTAGGCCCTGGTTTGTGGCCACTCTGATCACCATAAGCACTTGAGAACCGTGGTGAATCTAATACTAATCATTAATGGACTACGTTGCCCAGCCGTGGGACAGTACAATAGAGTGAGATACTCTCTATTGCTGAAATGGTGTCTCATCTCACTAGTTTTTGTGTTTGTTTTGGTCTATAGTGAGATACTCTCTATTGCTGAAATGGTGTCTCATCTCACTAGTTTTTGTGTTTGTTTTGGTCTATACCATAACAAACAAGCAGAGAGCTTTGAGACGCAAGATTATTTGGATTAGTACCTACTAGAAAGGCTTATTGAAAGCATTATAATTTGTTCTACACTTTGTAGTTGTTAATTAAATTACATAAGAAAAATGTAGAAATGTGTTTAACTCTCAAATAATTTTTTGAACAAAAAAAATGTCTTTGTAAAACCTTTGAGACCTTGTACCGAAATAGTACAACAATAAGAACAAGTATTTTGACACTCCCCCAAACCCCCCTAAGAATTAATAAAAGGCAGTGATTTTAAATTGAACCTCATCAACAGTTTTCAGGCCTTCTGCAAGGAAATGTGAAGTTTTCAACAGTATTGTATTTTATACACTTTTAAACTTTCGCGTTGTACTGTAGTATTGTATGTAAAACTAAACTTAGTAAAACTAAACTTAGTAAAACTAAGTAACGAATCTGATACAAGGAACAGGAACTCTTCGCGTTAGAATTTCTAATACTTAATGTCTAGCGGTGCTGCGTTAAAAGTGTTAACCCTTAGCAACAAATCAACGAAACTTTTCCAACAAAATTATCGCGTTCGCCTTGACAGTGAGAATAGACGAGTGTTGTCATAAAGCTGATAGCACACAAGCGAGCATTGATACAGATAGAATCGCCGACCTACGACCCCTTTATCAGTAGGTGTTTGCAAAAGTTGCCATTGTTAATGTCACGTTCGTCTTCGGTCTGATAACTTTATTTTTAGTATGATAAACTGGAGGGAGATGATGGTAGCTACACGACCGACGAAACTTGAAGGAAAAGCTTTGAAAATCGTTCGAAGTAAAATTTTAAGTATATTTAAGCGTTAATAAAACGCTAAAATATAAAACATTAATCTATAAACGCAGCTTCATCTTAACCGAATGTTTCAAATATTTGTAAAAATATTTCTTTCGGATCTCAGAGGTGAAAACTTCTAAGATTTGATGAAGCAATGTTGACTTTTTAGTTTTTACATAAGCTTCAAGCACTGACAAATTTCGACGGTTATAAGCCAGACCTCGGTAGCCAAGTGGTTAAGGCAGACGCCCGGAATGCGGAAGGTGCGTGGTTCGATTCCCGCCTGAGGTTGTCGTCTTTTTTCAGTGTTTAAATTTTTACATAAGTATATTTAAGCGTTAATAAAACGCTAAAATATAAAAAACATTAATCGTTCGAAGGCTTTGTTTAAACGAGTGTCAGGATTGTGGCAAACGAAAAGCTGTGGACAATGCCCCGGAAACGGGCCTAAAACATAGATGCAGGACTATTACCCCAAAGGGTTAGTGAGAGACTAGGCAATGAGGACCACAGAAGCAGCACCACCATGGTGGAGACTTCGCGAGAGCATAGCCGATCTTTGCTGTTGGATGTATGTGCAGTCTTTAGTCGGTTAATCGCCTTTTACGACACTCAAGGGAAAAGATGGGTCAAAAGTATTCTTTTAATTTGTAGCCACCACATAGCTCAACATATATGTAATACATACGACCTCCTTGGTCGAGTGGTTTGTACACCGGTTTTTCATGGTGTCGCCATCTATGAGGTCCCGGGTTCGATCCCCGGTCGGGTCAATTTAGAAATTATTGTTTTTCTATTGTCTCGGGTCTGAGTGTATTCTATGAATAATAAGAACATACTTAAAATACTTAAATGTATTTTAAGTATGTTTATCCGTTGTCTAGTAACCATTTAACGAGTTTCATCATTACGAAGCTTCTTTTGGGCTAGATAATTGGTGTGAGTGTAGGAAAATCTATTATTATCTATTATTATACATTATTAAATTTTCCATTAATTTTCATACCGACCAAGCTACGGACAAAATAAAGTTACTCAAGATACTGTCCCATTGATAACGATTCCCGCCTGAGGTAGACATTTTTTTTTCAACGTTTCGTTACCTTCGAGTTTATTTGAGCGATTTTTAACGGAAATAATCAAATATTACGAATCCTGTTTCATTGTTATTTCAAACAACAGACAAAACTACAGATGGAGTTTCAAGTCTGAAAAACAAAACCCAAACAACAATTGGATGGCCTAACTAGTTCTGGGACGGAAAACAGATCATCTGCTGCATCCGTACACAGTAGAGGATGCGGATAATTGGTGCCATTATCCGTCACTTCGAGATGGTCACAGTTCGATTTTCATCTCATCGCAGTATAATGTCCCCTTAGAAACTTAAAAATATTTCGTCAATACCTCACCGTACTTTTATGATTTTTCAAAAATGTTCTCTATAGACTGATATCATTTTTGGTACTTACAATTTGTTTTTCTTGATTTAGTCTCTTTCTTGTGTTATCTACCTTTTAATATTATATTGAACATAATATTCATATATCATCATGAGTTCGAAGTTATAAAAAATGAACAAGGTTTCATGTCATCTGTTCACAATTCTGCGCATTTTGTGCATTATCTCCCTATATTTTCAAAACACTGCAATATACCTTCTGCCAGTCTACTCATAGCATACATTTAAACCCAGATTCGTTCCCCAGGTCGCCAAACTCCAAACAAAGGGATCCAAAGTCCCCCCACAAATTGAGTAATTGCCCACGGGAGGGGCTTGATCGATCGTGCGCAGAGGAAAGAAATTGTGATTATCCAATTTGATAGCGCACTCGATCGATCAGCGCTTTCTTTTGATTCATGGCGTAGACTTTAGTATGTGAACTATTAAATTATTTCTTGGCCTTTAACTGATAGCTTTTGTTAAACTATGAGACCATGCAATAAAGATAACTATTTAAATTTAAATAACCACCTCCGTGTAAAATATAAAATTCTCCGATCATACCAAATGTTTTCAAGCGTAACAGCATTGTTCTTGTTTCTATAATACCCTTACAACATTTTGTAGTAAATTATTTAGCTCTTCATTATTGTCGACTATTAAAACTTTATCAATAATAATAAAATTATTACACTATGTACTTTTTTGTTTGTGATACCAATAAACAAAGTGCATAGATCGTGTTGTTGTCTCACTTTCCGTTCTAACTGCTCCAGTATCAGCAGCAAAGACAGCTGATTCATAACATTTGCACACACCGATAAAACTTGAACCCGGTTCTTCATGCGGATACAATACTTTGTCGTTAATTGCTATACCTACGTTAATATTGTATTTACATCAGTGATAAGGGTTTTATTCCTTGACCTTTAACTTTGCTGATATTCTAATCGTGCTCGTTTAATTATATTAGGTACCTATTGTATTTTGTGAATTAGACTACATAGGCAACTAAATAAAAAAAACTCTTCTTTAAAGTATGCGTGCGAACAATATTACTTTCTAAATTTATTGTAACTTACTGAAATAGAAACTTACTAATAGAAATAAAAATATAAAAAAATTAGCCCATATCATCCTCATCCAGGCAAAGAACTACAGGCTAGCGGTATTGCCTCGGTGGATGGTGAGGCTTAGACGTTGACGAAGGTTTTTTTTATCCAGAAGATTTTATCTTCACAAAGCTAGTTAGTGGGCACCCCGGACCACATGGACCTAGTGTCATCACCCCAACGGCTCAAATATGGGATCCCCGGTCCGATTTTCTGCGTAACCTTCTTGTATTGCAACTACTACAAACTTGATACTTTAAAAAGTATCCAGATTGACCATATTAAATAAATTATATTATTATAAAATGTTCACTTTATCGGACTCCGCTGGTGGTATATTTTCACTGTCAACATGGTCGGTAAATAATTGCCGATCGCTACATACATAATTACAATACGTGCTTAATTAATGACATCAATTACTTTGTTTGTTTCAGATAAATGCTCACTAGGGTGTAAAGGAGGTGAGCGTGCAACAACATTAATAGCATTTCTTTATTTACGGTTAATTATCATAACAATTTGTTTGTGATCCAATTACGAATTGGGTCTGTTTTCTGTTTTACAACATACATGAACATTGAGTGTAGCGACATGATCGTTTTTATTATATTCTATAGACAGGATGTTTATCATTTAATCCTGGACTTCTTCTTCAATAGATGTTAACTTTAAGTCATTACTACAACAGTCATATAATATAGTTACTAAAATGGAACATACTGAGTTTTTAGCAGCCCTTCAGTTGAAGACACTCCCAAAATCCGAACTGGCTGTCGATTCTGCAGTTTAGATTTTCCAAATTTTATGTTAAATTATTAATTTATTACGTCAACAAGTACTTATATTTAAATAAACTATATGACTTTGGACGGTTCGGTGGTCGAGTGTTCAAGCGCTCGGCTCGATATGCGGAGGTCCCGGGTTGAAAAAGCGTGTTTTCGGATTTTTTCGATGCAAAGCCCGGGTTTGTGATCACCAACCCGGGCTTTGGCAAGCGTGGTGATTAATCCAATGTCCATTAGTTGTAGCGATTACTTGTTTTCAATGATGGACTCATTTGCCCTTCAATAGGACTGCTCCTTTACTTTTTATCTCTGTATAGGTACCACGACGACCTTCTTAAGCGGCCACAAATACAACTATGGCGTGGAAGGCACCGTCTCCATCTACCTGACCGGCGCTGACAAGCAGGAAACCAGCGTCAAGCTCCTCGGCCAGGTGTCCGTGACGTCACTGGGCAACTGCGTCAACGAGCTCAGCGTGCAGAACCTGGTCGTCTCTGGCCCTGATGGCAAGGTTGGCATCGTCTTCAATGTTATCAGCATGAGCGCTTAAATGTAATAATATAGGCGTTTAAGTCGCGCGTCAGCGCTGTTTTATACTGCGTGAAAGCGCAACGATCAAACTCACTTTCGCACTTATAATATTCGTTAGTATCTATACTAAAAACCAGTGAGTCAATTATGCGACTTTATGCACCAATACAAAGTCTATCACTTCTTAGATCTACATGGATTTCCTTTTTATAGAGTATAAATACTCCTCCAAAACAGAACATCGAAATACCTGACTCATGTTCTACACACGAGTCACTCACACGGATGGGTTAGCAATGCTAATTTTAAAATGTTTAACGTAAACAGTTCGCAAATAGACGTATAAATTCAGATCATGTCAGAATCGTTTTATATTTGTAAATATTTGTGATTTTAGAACAATACATAAAAGGTCTGACGTCCTCCATGGTCGAGTGGTTAGCACGCTAGTTCTGGCGACGCGCCGTCTCTGAGGTCCCGGGTTCAATTCCCGGTCGGGTCAATTTAGAAACAACTGTTTTTCTAAATTGATTTCAGTTTTTGGTGTTTTCTATGTTTATGTATGTTAATCCGTTAAAGAGTTAACCGTTTCAACAACTTTCAAAAGAAGGAGAAGAAATTAAGCAACAACATTAATTTTATTATTCTTTGTTGTTTCGCAGAAATTCTCGAGCCCCCCCGGCATCGACAGGCCTCTGCTGTTCACGCTGCAGGACGGCAGGGCCGGCTCCGAGATCTGCGCCGAGGAGGCAGACACGCGCCGCTCGCTCAACATCAAGAGGGCCATCATATCCCTGCTGCAGACCGAGCAGAAGTCATCCACCCAGGTGAGGACACCTTGGACTGTCGCATTCATTTAAACCTATACAAAACTGTCTAGAGTATAAACTCTAGTGACAAAGTTCAAAACGTATTGAAGAAATGCGAAATTTTGTGGTACGTGAAAGTGCTGGCGCCTGTGCATAAATACGAAAATGCTAAACCTCACAACCTCATCTGCCACAGTCCACGGCACAACAAATACTGACAGACAGTTACAAATTACTTATCAACTCTATTATGCTAATTTAAGTTCATTCTATTTTGTAGACGGACGTCTTCGGAGTGTGTCCCACTGACGCATCATCGTCAAAGGAGGGTGGCGCTGTCTTAGTACACAGAACCCGAGACCTTTCCGCTTGCGCCCACCGCGAGCAGGGCAAGAACGACCTGGTCACCGCCATCTACAACCCCTCTGCTGTAAGTCCAGTTTTCTAATCTTATTAATTGATAACTTTAATAAAAATTCTGTAAAAGAACGGCCTTTTCAAGGACAGTTTCAGAAGTCGTTACATTTTTGACACTATTAATCATGATGTCCCGAGTAACAGCGAAAAAGAATGTGTTACATGTACACAGCTCCTGTCTGTAGATTTCACTCTTTTACGATGAGATTGGGATAGATTGGTAAACTAGTTTCTCTAAATTTGATATTTTGAACAGGACATCAAGAGCACGCAAGTCCTCCAGTCGGTTCTGACTGTGGAATCGAAAGTCAACGGCGGAGTTCCGGAGAAGGTTGCTGCCAACGAGGAGTATCTGTACAAGCCCTTCTCTGTCGGAGAAAATGGCGCCAGAGCCAAGGTCCACACCAAGCTCACGCTCACTGGCAAGGGGAAGGCAGCTGGAGCTCAGAGTGAGTATTTATAACACCGCATTTATTAGTTTTTAAGCGAGATGAACTCGAATATCTTGATGGCTTTAAAGATTGCTGATAGGAAACCGTTAACATAAAGAAAAAGATGATAACCAGTCATTGTTTACCAGAAAAATAGGATTAATTAGAGAAGAAGATTGCAATCCTTATTTTAATTTTTTCTTAAAAACCCAATTTAATCGTTTAATTTGATCATAGTGATGAATTGTGATATGTTAATGTTTTATTTCTTGTTCCTTCTGTAAAAGACTTCAAAAGATTGTTAAACTTTCATGAAATTCCTTCCCCATTTACGAATACTAACACTCAACTTCTCTCCAGACCAATGCAGCCAGACCCGCACTATCATCTTCGAGAACCCGCACGGCGCTGCCGATGTCAGCAACCTGGAGACAGTGCTTGCTGTCACCAAGGAGACTGCAAAGAACGTTGGCTCCGAAGCCAACTCCAAGTCGGCTGGACTCTTCGCTCAACTCATCAGGGTGAGAAAGCAGTTTTTTACTTTAGAGGCTTACTTTCGACCTCTACACTTTTGTCTTTATTTATTTAAAGCAATCAGAAAATACGATTTGAACGACTATAAAAGACAACAGATTACAAATTTTATAATCAACTACGTTATTAACACTCTTAATATTAAAGTTTTTGTTTCGTTTGATACCAATCAATCAAATATTTACTGCAAATTACTTTTTATTACTGTCATCTATCTCAGGTTCTGCGCACAGCAACCAAGGATGATCTAGTGAAAGCCTACAACCAGGTCAAGAACAACAAAGTTGAAAAGTAAGTATCTATTAGTATGCTGATTCTGCCTAAGTTTTCTAACTAAAGGGTGCTTATTGTTAGAATATGAATCAAGTCTTTTTATATTTGAGCAATCCAATTGAGTTACCCTTATTATACCATGAAAGTGTAAACATATTCAAAGCATTTGATACGCAATGCAGTCGACTCACTTACAAAATTGCAAAGGTATACGTTGGGCGAGGCAAGGATACAGTTCTTGAGTTGTAGTGCCTAGTAAACGATAGTAAACTTTCCACATTGTCGTGTAAGTGACTTATGTCATAATGGAGAATCAATATCTTTAAACCTAAACTCGGCTTGCAGACGCGTATTTCTGGACGGTCTGTTCCGCACCGGCACCGGCCCCAGCGTGGAGGCATCCATCGCCATCCTGAAGCAAGGCCAGCTCAGCAAGATCGAGGAGGAGATCTTCTACCTGACCCTGGCCGGCGCGCGCCACGTCACCAACGACGGTGTTAAGGCTGCCGCTGTGAGTCTTCAGTTATAGCACTACCGAAAATTGTGCATAATTTCCATTATTCCAGAAAAGTAATGTAATGTCTTGACATCATCATCATCATCATCTGCCTATAAACGTCCCACTGCTGGGCACAGGCCTCCCACGTGATCAATAGCACGAGGGGATATTAGGCCATAACCATAACCCACCACGCTGGCCCAATGCGGGTTGGTGGGTTTTAACGACTGCCATCTTACGACAACAACCGAGACCAACAACGGCTTGACGTGCCTTCCGAAGCACGGAGGAGCTCGAGATGTTTTTTAATTGGTCTCCCATCCAGCGACCTGGCATTGTGAAAGTTGCTTAGCGGGCAAGATCGCAAGCCGAACGCACTAACCGCTGCGCCATCGAGCTCCTCATATGTCTTATTAGTTCAAATTAAATTCAAGTAGGTAGTCATTTAAGGTTTACAAAATTTTAGTTTACTACTATTTTTAAACATATTAATAAAGTTTTAACTTCAATAAATATATGTAAATGTTCATAAATATTGAATCAATGATTTGTTTTTGACTATGATAGGTAGGTATGTATTTTTTTAACATGTGATAATTTTGATATTCCCTTTCTCATAACAGACGACTAAATGTAATAACAAGTTCTTGTAACGAAATTCAAGTATACTCTCTCCAGAACTAGAATGCTAATACTCCTCCTCCACAGGGTCTGGTAGACCGTGCCCAGAACAAAAAGGTGTACATCGGCTTAGGAGCGCTGGCCGGCGTGTACTGCCGCCAGCATGACTGCCACTCGGGCCAGTCCAGCGGCGTGGCGGAGCTCAGCGCGAAGCTCGGGGCCAAGCTTAACTGCAAGGCCAAGGACAAGGCTAGCGAAGACGAGGTTGGTGTCCATATAGCTCATAATAAACCCTTGTCGTTCACGAATATTCCTAGAGCCGTCTTCCGTATCCTTTTACGGTAGCTGAGCTCTTATAGCAGTTTCAAGCAGCGTAGGCAGAGACGATAGCTTAGCTTATCCTAACACACCTTCTGCTGTTTCTGCTGAAAATAAAGAACCAATTTAACCGTATCGAGCCAGAAACTCAGTAGAATGATTGTAATGAAACCTTAACTTTTTTTTTTTTATTGGCAATAGTTATCTACGAGTATCTTGTAATGCTGACTAGGTAGTTTATGTATACATAATTTGTATGTAAAATTGTTAACAAAATAAATGTTTTTTTTTATTTTGATGCTATGACCAAAACGTTTCATTTATTTTGTTATCTTCAGGCCGTGTTCATCCTGAAAGGTATCCGCAACATCCGCCACTTGCAAGACAGCCTCATCGAAAAGGTGGTCCGCTGCGCCACCGACAACGGCGTGAAGGCTCGCGTGCGGGTCGCCGCCCTCGAAGCCTTCCAGGCCGACCCTTGCTCTGCTAAGGTGATAAAATTTACAAAAAAATGCTATAAGCGATAAGAGGAAGGAACCCAGTCTACTTCCAAAACTGTGCATTAGCTCTGGTGATGCAAACAACTATAGGCAACTGTAACCGCTGACCATCAGACAGAATATCTGCCTGATTCCCTCCACAAAAAGATTCAATATGCCTAGTACATTGCCATTACTTGTTCTGACAATAATAAATAATAATTAGTGAGTGTGTTTTCATAAGCGTATATAAAAGCAACGATGTAAGATGGATTACTCATCATTTTTTATGGGGAACAGGTCAAGAAGAGCGCATTGGAGCTGTTGAAGAACCGTCAGCTGGACTCTGAGATCCGCATCAAGGCATATCTCGCCGTGGTGTCGTGCCCCTGTGGCCAGTCCGCCAACGAGATCAAGACTCTGCTAGACTCAGAGCCCGTACACCAAGGTAAACTTTTAATAACTACACGAAGGTATGATGATCAGCAGTGTACATAAATGACCCAGTTCAGGGCCATACATTGATGGATTGTAACAAATATAACTGGGGCCAACAGCTTAACGTGTCTTTCAAAGCATACCTTCGAAATACCTTAAGATAAGTATTATATTGTATTTGATACTGTTTAACTGTATTAAAAGCTTATTGATACACAAAGAATGTTTGTTTACATTGTTTACAAAGTCCTTACTTCTTAAATCTAATTTAATAAAACCTTCAAAATTCTACGTAGTAGTACGTAGAATAGAATAGAATAGATAATATCTATGTTTCATCATCATAGGCCTCTTACATCTATTAAAGATGATTTAAACAGTGTCCACTTTTGTTAGGAGCGTTTTCTAGAACTTGTACGAGAATCAAAGAAAGCGTCATAAACAACTATCTTCACCAATGACCTGTTCACAGTGGGCCGCTTTATCACCACCTCGCTGCGCCACATCCGCTCGTCCACCAACCCCGACAAGCAGCTCGCACGCCAGCACTACGGCCTCATTCGCACTCCCAGCAAGTTCAACGTCGATGACAGGTATGCTTCGCACTCCTTACTAAATCATATCCGTTTCCTGCAGATGTAGGCAGATATCTCAACTTCCCATTTATATTATGCTGACACGCTAAAAATTATTGAGCTCTAATGAAAGTCACTGTGCTATCGGGTTCGCCACTCGTTCGATATACCACTTTTCTTGATCCCATCTTAAGTATACTTAATTTCCTGATAAAATAAACTAAGTTTCCTTCTGGATTTCACGAATTTAACGTTTTTAGCAAACTCATTCGAGCAATATTGTCATCAATTGCTAAATATTTAAGCTTGGCAAAAGACAACCTTCGTTTTAAAGTCGCACTATTTTAATAATACAATTCCCACTCCAGGAAATACTCGTTCTACCGCGAGGCGTCGTTCAACGTGGACGCTCTCGGCCTCGGCGGCAACGTAGAGAAGACCGTCATCTACTCGCAAGACTCGTTCCTTCCCCGCTCCGCCAACCTCAACCTGACCGTGGAACTCTTCGGACACAACCTGAACGTGCTTGAGGTAACTCATATCTACAATTCGAACTGTGTCAATTCACGTAATGTTAATGACAGGGTTTGTCAGTTTGTTTGCTACACTTAATGAATTTAAGCTCTTTATGCGGTAGGTACTTTTGGTGGTCCACAGCAGGTATCGTGACCTTTCCTGGCATATGACAAAATTTTCAAGTTAACACTTTTAGTGCATAAAATAAAACCCACAATTTATTGCTATTACAACATAATTGCTATAACAACAAATATTTCTAACTTTAGGTCGGTGGTCGCCAAGGCAACCTGGACCGCGTCGCTGAACACATCCTCGGCCCCCGAAGCCTATTCAACACTAAAGAGCCGCAGGAAATCGTCGATGAAATCAAGAAGGCCTACAAAGACACCAAGCAAGAAACCGACGCTCATTTGAGAGGCCGCCGTGCCGTCAAGAACGACGTTGATAACTTCGACAAACACGTAAGTACCTTTTAGACAACTGTTATTTTGAAACTAAAAGAAGAATTAAAAAGTGTTGTCTGGATTGGATTGATAGGCTGTAAGAATGCATGCTAAAACTATTTTAAACTAATCAAGATAACATGCTTGGTAAAGATAACAAAAACACTCCAAATTTTTTAAAAGACAGCTCTCATTATAAAATCACCTCTCGTATAGACACCTAAATCTAAATTGTTCTACTAATATTGCTTAGTCTCTTATACCTTCTTTTTGCTATGTATCTCTTTTGAAATACTAGATATATTGCAATTATTTTGTATTTCTAAAACTAGTTCATAAACTTGGTATTAAAAATAATAAAATTTTTGTGCAGTTGAAAGACGAATCTGAGCCCTTCAACAATGAGCTGGAACTGGACTTGTTCCTGAAGCTGTTCGGCACTGACGCCTTATACTTATCCTTCGGAGACGACAAGAGCTTCGACTTCCACCAGTTCATCAAGAAGCAACTGCAACTCGGCGACAAAGTCCTCGATGACCTGAAGAACTTCCAAGTAAGCAAAATCTGTAGTAGTTAACTCGTATAGGTACGCTAGATTTTAGGCGTTAATCTCCAAATTTATATTCTGCTTTGCTAATAATTTACTCATACAACGGGGTCTAGCGTTAGTAGTAACTTTAAACTAGTTTGGCATTCAATGAGTGACCATAATTGAGTCCTCTGGTAATATTACGTCAGATAAAATAAAATTAATACTTTTGACACGCCTATTCATTTCATTTTTCTTTACAGTACGAACTCCGCACCCACCTTCTGTTCTTGGACGCGCAGCTGTCTTACCCCACCTCCACTGGTTTCCCCTTGAAACTGGACCTGGTCGGTTCCGCCACCGCCCGCGTTGACATCGGCGCTAACGTAGACGTCCGCCAGATCATCAAGAATCCCGCGAACGCGAAAGTCGACATCAAAGTCATACCAAGCACTGACATCGAAGTCTCTGGCCTCTTCCTCGTCGATGCCGACGCTGTAGCCACCGGCTTAAAGGTCGTCACCAACCTCCACTCTTCCACCGGCGGACACGTCATTGCTAAAGTCCTCGAAAACGGCAACGGTTTCGACCTACAATTAGGCCTGCCGATTGACAAGCAGGAAATCCTCACTGCGTCTAACGACTTGGTCTACTTCACTGCTGAGAAAGGTCAACTGGAGAAGCATATTCCGATCAAGACCGACACTGCGCGGAAAGAGTACTCCGGATGCTTTGACCAGCTCTCCAACTTACTCGGCTTGACTCTTTGCGGAGAATTGTCTGTGCCTTTCTCTGTCTCTGGTAAGTTTAATTGTTTGATATTGTTTCACTGTTTTTCCTTGCCGCGCGCGAAAAAAAAACCTTTTTGGCCGCCCACTGACGCCACTTGATGCGGCTCTTTTGTTTCGAGCACCCTATCGCTTATTTTCGTTCGTGCGTGAGCCCGATGTTTATACTTACGACTCTCTCAGTTAAATTTGTTGTTGACACATTGTTGACACGTTGATGTTATATAATGTTATAAATTAATGGAGTTAAAAACTAGAGTTGCTAAAAACTGGTGCGCTTGTATGTTTACAAATATGTTTACAAGTGCTTATCATGTGTAAGTAATCAGATTAACAAAAATGTTTTAGACTTTAAACATTTCTTTTCTACGATATATTAGCTTTCCAAAAAGGGAAAATATACAAATCAGCCCTTTTAAAAAAACAATAATCACGCATACACAAGGTTACGTAACTATTTTTTTCTATGTTGAGACTTTACACAACGTGATTTTCAAAATGGTATTGTAAACAGGTTATTACATCTAATTACCTTATATTTACTTTGTTCTATAGGTTTATTATTCAAGAATATTGTGCAAGTTTTTTTTTTTCAAAATATAAAAAGTGTAAGATTTAGTATAAAATAATACTCAAACTCTCTACGCGTCCGCGTACTAAGCAAATTTACATTCTTTGCTATTAGATAAAATCTATTTCAAAATTACACTTTATTAGACCATAAAATTACCTTTCTAATAATATATAACATGATAGGACTTATCTTACAAAAAAGGCAAAACAAAACGTGTGAAAGTTACTCCATATTTGTCCACTCGGCGGGCGCTCGGGCCGGCCAGTTTTGCCGGTATACAACCACGCTAGCCTAAAGTGCCAAGACACAAATTCGAATTATGCTTTGTTTTAAGAGCGCATATACATTTTTACGACGAAACTTCAATTTTTCAAGGTTTTGAGCAGCTACTTTTCAAACAATGCAAGCTCATTAAATTAAGTAAATGAATATAGAAAGATAAAGTCTTTGCAAAGCATGCTGCAACGGAAAATAATAGTATTCTTTATTAGATATATTTTTTCGATTTATGAAACATTTCTGCTGTCTTTATGCTATTATTTATTACTTCACCAGGTCCCGATGCCCAAGCCTCCCTCACGAAATACTTCGCCCGCTACCCTCTGACGGGAGCTTCTAAGGTTAAGCTGGTGTTCGAGAAGAACGATCTACGCGGCTACCATATCAAGGGTCTCTACCGCGACAACCCTGATAGACGCAACTTCGAACTTCTATTTGAAGCTGAAGGTAAATAAAATACGCTAGTACTATTTTTTTATTTTCTTATAAAATTTATAAAATTTTCTCTATTTTTATACAATTTTCTTTTTTTCAGGCTCAAAGAACCGCCGCACTCAAATCACCGGAGAACTTGTCAACAGCAAAGATGAAAAATCCATCACTCTCTCCCTGGAATCTCCTATCAAAACCCTGTATGGTCAAGCTGCATTATACACTTCGCCATCACAATACGCTATTCAACTTAAAGGCAAAGTAGACAAAGCTGAATATTATGCGAAAGCAGGTTTCACGGTCCAAGGCAATGATAAACGTAGTGTCTTTAAGCCGGTCGTCGAATACGAGCTCCCCGAACAAGGTGGCAAAAAGAACATCCAAGTGGAAGGAGAAATCATTAGAGAAATCAACGCTCCTGTTACTAAATACACTCTGCAAGGAGTGAAATTGCATCTACCTAATGCTAAAGATGTCCTTGACATCCACGGGCAGTACAGCCAATTGCCCAATGGATTGGAATTAGACCTGAAAGCCAAACAGGGTGACTATAACTTCTTGCTTAGCGGTTCTCTTAAGGGGCATGACGCTAAACTAGAGTTCCAGAACAGCTTGAACCCATACGTCAACTTCAGGGTCAACGGACATTTCGAATATGGTGACACGGTAAGAACACAGGCACTATTTCGGCTTAAGCTTGAAGGATTTTACTTATTTGTGCATTCTAATTGTATGCAATATAGGTAAGAGTATATTTTAATAATATCATATTTCAGATCCACAATGACATCGACCTTATCTACGGTGGCGACCTTCGTGACCCCCAGAGCCGCGTCGTCTTAAATCAACTGCTGAAGTACCATGTGGAATCTGCTCAGAAGTTCAACGTTATTACCAAGAATAAGTGTAAGTTTTATTTATTTATTTATTTAATCTAAGTATTCAATATGAATAACTTATTTACAATCAAAGTGACAAAAAACATTTACATCTGATTAGTAGAGTAGTAAGGGTACTAGTTGTAAATGAAGCATTATCGAAAACAGTGGTTAAAAAAACTAATAACTCCGAGCCTAAACAGATTTATAAGTCCAATTTTCTTTCAGTTGAAATCCTCGCCCTCCCATTGAAGATCAAGGTTGACGCCGAAGCCGACCCTAAGAAGCTTGACATCGACATCGAAGGTCAATACTTCGAAAAGAAGGGAGAGTTCAAACTTGACTCCAGAACTCAGATCAAGAAACAGGGAGATTACTCCGTCAAACTTTCAACCACCTTCGATAAGCAAGGCTTTGAAGTTTTCGCTAAGAGAGACATCGTCTCAGCTGACAAGTCCAACTTAGAAAACTACATTCAGATTAATAATGTTGGCAAATACGAGCTTTCTGGAGTAGTACTGCACAGGAACAAGCCTAATGACATCAACGTTGGAGCCATTGGTCATTTGAAAATCTCTGCTGGTTCAAAGAGCGAGGATGTCAAGTAAGTTAAACTTTACTAGATCTAGTAAAATTTAAGAGCATAGAAGTATAAGAACTAATGCTCAGGATCAACAACGCACACGTGAAACAGTAAAACAAGCGACTTGGCTGCTTCTAACATAAAAAAACACTTTAGACATTATTAAAGCTAGTCTTCAAATAGTGTATTACTGTTTAGGAGCCTACAATAACTATTTTAGCATACATCTCAAATTTCCAAATCTCATCAGGTTCGACATTGGAGTGATTGAGAACTTGAAGCTTTACTCGTCGCACGCCAAGATCTCGTACTCCAAGGGAGACTTCTTAGACTACCTGCTTAAGATTACGCGCGGTGCCAACCCATCTGGTACTCTCAAGCTCATACTGAAGGACACCGTGGCTGCCAACGGACAGTTCAAGGTCACCGACAGCGACGGCAAGGGTAACGGCATTCTCATTGTGGACTTCAAGAAGGTGAGTTGTTGACAATATACCTACCACTTGGTTGGCAGTAGAACTGTTAGTGGCCGGCCAGTGTACCCTGTCATTGATTTATAAACTGCAAACTCCTATACAACTCCTTATCGAAGGACTAGTTAACGATACCAACATAAATTAATATTACTAACTAAGTTACTGAACTGCGATTTATAAATTGACTGTGAGTTCGGTTTGATCCCAACTTAGACCAGCTTGGTTGAATTGGTTAACTCTAAACGGCTGACCCCTAGTATATGTCAAGTTCTAGCACAATTATAGTTTATTCACGTCAAAGGTAATTAATGATTTTTCACTTTTCTTCAGTCCCAGCGCAAGCTGAAGGGTGACGTGAATTTCGTGGTAAAGGAGCCCGTTTACAACGCCGAGGTGGAGATCTTCCTCAACTTCGAGAAGGACAACAACGACAAGATCCACTTCAGCACCACCAACAAGAAGACCAACAACCTGGTAGACACCAAGTGAGTTTGCTTTAACGCTTAATATGCACACACACAAATTAGCTAATTTTTTTAAAATCAATGTTACAATAGTTAGTTTTTCAGTAGTTGGGTATTGGGTATTCTAGAGTACTAGGTTTTACTATCAAGTGGTATAAAGGCATGGCAGTGGATTGCTGCTATCTGCGGTCCTCATTGCCTAGTCTCTGACTAACCTTTTGGGGATAATAGTCGTGAATCAATGTAGGTATGTACGAATATGTCACATTAATAAAATGTTTTTCAGGAACAAGCTGGAATACGCCGGCAAGAAGACCGAGGTAAACGTCCACGTGGAGGGCTCGCTGGAGGGCAAGTCGCGCGCCAACGTCGAGGTGGTTCTGCCTACCGAGAGGTTCCTCAGCCTGAAGGTCGACCGTGACATCACCTCCAAGGACAACGTACGTACTAATTTTGATTAAATTAAAAAGATAAATAAATTCCTGAGAGACGAACTACTTCTGTTCTTTTGGTCAACATCATCATCAGAATATAAATACTAGACCCTCTTTTTCTCCAATAGTACAAACAATAGAACAATGTTGTCAGCCAACCCGCATTTAGCGAACGTGATGGGTTATGGCCCTGTTTCCCCTTGTGGTGTTGTCCATGTAGGGGGGCCTGTGCCCACCAGTGGGACGTATATAGGCTGAGAATGAATGTTGCCAGAATACTTTTGACCGTATCTTTTTGCCAACAGTTAGATAAATTTCTTCTTTCTTTTGTTTAGTTTTCATAATTAATTAAGTAATTTTATATATGAAGTTAAGTTACCATGATTGTGTATTATATTTTGTTGTGTATAAATTAACTATTTATTTATATTCTACATTTGTCCAGGTATACAATGGCCACGCCGAAGTAGTCCTTTCCGACGCAGTGAAGAGGGGAGGAGCATCTTCCAAGATCGTGTACAAAGCCAAGGTCGTGAACGCTAACTTAGAGAAGAACGTGTACCACTACGAGGGCCAGGTGGAAGTCCAGCTCAAGGATGGCAAACAATTGCAGAACGCCTTCATCGTCAAGAACCAGCCCGAAGGAGAAAAGTCGAAGTTCTACTTCAAGGTAAATTGCTTTTCACAAAATTATTGCATTAACGAGCAACCCGTATCTTTGTTTCTGGCTCTGCAGCATATTTTGCTTAAGAACTAAAGCTTCAGAATCGGCTACCCGTAGTACATTTGGTGTCGCAAGCGTCCATGGGCTGCAGTAGCAACCATAAGGCAGGCCCGGAGACTCAGTTTTCCGACTCAGTACTATATAATAAAGACTAATATTGTCATTTGTCATGTGTTCCCAGAGCGATGTGACCGGCAACCTCATCCCCAAGCCCGCCTCGCTCCTCGCGGACGTCCTGTACGCCGACGAAGGTGACCAGAACCTCTTAACCGACTCCAACATCCTGCTGAAGGGCAACTACGGTGATGACTACAGTTTCGAGCACCGCGACGATACCGCCGTGGTCTTTGGGGATACGCACAACTTCAAGCACATCACCAAGTCAGTACCTATCTGTTTTGAACTAGATAAAATGCTGTCTTACACACACATTGTGACCAAGCTTATGATTGGCAACTAAAAAAGAAAATACATACACACAAAACTTAAGCATTTGTTCGACTCGTCAACTCTGCCTATGGTATAGGTAAATTCTAATTGTTTTTGGTATTAACTGATATGCAAAATTTTATCTAATAATTACAAAAGGCATTTCCTAAAAATTACAAAGAATAAATAAAAGGCCTTTTGTAGAATTCGAATCCGCGACCGTAGGTGGGTTGTCATTAGCGCCTTGTAAGTAACAAGCGAATGTTTTAATAACTATTTTTAATTTTACTTTACACTTTGACGCAGATATGATGAGAATGTGACTCTCAACATTCGCCTGCCATTCGAGAGTGCCCACGACATCAAGCTCAACCTGAACATCTTCGTTTTGGAAACCGACAAGGATGTCGCTGAGGTAAGCTTACATTCCATTGAAACGATTAAGTTCACTTCAGATATCAATTTTCTTCTTCATTCACCAATTTGTTAAAGTAGGGATAGCTTTAGTGTCCATTTTATAGGGATCTACTCGAGTTTATTTTTATTTTATTTTGCATTATGAGAAACATACAGCACATATAATTAATGTTAATAGAACATCAAGTATGATACATATACTAAACAATCTGAGTTTACACACATTCAGGTAAGGAAACAATGTTTCATGTCTAATGCATCCCAGACATATTATTATTATTCCTAACCTGCCTATTTCCATGCAGTTCACGGTGACCAATGCCGTGCAAGTGAACGCCGACACCTACAAGCTGGTGTCCACCGGCAGCATCGGCAACAACGATGGGCGCGCCAAGGTCAAGGTGCTGGTGCCCCACAACGACCCCTTCGTGCTGGAGACCAGCTACAAGACCGACTTGGAAGGTGAGCTGATCAGCCCCCTTGCTCTTGAAACCGATCCCGATCGATCGAGATTGGTATTGTGAATTTTCTTACACTTAAGTTACGACTAATTTGGATGATGATTTTTTTTAAATTGTTTTTCTTTATAACGTCCAATTATCATCATCATCATCAACATTGGGAGCCATCTTCAAAATTAAGTTTGGAGGTTAGAAGACAAAATTTGTTGCGGTCCCATGTAGCCTTTAACTCCGCTGGCATAACAAAGGTTTAACATTATGATCAATTGTGTCTGGCTTTACGGCAGCCTAAAGTTACCGAGGAAATGCTTGGCTTAGTTTAATAATATAAGTTCGAAAATAAATAAGCGAATAAAAGACTTCACCCGCCTTCAACTGCCGTTACATATACCAATTTGGTTATTATGTCGACAAACTTTGATAAGAATGTGATAGACCTATAGTCGTCACATTCCAGGACCCCTAAGTCTAATATACTTTTAATACCACAGAAGCGGGTAGAACTTGGCCACTTTAGGTGATTACCTGATTTCGTAATGCTTTTACTTTTCCAAAAGTCTGGTTTCACAAGATGTGTATGTTTGATAGGTGAAAAGAAATCCGTCAGCGCGGAAGTGAAGTCCCAATACGGCAAAGGCAAAAGCGCTTCGGTGGCGGTGGACGGAAGCGTCCAACACCAGGAATACAACCTCAACATCAAGGCCAACGCCCCGCAGGCGGAGAAGCTCAAGAAATTGGATATCAGCATTTTGACAAAGGTACGCTAGCTTGAAATTTAACTAGTACTAATCACGAGATGATTTAATAATCGTTTTAAAGATGCATATGAAACATATTAATGTAACGTTTTAGGTCTTAATTTTAAAAAATCAATTTTATTTTTTGTGTTATTGATCTATGTGATCTTTATGGGCATTTATCATAATTTCCCCAATCCCACAGAGGCCATCGCCTGACACCGTGTCGTCCGCGGTGGTGGTGGAGGCCGACGGTCGCGTGTACAAGTCTGAGTCGCTGGTGGTGTACTCCAAGACCAACCCCGTGGTAGACCTGAAGTACACCAGCCCCAGCCAGCCGCAGCAAAGCAGGTAACAGTCATTAAATAAATAAATGAATTTATAAAAGTTATAGATGTTGAAACGTTGAAAAAAATGACTACTTCAAGAAAGAACCCACTTGAGGTAGTCATAAAAGTATATATTTGAATATGAATAACGCAAAAACATCAAAAGTTACGAAGAAAAGTTTATTTGGCATAAATGTACAACAAAATACAAAAGAAGTACTTATAAAAACCAAGCCAAATAGCGCCTCAGTAATTACAACAACATCAGACACCACACTAAAGACGGTTGAATTAGGTCTTTTGTGCATATCTTTAACATACATATATAAGTACATACATATAATCACGACTATTATCTCCGAAGGGTTAATCAGAGACTATAGGCAATGAGGACGGCAAAAACAGCCCCTTACCATAGTCCACTTATTACCAAAAAGCGACTGGACATGTGCTCAGCGTGACAGGTAGTGAGCCCATCGCTGCTCTACGCTGTTGGACGTATGTGCAGTATTTAGTCCGTTATATGGCTTTTACGACACCCAAGGGAAGACGGGGTGGTAGTATTCTTTCACCGCATCGCGACACGGTTGAGGTTGAGTTGGTGTTACTTTAAGGTTTTTCAAAAGTTTATGCAACTTTTGAGAGCAAGCAAGCTTAGTTCGTGTTATTCTGTGGCGTAGTGCCATATATAACACAAAATACTACTACATACATAAATTGTTTAAGTACTACTTCTTCACACAACATAAGATACTAATATAGCATTCATACAAAAGTTACATCCAATAATAACTAATCTAAATCATCTAAATTGAACGTCGACATTATTTTAATTGTTAATTTAATACTTTGTTTTAATTTGTGTGTAATGTTTTTTCGTATGCCGTAAGGTGTATCATGGAGGCAACATTAAACCTGTAACTAAAACACCCTGTACTACTTACCTGTGGTAACGAAATGAATAAATGTTGATTAAGATTAATGATTACTTTTCTCTAGGCTCTTGGTCAAAGGCAACTCCATCAGTTCCAACCAATGCAAGCTCGAAATCAAGGTTGAGAACGTTCGCGATGTCTCCTTCGACATCGTTAGCGAAGGCCTCGTCCAAAAAGATAACGTCTACTTCAAGTTCGCCGCTAACTCCGAAAAATTCGGTCTGAAGAACTACAAGGTGGAAATCTCCAGCAAGGACTCCGGCAGCGACAGGCGTCTCGAGTTCAACGCTGTCAACGACAACAAAAACGTACTGAGTGGAAGGTAAACGAATAGAAATAGAAATATAAATCTTTATTGGTAGAACTGTCTAAAATAAAGTTCTTACATATAGTATCAACAGTTTACCAATTTCGGACATTCGGAATTCATACACATTAATTTATTACTGTCCTCAATTTTTTATTTTTTGCTTCTCTGACAATATGTCACATTTATATAGCTTCAGAAAAAATATGTTTAATCAAATCCTTAAAACAATATCATACAAAAGCTTCCCACGCAACCTTTTATTTACCTGGGTAATTTTCTTCTACAGCACATCCTTCATCAGCAAGCAAGAAGGTCCTAAGACCATCATCGAGGGCTCAGGCTCTGTGAAGGTCAAGGAAGAGCAGAAGACTGCCAACTTCAAGTACATCCGCACTCTCCTCACCGAAGGCAACGAACAAGGTGTTGAGGTGAGTCGAGGAAAACTGAGTGTACAATTCACAAATTGATTTTAAAATAAATATTGTAGGATTTCTTGATGATCAAATAAATCCTTTTAATGATATTACGACGATATTCTGTGATAAAAAGATTTGTCTTTATCAACCTTTTTCAAACTTCCGACTAGATTGAGTCCGCTTATCAAATAGACTATAAGCTCTTACTGATCAAACTGTTCTTCGCCAGACGTTCCTGAACGTTGCCATCGGCGACCGTAGCTACGTGGCCGAGTCGCGCGTCACCAACCTCGAGTACAAGACCTCGTACGTGTACTGCGAAGAGAAGAAGCAGTGCGCCAACGCGGAGCTGCACTCCAAGATCAACGTGCAAAGTGAGTTCATGATCATCGTTTTTTTTATCGTCGTCATCAGCTTATGAAGTGCTTTCAAGAGCGATCATTCACTACGCTAGCCTAATGCAATTAAGTAGGGATCCACCACATATAAATCCCTCCCCTCACGACTTCCACGATTCACGACACAGTTTACCGGAGCCGAGATCCAAGCGTTTAGAAGCGCTCTTGGATTCTCTTGGATATCTCGTTTTTCTAGGGTATGTTTGGCTCTGCGAGCGAGAAATATTAAATTATTTTCTTTTTACAGTGTAATGTTAAACAATTCAATAATAAATGAATCAATAGGCATAATAAGATGATTCTTAACTTAACATAAAGCTTAATTTAACTAACTAATCTTAACTTAACAGCTCTGAAAGCAACTGACTGAAAACTTCTCAGTTGGATTATACATTCAACGGCGATGAGCTGTGGTGACCTCATCGCCGCTAGCACGCTGTTATTTAGTGAAAGGTGGACTGTGACAACGCAGTGCTACTCATTCACTAGTCTCTGACTAACCCTTTGGGGATAAAAGCCGTGACTGTATCTATATATTAACATAAACTTCATTCCCCAGAGCCTGGCGTGATCTCGCACGTGCTTAGCGTAGTCTTCGACCTGCGCAAGCTGGGCATCGCTCCTGAGCTGGGTCTGGAGGCCCGCAGCGAGGCGGCCGAGGGTCGTCTGCCGCAGCACAGCCTGGACCTGCACGTGGACAAGGACGGCCGCAGGTATCACCTGCAGGTCTACAGCAAGCCGGTGCATGGACGTGAGTATTTTGGCTGTGTATGGCGGAAGAATGAAACATGAATATTTTCAGTCTGAGTTAGCCAAAAACCGCGCGCAAGCATTGTCCGCTTTTGTTTTAACTGAAGACATCGTTTAGGTTTTCACTTTTATAAAATACAGAACAAAAAGAACTAGGTAATTTAGATTTGATTGAACATTATTTTAGTTCAAATGTTGTATCAGGAATATATCTTAGGTTTCTTCACTAGGCTTCTTAAGTATGAGGAATATAATTTGGGTACATTTCTTCACCAGGTTTCTTACCTAAGTATCAGGAATAAGTATATCTTAGGTATCTTTCTTCGACCTCTTAAGTATCAGGAATATAATCTGGGATCCTTCTTCACCAGGCTTCCCCGCCGGCATCACGGTGACCCTCCCTACGCGCGTGTTGGCCCTGGAGTCCGTGGTGGCTTACCCCACCGACAAGGCGCTGCCTTTCCCGATTAAAGCTGAGCTGGTACTCCACCCGGACAAGAACAAGCCCTCCCACAAGTCCGCGGCGCGCTTCGTCGTCGACGTCACTGGAACTGAGCAAGAGCACACCGCCTTCGCAGAGTTCGGATTCAGCCACCCCAAATTGGGCAAGGTATGTGTTGGACTTTTGATACTTAGATAATTTTGGTAGGTAATTAAATTTTAACCTTTATTTTATATATATTTCATCTATTTAGTATTTATGAATTTTGCATATGTACATTATTATAAAGCAATATACAAGTACCTACTAAGGTTAACATGACCCAGTAAAGTATTGCAATTGCAAATGTCAATCATAACAAAGTTACGCTACACAGATTAAACATATTACAACGTTCATGATCTATAAAGTGACTTCCGTCTGACCTCCGTTGTTGAGGTTTGAGGTTCGGGGTTCAATTCCTGGTTGGGTCCATTTAGAAATACTTAACTGTTTCTCTATTTTAATTTTTCATGTATAATAAGTATGCTGAATATTTTAACTAGTTTACCTATTCAAAGTACTAAGTTTCTAAAAGAAGCTTAATTGTCCTAGATAATAAAAAAGAGTGGTTTACCACTCTCACACTGATTTATTATGATGTTTTGTAATCAAGTTCTGAAACTGACCAATTTTGACGTTTTTATTTTGTAGGAAGCTCTCCTGAAAGTTCGCGCTAAACTGAACCACCAAGATAAGGACGGATTCAAATACGAATCCGGCGCAACCATCTCCCACCCCAGTCTTGGAGCTGTAAGTGAAGCTTTACATAACATCTTTGTCTCTTCTCGGATTCGTTAATAGTCTTTCTGTAACTTTTTAACATCGTCAATGCCATTGATATCCCTTTCCACAATTAATAATTATTATCATCTGCATCACAGGACCGCGAGAGCAAGCTGTTGGTAGAATTGAACCCTACTCACGTCAAACTTTACGTAAGTATTTTATTTTCTTGACATAAAATCTGTCCTTTTATTACAATAACTCATAAAACTTAAACATAACCTTAAATATAGACTTTTTGGCATTTTTTTTATTTTAAATGTTTGATTTTATTATTTTTATTCTCTTTCACAAATTTTAATTTAATTTATATAAATTGTTGTTACTAATATGATCCTAAGTTAGTCTTAATAAATCCATTTAAAAAAATCAAATGACTGTAAAATTTAAACATACAACCGACATTCTAAAACCATAATGCGTCTCCACAGCTGGAAACGCCCGTAGTGAAAGTCATCGATCTGGAGGGCACCGCGACCGTGAAGGAGAACCTCCAGCAGGGCAGCCTCCGCTTCAGCCTGCTCGAGGGAAAACCAGTACAGGTCACCGCCCTGGTCAAGGACTACCAGTACTACGAGTTCACCACAGGTTATAGCGGTGATTATTTATACAGTGGGCTGTGTGGTGACAGCTCATTTTTAAAAGAATACTACCTACCAACTACTTTTCTTGGGAGTAGTAAAAGGCGACTAAGGGATTGAAGCTCATACAAACATCCAACAGTTTAAAGCGGGGATGGGCTCACCACCTATCACGCTGAGCATATGTGCAGTTGCTGTTTGGTGAAACGTGGACAGTGGCTGTGCGCTGTTTTCGCAGTCCTAGTATGTATTTATTTTTCTATAGTTTTAAGCTTTGAGGCTTTGACATTTGATACTGGCGAATGTTTTATGCTTACCAGCCTTAGATATTAACAAAATCTAAGTTAAAAGCACGCCTTCGTTCTAACAAGACTACCGTTATCTCGAAAACCGAATAGTACAATATTACAAAATAGTGGGGCAAAAGAATCATCGTCAGTTAATAAACTTCCCACTGCTGGTCACAGGCCTTCCCACGCGTGGGAAGTGAGTAAAGAATCAAAGTAATTTTATACAAGTTTTATATAAGAAAAACACCAATGACAGTGATGCGAAGTAAAACACTAGCAACCTCTAAATTATTCGGCTCTTGAATCGAATCATGCTCTCTTAGATACCGAATCCTTGCAGCTTGAACGATTTTGATCTTAGTTTGTTAATGCAATTTTTTAACAAAAGAAAGTCTATGGGCTGCAGTGGCCGGTTTTTTTAAGCTCGTTTGTTAGGTCATCATCATAAGCATATAAACGTTCCTTTGCTGGACACAGTCTTCCTAGATAGACAACATCATATGAAGAGATTAGGGCATAAAAACCCACCACGCTGGCCCAATGCGGTGAGATAGCATGATCGCTCAAAATTTTCAATCTTTTTAAGAATTCGTAATATTTAATTTAACGCGTAAAGAACCTCGAAGATAACGTAACGTTGAAAAAAATTACTACTGCAGGTGAAATCGAACCCACAACTTTCGCAACGCAGCCGCAACGAATTCTCACCTGTGGTAGTATTTTTTCCACGTTTCATTATTCTTTATGAACATTCGTTTAACCGCCCCAACTTCTTTCAGACGAGTCGGACCGCAAGCTGTCCATCGTGGGCCACCTGGAGCCAGAGAAGCGAGTTGACATCAGCGCCGACATCATCCTCGGCGGCGACAAGAAGAACATCGTCCACGGTGCCCTGTTTCTCCAAGACAACCTGGTGAAGAGCGACTACGGCATCTCCAAGGAGAACTTCAACTACTTTGTGGTGAGTTTGCTGTTTGTCATCTTTCTTGGCATAATTGTTTAATCCGAAACACCCCGGTGGCCAAGTGAGAGCTAAGCCTGATAACCAGAGTTCCAGGGTTCAATTCTCGGGTCGGACAGGTATATTTCGAATTTTTAAATGCAAAACCCAGGTTTGTAATCACCAACCCGTTAGCCGACAGGAAACGTGGTTATTAAACCTTTACTTTAGGCTGTACTATATTTTTTATCTCTCTATAGGTAAGTAGAAAGTAATGTTTAACTTTTAAAGATGATATAACATCTTTGAATAACGAACCTCGACGTAGCGTTATTGGTACTTATATGCACCACACCCTTTGGCTTGCATCTCACCTGATGGTAACGATAAGGTCGAAGATATAAGCTTTAGTCCTCACCCAGAGACCTTAGATATCTGACAGATTATGGATCTTTCAATGATTCTGCTTCTCACCACATTTCTAATTTCCAGAATGCTTTGAAGAAGGACTTGGACACTCTCGAACACCGCGTTACGGAACTGGGAGAGAAGGCCAGCAAAGACTTCAAGGCCACGCTCCAGCGTGTGCAACCGACCTACCAGAAGCTCGAGAAAGCCTACAAAGAGGACATTGAGAAGCTCTATAACGAAATCGCCAACGACAAAGTACTGAAGGAGATCTCCGAAGTACTGTAAGTAGAGCTGTAAATCGCAAACACACAAATAAAGTCTGGTCAAATACCTTTTTATTTTTGTATTCATATAATATAAAACGATCATGAAACACCATTTATAAGATTGAGAAAAGTCACACGTACAATTTAATAGTTTTAAAAATGACTTTTAAAGTCTCTTACTGAGTCGGCGATTAATGATACTTTACAAACTTCCATCAGGAGGGTCGTATGGCAGATTGCCACTTTAGAGGCACTGAATTTAGTGGTAGTGAATGTAAAATGTAATTGTTTCCCACAGAGACCACATCGTCAAATACTTGGCTAAGATCATCGATGAAGTCCTCCAGACGACGTCGCCCCTGCTGGACAGGATCAAGGCTACCGTAGTAGAGATTGTCAACAAGGTCGAAGAGTTGTACAAGAAACAGGTAAGTCATTTGTTATACAATTTTTTTTGTATGTTTCATACTAAAAACAAAAAAGTCGAAAGAAAACTTAATGGGCATCATGTTTATCAAGTACCACGTAGATAGCGTTAAACTTCAAATTCCATTCATCATAGTTTTCTCATATGAGGGTTTACGCATTTCGGTTTCCCATACAAACTTCTAAGTCGAAATTTTTATAAACCAATAAGCCAATTTTAATTAAACTTTGAATACTAGAGTAAAATACAGGGATCGAAGTAGTTGAAAACATTTTTAAAAATCGTTTATTTAACTGAGTTATTGCGATTTTAAACTTTCTATAGTGGACTTTAAATCGCAATTACTCAGCTAACTTAACGTTTTTTAAAAATATTTTTAACAAACTATTTAGATACCTGTGTTTTACTTTAGCATGCAAAGTTTCATTAAAATTGGCTTATTGATAAATGATAATTAATGATTGATAAACCCTCTTATAATATTATAAGTACCAATATTTAAATTAAAATACAATAGCAGATAAAATAATTTTAATGCCTTACCAGGGTTCACGTTATGAGCAACACAAGAATTTGTCTGAATAAGTTTTAAGCCGATAGCTATCTACAATTTGCATTTCAACCCCTTTCTTCTCCATCAGCTCGAAGGTCAGCTCAAGCAGCTATACGTGACCGTGGCCGCCATCATCAAGGAGTACTTCGACGGGCTTTTGGACGTCGTGGCGCACTTCGCCGCCCTGGTATCAGACTTCTTCGAGAAGCACAAGGCTGAGCTGCAGGAGCTCACCAACACCATTGCTGAGATCTTCAAAGGTGAGTGGAAATAACTTCATCATCATCACTCATCGTCATATTATAATAAGATTTATTGCTGAACTCTGGCCTACCCACATGAACAAGTAGTTTTCTTTATATCGCAACACTACGTTACGGGTTATTCTGAACTCAAACCATCCAATTACGAGTAAATATTAGCAGAATTTTTTTTGAACCATGTTTCTTGTTAACTTTGTGAATTATTTCGGCTGGGAATCGTACAACTATGCAGAAATGAATCACGTTATCAACTATTCTAAAGTTAGTGGCCAAGATAGTTTAAAAAAGTTCTTATACGAAATTATTCCTTTTTTGGAAAACTGATTTTGACCCTTTTTAGATTACCCTTACAAAACCAACTTCATTACTTATTTATAAATTTTCTTCCTATTTCTGTGTTTTTTACTAATAATTGGCTTGTCTTCCCTCCAGACTTGACCCGCCTCGTGGTGGCCCAGCTGAAGGAGTTCCGTGTTAAGGCCGGCGCTTTCATCGAGGACCTCAGCAAGCAGATCAAGGAATTGCCCATCTTCGAACTGATCAAGGAGAAGGTAATTCATATCTTCGTAATATTAGTTACCCATCTAAAGTCTTATTATGTTTTGAATGTAACTGGATGGCAACCATCATACTACCTATTTCTGTGTTCTGGTACTACGTCCAGTAAAGTAAAAGGCACATAAATTCCCTTCTACCTATGATATAGGGTCCTTCAAACGAGGCATGAAGAGGAACTTTATGAGCCGGCAGAGTGAGGGTGACTGATGCTATACGCCTTTACGCTACACCGATTGTCCTCGCGCCTGGACTCCACTTTCCAGGAGTACTTCCCACATATAAAATGAGGCGCTTCCACTTAACATCAGGTGGAGTGGAGTCATTTGCTGGGTTTAATATAAAAAATGGCATAAAAAAATAGGTATTGAAATGTCAGGACTTCGGTGGATGCTTTCCATCAGGCAGTTCAGTGACGTCAAGAAAAAGTGTGTGAAATTAAGTGCTCACAGCTCATTGTCTTCACAGTACAAGGAGCTGGCCGTCCCTGACGTACTCCTGGACATCGGCCTGAAGCTGCACCAGGCCGTGCAACAGCTGCTGCCCACGCAAGAGGCCAAGGACTTCTCCACCGCGCTTTACAACTACCTTGAGAAGGTATGTGACGGATTTCCTTTCTGAACACATTTATTTATTTATTTTTATTTATTTATTTATTAGGGAAACAAACAATTACGTAACTATACAATTTCAAAATATACATAGAACACAAATCAGCAAAGTTTATACAAAAAAAAACAATCACATAAGTACGTATCAATAACATGCGCAAGAATTCAATTCAATAGTAATAATGTATATAAATTAAATTTGATTAAATTACAATTATAAAAAAGCAATTAATTGATTAAAAAAATACAAGATTACTTATAAAAATATAGGTACCAAATTAAAACAATAACTAATAAAATTACTTACTTCAAAAATAAATTAAAAATTTTAGAATAAATTAAAGTAAATTAAAGTTACTAATTCAAACCTTAAAAAATTGGCTAATAAATTTCTGAGTACAACAAATCTCTTATAATTGTTAACTAAATATCGTTACATGCTTACAATTAAATAGATCAACCTCAATGAATGACTTATTATACATGGTACAGGATCTAAAAAGAAAAGTATTACTTACGTAATTGGTTTTAGCCAAAGGTATCGAAAACAGTTTCAGAGAACGAGAACTTGTCCGAGGGCATCTCAAAAAGATATTCTCAAGAAGAAATGGAGAATCAGCGTTATTATTTAAGATCTTATAAAGGAAGATTTGATCTCTCTCCGTACGACGATGTTTTAGTGAATGGGAATAAGGAACTGATTGGTTAAAACGCAAAGCTTTTAAATTAAGGTGCTTAACCATTTTATTCTGGATCTTCTCAATAGCATCAATATAAATTTGATATTGAGGATTCCATACCGTCGATGCATATTCCAAAACGGAACGCACATAGGCGTTAAACAATAGTGTAAGCGTGGAGCACTGTTTAAAATCTTTGCTAGTCCTAAGCACAAATCCAAGCATCCGGAAAGCATTAGTTGTAATATGGTGTCTATATGTCTATTAAAAGATAACTTACAGTCTAGATAAACTCCTAAGTCTCTCAACTCGGTCACTCTCTCAATGGGTTCATTATTTATATGATAGTCAAATTTAATCGGATTAGGTTTACGGGTAAACGAGATAGTATTACATTTTATTGAATTGAGCAGGAGATGATTTTTATTGCAATACACTAAGAGGTCATTAAGATCATTTTGAAGCAAAGCAGTCAGAGGATGAATTAATATTTCTAAAGATTTTCATATCATCGGAATAAATTAGAACTTCTGAATGCTTCAATGCAGTAAATACGTCATTAATAAATATGCTAAAGAGAAGTGGACCCAGATGAGAGCCCTGAGGAACTCCTGATGGCACAGGGACAAACGATGAACAGAAGCCCTTAATTGTAACAGCCTGACTTCTCTCTCTTAAGTAGGACTCAAGCCAACGCAATAAGTCCCCGTGTATACCGATTCCACCAAGTTTCTGTATCAATATGTCATGTGAAATTTTATCAAATGCCTTGGAGTAATCCGTATACACTACATCGACCTGAAAACCATCATTCATTAAAGTTGCCACCCTATGGACAAACTCACAGAGATTAGTTTCAGTGGATCTCCGATCAATTAAGCCATGTTGCTGATTAATGATTAAGGGTCTTATGAAAGGAAAAATATTATCGTAAATGATTTTCTCAAACATCTTTGGAATTGTGCTTATTTTAGAAATTGGTCTACAGTTTTCTATGTTATGCCTATCACCAGATTTAAATACGGGGATGACCTGACACCTCTTCCAAATTTGAGGCATTTTACCATTCTTTAAAGATAAATTAAACAGACAAAACAGAGGGAACGCGAGACAGCGATGACACGATTTTAAAAATACGGGAGGAACCCCATCCGGTCCGCAACCCTTAGCAATATCAAGATTTTTGAGATATTTCTCAACTAAGGCAACCGACAACTCAACGGATCCGTTGGATGTTTCAAGGATCCTAGTACTTGCTGTGACCCGAGGTAAGCACGCAGAAGATGATGTAGGAGGCTCAAAAACAGATTGAAAGTAGTCATTAAATAATTTACTTATCTCCACACCATTGTTGCCAACACTACTTCTCAAAAACATGGTGTCTGGTAATTCACAGGTAGACTTTTTAGACTTAACAAATGACCAAAAATGCTTGCTATTCGTTTTTATTTTCATTTCAGCGTTCATAATAAATCTGTCATAGCACTCACGCTGTACTCTCTTCTGTCGATCACGTAAGAGACAAAAAACGTCGAAATCATTTCGCTACTTTACTGTACTGTACTTTAACTTTTCGTTAATGATTTTAATAAGAGCGCGTGAATACTAGGGAGGGTACCGAGTATCATATTTGAATGTCTTAACAGGTACCTTGTCTATTGCATCATAAAAAATAGTGATAGCAACATCTATGTCAGTAGATTCATGAAGATCTTTTCAATCAATAGAGTTTAGTTTGACGACCTCCTTGGTCGAGTGGTTTGTACACCGGTTTTCATGGTGTCGCCATCTCTGAGGTCCCGGGTTCGATCCCCGGTCGGGTCAATTTAGAAATTATTGTTTATCTAAATTGTCTCGGGTCTGGGTGTTTTCTATGTATAATAAGTATGTATTTAAGTATTTTAAGTATGTTTATCCGTTGTCTAGTAACCATTTAACGAGTTTCGTAATGAAGCTTCTCTTGGGCTAGACAATTGGTGTGAGTGTAGGAAAGTTTATTTATTTATTTATTTATTTATTTAGTTCATTGTTTATAACTTCATAGTCAGCGGCACGGTATATTCGTACGGTTCGCGGTACAGGACGAAGTTCCCGGGGTAAAAACGAGCGCACACACACAATCAATGCAAGATGGTGGGCATCTTCATCAACTAAAGGCTCCTTACACTTGGAGACCACACATTCACATCTGCTTATTACCAGATCCAACAGTCTCTCATTGGAATTGCGAATACTGTTGTATTGTTTGAGATCTGTAAAACTTAAGAAGCTATGTAAAGCTTGAACGATAATGTCTCCATTGTAGCTAGAATTGCTAATATTCATTGCAGAACCGATAGGAGACCACTGAGCCGATGATATATTAAAATCTACCAAAATTAAGTAATGATCGTAAGGATTGTTAATAACCGTGTCAGAAAGAGATTCGAAGAAGTTGCACAAACACTCAAAGTGTAAACGGCAATGGGAGAAGTAACAACAATAAACGTGAAGTAGTTCTGCCTTGGAACGTAAATCAAATTGAATCGATATCGATATTATCTCAGCAGCTGAGCCAGGCATAGTTAATATGCTAGATGAGAGGACCGAGAGGTGACGACGCACCGCTATGAGCACTCCTCCGCCGAGACGAACACCATGCGAACCGTAGTCGCAATCGCACCTATATATATTATAGCGAGTGTCAAAGAGTTCCATATCATAAATACCTGGTAAAAGCCACGTTTCGCTTAAACAGATAATGTCGAAGTCAGCCTGCATCATGTTACGAAAGAATATATCTGTTTTCGTACGTAAACCACGGACATTTTGGTAATAGACAGATATATCACCAAATAGAGCCATTTCCATTTTATCACTAAATGAAAAGATATAACACTCAAAAAGCACATCCACGTTAGGGTCAGAAGACACGTAAAAATATTCATATTCACATATTCCGTTTTGCTCTTGTGCAGTTTTTTACAAGAGCAAGGTTACTTTTGGTTCCAGTGCAAGATCCTTTTTTTTAAAATGAAATGAAAAAATGACGTGAGACAATAAAATTATGAATTATGAAAATTGGCGACATCGTGTCCTTCTTCTCAAAATGGTATAATAAAGTGCATTGTGTATACTACCCACTTACATAATGTCTGACAATCTTCCGAATTCCGCAGAAACGCCTCCACGAGAAGGTGGACGAGAACGCGGAGCTGCGTGCGCTGTACCAGAAGCTGACCAAGGCGGTGGCGTCGCTGGCGCAGTTCGTGCGCGCCGAGCTCGCGCGCCTCAACGTGCCCGGCCTCGCCAGCATCAACCCGGTACATACATATATATATTCACGACTATTATCCCCCAAAGGTTAGTCAGATACCAAGCAATGTGGACAATGACCACATGTGGTGAGCCCATCGCAGCTCTATGATGTTGGATGTATGTGCAGTGGTTCCGTTAATCGCCATTTACGACACCCAAGGGAAGTGATGGGGCTTTAGTATTCTTAAACTATATAAAAATATTAAAATTTAGCAATTTTTAATAAATGAAAGAAATATAAAAAATCAATCAGCAAATGATGAATTAATTGTCAAACCATTACATTAATACTTGTTCCGTTTCTTACTTGTACATCCTCTTCCAGTTCTCGCTGTTCTCGTCGCCCGGCCAGCTGGGTTCCTTGCCCACCCTCGGCAACAGCCCTCCATCGGTCAGCCTCCTGAACCAACTCATCAACGGCGACATCGAAGACCCTCAGCGTCTGCTCAGCGCTTACAGGCCGCGCAGCCTGAACCCGCTCGACGAGTTCCCGGCTAAGCGTACGTTGAAATACTTTTCCACTGAAATCAAGATGTTTTGTAATAGGTATATAATTCCGCAACCCAGTCAAGTACGAATTACAATTTTATGTGCGGAAGCACAGGAAACTGCCTCATTAATTGCGTAAAAAACAGCTAATCCATAATTCACCCCAGCACATTGTTAGAGGCGTACCTACACTGCGTCTTCCGGTGCACGGTCGCCACTTAACCGTTCTGCCTTTTTGAAGCTGCATCATTATTTTAATTGGTCCTATTTGTCATAGCAATGTTACAGTATTAAGTTTAGAAATTAAGCCAAATATAATATACCACGTTTTGACTTTGATTCTACTAACGTAACAATTGATTGGTTTCCCCAGTTCGCGCGGTGGTGGTGAACGGCCAGCACATCTTCACGTTCGACGGGCGCCACCTGACGTTCCCAGGCACCTGCCGCTACATTCTCGCGCATGACTTCGTCGACAGGAACTTCACGCTGGTGCTGCAGCTGCAGGCGGGTGCGCCTAAAGTGCTCGCCTTGGTCGACAAGAGCGGAACCACCATTGAGCTGAAGGACAACGGACAGGTGAGGACTTCATTTTGTTTTATGTTCTTTTTTCGGTGTTGCAATTCGATCTAGATCTATCTTGACGACCTTGTGATGTTCCGATAACATAATACGTTCGCAATAAAATCGGCATTAAAATGAACATAGATTAGGTACTTTATTATCAACTGATCACTGATACTTGTAAAAAATTAACATTTTTTTTCTATCGGTCAAATATAGCCCGTACGTCAGCAATTTTTTCTAAGAACGTTAGGGTTTTGGAAATTCCCAGATGATAACTGGAAATATTTAAGCACCTTTTTCATAACTATGTTAAGCTATACACTGTTCTAATTTTCAACTCTGGATTACTTAAGTTTATTATACTTTGTTTTTCTTGTAGTGTTGTGCATAATGTGAAATAATATATGTATACATCAAGTGTTTCATTATATTCCTCGCCACCAGGTGACCGTGGACGGGCACGCGCACGGCTACCCCGTCCTCCACAAGGATGTCTACGCGTTCAAGGAGCCCAATGGCGAAGTCGGCCTCGGCTCCAAGTCCGGCGTCTTGGTTAAGTGCACATCCCACAAGTTTGAGGTGAGATTTAACATCGTTATCTACAACATCATCATCGACGTCATTGCCGTCATCATCAATAGAATTATCATCGTTATCTCAGCCTATGCAGTTAGAGAATTTCATATGAATAATTTTAAATAGGAGGTTGAACTATGGTCAAATCTTAAAAGTGTAAGTCAAAAGTATCATTAGTCTATAGACTTCCTACTGTTGAGCTTAGAGCTTCTTACATGAACTTTAGAGAGACCATTACCATAACCCAACTCATAGTTATTAGGTATCGATGACTGCAGCTATCTGATATAACAACCGGAGCCAACAGTTGGAAGTACCTTCCAAAGCACGGAGGAGTTCGTGATATTTGATAAAACTGATGAAAGATGACAGAATACTGGCTTGTTTTTGGGGCTGATATTTGAGAAAGTATTCAACAATGTTAAATTAGGGAATGTTTTGTCAGTGCAATTTTTTATACATTTCACTATTGTGCGCCAACCATCTGACAATAATATCATCTATATAGATAATTAATTTAGAAACGATTTTGAGTGTATACCTAGGTAAATTATTATTGTGATACAAAGAAATCTAAACAACTTTCCGTTTGCAGTCTTGCTACATCGAAGTGTCGGGCTTCTACCTGGGCAAACTGCGCGGCCTCCTCGGGGACGGTAACAACGAGCCCTTCGACGACTTCAGGCTGCCCAACGGAAAGGTACGGTCCCAGAAGTTGAAGACATATTAGAAACTGTGACATTTGCCCGCGACTTGTACGTGTGTATTCATTATCATTCTAGAACTGGATAAAAAATACAAAAAATGAAGTCATAATATTTTTATAACATGAGGCGCTTTTGAATCCATATTAAAGTATTCTTTCCTTTTGTTTATCGGATAATAAGCAGTTAGGACTTCACACCTCAACTATGACAAACAAACTAACGCTAACAGTGATGTTATTTGCTATATAATATTCTATAATAAATTTATAAATAAGTATGAAAGAAATTTTAAAAAACTAAGTGTTAAACCGTATTAATATTCTTCGTGAATACAGATCAGCGCATCAGAGAGCGAGTTCGGCAACGCGTACCGCCTGGCGTCCAGCTGTGCGCAGGTGAAGACGCCCGAGCACTCCCACCACCAGATGCACGGCGCGCTGCCCAGCGCCTGCGAGCAGGTGTTCGGCGCTGCATCGCCGCTGCGACCGCTGGCTCTGTTCCTGGATGTGCTTCCCTTCAGGTAAGTAAGCTGCCCGCTGAGAGACTATGACTCTGTTGTTATAATAAGAAAATAAACATTAGCAATAACACAAGAGACTAGGCAATGAGGATTGCAGTCTACGACACACCGAATTACAACTGCACATGTGCGCAGCGTGATAGGTGGTCCATTGCCCATATAAGCTGTTGGATGTATGAGCCATCTTTAGTCCGTTAGTCGCCTTTTACGACACCTAAGGAAAGAGAATTGGAAGTATTCGTTTTATGAGCCGCCACACAACAGCTCCTGAGTTATTATCACGTGTCTCACATCCGCTCTAAACTTAACTGGCTCCCTATTCGCCGGCGCAGGGACTTACATGCTCTTACGCTCCTTTATTCTATACTTTTCTTTCCAACTACTCCGCCTTATCTTAAAGACTACTTTTCCTTTTCCTTCTATTCCTCAACTTTACATTGTACCTTGCGTTCTTCTTCTAACCTTTCTTTAAACATCCCTCAACACGCTACCGACTTCTTTTCCTATTCCTTTACTGTCCACGCTGTCTGCCTTGTAAATAATATTAATATTAATGTGTTCCTTAACAGACAAGCATGCGTGCACGCCGCGACGGGCGCCGACGCGCTGGCGCAGGCGTGCGACCTGGGCCGCGGCTACGTGTCTCTGGCGGTGAACGGCCTGCTGCCCGCCTTCCTGCCCCAGGCCTGCGTACAATGCAAGGACGCTGATAAACCCAGAAATGTTGGAGACTCCTACGAGCTCAAGCTGCCCAACAAGCAGGCCGATATCGTCGTCACCGTTGAAACTACCATTGTGAGTGACAGTTTTTGTGCTGTTCAATTTTTGTTCCACAGCCGGCCAGTAGGTAAGGCAGAAAATCCCTTATCTTAATCTAAGGCCGGAGTCATAGTTATAACCGCGAAACACCGCGTCTAGGATGGCATGTTAAAGATGCCTATATTAAAAGAATGTTTATATATGACTTATGATTTGCTCTGTAAATAAAACACTTAATTTTTTACTTACTTTGAAATTGTCTACTTGGACGCTAGTGTCATAACTTCACTAAACTTTTCAGAGCAACGAGAAAGCCTTCAAGACCCTGGTGGTGCCGCTGGTCTCCCAGCTGGTGGACAACCTTAAGAGCAAGAAGATAACCGACATCAAGGTGTACCTCGTCGGCGTGACCTCAGAGTTCCCCTACCCGATCGTTTACGACGCTGATTGTAAGCAGTTCTTTAATTTGAATTTTTCTAGTAACTACTATTCGCCATACATTTAACGGCCTCTGTAGTCTAGTGATAAGATAACCGGTTTCAGACACAGAGGTTCCAGGTTTGTTTCCCTTTTAGGGATACATTTTTGAACTGAGATGAGATTGAAGGGTAGTTACTAGGTTGTCATAATTCTTATAAACTATTATACCAACGTCTTTTTCTGTTTTTTTTTAAATTTATGTGGTGATCAAATGAATTATAGAGTTTAAAAAACCTCTTTTTCTTTCAGTGAAACTAAAGAACGCAAAGGTCCGATTCACCGACAAGAGCCGCTACCAAGTGACGCCGCTGATCAAATCTGGCTGCGAGCAAGCTGACAAGGCCTACCAGGTGGTTGCTAACTTGGTAGACACCCTCAGGGATGTACTTGGTAAGTAAACATACATATTATAATATTCTCTCGTCTGTAAGAAAAATTGTGTCTGGTTTTAAAGCAGTTGACAGCTAAGGTATACTGGTTGGTAGAATGAAATGACTACCATCTTACGACTATAACCGGGAACAACGGCGTTAAGTGCCTTCCGAAGCACGGAAGAGCTCAAGATTTTATAAATTTGGTCACCCATCCAATGACCCGGCATTACGAAAGTTACTTAACTGGCAAGATCGTCAACCGAACTCCTTAGCTGCTGCGTCATCACGCTCCTCGCATTTCTATATTAAGAGCTTGAAGAAGAAGTAACAAAAAGCAGCATGAAGTGTGTGGCCAACTACTTAGCCTCAGCAAATGCTACAGCGACAAGGCTGCCGCCGTAACGCTGATATTCTGGTAGGGACTAATTGGTGATGACATGGTTGTCATCACCATCAGCGACAATATGTAATATCAGCGACGACAGACTGACAAAAAAGATACAGTCTGTGAAACGCTTTGTACAAAATGATGAATGTGTTAACCTAGTTGTGGTGTCCCAGGGGCTAACAACGTGAACGCCGGCTACAACTCGCTGGTGAAGCTGCCGCTGCGGCCCGGCGCCGTCAAGCACACCATCCACACCGTCAGCGAGCACTGCAAGGGAGAACTCTTCCTGGTGAGCTTCTACATTAATGACTATTATCCCCGAAGAGTTAGTCAGAGACTGGGCAATGAGGACCGCAGAAGCAGTCCAGGGCACACTAAATTACAACTGCACATACCTATACTTAGCCTGATACATGGTGAGCTCATCGCCGTGGTGAGCATCTGTAGAACAATATCTAGTATTTTGGGACCTTCAGGCATCGTTTTTATTTGCTAGGGGACGAGTTCCACGACACGTGTCGCCAGATATCATGCGACATGACAACCAACAGACACATGCATAGTAGACACCTCAGAACAATAACTGTTCTGAAGTAGACACTCTTGTAAATTCAACTCTGTGACAGAACTGTTCGAAACTAATTATTTTGTCCTAATTAAGATGAAATGTAACCTTTATTTTTCTATACAAACGCATCCCTCAGTTATCTCACCAATTTATGATAGTCATGGAGTGGATACTAGACCTCGATTTCGACTATGCTGCCTCTTTCGAACAACATTCGGGGAGGTTCGAGGAAGCGCATCAGTAATAAGTACTTCTGTTGGTACTTAATACAGAATAGAAGACCTCTCTTTTATTCTGTAGTTCTAAGAAACCCCCCACACTGGCGTCTTTCGAGCGTCAGCGTGATGCATGGACGCCGGCTGCATGCCGGCGTCCATGCAGCGTGCGGCGTCCATGACGCCGACGTCGAAAGACGCCAGTGTGGGGGTCTCTTAACCTTCTTTAGTAATGTGTCACAGCAACGGTAATTTAAACTAAATAAAGTAATCTTTACAACTGATGGTTATTGGCATAATCACCATCTCTCTCTCTCTCTCTCACACACTCTCCTGCTGAATGCTACCCGGTTATCACAAATTCGAGCTTTGCATCAAAAAATTCGATACAGAACAGAGTTGAACAGTTTAACAAATATATATATATATATATATATATACGAGTATATATTGATGAATAATGTTTCGTCCCCAGCTGGAAGCAATCCGCTCCGTGGCATACAGCGTGTACCTGAAAGAGACGGCGCACTCACAGTCCATCGTAGCGCTCACGCCAGACCTCAAGGTCGGCAGCGGCAAGAACCCGGCTCAAATCGTCGGTGAGTTCACTTGGAAGCCCCTCATTGTTCAAAGAATAGGTTTTCTTATTGAAAGAACAGGTCAAAATCCCTAAACTGAAGAGCTTGTTTGAAAACTGTTATATGAGTAAAAGAAGAGAAATATAAGTTTGTCAGAAACGTAGCAAATAGCCTGCTTCCCGGAGGGGTAGGCACTAGGCAGAGCCCACAGCTTCCATTTTCTACGATCCTAACACCACATGTTTAGTTCAAAAGTACTTTTATATTTTTTCTTAAATTAATTTAATGTTCTTGGTTCATGTATCGTTTTATTACAACAAAATCCAATGAGTTTTGTCGACTTGGAAGGAACTGGCTTTTGTAACACAAGGAATTTTTTTCAAAAGCCTACGTTAATATGTAAATTTGTGACTATTGCAATAAACGTTTTTTTATTTTTTTCATTTTCACATTCTTTGTCTCATTTATTATCAACGTTCTCCATATTATTTTAAAATAATTATCATTGTATCAATAAAGATTGGTGTTTTTAACCAACCGATGGCATAGTGACTTCCATGAACCGGAGCTAATCGGTAGCCTATTATGAAAAAATATCAAGAATATTGCACATATTTTAAATTTTGTCTTGTGTGGCAGGTTTCACGGAACACTCAGTGCTGTTCTTGGGCGACAAGAAACTGGGCAAGGACTCCGAAGCTCTCCGCTCCACGCTGGAAGTACAGGACGACGCATGCAATGACTTCGTTGAGTCGGTAAGTTCCATAAAAATGACGCAATAAATCTCGTTGTTTATCGAAATCCGTAGTGCCAGCTGAACGAACATGTCTTAGAAGACTGAACTGAATGTCGAATTTTATTTTCGTAGGATAAAACAGTACAAACTACTTTAAAATCTTCCTAGTCTAATATGTCCCAGACCCAGAAATAGTTCCTTAGATACTTATCAAATCATTACCTCAAGTTTTTTACCAATTCGGTGTAGGCTTCAAACCGCCATTTCGTTGCTTCAACAATAAAACAAGTATTCAAACCAATTCTTTCAGACCGGTGGTTACGTGTTCTCGTCGAGCAACTACGAAGCACTGAACGCTGGTGAACAGAAGCAGTTCCTGCAGACGGCCGCCAACGCCGTGACGCAGCAGTTGCTGGGCCACGCGCTGGTGCAGGACTGTACTTGCACATACGTGGATGCGCTGCGCGTGAGCTCGTTGTGCGTCAACAAGGAGAGCAAGGAAGTCGTAAGTCGTTTTTTTATTATTAGTAATGCGCCTATAACACATTAATATTAGTCCTGTTAAAACACCCTGTAATCTAAAATAACTGTATAGGAGTGGGTTCACGTGGGTTAACGGAGCTATGGGGTTTGAAACACGATTGCTCGCGTTCAACCCGAGCGTCTATCCGTTCGGCTGCCGACGACGACGCGACGCGTCGAATCGATCTGCACAATGCATTATATCAGTTACCCCCCGATCGCTTGACTCTGAAGTTAACTATTGTTCTTTGTATTTTAAGATGTATTTCTATTCTACATTAGGCGCTTGGCCTTTATTTTACATCTTAAGTAATCATAAAGCCGAAAATTTACAAAATTGTCGAGGAAAGATGTGTGCCGAGTAGTTCGAATTGACAAAGAAGTGGCCAAAAGGATGTCTTTTTGCCGCTACAGAAAGTACAAACATGTGTCTGTACCCTATGTTATTTGCATGTTTTACGCAGCAGTCTTATTTAAGTCGAAAAACGAAATTAACCTTACATTTTCTCTGCTTACAGGCTCGCAGACGAAAATAAACGGACAATCACAACAATCGACCTGTGATCTTCTGTGCCATCGACAAAGTGCCTAAAACCCAAATAAAATAAATGGTCATCACTTACTAGCTACATCCCCTTGCAACAATGACTTCTTTAATAAGTAGACCTATACTGATCTGATAATTATTTATTTTAAATGGGACCTTAAGACTAGTAATAAGGATTATTTTCCTTTAACGTGTGAGTCATATGCACATATTGACTTTTGTATGGCTATATGTGCTTGTGACTCGTTCAGTCTTACCCTAGTTTTGTATCATTCCCATAATAATGTTGTTATTAGTATTTATATCGTAACGCAGTCTCCATCATAAAATACACGACTTTGTATTAGAATAAAAAATATAAGTTTTTATTTCGAAGTTTCATTTCTTACCACGGGTAATCCAAAAAATCTAAAACCCGAATTAACCACTCACTCGTGGAAATTTTCTGACACAAAAATTGGCGCAACTGTCAACGTCAAATTTGACAGAATCGAGCATAGACTATGCGACATTTTGCGATCACGATGCATAAAATGTACCACAGAACAAAAAATCAAACTTGTTCATACTAAAGTAGTCTGTAAGTCTATACACGGTACAAAATCATGAGTGTTTTTGTAGATGCAGTCACATGACCGCTTCGGGGCTGAGGGGTTAAAGCACCAGGATGTCAACTAGCACGAGACTGGCGCTTATTCGGAAGTAAGCCTCAATTGTGCTCGCTTAACTAGTTTTTAATTTATGACTCTAGCTATCGCCATGGAACACCAAGCTGCAACGACTGCGCCACTTAAGCAACATTACGAGAAATTGCAAAAAAAGAAAAACGCAAAAAAAATGCTTGATAAAGATTTTATTTAAAAAATATATTAAAAAAACTTCACATTTGACTTTGGCTTATAGTATGCGGTGGCGATGCCTTTGCTCAGTAGTAGGCCTTGCGCACCCACCGCATGCGCTGCGAGTTGATCTTCACGGACGCGCTGGCGGCGGCATTCACTGCCTCTTGCACCTGTGCATGAATATAATATTAAAAAATAATTATTAAACACTACGTTTTACCAAATAACATATGCACATGTGCTAAGCGTGATAGGTAGTGAGCCCTTCGTCGCTTTATCGCGCATAAGAAAATCACTTCCAGTGTTTTTATTTTATTTTTCGGGGACGAGATTGTTTTTATTTCACCTGCCCCCTGAGCACGGATCTTTCATCGATCGATAAAGTGACATTAGAAGATAAAATTTGACAATTCAAGTACTGCCGATGTCAATTTGTCGACGTCTAATGTCACTTTATCGGTCGATAAAAGATCCGTGCTCGCACTGCTGATGGTAAGTGACGATAAGACACACGAAGGTGCACACTCACAAGGAATCTTCAACTTATGACAAATTCTCTAGCTGTCAGAACACAAAAAATCTACTAACATTACATTACAGATAAGATATTGTAGCTAGCCAAACTGACCTACAACAAGATCAATCACCAACCAAATACAAGAGCAGAATAACATGTTATTTCCGTTGTGAATCGAACCCGGAATGACTGAATCTGAGACCTGTATGTTAAGCTGCCGCGCCACTAATGCAGTATTATCGAGTTTATTGGGGTTACTCGCATAATGACTAATTACGTACTCGCATAATGACTAATTACGTACTCGCATAATGACTAATTACGTACTCGCATAATGACTAATTACGTACTCGCATAATGACTAATTACGTACACGCATATTGACAAACACGCGTTTTGACTTACACGCGTTTAGACCCCTAGAAATGGTCAAAGTCGATCGGAGGGCTATAAGCCCTATAAACATACCTTAAGCATTTTTATTTATCCTTCCATTGGTGATTTAAAATCAATTAAAATTCAAAATAAAAATCCTTTTTAAAAACAAGCTTTTTTTTTAAATGCGCTATAAAGAAAGAAATAACTTTTACTACAACTTATAACGTCGTTACACAATTTATATGATATAAAAGGTTGTCGCGAGATTTACTTGTGTATTTAAAAAAGTAAATTAAATAACTTGATGTGATAGATTAAAATTTTCAATCAAAGTATAGTTAAATACGAGTACTTACATAATCTTTTAAATCATATAAATTGTGTAACGACCGACGTTATAAGTTGATAGTAAATATTTAATTTTTCTTTTTAGCGCATTTAAATAAAAGCTTGTTTTTAAAAAGTAATCTACCTATGTCATTTTGCGTAGTCGTTTCCGTGAGTCATTTCGCGTATGAGAATAAGTGTCAATTTGCGTATGTCATTTTGCGTAGACTCTATGTGTCATTGTGCGTTGGGCTACCAAAATGGGCCATTATGCGAGTAACCCGTTTATTGAAGTTACGCCTATTTTACTTTAAAAGGCTGGTAATAATATTATTATGAAATTATGAATAAAGTACAGTTAAGTTATAGAAGTCTAAAACGTGATACTCACACTAAGCATAAGATTTTGCGCGTTTCCAACTAACATGTTCATATCTTCTTGATCTTCTTTCAAACCTGTAAAAACGTCATAAAAGTAAATTTATACAATTTCTCTGCAATGTTAAAAAAGAAGGTAGAAGCGTTCATCATCATCATCATCAGCCTATAAACGTCCCACTGCTGGGCACAGGCCTCCCACGTGGACAGCACGTGGGGATATTGGGCTATAACCCACCACGCTGGCCCAATGCGGGTTGGTGGGTTTTAACGACTGCCATCTTACGACAACAACCGGGGAGCAACAGCTTAACGTGCCTTCCGAAGCACGGAGGAGCTCGAGATGTTTTTAATTGGTCGCCTGATAAGGCGATCCGGTATTGCGAAAGTTGCTTGAAGGGCCAGATCGCAAGCCGAACGGCTAGACGCTGCGCCATCGAGCTCCTCAGAAGAGTTAGCTCGGTCCGGGTATCGCAAAGGGGGTGCATAAAAAATACTTTATTTTTTTTCACAAACAGAAAAAACATTGCTATCAACAGACAGATAGAAAAATGTCAAAAAAAATTTTTTTTTGGAAAAAAAAATATAATTTTTGTATGGAGCTACATTTCTGTTGTCTAATAAAAAAAATAACCTCGAAATTCAAGACAATCGCTACGCTGCGCGATCGTCTTAAATTTATAACCTATCACGTGACCTACAGAAGTAGGGCAGTCATGCATTTTAATTGAAGCCCACAATTCAGGATTTCCTAGTGTGGGGTTCACTTTTTTGCTTTACTTTTGCATAGCCAAGTTACAAGTTATCTGTTTTACTGTTTCATAGTTTTACATATGCTGTTGTAATGTTACTTGTTACTTGTTTTGATAAATTATTCTTATTCTTATTCTTAATCCGACGAAATTTTTCTAGTCATCTAGCCAGTCACTAAACCTCTAGTCGTTAGTCTTACCTTGATGGCCGAGTGATCCCTTGACTGTCGCCAACATTTTGAGCTGACCGCTGATAGTGGGGATTCTTTCACAAACCTTCAGCAGGTTCTAAAACAAATTTAATGCTTTGTTAAAAATCATATTGCATAATCATGTAATCTGATAATGAACCAAAATAAAATAAATAAATCATGTAAATATGTAATCATATCTTATTTTTTAATTTACGTGCTATTATTTATGTCTAGTATACGATTCCACCATTCTGACTATTTTGGGTTTTACTTGATCCAATTTAAAATATGGACCCGTCTTAACTTGTTAATCAATAGTAGGAGTTATTAATAATAATACGAATCAATATCAATGAAAAGGTAAACGCCAGCAGATCGTCTTATCACAAAATGTAAAATTTCTACAATCAATTTTGAACTCAATAGATTGCAGTATAAGGTTCATTATCGATTGGAGAATTGTGGCAGTTTTGGATAGGTTGACGTGCTGGCGTGTGTTTAATGTATGTTCTTATTTTTTTTCTTTATTCAACCTATTTTGTCCCACTGCTGAGCAAAGGCCTCCCCTAAACCCTTCCACGCATCTGTATCCTTGGCGCTTGGAGCAATTCCAGTCATGGAACGCAGTATGGTATTGCTAATTCGGTCGACTCGTTTGAGTTGTAACCGAGGATACTACGTTCCATTGCCCTCTGACAAATCTTGAGCCTGGATTTTTGAAGGTTATACAATGACCAAGTCTGTGCACCGTAGGTTAGGATATGTTGACGAGTTTGCGCTTCAGCGTGATTGGAAGGTGAACGCCTTCATGGACCAGTAGCTCTTCCAGGCATTATCGATGCGGCGATCGATCTCCTTAACTTGCTTGTTCTCGAAGCTTACTACCTGGCCCAAATAAATATACTGATCGACATAATGTTGTTGTTTTCGTTCTTATAATACCACTTAATTTTCTTTATTAAAGCATCTCTACATAGTATACGTACAGTTTTGATCCTGACGTCTGTGCACTCGTTGGCCAGTTTCCGAGCGAGGTCTGCTACCTCTTGAGACTCCGTCACTATCGATTTGGCGGCGAAGATCACATCCCGCTTACGATCTACAGGGAGTAGTTATTAAGAATTAATCATAATAGAAGGTTATTATAAGAAATCATAAAACATTAAGCATGTTCTTTTACAACTTCCTCAAACTTTACAACTCCTTCTTTAGGGCCGGCAACGCATCTGCGACTCCTCTGCTTTTGCGGGTGTCCATGGGCGGGGATGATTACTTACCATCAGGTGACCAAAGCTCGTTCGCCTCCTTTTCAAATAAAAAAAATATGCCAGCATTTCATCCTACCACAAAATGTACAATATCGAACTTTACTTTTTGAGTATACGGATTAGAGAAAAGTTCACGCTGAGCACACGTGCAGTTGTCATAATTATGCTGTGCCGTGGAGTGTGGCAGTGGACAGCTTTTGCGGTCTTCATTGCCTGGTCTCTGACTAACCCTTCGGGGGTTAACATAGTAGTTAAATTATGTTGTATGTATGTAAACGAGCCCCCACCTGTGTTCATGTAGTCGGATAGCTTGGCCATGAGCACAGCCATGCGCTTGGCGACGGCCACGATCTCGTTGTCCTTGGCCGACCACGAACGGATCGCCGTGTGCAGGTCCAGCGCCGCCGCCTGGTGCACAAATCAAATCATCAGCCTATTAACGACCCCTGCTTGGCACAAGCCTTCTTACAAGGACAACAGCACATGGGGAGGTTGGGCCACAACCCACCCGCTGGCCCAATGCGTGCTGGTGGGTTTTAACGACTGCCATCTTTCGACGACAATCGGGACCAACTGCTTTACGTGCCTTCCGAAGCATGGAGGAAGAGCCTGGTATAGAATCAATTTACTGTGTGTATACAGCACAGACAATAAACATTACACCTATCTGCTTAGACGTACGTTTAAGAATAAACTCCTGAGTTTACGATCTGAAATAACAATGTTAAATTAACGACGTTAATAGTCGACCGGGTAGATTCTATGGATTGTACGCCAGAGATCGTGGTTTGATCGCCATGAATCCGTTACGCTGACGTAAATCCAACACAAGCTAAGATAGGTTATCAGGACTACCATATCGTAGTCTCGTCAGTCACAGGTGATCTTCATGTAGCTAAAAGTGAATGCTTCAACAATAAAGGTAAATTAATGTATCTATGTAAATTTTAATTACTTACACCGTGCCAAATATACTTGGATTTTAATACTTACAAAAATAGGCTGGTCCGATGTCTGCTGTTTCTTAAATATCATTTCTCCTCCCAGCACAGATTCTACTTCTCCTGTTGTTCTTAAAATCTATAAAAAAGATTTGTTTTATTTATTAACTTTTCTATTGGCGGCAATAAAATGATAATTCTGAATTGCTATACATTCATAGTTTATAAAAGTCATAAATTATTTCGATGTAGATGAAGACTTTAAGCAAGTTACATTCTACATTTATTTTTAATTTACTTACCTCTCCAGTAGTGACCTTCCAATCAGGAATACGACTAGGCCTGTCATTTGGCTTAGGAACTGCTGCCTTCAATCTTTCTTTGGCTTCTCGCAAGGCTTTTTGCAGTTCCGGGTCCTTTCGCACATCGCTGGACGACATGCTAACGTTTATCACGCGATGGGCTAGCCTAAAATTAATTGACACTGAGATATAGAATTGATTACAAATAATTTTGTTTCCGCATTTATGTGAATGACTTTAAATAGATTGTTAAACTGTCATAATTTTATTGAGCTAAGTGTATTCAGATATAGCAAATATTGTAACTTTATCTGGTAGTCCAAATTAATAAATAAATAATTTTATAACTTATCATGATTCACGTCATTATCTTCATTAAATTTGCCAATATATGTAATAGTAAAATATATTAGCATTGACCGAATTGTAACTTATTTAGGATAACAAACGGGAAAGTTTAAAGATGTCACATTGTATTATTAATAAATGAATTTCCAAAATACTTACTTAGTGATAGCAGTAGAAGCGTAAGCGCTCATTTGTGGATTGTTGTCGTAAGTCTTATCTTCTCTCATTCTCTGCATAGTTTCACCTAGTAACATTAAAAAAATGTTAAATTAACTATAATTAACTTTTTCTACACTTATTTACAGAGCCACAATGGATTCTTCGCAATGATTATGCAGTTTTCACTAATAGAAAGAGCGATAACTGAGGATGGTTTTTGTTTATTTGTTTGAAGTAGGCATCACGATGTATCAAAATTAGCGTGGACGGACGCGCGGGCGGGCCGCTAGTATAAGATATTGAAATTTGTTGGTTTAGTGCATACCTGCATGTTGCACAAAGTCCATGGGGTCCACGGCCTGGTCGCACAGCTCCCGCATGTGCGCGAGCTGCTCCGCATACTCTGCTAACAGCTTTTGGTAGTGCGCTATCGCAGCCTAAATTATGTAAATATAAAAAAATTAAATTAAGTAAGTAGATATATAGATTATTTCATAAATTTTCTTTTTTTATTTCAACTTTCAACGTTAAATATAAAAATAGGAATTGAAAATACAAATAATAATAATAATAAGCACCAAATCTTCAAACACTCATACATTATTCTAGCAAACGTATAATCTTAAATCGGTTGAATCAGCGGTTAGAATAGTAGCAATAATAATTATTATCATTGAAGTCAAGTCATCGCTACAATTGATGGGTATTGGCTTAATCACCATGTTTGCCGAATGCGGGATTCGAAATACACTTTGCCCGACCCGGGCATTGAACCCGGGACCTCTGTAAAATGAACAGAGCGCTCGAATACTCGGCCATCCAGGCGACCCAAAACATTATGGCTAAAAAAGTAATTAAAATGTTGTAACGCATTACTTGATCATCCGGAGAGATAACTCTTTTTTGGGCAGCTTGGACCAACATCGGAGCCAGTAGTTCAGTCTGTAAAAAGATATGTTATTTATTATATGATTATAACTGTTTTTATAAATTGTCTCGAGAGTTAATTATCGTTAAAATAATTTATCAAACCGCAAAAATCGTTTTATGTATACTAAAGGACGAATTCCCAAAATAAATATTGAAATCGTTTTCTAGGTTTTCAAGTTCTCTGTATTATAATTTGGAGTGAGTTCCGTCGTTCTGGGTGTAGTTGTTTGGTTAAAATTTAACTCGTTTGAGTTGCAACCGAGCCACGGAACGATCGAGTTGTTTTATAACCTTTTCTGAAGTATTCCTGTCCAAAACGAGAGAAAATTCTTCTTTTGTCTACATTTTTTTCCACTTTTATACAATATTTTAACAAAATTATTAAAAAGTAAAACAATACGAAACAAACGAGCTGAATTTTTCGAGACGTTTTGACTTAAATTGCAAAATTTGACACTATAACAATCATATAAACGTCAAATAGCTGTCAGAGTGAAAAACAACCATCCGATTTAATGGTTGTTTGGTTGCTACTAGGGCATGCTCCCGGGAATTCCTGGTACCGATTTTTCCCGGTATTTCTCGGAAAATGGACTTTTTACGCAGTACCGGTACTGACAATTCGTTTCCCGGGAAATTCGGTACTTTCGGTACTTATATTATAACTTAAAATTACGCCAATATTTGCCTAGCTTTACCTTCCAAATGACCTCGAAACTGAACGTCACTCGAAATATCGACGCCAAGGATTCCAAAACTCGGATTGGTATCAAGGAGAGCTCCCTCAAAGTTCAGAGGTACGACCAAGAGATTTTTTTCGCGGTAAATGCGCAAACTTGAGTTTTGGAGGGGTTAAAGTGGACTAGATTATGTCGGCCCTAATTTGAGACATGACTTAACATGTTCTCGGTGTCAGTCACAAGTTTATTCCGGCTCTCGATGACGATTTCCAGAGAAATATTAGCTCGTCCGGTGTAGAGCGTTACTGTCGTCCGCATAGCAATGAATGCTGTTGTTATGCAACGTGTCATTGATATGCAGAAGAAACAGAATAGGGGCTAACACACACCCCTGCGGGACTCCAGCATTCACAGGTTCATTTTAGAGCACGAACCGTGGACTACCCTCTGATCCTACGCCCAGAAAGAAAGCTGGCAACCCACCAACACAATTTCTCAGGAAGCCTGTATGATGGAAGTTTAGAGAGAAGAGCACTGTGCCATACACTGTCAAACGCTTTTGCGACGTCCAAGCTTACTGCCAGTGCCTCCCCTTTACTCTTGACTGTCTCCGCTCATCGGTGAGTAAGGTACACTAAAAGATCACCAGCCGAACGACCGCGACGAAAACCATACTGACGATCGCTTAGTAGCTAGTTTTTTTTTGAGAATCGGGTGGACAAGGGCTGTCTTCCAAGAGCTCGGGACAACGCCATAGTGTAAGAGAGCCGGAAAAGGCGCGTTAGAATCGGCGCCAACTCAGGAGCACACGTCCGAAGCACAATGAGAGGAACTGCATCAGGCCCACTCGACTTATGGATATAAAGGAAAAAGAGCCCTACGAACTGACCTTTGTAGGAACCGGACGTTTGGCATTGAACAAGCGCAATTCGGTATGGTTGGTGGGGAGTTTTCCCCATCGTCCAAGGTCGAGTTTGATGCGAAAAGAGTGCCCAAGAGGACGGCCTTCTCCTTTGAAGTATGGGCCAGGCAGTCGTCGCAATGGTGGTAGGGACGGCTGACAAAAATTCCTTAAGGTAGCTTTCGCGAGAGACCAGAACGCACGCGTACCCCAAAAAAGACGCACTAGCCCGTCGCCAATTCCACTTATGAATGATGACTACGCCTTGGCAATGTCCTTAAAGGACCTGGCAACCAAGTTGTACCTCTATCTGAGCGCACTGGTGTTTGTATCCTTTGATGATACCGCATTAGCCCAGGCTTGGTAATATTGTCTTGGTTTGGACGAATTTATATTATTTACTCACCTTGAAACACTCATGATAAAAATCCATTGCATATAGACCCTTTTAAATTTAAAACATTTAACTCGGATGATCTCTAAGCAATTCAATTCGACAAAGTGATTCCACAGCTAGTACAACAATTGACAAAACATTTTTTGTATTATTAACTTTTTGTGTAATATTTTATTTTGCTCAATGATCCATATACCAAACGTTAGTTAGATCTGGGTTAAAAAAATCTCAGTACCGAAAAGTACCGAAATTTCCCGGTTTTCCCGGTACTAAAGTTAGCCCAGTACCGGGAATACCGTTTTCTCCACAGTACCGGGACTGCAACCCCTAGTTGCTATGCTCTGAGCCACAGAACGGATGAAACTACGCTCTGACAGCCGTCAGAGTAAAATTTCACCAAGCCACGGAACGGGTAGAGCGCGCGCCGGAGTGCGCTCGAGTGCACTCGAGTGAAGCCACGGAACGCAGCCCTGGGTTAGATAATAAAGTTGTAATTTTTGATTTCTTGTGATAGTAAAGTAACATTATGAGTCGTGTGTGCCGTCTTATGGCTTCTGAGGCCCCCCTATCCTAGTCTCTGACTAACCCTTTGGGGATATAGCCGTGAATGTATGTATGTTTGCATGTGTGACTGACCTGCATGCTAGTGTGCAGCAGCTGGCCGCCGAGTGCTCCGCCGCCGGCGCCGGCCACCACCTTAGCCGTCCGGGTGACCCTGCCCAGGTGTGCGAGTAGCTCAGCTATCTTGCGCTCCAGGAGGTACTTGCGTTTACCTTCGTCTGGTCAACATAATACATTAATAGGTAACCCGTATCGCGTAGCGGCTCATTAAAAGATTACTACCATCCTCTCTCTTCCCTTGGATGTCGTAAAAGGCGACTAACGGACTAAAGACTGAACATATTTCCAACGGCATCGAGCGGCGATGTGCTCACCACCTGTCACGCTGAGCACATGTGCAGTTGTAACTTGGTGAAACGTGGACTACTCCTGCGGTCCCCATTACCTATATAGACTCTGACTAACCTTATTGGGATGATAGTCTTGTATCTATGTAATGTAATATAACAGGTAGCCCACTGCTGGGTCCTTCATTGTCCTGAATATTGATTTTTTTTAAGTACTTTTAATTTGTTAACTGTCTGTTAGATCTCCGATTACGAATTTATGCGTGGCCGCGTGACTCATTCGCCTGGGTTGACCCCAACCTAACAAGAGTCTGAGAGTCCTGACTTGTATATATTTTGCCGGGGACCACGGTAAAAAGCCGGCACCTGGGAAAAATAGATAGAGAATATGGGGTCCTTTAACAGAGGAGAAAATAGAAAGGCATCTTGTGGGCCGGCAAGGTGATGGCGAGTGATGCTTCGTCTTTCTAACGCAGCACTAGTTCGCGTCTGAACTACATTTTTACTTAAACTCAGGTGGAATGGGGTCATCTGCCGTGCTACATTTAAAAAAAGAAATGCGACGAGATAGAAAGACGGATTGACTAACCTCTCTCAGCGTCCGCCAATATGTCGAGATCAGCCAGAGGCTCCTCTCCTTCTAAGAAGTTCTCCACCACTCGGGATACCACCCCGCGCTCTATGGCTTTCTTGAGAGTCTTCAATCTCTCCATCAATAGACTGAAAAGATAAAGAAGCTGTATTAACCATTTGACTGGCACAGCCTTTAATGTTTTATCATTAAATTTCTAACCTATTATTTCTTTCTCTCTTTCTATTAGAACTGAGTATGGTTCCAATTATGATGGCATCTTCGATCAACAATACCAACTAGATAACGCGTCACGTACAAAATCAAAGCTGAATTCTGTCCACGTGAATATATACTTTTTCTTTACTAAATGATACTCCTGTCACAAAGACGTCAATAACATTTAGTGGTGAAATCAACCGTAAGGGGCAACAAATATAGTACTTTTTCCTTTTTTGCCTTGCGAGAAAATAAGAGCTCACTGCTCAAGTGGGCTGTTATTTACCGAGACATTTTTAGCGCCGACCTGACATCTAGTTGTATTGTTGATCGAAGGATGTCATTTATATTTGTTTGAAACCAATAAGGCCGTACGGGTGTTGTACTTTGCCTACCAAAAAAATTACTGTCAGGGGTCAATGTCAATTAAAAAACAAAAAATGTCATGTCGGTCGGCATTCGGGATTCAGTTTTCGGAAAAAGGTTATGGCGGTCGGTCAGTTTACGGTTTGCTGATTTCGTTTCCATGGTTGGGACAGCCCAGACCTGATTATGGTGTACAAGAAACCGCAATTAAGGTGCGCGCATTGTAGTCCTGTCGGCAGGATACGCGCTCGCGTGGTTGACTTTGTTCGATTCGGCACATGGCCGCAAGTGAGTTTGAATATGATTCGGATATCCAAAGACATCTTAATAATCCCTTGTAAACAGCCTCGGAGGCTATTGTGTGTAATTAGTTAGACCGACTGACGCTGACGGTAGCATATTTATTGTAAATCCTTGGCGGTTTGGCACGCGTCATTGTGCGTGCTAGTTGGACTAAGAGGCCATCGGTGGGCTGAGGACTGGGTGTGCACGGATCGGTGTAACGGACGTGTGTAAGTGATTTGGACGAGCCCTTTGGATTCGGCAGGCGTGGTAACGCTACCAGAGGCCAGGAGTCACACCACGGCAGCTGGGCTGCGACCAATCACCCCTCCCTTCCTAGGGTCGTAAGGCAAGCTAACATCGGACCAGTCGGTAAGTACCCTACGTTAAGGAATTAGTTTATAAGTCTTTAAACGCTGCGAATCGCAGCTGCTCAGGCAAACCCTGATCGGAGACCAGGGTTTGTCTGAATCAATATTGCCACCTAAAGGAAGTACAGACGTCAGCTTGCAGCTCCCACAATAATTATGTCAAATTTAAACTTTATATTATTTGGATAGAAATAATTATAATAAATAGATTTTTTTAATTTTGGGTAGATTGAACTGCTGGCATGTGTACGATAACTTTACAAAACAAAACATTCTGGGGGATTTCTTATTAATATGTAGGTAATAATATGAAGAATTTATAGCTGTCAACATTACGATAAATCGCAAACCATTACAACAAACCGGCCAAGTGCGAGTCGGTCTCGCGCACCTTTACAACATTAAACTAAATATTCTGTGAATATTTCAAACGTCTACCTGTTGCCGTTACTAATATCGAGCAAAAAACGGCAAAAAATCACGGTTGTTGTATGGGAGTCCCCCTTAAATACTTATTTTATTCTGTTTCTAGTATTTGTTGTCATAGCAACAGAAATACATCATGTGTGAAAATTTCAACTGTCTCGAAATTTTTCTTTGGTTTTCGACCTTATCTCAATTGTATAAGGTTCAAAATATGGTGTCAATATATTTGACACTGCCCCATAAAGGGTTGATGAGATACAGCCTGGTGACAGACAGACGGACGGACAGTGGAGTGTTTGCAATAGGATCCCGTTTTTACCCTTTGGGTACGGAACCCTAAAAAGATATTATAAACTTTTATAACATTGCTGCCGGCTGTTGCATGCCAGCATGGTTTGTTTTCATTTAAGCAAATCTGCTAGTTCTGGTAATTACAATTCATCTTATCTCATCACTGACCTGGCCTTCGCCTGGTCCCGCTTCTTCTGGCACTCTGCCAACAGCTCCTGGCTTTCCGTCACTAGAAGTTGCATCTCTTCTTTCTCCTGGCCCTTTGAGTCTTCACATATCTAAAACCCAATCAAATTGGTGATCAAGGGTTTGTTTTATAATAGTTAGATATTCAAAATATATTTCTAAAATATTATATGACGTCAGAAGACGCAAAAGTCAAAATAAAGTTTTTAGCTTCTAGCAGGGAGAAACGTCATTAAATCGATAACCAATTTGTTTGTTTCTTAACCCAGTTGGAATTGTTATTTGAATAAATATTTACAGGTTTTTCAGTGGTTAGATTAGATCCAAATAAGGTGTGGTATTTGATTACAACTTACACATTTTATTAAGAAATTACAATTTAATATCGGACACCCTTAATATAAACTTAAATTGAGAACTTACTTACTTAGATGGAATGAGATTGAGAAAAGTCCTGTGATCGCGTTCAACGTTACGATATTTAAAAAAAATATAGGTAGTTAAAAAATATAAATGTAAAAATAAAAGCTTTTTAAAAATATCTAACTTTCACATCAATCATCTTGACCAAGTAAATAATTATAGCAATAGACCACCTTCTCGTTGGTCTGGTGATATTTTGAGTGTGGTTTCTACAACCAGCAGTGCATCCGGCTAGCAGAAGGTGCAAAGAGTGGCTTAAAAAAAGAGGCCTTTACCCGGCAGTGGGTGTTACCGGCTGAGTAGATAGATATACAGGGTTACTGGAAATACGTAGCGATCCCTTTAAGGGGTGATAGTAGTGATCATTAGCTATCATATTGCCCTCGGATAGATGGGGCAAAAATATACCGATTTCGAAAAAAATAAATTTCCTCTTTTTTTTATTCCTGTTCTTTTTTATTTTGTATTATTATTACGTGTTAGTGTTAGCAAACTAAAAACACCAAAAACCACCATTAAATACGTCAGGTTTTTTTAATCCACTTTGAAGTAGCGTGACCCTCTTTTCTTATTATTTTAAATATTAAAAAAAAAATCGAAATCGGTTCCTTTTTGCCCCATCTACCGAGGGCAATTTGATAGCTAATGATTTCAACTATCACTCCTTAAAGGGATCGCAGTAACCTTGTATAGTACTGTAAATGCAAAATAATAATTAAAAATGATCATGTAACCTTCTCAGCCAAGCTTATGATGGTGGCGGAGGCCTGCTGGCCCGCGGCAGCCGCGGCGGCGGCGGCGCTGGGCCTGGCTAACCACTTGTTGGCCAAATCTAACCTGAATAGAAACGAATTTGAAAAACAATCATTTAAAAAGGTAAATTGAGATTTGAAAACACTTCCTTTTTATAACACTCTACGTCATAATGTAGAGCGATGTTATTTAAAATTTACTCTCTCTATTAAAGGGGGAAAAGAGAGATTAATTATTAAGAACTCACTGTATTTGTACGAAACTCTTTTTTGCTTGATTCATTTCCTGAAAAGAAAACATTTTAAATTAATAATTATCACTAGGTACGTTATTGAACTGTTAGTTTTTAACACTTACAAACTCGAAATCCAGAAGTCAATAGTCAGAACCCAGAGTCTAAACGCCACTATAAAATAAAAATTATTAGATGATAAATTAAACACCTACCTCTTCGGAGTCTGATTGCGACTCTAAAACTCCAGCTCGTTTGCCGTTGACCCTGAAAAAAGATATAAAGTTTTATATTTTGAATAGTGTAATACACTTTTCTAAGGTTTACGTAAACAATACACATTGAAATGAAACAAGATGCAGGCGTGTACAAACTGGACTACGACTACGGGTTCTCATAAATCGGGCAAAAGTGTAGGAACCCGCGTTAAAGAACACATAGCCAACGTCAAGCATAGGCGCGAAAACAAGTCTGCAGTGTGCGAATATGCTCTTGAGGGATACATTCAATCAGATTTGACAGACCACTAATACTTGCTAAAGAACAACGATTCCTCCCTAGGATAATACGCAATTGAATTAAAAAACATCAAAATTGCAATAGAGAGGATGTTTAGAATTTACCACCTACTTGGGATCCCATCATACAGGTAATTTTCTTTTGGCCTATTACCCATTTAGGACGTCTTTGAGCTGTGGAGAAGAATGGGCGCAAGAAACTCTACAGCTTTATATTATAGAAGTTAGTATAGCTTTCACATGTAGTGTAAAAAACACTTACTTAACACTATTGAGCAGAGCTTCGAACATGTCGAGCACTGCCTGGCGACTGGTGCCGAAGGTCACCCACGTCATGGTGTCCTGCTCCTCCGCAGCCCGTACTTCCCGAATCAACGATAGCATCTTTGTGTTCAAGTTCCTGTTCAGAGTTTTATTTTGTATTATGGGTAACGGTCGAATGGATACTCGAACTTTTGCATCGAGTGTTACATTGATCAAAACTTTAGATTTTTAAGTAGCCTTAAAAATGGATTAACATTTTAAACTTTCATGGTCACTACAATTATTTTTAGGAAAAAACGGGATTTTTACCAAGTTATGTTGTTGATTTTGAGTCCCGATAAAAAAGGAGGAAATATGTTATAAAGATAACATTAAAAAAAGAAAAATTTAAGACAACATTGAAAATAATTGTATTCATGAAGCTATAATTTGACAGTTTAGTTTATTACAAAAACTAAATAAGTGTAGTACGACGCGCAACGACGTACGCTTGACGACGTCCTCGCTCCTGGCGTTAGCTTCAGCAACTGCTTCGGGCTCCACAACGCGTACTATGGAACGCGTCGTGACGTGCGTGACGTGCGTGTGGTAGACACGCATCCTCACCGTTGTTAACCGGGGCTACGATCACATCATCCAGGTATACACACTTGCGCTTACAACCTAATAAGTGTAGTGTTACAGTTCGGTTCGGGGGGCGGGGCTACATCGCCCTCCCCGAGCTGTAACACCCGCTGACACCTAAAATTCGCTACTGCGACGCGAGTTGTGACTTCACTGACGCCATTCTATTTGAATCGGACTCGCCTGCAATGCTTGACGACGTCCTCGCTCCTGGCGCTGGCTTCAGCCGACGCGTCTGCTTCAGGCGCCGCCGCCGCGCGCCCCACGACGCGCACCACGGCGCGGGAGGCGTCTACCACACGCACCGATGCTGCGGTCAGGCGGGGCTGCGACCATAACGTCCAGGTTGCAGTGAAAACGCAGATTGGTGGAAATAAATATATATTTAAATAGACAGAGATGAACAGTCGTAGCAAAAGTTTGTGACAACAGTGTGTCAAAATAAGAGTCTATCAACATTCAAATACTTACATGACAACACTATAAAACAGCCAGTGTCCTTATTTTAGTAAATAGTTTTTACACCTTCCCGTAATAAGGACACCATGTATCTAAGTAAATAAAACTAACGAACACAATACTATACACACCTTAAAACTATAAACACAAGACATTTTTAAAACAAATTGATAACTACATACAACACGTAATACAAACAAATGACGGCACAAATAAAGTAACATTACAAACAAAACTAACTTAACCCTAACAATTTTATGCACTTCTGATGTTTGATTTTGGGCAGAGGTTTTGTCAAAACATCAGCAGGCATGTGATTTGTTGGGATGTAATGTAATGAGATGAGTGTGTCGTCCAAACAAGTGCGTATGAAATGATACCTAATGTCAATGTGTTTGGATCGAGAATGATAACTGTTGCTGTGAGATAGCTTTAGAGCACTTTGATTATCACAGAACAGTTTTATGGGTGTGACTGTGTTCATGAGATTATTTACAATGGACTTTATGTAGATAGCCTCTTTACATGCATCGCTCAGTGACATGTATTCGGCTTCCGTCGTCGAGAGAGCAACCGTACGCTGTTTGCGGGACTCCCAAGATATGGGTGCTCCACTGAACGTAAATACGTACCCTGTGTACGACCGACGATCTACGAGACACGACCCGTAATCGGCATCCGCGTAGCCCGCAATGTTGAGGCTCGATGTTTTGTCGTCTTGAAATCGTAGACCCATTGATTTTGTCGCTTTAAGATAGCGAACGACCCGCTTAGCGGCTCGCCAGTGCACCTCCCCGTAATGTGTGTTGAATTGGCTGAGAAGTGACACAGCATGAGCTATATCAGGTCTCGTGCCTATAGCAACATACATTAGGGAGCCGATGAGCTGCTGGTATGGAAGATCTGGGCGTTCGGCTTCTTTGTCAGGTAAAATCAGCTTGAGTCCAGGTTCAAGAGGTGTTGAGACAGGAATGGCGTCGTTCATGCCAAATTTATGTATTAGTTTCTCTATGTAACTGGTTTGGTCAAGTGTAAACGTCCCTCCGGCTTGTGTTACACGCATTCCAAGACAGTCTTTTAATTGGCCTAAATCTTTAACGATGAACTTTTTCTGTAGCTCCTTTTTGAAGTCATTTTTCATATATTCATTGTTGCTAAAAAGAAAAAAGTCATCAACGAATACAGCGACAATTAAAAGATCACTTTTATTTCTCTTGAAGTATACACAATGCTCAGTCTCAAGTTGTGTCATTGAGAGACACGCCATGGCTTCACGAACTTTTAGGTTCCATTGCCTCGGAGCCTGTTTTAAGCCATATAGTGACTTTTTAAGAAGACACACTTTATTTTTGTCTTCAGGAGCATAACCTTCAGGTTGCTCCATGAAGATTTCCTCTTCCAACTCGCCATTCAGGAAGGCAGTCTCCACATCCATGTGGTCAACTTTTAAATTCAATTTAGCTGATAAAGCCAGTAGGATTCGGATGGATGATAGTCTTGCGACTGGTGAAAAAGTTTCACCGTAGTCCATGCCATAGACTTGTGTGAAGCCTTTTGCTACAAGTCTAGCTTTGTACTTTACTATTTTTCCATCAGTGTCCCTCTTTATTTTATAGACCCATTTATTTTTTATTATTTTTCTATCGTTAGGTCTGTCCACTAAAGTCCACGTTCTATTTTTTATGAGACAATCATATTCAGCATTCATAGCTTTAATCCATTCATTTTTTCTAGCATCTTCCAAAGCTTCTTTATATGTCTCCGGTTCGGAATGAGAAGAAACCAAATAGAGAGATGATCCATTATTCGCTGGAAAACGAATTGGAGGTCGACGCTCTCTAGAAGGATATCGACTCTCACTTTCTTCGGAAGTAACAACAGCTGGTTCAGGTTCGAGTTGTGGTGTCACTGGCGGTGGTTCTGAAACAGTAACGATTGGAACCTCTGCAGGTATAACCTCAACTGAACACTGATCTTGAATGGGAACTGATGGCTGTAATTCATGCGTGGACGTGGGAGTCACATCTTCTATAAACGGAGAACTTGAATTGGATGAAGATGAATGTGGAGTAGTGGATTCGTAGATATCAACAACATATGGAGTCGTTACTCTTGGGGGACTATCGTTAGAAAGTTGACTTGGAGTTGTCGTAGGACTTGTCAGAGACTTATTTTCAATGAAAATTACGTCTCGGGCAATAATAACATTCTTCGGGTTCCGAGTATCGATTAAACGATAACCTTTTGAGTGTTCGGCGTACCCTACAAATATACACTTTTGTGTCTTGGCGTCAAGTTTCTTGCGCTTTTCCTCTGGAATAAGCACGTGAGCTTCACAGCCGAAAACTCTAAGATGAGAAAGGTTCACCTTAGTACCAGTCCAGACTTCCTCGGGAATCCTGTTGTTGAGCGCTGTAGTGGGGGAACGATTCTTGAGGTAAATCGCTGAACTTACGGCTTCTCCCCAGTAGGCTCTTGGTAGACCAGCATCTTCAAGCATTGACCGCGCTTTTTCTATGACAGTACGGTTTACTCTTTCCGATAATCCATTCTGCTGTGGATTATATGGTACAGAAGTTTGGTGAATAATTCCATTATCTTTTAAAAAATTCGACATTGGTCGATTAACAAATTCTCCACCGCAATCTGACCGGAGTATTTTAATTTTGAGACCTGTTTGGTTTTCAACCAAACTACGAAATTCGACAAACTTATTAAAAACTTCGTTTTTATGTTTTATAAGATAACCGAAAGTTTTTCGTGAAAAGTTGTCGGTAAAAGTTAATAAATATAGAGCACCTCCAAAGGAATGCGTACTCATCGGTCCACAAACGTCAGTGTGAATGAGCTCTAATTTATTACTTGACTCCTTCATAGAGGATATAAATGGTCTCTTTGATAATTTACCTCGTATGCAAGACACACACGGTTCGAATAATCTGTCTTTAAAGTCTATGCCCACTTGTTTATTTTTTAAGACGTTGACAGCTTTGTGATTCAAGTGTCCCAGGCGACGGTGCCATAGCAACGCTGTTTGTAAACAATTTGTCAAATTAGCTTGGTGGCAGACGTCAAGCTTGTACAAATTATTGAAATTGGATGCAGTTGCGACAATTTGTCCGGAAACTTTACAGTTTTCTTTTTGCAAAATTGTCGCACCACGCTGGGAAAATAAAACCACAAATCCGTCACGTACAAGAGAACTCACCGACATTAAATTGAATGCTAACTTAGGGACATAGAGCACATTTGAAATAGTACTCATATCATTATCGCTACTTAGAGGCAAACGCACAGTACCTGATCCTTCACAAAGAATCTGGTCATTGTTGGCAACGAAGATTGGTTTCAACTTCTTATGCAAGTTCTGGAAGCAGTCGGTATTGCGACACATGTGTGAAGTTGCTCCCGAGTCTAGAAGCCAATCTTGATTGTTTTGATGACCTGAGGGATATGGAGTGAAAGAAGATGAAAGTGTTATATCTGATGTAATATTAGTTTTTGAAACAATGTTTGAATTTTTATGTTGTTTTCTTTTTCTACAATTTGAAATTACATGCCCAAACTTATTACAAAATTTACACTTTACTGATTTGGTGCTAGAGTTGGAGGCCGAAACTAATGCACTAGGGGAACAGGGGGAAGATTCTTCGCGGTGAAATTTCAGATCTTCTTTCAGAAGGCGCGTGGCCACTGAGTCGGAAGAAATATCAACACCGGAATTTTCTATCGCCATAATCAAGGGTTTGTATTCTTCTGTTAATCCCGTTAACATTATCACGCCCACAAACTCATCACTCAACCCAGCATCTATCTCCAGTAACTTCTCTTGTAAATCCCTGATGTAGTTAACATAGCTTTCCATGTCACCAAAGTTTGTCATCTTCGTGTTGAATAACTGCCTGAGCAAAGTTAGTTTTCGGTCGAGACCTCCGTCGGCATACTGGCACTGCAGTTTAGTCCACGTTTGTTTTGCTGTCTTTGCAGACTTGACCGTTGAGTAGATATGTGGAGCTACGCTTAGACAGATTTTCGCTCTAGTCTGTTCATCCAACCTTTTATAGTCTTGTCTCTCCGCTGCAAATATTTCTGGTGATTCGACGCACTTCCATAAGCCACAATCGACCAGGAACATTTTCATTCCGAAACTCCAGGACCCGTAATTGGAACGTCCTTCCAACTTTGGGATAGGTGGCACACCGCTGGCAATGACCGCTGGTCCAGCTTGAGCAGGAACAGAGGCATAACGGATATCACCCTGCGCTCGAGGGCGATCTTCAGCTGTAGGTGGCTCACTCATTTTTGCGTGAGATACTTTTGACCTGTAAGGTTAAAGGCCTGGGCCCATAACCTGCAGTGAAAACGCAGATTGGTGGAAATAAATATATATTTAAATAGACAGAGATGAACAGTCGTAGCAAAAGTTTGTGACAACAGTGTGTCAAAATAAGAGTCTATCAACATTCAAATACTTACATGACAACACTATAAAACAGCCAGTGTCCTTATTTTAGTAAATAGTTTTTACACAGGTATACAGGGTTATTGGAAATACGTAGCGATCCCTTTAAGGGGTGATAGTGGAGATCAATAGCTATCAAATTGCCCTCGGGTAGATGGGCCAAAAATGTACCGATTTCGAAAAAATATTTGAAAAAAAATATTTAAAATATTAAGAAAAGTGGGTCAGGCTACATCAAAGTGGATGATAAAATAAATTTACGTATTTATTAGTTGTTTTTGAGTGTTTTTAGTTTGCTAACACTCTAATACTTATGTAAAAATAAGAACAGAAAAATATTTATTTCTTTTCTAATTCGGTACAATTTTGCCCCATCTTCTCTAGTGCAATTTGATAGCTAATGATCTCTACTATCACCTCATAAAGAGATCGCTACGTATTTTCAATAACCCTGTATACATTACAAATTATATTATTTAAACGTTAAGTTGTTACATAACGTACAAAATTATATTAAAGTTAGTGTTATAAGCACAGTAAGGAGTGCAGAATGTATTGATAATCAATACACCCTCATATAATAATAAACAGAACAAGTCCCACACTTGAAAAACCCGAATCGTAGGCACCGAAATATAATAAACAGGAATGGCAACAGATCAAACAAATCATTACATATTATAAAGTAAAGTCGCCGTTTTCCTCTGTCCGTGGCACCGCACTATTCTCCTAAACCACGCAATAGATTTTTATGTGGTTTTTACTAAAAAATAGAGCGCTAACTGAGGATGGTTTTTGTTTATATTTTGAAGAAATATTTTTTTAAATGGCTGAACTATGGCGGTCTTTCTAAGTTAGCGTGGACGAAGGCGCGGGCGGGTCGCTAGTTAATAATATAACAAGTTGAGAAAAAAATATGTAAAAAAACACATAAATAGAGCCTTACTTGTTAACGTTACCTAAAATTTAATTAGGGATTCCCTGGAGTTAATTTTTCCTCGAAAAAAGTCTATATTGATATCCAGGGAGGAGGAGTTAAGTGGTTTAAACTTGGAAGCGTAAATATTACATGTTTATTGAGTTTGCCATGCAGTGGGATAGTTTACAGGCTTTAGTTTAACTTTACTTAGAATGGCATGCCCATAATAATAAAGATTTCGTCATGAAATCTACCATCACTACCTACTCTTATTACCGACGATAATGCTTGGCTTACCCTATTGAGCACACTCTCGCGAGCAACAGAATTGAGCTGTATGATTGCCTCCTCCAACTCTTCTCTGGATTCTTTCAGCTGTTCCCTGTCCTGGCCTTTGATCTTGTCCTGAGCCTCGGCCACTGCTTGCTGGAAGTCCTGGACGTGCTTCGTGAGGATAGGTGCTTCTTCTTCGGCCTGTGAAGAATACATATTGTACAAAAGAAGAATAAGATTCACAACATATAATGGGGCCTTGGAGGCGGTTAAAAGCTACTTTTTTGATAAGAAAATTTAACGACAGTAAAGGGACTGGCAAAAGCTAGATATTTATAAATATACACTAGGAATTATAAGATTTTATACAAATGGAAAATCCGTCATTTAATTTTGCTGTGTGTTTAGAACTTAAACTGTGTTATATATTTTTTGTATCAAGAGCTGTAAATTTTAAACGGTTCATGTTTAAAAGGCATAAAAATTGTCCTAACTTTGACGTCAATAAGTGGCTGTGAAGGCTTACATTGAAAAAACTATTTGGCTTAGATTTTGGTACCAGGTGCGGTGCAATCAATATATTAAACAACTAGCGGCCGCTCGCGGTTTCACCCGCGTGGTTTCCGTTCCCATGGGAATATCGGGATAAAAAGTATCCTATGTGTTAATCCAGGTTATAAACTATCTATATGCCGAATTTCATCCAAATCCATTCAGTAGTTTTTACGTGAAAGAGTAACAAACATCCATCCATACTTACAAACTTTCGCGTTTATAATATTAGTAGGAAGTAGGATAATTTGAATTTGAATGTTACCAGTTCAACATCAGTATTTATGATTCTGTGACAGGAAACCTGGACCGCTTCGGACAAGCTTTGTATCCTCGGCGCGTCGGCGAAACCTTGCGTGGCCAGCTCTCTATGCTGATCTGCTATGGATAGCTGGAAATAAATATTTTAAATTAAATCGTGGTTCTTAGATTTTATTATCATCTTATAATCATCGCGATGCTGCGGGCACAGGCCACTACAGAACATTTTTTTGTTAGATCGTCTACATCCCCCATAGGACGGGCTAGGAATCGTTTGGGGGATTGCAAAGTAAATTAGTAATTTTAGTTTTAGAAAACAATTTTACTTTACTTTAGTTACTTACTTCCTCTTCCACACCCTCATCCAATATCGATTCTTTATTGTCCTTGCCCATCCATCCAAATAGAAAAGTAAATTTAAATTTAGACGATTCAAACTGCTTATTTTAAGTTTTTTGAATAAAGAAATTTTGAATTTTGATGTACGCCTCTGTAACCTCAAGCGGTCGCATGAGACCGCTCTCTCCTACTTGATTTTGTACCGTGTTTTCATAGACTTACAGACTACTTTAGTACGAACAAGGTCGATTATTTCGGTTCTGTGGTACATTTTGTCTATAGTAGTAGTAGTCTATGCTTGATTCTGTCATTTTCGACGTTGACAGTTGCGCCAATTTCTGTGTCGGAGTGAATTAGTCGCTGTGTTTGTTTTTATTGGATTTATCTAATGTAAGTACTGTTTCTTATTAGAAAATGATTATTGAGACTATAATGATCGTATTTAGATAATAAGTTGTAAGAAATACATCGTAATTACTACTAGATAAAGCGTGTAAAGTCCGTTAGCATGTTTCCGATTTCCGAGTGATTTTTAGAGAAATACTATAAGACAAATGAACTGTTGCAATCGTCACTTTATGTTGATACCTGATGGGTAGCAAATATATCAGTCAGTATATTGTTGTTTACAGAACGACAAAATATGATTTTAGAGTAATTCTTTTTTTGCAAAAGGCGGCAATTGTGACGTCATCCGCAATTACTAAAAAATTATGGCGCACCTGCTGTCATTATTATCGACATTTAAATTCCAAGACTGAGGGGTATATAGGTATGTATGTCTGCGTGTGTGCGTGTGTGTGTGTGTGTGCGCTCACCAAGTAAGCGGCGTGCGCGGCGCATTCCGTGGCGTGCGCCACTGCGCCGGCGGCGTGGCTGAGGCTGCGGCGGAACTGCTCGCGAGGCAAAGCCGCGTCGGAGATCAGCTTATCTGCAAGCGGGTGCAGGCATACCTAGTTAAAGCTCTACATATCGGGCGCGAAGTGACAATACCTGCTATCCCATCTAACATTCTTCGAAAAATTTACTTTCTTATATCTTTAACTTTAAGGTCGGTTTCCGCGTATTTTGATGAAACCACTTATACGTGCTGTTGACAACAACGGGAACAAATAAAATAATGTGCAAATAGCTTCTAACTAAATGGAATCATGGCAATTTTTCCTTGGGTTGTACCAAGTAGAACGTAGATTAACTTGGTACAACCCGATTACACTTAGACGCGAAAGTTTTCAAGACACTAAACGTATTTTTCACTCCTCTTGCTCAAAAAGACCGTCATTGTAGCGTTCCAGAGCGCTGCTAAAATAGTTTTTCTTGCCCTAAGGGAAAAAGTTTTTTTTTTCTGTTCAATGCCAATAACCCTACAAAAACGAAAAAGTATTTAGGCCTAGGTAGAATAATGACAAATAAAGACTCGACTGTTTGCTTAAAATCAAGAAATTTTTGAGATAGTTATTATCAAAGTATATGGTAAAATTAGTAATCATTTGAATCTATGGACAACATAGACCACGCCCACACAGTTCACGTTTCAGCAAGAAACAACTACACAGTCTGCACATGTGCTTAGGTGGTGAGCCTTTAGCCCGTTAGTCGCTTTTACGACACCCAAGGGAAGAGAAGGGCTGGTAGTATTACTATGATGAGCCCATCGCCGCTCTATGCTGTTGGATGTATGTGCAGTCCTTAGTCCGTTAGTCGCCTTTTACGACACCGAAAAAAAGTGAGGGGTTGATAGTATTATTTTGATGAGTCCATCGCCGTTCTATGCTGATGGATGTATGTGCAGTCTTTAGACCGTTAGTCGCCTTTTACGACACCCAAGGGAAGAGATGGAAAGACTGCACATACTATCCAACAGCATAGAGCGGCGATGGGCTCATCAAAATAATAATACCAACCCCTCTCTTTACTTGGGTGCCGTAAAATCAACTAACGGGTTAATTTTTAATAAAATAAACCAATTCATATTGTATTGGATTTTATTTTCTCGCATTCGTAGTGAAAAGCATAGTGTAACACACGGCGCTAAAAACCCATTAAAACTCGGTTTCTATTTACTCCCTCGCTAAAGCTCGGGAGTAAAACTACCTCGTATATAATTTGTCATTTTAGCCCCTTGTATAACAATCTACTATTTTTTCGCTTTGTGTAAAATGTTGTCTTTGTTAGTTAGAAGGTATTGTCACTTCGCTGTCGATATATTGAAATAAATGTAAAGAATTGGTATTATTTTCTTAGTTTTATGCAGACACTATATATATTGAAATAGAATACTTTCTTTTCGGATTAGCTCGCGTTTAATTAATGCTGCAGCACGGCACTCGTGCTGCAGTGCGGTACTTGTGCTGCAGCGTGGCACTTGTGCTGCAACGCGGCACTTGTGCTGCATATGACGTTGCATGACTCACGTATAACGTCGCGCTGGTTAGCTAGCGCCATTTGCGTGTCAGCGTATCCGGCAGCGGCGGCGGCGCGCGGTGCTAGTAAAGCGCTCTGCTGCAGCTGCAGGCGCTGCACCGCGGCGCAGCACTCGTGCTGCAGCGGCTGGCCGGGCAGCGACGTCTTCACCTGAACGTGCCATTGTAACGCTATAGTGTGTGTACGGTTGGGCTAAGGCGATCTGTCAGAACGCGATTTAGAACGAATACCTATTAAATAATATTTTATAAGTTATTTATCTATGATTTTATAATAGTTGTCATTGGACTATTTTTAAGTATAATAAAAAAAAGAATGCGAATAAAAAAATGCTTAAACTTATAAAAGCATACCTACCAATTGATTAATAGCATCATTCAAGAGCCGGCAAGCGTCCATCAGTTTCCTCCTGGATGCTAAGTTATTAGGATCCTGAAAAGAAACACAATCAATCAAAATTAATATGGGAAACCATTTATGAAATAGAGCCATCTCTTGACGATTCTATAAAAATAAATCAATTCTACTAAAAAGACTTAGCTGACCATCGCATGCCCAAAAACTAGAAAACGAAATCAAATAAGCAAGCTAAGTCAAATTAAAAAACAAAAATTTTAATTAAATGGTTGTTCTTACACAGCATGACCATTTTACAGAATATGATACCTATATTGTATGTACTACTGAATCTTAATAACATATTTAACTATTTGATTTTTATAGATTCCTTATTAATAATTGGTATCCATAAAACAACAACAACAACTATTCTCTGGGATAGAGATTTAAGGATATAATTATAATGAGTTGCATCACAATAATCTGATGTATGTTTATAAAAATATTGAAATGTTTTCAAAAAACAGTGGTATTCGCAAATTAAACACTAGAAGTAAGAACAAATTAGCGGTACCTTATACTAGGCTCCATAAAATAAATAATTCTTTTAAGGGTCGAATGTGTGTACGATTATACAACAAAGTATCAAATGATTAGAATAAGAAATTATTCAGAAATTAGATCTTGATAAATTTAAAATCAAATTCAAAGAAATGCTTTATAAAAAAAGCCTATTATAAAGTGTCAGATTACACAGAAGACAAAACAGCTTGTGTCTGAAATGCTCCAAGTACTCCAACAGCTATTTTTAATTGTCTATTAATTCATTTATATAGAGCACCATATTTAAATAAACTATTTACCGTCAAATTCATATTTTGTATTTTATGACCTGATAACGACATATCTATAAATATTTGTAAATGTCGTTGCTTCTGTGCGCTGTGGTTTCTTACGCCCGTTCTTTGCCACAGTTAAAAATGATGTCCTGAATGGGTGGTAGGTTAAAAAAGATTTGGACGATTCAAAGTACTTATTAATTGAGTTTATTGAATAAATATAAGGTGACTGCTAGAAACCGCAAAAAACTTCTAGGGCTGGTCAGGTCAAGTGTTTTAGACATGACAAAAATGACAAAAAAGAAATTCGTGTTTTTTTATTTTTTAATAAATAATTCATTTTGTAAATTTTAATTAGAAGGTCTTTGAGTATCTAATAATTTTAAACCAATAGCATAAGAAAAATAAAATTAAAAACAATTGAAAATAACGATTATTTATAAGAACGGCCGACTGTTGACCCGTGCGCGTTGTCAGCTGGGCGATAAGTACCTACGTTAGTCTGCAATCTTTTGAAATGTGCGTAGGTATAAGGTGCAGTTAAGTCCAACGACTATCGATAGCATCAAGTTATGTTATGGCCACATTTTAACTGTAATTATGATAAGTTTTATGATGTATGAACGTAATTTCAATTCAATCCTAATAAAAATCTATCACACCACACATTATGAGAAGTTACAATTATCTTTCCTTACAAATGAAAGATCAATGGGTAGTTTTCTAATGTCGCGTCCGTACGCTAAGCACTTGCCGCTAACTCCAAACCAAATGACCAGATGACCTTTCATGTCCTCGACAACTAAACAGCCTAAAGCATTGTGATAATAAGTATCAGTCTTACCTATTTATTTAAACTAAATTAAGTTAAACTAATGTCTCGCAAAAAAGGCAACGTTAATACCTAAAAAGCTGCGTAATTAATAGGTGTCGGTAGGTACTTACATGGTGTTAAATAGCATTCCAGTTTATTACATCAGCAAACAGGAAAGGTGATAAGCTTCCCATCACACATAGCAGGCTTTGGGCTGTCAAACTAATGTAATAATAATTCAATAAAAGTGAAAACCTGTGCTAAAATTTCGTAATTAAATTAAAATTTATTAAAGGACGAACTAGAACAACTTTTGTGATCGGCACATGATTATTATTACACTAATTCGGCGTGTTTAAAAGTTCATCACCTATGTATTTACAAGTCTTATTTACACCTTAAAACCAAAAAACTCTCTCTTCGTTTAAGCGCATAGCACCACTTACTACCTCGTCACTCGCACGATAGCAAAATGGCATCTCAAGATATTGCTGGTTCGTATACCTAGGCATTTTTACGCACACGCGACGCGACGCGAATGCACCAGAACGCATAAGTTGACTGCCGAAAAAATCAAAGCAGCCGTGTGTAAGTCACGTGATTAGGGTTGGCACGCACAAGAAAATAAAACCATTACTTACTTAGATCCTAGAAGTTACTGACATGTCAAAACTTTGGCCTTTTGTTGATAACAAACTCTTTCACATTTTTTTTACCAATATGAATAGACAGACTTAAATAATTAAAGCTATCGTCCAAACTTGCATATTAAGCGAATTTACAATTATAAAATTTATTAGATTAGATCAATAATTTATCTGTTAATTTTTATTAGTTAATTTGGTTAACCAAAAAACTTATACTATCAAGTAAATGTTATTAAATCTGGATTGCAATTCAATAGCAAAAGAAAACAAAAACTTTAATTATCCATAACCACAACGCACCAGCAGGTTTACATTGTACACAAACTAACACACTTGGAATATCAATTCTAAGATTAACATGTAACTGTATTGACTACAGTTTTATGAGATTTGTTGTGTTGGTCATAAAAATATCCAAAAATGTTTGCTCGTAAAAGTTTAAAAGGATCATAACATATTGGTTAAACAAGTTACTGATGGTAATGATTGAGATTCAAACTGGTACGCATCGCATCACTACTAGTGCGACTAGCTGTTTTTGGTCTGCATCACGTGAATTCAGAATTAAGAAAAATAAATCAACAACAAAATTAGGTTTTTTTATGTGGATGCTACATAGGTACTTGAAATCAATTTATTAATTATTCGCGCCACCGTTTCTTTTTTCTAATAAACAACGTTTTTCTTTTATCACGAATTCTTATCTTATTAACATTGAGATATTAAAACGTCGAAAAAAGTTTACTACCTCAGATGGGAATCGAACCCACATCCTCCGCAATCCGGGAGGCGGGCGGCGTTAACCACTCCGCCATCTAGATATTTTTTGACATGTCAAAATTTTTCAACGCATTTGACTTGTGTTTTAAGCAACAGTGTCTCATCAAACCTCTTTCACTTTACATCCATTACACAATTTACACACGATATGAATTACGAATTCGAATTCATATCGAAAAAGAACCGCTCATAGTTAGCGGCAGCCCTAAATAGATATGGATCGTCGCAAGCGTCTTTGAAGAAACGCCGCCACACACAGTGTTGCCAAATTGACGGATTTCTCGTCAGATCTGCCAAACTGCAGTGCGCATGACTGTGATCTGCTGTCTCTTTCCAATTCTATGAATATGAAAGAGACAGAGTCATTCTCATCGCAGCGGCACCAACTTTACGACTTTAACTTAGAGAATCGCACTGTGGCACTGCGCTGCGCTGTCTGTGCTGAGTCAGTCACTGAACTCACTGATTCTCATGCGCAGCAGGTGTGTTTCCTCGGGGAAATTTTGTTGTGTCGTGTAGGTACCTAGTTGTGTTGTGGTATGTGAGGTGCATTTGTGTATGCGCGATTAAACTAATAACTAGTATGAGTTAATTAGTGAAGGATTAGTATTATTATGAATAGGCTATCGTGAATAAAGTAATCAGTTCAGTAACAAATTAATGATTTGAGTAACAAATGGGTGTTAAGTCGTATTAAGACTTGTAGGTAGAATAGGTGGTGTTCTTTTAAACACGTTGAATAAGTGTAATAATAATCATGTGCCGATCACAAAAGTTATTTTAGTTCGTCCTTTAATAAATTTTATTTTATTTATGTACGTAATTTTGGCGGAGGTTTAATTTTTATGTAATATTACATTAGTTTGAAAGCCTGTTAAGTGTGATGGGAAGCTTATCACCTTTCCTGTTCACTGGAATAACCTGGAATGCTATTTAACACCATGTAAGTACCTACCGACACCTATTAATTACGCAGCTTTTTAGGTATTAACGTTGCCTTTATTGCGAGACATTAGTTTAACTTAATTTAGTGTAAATAAATAGGTAAGACTGATACTTATTATCTCAATGCTTTAGGCTGTTTAGTTGTCGAGGACATGAAAGGTCATCTGGTCATTTGGTTTGGAGTTAGCGGCAAGTGCTTAGCGTACGGACGCGACATTAGATAACTACCCATTGATCTTTCATTTGTAAGGAAAGATAATTGTAACTTCTCATAATGTGTGGTGTAATAGATTTTTACTAGGATTGATTTGAAATTACTTTCATACACTTATCATAATTACAGTTAAAATGTGGCCATAACATAACTTGATGCTATCGATAGTCGTTGGACTTAATAACTGCACCTTATACCTACGCCTAATTCAAAACATTGCAGACTAACGTAGGTACTTATCGCCCAGCTGACAACGCGCACGGGTCAACAGTCGGCCGGCCAGTCGTTCATTGCCCGCGCGTTGTAAATAATCGTTATTTTTAATTGTTTTTAATTTTATTTTTCTTATGCTATTGGTTTAAAATTAATTAGATACTCAAAGACCTTCTAATTAAAATTTACAAAATGAATTAATTCTTAAAATATAAAAAAAACACGAATTTCTTTTTTGTCATTTTTGTCATGTTTAAAACACTTGACCTGACCAGCCCTAGAAGTTTTTTACGGTTTCTAGCAGTCACCTTATATATTTTGACTTTTGACTTTTGAACAAAATATATTAAATTAAATCTTTATTTAAAATAATAATAAACATTTACGATTGACAATAATAACTTGAATATAATAATAAATAACATACTTTGGCGAAAAATAAACATGATCAAAAAGGCTCAGTGCTTGCAGGAAACCCACAAACCCTGTTATTCTGCCATACCTAACCATAATATACCAGGTCATTATATCTACTATGAAAGTTTACCTGTGAGACGAATTCTGCCGTTTTGAGCACGTTGTACGTTTGGAGGGACATTTCCTTGGCCGCCTCGTCAATCTTCTGGCTGTGAGCGATATCCTGCAATGGGCAATTCATTGTTAAGGTAACTACAGACTACATCATTACATATTACAGCAGGTCAAGCAATCACAAAATGTAAAATTTCGCCAATAAAGCTATGAACTTTATGTTTTTGATATAAGGATCAATATCGATTGCAGAAATTTGACATTTTAGAATAGGTTGATCTGGTGACGTGTCACATTTTAAATCCCGTTAAATCCCGTGCGCGCGATATCGTGCTAGGAACAATTAAAATTATATTGTGTCTGGATTCACGGTGCGTAACAGGTTAAGTTCCTAAGATTTGCGTCTTGCAACAAAGGTGCCTTGTAATAAATTTTATAACACATTTGCTCGTAAAGAAGCTTTTATTACACCGATTTCAGTATCGTAATGTAATAAGTTTCGCACTAGTGCGGTAATGTAATTTAAAAATTAGTAATCATTTGAATCTATGGACAACATAGGCCTTTAGCCCGTTAGTAGCTTTTACGACACCCAAGGGAAGAGAGGGGTTGGTAGTATTATTTTGATGAGCCCATCGCCGCTCTATGCTGTTGGATGTATTTGCAGTCTTTAGTCCGTTAGTCGCCTTTTACGACACCGAAGGGAAGAGAGAAGTTTGTAGTATTATTTTGATGAGCTTATCGCCGATCTATGCTGTTGGATGTATATGCAGTCTTTAGTCCGTTAGTCGCCTTTTACGACAACCAAGGGAAGAAAGGGTTTGGTAGTATTATTTTGATGAGCCCATCGCCGCTCTATGCTGTTGGATGAATGTGCAGTCTTTAGTCCATTAGTCGCCTTTTACGACACCCAAGGGAAAAGAGGGGTTGGTGGTATTATTTTGATGAGCCCATCTACGCTCTATGCTATTGGACAAAGAAAATTATATGAAAATTAAATAATAACAAAAATAAACGCAGTCATTATCGGATTTTTTTTTTCTCACAAATATGTTATAAAACGTCGTATGGCATACGTGCGCTTTGATAATTACAGCCTCTGCTTTCTTGTAGCCCTCGCCTACGGCTCGGGCTAGCAATATCGCCTCGGCTGTAATTTTCATTTTACCGCACTGATATCATAATGTACTATTACGTAACATAAAATAACTACTATAGTAAAATGTTACGGAGCCAGACGTTAGATAAGATGGTGGTAGCTAGCCATGCGGACTTAACAAGTCCTACCATCAACAAAACCAAGAACACAAAGATATACCCCGCTGGGAATCGAACCCGGGACCTCTGGGTCTAAGACCGGTGGCTATTACAAACCACAGAGGCGTTTAACCTATTACCTACCCGCTTGGCTTTATATCAGTTGCGTGCTCCCAGCTCACTAATTCAAAAATAAAAACCTACTACGAAGATGGTTGTACCTAGTTTACTTATGATAATATCGATAAAAACTAACACAGGTATTTTGTCGGACATATGCGACCTAGACGAAATGGACACTATAACATTTGTAGGATTAATCCGACTCTGGCGGGGCAAGGGTTAACATAAATTGTGCTTGTGGTCAACTGTTCGTTACCTGTGGGTGCGCAGCCGCGACTGCCGCGAGATGGGTGGCCGCTGCGGCGGCGGCGTGCAGGCTGCGCGCGAGTGAGTCGGGCCGCGGCACGCTCTGGATGATCATGCCGGCAGTGGAGGACAGCTTGGACGCCGCTTGGTTCAGCTTCTCGGGAACTTGTCTGATGGTACATGTTTGACTTCACTATCTCATACAAACGCATGCATGTACTTGTATATTATGATTAATTTATTTTGTTAATCTTTGTGTTAACTAATTGTTCGAGCTGGGCGCTAATGACTACAACACAGTCTTCGACTAACTGTAGTTATTAACGTTAAACAAGTCAAAGTCAAAGTCAAAATATATTTATTCAATAAACTCAATTAATAAGTACTTTGAATCGTCCAAATCTTTTTTAACCTACCACCCATTCAGGACATCATTTTTCAACTGTGGCAAAGAACGGGCGCAAGAAACCACAGCGTACAAAAGCAACGACATTTACAAAAAAAAGTATGTCGTTACCCGGTCATAAAATACAAAATATGAATTTGAATGTAAATAGTTTAATTAAATATGGTGCTTTATTAATTATAGAAAATTAGAAATAGCTGTTGGAGTACTTGGAGCATTTCAGACCCAAGCTGTTTTGTCTACTGTGTAATCTAAAAATAATAAGCTTTTTTATAAAGCTTTTCCTTGATTTTGATTATAAATTTATCAAGATCTAATTTCTGAATATCATCAGAATTTGAAAACTTTGTATAAACACGAATAAAGATTATTTATTATTATTATTATTATTTGTGAACTATGTTGGCGGTTCATTATTTAAAGAAACCAACTCATCTCTTCTCTTGGGTTTTGTAAAAAGGTACACATCCAGCAACGTAGAGCGGCGATGGGCTCACCACCCACTTATCACGCTGAACACATGTGTTATTCGGTGTGCCGTGGAGTGCGTTTGTGTTGTCTGTGATTTTGCGGTCCTCATTGCTTAGTATCTGATTTTGGGGATAACAGTCGAGAGCGTATCATCATCCATTACATTTATAAAGTCGCCGTTTTGAGCCGGATCGAGCGGTACTGGTGGTACATTAATTAGGTAGGTAGATTAGGTAGGTAAGTAGAAGTTACTCAATACTCAATATTTATTGCTATCCATGTGTGACAGAAAGGTATTATTATAGTGACAAATTGTTCAATATTTGCTATAATACGGACAAGTTTTTTTTGTTGGGTGTTTAGTATGGCCGCATCAGTACTGTTCCCCCATAGAATAACTCCATAAGTCAACCATGAATATGCATATGCATAGTAATGTTACGAAAGCAGTCTTAATGTCAGTGGTCTTTTTAATTTCTCTTAGAGCATAGGCGAAACTAGAAAGCTTGGATCAAATTTTTTCAAAATGTACTTTCCAGTTCAAATTTGTATTTATATTTATACCTTTAATTTATTAAATTGATAAACATATTCAATTTAATTATTTTTTAAATTATAAGTTATTTTTAAAGGTGCTTTTTATGTGGATGGAATGTCATTAATTTTGTTTTACTAAAGTTAATTTTGAGGTTATGTACCTTTAGCCAGTCAAATATTTTTAAAAGCAGGGAATCTAGGTTGTTATTTAGACCTACAGTATTTTCGCATGTAGTAAGAAGTGATATGTCATCTGCAAACAAAACACACTGATCCGCCATAACTTTAGGGAGATCGTTGATGTAAATTAACCCCTCACGTGATGACGTCAGCGCGCGCGCAAGTCCTTCTTTGATTTGGGTATGACGCGGCGTAATTTGATACAGGTACTTGAGTAGTGTTAAGTGGTTTTTGTGGCCTTCCTTTTTTAAACACCACACATATTGTATATCGTTGGATTCCTAGAAAAATTATCTTCAATATTATGGCGGTTTCATTAAAAAATATTAAACAAATATTTAATTATATATATTTTTTTTATTTATATTTTTTTTTTACATTTTTTATTAGAGTTAGATTAGTTGTTAAGATTTAACTAAGTACATATTAGTTAACTGTTTTTATATACATATTTTTTGACGACAATAAATACCTGTGAAGGTTTATATTAAATAAATCATTTGCCTTTTGGACTTATATAACAACTCACTTCTTCTCCACCTGGACCTTGGTCGTGTTGGGCAGCAGCAGTGCGTTGACGTCTATCTCGCTCAGCACAGACTTCTGGTTGCCGTTGCATTCAGTGTTGTAGTCGTCTAATTCCTGCATTCAAGGGACAATCAATAAAAATCTAGACTTAAAAAAGTATTTACAGTTTTGTATGGAACAGCTGATATTTTTTCGCGGTTGCAGGTAGCTCCCATACAAAAACTTATTCTTTGCACTGAGTACGATGTTGCGCCATTAAACGACCTTAATTTTTATTCATCAAAAAAAAATTAAGAGTGAGTTCCACCCATCAAACTGAACAACTTTCCCCAAGAAACCTATGTGCAAAAATGACAAAAAAAAACGATCTCCCATACAAAACTGTCCGATCAGCTGACGACAATAGCATGGTAGGTCGACATATTTTTGTCATTTTAGCACATAGGTTTCTTGGGGAAAGTTTTTCAGTTTCATGGGTGGAACTCGCCCTTAATTTTTTGGTTGGTGAATAAAAATTAAAGGTGTCATACCAAACATGCTGTATATATTTATTGTATTCAGGTACGGACTGCACATACATCTAACATCACAAAGCGACGATGGGTTCCACCACCTCGCACGCTGAGCAAATGTGCACTTGTCATTTGTTATTTGCCGTAGACTATGGCAGTGGACTGCTTCTGCGGTCCTCACTGCCTAGTTCCTGACTAACCCTTTGGGGATAATAATCGTGAATCTATGCGTGTATTACAACAACCAGGAAGACAATGACACAAAAGTTTGGACACAAGACGCTGTATCAAACGTTTGTATTGAGTATAGTGTTAAGGGTGATTGATGCCAAATGCTTGGGGGTTAAAGTTACTCGCGTCCGTAGGTTTACCCTTAAGACCCTACACGTGATCCCTGGGTGGTGCTAAATGAATGACACTGACTGAGTGGTAGAGCCACACGCATTGGGCCGCTTGCCCGGGGTAATACCACCCGACCACGAATATCCGGCGTGAAATAATGGCACTTGGTGCTGTTGTGTTTCGTCTGGCCAGTGTCCCGGAATTCCTTTCTTAAAGGTCGGCAACGCACCTGCGCCTCCTCTGGCTTTGCGGGTGTCCATTGCACATGGGCGGCGGTGATTGCTCTCCATCAGATAGAGAGGTGATAGGCCTGCTCGTTTGCATCCTTCTTAAATAAAAATATAAAAAAACCAGTCCTACACGCGCCTGGACTCCATTTCCTGGAGCTGGATTGAATACCTTGGACTTCGTTGCCTGGACCTGTACTGTATACCTTGAGGATCTGCTCCGTGATGGCGGCGGCCTCGGCCTTACTGCCGTGCTGCCACGTGGCCACGTGCCGGCTGTCCGCCATCGTGAGCGCCTGCAGCAGCCGCAGCACTTTGCGCAGGTGCTCCGCGGACCTGCGAAGTGCGTTGGTTAGTCCAGTCTATTTTATTTATCTATCTCTTTTTGTTAACATGTATTGTATGAGTGTGTTCGTAAATAAATGTATTTTATTTCTACTTTCTTTTTTTCTATTCTTAACGAACTTCGACGAAAACCGGCGTAATAACGACGCTGGACTTTAAGTCTTTACCAATGAAATTGTTGTTCTGCAGTTACTAGCCGTTTCAAAAGAAAATAACTTTAATTGGCTATAAATAAAAAAATAAAATTATTTTTAAATTATTCTTGTGTTGAGCGAGTTGCAATAAATAGGATAAAATGTTTACTAGAAAAAAACCGCTGGCTTGCAGCGTAAATCACAAACCACTAGAAATAATTCAACGAGTCTTCTGGGGTCTCAATAGCTTAGCGGTTAGAGCAGTTGACCGGCAATAAAAAGGTCATGGGTTCGAATCCCATTCGAGCTTTCCTGAGACTAGTTGATTTTTTTCCTAGTAAACATTTTATCCTATATCTATATAGCTTTGTGAATGCAAAATTTCAATAATAAAGGGTTGCATTATGTTTTCAATAATCTTCACACATCATCACATAAATCTTTTTATTTATTTTATTTTGTTTTTATCGGTAAGTACATTTTATTATTGATATCAATATATCTAAGGCCAGAGTAAACGTACAAAACTATCTTAAATCGATAACAAAAGTAATCCCAAACACGTTACACATAAAAGAGATGGCCCACTATATATTGTCCGCCCTACAAAAAATTATTAATGCTACTTGATTAAAATTGAATTTCTGTATTGGTTCTTCATACTGTTTTAAGATTCAACAGAAGTTATTGTTGTAAATATAGAGGTTTTAAGAGGCCTATTACATCTCGACTGTGATTTTTGCGTAAAATGGCCAACTTTGGCGTTATGGATCTCAGAAACAAAAATACATTAACAATTTTGACTTATTGAACAGTGTAGAATAGCTATTGGAATAGTGCGTAGCGGCCTCGCTTTTTGTAAATTTTGTTTAACTTTTTAATAAAACCCAAAATTGCAGAGAAAGATTTTCATAAAATGCGCGAAGGCACTTTTATGAGCTCCTAGATTCTCCACAGTTCTAAACAAATTATAATGAAATAAAAAAAAATTGAATGTTTATACATTCTGTCAAAAAAGTTTCGGGAACGTATGATTTGAAATGATATGTGGGCCTTCTAAATTAATGACAAGAAAACTGCACATTTGGCTTACAGAAAAGTGTTTAGATAGTGTAAAAGAGTTTTTGACTAATTAATGATAATGATAATAATAATGATAATGACATGAAATTTAAATAATAATAACGTGATAATATGACAATGATACGATAATTATAATGACATGACATGATATGATAAAAGTATATGATATGCAGTGATAATAAAATACAATATTTGAAAAAAATTCTTGCTTATAACGAATATTTTTGCATGTTAATTTATTGTTAACCGAATAGAGAACTGTAATGTATCTTATTAACACCATGTGTACCTATTCTAAGCAAATAAAATAATTTGAATTTGATTTGATTCCAAATTCAATTTTATGTTTTTTTTGGTGTTAGATTGGCACAACTGTTATCCATTTTGGCGCGGAGTTTAAGTTGTATCTGTTATTTAGATTAAATACAGTGCTGTTTTTAGTTAGTTTATATCTAGTGTGTATTGTGTATTTCAAAATGGATAAAAACATCGAAAAAAGAGTTTGTCTTAAATTTTGCGTCGCCAATGGAATTTCGTGTTCGGAGTCACTGACAATGTTACAGAAGGCTTACGGTGAATCGACTTTATCAAAAACACGTGCTTATGAGTGGTACAAAGCGTTGAAAAGCGGTCGAGATGTGATGGAAGATTTGCTTCGCTCTGGTAGGCCATCAACGTCTTCAACTGAAGTTAACATCGCAAAATTGAAGGAAATGGGTGACTGAAAATCCTCATTCAAGTTTGAGAGAAATAGCCGCTGAACTTTCTGTGTCTCACGAGTCGATCCGTACCATTTTAAATAATCACTTGGGTATGAAACATGTTGCCGCTCGGTTAGTCCCAAAATACCTGAATTTTCTCCAAAAACTCAATGACATGCTAGAACGAGTCAATTCCGACCCAACATTCATGCAACGCATTGTTACTGGTGACGAGACGTGGGTTTACGAGTTTGACAAGCAAACTAGTCAACAAGTTTCGGAGTAGCGCCTTCCGACTGAACCGAAACCAAAAAAACCACGCCAAAGTCGATCAAAAGTCACAGTCATGTTGACAGTTTTCTTTGACTATCGCGGTGTTGTGCACTCGGAATTCTTGCCGGAAAGTCAAACGGTAAATAAAGAATATTATTTGAGCGTTATGCGGAGCAAATTCGACGAAAAATGCCAAATTTGTGGAAAGAAAATTCTTGGATTTAGCACCACGATAATGCGCCTTCGAACAAGGCCATCATTGTGAACGAATTTTTGACCAAAAACTCAACAAATACCATCGAGCAACCACCTTATTCACCAGATGTGGCTCCAGGCGACTTCTTTCTTTTTCCTAAACTCAAATAACCACTTCGTGGCACCTGTTTTCATTCGGTAGAAGACATAAAGGAGAATTCGCGGCGAGAGCTGAACTCAATTCCGGAAAAAGCCTTTAAAAAATGTTTTGATTATTGGATTATTCGTTGGCGTAAGCGTATCGTTTCTGAAGGAACATACTTTGAAGGCGATAAAATAAATTTGGATGAATAACTAACATTTTGTGTATTATTGATCTTTTCCCGGTACTTTCTTGACAGTATAGCCGTATAGTGCGTAGCGGCCTCGAAATTTTTAGATATCATTGATTTTATATAGAAAAAAAATCTTATTCTAAACCATAAAACTTCGAAAATACGATAATATTAGTGAGCAAAATTTATACCCGAATAATTGTTAATAAATAATTTACTTCCTTAGATTATTGATTGGTCTCGCTGCGCTCGACTAGATACCTCCGTCGTACTTATCAAATGCGGCAACAAATACTACGCCGAAATCGGCGTACCCGAGCCAGTCACACTGACAGCTGTGGGTGAAGTGTACGTACCAAATGTTATATTAAATTTTGGGCTTAATTCAAACTAAAATGCCAGTTTGCGTAGCAAAAATTTGTAGAAATAATACTTCTAAAAATAAGAAGGACACTGGGATCACATACCATCAGTAAGTATCGAATAATTTCGACATTTCATCATAAAATAATATGAACAATAAACGCCATTCAGTGTTACCGCTTATACAAGAATAAAGTCCCCGTGGTTGAGCTTTTTATTATGTGAATTTATTGTTATTGTCTTTTATTATATAGGTAACCTATTTCATTTGTCTTAAAAAGTTACTAAGTATATACTTAAACTACACTTCTCATCAGAAAAATCGAAACACCTTGCAAGTTTATGTTTTGTAAGGATTATCAGAAAAATGTGTATATTTAGGAATATATGGCAAATGTCGTTTAATAGTAAATAATATGATGTTTTCAAATCCTAATGTTAATGTTCCAAATCCAAATTATTTCTTATCTCTTTTGTGTTAGATTAGGACAGAAATCATAAAAACGGAAGTGTTTCGATTTTTCTGATGAGAAGTGTAGTTTTATGTTATTTCATGTTTACTTATATTTGTGATCTATAATAAGGTGTAAAAATATTAGCTGACACTATATCAAGGGGATTCTACCGATGAAACTGAACAACTTTCCCAGGAACATGGGAAGAAAATTTATTATTTTTCCATAAACAAAATGCGCAATCAGCTGATTGACTCAAGTATGGAAAAAGCTATTTTTTTTCATTTTGACCTATGTTCCTGAAATGTAAACTTTTCGTGTCTGTACTTACATTGAAAATATTTGCGAAAAACATAATCTAGGGGATGAAGGATACGTGAACATTAGAATCATTTTTGGAATTTTTGTCTGTCTGTTTGTTTGACGCGCATCACACAAAAACCGCTGGACGGATTTTAATGAAACTGAAAACAGGTGTATAGCTTATGATTCGGGTAATATTATAGGTTAAAGGTTGCTTCACAGATATCAGTGAAGCCACAGTTCCGACACAGTACCGGCACAGTGTTTTTCATACATTCTGTATGAACGCATCCCCACTTGTCAGTGATAATGCTCTCAGTGTCAGTGCCGCCACCGGCAAATCACGGACGTATTCGTTTTGAAAAAATTCATAAACAATGTTTGAAATCATATTTTCATTTCTCTTGATCAAAAAGACCGTCATTGTAGCGTTGTAAAGCGAGGCTAAAATAGCTTTTCTTGCCCTAGGGGAAAAAGTATTTTTTTTAAAATTTTTATCTGTCATGACAATGAGCCTACAAAAACAAAAAAGTATTTAGTCTTATGTAGAATAATCATGAATAAAGACTCGACTTATTACTGTTTACTTATATCGACAACTTTTTTGAGATAGTTATTATTAAATTATAACGACAACTTTTTTGAGATAGTTATTGTTTAGTGGAAAATAGGGGTAATGTGAACAAACAGGATTTAATTGACTATTGTGATTATTTATTATCTCTAGACTTAAGTAGTATAACTTTGTTCACATTCCCCTATTCTAAGAACTTGTCAGATGCGGAAAGTAATCTTAGGTATAAGTTGAATAGTGTACTACACACTATAAGTACATATAATGATTGTATTCATTTGATTGATACTAACAGTCTTGTTAGCAGCAAATTATATTATTTGACTAAAGGTAGATATTACCTTTCTGCTAGTTTTAAGCGACAGATAGCACTTTCGCTATCCTATTTTATTGATATTACAGCCAAAAACTTGGCTACGAAATCTGCTTCTATTAAGCAGACGGTTGACATGGAATTATCCATTAATTATTTAAGTAATCATGACATTAATTATAATTTAGCTTCTATTGAGCATAACTCTGATTTACCTTATAATAATGATATTGACATTTCTAATTCAATTATTATAAATAATAACATTAATTCTGAAATTTATAATCATTTAAATTAACTCATAAGACAACAGAGGTAGCTACCTCTAGCTCTAATTTATTACATTTACAATTAATTGATTTAGCAATACAATCAAACAGTAACTATAACATGTTACTACGCCCACAAAAATGTAATAATTGCTATACAAATAATAATATTAACCTGGTGCATCAAAATATATATTGTATGACTGAGGGCAAGCAACTAGAGCTGGAATTATTCATGAACTCTGATAATATTAGTATTATGTGTGTCACTGAGCACTGGTTGAAGGGGCATCAGCTTATGTTTAATTTCAGCAACCACCAGGTTGGTAGTTCATTCTGCAGGGTCAACACAGTACATGGGGGGTCGCTAATTTTGCTTAATAAAAAACTGAAATTTAAAGAACGTAAAGATATTGTGTCCCTCTCTGTAGAATGTTCCATAGAACTATCCTGTGTACAATTAGAGCAGTTCATTATTATATGCGTATATAAACCTCCTTCCGCGGATCTTAATTTATTTTTAGAAATCATGGATGAAGCTCTATGCAAAGTTTGTAACTCAGGTAAAACTATTTTAGTCTGTGGAGATTTTAATATTAATATTCTTACTAATACAACTGCATCATGTAAAATTTTAAGTCTTTTCAAGTCTCATAATTTGGTTAACTTATTTATGGAACCTACTAGAATAAGTGCCACCACGGCTACCTGCTTAGATAATATACATATATACAGATTTTAGTCCAACTCAAAAAAGTATTATTAATAAACTAGATTCTGACCATTCTGGGCAAATGATAAGTATTAAAATAAATAATAAAAATGTAGTCAAGAAAAAAATTACTTTTGTGCCAGTAACAGTTAGTCGCTTGGAACATATGAGAGTAAACCTAACTAGTAACTTACCTTTTATAGATAATGACTTAGAACCTAATTTGATGTATAACTCATTTTTTAATGCATTTCTTCGCGAATTTAATTCAATATTTACTTCCAAGGAGATTACTGTTACTAATAGCCCTGTCTTTGGCGACTGGGCAACCGTAGGTATTCATAAGAGTAGGCAAACTTTGTACATGTTATACTATGAAAGACAATTTAATAGCAGTGAAGAGTTTAAAGAACATGTCAAATTATACTCGAAAATTTTCAAACGCGTTTGTCAAGTAGCAAAATCTATATTTATTAAATCTAAAATTAGAAATAGTAGTAATAAAATCAAAGCCACCTGGACGGTTATCAATGAAGAGACTGGGAAGGGTAGAACAAAGGATTCAGAGTTTAAATTAAGTATCAATGGTCATGTTACCAAGTCAGATGTTGAGGTGGCTGATGCTTTTGAAAAAAAATGTTCTGCTTTCCCTGTCACTTTAACTAGTGCTCTAGGCTCTTCCACCTCCGTTGCAGAATCATTACTTAAAGATAATGTGCCTGAATTTTATGACGGTTTTCATTTCCGTCATGTTAATGGGTCTGATCTAAAAGTCGCGTTTAAATCAATTAATATTAAGAAAACGGCTGATCTATGGGGCATTTCTGTGCACATTATAAAATCTTTATTTGACATTGTTGCTCCCGCTTTAATTGTGATATTTAATAGATGTATTGATTGTGGTGTGTTTCCTGACTTGATGAAATTGAGCAAAATTATTCCTTTGTATAAATCAGGTAGTACATTAGACCCCACAAACTTTAGACCAATATCGATACTACCTACAATAAGTAAAATTTTTGAAAAAATAATTCTCACTCAGTTACTTAAATACTTTAACGAAAATAATCTACTGCACACTAAACAATTCGGATTCACTCGCGGACGGTCAACATGTGATGCTGGGGTAAAATTACTAGAATGTATATTTGAGGCTTGGGAGGAGTCACGGGACGCCTATGGGGTGTTCTGTGACTTATCTAAAGCTTTTGATTGTGTGCAGCATGAAACTCTAGTCAGAAAATTACACCACTATGGTATAAGAGGCACCGCTTTGGAACTTTTTACTTCTTATCTGGGTGATAGGGTTCAGAGAGTAGATGTTAATGGAAAGCGATCTCATGGATCAGCAGTGGCGATGGGGGTGCCTCAAGGCTCTATCTTGGGCCCTTTCCTGTTTCTCTTGTACATTAATGATCTACCTCATCTTGTAAAAGATAATCATGAAATAGTATTGTTTGCAGATGACACTTCTTTAGTTTTTAAGGCAAATAGACAACAATCAGTAATTGACGATGTAAACAATGCTCTTTCAAAAATAGTAAACTGGTTTAGTGCTAATAACCTGCTTTTAAATAGTAGTAAAACCAAATATGTTAAATTTTTTACAAAAAATGTCAAACAATTAAAAACCAGTGTGGTGATGGACAATGAGAGATTGGAATTGGTCAATAGGGTTGTCTTCCTTGGTTTAACATTAGACTCTAATTTACAATGGGGCCCACATATAGAAACGTTATCAGGTAGACTCAGCTCAGCAGCTTACGCTGTGAGGAAAATACGTCAACTGACCGATGTTGACACTGCGCGGTTAGTTTATTTTAGCTATTTTCACAGCATTATGTCATATGGTTTATTGCTTTGGGGTAGTGCCGCGGATATAGATTCAATTTTTGTGCTCCAGAAACGAGCTATTCGTGCTATCTATATGATGAGTCCCAGGGAGACGTTGAGAAATAAATTCAAGGTGATAAATATTATGACATTACAATCTCAATATATTTATGAAAATCTTATTTACGTTCATAAAAATCAAACTAAATTTAAGAAAAACAGTGATCTCCATCAATTAAATTTAAGAAATCAAAACAAACTTGCTGTGCCCACTAGTAGGCTCCATAAAATCTCTAACTCGTTCCCAGGTCAATGTATACGCTTCTCTAATAAACTTCCAAACGACGCGGTAAAATTATCCATGGGTAAATTTAAGAAATATATTAGAACTAGACTTTGTCAAAGGGCTTATTATCTTATCTCAGAATACATAAATGATAAAAGTATTTGGAATTGAATTGCTCTTCTTATGTTATGTTGATGATTGTATTTAGATTAATGGTAACAATATTATTAAACTAATTGGCAATTAAAAAGAGTCGGCCTTGAGTTTCTTGCCAATTCTTCTCAAGAAGCCCTGTCGCCGGAACTGGCACTTAAATTCACTTTCACATTCAAGATATTGTGATGAAAGTGAATCTAAGCTCCGCAGATTTAGCATTTAATAATTTTCATTTGAGTATGTACTTATATTTTATTAATATGACTATTCTAAGTGCTTTATGAAGTCTAAGGAATAAAGATATTTTGAATTGAATAAAGTTTATGGTAAAATTAGTAATCTTTTGAATCTATGGACAACACAGACCACGACCACACAACTTTTTGAGATAGTTATTATTAAAGATTATGGTAAAATAAGTAATCATTTGAATCTATGGACAACACAGACCACGCCCACACAGTCCACGCTTCAGCAAGAAACAACTGCACTGTAACGGACAGATTAATCGGTGATCAAATTAATGGTTAGGTACGTAGAGAACGAACAAGTTAATGTAACTATTAGGTTCGGAATCAATTAGGGATTGGAATTTGTATAATGATTGATTTGATAAACAATAGGGCGATACCGCATCGCATCCGCTTGCGTTTGATTGTATACGCATACAATGTGAATAAAAATAAAATCTTAGAAAATTTTAGCCGCAGTACTTATGTAACGAATAAAAAATGTTACCATCGCCTTCTAGAAATTTGCACGTTTGCTACAGCGCCCTCTCTTGATAAAAAAATGAAGCTGCTATTTACGTAATTATGAAGTTTTACTTATTGTTACGAAATTGATTGGTATTGATGTTTAAATTAACAAGTAGCTTCTGTAGAGGATAGATATTCATACCATGTAAGCATAGCCGTTTGCGTGTGATTGTATACGAATAAAAGAAAAACTTAGAAAATTTTAGCCGTCGTATTTACGTAGCGGTTAAAAAAGTTACCATCGCCATCTAGAAATTTGCATGTTTGCTACAGCTCCCTCTCTTGATGAGTAGATGAAGCTGCTATTTACGTAATTTGAAAGTTTTAATAATTGTCACGAATTTGATTGTTATCGATTGTTATTGATGGGCAGCTTAACAAGTAGCCTCTTTAAATGATAATTAGTCATACAATGTAAGCATAGTACGAACGGAATAACAATAGGAGATAAAACTAACATGGCGATCGTGGTAAACTTGTAAATGTTTTATGGTCGGACAACGTATTGTATTGTTCCTCCGAAACGGCTAAGCCCACGTGAATGGCGTTTATCTAGAATTATGGTAGACATAACGCCCGACGTGGTGGTGAAGTCAAAATTAGCCGCGCGGAATTATTGTAATCTGCACGTAGCATTGTTTAGGAATAATTCTCGCAAAAACTAGACTAGCGCTCTAAGATATGCAATTGCTTAGATGTGTTATAACGAATCGCATACGCAAATATATTTTAAGATAGGTCTAGACTTATATTTTGTTGTATAACTTAGAATCAGAGCGTTTGGATATAAATGGAATTTTAGTCGATTTTAAAGTGTCAGTTCATAGAGGATCTGAATGTGCATTCAGAATATTTTTGTAATTAAAAAGGGGCGACTACCTCTACTTCTCTGCTCTCTAATTGGCTAGAATAATTCAAATCTTCTAGAAGCTTTTTTGTATAAAAGGGCCGAGCGGGATTTCGGTCTTCATGTTCACTTCAAGCAGTCTACCGAGCAGCAACTAGCTGGAACCTTTGGAAAATCAGAAAACTGAAGAAGTAATTGAGATATACCTAGAGCAGTTTAGAGCCAGTGTGAAAGTTGAGTATTTAGGGAAACTTTATAAACACTGTATAAATTGTGCTTTGTGTGTGTTCACTTCAAGCAGCAATCCGAGTAGCTTATAGTAGCTAATGAACCAGAAACATATGGAAAATCAGAAAACTGAAGAAGTATTAGATATACCTAGTAAAGTTTAGAGCCAGTGTGGGAAGTTGAGTATTTTGGGAAACTTTATAAACACTGTATAAATTGTGCTTTGTGTATTCTGACTGACGTGTAATTACTAACTTGGATTTGACCATTTATGTACCTGTATGTGTGTGCGTGTATATAACCTTGTGCGTATAACTTTTGTGCCTGACTTTAATTTGCATGGACCTTACGTGTATTGTGTGTGCATGACCATATGTGTATTACCTACTGTGTGTGTGTGTGTGTATTACCTTATGTGCGTGTAACCTTGTTATATATTGTGTATTGACTATTGTGTACATAGATGTTTTGTGAGTCAAATAAATAAATCTCCGGTCGAGGGGGTATAAGTTGCATTCGTGTTTTGTTCATACTTATTGGCGGAGCACTGACGTCGTGGTTCTGCCAGGAGCCCTACCCTCGACATTGTGGTCCTTCGAGCCGGATCCTGCACAGGAAGTGAACATCAAGTGAACATCAGATCGAAGACCTTAACTTTAGGATGCCGCAGACAAGGAGCGGTGTTCGCCGGAAGGAGGATGCAGAGGCATTATTGGAGCAAGCTGGACGAGGTACGTACGAGTTACCACCCACCTCACCCTCAGTGCCTGAACCGAGCATCGAGCATGAGGGGGGTCGACCCCTACCCCGGATCGATGGAGGGGAACGACCAGAACCTAGTGGGGGTGCACAGTCTAGGCTTACCGACGCTGCTGAAGAGCAACGCGCGCCCGCAGCATCACGGCCAGCTGCACGAGCAGCTTCAATACGATCGACGACAAGCATCACCTCCCGCCTTAGAAAGTCGGAATACGAGGCGGAAAGAATGCTGATGGAACTGAAGCGCAAAGAACTTCAGATGGAAGCGGAGCTTATAAAGAAGAAGCTGGCATGGGAGACAGCCGTCATTGAAGAAGATGGGGTTGAGAGCGTGGCCGATAACACGAATTTGGAAGATCGTGTTGACACATGGCTCAACCAGCATTCATCGACGATGCTGCCAGAATCCAGAACAGCTCCAAATCCAGAATACTGCCGCGACCCAGGCCACATACGGGGGGAGTCAGAACGACCCGCGCCGCCGCCGAAGACTCAAGAGGACCTTCGTCGACAACCATCCCCGACGCCCGGCAGGAATAGAGGGATCGATCGACTGGCAGATCTCTTTCAGAACATGGTACAAACGAGGCCACGCCCAAGACAGGCCACCGAGTTGCCCATATTTACGGGTGCAGCTACGGAATGGCTTCCATTCAAGGCGGCTATGAGAGAGACCTCTGAGATGTACCAATTTACGCCAGTAGAGAACATTGCCCGGTTACGCAACTGTTTGCAAGGTGAAGCAAGAGAGTGCGTGTCGGCGTTATTGGCTACTACTACGGACCCAGCTGTAATCATGCGGACTTTGGAGCAGTGTTACGGGCGTCCGGAAGTTATTATAGATCGAGCCTTGGAGCAGCTAAGAAGATTGCCAAGGCCGGGTCCCGCCGCATCAGACTTGAATAATTTTGCGATTAAACTACAGAACGTAGTATGTGTATTGATGCAGGTAGACCGAAGAGGATACTTAAGTAACCCAATGCTGACCAGAGAAGTGGTCGCGAAACTAAGCCCGTTTATCGCAGCCCGATGGTGTGATTATGCCGAAGAATACGGATCGTATACGGAACCTGAGATAGTAACGCTATCGAAATTTTTAATGCGTGAAGCAGACCGCGCTTTACGCCACGCCTACTCACCGGCACCCAGCACCCTAATGAAAAGGGACGAACGCAGAGAGGAGCGTAAGCCGCGCCCAGCTGTTACGATGCGACGTGCAGCTACGTATAACGTTGCTGAAGAGAGCGATACGGTGCGTTGTTGCTGCTGCCAAGGTGAGCACGTATTGACTAGATGCAAGAAGTTTGCCGCTTTAAGTATGAATGAAAGATGGCAAGTCGTTAAAAAGGAACGGTTGTGTTTTAAATGCATAGTTAGCAAGCATCGACGACCGTCGTGTCAAGCGAGGCCCTGCGGTGTAAACGAGTGTTGCCGGCCTCATCATAGACTTCTACACTCAGATGTCGCTCCATCCATTCCAGTCATCGCTGCCGATACAAGTAACAGTGATGGAAAGGAAACAGTAGCTACGACGGTCACCTCAAGTGGAGGTCGACAAGTACTGTTGAAAGTTTGCCCGGTTATAATAAAGGGACCGGCAGGCGAGATGGAGGCATACGCCTTATTGGATGAAGGATCAACGATTTCACTGATCGACAAGGATGCAGCCAGAAGTATTCAAGCCGATGGACCTGTCCAGAATATACACCTGCACGGGGTGAACAGCGTGACGAGGGAACCAGACAGCCGCAGAGTCAAGTTTCAGATTAGAGGTATAAACACTGGTTACTTTGATTTGGAAGCAAGGACGATCGAGGGCATCAGCTTGCGTGGACAAACCGTTCCTAAGTCAGTACTTAGATATCCACATTTGAGCAAGCTTAACGCAAAGGAGGTATGCTACGAGATGGCACGACCGCAGCTGTTGATAGGTGCCGACCATTGGCATCTTATAGTGACCAGACAGCTGCTAGCCGGCAGAAGATTGCAACCCGTAGCATCTCGCACCAGCTTGGGGTGGGTACTGCTTGGACATATGCCTCGGACTACCTTTACTGGAGACCATGAAGCAGTGGTTCACATCCGACTGTCGGATTCATCGCGATCCAGGAACACCGATGGCGTTGAAGAGGAACACCTCGACAATCTCATAAAGGAACACTACGAGATAGACGCCCTTGGAGTATCTTTGAAGAAGAAGCCAAGGGCTGAAGATGAACGTGCCCTCGAGATCATAAAGAGGACAGCCTGTTGCGTGGGCGGTAGGTACGAGGTAGGTTTACCATGGCGTAAAGATCAGACTACCATGCCACCGAGTTATGGCAATGCGTTAAGGCGCCTGAAGGGAATCGAGAAGAAGATGGACCGGGATCCAGTCTTCGCTTCGGACTACAGTGCTCAGATAGAGAATCTGCTAGACAAGAAATACGCAGCGCTATCTGACGGCACCGACAGGAGCAGTTCAAAAAGTTGGTACCTACCGCACTTTGCCGTAAGAAATCCGAACAAGCCAGGGAAGATACGTCTGGTGTTCGACGCAGCAGCTGTCACGAGCGACGTGAGCCTGAACCAGAAGCTATTGGAAGGACCGGACCTCTTGACATCACTGCCAGGGATATACTGTACAGGTTCAGGGAAAAGCCTGTTGCAGTAACCGCCGATATACAGACAATGTTCATTCAGGCCAAGATAAGAAAAGAGGATCAACCGGCGCAACTCTTCCTATGGCGAGAACGAGATCGCGTAAGTCTGCCGCCCATTTACAAACTGTGGGCTGAACTACTTCAGGCCTATGAGCGTAACTGTTGGACGACGGCACGAAAAGCGGTGGTGAGCGTTATTCACCTGCCTCTCTACAAGGGCAGTGCATATGGAGCTCGTCACCAGCTTGAGCACCGACTCTGCGATTATGGTCCTGCGTCGCATAGCAGCGCGACGCGGGTGGCCTCATCGTGCTGAACATCGCCGATAACTGCGCCTCCTCCGGACCAGAGAGGAGGGACCAAGAACCATCCGCGCCTACCCCAGATGCAGAGGGGAGGCTGTGCTGCGGTCCTGAGCATCTGTAGCCAGCGTGCCAGGACCTGCCTACCTGCGCATCCCCCGGACCAGAGGGGAGGGATACGCTGTGCTCCTGAGCGCCGCTACACAGCGACCTAAGAGCCGCTACACCGCGCCTCCCCGGATGCAGAGGGGAGGCTGTGCTGCATCCTGAGCATCTGTAGCCAGCGTGCCAGGACCTGCCTACCGCGCCTCCCTGGATGCAGAGGGGAGGCTGTGCTGCATCCTGAGCATCTGTAGCCAGCGTGCCAGGACCTGCCTACCTGCGCCTCCCCCCGACCCGAGGGGAGGGATACGCTATGCTCCTGAGCGCCGCTACACCGCGAGCTAGGAGCAGCTACACGTCGAGCTAGGAGCCCTACACCGCGAGCTAGGAGCCGCTACGCCGCGAGCCTGAGCACCATTAACCGTCATGCTGTCCTACCGGGAAGAATGGGCTTCGAGAAAATCTTCGCCGGGGGGAGAATTGTAACGGACAGATTAATCGGTGATCAAATTAATGGTTAGGTACGTAGAGAACGAACAAGTTAATGTAACTATTAGGTTCGGAATCAATTAGGGATTGGAATTTGTATAATGATTGATTTGATAAACAATAGGGCGATACCGCATCGCATCCGCTTGCGTTTGATTGTATACGCATACAATGTGAATAAAAATAAAATCTTAGAAAATTTTAGCCGCAGTACTTATGTAACGAATAAAAAATGTTACCATCGCCTTCTAGAAATTTGCACGTTTGCTACAGCGCCCTCTCTTGATAAAAAAATGAAGCTGCTATTTACGTAATTATGAAGTTTTACTTATTGTTACGAAATTGATTGGTATTGATGTTTAAATTAACAAGTAGCTTCTGTAGAGGATAGATATTCATACCATGTAAGCATAGCCGTTTGCGTGTGATTGTATACGAATAAAAGAAAAACTTAGAAAATTTTAGCCGTCGTATTTACGTAGCGGTTAAAAAAGTTACCATCGCCATCTAGAAATTTGCATGTTTGCTACAGCTCCCTCTCTTGATGAGTAGATGAAGCTGCTATTTACGTAATTTGAAAGTTTTAATAATTGTCACGAATTTGATTGTTATCGATTGTTATTGATGGGCAGCTTAACAAGTAGCCTCTTTAAATGATAATTAGTCATACAATGTAAGCATAGTACGAACGGAATAACAATAGGAGATAAAACTAACATGGCGATCGTGGTAAACTTGTAAATGTTTTATGGTCGGACAACGTATTGTATTGTTCCTCCGAAACGGCTAAGCCCACGTGAATGGCGTTTATCTAGAATTATGGTAGACATAACGCCCGACGTGGTGGTGAAGTCAAAATTAGCCGCGCGGAATTATTGTAATCTGCACGTAGCATTGTTTAGGAATAATTCTCGCAAAAACTAGACTAGCGCTCTAAGATATGCAATTGCTTAGATGTGTTATAACGAATCGCATACGCAAATATATTTTAAGATAGGTCTAGACTTATATTTTGTTGTATAACTTAGAATCAGAGCGTTTGGATATAAATGGAATTTTAGTCGATTTTAAAGTGTCAGTTCATAGAGGATCTGAATGTGCATTCAGAATATTTTTGTAATTAAAAAGGGGCGACTACCTCTACTTCTCTGCTCTCTAATTGGCTAGAATAATTCAAATCTTCTAGAAGCTTTTTTGTATAAAAGGGCCGAGCGGGATTTCGGTCTTCATGTTCACTTCAAGCAGTCTACCGAGCAGCAACTAGCTGGAACCTTTGGAAAATCAGAAAACTGAAGAAGTAATTGAGATATACCTAGAGCAGTTTAGAGCCAGTGTGAAAGTTGAGTATTTAGGGAAACTTTATAAACACTGTATAAATTGTGCTTTGTGTGTGTTCACTTCAAGCAGCAATCCGAGTAGCTTATAGTAGCTAATGAACCAGAAACATATGGAAAATCAGAAAACTGAAGAAGTATTAGATATACCTAGTAAAGTTTAGAGCCAGTGTGGGAAGTTGAGTATTTTGGGAAACTTTATAAACACTGTATAAATTGTGCTTTGTGTATTCTGACTGACGTGTAATTACTAACTTGGATTTGACCATTTATGTACCTGTATGTGTGTGCGTGTATATAACCTTGTGCGTATAACTTTTGTGCCTGACTTTAATTTGCATGGACCTTACGTGTATTGTGTGTGCATGACCATATGTGTATTACCTACTGTGTGTGTGTGTGTGTATTACCTTATGTGCGTGTAACCTTGTTATATATTGTGTATTGACTATTGTGTACATAGATGTTTTGTGAGTCAAATAAATAAATCTCCGGTCGAGGGGGTATAAGTTGCATTCGTGTTTTGTTCATACTTATTGGCGGAGCACTGACGTCGTGGTTCTGCCAGGAGCCCTACCCTCGACATTGTGGTCCTTCGAGCCGGATCCTGCACAGGAAGTGAACATCAAGTGAACATCAGATCGAAGACCTTAACTTTAGGATGCCGCAGACAAGGAGCGGTGTTCGCCGGAAGGAGGATGCAGAGGCATTATTGGAGCAAGCTGGACGAGGTACGTACGAGTTACCACCCACCTCACCCTCAGTGCCTGAACCGAGCATCGAGCATGAGGGGGGTCGACCCCTACCCCGGATCGATGGAGGGGAACGACCAGAACCTAGTGGGGGTGCACAGTCTAGGCTTACCGACGCTGCTGAAGAGCAACGCGCGCCCGCAGCATCACGGCCAGCTGCACGAGCAGCTTCAATACGATCGACGACAAGCATCACCTCCCGCCTTAGAAAGTCGGAATACGAGGCGGAAAGAATGCTGATGGAACTGAAGCGCAAAGAACTTCAGATGGAAGCGGAGCTTATAAAGAAGAAGCTGGCATGGGAGACAGCCGTCATTGAAGAAGATGGGGTTGAGAGCGTGGCCGATAACACGAATTTGGAAGATCGTGTTGACACATGGCTCAACCAGCATTCATCGACGATGCTGCCAGAATCCAGAACAGCTCCAAATCCAGAATACTGCCGCGACCCAGGCCACATACGGGGGGAGTCAGAACGACCCGCGCCGCCGCCGAAGACTCAAGAGGACCTTCGTCGACAACCATCCCCGACGCCCGGCAGGAATAGAGGGATCGATCGACTGGCAGATCTCTTTCAGAACATGGTACAAACGAGGCCACGCCCAAGACAGGCCACCGAGTTGCCCATATTTACGGGTGCAGCTACGGAATGGCTTCCATTCAAGGCGGCTATGAGAGAGACCTCTGAGATGTACCAATTTACGCCAGTAGAGAACATTGCCCGGTTACGCAACTGTTTGCAAGGTGAAGCAAGAGAGTGCGTGTCGGCGTTATTGGCTACTACTACGGACCCAGCTGTAATCATGCGGACTTTGGAGCAGTGTTACGGGCGTCCGGAAGTTATTATAGATCGAGCCTTGGAGCAGCTAAGAAGATTGCCAAGGCCGGGTCCCGCCGCATCAGACTTGAATAATTTTGCGATTAAACTACAGAACGTAGTATGTGTATTGATGCAGGTAGACCGAAGAGGATACTTAAGTAACCCAATGCTGACCAGAGAAGTGGTCGCGAAACTAAGCCCGTTTATCGCAGCCCGATGGTGTGATTATGCCGAAGAATACGGATCGTATACGGAACCTGAGATAGTAACGCTATCGAAATTTTTAATGCGTGAAGCAGACCGCGCTTTACGCCACGCCTACTCACCGGCACCCAGCACCCTAATGAAAAGGGACGAACGCAGAGAGGAGCGTAAGCCGCGCCCAGCTGTTACGATGCGACGTGCAGCTACGTATAACGTTGCTGAAGAGAGCGATACGGTGCGTTGTTGCTGCTGCCAAGGTGAGCACGTATTGACTAGATGCAAGAAGTTTGCCGCTTTAAGTATGAATGAAAGATGGCAAGTCGTTAAAAAGGAACGGTTGTGTTTTAAATGCATAGTTAGCAAGCATCGACGACCGTCGTGTCAAGCGAGGCCCTGCGGTGTAAACGAGTGTTGCCGGCCTCATCATAGACTTCTACACTCAGATGTCGCTCCATCCATTCCAGTCATCGCTGCCGATACAAGTAACAGTGATGGAAAGGAAACAGTAGCTACGACGGTCACCTCAAGTGGAGGTCGACAAGTACTGTTGAAAGTTTGCCCGGTTATAATAAAGGGACCGGCAGGCGAGATGGAGGCATACGCCTTATTGGATGAAGGATCAACGATTTCACTGATCGACAAGGATGCAGCCAGAAGTATTCAAGCCGATGGACCTGTCCAGAATATACACCTGCACGGGGTGAACAGCGTGACGAGGGAACCAGACAGCCGCAGAGTCAAGTTTCAGATTAGAGGTATAAACACTGGTTACTTTGATTTGGAAGCAAGGACGATCGAGGGCATCAGCTTGCGTGGACAAACCGTTCCTAAGTCAGTACTTAGATATCCACATTTGAGCAAGCTTAACGCAAAGGAGGTATGCTACGAGATGGCACGACCGCAGCTGTTGATAGGTGCCGACCATTGGCATCTTATAGTGACCAGACAGCTGCTAGCCGGCAGAAGATTGCAACCCGTAGCATCTCGCACCAGCTTGGGGTGGGTACTGCTTGGACATATGCCTCGGACTACCTTTACTGGAGACCATGAAGCAGTGGTTCACATCCGACTGTCGGATTCATCGCGATCCAGGAACACCGATGGCGTTGAAGAGGAACACCTCGACAATCTCATAAAGGAACACTACGAGATAGACGCCCTTGGAGTATCTTTGAAGAAGAAGCCAAGGGCTGAAGATGAACGTGCCCTCGAGATCATAAAGAGGACAGCCTGTTGCGTGGGCGGTAGGTACGAGGTAGGTTTACCATGGCGTAAAGATCAGACTACCATGCCACCGAGTTATGGCAATGCGTTAAGGCGCCTGAAGGGAATCGAGAAGAAGATGGACCGGGATCCAGTCTTCGCTTCGGACTACAGTGCTCAGATAGAGAATCTGCTAGACAAGAAATACGCAGCGCTATCTGACGGCACCGACAGGAGCAGTTCAAAAAGTTGGTACCTACCGCACTTTGCCGTAAGAAATCCGAACAAGCCAGGGAAGATACGTCTGGTGTTCGACGCAGCAGCTGTCACGAGCGACGTGAGCCTGAACCAGAAGCTATTGGAAGGACCGGACCTCTTGACATCACTGCCAGGGATATACTGTACAGGTTCAGGGAAAAGCCTGTTGCAGTAACCGCCGATATACAGACAATGTTCATTCAGGCCAAGATAAGAAAAGAGGATCAACCGGCGCAACTCTTCCTATGGCGAGAACGAGATCGCGTAAGTCTGCCGCCCATTTACAAACTGTGGGCTGAACTACTTCAGGCCTATGAGCGTAACTGTTGGACGACGGCACGAAAAGCGGTGGTGAGCGTTATTCACCTGCCTCTCTACAAGGGCAGTGCATATGGAGCTCGTCACCAGCTTGAGCACCGACTCTGCGATTATGGTCCTGCGTCGCATAGCAGCGCGACGCGGGTGGCCTCATCGTGCTGAACATCGCCGATAACTGCGCCTCCTCCGGACCAGAGAGGAGGGACCAAGAACCATCCGCGCCTACCCCAGATGCAGAGGGGAGGCTGTGCTGCGGTCCTGAGCATCTGTAGCCAGCGTGCCAGGACCTGCCTACCTGCGCATCCCCCGGACCAGAGGGGAGGGATACGCTGTGCTCCTGAGCGCCGCTACACAGCGACCTAAGAGCCGCTACACCGCGCCTCCCCGGATGCAGAGGGGAGGCTGTGCTGCATCCTGAGCATCTGTAGCCAGCGTGCCAGGACCTGCCTACCGCGCCTCCCTGGATGCAGAGGGGAGGCTGTGCTGCATCCTGAGCATCTGTAGCCAGCGTGCCAGGACCTGCCTACCTGCGCCTCCCCCCGACCCGAGGGGAGGGATACGCTATGCTCCTGAGCGCCGCTACACCGCGAGCTAGGAGCAGCTACACGTCGAGCTAGGAGCCCTACACCGCGAGCTAGGAGCCGCTACGCCGCGAGCCTGAGCACCATTAACCGTCATGCTGTCCTACCGGGAAGAATGGGCTTCGAGAAAATCTTCGCCGGGGGGAGAATTGTAACGGACAGATTAATCGGTGATCAAATTAATGGTTAGGTACGTAGAGAACGAACAAGTTAATGTAACTATTAGGTTCGGAATCAATTAGGGATTGGAATTTGTATAATGATTGATTTGATAAACAATAGGGCGATACCGCATCGCATCCGCTTGCGTTTGATTGTATACGCATACAATGTGAATAAAAATAAAATCTTAGAAAATTTTAGCCGCAGTACTTATGTAACGAATAAAAAATGTTACCATCGCCTTCTAGAAATTTGCACGTTTGCTACAGCGCCCTCTCTTGATAAAAAAATGAAGCTGCTATTTACGTAATTATGAAGTTTTACTTATTGTTACGAAATTGATTGGTATTGATGTTTAAATTAACAAGTAGCTTCTGTAGAGGATAGATATTCATACCATGTAAGCATAGCCGTTTGCGTGTGATTGTATACGAATAAAAGAAAAACTTAGAAAATTTTAGCCGTCGTATTTACGTAGCGGTTAAAAAAGTTACCATCGCCATCTAGAAATTTGCATGTTTGCTACAGCTCCCTCTCTTGATGAGTAGATGAAGCTGCTATTTACGTAATTTGAAAGTTTTAATAATTGTCACGAATTTGATTGTTATCGATTGTTATTGATGGGCAGCTTAACAAGTAGCCTCTTTAAATGATAATTAGTCATACAATGTAAGCATAGTACGAACGGAATAACAATAGGAGATAAAACTAACATGGCGATCGTGGTAAACTTGTAAATGTTTTATGGTCGGACAACGTATTGTATTGTTCCTCCGAAACGGCTAAGCCCACGTGAATGGCGTTTATCTAGAATTATGGTAGACATAACGCCCGACGTGGTGGTGAAGTCAAAATTAGCCGCGCGGAATTATTGTAATCTGCACGTAGCATTGTTTAGGAATAATTCTCGCAAAAACTAGACTAGCGCTCTAAGATATGCAATTGCTTAGATGTGTTATAACGAATCGCATACGCAAATATATTTTAAGATAGGTCTAGACTTATATTTTGTTGTATAACTTAGAATCAGAGCGTTTGGATATAAATGGAATTTTAGTCGATTTTAAAGTGTCAGTTCATAGAGGATCTGAATGTGCATTCAGAATATTTTTGTAATTAAAAAGGGGCGACTACCTCTACTTCTCTGCTCTCTAATTGGCTAGAATAATTCAAATCTTCTAGAAGCTTTTTTGTATAAAAGGGCCGAGCGGGATTTCGGTCTTCATGTTCACTTCAAGCAGTCTACCGAGCAGCAACTAGCTGGAACCTTTGGAAAATCAGAAAACTGAAGAAGTAATTGAGATATACCTAGAGCAGTTTAGAGCCAGTGTGAAAGTTGAGTATTTAGGGAAACTTTATAAACACTGTATAAATTGTGCTTTGTGTGTGTTCACTTCAAGCAGCAATCCGAGTAGCTTATAGTAGCTAATGAACCAGAAACATATGGAAAATCAGAAAACTGAAGAAGTATTAGATATACCTAGTAAAGTTTAGAGCCAGTGTGGGAAGTTGAGTATTTTGGGAAACTTTATAAACACTGTATAAATTGTGCTTTGTGTATTCTGACTGACGTGTAATTACTAACTTGGATTTGACCATTTATGTACCTGTATGTGTGTGCGTGTATATAACCTTGTGCGTATAACTTTTGTGCCTGACTTTAATTTGCATGGACCTTACGTGTATTGTGTGTGCATGACCATATGTGTATTACCTACTGTGTGTGTGTGTGTGTATTACCTTATGTGCGTGTAACCTTGTTATATATTGTGTATTGACTATTGTGTACATAGATGTTTTGTGAGTCAAATAAATAAATCTCCGGTCGAGGGGGTATAAGTTGCATTCGTGTTTTGTTCATACTTATTGGCGGAGCACTGACGTCGTGGTTCTGCCAGGAGCCCTACCCTCGACATTGTGGTCCTTCGAGCCGGATCCTGCACAGGAAGTGAACATCAAGTGAACATCAGATCGAAGACCTTAACTTTAGGATGCCGCAGACAAGGAGCGGTGTTCGCCGGAAGGAGGATGCAGAGGCATTATTGGAGCAAGCTGGACGAGGTACGTACGAGTTACCACCCACCTCACCCTCAGTGCCTGAACCGAGCATCGAGCATGAGGGGGGTCGACCCCTACCCCGGATCGATGGAGGGGAACGACCAGAACCTAGTGGGGGTGCACAGTCTAGGCTTACCGACGCTGCTGAAGAGCAACGCGCGCCCGCAGCATCACGGCCAGCTGCACGAGCAGCTTCAATACGATCGACGACAAGCATCACCTCCCGCCTTAGAAAGTCGGAATACGAGGCGGAAAGAATGCTGATGGAACTGAAGCGCAAAGAACTTCAGATGGAAGCGGAGCTTATAAAGAAGAAGCTGGCATGGGAGACAGCCGTCATTGAAGAAGATGGGGTTGAGAGCGTGGCCGATAACACGAATTTGGAAGATCGTGTTGACACATGGCTCAACCAGCATTCATCGACGATGCTGCCAGAATCCAGAACAGCTCCAAATCCAGAATACTGCCGCGACCCAGGCCACATACGGGGGGAGTCAGAACGACCCGCGCCGCCGCCGAAGACTCAAGAGGACCTTCGTCGACAACCATCCCCGACGCCCGGCAGGAATAGAGGGATCGATCGACTGGCAGATCTCTTTCAGAACATGGTACAAACGAGGCCACGCCCAAGACAGGCCACCGAGTTGCCCATATTTACGGGTGCAGCTACGGAATGGCTTCCATTCAAGGCGGCTATGAGAGAGACCTCTGAGATGTACCAATTTACGCCAGTAGAGAACATTGCCCGGTTACGCAACTGTTTGCAAGGTGAAGCAAGAGAGTGCGTGTCGGCGTTATTGGCTACTACTACGGACCCAGCTGTAATCATGCGGACTTTGGAGCAGTGTTACGGGCGTCCGGAAGTTATTATAGATCGAGCCTTGGAGCAGCTAAGAAGATTGCCAAGGCCGGGTCCCGCCGCATCAGACTTGAATAATTTTGCGATTAAACTACAGAACGTAGTATGTGTATTGATGCAGGTAGACCGAAGAGGATACTTAAGTAACCCAATGCTGACCAGAGAAGTGGTCGCGAAACTAAGCCCGTTTATCGCAGCCCGATGGTGTGATTATGCCGAAGAATACGGATCGTATACGGAACCTGAGATAGTAACGCTATCGAAATTTTTAATGCGTGAAGCAGACCGCGCTTTACGCCACGCCTACTCACCGGCACCCAGCACCCTAATGAAAAGGGACGAACGCAGAGAGGAGCGTAAGCCGCGCCCAGCTGTTACGATGCGACGTGCAGCTACGTATAACGTTGCTGAAGAGAGCGATACGGTGCGTTGTTGCTGCTGCCAAGGTGAGCACGTATTGACTAGATGCAAGAAGTTTGCCGCTTTAAGTATGAATGAAAGATGGCAAGTCGTTAAAAAGGAACGGTTGTGTTTTAAATGCATAGTTAGCAAGCATCGACGACCGTCGTGTCAAGCGAGGCCCTGCGGTGTAAACGAGTGTTGCCGGCCTCATCATAGACTTCTACACTCAGATGTCGCTCCATCCATTCCAGTCATCGCTGCCGATACAAGTAACAGTGATGGAAAGGAAACAGTAGCTACGACGGTCACCTCAAGTGGAGGTCGACAAGTACTGTTGAAAGTTTGCCCGGTTATAATAAAGGGACCGGCAGGCGAGATGGAGGCATACGCCTTATTGGATGAAGGATCAACGATTTCACTGATCGACAAGGATGCAGCCAGAAGTATTCAAGCCGATGGACCTGTCCAGAATATACACCTGCACGGGGTGAACAGCGTGACGAGGGAACCAGACAGCCGCAGAGTCAAGTTTCAGATTAGAGGTATAAACACTGGTTACTTTGATTTGGAAGCAAGGACGATCGAGGGCATCAGCTTGCGTGGACAAACCGTTCCTAAGTCAGTACTTAGATATCCACATTTGAGCAAGCTTAACGCAAAGGAGGTATGCTACGAGATGGCACGACCGCAGCTGTTGATAGGTGCCGACCATTGGCATCTTATAGTGACCAGACAGCTGCTAGCCGGCAGAAGATTGCAACCCGTAGCATCTCGCACCAGCTTGGGGTGGGTACTGCTTGGACATATGCCTCGGACTACCTTTACTGGAGACCATGAAGCAGTGGTTCACATCCGACTGTCGGATTCATCGCGATCCAGGAACACCGATGGCGTTGAAGAGGAACACCTCGACAATCTCATAAAGGAACACTACGAGATAGACGCCCTTGGAGTATCTTTGAAGAAGAAGCCAAGGGCTGAAGATGAACGTGCCCTCGAGATCATAAAGAGGACAGCCTGTTGCGTGGGCGGTAGGTACGAGGTAGGTTTACCATGGCGTAAAGATCAGACTACCATGCCACCGAGTTATGGCAATGCGTTAAGGCGCCTGAAGGGAATCGAGAAGAAGATGGACCGGGATCCAGTCTTCGCTTCGGACTACAGTGCTCAGATAGAGAATCTGCTAGACAAGAAATACGCAGCGCTATCTGACGGCACCGACAGGAGCAGTTCAAAAAGTTGGTACCTACCGCACTTTGCCGTAAGAAATCCGAACAAGCCAGGGAAGATACGTCTGGTGTTCGACGCAGCAGCTGTCACGAGCGACGTGAGCCTGAACCAGAAGCTATTGGAAGGACCGGACCTCTTGACATCACTGCCAGGGATATACTGTACAGGTTCAGGGAAAAGCCTGTTGCAGTAACCGCCGATATACAGACAATGTTCATTCAGGCCAAGATAAGAAAAGAGGATCAACCGGCGCAACTCTTCCTATGGCGAGAACGAGATCGCGTAAGTCTGCCGCCCATTTACAAACTGTGGGCTGAACTACTTCAGGCCTATGAGCGTAACTGTTGGACGACGGCACGAAAAGCGGTGGTGAGCGTTATTCACCTGCCTCTCTACAAGGGCAGTGCATATGGAGCTCGTCACCAGCTTGAGCACCGACTCTGCGATTATGGTCCTGCGTCGCATAGCAGCGCGACGCGGGTGGCCTCATCGTGCTGAACATCGCCGATAACTGCGCCTCCTCCGGACCAGAGAGGAGGGACCAAGAACCATCCGCGCCTACCCCAGATGCAGAGGGGAGGCTGTGCTGCGGTCCTGAGCATCTGTAGCCAGCGTGCCAGGACCTGCCTACCTGCGCATCCCCCGGACCAGAGGGGAGGGATACGCTGTGCTCCTGAGCGCCGCTACACAGCGACCTAAGAGCCGCTACACCGCGCCTCCCCGGATGCAGAGGGGAGGCTGTGCTGCATCCTGAGCATCTGTAGCCAGCGTGCCAGGACCTGCCTACCGCGCCTCCCTGGATGCAGAGGGGAGGCTGTGCTGCATCCTGAGCATCTGTAGCCAGCGTGCCAGGACCTGCCTACCTGCGCCTCCCCCCGACCCGAGGGGAGGGATACGCTATGCTCCTGAGCGCCGCTACACCGCGAGCTAGGAGCAGCTACACGTCGAGCTAGGAGCCCTACACCGCGAGCTAGGAGCCGCTACGCCGCGAGCCTGAGCACCATTAACCGTCATGCTGTCCTACCGGGAAGAATGGGCTTCGAGAAAATCTTCGCCGGGGGGAGAATTGTAACGGACAGATTAATCGGTGATCAAATTAATGGTTAGGTACGTAGAGAACGAACAAGTTAATGTAACTATTAGGTTCGGAATCAATTAGGGATTGGAATTTGTATAATGATTGATTTGATAAACAATAGGGCGATACCGCATCGCAACCGCTTGCGTTTGATTGTATACGCATACAATGTGAATAAAAATAAAATCTTAGAAAATTTTAGCCGCAGTACTTATGTAACGAATAAAAAATGTTACCATCGCCTTCTAGAAATTTGCACGTTTGCTACAGCGCCCTCTCTTGATAAAAAAATGAAGCTGCTATTTACGTAATTATGAAGTTTTACTTATTGTTACGAAATTGATTGGTATTGATGTTTAAATTAACAAGTAGCTTCTGTAGAGGATAGATATTCATACCATGTAAGCATAGCCGTTTGCGTGTGATTGTATACGAATAAAAGAAAAACTTAGAAAATTTTAGCCGTCGTATTTACGTAGCGGTTAAAAAAGTTACCATCGCCATCTAGAAATTTGCATGTTTGCTACAGCTCCCTCTCTTGATGAGTAGATGAAGCTGCTATTTACGTAATTTGAAAGTTTTAATAATTGTCACGAATTTGATTGTTATCGATTGTTATTGATGGGCAGCTTAACAAGTAGCCTCTTTAAATGATAATTAGTCATACAATGTAAGCATAGTACGAACGGAATAACAATAGGAGATAAAACTAACATGGCGATCGTGGTAAACTTGTAAATGTTTTATGGTCGGACAACGTATTGTATTGTTCCTCCGAAACGGCTAAGCCCACGTGAATGGCGTTTATCTAGAATTATGGTAGACATAACGCCCGACGTGGTGGTGAAGTCAAAATTAGCCGCGCGGAATTATTGTAATCTGCACGTAGCATTGTTTAGGAATAATTCTCGCAAAAACTAGACTAGCGCTCTAAGATATGCAATTGCTTAGATGTGTTATAACGAATCGCATACGCAAATATATTTTAAGATAGGTCTAGACTTATATTTTGATGTATAACTTAGAATCAGAGCGTTTGGATATAAATGGAATTTTAGTCGATTTTAAAGTGTCAGTTCATAGAGGATCTGAATGTGCATTCAGAATATTTTTGTAATTAAAAAGGGGCGACTACCTCTACTTCTCTGCTCTCTAATTGGCTAGAATAATTCAAATCTTCTAGAAGCTTTTTTGTATAAAAGGGCCGAGCGGGATTTCGGTCTTCATGTTCACTTCAAGCAGTCTACCGAGCAGCAACTAGCTGGAACCTTTGGAAAATCAGAAAACTGAAGAAGTAATTGAGATATACCTAGAGCAGTTTAGAGCCAGTGTGAAAGTTGAGTATTTAGGGAAACTTTATAAACACTGTATAAATTGTGCTTTGTGTGTGTTCACTTCAAGCAGCAATCCGAGTAGCTTATAGTAGCTAATGAACCAGAAACATATGGAAAATCAGAAAACTGAAGAAGTATTAGATATACCTAGTAAAGTTTAGAGCCAGTGTGGGAAGTTGAGTATTTTGGGAAACTTTATAAACACTGTATAAATTGTGCTTTGTGTATTCTGACTGACGTGTAATTACTAACTTGGATTTGACCATTTATGTACCTGTATGTGTGTGCGTGTATATAACCTTGTGCGTATAACTTTTGTGCCTGACTTTAATTTGCATGGACCTTACGTGTATTGTGTGTGCATGACCATATGTGTATTACCTACTGTGTGTGTGTGTGTGTATTACCTTATGTGCGTGTAACCTTGTTATATATTGTGTATTGACTATTGTGTACATAGATGTTTTGTGAGTCAAATAAATAAATCTCCGGTCGAGGGGGTATAAGTTGCATTCGTGTTTTGTTCATACTTATTGGCGGAGCACTGACGTCGTGGTTCTGCCAGGAGCCCTACCCTCGACATGCACAGTCTGCACATGTCCTTAGGTGGTGAGCCTTTAGCCCGTTAGTCGATTTTACGACACCAAAGGGAAGAGAGGGGTTGGTAGTATTATTTTGATGAGCCCATCGCCGTTCTAGGTTGTTTTATGTATGTGCAGTCTTTAGTCCATTAATCGCCTTTTACTAGACCCAATAGAAAGGGAGGGGTTGGTAGTATTATTTTGATGAGCCCATAGTTGTTCTATGCTGTTGGATGTATGTGCAGTCTTTAGTCTGTTAGTCGCCTTTTACGACACCGAAGGGAAGAGAGGGGTTGGTAGTATTATTTTGATAAGCCCATCGCCGCTCTATGCAGTTGGATGTATGTGCAGTCTTTAGTCCGTTAGTCGCCTTATACGATACCCAAGGGAAGAAAGGGGTTCGTAGCAATAAAAAAAACTACTAAAAATGAGGTCTAATCATTGCTATATATACTTACCATTTTTCTACAGAAGAAACCTACGTCTAACCAACATAATAATATAAACAATTATATTGACACATATTCGCTTTTAATTGTTTATTTTTAAATATTTTCTGAGCTACATTTATAACCAGCAACTTAACTAATACATCACAGCAAAAATATTTTTTCCTTTAACGGGGGTAAAAGTTGAGCAGCTGGCAACAAATTTTTTACGCACACTAGCATTCTTGCATATTGTCATAAACACGCTAAAATAATGAGTTGCCGCTGTGGCGGCGCCACCTACCTGCATAACGCCGCACATAGTACGACACGAAGCAAAACACCTTCCAACCGTGTCAACAGATGGCGCCACAAAAACCAACTCAACGACATCTCCATACTAACAGAAAAATAGTATGGGAAGCCTGCATCGCGGAAGCGAAGTTTCACCACCTCCTTCGCCATATATAATACCTCCAACCAACATCCGTTGGACCTCGGTCCCCGAGCTATACCACCCAGCTCGGTGGAAGATCTTCCCTTTTCCTTCCTCAAAGTCGATTCCAACCTACCATCCGGCTTCCCTACAGTGGTGACCCCGACGTGATCCAACCTACCATACCATCCGCTTCCCTACACCGCATTTACGGAGCTGTGGTTTATAGGTAGCGCGGTATCTAGACGAGCGCAGAGAGGCCAATCATTTATCTAAGGTTACTTCATTATGAATAAAGATCTTATAATGAATTTATTATCCTATTTCGAAAAAAACTATAAATACAAATGCAAAATTACTTTAACATGCAAATGCGCCGGCTGTCCGAACCAAGCTTATCCTCGCAGAGTGGACATTTGTAATATTAAGCATGAATTTATTATCTTATTTCGATAAAAACGATAAATACAACTGAAAAATTACAACAAAATGCAAAAATGGGCATTTTACGCAAAAATCACAGTCGAGATGTAATAGGCCTCTTAAAGATAATAATTTTTTAATATTAATTCCTTGTAACATTTGAAATTGCCGCCAAAGAGAAGAGTTTTTATTTCAATTCATATTTTTAAACATAGGAAAAGCAAAGGGATTAATCTCATACAGACGTTATATAATGTATAAGTAATATTTTGTGATATGCAGTTATGCACAATTAGCATAAGTTCTCAAATAAATTATGCTGTCTGTGACAACTTAATATTCTTTACTTGCGAATTTTGCCTTTTTTCTTAACTTTCAAAGAATAAACTGTATATTGATTAGATTTTTTTTATTTTATTTATAAGGTTAGGCTTAAGAATCCTTGATGCCAGTGCCGTAAATTATTACAAAATGGCACATGTGGTAGATAGGAAATAACGTTAGTTTAACATTAATTCCTGTTTAAAACGTAATTTTCTATATAACTTAAAACATGGCTAGGTACGAAGTATCTATATAATATATACGTTTACTATAAATTAGATTGCATTTCTTGAAATTATTTTTATCAGGTAGCACGCTATTTTTCACAATCGAAACATGAAACGTCTCTAGGGCAGATAGGGGACATCTCCTTTAACACTAAAAAAATTAAATAAAATTGGTCAACTACAAAAGTTGATAACATAGCAGCAGCAGCTATCGACAGCATCTCTTTGAAGCCCGTTTTTCAAGCAAAGGATTTGTCTTAAACCATTTTTTTAGTCATTTAGCCAATATCCTACCTTTCCGCTTTCGCCGGGTCGTCCGCTCCGTTAGCACGCTCGTCATCCGCGTACGCCGCTGCGGCCGGCGCCAGGCCACGCCCCGCGCCCGCAGCCAAAGCCAAAGCCACGCGCCCAGAGCACGGGCGGCTAGCGGAACCCTGTGCACCACACATACAAGCATTTATTCGGCCTTTTACATACATAAACAGTTACATAGGTACAACTATTCTAGCATTCATTAACTAAACAGCCGATAGGGCAATGCTCAACAATGCTGTGAATTCGAAACCCCCAGCGCAGGCACGCTGACGTGGTGCAGACCATGGCTCAGGGTGTGCTGGAGTCTCAATGCTGCTGGAATCCTATTTCACGCCGGATATTCGGTCATGCGACAACCTCGACCAAATGAGCGTTCCATTGTTGCACCTTCACTCGTCGCCGCGTTGGCGCGAACACAAAGTGTGTTTTCGGATTTTTGATGCAGCGCCAGGGTTTGGGCAAGCGTGCTGATTAAGCCAACACCCATCCATTGTAGCGATGGCTTGATTGCAATGAGGCCTTTGCCCTACAGTGGGTCAGTTATACAGGATTTACTTCACTTTATCACAGCTATGATTACCTTGTTGGCTGATGGTTTCCGTCCTGCAGGTGCTAACATGTTCTGTAAGTTGGTCTCCAGGTCAATCAGCTCTTCCAGGGCGGCGTCCAGCGCAACGCTGCTGGTCGTCGCCGCGTCGGATTTAGTTGCGAACCTATGCAGAATAGCAAACATAATAGGCTTGTGTCTCCTAAGAATATATCAAAAGCCGTGACGTCACGCTGTACCAAATGTCATTTTATTGTTGTGACATTTCTATAGAACAAGCCTCGAACGAAAAAGATGTTTAGCACGGCCTGAAAAAACAAAACAGTCTGAAATGCTTCAAGTACTCACTTGGAGCATTTAAGACTGCTTTTGTCTTCTGCGTAATGTGACACTTTTTAAAGTCATTAGCCTATAAATGTCCCACAGATGGGCACAGGTCTTTCCACATGGATACACATACACAATTGCACACGGGGAGATTATGCAATAACATCCCACGCTGGCCTAATGTAACATGGTGGATTTTCATAATAAACGAGTCCAACGTGCCTTTACGTGCCTTCAAAAAACTGGGGAGCCCGACATATTATTAATTTTGTTATCCATCTTGTGACCGGCATTGCGAAAATTGCCTTGCTGGCATGATCGCAAACCGATCGCCTAAACCGCGGCACCATCCAGCCTACCTAGAACCAAGGGGAAACTAAAAAAAATGGACCACGTCGGGCGCCAACAAAGACTTACATGAGTAGATTGGTGCTCTCCTCCAGGCTCGCGGCCTTTTCCTGCAAATCGATTTTGGTTTTGCCATCCTTCAGGGCACTGATTATGGAATTCATTGTCCTCACTCGTTTCTCACAGTCCTGCAAATAAATGTCAGTAAACAATGATTTTTTTTAAGTAAGTTTATATTAATGTTTTATATTTTAGCGTTTTATTAACGCTTTAAGTAAAATTTTAAACACTGAAAAAATACGACAACCTCAGGCGGGAATCGAACCACGCACCTTCCGCATTCCGGGCGGCTGCCTTAACGTACGTTACGTTAATAAAACGCTAAAATATAAAACATTAATCTATAACCGCAGCTTCATCTTAACCGAATGTTCAAATATTTGTAAAAATATTTCTTTCGGGTCTCAGAGGTGAAAACTTCTAAGATTTGATGAAGCAATGTTGACTAAAAACATAAGCATCAAGCACTGACAAATTTCGACGGTTGAAAGCCAGACCTCGGTAGCCAAGTTTATATTGTTAAAATATCTACCTCGGTTAAGTTCAGATACATTTTATTTGTAATCAAATTAAATTCAAAATGTTTTTTTCAAGGCACACAATAATTGAGCTCTTATGAATGTTTTTACGCTACAGGGCGGTAGACCTTGTATCTACGGAGAAGATAAGTCTGGTAAATCAGCAAACCCTAAGGGGTTAAATTCAAAAGTTTCCGTAAAGCTGTGGGACTTTACTGAGACGGAGTTCGTTCGGGTTTATAGTACACCTGTTCTTATAAGTTGACTTATAGTCGTGTATAGAACGAAATTATAGGCGCAGTAAAGGCTAAGATGGCCTATAAAAGTTTTGCATAGGTGCAAATACACTTGAGAAAACTTGCTCCAGTAAGTTACACTTATAATCTCCTACAAGAAGTAATTATAAATCCGCTATAAGTGTCATACGCCAGTAATAGTAATTTATAGACTTAGAACCATTTGCACTTGTTACTTGACCTTATAGGGGTGTATAAGTCAACTTTATGAGCCAATTATAAGTGAATTAGTTCTACAGTGGTTTTTTCTAAGAGTAGGTGTACTTGGTATAATTGTGGACTCTAGAATGCTGCTATAGTCTTAATTTCTTTAAAAAGGTTTCTTGTAAAACTGTTAGTGTCCAAAGTTATCTTCGTGAAGTCCATTTAAGAAGACAATTACTTTTAATATTTACGCATCTTGACGGCCATTTTGATTTCTTTTGAGTCATTGGGTTTTTATTAAATTATTACAAAAATGGATATAAACAAATGGAAATATGACCATGATATTTCGATCAAAGTCAAAACTAAAACATAAAAATAATAAAGTCTTAGTTATTAAAATTAAGCATAAGACATTTGTATGCGGAACCCTAATTCATCACAAAATGGCGTAACAATGCTGTTAGGACTAATATTATTTTTAAACATAACTTAATAAATACACCGTGTTCAAAAGGCGAACAAAAATTGAGATGTAAAACACAATATACTTCACCGAAAATACATACGCGTTTGAATACTTGTTAATACATTTTAAATAAAAAAGATGAAGTTAGCTTTTATTTTATTTTTTTCTCCACAACTGCACAACAAAACATCAATTCACAAATGTTTGAAGTAGCTAATATTAGAAGCGCGGAGTACGTTACAAGCCTGCCTGGTTCTATTAAATGCTCACAGTGAACTTCGCGGGAGCAAATGGACTACGCAGAGTCCACCTATAAGTGTATTATTGGTCTAAGTGGTGCTCGCCAAGTCTAATATGAGTGTTTTATTAGCAAAAGTACGCGTATAAAATGGGCCCTTTTCCGTGGTTATAAACTTTTACTAGCCTGTTATAGACCTGGCTCCGGAACCACTACAAGACCACATTTTGTTACTTGGGCATGTTGCGATGATTTGTTTTATTTGCCAACACTCATGCACGTTCACGAACACTTAAAAAACCGTTAATAATCCACTTCACATAAATATTCGGCTAAAGAAAATAAGACTAAACTGCAGAAAACTTTAAGAGATTAACTTTCCCGCCTAGAGATTAGAGTAAAGGCATAAATCGTCCTTAATAGTAGTTCCCATCTAAGGTAGTAATTTTTTTCAACGTTATATTTGAATTTGTTAGGATTATAAAGACATCCAGCATAAACAGACGTCTGCATGTTAATCCTAAAAGATCCTTGCAACCTTACCTCTGCGAACTGAGCCACTTCACCCCTATCGTCGGCTGGCGCGCCCTCAGCCGGGGTCGGCTCGTACTGTTCCGGGTTCATGGTCCGCGCGGCGTAATCTTTAATTCTCTCGCAATGCTCTTTCACCATTTGTAACTAAAAAATGTGATTACGATTAGCCTATACACCGTGCTCAGGATTACCCAAATGGAGAATAAATAGCACATCGGGTGATTTGGTGATAATTAACCTTCCGCTAGCCCGATGTGGATTGGACGTATGGGACCAAGGAACGGCTTAGCGTGCCGAGATGTTACATTTAATAATATTTGTCAAATTAATTAGTAAAGTTAAAAATATTTATAATTTTAAATTTACTGCCTTTGGGAAGGGGGACTTTTACAATGAGACACCAGAAGTGTGATTTTTAAAATCTTACTTGTTGTGAATTCAAAGACAAAAAAATAACTACATATGAAATTATAATATAATTACATTGAAATAAAAATAAGTAATACGATAATTTTTGAGTGTTTAGCTGAATGTTCGACAATTTTCATTTTCATATGAGCCACAAGTAAATTATTGTAACAAGTTCAAGCATGGTCATTCCCAAAATGAAATACTTTATTATTTTCAATCAAATATCAATTATTTTTTTGTTCAAATAATATTTTACCTCCGGTTGTCCTTTCTTGCACTCCATAAGTAACTTGTCAGCATCTTCAGAGACGGCTCTCACATAATCCTGTCAAAACATGTCATAGATATGGTTACTTACAATTTCCAACCACCTATGTATTCATATTCATATTCATATTCATTTATTGCATCTTGTTGTATAAAATGGTGTTACATAATTTTTTAAGCACAAACAAGAACCCTGTAAGGGCACGGCAAAATACTTATACTATACTTACTAAACTAATTTATATTATTATTATCTAATTATATCATAACAGGTGCTGACATTTATTATGATTATAATATTATATTTGTCTAAACAAGTCCATTATTCTGTACTAAGTCTAATCATAAGCATTCTCTTGTAAAACAAATAATAAAATTCTAAACATCATGGCGGCACCTGTATCTTCCTCTTTTTATTTTTATGCGTGTGGAGTTGTGTGGTATTTCATTTCAATATTTCTTGGAACTTGGTAAATTGCCACATCATAAAATACCTTTTTCGAATAATAAACACTATAATTATAATAAGCTGCGTGGTGCCTAATTTTTAAAATAATTCTACCAACCCGTCTCTTCCCTTGGGTGTCATAAAAGGCGACTAACGGACTGCAGACTGCTCATACAACCAACAGCATAAAGCGGTAATGGGCTCCCCACTTATCGCGCTGAGTATCACATCATAATCGGCCCGTGTTAGTCCACTGCCGGACATAGGCCTCTCCCAATGCAAGCCACTGAGCCCGATCTTCGGCTCTTCTGATGTAACTGCTGCCAGCCACCCTACGTATGTCGTCGGCCCACCTAACCGGAGGGCGCCCTCACTACGTTTGCCGAGTCGCGGTCTCCACTCTAGAACACGTCTGCCCCAGCGGTTGTCGGTCCTGCGGCCGACCATATGTATGACCGGCGGTATGACCAGCCCATTGTCACTCCAGTTTGCTAATTCTTAGAGCTATGTTGGTCACTTTGGTTCTTTGGCGAATGATTTCGTTCCGGATTCGATCCCTTAGAGTAATATACCGAGCATAGGTCTCTCCATAGCTCGCTGAGTGACATTTAATTTGTGGACCAGTCACACCGTAAGTGTCCACGTCTCGGTTCCGTATGTTAATACAGGTAGGACACACTGATTGTAGACTTTCGTCTTCAGGCTCTGTAATCGCGACGAAAAGACCCGACGAAGTTTACGAAACGCCTCCCAGGCCAGCCGTATTCTTCTATTAGTTTCCTTCTCGAAGTTGTTTTTACCTAGTTGGAACGTTTGCCCTAGATAGACGTACTCCGAAACAACTTCAAGAGCTACACCATTTGCAGAAATCGGACCCGGATCTGTATGTTATTGAACATGACCTTTGTTCCGGAGACTGATACGTTGAGAGGAATTGGCTCGACCGTCCAGCATTTGCTGTAAGTCTGCATCGTTTCAGCCATAATGACGATGTCATCCGCAAATCTCAAGTGTGAGATGTACTCGCCGTTTATGTTGATGCCTCGTCCTTTCCAGTCCAGTGTCTTAAACATATCCTCCAAAGCGCTTGAGAACAGTTTTTGAGATATGACGTCTCCCTGTCTCACTCCTCGACGCAGGGGGATATGCTTAGTCTGCTGGTTCTGTACTTGGAAACGATGACCGTTTCAGCGTCATACAGGCATCTCAGCATTTGGATATATCACCAGTCAAGCTGGCATCGCTGCAGAGACTCTAGAACGGACCAGGTTTCTATGGAGTCAAAGGCCTTTTCATAGTCCACAAACGCAATGCACAGGGGCTGATTATACTACTCTGTCTTCTGTATAATCTGCCTCACTGTGTGAATGTGGTCTATGGTGCCATATCCTCTTCGAAACCCGGCCTGTTCAGGAGGTTGAAATTCGTCGAGTCTTCGCGCGAGACGATTTGTGACAACCCTTGAAAACAGTTTATAGACATGGCTCAGTAGCGAAATTGGGCGGTAATTCTTCAACGAGGTTTTGTCTCCCTTTTTGAAGAACAGAACAACAACACTCCTGTGCCATGCCTCTGGAGTTCTCCCAGTTAAGATGACGTCATTAAATATACGCTGAAGTACTTTAAGCGTTGGGGTACCTCCCGCTTTTAGAAGTTCCGTCGTAATTCCGTCATCTCAGGAGCCTTTCCATTTTTGAGCTGGCTATAAGGGCTGTTATCATTTCGTCTAGGCTGACTTCAGGTTGGTCTTCCGTAAAGTGGCTGGTTAAAATGGCTCTGGAATCCTCCATGTTGATTTCAGGGTGCGGTGCGTGAGTCGCGTACAATTTCATGTAGAAATTTTCAACTACCGCTAGAATCCCCGGCCTAGACGCAAGGAAAAGTCCAGATGATGTAGCCAACTTCGTTAGGTGACTTCGTCCCAGTTGTTGCACGAAAACTTTTTAATATATATTTCAAATCTCTAATTTTAATTGAAATGTTTCGGAACCAACAATGGTTTGGAGTATATTTGGTAGGAGCGTAGACCTGATCAAACGGACACGTTCAGACTTATAATCTATATTTAGGGTGGCACGAACAAGTCGATGGTCTTATACTACCGGTCTTAAACTTAGCGAGCACCGACACATCTCTAAACATATACTTCTTATCCGCTATGATGAAGTCAATCTCATTTTTCGTCATAGCGTCAGGGCTTTGCCACGTCCACTTCCTTTGAGGTTGTTTCTTAAAGAATGAATTCATTTAGTAGAGTCCTTTTTCTCTAGGAAATTGACCAGCATTTGCCCCCTATGGTTCCGGTGTCCAAACCCGTGTGGTCTTACTACCGTTTCGCTGCAAGCCTGTAATCCCATTTTGGCATTAAAGTCCCGCATGATTACGTTGAAGTGAGCTCTAGAAGTGTGTATATGTCCTCGTACATACTCTCTACTTCATCATCTGAGTGAGTCGATGTACATACACTGGAGACCTCCACAACGATGTCAGCGAGAACTTTGTGGACCAGAAGCCCGACGCCACCTTGGGAGGGATGGCCACCTTGGGAGGGATAGTCACCTGAATTCTCTGAAGTACATAAGATGGCCAGATTCAAGCGTTACGGTATCCTCCTCTTCTCTTCGAACATCGGATAAACCAAGAACTTGCAATCTAATGCTCCTCAGTAGGAGCATAAGACTTTGGAGGAGGACCTCCAAAACCGCCAGATGTTCGTCAAGCTTTAGCGTGCGTCCATTAAATGTTGCCAGGTTCAGTTGGTTTTGGAGCCTTTGGTAGCCCGGGGATTCTTAGCACCCTCTGCCCCGCCGTAACCATGACCGCCGCCGTGGTCAGGAATAGCGGGGCGGCGGGGGAGTAGGGGCCGTATTTTATTTTGGCATCGTATTTTATTTCTGTTGTATTTTCTGTATTTTTTATTATTTAAGCAGGTGAGGTTGACTTGGGGCACTGAGATGGTATTTGTACCCCCTTACATCTCAAGTGCACAGTATCACATGTTAGTTATTATTTGGTGTGCCGTGGAGTTTGTCTGTGCACTACTTTAGCTGTCCTCATTGCAAGTCTCTGTCTAACTGTCGGGGATGATAGTAGTGAATATATGTGTGTATGTCTATTTATTAAATTATTTCTAAATACAACGGTGCGAACACCAATGACAGTAAATAGTAAAGTACAATATATATCATAGTATTGGTACCGTGAGATCGACGATGTGGTTCTGCGCGTTGGCCTGCTGCGGGCGGCGCGTGAGCACGTGCAGCTGCAGCGCCTGCACCGCCTCCTCCAGCGCCAGGCGCTTCTTGGTGTCCTGGGAACACACACTATTGTATTTGTTTTCTCACACCAATTATCTAGCCCAATATAAGCTTCTTTTGAAACTTGTTAATAGACGCGTTTTACCTGAAATAAAACGCATATTAAATACTTACCTCATTAGAAGCTTATAATATTGAGATAGGCATATCCGTTTCCCGTCGTATTTTCCTTCTCTTTCTTCCGGTATATCGCTGTCTCTCTCGCTCATCCCACTCAGTGGCGTCACCAGGTGGCGCGGTGGGGGAACCAGGAGATTTCACCCCCGTGCCCATTTGTTCATCATTGCGTCGAAATATACATTAAGCACCAGGCGGAAATAAAAACTAAGCTTCTAATGAGGTAAGTATTTAATATGCGTTTTATTTCAGGTAAAACGCGTCTATTAAACACTTGACCGTCATTAGAAGCTTATAATATTGAGACCTGTTTGTTATCGCCTGGTGAAAACGCCAATGTGAGAAATAAATTAAACTATAAGTGCGAGAGAGTTAATCATATGATTATGGTTTAAACAAAAAGTTATAATAAGAGATTTAATTAAGTACTCATTATTTACAATTTAAGTCATGTAAGAAAATAATTGGCCAGTCATTGATGAAAAATCAAATAATTTAGCTTGTAAACAATGTAAACATTATTATTATTAGGAAATAAATATTGTTTACTATTTGATTTCAATAACTTTCGAGGGTAAAAATAAAAAATGAAAAACTTCGTGACGCCTGAATCAATATTTCACGACAATAAACCTTGTGAAAAGTATTAACTAATCTCCAATTAGCAATAGTTAGTATATCCTCAATGGGTAAATCATATCAATCTAGTTAGTAGATGCTACAGCGGAGCAAAATACAACCAGGTGTGGCTGTAATATCCATCTATAGCTACCACAGTGCTTGAAACAGGTGTAGGTGAACCACTCGAAGTTTTAAATAAATTAGTTTAGCCATTTTGTACAATATTTATTGATCCTTTTAACCAATAGCAATTTCCAGCGTGTTTGTCTGTAGTCCCTACAGTAAGTCTTTGACCCAAACTGTCGCCTTAATATTACTGCATTGTCCTGAACAAAATAATGTTTGGTGTCCACAGCAAGGTAACAAAGGAGCAATGCGACAATAATATTGCAGGTTTGAAATACATTACAAAGGTCTACAGACTAATATTACTAAAACCTGGAAAAAGGAGGTTTTGTTGTTTTTAAATGTTTAATTGAGATTGATTTTAAAACATAATTAACTATTACCTCGTCACTAAGATTCCCATACAATTGTGCGCTGCATAAAGCAGACACGACAATTTATGGTAGTGTATAGTATTGTAAGAAAGATTTAAAATATTAAGTGTAAATCTGCCAAAAACTGGACTGACTGGACCCATTTGGTACGCGTTCCGCGTGTGGATGGCGCCGCTGCTGCTGCTTACGCCCTTCCTGTACTACTGGACCAAGCACAAGTGCTCATATGTTTTTATAATCACCGGACGCTTAAGCAGGGAAATTTGCTTGTGGTTCCATAACGATATATCATTTAAGCACACCAAATTTCAACGTCATGTCTTGAACCTTGGGGGTTGGCAGGCCTGTGGTTATGTCTACCAGGCGTCTACGTTTCGAATTCCATACTGTACATGAGGCAGCAAGGGGTACCACAATCAGATAAATTGCTGTTGAGGTGTGCTAGCACCCGGGGGATGAGGGAAGGTGGTGCGAATTTCCAAGCCAGAGGGAAGCGTTCTACTTCAGGCTGAAAGCACTGTGAAACATCGCTTCGTAATCATTGAGATAAATCTGCATAGTTTACCCACTACTCGAGCGTTCTTGGATACAAACAGGTCAATTACTGGCCAGGCCCACTTCGCGAATATCGTTTGTGTGAATTCTGGCAGTAGATGCCACTCTAGAGCTTGGCTTTGTCGAGACAGTTGATCTGCATGGCTGTTTAATTTCCCTGGAATGTAATGAATTTTGACCACAATTTGGTTGGTGGTCATTTGTTGGTTGGCAATTTGGAGGATTAAAATAAAATTGTCGCAGGCTTCGTGTTCGATGCTTGTAATTCTAAGACTTAGAACAGCCCGCTTTTCTTTTTGATTGCAGTGCAGCTTTGTTGGGATGCACTCCACCTTCCCGATAGGGCAGAATTGTTGAGTTGTGACCCCCCAATCCTGAAGCAACGGTTGTCAAAAAGAATGTTGGTGGAGGTATATGTATTGGTGTTTCTGATTATTTTTAGCTACCAATATATTTAACTACATCGTAAGGTAGAGTCTATTTTACCGCCTATTTCTTCTCTTAGGTATCGTAAAATGCGACTAACGGACCATAGATTGCACATACATCCAACAGTATAGAGCGGCAATAGGCTCATCACTTGTCACGCACATGTGCAGTTATCATTTGGTGAAACGTAGACAATGGCAGAGGACTGTTTTTGCGGTCCTCATTGCCTGGTCTCTGGCTATCCCTTCGGGGATAACAGTCGTGAGCATATGTAGGTATGTATGGACGCTTGTGATTCCTCCATGTATCCTAGTATGTCCTTGCGGAAGACATTGATTTTGGTAAGCGCCCTGCGAGGGCGGTCAAACAGACCTTTTGAAGTTTATGTAGACACCAAAATAAGTAAGTGTTTCTATTACAATGTTGGCATGTCTGGACAGAACCATCTGGTCTTTATGTCTATAAGATAATAGTCTAAGAAAACATTGCAGTGCTCATCTCAAATAGAAGGCATATAATTCTTAGTAATTTGCCTTTGTAGAACAGACGAAGAAACCATTGTGAGATTTGGCTATAGTCAGATGGTAGTACCTAGGTCTGAGAAAAGTAATTTGTACATCCCGTCTCTTGGCCGTACACAGTCCGGAATTCATATAATAATTTAACGACTTCAGGTTAAAAATTGGACGGAGTGACCTTTCTTGAGTGCTCTTTGGTACTAAGAACTGGGTTAAAACGAAGTTTGGAAAAAAAAACTTACTGTTTCTAGAGAACTGTTCTTTCATCTGTGTCAGCATTGCAGACATTTTGTCCGATACAAGCGTGTAACAACTGTCGATTGTAACGTTTGGAACCTTGAGCGATGGCTTCAGGTAAAACGGTATTCGATACCTTTGTGTTATGATACTTGGAGCACCTATTTAGTCCCAACGGTGTCGATAAAGTGCAAATTGACTGGCTCAAAATTTCGGAGCGTCATTGTCTATGTCTTTTGTTACCTCTGTTAGCAGAGAAGATGGACGTTTTTGTCCTGATTGGAAGAGCTGCCAAGCCTATGATCCTGGGGATCGAAAGTAAGAACAGCCTCCGTTGTTTATATTATAGCTACGATTTGGTTCGTGGCTGGCATAAGTATGTCCTTGCGGAGGACATTGTTTTTGTTAAGCGCCCTGCGAGGGCAGTTCATAGCCATGATGTGGTTCGTGGCTGGCATAAGCATGTCCTTACGGAGGACATTGATTTTGGTAAGCGCCCTGCGAGGGCGGTTCATAGCCACGATGTGGTTCGTGGCTGGCATAAGCATGTCCTTGCGGAATACATTGTTTTTGGTAAGCGCCCTGCGAGGGCGGTCCATGGCCACAATGTGGTTCGTGGCTGGCATAAGCATGTCCTTACGGAGGACATTGTTTTTGGTAAGCGCCCTGCGAGAGCGGTTCATAGCCACACTGTGGTTCGTGGCTGGCATAAGCCTGTCCTTGCGGAGGACATTTATTCATTTAATTAAATTAAAAACGGTTACATAACCATTTACAACAATTAACCGCATTATTCAAATTCAAATAAAATAAGGGACATTTAGCATTACATTAACATTCTTCTCGCAAAAACCGCAAACACTCAAGTAATATAACCATTGATTTTGGTAAGCGCCCTGCGAGGGAGGTTTATAGCTACGATATGGTTCGTGCTGGCATAAGCATGCCCTTGCGGAGGACATTTATTTATTTAATTTTATTAAAACGGTTAAATACCAATTACAATAATTAAACATATTATTCAAAATCAAATTTAAATTAAATAAGGTACATTTAGCGTTATATTAACATAATTATATGCATCTTCTCGCAAAACCGCGAACACTCATGTAATAACCATTGATTTTGGTAAGCGCCCTGCGAGGGTGGTTCACAGCATGCTGTGCGTGTGTCTGTCCCATGAACCAGAAGAACAACGCGATGGTATACTATAAGAAGTTTGCCCTTGCGACAGGTAACCGTTTGTTGTTAGTACAGGTTTTGCTTGCGAGGCATTCCCAGTACCAGATTTAATAACTGGCCAAAAAGTTTTCTAACAGGACAATTCTTTTTTTTTTTTTTTAATGCAACTGTAATCTGTTCAGAATTAAACAAATGTGTGTTTGAAGGTAGAATCTTATTCAAAGTAGCAAGCATTAGAGGGTATTTTACATGTTTATGAGTATTATCCTCTTTTCGTATATTTGTAGTTTCAGTCTACAATCTAATCACCACTGAAAATAAGACCTTTAAGAGAGGCATCAGATGTTTGCGACCAACTAGTAAACTGCGCAGACAATTAATAAAATATCTTTTTAGTTTTAAAATACCAAAAGTTATTGGTGCACAATATTTATCAGAATATTGGTGCTTAAGGCCTAGCTGGCTCTTTTAGTTTACTTTTAAAATCAAAAATCAAATCTAGATCACTACACGGAATATTTAAATTGTTAACTGTTTTAGTCAGTATTGATAACACCTGCGAGGTGCAACAATCGTTGTAAGATTTCCTCTAACGTCCGATAAAGCAGACACATTGTCGTTATCGTCATGAAAGGCGGGTACGATGACCATGCTTCTTTGAACGATGACGACTAACTCGAACTCAACCTTCGCCGATACGATCGGGATTGTTAGAAGGATCAGCTATAGCTGCTTAGAGCTACAATTCGTTTTTCTCATTATCTAATGTAAGCACTAATTATCGGTTTCTTATCTAAAATAAAAAGAAAAAGTGCCTGGAGGGTAGATACCACATATTAAACACAAAAAACAGTTTTAAAAAAATACTATCTTTAATCGAATGCTTTCTTATCTTAAAAGAAAAGGTGTATCTACATCCCTTGCGAGTAAAATAAAAAGTTTGATATACCAGATAAGTTTAAATTATAAATTCAGCGAACGGTAACACCGTTAATTTAAGAAACTATTCTAAGTACTCACGTGTATTGTAGAAACTCACGAGAACTGTGTTGCAGTTTAAATAAAAATAATTCTATTTCTTTGTCACTTGATCACTATGTAGTGCACAAGTTACGCCGACGGGAAATTTCACGCCAATGATGAACAAATGGGCACGGGGGTGAAATCTCCTGGTTCCCCCACCGCGCCACCTGGTGACGCCACTGAGTGGGATGAGCGAGAGAGACAGCGATATACCGGAAGAAAGAGAAGGAAAATACGACGGGAAACGGATATGCCTATCTCAATATTATAAGCTTCTAATGACGGTCAAGTGTTTAATATGGTAAGATAACGGATAATATACATAAACAAAGAAAAACAGTTTTCTCTTAATTGACCCGATCTGAATTAAACCCAGGACCTCAGAGATGGCGCGACGCCAGACCCAGCGTGCTAACCACTCGACCACGGAGGTCGTCGTATTTGTGGGGGGTTGTGGTAGGTATCCGAATTTTTACAGTGTCATGTTCGGCTTTTGGTCAACTCCGTCTCACTCGCCAAAAGTTGCCGAACGAAATCGGTCGAAATAAACGCAGACTCAGGACCCGAATTAACCCAAATCAAAATACAACTTTTTGTCTATGTCAGGCTTTCAAGAAGAAATGTCTGGCTAAATATGAATCTATAAACGGGATTTCAAATAAGACTTGTCTCGACTTTGTATACTCACGTGAGGCGCGCGGCTGCTTCTGTAATAAGCCAGGTCCATCGCCCTGACAGCTTGCCCCAGCTCGTTGGCGTAAGCAGCCCAAGTCCGGCGCTGATCCTCGGGAGTGCTGGTATGTTCCGCCCGCCTCTGTACAATGTAAGCGAACTTGTGTAAAATAAGAACAAGCATCAAAATCTTGATAACAAGCTAAAAATATTAAGTAAGAAGTAAAGAATAAATATTTATTTAGGACAAAACGGTCAGATAAAAACATAAAATATAATAACGACCTTTGTACGGCCTTTATACGACCTACAGCCTGGTACTGGCCTTCCTACATGGGGAAATTGAGCCATACCATAACCCACCACGCTGGCCCAATGCGGGTTGGTGGGTTCTATTGGCTCCCACCTTACGGCAACAACCGGGACCAACAGCTGCACGTGCTTTTCGAATATCAAAGCACGGAGTATCTTATTATTGTTGTTTGTGACGCAAAACTGAAAACCGTGACGCGTAGCGGTGAAAGAATACTATCACCCCCTCTCTTCCTTTGGGTGTCATAAAAGACGAATAACGGACTAAATACTGCACATACATCCACATAATAGAGCGGCAATGGGCTCACCAGCTGTCATGCTGAGCACTGCTTTTGCTGTTCTCATTGCCTAGTCTCTGACTAACCCTTCGGGGATAACAGTCGTGATTATAGGAAGTGTGTACAGTGCCACAAGCGGCACTGTATCTCATTCGGTTCGGGAACCGCAAGTTATGCGGTGTAAAGTGACGCCGCCTAATCTGTCGTAAAGTTTTTTATTAGACAACAAAAATACTAACTGCCTTACTCCTGTAGGTCACATGATAGGTTAGAAATTTAAGACAATCGCCAAGCGCAGCGTAGCGATTGTCTTGAATTTCGAGGTTTTTTTTATTTATTAGACAACATTAATCTAACTCCACACAAAAATATCTTTTGAATATTATGTCTTCTGAACATTATGGCAAATAAAAAATGTTACTGTTCCCGAACCGATTGAGATACAATGCCGCTTGTAGCACTCTATCCACCTTGTACTAGGATACCGTAATTACGGCACGTAACCGATCGTACTAGAATGCCGCTTGTGGCACTCTATCCACAGCCGATTATATGTATGTAGATTGGACTATACCCGCGCTTGCCCAACTCGGGTTTGCAAGTTCAAAGTCGCAAAGGTAAGTACCATGTCAATACTAATCATACCTTCGCATCCTCCAAGATCTTGCAAGCGAGCTGCCTCAACGGAGTATTTTCTACCACAACCCTTTCCACCACCCTCTTTTTCACAAGTTCCCCACTACTTAGGTCCTCCTTCAGACTGCCAAGCAAACTCTCTAACGTCTCACTCTCACGCTTGAATTCTGCTGTGGTCTTAGGATCGATCTTGTCTATAGTTTCGAAGGTTGAGGTGTATTCGTGAAGCTTTTGGGTGACATCTTCGGTGCAGTGTATTAATATTTGGCTGCATTCCGGTCTTTGCACGGTCGGTGCTAAAAGCTGTAGTTACAAAAGTATGGTAATTATGGCACAGGTTATCTAATTTAATAATATTTAACTTTATACGGGTATATAATTTTGTTAGTTTTACATTAATATTGTAACAATGAGCCTACTGCAGTTGTTGTTAGATGAAACTTGGACTGTGTCCATGTAAACACTAGATACACAAGTAGCGCCCTCAAAGTGACGCCTCGAACTAATGCTCCAACCAAGAGGGAGCATTGGATTGCTCTCAGTTGTCATTTGACATTGCCGTACAAATGTAATACCTAACTACTGTAGTAAAGATAAGAATAGAATAGAATAGAAGTTCTTTACGTTCAAGTCTTATACTGTGCATGCTATCCACCTATGGAACTGCCTGCCAGAGAGTATCAGGCGGGCGAAGACTCGGGACTCTTTTAACCGACAAACCAAAGAGTACTTCCTCAGGCTGGACTCTACATCCTAACCTTATACATTGACCTGATCACTCTGTAATGTATCTCCTCCATATTTAGTCCATTTAGTCTATTTCTATCTAATTTTCTGATATTCATCAAATCTATATTTTATTAACATAGTATTTTCCTCCTTATACGTACTGTGCACTAGCCCGTGATTGTTTCTTCAACCGGCCGCCTTTTGTCATACTGTTTTTCTTTGTATTGTTTTAAATTGTTTTTATAGTGCAATAAATTATTTTTCATTCATTCTTTATTGCTTATACTGTGTAACAAAGTTCTTAAAACAATTAAACAGTATCAACAGTTTGCCCATGATCGGGTATGCATGTGCACAAATATTATTATTTATTTAACATTAACAAAATACACCATGAATTAAAAGACCGAGTATTAAAATTAGTTGTGATTATTCGAAAACAAAATTGTATAGAATAGTTGGAAAAACTTTTTCAAAGATATTTTATATGTAGCGTTTAGATGATCGAAGGCAGTAACCTAAGTACCTTGGTCGAGTAGAGCAAGCTGCCCGCTGCATCAGCCAGCGCGGCTGCAGCTTGGCCCAGGCGGGGGGCTGCGCCCAGGCGGGGGGGCGCCTCTCCCGCGGCGGCTGCGCCCAGGCGGGGGGGCGGCCCCCCCATGGCGGCTAAGCGGCACGCGCTGTCGGCTATTACTCTCGCGCGGGAGTATACCTGAGCGAAGCAATTGGGCCGGTTTCATTTTAAATTATTTTGTTCTAAGATCACACCTGAGCGAAAGGATTAAAGCCATTTTCTTTTTTAATTCCTTTGATAAAAAGTCAAAAGTAAAAAAAAAATACCAAAAAACTTATAAATTATGCGCTGAATGTGGATCGCCTGAAAAATATCTTTTACTGTGTGCTGTGAAGAGAATGGGCGCAAAAAACAAATACAGAAGTAACGACATTTATAAAAAAAATATATATAATGTCGTTACCAAATTAATCATAATTAATATACAAATCATAAAAAATCTAATCTAAAATCTGAATTCAAATTAAATAATTATACTTAATATTATACATAATTAGAAATAGCTGTTGGAGTGCTTGATGCATAGTTCATTCTGGAAGTAAACAACGACAACAATAAATTGCCAAACATTATTTATTAATTTTTTTTTTACTTATCTAAAAAAAAAATTTAATATGTATTTATTTTTATGGATCTCATCCCCGCTATGACTCACTCACCTCTTTCTCCTGCGCGGGGTCGATGTCAGTGCTGACTACGTACAGCAGTTTGGCTGACTTGTTGCCAAAAGCCATGGCAGACTCGTTGATCCTCTGGAGACAAGACACAACAGTAACACAATAAGTCATACATAGTTGATATAATTTTCTATAATTTGTTATTTTGTTAATTTTAGAAAACTACATTAAAATAAGTTTTCTATAATTTGTTATTTTGTTAATTTTAGATAACTACATTAAAATAAGTCTTGGAGTCCTATCTTTTTAAATTAAATATAAGTCTAAATAGCTAATTTTTATATTTCGTCGAATTATTTGTCTTTCGTTGAGTACAAAAATTAAATGTAAAGTATCAGTAGTTTAGTCATAATATTGAAAAAACATTACAAAAAGGGGTAACTTTGGGTTTTTTTTTTCTATCGAGTATAGTTCATTGGATCTTGTAACTGAATGAGACTTTGAATAGATTGGATCCTTAACTAATACATACTTTTTTTTTCCAGAATTTAAACCATTATTTTCTATGTCTCAGATGGTTTGAAAAAACTCAAAGCGCGATCTATCTAGCCTTGTAATCCCTACGCGCGCGCGTAAACCCTGCGCTCCTGACGGACGTCAAATCAATATCGGGTCGGCTGTGCTTATCGGAATATGAACGCTCGGGTCACGCGATGGGTTTCGTTTTCGGGGGGGGTCGTTGGAGGGTGAACCTTCTGTACGGTAGTAATATTAGTTATTCTGTGCTTGTACCAAGACGAAAAACGAAACAATTTTAAAACACACAAATTAATGCTTGTTAATTTTTGACGTTTTTTTATGCTTAAGTTTTTATAAAAAAATATATTTGAATGATTAAAAATGTCAACCTTATTGGTTAGGTACTAATGTTTTCCAAAACTCGTTTCAGCCGTTACTTTATTTTACTTCAAAAACTCTCCAATTTCTATTACTTACCACAATATCAATACGATAATTGGAGGTCATATTTAATTTTATTCCATTAAGTAATAACTTAAGTTAACAATTCATTATGATTTATCATTTTTCACCTTTCATCCCAAAAAAACGATAAATTACCTATAAATTTTAGCCGTTTGTGTCGCTAGGGGAGAGACACTTGCCCGCTATTTTTTCTCGTACCAGGATGCGTATGTTTACACAATTCTATGGCCACGGCTTATATTTCGGTTCGACGCGATTCTGTTTCGGCGTGCAGTGGTACTGGGGGGTAGCGATGCGCATTTATCTGGCACAGACTATAACTCGTTAGATTAGTTGTTAAGTCTTAACTATAAGTTAGTTAACTGTTTTTTTATTATTATTAGTATTGACGTCAATAAGTGCCTGTAAAGGTTTACATTGAATAAATAATTTGACTTTGACTTTAATTGTAAACTGAGTACGGAATAAGTGATGCCTTGATACCTTGTGGTCGTTCTTGGCGGCGCCGAGCAGCACCCGCGCGGAGTCGGCCATCGCCAGGACATCTTCCAGGAACTGCTTGCTCTCACCCTCGCTCATGGCGCCGCGCAGCGACTTCGCGTCTGTTGGATACTAGTTTTATCACACACATTCACTAATTTATGAACAAACTTCCTTTATAAGGCAGTAGGATTGGCTTTATATTTGAAAATACTCTTTTGGTTTCAATGTAAGCATTTTATTATTTATTTATTTTATTGTTGCCCATTTGTTTTATTTGTCTTGTGAAAGTAAATTGACATTTGTGTGTTGGATTTAGTCGTTTTTAAGTTTCAATATAATTTTGTCTTGAATACCTTGTACGATGTTTGGCATCACTTCTGACAAAACCGCTGTCGCTTTCGTAGCAGCAGCATAGTCCAATTCCGATTCTGAAAATTAAAAAGAAAAAGTAAGACTTATGTAATGGCCCGTGGCCGCCGAGACATCGTCGTGGTAGCATGCACTCGGCAGGGCGATCACGCTACTGTCGTAACCAGCTGGCCACGATTGGTCGCCCGTGTTCCTGTATTGCGTGAAAGTAATTTTTTGAGGGGATAATTAAAGAACTCTTTTTGATAATACATATATACACAATCACAACTATTATCCATGAAGGGTAATTCAGAGACTAGGCAATGAGGACAGCAAAAGCAGTCCGCTACTATATATAGGATAAAATGTTTACTAGAAAAAAAATCAACCAGTCTCAGGAAGTCGAGCTTCCTGAGACTGGTTGGTTTTTTCTATGGGATTCGAACCCACGAACTTTGGATTGCCGGTCCACTGCTCTAACCGCTGAACTACCGAGACCCCAGAAGACTCGCTGAATTTTTCCTAGTAGTTTGATTTACGCTGCAAGCCTGCGGTATTACGTCACTGTCTACCCTTACGAAAGAAATAATATTGCAAGTATTTAACAATCGATAAAGACGTAAAATTGCTTTTAAATATCTTTATTATTGAAAGGACAATGGCGAAAATGGACCTGACATAAATAAATCAAATATATTCTAAAAAATATGCTGTTATTAGTTAATTTTGAAAATTCAAATAATATACCTCAAGAACTTCTAGTTCTAGAGAAATTAATTAATGCGTAAAAATAATAAATATGAATGGGACAACTTTAATCATAGCTTTTGAACGGTTTTGACCATAGACAATAGATCTTGACGACGATGTCAAGTTCCATTTCACGCGTAGGTCTACAATTTCACGTGCTTGCATGTAATACTCCCACCTTACACTCGTCGAAAAATAGATTATAGTATTCTACTTAGACAAAAATACATTTAAGAATTTTTAGAATAGTATAAAATTGCTGAAAATTATACAATAAGTAAACGAAATAAAAACCAAACAAGCGTTAGAGGCTTGATTGTTTGATTGCGTGTAAAGGAACGTCAATGTTAAAATCGAATGACAGATCATACATTTTTTGTGCAGTCGATCTTTGCGTTTGCTCCGATACGTACCTACTGATTTATTAACATTTCCCCGGCTAGTAATGATTTAATATTATTTGCCTTGGGAACGTACCAAATCCGACAGGCTCGGTCCTACCATGAAGAACATGTGTGCGTTTGCTTGTAGATGTATCAGAGTATAGCTTGAGAGGTAGTGGAGATCTCAGACCAAATATACGAACATTAAATCCAGACACATTTCAAGAAAACAATACTATGTATATAAAATATTAATAGAAAATAATGTGTCTGGAAGGGAAGGAATAACAGAATATTGTTGGAGTTGTCGTTGTCGTGTCGAGTCGTCGAACAATTGGATGCTGTGCACATGTCATGACCGTAGTGTGGTACCTTGGGTGGGCCAGGCACCAAGATAACATAATAGCAGTACCAGCAGGTTTTTTAAATAGTATAGTTAAAAGAGACGGTTTTAAATAAATCTTTATTTATAAGCATCCTCTTTGTTTCATGTCAAATACCATTAATTATATTTATTTTATCACTCTTTACGTCGTTATCAGATAGTTAATGTCAACTTAAGTTAAGAATTGAATCTATTAGATCGTTAAAATGTTTTTATAAGTAACCTCAAAAGCTCAAAAATTTAAAAAAAAATATATCTCGCATTTGTGAAGTTTTATATTGAAAAAGGAGTTAGGACTCTGATTCTATTTATGTTAGTTATCTAATCAACACAAAATTAATAATGCCCATAGTCATTGAATATCAGGTCCAGCTAGTATGGGATTTTGCCGATGGCCTTTTGCATTCACAATGCTATATAGTTATAGGATAAAATGTTTACTCTACTATATAGTCCACTTTTCACCAAATCACAACTGCACATGTGCTCAGTGTGGTGAGTCCACCGCCGCTCTATGCTGTTGGATGTACGTGCAGTGTTTAGTCCGTTAGTCAGCTTTTACGACATCCAAGGGAAGAGAGGGGGGTGGGAGTATTATTTCACCGGTACGCGACCCGGTTCCTGATAATATACTTGTTGGAAATAGTGCAAGTGGTTTGCGACTCACGGTCAGCCGCCAGCAGCAGCGCGGCGGCGGCGGCGGCGGCGGCCAGCTTGGCCTCCAGCTGCTGCTGCAGCGCCAGCGCCTGCTCCGGGACCACCCCGGCGCTGCTGTACACCTGCACGAGGGACATAATAAATAATCATTTGGTTCTTGGCGGGAAAGTGAAGCGTCATTTTCGCAGTTTTGTTTGTTTTCTATAATTTGTGTTTTGTCGAATATTAATGTGAAATAATGGTGGATTATTTACTGTTAAGCGTACGTGAACGTGCATGAGTGTTGGCAAATAAAACAAAACAGTGCAACGTCACTTTTCAAATTCTCTCAAGAAGTCCGTGTGAGTTCTCAATAAGGTCCCACAGCTTTATTGAGTCTCAAGGGGTTCGGGGGAAAATCATTTACCATTAAACGAACATTATTACTCATTAAATTATTGTAAAAAAAAAAACTATTAAAAACTTGACACAGGCTAAATGTGCTGATCGCACGAAACCCAATATCTAGCCTGAGATAAGCTTCTAAGTATTGAAACTAGTTAATATGGTTGAACTAGATAACGGATAAAAATACATAAACATAGAAAAAAACACCCAGACCCGAAATCAATTTAGAGAAACAGTTTTTCTCTAAATTGACCCGACCGGGAATCGAACCCGGGACCTCAGAGATGGCGCGACGCCAGACCCGGCGCGCTTACCACTCGACCACGGAGGTCGTCAAAGATAAGAGATTGGTTATAAACCTACCTTGGTGATATTGTCCTCGGCTTTCTCGATGTTGCGTACGGCGGAATCCACCGCGTCCACGAGCTGCTGCTTCATCAGCGTCTGCGCTTCACTCTTCTTCTGCGCCGCGGCGGCGAGTGCAGCCGCGCGACCTCCTATAACTCAATAATTATCACAAAGCTCTATACATTGCTAGTTATTGTGTACACGCTGGCCAATCAACCTATTTAAAACTATCCAAGATTAACGAAATGTTGAAACAAACAAAACGTTGTTCGCTGTTCCTCAATGTTTAGTGGGTAAACTCTCATCCCTGATTGATTATTACGCTTTCAGTGTGAAAAGGGGGACGGATAGAGCCCCACATAACCTTGCCTCCCTTCTGGGGGTAGGGTATCCATAAGGTTTTGAACCGCCTCCGTGGTCTAGTGGCTAAGCCACCGGTTTCAGACCCAGAGGTCCCGGGTTCGATTCCCAGCGGGGAGCACATCTCTCTGTGCTCGGTTTAGTTGGTGTTAGGGCTGTTAAGTCCGCCTGGCCAGCTCCCACCGTCTTATCTAAGTCTGTCGCCATAACAACGATGTTTACAGCATTGTTGTGTTCCGACCGTTTGAGATAAGATAGCCAGTTCCTCAGTGTTTGAGGATTCCGGGTGAAGCGCGCTTCCACCTTCGGCCTTATCGTCACTTACAATCAGGTGAGATGAAGGCCAAGCGCTTACCCGTTGCAAAATAAAAGAATAAAAAAAGGTGGATTCACAAAACAAAAAGAAATTGCGAATCGAACCACACCGTTTCGTTATCTTTGACGCACAAAATTAAATATGTATTACAAAACAGTCAAACTTCTCCAATCGATATAACCCTTACACCCAAAACATAGATTTCAAAATTTATTGAAAAAATTTGATACATTACGGTAGGATCTGCTGGCGTCTGTATTCATCAAGCTGCGTATCGTAACTGCGTCGCAAGAGACACGCCGCAAAAAGTCACCGTATACATCGTAAAGGTAGGTTTTAACCGACTCCGTGGCTCCACCGATCGAAGACCCAGAGATTCCGGGCTTGCGTCCCAGCGGGGACTACATTTATGTGAAATATAAATAAAAAATAAATTGTCACCCTGAGTTTCTTCCGATCGCAGCGTGTCCAAGAACTCCTGGTTGAAGTCCCTCTTGGCCTGGTGCGTCGTATGCTGGGCGTGGGCCCCCTCGTGGGAGGTGGTCCGCACGGGCGGCGGCGGCGGCGCCTTCTTCAATGGCGACTTAACCACATTTACACCTGCAGGAAACCACATTGTTAATAGAATTGTTGTATTCCGACAGTTTAGAGACGAAATAGCCAGTTCCTCAGTGGTTGAGCTTTCCGTGTGAAGCTGTAAACCTTCGGCCTTATCGTCACTTACTATCAGGTGAGATGATGACATAGCGCTTTTACCCGGAAAAAAAAACCATTACATTGATTGGATTCTTGGTATTCGTAAAGGTGTTGTCTCATCATCATTATTAGTCGAAAGACGTCCACTGCTGGACAAAGGCTTCCACTAAGGATATGTACCACGTCCGGTCTAGTGCTGGTCGCATCCAGCGATTACCCGCGACCTTTACTAGACATTTTGTTGAGTGTGCAACTGCCGATAGCACGCGCAGCTGCACGACTGTTTTGTATTTTTTTTTAAACTAGCGGATCCTCGCGGTTTTACCTGCGTGGTACCTGTTCCCGTGGAAATATCGGGATAAAATATAGCCTATGTTACTTGGGAAGAATGTAGCTTTCTAATAGTCAAAGAATTTTCTAAATCGGTCCAGTAGTTTCGGAACCTATTCAAATCAAACAAACAAACAAATTTTTCCTCTTTATAATATTAGAATAGATGGCTTCCGAGCACCGCGCACATCATATAGTGAACAAATCCAAAACCCTACAACAACAGAAGGTACCTAATTTATTTATTTACGAGGAGTCCAGAAGTCGACAGACTATTAAAGAGAAAACTTACCAGGTTCATTTATCAACCACGGCCGCTTTGAGCTTACGCAAAACTTCTTTCACTTCCATCTTCTCCGTATAAGCTGTGATTTCTTGGCAGCGTGGCGTGGGTCCTAAGTACCAGGAGTCCAAGCGTCAGTGAGAACTAATGAGAGAGAAACCTGACCAGGTCCCTCATGTCACAGCCGCTTTGAGCTGCTCCACTGCTTTATTCACCTCCATTTCCTCTGCATTAAGCTGTAATCTTTTGGCAGCGTGTCGCGGGTCTTCAGTGCCAAGAGTGCAGAAGTCGGCGAGCTAATGTAGAAGAAACTTACCAGGTCCATCATTAACTACGGCTGCTTTGAGCTGCTCCACCGCTTGCTCCACCTCCATCTTCTCTGCATTAAGCTGTGACCTTTTGGCAGCGTGGCGCGGGTCTTCGACTATGGGTGACCATGCATCGGATAGTGCTTGTACTGATGACGTCACGGCGGCGGCGGCTGCCAGTAAGGCGGCGCGGCTGCGGGGCTCATGGACGCTGGCGGCTGTGAGCTGTACAATAGAATAGAACAGAACGTTTATTGCTAATATTGTGTAAAATTTGTGGTTCAAGTTGTGTACATTTTGTTAACAGAAGTGTACCCATAACGGGCATGTAAATTTAAATAGAGTTGCAAAAATAATAAAATAACTACTTATTTAACTGTGTTAACACGATGTAAAATAAATACAAAATATATGTAGAATAGACTATTTGACAGTATGAAAAATAAATATTTTTTTATTGCCGTCCGCCTAGATGATGGATTTCAAAAGCAATTTGCATTATGAATTATGACACATAAAAAATATTGAATATTTCCACCAAAAACCACAAAATGAAAGTTTTGTTTTGACGTTGGAACGATATTATGACTGCAGACGGTTTTGTCGTTCTAATTTACTATGACATCACGCATTTGTAAACATCCACAGAGCAAGTCATCGCATGATATGCAAACGTGTGACGTCACTCGACTGACTCGACGCCATATTGCTGAACAGCTGAAATTATCAGTATACTTTGCAATGTTTTTTTTACGAAATACTATTAAATTTTATTATTAAATGTCCAATTTTTCAATACATTTTGAACTTTGTAACAAGGATATCAGAATCAATATCGATAGCAGAAATTTGTCAGATTTGAATAGGGACATCTTTATGCGTGTGTACATTGCTTGACAATTGCCTTAATTGAATGTATATATTTTACTATTTGCTGTGTCAGTAAATGTCTCTCTCTGTCAGCACCTGCGCGTGCGCCCGCAGCGTTTCCGCGGCGGTTTGGGCGCGTGCGGCGGCGGTTAGCACGCGGGGCTCGGCCATCGCCCGCAGCGCCGCCGCGTGGGCGCCCACGCGTGCGCACACGGATGATGAAAGCCCCAACACCTACGCAAGCGCATCATGAGCATCATGAGCATCATGAGCATCATGAGCATCACGAGCATCATGAGCATAGCAAAACATTACAAAAAGATAACCGTGTGGCGTGGCGGTGAAACAACCCCGTCGTTTACTTAATTCACCTGCGTTAATGCACCCAGGTGAATTAAATATTCTATTTGTAATCTTAATTCACCTAGGTACATTATGTATAATTCGTTTACATAATTCACCTGCGGTTATTCACTCAGGTATAGAAAAACAAAAAAAATAGAATAAAATAGAACATTTAATTCACCTGGGTGCATTAAACGCAGGCGAATTAAGTAAACGAAGTATTCATAATGTACCTAGGTGAATTAAGATTACAAATAGAATATTTAATTCACCTGGGTGCATTAACGCAGGTGAATTAAGTAAACGACGCCGAAAGAACACTATCGCCCCCTCTCTTCTCTTGGGTGTCGTAAAAGGCGACTAACGGACTAAAGACTCACATACTTCTAACAGCTTAGAGCGGCGATGGGCTCACGATCTGTCACGCTGAGCACATGTGCAGTCGTTATTTTGTGAAAAGTGGAGCACAAGCCACAGACCGCAAATATTGGAAAGTGGGCAGGGCCTTTGCCCAGCCGTTAGGACAATACAAGACAATAATAATGCAAATATAACACGCTGATGGTGACCATATAAAACCATAAAATGTGCAATGCGTACCACTGCAGTTATAGAATCTAAAATTATAAAGTATAACCTACATGTACAGTCACGAGCAGAAATATTTAAACAATTGTAACTTTGCTCGTTGCTTGTGAGTGTACATACTGTCCTATTGCTAAGCAAAAGCCTCCATTATTCACAACAAATCGATGAATATCGGAACGGAAACTGCAACCCCGTTTTTGTGTGATGGTGTTTGTGGCGGCCTGCGTCGCCACATAATGTCGGCAACAAAACATTTGTATGTGTCAGTAGCGCTTTATTATGACATTTTATTGATTCGTAATATTTGATTAATTGCGTTAAAAACGCTAAAATAACGAAACGCCTGAGGTAGACAATTTTTTCAACGTTTCGTTACATTTTATTGATTTCGAGCCAAAGAATACTACCAACTCATCTCTACCCTTGGATGTCGTAAAAGGCGACTAACGGACTAACATAGAAACCCTTAGGGGATTTTATGTTTGTATTGATTTTATCAGACGTACCTCCCGTTCCTTGGCTTGGTGCAGCTGCGGGCTCACCGTATGGTACAATTTCCCTGAGCTTTCTGCGAACGACGCCACGTGCTCGCTCGGCAACTGAAAACAGACATTGTATAGGTATATCGGCTATTTCCACCAGTCCCGTGCGAAGACAAAACTACCAATAGAATGACTTCATTATACTAGTAGTTATGAAAGTGCAACGAAACGACCGTTTAGTAACCGAGTTGGTTTGTTTACTGATTTGACAGTGACGTGACATACATACGTACATAGTAGGGTAGTTTATCATTTTACACCGCCTTTGTGAGGCAAGCCTAGAACAGCAGTTTAATTATTTTTTTTATAAAATCGCCCATGGTCACTCGCTTAGCCATGGGCATGCGCGGATTGCTAATATAAGGCGACTGCTAGAAACCGCAAGAAACTTCAAGGTCTGGTCAGGTCAAGTGTTTTAAAAACATGACAAAAATGACAAAAAAGAAATTCGTGCTTTTTTCATTGTTAATTAAATAATTCATTTTGTGAATTTTTATAAGATAGTCTTTGAGTATCTAATTTATTTTAAAGCAATAATAAGAAAAATAAAATGAATAACAATTAAAAATAATGGTTATTTACAACGCGCGGGCAGCGGCCGGCCGTTGACCCACCCGTGTGCTGACCCGTCCGCGTCAGCCGGCCGATAAGTACCTACGTTAGTCTGCAATGAGACCCCATTTATTTTCCTATTACGAAATGTGCGTATTTTTCTTATGTTACTGCTTTAAAATAAATTAGATACTCAAAGACTATCCAATTATAATTTGAAAATGAATAATTAAAAAAAAATGAAAAAGCACGAATTTCTTTTGATATTTTTGTCATGTTCAAAACACTTGACCTGACCAGCCCTTGAAGTTACTTGCGGTTTCTAGCAGTCGCCTTATATACAAACGACAAAAAAAGAATTGTTGGTCCTTCGAGCCGGATAAACATTAATTATTGCTTCTATTTATTTTTATTCTATTAATTTGTAACTTGGATTATAAAATTTTATTAATAGTGTTGTATGATCCATGTGTTTATCGTTTACCTGCGTGTTCCCCGCTGCGGCGCGGCATATGTGCTGCGCGGCGGCGCACATGTCGCGCGCGTGCTGCAGCGCGGCGCCACAGGCTTCAGGCTCCTGACCGGCACTCAGGGTCTTTGTCTCTGTGTGTACAAAAGAATATTATTATTATTTATTTAGCCCAATCTCCTCATGTGGGAAGGCCTGTGCCCAGCAGTGGGACGTTTATGGGCTAACAATGATGATTGACTTATTTTCCCAAAGTGACATTTAGTTTTAAAGGATTTTTTTAAGTATAATTTTTACCCAATGTACAATCTCGCATCTTCCTTTCACATTTTTATATAAATACAAACAAGCCTACTCGTACCCACACTAATGTAATTTTAATTTTTTTAATTTTTACTAATGTAATTAACAGATTAATGAAATAAATGTATATAATAATTACATAAAAATAATGTAAATTAAATGAAAGTTACCTAGGGTGCGTTCCGTCGTTCTGGGTGTAGTTGTTTGGTTAAAGTTTAACTCGTTTGAGTTGCAACTGAGCCACGGAACGATCGAGTTGTTTTTATAACCTCTTCTGAAGTATTCCTGTCCAAAACGAGGGAAAACTCTTCTTTTGTCTACATTTTTTCCACTTTTATACAATAAATAAACCTAATTATTATAAAGTAAAACAATACGAAACAAACAGGCCGAATTTTTCGAGATGTTTTGACTTAAATTGCAAAATTTGACACTTTAACAATGATATAAACGTCAAATAGCTGTCAGAGTGAAAAACAACCATCCCATTTGATGGTTGTTTGGTTGCTGCGCTCTGAGCCACAGAACGGATGAAACTACGCTCTGACAGCCGTCAGAGTAAAATTTCACCGAGCCACGGAACGGGTAGAGCGCGCGCCGGAGTGCGCTCGAGTGCACTCGAGTGAAGCCACGGAACGCAGCCCTACACACACACCCTTGTGAAATTAATCCCAAATGCGGCAAATCGATAATAATAATAATATAAAAAACTGACCTTTGACAACTTGAGGAGTCAGTTTATTGATTTCGTGGATCGCCCGCTCCGCCGCGTCGTAGTCTGCGTTTTTGGGATCTGCAAAACATTTTAGGCGGGTAGATGGAGTGGAATAGAGTTTAGCTTTCAGTTACTAAGAACTATATCCATAACAGGTATAAAACCGAATTGATATAATATGATATATGATGATATAGCTACCCGGCATGAAATACTCAAAATCCTTTTTAGGCGAATTGAAAAAAAACCAATGGTCAATACGATCACGTTTGACATTATTTTTTTATTTGGACTATCAGAAAATGTTATAATATTACTTATATCTAAATACACTTCGTTCAATAAAACTATGACTTTGTAACAAAATTGTAAAATAGATATTTAAGGTAGCGACATCATCCATATAAATGCGGGCACAAAACAATGAAATATTTAAATATTATATATTTGTTTTAAAGATTATTATTAAGTGCGTTTAACACATTAATAATAGTCCCGTTAACCCATCCTGTTAATCTAAAATTACTGTGTAGGAGTGGGTTCGCGTCAGTAGTCTAGCGGAGCTATGGGGATTAAACCACGATTTCTCGCATTCAACCCAAGCACTACCTCGGCTACCGACCGACGCTTCGAAATTATAATGTAAGTAATAACATTTGACGGGGCTCTTGGCGGGAAAGTAAAGTTTTGTTTTATTTTCTATATTTTGTGTTTTGTCGAATATTAATGTGAAATAATTGTGGATTATTTACTGTTAAGTGTTTGTGAACGTGCATGAGTGTTAGCAAATAAAACAAAATAGTTCAACATCACTTTTCAAAGTCTTTGAAGAAGTCCGTGTGAGATCTCAAAGTTCCACAGCTTTATTGAGTCTCAAGGGGTTTGGGGGAATATCATTTACCATTAAACGTTAATTATCACTCATTATCATCTACTCCATGCGAAGAAAATATTCACTTTAATGTCTTAATTGACACTGGCTAAATGTGCTGACCGCACGAAGCCATTATTTATGAGAAAAAAAGACATTTGATGGGCTAGTGGTAGTGATGGCTGACCTTGTGTGGCGGCGAGCAGCGCTGCGACGGCGGCGCGGAGCTGCGCCAGCCGGTCAGCCAGCTGCGCCCGCGCCGCCGCTGGTGGCGCACCATGCGGTTCTGCTGGCTGCTAACAACGTTAATTTTTATTTAATTATTTTATTAAGGACAACCAACAAGACACACACCAAAAAAATTACAAAATAAAGAAACATGGGAAAAAAACGTCTTTATCTAAGTGCTGTCTTCTTCGATCAACAATACCAACTAGACAACGCGTCACGAACAAAATGAAAGCTAAATTCTGTCCACGTGAATATATACTTATACAGCTACATTTGTTTACTAACGAACTGAGACAAAAGTTATAAAACAGTTTTAAGTTCAACCTATTACCATGGCACCCAGTTATAAAGTCACAAATGCATCCATCCAAGCATCCACTGTTCTGTTACACAAATTATTAAATTAAAAATAAACTTTTCTACAATCACACCAATTATCTAGCCCAAGAGAAGCTTCGAAGAAACTCTTTAAATGGTTACTACACTACGGATAAACATACTTGAAATGCATACTTATTATACATAGAAAACACCCAGACCCGAGACAATTTAGAAAAACAATAATTTCTAAATTGGCCCGACCTGGAATCGAACCCGGGACCTCAGAGATGGTGACACCATGAAAACCGGTGTACAAACCAGTCGAGCAAGGAGGTCGTCAAATGTTGGCGCGTTTATTGGTCAACGTTGGCTAAACATTTGTAGCGTGGGTTAAAATCGGTAATTGTGTTAAAAAATTATTATTATTTGTTTTCTTAAGGTTAAAAAATATTATTTATTCTACATGTATTTACCGAAAGTAGGACACTCCGGCCGTTAAATTGCTTTTTCGGGCATTAGGGAATATTTCTGCAACTTTTAAATACATATTGCGGCATTGTGAACGTGTTTACATTGGCCGTGTTTCACGCAAACTAAACTAAAATAAGAGCTCACTTCTTCGTGCGTGTGCTGTGCGCCCGTGCGCTGTTATTTACCGAAACATATTTTTAGCGCTGACCTGACATCTAGTTGGTATTGTTGATCATAGGCTGTCTTAAAGATATGGCTGGAACAAGGAGGAAAGCCAAGATACACATTCTAACCGATAATGATGGAAATTTGTTAGAGGGGATGTTTACTGACTTAACACGAAGTGCAAAGGTTCCTATAACCGATGAGACAGGACCTCCGATACTGAAAAACGAGGTAATACGAGCACAAAGATCAGCCAAAACAGGAAAAGCCCTTGGACCTTTTAACATCCCTATAAAAGTACTTCAGTTAATAGAGGACGACTATGTTGACATATTAACGAATTTATTTAACCAAATATACGATACTGGGAAAGGACATAATTTTTTTTGGTACTAAAATAAAAGAAAATTAACTGCAACAATTTATATACTTCCTTGTCCAAGATACTAAATGCTGTATTGCTGTACTCTGTATATTTTTTAGATTTTTAATTATCTCCGATAAAGAATACTGTATTTTGATAAGTTTTGTACTTGTATTGACATATTTATAAAACGTCAGACAAGCGTCACTTTTTCATTTTTAATAACATAAAGTGTCACAATCCGACTATAATGTTGCCATTTTCGAGTAGAAATCAATGTTGGTTTTTAATTTATATTAAAAACGGAGGTCTTTAAATTAATAATACGGTCATAAATATGTTGGTAATAATATATTCTTCAAGTATTTATACATTGGCGTCAAGTTAAAAGACTTGGAAATTTAGAACCAAGTAAAAAATTTATGTCCTTTCCCAAAGATTGGTTAAGATCAACATTTGTCACTCTCCCAAAAAGGTTTTCGAGCCGTATTGGCACTCGTGAAGCCCTATTCGCTCTCAATGTCCTGATACAAAAATGTAGAGACATGCAAAATGATGTTTACATATGCTTCATAGACTATGAGAAAGCATTTGACCGAGTGCAGCATAACACATTGGTGGAAAGGTTGAAAGACATTGAGCTAGATGGAAAAGACCTACGAATTGTGCAAAATTTGTATTGGGACCAAAAAGCCACTGTGAGAGTTAAATCTAAGGAAACCGAAGAAGTCGATATCTGCAGGGTAGTAAGGCAGGGATGCATTTTGTCGCCTTTGTTCTTCAACGTGTACTCCGAAGCCGTGATGACTGAGGCGCTGGAAAACTTGAGCGTGGGCGTTATAGTAAACGGAAAGTCTATAAATAAACTGCGCTATGCTGGCTGATGACACCGTATATAATTGCGTCGTCAATCGCGGATTTGCAGATTATCGTAGACAGAGCTCGTGACGTCAGTAGTAGAGCTGGGCTTAATATGAACATCGGTAAGACAAAGTACATAGTAGTAACCAGAGACAAAGACCTTGACCTGAAACTGTCTGTGGCAGGTATACAACTAGAGCGTGTGCGGCAATATAAATACCTCGGTGCTTGGGTTAATGAAGAATGAGATATTGACCAGGAAATAAAAACCCGGATAGAAATAGCCAGAGCATCCTTCAATAAAATGCAAAAGGTCTTATGTTGTCGTAGACTGAACTTAAGGCTCAGAACTTGCTTGCTACAATGTTACATCTGGCCAATTGTGCTCTACGGATGTGAAGCGTGGACCATCAAAGAGGACACAAGACGACGCCTAGAGGCGTTTGAAATGTGGTGCTACCACCGTATGCTTCGCATTAGTTGGGTGCAGAAGGTTTCTAACGAAAGAGTCCTCCAGTGCGTCCATAGGACCCGAGAGTTGTTGCGTACCATCAAGAAGAGAAAAGTTGGATATCTGGTCATATTATAAGACATGATAAAAACCAACTGCTTCAATTGATTATGATGGGCAAAATAAAAGGGAAAAGACGCGTCGGCAGATGGAAGAAATCGTGGCTAAGAAACATTCGGCAATGGACCGGAATCACCAGCGTGGAGAAACTGTTCCGAATGGCGAGGAACAAGGATGAATTCAGCAAGCTGACGGCTGACCTCCAGTAATGGAGTGCCACCATAAGAAGAAGAAGGCTGTCATGGCATGCAAATAATTAAGCATCAACGAAGGTGCTGGCACCCATAACCAACTGTCAGTGTTATAAACCAAAGGCGCGCAGTCTGTCACATGCAATCATAGAAAACGGTGGTATCGACGCTGCGCACATACTCGCAGACTCGTTTGATATAAAAATAGTCTTTAAGGTGTGTAATCCAGGTGGCTTTGGTTGTCTTAGTAGGCCAGTTAGCGAGTCGTGGTATCGTGTGCAAGTGTTTCCAAACGTAAAGAGCGACAGCTAGAGTTGTGGCGCAGCGTGGTGCCGGTATAGGAGGAGCGCTCCTTCCTCCTCCGCTGTCCTGAGGCTGCTGATGGGACACTTGCAGTTGCCTTGAATCGCGGACAGAAGTACGCTCCGGCGTGTTGGTTGAAGTTAAGACAACGTACACTCTGTCTTACACATGACCGGCTGCGTATTACAGTCAGGGTATGCAGTAGTGCCAGACGTCCCTGCGCCAGTTACAAACTCGCGCAGAGAAAATCTGCGTTGGGGCATTGATGCCGAATTAGAACCCGCCCAAGCGCATTCTTCAAGCATCAGTCAAACAGCATTACGATACTGTCGTATAGGCCCTTAATGGAAACTAGGTAAGCTCTAACACATTAACGTAAGTAACAGACTTCTTGGCGGGAAAGTAAAGCGTTATATCCAATGAAAGTAGACATGTAAATGGAAAAAAATGGAAGAGAGTGAAGGTCTGACCTTATCGAGGTGTTCGGCAGCGCGCTGCAAACTGTCGCCGGCAGCGGCGGCCGTGCGGGACAACTCGAGGCGACGCTGCCTCTGCAGCGGCGAGTCCTCGTGGGGTGGTACACCTGACAGAACACAAGTATTAAATTTGTAATATAAGGTAATATCTTGCTAACTCTAGTGGCAATGGTTAGGGCATATCGCTTGAAGAACCAACTTCGGTTGCGGAGCTAAGCTGTGTGTTGAGGCTCATTAAAAGAATACTACCAACTATTCTCTTCCCTCGGGTGTCGTAAAAAGCGACTAACGGACTAAAGACTGCACATAAATTCAACAGCGTTGAGCGGCGATAGGCTCACCTATCACGCTGCACATGTGTAGTTGTAATATTTTGGTGTGCGGTGGATTGTGGCATGTGGTAGTGCCTAACTTCGGCAGTCCTCGTTGATTAAAGTGACTTTAATTCATACATCATCGTAACTACAACCCTGGGATAGAACTGGAAAAAGAAATGGCAATTCAGTCTTCACCGTTTTATTACAATTAGACGGGCAAATGAGTCCACTCCACTTGATGTTAAGTGGAATTAATGTCCAAGCTCAAAGACAACCGGTGCAGCGTTAAAAAGACGTATCACCTGTCAGTCTCACTCTACCAACCCACAAAATGCCTCTATACTTGTTTATAGCGTCACTTACCATTATCCAACTGGCAAGCCTTCTTCAACTCTTCCAAGTCTCTCTCCAGCTGCTGATGAGCGTTCTCCAGGTCTGCCTTCACAGTTTGGGACGATTTATCTTGAACCAGTGGTAACCAAGTAGACGCCAGCTGTTCCGATGCTTCCTGAACGGATTCCGTTGAGGACTGGAGTACGGAACGGCATTCGGGCTCTTGAATGCATGGCGCTGTCAGCTGGAAATTAATTAGTACATTTTTTTAGAAGCTGTGTGGTAGTCACTCATTATTAAAATAATACTACCAACCCTTCTCTTCTTTTAGGTATCGTAAAAGAAGACTGTCGGAATAAAGACTGCACATACCTATATACATGCATATAATCACGACTATTATCCCCGAAGGGTTAGTCAGAGATTAGGCAATGAGGATCGCAAATGCAGTCCTCTCTTCTACCATAGTCCACTTTTTACCAAATAGCGACTGCACATGTGCTTAACGTGACCGGTGATGAGCCCATCGTCGCTCTGTGCTGTTAGAATTATGTGTAGTCTTTAGTCCGTAGAGCACATCAGTAACATACCTACACCTAAAAGCTTAAAGCGGCGATGGGCTCACCACACATCCCTCTCAACACATGTGCAGTTGTTATTCGGTGTGCCGTGAAGTGTGGTAGTGCACTGCTTTTGCGGTCCTCGTTTATTAGTCTCCGTCTAACCCCTTTGGGGATAATAGTCTTATGTTTGTATGCCCCGTATTTTCACTGGATTAAGAGACTATTATTCCCTTCAAAGTTAAAAAAAAAGAATCCTACATTATTAGTAAAATTGCATTTGGGGAGAGAGACTCCCTGTGACCACGGACGGACCCTGTAAAGGTTCCGAAACGTCAGGAAACTAAAAAACTATGTAATGTAGGTAAATTAAACGTGAGTATATCCCTAAAAAGTGTTTCATTTCAATGTGTAGTGCTCGCTTAAGCCTCAGAAAACAATAAAATTGCATTTATTTTTGCGTGTAGTGTATATGCAATGATTATAAAAACTGCTGAAATATTGGGGTTTTCAAACAATTATGTAGACAAAAACATGTGTTCTAGATAGGTACTATAATCCAGAACAGTGGGTAAGGACAAGACATTTGCGATAAGACAGGGTTGCACAAAAGATCTCAATTGATTAACGTGCTATTGCGTGAGACCTATGCAGGCTAAGATAGGATAAGCCTTATTTTAATCATCATCATAAAAACAGAATCTGTTTTGTTACCTGCGCCGTGGTGAGCAGCGAGTTAGCCTGGTCCGCCAGCGTTGAGCCCGCGGTGTCCAGCCGCCCCCCCGCCTCCCCCCCACAGCCGGCCGCCAAACTGTGCCCGATGCTGAGCAGGCGAGATGCTTGCTCGCACGCTGACGATGACAAATCCAGGATCTGTTGTAAGTGGGATAAATGATACTCAATTTTTATTGTTAGAAGTAAAAAGCAAAACAGCTAAATAATTAAAACCAAATTGTATATTACCTGTTTTTTGTATTGACGTCAGTAAGTGCTTGTGAAGTTTATTGAATTAAGTGATTGAGATTAAGCCCCTTCGTACACAAGGCTACGCAAATCTCCGATACTCGACGATTTTAGTCTCCAAGCGACTACAGCCATACATATCCATTGAGGTTCGTACACTAGTCGCGTCGCCGACATTTGTCTCGCGACTCGCGATTCGCCAGTCGCGCGCTACCTGCCAGCCGAGATCTTCGCTACTTAAGTCGCGGCGATTGCCAAGATGGCGGAGCAATCATGAAATATTAAATTTGTTTCTGAGGTGGAAAAATATCCTTGCCTATATATACAACATTAGTATCGGAGATTTGCGTAGCCTTGTGTACGAAGGGCCTAAGAGTTTGAATATACTGTCACAATGCAGAGAAAAGTATAGTAAAAAATAAATAATTAGAGAAAAAGCCTCCATCATCAAGTCATCGCTTCGATGTCATATAGCCATCAACTTTTGACTGGATTTCAATCAATTTCCTCCTATCCTTGGGGAGGCACAAGTCCAACAGTGACTTCGGCTGATGACAATGATTGTAAGCCTTCAACTCACCCGATGTTCCCTGTCCTGTTCGGCGCCGGCAAGGGGGTTGAATGCATCCAACAATTTGCCAGAAGCAGTGGCTAGTTGTACCGCAGACTTATTTAGGTCCTGAAAATAAGGTGCGTTATTTAACAGATTTACCCTTTTATCCAATACAGCGGCAATCATATAACACTGTACTTTTAATTGGAAAATGTTGAAAAAAAATTCACAAGCAGGATTTGAAATTGTACCCTTCTAACAATTTGGATAAGGTGCTCTTCCAATAAAGCTACCGTGGCCTTATCCAGCCCGCCGAAATGCATCAACACTATATACATTTTACTTTGAAAGCTAAAGCCAAACTCTTCAATTCCCAATTTCCTCCTCCGTCCATCCTCCATCATGTGCTGTGATTGTGAAGCCTATGCTCAGCAGTGGGACGTTCGCCTGATGATGAAGAGCCTTACCTCCCCGGAGTGCGTGGTGGCGAGCAATCCCTTCGTCGCGTCACACATCGCCTTCAGGTCCTTAAGCGCGGCGCCTCTTGACTTTTGGTCCAAGCTCTGACTCTTGGCCTCTGTAAAAGTCAGGTCAAAAGTTAAATCTTTTTATTCAATTAACTTATAAAATAAGCATACCTAGCACCCAATTAGGATGTCATTTTTAGCCGTAAGTAATAGTAGGTAAATATTATTTAATCGTGATTACGATTATGGTCAATTTGTTTACTTATTTTTAGGTAGCATAAGAGATACACATTAAAACTCTTAACGTTCTTAGTAATTACATTTTAAGAACCATATCTTGAAAGGGCAGAGAGTAGCTACTCAGAATTAAAACGCTAGAAACTAGCTTGCTAAAGGCAATGCACTACCACGAACTAAAAGGAATACAAAATTAGACAGTTTCTTGCGTCCATTCTTCTCCACGCCTAAATGTACTTACCAATAAACTTTTTTTATTGTATTTTATTATATTCTAAAAGACATTATGCAAGGGTAGTTGGTTAAACATTATCATATTCCAAAAGACCTACTGTAAGGGTAAGTAGTTGGTAAAACATTCAAGTGTTTATTTGTGAAAATGTTTATTAAATCCTAGACCGTTATTTGAAGCTTACTTGTTTGAGATAGACCCCTATCTGTTTTCCGCTTATATGTCCCTCTTTTTCTTCCCCGTATCTTGCATCTCTCTCGCACACCTCCTACCACTTTCGATATCGGGCGGGGTGAGCCGACAAGTTTGCTCGGCGGTCATCGTTCGTCATTGGCGTCCTGTTTTCCGCCGTGAAAGGTTGTCTAGACACAACCATTAGAATTTTTCGTTAAAAACCTAGTGCACTAAAACCACAGGTAAGTACTGAACATTTTATAAAGTGATTTCTAACGGTTTTACCGTTCGATGTTTAATTTGTGAACTCAAGTGTATACTTGAATTTATTTTTAGTCCCTGTTTCTAACAATTTTTTCTTTGCCTACCCCAAGTATTACGATATTTTCTTTGTGGAATTGCTTTTCAATTTAATTCGTTTTGCTTGTAGAATGAGTGATTCAAACCTAGTAACGAACGAAATAACTACCGAAAAAACGAAGGGTAGGCGCGCCTCTTCCCGTGATAGGGGCCGTAAACGAAATAGAACGTCTAGCAGTAGCTCCTCGTCTTCATCATCCAGTTCGAGCACCTCGACGAATTCCTCACGGCGTCATCGTCGCCGTCGACGGCAACATCGTTCCGATAAAAAAGGGGGGCAAACGTAGTGAAAGACTTCTAGGGAATCTTGCGCAGCAAGTTGGTGATCTTTGTAAACAACTAGCTCATAAAGATCATCAACCTGTTCAATCTACGCTTAGCCAAAATGAGGATGACATTGACGACAGCATAAGTGGCATTCTATATCAAACTAAACCATTTACTGAATCTCATGATCTCCAACCTTTTAACTTTGATATGGGGACAACAGTAAAGGAACCCACAATTCCTAGCGCACCTGAGCTTTTGGTACAGTCGCTTCAAGACGTTCAACATTTTGATAAAAAGGAATGGTGTGAGGTACGTTACTCTGATGTACAAAAACAGTACAATCATACCCCCGGTTTTACAGACCTAGAAGTTAATGAAGAAGTCCGTGCCTATGATCAATTAAAACACTTGGCCTATTCAGACAAGGCTTACTCGGCTCTTACCTTTTGCGTTTTTAAACAAAATGAAGCATTGACAGCAAGTTTTACCGAAGCTTTCTGGGCTAGTAGAGAGGGTGATCTTAACGTTGAAGGTTTACGCAACAAAATAAATGATCTGTTTGGTAATGGGAACTATTATAAGGTATCATCAGATTTGTTGAGCTATTTTGTGGTCATAGAGCTGAGGTGATTCAGATGCGTCGTGATGGCATCACAAATAGTGTACGCGACCCATTAAACAAATCTGCCTTGCGTAAGATTCCACCTTCTAACCAGCATCTATTTAGCCCAGATATGTTTACCGCAACGCTTGAAAAAGCTGGTGGGGTTAAAAAAGCCTTTCTACCCTTGAATAAGACAACAAATTTTGCCACCGCTTCGCAAGCACGGACCAGTAAGTCTACTACTCACTATCGTGGGCCCTTGCAGGGTACCAATCAAGCATGGTGCGCACCACAACACCATTACAACCAACCTTCGCAAGGTTGCTGTTATGACCGGCCCTCGCAGGGCTACTATTATGACCGTCCCTCGCGGGGAACTGATGATCACCCTCTCGCCGACCGGCGCACGGTGCCAAACTCAAGAGGCTCTTTTCGGACAACACGAGGCCACTTTAATAGAAACCAGGATTCCAATAGAGGGAATCGAAAGCGAGCTGGACCAGCGGACTTTAACTTAGCCAACAAAAGACGTAAGTATTGACTCGACGAGTTTCAAGGCGGGTCGTCTTGCATTTTATCAAGAAAAGTGGAAAAGTTTGGGAGCCCCATCGATATTGATACGCATAATAAAAGGGTATCGCATACCTTTTGCTCGAAAGCCTCCTTTGATAATGCCAGATTTAAGAGGTCCTCATCGCACCTTAGAGTCCACGAGTATGAATGCGGTCATATCCCAAATGAAAAATCAAGGGGTTCTGGAGACAGTACCAAACTCTCCCAGCTTTCTATCCACAATGTTTCTTGTGCCCAAAGGCGACGCATCAAACCGCCCAATATTCAATTTAAAAGCTCTGAACAAATTCATAGAGACGGAACACTTCAGTTTGATAAATGTTTTTCGGGTGCCAGACTTCCTTCAGAAAGACGACTGGCTTTGCAAAGTGGATCTCTCTCAGACGTACTTCCATTTGCCAGTAGCCGAGGGTCACAGACGCTTTTTACGACTAGCATACAAGGGAAAACTGCTGCAAATGACATGCCTTCCCTTTGGCCTGAGTACAGCGCCAAAGGTTTTCGCCACCTTGACCAACTGGGTGGCTCAAACGCTGAGAGCACAAGGTTTACGAATAATCGTATACTTGGACGATTTTCTGGTGGTCCACCAGGACAAAACGACTCTGCAACTCCATGTCCACCTACTATTGGATCATTTGCATCGTCTGGGATGGCAAGTAAACATGGAAAAATAAATTCTCAAACCACAAAGGAGCCTTGCCTTCTTAGGAATCCTCTGGGACCCGTGGTTAAACCGAAAAGCACTTCCGAAAGACAAAATTGCAAACATCATCAGCAAAATAACTGTAATGTTGCAAAAGGGCAAGACAAACTTAAGAACCCTACAGAGCTTAATAGGGTTACTCAACTTTGCAAGTCTCGTAGTTCCAAACGGCAGGCTACACTTTCGTACTCTTCTTACGTTTCTGAATTCCGTGTTGTACAGTCCAGCAAGAGTGTTCAACCTACCACCGAATGCATAAGAGGGTCTAAAGTGGTGGCTTATCGGTTGCCACAAATCCTCACACATTCACCTGCCACCGCCAAGTCACTTTGTAACCACGGATGCCTCCGATGTGGCTTGGGGAGCACAACTCAATGGATTGCCCATTGCGGGATCATGGAACGAGAAAGAGAAACACCTTCACTGCAATCTAAAAAAGATGCTAGCGATATTGAAGACCCTAGAACTATACGGCGAGCTTCTGAGCCGATCGACAACCCTGTTTCAGTGCGACAATCGAACAGTGGTGTCTTATCTAAAAAATCAAGGGGGAACTCGATCACGGGATCTGATGAACGTAACATACAAGGTATCCATTATCTAGAGCTGTACCATGTTCAACTGGTAGCGAACCACATACCGGGTCTATACAACAGTCATGCCGATCACCTATCCAGGTACAAAGCTCCACCGGAATGGCATCTTGTGACGCAAGCCACGGAAATGATTTTCCGGAAATTCGGGACACCGGTAGTAGACTTATTTGCCTCGAAGCGAGCACATGTAGTCAACAATTATGTGACTCTAGACCTTCTAGACTCGGAAGCACTGTACCACGATGCCTTGTCACAAGTTTGGACTTACCCTCTAGCGTGGGTATTCCCTCCACCCTACTTGATACCGAAGGTTCTCAATCACCTCAACTCAGGGACAGGAATTTATCTCCTAGTCGTTCCTCGATGGCACTAAGTATTTTGGCGAGCGGACCTGAAATCCCGAGCGTTGGCAGCCCCTTACACAATCATGAACCTCGAACAGAAACTGATAGACATTGCAACGGGGCTACCACCTCCCAAAGTCCAACAAATGATTTTGGAAATATGGAAGTGTGGGGGTGGTCAAGGAGTCTTACCAACTGGAAAACTGAGCAACTAAATTTACTGCAGTCTTCCTGGCGTCCGTCGACACGCAGAACTTATCAAGCAGCATGGAATCGGTGGTTAAACTGGGCAATAACTATGAACGAAGATCCCTTGAACCCTACTGGACCTACGTTTGCTAGATTCCTAGCTGATTTACATATAGTGCATAAACTAGCATATAATACAATTTTGTTACACAAGTCTGTTGTTGCTACGTTGTGTAATGCAGAAACTTCGGGAGATTTAAGCTCACACGTCCTAGTTAAACACATTTTGAAGTCGATTGCTCTACACGAACCTGTTCCCCGGAAACCATCTGTTTGGAATATTGATCAACTGGTTTCTTATTTAAGTAAAGTAAATGTAGACGAGAATAGTCCGTTTTTTTATTGTTTTTTTTTTATAAAAGAGGGAGGCAAACGAGCGGGCGGGTCACCTGATGGAGAGTAATCACCGCCGCCCATGGACACCCGCAAAACCAGAGGAATCGCAGACGCGATGCCGGCCTTTAAGGGAGGAATAGGTTTAAGGAAGGAATAGGAATTGGGAGGAGGGGAGAGGGGGGGGAGGGGCCTCCGGAACCCTCACTGGTCGGACGAAACACAACAGCACCAAGTGCCATTATTTCACGCCGAATATTAGAGAGAGGGTGGTATTACGCCGGGCGAGCCGGCCCAACGTGTGCTGCAACGCAGCGTGGCTCTACCACTCAGTTGGTGTCACTCATTTAGCACCACCCAGGGATCACGTGTAGGGTCTCAAGGGTAAACCTACGGACGCGAGCAACTTTGACCCCCAAAAATGTCCGTTCGCTACTTCTAGACACACTGCCGTCCTGTTGCTGCTTTGTTCAGGAAGAGGAGTCCATGATTTGACTTTACTTGCCATAGACTCAAATCATTTAATCGATAACACTGATAGTTTAATTTTGTGCCAGTTTTTGGATCAAAGACCGACAGTACTGATCACAGACAGTCAGGCTGGAATTTGAAGGACAATCAGGAAAATAAAAACCTAAGTCTAGTATATTGGGTCAGAAAGACTGTAACATTGCTTGAAGATAGACGATCATTGGCAAAATCTTCAAATCTTTTTATTTCTGTTAGAGGTCAACCAAAATCTGCCTCCCGAACGTTAATCGCGGGATGGATTAAGACTTTACTAAAAGAGGCAGGCATAACTGCAACTCCTGGAAGCTTCCGTTCAGCGGTAGCCTTCAAAAATTGGGTAGATAATTTACCGTTAGATATTATTTTATCCAGAGGAAATTGGCGCTCTGGCAATACATTTACTCGTTTCTATAGAAGGGAAATATTACCTGCTACTGTTAATAGTAGCATAAGTAGTATGTTTAATCCCGTTGATTGAAGTTAAGAACTAATGAATAATTTGCGACAAATACGTCGTTATATTCCTGATTGTAACCCATTTAAACATTTAAAGCTACCTATATTATGTTGATTGATGGAAATAGAACTAATTTTTTAATCTCTTTCTTGGATTTTATTGCCTTTAAAAATAAGTTACAAAAAAAAATAAAAATAAAATTCCAATGCACACCACACCTAAGTTTTCATAATATGGTTCTATGGCACCATTGCATAACTACTACACACATTGTATTCTCACATTGGCATCCACTTCCACCAGGCGATAACAAACACGTCTCAAACAAGTAAGCTTCAAATAACGGTCTAGGATTTAATAACAGCGTTTTACCTGAAAATAAAACGCTTATTAAATACTTACCTTATTTGAAGCTTACATTTAATTTCTGCCTGGTGTTTTCGACTCAATGACGAACGATGACCGCCGAACAATCTTGTCGGCTCACCCCGCCCGATATCGGAAGTGGTAGGAGGTGTGCGAGAGAGATGCAAGATACGGGGAAAAAAAAGAGGGACATATAAGCGGAAAACAGATAGGGGCGTATCTCAAACAAGTAAGCTTCAAATAAGGTAAGTATTTAATAAGCGTTTTATTTTCAGGTAAAACGCTGTTATTTAAATAAATAGCTCAATCTCTCCAAGTGCTGGAACTTTCTGCTTTCCACGTGGAAAGACCAATGCCCAGCAGTGGGACGTTTATAGGCCGATGATGATGAATAAAGCCATTTTGACTTTAAAGAAAGAGATTTATTGAATACCTACCTTTGACGATCTGTGGTAACAACTGGGTTATGGCGTTGACAGCTTTGTCGGCTGCCGCGTAGTCTGGATTCTTAAGATCTATCGATAAAATAATAATGTAAAATAATAAAGTAATAGGTAGTAACAGCAAGAAACTTCGAGCCTATCCGGCTCGAAGTTTCTTGCTGTTAAACCCGCGACTAAATGAATTTTTTTTCTTATATTATAAGCCTGGCAAACACTAATGCTGTTAATTGGAAATAGAGTCGAAGCGCGAAGACAATTTTTTTTTTAAATTGGCGGCTCATTAATAGAATACTACCAACCCATCTTTTTTCCTATCCATCTAAAAAGCGAGTAACGGATTAAGGACTTGAGCACATTAGTACTTTTTGTTCGGTGTGCCGTGGAGTGTTTGTGCACTGCGTCTGAGGTCCTCATTGCCTAGTCCCTCATTAACCCTTTGGGAATAAAGTCCCGAGTGTGTGTATGTAATGCTCGACGTGCTTTTGCGAGAGGGAGACCTCTGCAGGCCCCAGTAAGATAAGATTAGTATCTAATAGAATATAACACTAATAGTATGTAAGTTCATATGCCAATAACTAATACGAATATAATAAGAAAATGTAATGTAGAAATTAGAATAGAATATGAGAAGAACAATGTAAGAAAAACCCAAAAAAGTGACCCATAATATGTAGGAACTCATTTACCCTAGTAATGAAAGAGTAACATAGCAAATAAATGTCCAGTTCTGTTGGAGGTGCAGAATTTTAATAATAATAAAAAAGCTAAGATTAGAGAGGTGTGTGGCGTGTTGAGTGTGTGCATACGTCTGGCGGCGGCCAGCGCGGCGGCGGCGGCTCGTAGCCGGCCGATGGCGCTGCGCAACTTCGGCGCGCTGGCGCCAGTCTCTTGGACACCCACCTGCTTTGGAGGCACTGTTGGCTGGCGAACGATATACACTTATTTATTACAGCGTTTCGCAACTAATATTTTAACAGTAAAGCTGAATGAAAAAATGTTAAAATCATAGATATATGCAAAAAAGGAAGATACGGCAAGTCCATATTAGTATGTACCAAAAAATTGTTCTACTCGACGTATTACAGTGTGACAGCTAGTGTCAATTGAGCGACCGAGATAGAGTGATGAATTACAACGCTACGAAAGCGAGTTCACAATCTCCGCCGAGTACCACGACGACAATAAGACACTCATATAAGATAGATCGAATCGAACGATCCTAAATAAAAGTTTGATTTTGATTTGTATTATTTTGTGCTTGTACAATAATATTTCTACGTGCACGCGGCGTCAGATCAACCTACCCTAAACTGTCAAATTTCTCCAATGAATATGGATACTTATATCTAAACAATAAAGTTCAAATTTGATACATACCTTATTCAGTTCTCTCTCAGCGGCTTGCACCTGGTTGCCGGCGGCGGCCACAGACTTCAGGAACTGGAGACGCTGCTGCTCGCGCTCTTGGGAATGCTGGTCGGACGGCTGAACATCTGATCGCAAATTATTATATTCATAATCTTCATAATCACCCAACTAGCAAAATTTCCTTTTACACACATCCCAAGAGTATAATTTTACCAGTCTTAAATAACTCCGATAGACTGCTATAAGTGTGGATTTGGGCGCACATAATTAGTCTATTTACCCTTTGATATACCTTAAAATGGTCTCGAGAAGTGTATTTCCAATCTTACAAAATTCTTGTTGATGCTTTAATAATACCAAACAGACTTACAAATGACTTATAAAGGCATTCTTTATGGGCATTTACCCTTATAATGCACTTACTAATAATGTTATAAGTGTGATATCAATTGTAGTGCTCTTTGCGAGGTTTTAGTAAGAGTGTAATCACAGTCCGCCGAAAGGATTGCAAAGTGCTCGTGAAACTTTTTCAAATAATAAGAAGAGTATTAAAAACGTAAATATTATGTATTGTCCTGTTAAATTAACTTTCCTACAAAATGTGTAAGTATAATTTCATGTTTGTTACGCATTACTAACGGTTATTAAATTGCGAAGTCGATTTTATCGAGTATTTTGTAATAACAATCACAATATTTTTACGGGCCTTTTCAACAATGTATCTTAATTAATAAAAAAAAAAAATTAAAAATATGGAAATGTCGCCATTAACACCAATCATGCCTTATAAGGGCTTTAACAGAACGAATATAAGTGCATTGCCATTGTTTAACGTTTATACCACACTTCTAAAATCAAATTCAACCACAGTTTTTAATCCACGCGGCCATTGCTCATAAATTTAGGGTTCCTTATTAAAGTAAAAGTAGGCTAAAAGACAAACAAGGAAGTTCCTGGTAGACCACCTTTTGACTTCTTTGCAATGTTTTAGAATTCTAATTGCAATTTATCTAAGTTTCTAAGACATTTAACGTGCTAGTACTCTTTACTATCTTTTACAATAGTCACTTCTAAGATCAAGTGATCTTACAAAATACATTCATAAGAGTTTATTAAGAATCAAGGGTAATTAGGCTTATAAAGTGCGCATATAATAGACGCGTTTTACCTGAAATAAAACGCATATTAAATACTTACCTCATTAGAAGCTTATAATATTGAGATAGGCATATCCGTTTCCCGTCGTATTTTCCTTCTCTTTCTTCCGGTATATCGCTGTCTCTCTCGCTCATCCCACTCAGTGGCGTCACCAGGTGGCGCGGTGGGGGAACCAGGAGATTTCACACCCGTGCCCATTTGTTCATCATTGCGTCGAAATATGCATTAAGCACCAGGCGGAAATAAAAACTAAGCTTCTAATGAGGTAAGTATTTAATATGCGTTTTATTTCAGGTAAAACGCGTCTATTAAACACTTGACCGTCATTAGAAGCTTATAATATTGAGACCTGTTTGTTATCGCCTGGTGAAAACGCCAATGTGAGAAATAAATTAAACAATAAGTGCGAGAGAGTTAATCATATGATTATGGTTTAAACAAAAAGTTATAAATTAAGTACTAATTATTTACAATTTAAGTCATGTAAGAAAATAATTGGCCAGTCATTGATGAAAAATCAAATAATTTAGCTTGTAAACCATGTAAACGAACATTATTATTAGGAAATAAATATTGTTTACTATTGGATTTCAATCACTTTAGAGGGTAAAAATAAAAAATGAAAAACTTCGTGACGCCTGAATCAATATTTCACGACAATAAACCTTGTGAAAAGTATTAAGTAACTAATCTCCAATTACCAATAGTTAGTATATAGTGTAAATCATATCAATCTAGTTTGTAGATGCTACAGCGGAGCAAAACACAACCAGGTGTGGCTGTAATATCCATCTAGCTACCACAGTGCATGAAACAGGTGACAGGTGAACCACACGAAGTTTTAAATAAATTAGTTTAGCCATTTTGTACAATATTTATTGATCCTTTTAACCAGTAGCAATTTCTAGCTTGTTTGTCTGTAGTCCCTACAGTCAGTTTTTGACCCAAACTGTCGCCATAATATTACTGCATTGTCCTGAACAAAATAATGTTTGGTGTCCACAGCAAGGTAACAAAGGAGCAATGCGACAATAATATTGCAGTGTTAAGAACTAGTTGATTCTAGGTTTGAAATACATTACAAAGGTCTACAGACTAATATTACTAAAACCTGGAAAAAGGAGGTTTTGTTGTTTTTAAATGTTTAATTGAGATTGATTTTAAAACATGTTTAACTATTACCTCGTCACTAAGATTTCCATACAATTGTGCGCTGCATAAAGTAGAAACGACAATTTATGGTAGTGTATAGTATTGTAAGAAAGATTTAAAATATTAAGTGTAAATCTGCCAAAAACTGGACTGACTGGACCCATTTGGTACGCGTTCCGCGTGTGGATGGCGCCGCTGCTGCTGCTAACGCCCTTTCTGTACTACTGGACCAAGCACAAGTGCTCATATGGTTTTATAATAACCGGACGCTTGAGTAGAGAAATTTGCTTGTGGTTCCATAACGATATATCATTTAAGCACACCAAATTTCAACGTCATGTCTTGAACCTTGGGGGTTGGCAGGCCTGTGGTTATGTCTACCAGGCGTCTACGTTTCGAATTCCATACTGTGAATGAGGCAGCAAGGGGTACCACAATCAGATAAATTCCTGTTGAGGTGTGCTAGCACCCGGGGGATGAGGGAAGGTGGTGCGAATTTCCAAGCCAGAGGGAAGCGTTCTACTTCAGGCTGAAAGCATTGTGAAACATCGATTCGTAATCATTGAGATAAATCTGCATAGTTTACCCACTACTCGAGCGTTCTTGGATACAACCAGGTGAATTACTGGCCAGGCCCACTTCGCGAATATCGTTTGTGTGAATTCTGGCAGTAGATGCCACTCTAGAGCTTGGCTTTGTCGAGACAGTTCATCTGCATGGCTGTTCAATTTCCCTGGAATGTAATGAATTTTGACCACAATTTGGTTGGTGGTCATTTGTTGGTTGGTTGGCAATTTGGAGGATTAAAATAAAATTGTCGCAGGCTTCGTGTTCGATGCTTGTAATTCTAAGACTTAGAACAGCCCGCTTTTCTTTTTGATTGCAGTGCAGCTTTTGTTCGGATGCACTCCACCTTCCCGATAGGGCAGAATTGTTGAGTTGTGACCCCCCAATCCTGAAGCAACGGTTGTCAAAAAGAATGTTGGTGGAGGTATATGTATTGGTGTTTCTGATAATTTTTAGCTACCAATACATTTAACTACATCGTAAGGTAGAGTCTATTTTACCGCCCAATTTCTTCTCTTAGGTATCGTAAAAGGCGACTAACGGACCATAGATTGCACATACATCCAACAGTATAGAGCGGCGATAGGCTCATCACTTGTCACGTACATGTGCAGTTATTATTTGGTGAAACGTAGACTATGGCAGAGGACTGGTTTTGCGGTCCACATTGCCTGGTCTCGGACTAACCCTTCGGGGATAACAGTCGTGAGTATATGTAGGTATGTATGGACGTTTGTGATTCCTCCATGTATCCTAGTATGTCCTTGCGGAAGACATTGATTTTGGTAAGCGCCCTGCGAGGGCGGTCAAACAGACTTTTTGAAGTTTATGTGGACACCAAAATAAGTAAGTGTTTCTATTACAATGTTGGCATGTCTAGACAGAACCATCTGGTCTTTATGTCTATAAGATAAAAGTCTAAGAAAACATTGCCGTGCTCATCTCAAATGGAAGGCATATAATTTTTAGTAATTCGCCTTTGTAGAACAGACGAAGAAACCATTGTGGGATTTGGCTATAGTCAGATGGTAGTACCTAGGTTTGAGAAAAGTAATTTGTACATCTCGTCTCTTGGCCGTACACAGTCCGGAATTCATATAATAATTTAACGACTTCAGGTTAAAAATTTGGACGGAGTGACCTTTCTTGAGTGCTCTTTGGTACTAAGAACTGGGTTAAAACGAAGTTTGGAAAAAAAAAACTTACTGTTTCTAGAAACCTGTTCCTTCATCTGTGTCAGCATTGCAAACATTTTGTCCGATACAAGCGTGTAACAACTGTCGATTGTAACGTTTGGAACCTTGAGCGATGGCTTCAGATAAAACGGTATTCGATACTGTGTTATGATAGAAAACTTGGAGCACCTATTTAGTCCCAACGGTGTCGATAAAGTGCAAATTGACCGGCTCGAAATTTACCTCTGTTAGCAGAGAAGATGGACGTTTTTGTCCTGATTGATAGAGCTGCCAAGTCTATGATCCTGGGGATCGAAAGTAAGAACAGCCTCAGTTGTTTATATTATAGCTACGATGTGGTTCGTGGCTGGCATAAGTATGTCCTTGCGGAGGACATTGTTTTTGTTAAGCGCCCTGCGAGGGCGGCTCATAGCCATGATGTGGTTCGTGGCTGGCATAAGCATGTCCTTACGGAGGACATTGATTTTGGTAAGCGCCCTGCGAGGGCGGTTCATAGCCACGATGTGGTTTGTGGCTGGCATAAGCATGTCCTTGCGGAATACATTGTTTTTGGTAAGCGCCCTGCGAGGGCGGTCCATAGCCACAATGTGGTTCGTGGCTGGCATAAGCATGTCCTTACGGAGGACATTGTTTTTGGTAAGCGCCCTGCGAGAGCGGTTCATAGCCACAATGTGGTTCGTGGCTGGCATAAGCCTGTCCTTGCGGAGGACATTTATTATTTAATTTAATTAAAAACGGTTACATAACCATTTACAACAATTAAACGTATTATTCAAATTCAAATAAAATAAGGGACATTTAGCATAACTTTAACATACTTACATGCATCTTCTCGCAAAAACCGCAAACACTCAAGTAATATTACCATTGATTTTGGTAAGCGCCCTGCGAGGGCGGTTTATAGATACGATATGGTTCGTGCTGGCATAACCGCATAAGCATGCCCTTGCGGAGGACTTTTATTTATTAAATTTTATTAAAACGGTTAAATACCAATTACAATAATTAAAAATATTATTCAAAATCAAATTAAATTAAATAAGGTACATTTAGCATTATATTAACATATATGCATCTTCTCGCAAAACCGCGAACACTCATGTAATAACCATTGATTTTGGTAAGCGCCCTGCGAGGGCGGGCAGATTATTACCACGATATGGTTCGTGGCTGCCATGTCCTTGCGAAGGACATTGATTTTGGTAAGCGCCCTGCGAGGGCGGGCAGATTATAGCCACGATATGGTTCGTGGCTGCCATAAGTATGTCCTTGCGGAGGACATTAATTTTGGTAAGCGCCCTGCGAGGGCGGTTCACAGCATGCTGTGCGTGTGTCTGTCCCATGAACCAGAAGAACAACGCGATGGTACACTATAAGAAGTTTGCCCTTGCGAAAGGTAACCGTTTGTTGTTAGTACAGGTTTTGCTTGCGAGGCATTCCCAGTACTAGTATTTAATAACTGGCCAAAAAGTTTTCTAACAGAACAATTTTTTTTTTTTAATGCAACTGTAATCTGTTCAGAATTAAACAAATGTGTGTTTGAAGGTAAAATCTTATTCAAAGTAGCAAGCATTAGAGGGTCTTTTACATTTTTATGAATACCTATCCTCTTTTCGTATATTTATAGTTTCAGTCTACAACCTAATCACCACTGAAAATAAGACCTTTATGAGAGGCATCAGATGTCTGCGACCAACTAGTAAACTGCGCAGACAATTATTAAAAATATCTTTTTAGTTTTAAAATACCAAAAGTTATTGGTTGTGCACCAATTTATCAGAATATTGGTGCTTAAGGCCTAGCTGGCTCTTTTAGTTTACTTTTAAAATCAAAAATCAAATCTAGATCACTACACGGAATATTTAAATTGTTAACTGTTTTAGTCAGTATTGGTAACACCTGCGAGGTGCAACAATCGTTGTAAGATTTCCTCTAACGTCCGATAAAGCAGACACATTGTCGTTATCGTCATGAAAGGCGGGTAGGTACGATGACCATGCTTCTTTGAACGATGACGACTAACTCGAACTCAACCTTCGCCGATGCGATCGGGATTGTTAGAAGGACTAGCTATAGCCGCTTAGCTACAATTCATTTTTCTCATTATCTAATGTAAGCACTAATTATCGGTTTCTTATCTAAAATAAAAAGAAAAAGTGCCTGGAGGGTAGATACCACGTATTAAACACAAAAAACACTTTTAAAAATACTATCTTTACTCGAATGCTTTCTTATCTTAAAAGAAAAGGTGTATCTACATCTTTGGCGGGTAAAATAAAAAGTTTGATATAGAAGATAAGTTTAAATTATAAATTCAGCGAACGGTAACACCGTTAAGTTAAGAAACTATTCTAAGTACTCACGTGTATTGTAGAAACTCACGAGAACTGTGTTGCAGTTTAAATAAAAATAATTATATTTCTTTGTCACTTGATCACTATGTAGTGCACAAGTTACGCCGACGGGAAATTTCACGCCAATGATGAACAAATGGGCACGGGTGTGAAATCTCCTGGTTCCCCCACCGCGCCACCTGGTGACGCCACTGAGTGGGATGAGCGAGAGAGACAGCGATATACCGGAAGAAAGAGAAGGAAAATACGACGGGAAACGGATATGCCTATCTCAATATTATAAGCTTCTAATGACGGTCAAGTGTTTAATACTACTGTTCTTACAAATGTTATATAAAGTAAGCTTAAATACATCTTCAAGAATAAGTTATAAGTAACAGACGATATCTAATAAAACACTTAGTAAAGTCACTTCTAAGATCAAGTGGTCTTACAAAGTGCATTTATAAGTGTTAATTAAGTCTCAAGGGCAATTAGACTTATTAAGTGCATGTATAATACTATTGCTCTAATAGATATTATATAAAGTTTGCATAGAATAGAATAGAATTCCTTTATTGCTTAAACTGTGTAACAAGTTCTTAAAAAAAATATATAGTATCAACAGTTTGCCCATGATCAGGCATGCAATGTACACAAATAAATATTATTAACATTAATATTTACAAAATTCATCGTAAATTTAACAATTAATTAGTCTTGAAACTAAAGTATTCATTTAGTATATACGTCTGTAACAATAAGTTATAAGTATAACAGCCGATATCTAATAAAATACTTAGATAAGTCACTTCTAAGATTAAGTAGACTTACATAGTGCATGTATAAGTGTTAATTAAGAATTGGCTTACAGAGTGCGTTTATAACACTACTGGTCTCATTGATGTTATTTCTCGTTTTCTTATATACTTCTTAAACTATTTTTTACAAGTATATATTATTATGCTCTTATAGCTTAAAAAGACTGATGATATGCCATTATTAGGGTATCTATCTTAATCAGAACGTATATAAAATTTATTAAAGAACTTAGCTCTTAAAAGCTTTCGTTTCTAAGGGTATTTTGCTAGCTGAGCAGTCTAGCAATGTAGATCGATGGGATTTTAACGACTGCCATCTTACGACAACAATCGGAACCCAACGGATTTACGTGCCTTCCGAGGCACGGAGAAGCTCGAGATATTTAAAATAAGTAAGTAAAAAATTGGGTGTTTCAAAAGTGCTTATAAATGAAGAGAACATACGTGTAAATATTACATTCTCTTTGAAATCGTTCACATTTAAAAAAATAACTCTATTGCAATTTACAGGTATTTTAGTGCACAATTTAATACAGAATAATTTAACATATCCTGTACCTTAAAAAAATCACAAAAGCTCATAAAAATAAGATTGTATTACCTATATCCACACAAGCCTTCTTCAACCTATCCAGCTCTCTTTCCAGCTGCAGCCTCTGGTCTTCCAGGCCTTTGCCTATATGTGCGAACCGAGGCTCTTTAACGAGAGGAGTCCAGCGTGAAGCGAGATGCTGTGAGGTGGACGATAAGGCGTTGGCTGCGGAGACCAGGGTGGCTTGGCAACGAGGGTCTGGCAACGAATGGGCTGTGAGCTGGATAAAGGAACGAAATTATTTATCATTATCATCATTTAGCCCGAGAGGAAAGCGCTGAACAAGATTTTGGGGCCAGCAAGAGCAGATGATGGCAGCTGGCTGTATGTGGAGACTGGGCCATAACCCACCCCACCACCGCTGGCCTAATTGTGGGTTTTAACGACTGCTATCTTACAACAATAACCGGGACCAGTCTTTACGTGCCCTTCAAAGAACGAAAGAGCTCGAGATGTTTTATTTTGATAACTCCGTGCCTGGCGTGAAGAACTTGATAACTCGACTAACACAATTTTTTTATCGTCGCAATGACTTCCTACGGCATTGGTTTTGTAGGGAAAAAATTGACAACTCGATATCTACGTTACTTTTAGAGATATTGACTGTGACAGTCTAAGAATATATCGATATTTTGCGTATTTTATTTAACAAAACGAGATATCTTCGCGATGAGTCACAAAAAATGTATAATATCGTAATATATTCATACATTAACTAATACTTTATAGCGTACGTAAATTGACAAAACGAGATAATCAAACGATAAATGTGTATTATTGATACCCAATTCTATGGTGAATAAGTTGAAAAGTAATAAGATATTATGAAAGAAAAGCATAACCATATTTGAAAAACCCTCTAAAATTAACTCCTAAATCAATTTAGACATTTTAATTACACTGAAGAGTCACTGGTTTGAGCACTAATGTATGGGGAATAAGTTGATAAGTCATACATAATTGTTATAGTTGATAGTCATTTGTAATACCTTACAAAATAAGCAGATTTTACGCGAATACGTAAACTAATTTAAAATTTCACAAAATTATCTTTTTTATCCGCCTCTGTGGTCTAGTGGCTAAGCTACCTGTTTCAGACCCAGAGGTCCCGGGTTCGATTCCCAGCGGGGGGTACATCTTTGTGTGCTCGGTTTGGTTGGTGGTAGGGCTGTTAAGTCCGCCTGGCTAGCTACCACCATCTTATCTAAGTCTGTCGCCATAACAACGATGTTTATAGCATTGTTGTGTTCCGGCAGTTTGAGATAAGATAGCCAGTTCCTCAGTGGTTGAGGATTCCGGGTGAAGCGCGCTTCCACCTTCGGCCTTATCGTCACTTACCATCAGGTGAGATGAAGGCCAAGCGCTTACCCGTTGCCAATAAAAAAAAAAAAAAAAAAAAAATTATCCATAAATCAAGCTATAAAGATGAGTTCACTTAGAAAAAAGTTTTTGGAGAAAATGTCAAACTTTAAAACAGCTGTCCTGTAAAATTGTCATTTTGGACTTATCAAGTTCATCACGCCATGCACGGACTGATCCAGTAAACCGGCCCCACAAATAAGAGTAACAATGACAACTAGTTTAATTAACTATTTTCTGATCCGTCAAACGAGGCGTGAAGCGGCACCTTGTGGGCCTGCAAGGTGAGGGCGACTAATGCTACATCATATTAACGCTGCACCACTTGCACCAGTTGTCTTCGCGCCTCGATTCCATTTCCACTGAAGTAGTCATTTGTTGTGCTAGGTATAAAAAAGCAAGCAAAAATAGACTTACCTACTTACTCATTAAAACTAATTTTACTATCATACGTAATTCTTTTTTTGACGATACTGAAAGAGCTTTTACGTACCTGTGCAGTGGTCTGCAGAGTGTTGGCAGCGTCGGCCGCCTTCACCGCGGCAGTCTCCAGTTCGATTCTCGGGCGGCCATCTACATGCTGGGCCAGCTCCTGTACTCCATTCAGGAGTTGTGACGCTTTTTCATTAGCTGACGATGATATAGCTAGAACCTGGTGGAATACAACAAAATATAAATAATATAAATATTGCTGTAAGACAGATAGGTGAAGATTGCATGGCGAAAAAGTGATGTTTGTTTTTGTTTTGTCGCATATAAATGGGTCATCATCATCATCATCCTCATAAACTGCCCACTGGTGGACACTGACCTAGCAATTTAGCGTTCGCTAAATGACATATCTTCGACATACGTCAAATCGCATAAATTCATCATTCTATTCCATATGCCATTATAACAGTAATTGTCTAGGCACTCTGATGGTTTTCATACAAACTACATCATAAAAAAAACCTGAAACAGATTCAGCTTGTCAAACAAACTCGATTACCTGTTGCTCTTTGTCTCGCACTGCGGCGGGCTTAAACACGAAGAGCAGTTTCCCAGACGAGGCGGCGAACGCGGACGCCAGCTTATTCACATCCTGGGAGATTGGACCAATGTTGAACAGATTATTGTTGCTAAAGTTTACGCGAACACTACTTGTGTTACTTGTGTTTTTATATTTTCCATTAAACTTGACACTGGATGTATCTCAGCTAACTATACTCAATTACTGTGTGTCTAAGATCTAGTTGACAAATACACGACTAATAATAAATTATATCAAGAAAAAGTTTTTTTTCTAAAAATCTTAATCCTATGGTAGAAACTGACGGAGAAATCAAACGAGTTAGTTTTTAATAAAATACTAAAATAATAGTAGCACCGTCGCAATGGTCAGATTTTAAATTAAATTCAGAGTTACTAATTAAAAACTAACAGATCCTTACGTCCATATTGCCGCTCTCGGTGCTGTCGTAGATGGCGCTGGCGTGGTCGCACAGGGCTCTCAGCTGAGCCCGCATTTGTTCCGCCGCGTTATCGTCTCTATACGTGCTTAGCAGCTTTCCGTCTGCAGATTTATAGTTAAAGCTATTTAACGAGATAAATATTTCGAAAAGTAACAAACACTTTATAAGAATAACGATGAAAAAGCCTATCTTAGAAGTAATTTTCTTCTTAAATTCATTCGGATGTAACTGAAAACATTCTCAAACCCGAATGGAGTTCAGTAACAACCGTGATACTACAGGTCCATTATGGCAGAAGATATATATAGATAGATTTTAAAAATCCATGACTCGTTCGAACTATACTAAAACGAATACTAAAACTAAAAATAATAAATAAAGTATTTTTTTACTTTCTCATGTGTCGGTTAAACTTATATTTGTTGCTAAACACCCATATAACCTCGTTTATAGCAAGGACTCCTAGAGCTTCATAACAAATTGAAATTGTATGGTATTACAACAGCTGAGCTAATCTTAATATAGGTGAGGCTGTCAACTGACCTTTGACGATGTGCGGCATGACTTCCGCTATGGCCGCCGCGGCGCGCTCGGCGCAAGCGTAGCCTGGCGTGCTGCGGTCTGCGACACATTGCATACATACTTACATACAGAATAATAGTACCCGTATTCAAAACTATTCTGTAAAACTAGTGCAGCTTTAAGCCATCACAGTGCAGAAAACCAAAGAAATTTAAAAACACTTTCTTTTCTGAAACTAGGAGAAGTTTTTGCTTTGTTTAGTTATTTGGTGGGCAAGGTTCGTTAGCTTTTTGTAAAATTTCACAACTACCTTACAAAAATGTATAGAATTTATTTAATTCACACTACAATAGTAAATAATTTGGATACAAGACAACTTCAAATTAAATCTTAAAAATGGTTAAATATTCAAACAAAACAAAACAGTCGATAAAAGATGTCCTCCAACTGATACGAACTCAAGAATTTTGGCAAATTGAAGTGAAGACAGGATTGCAAAAACAAAAAGGAAATATAAAAGGAATGATGAGTATGAGCAATGTAGTAAGTACAACAGGAAAAACAACAATACTATGAAAGTAAATATCTAGATGAAATGTTACCAGCCGATGCAGCCACGAGTGCCGCCAGCGCGGCGTGGAGCCCCGCCACCCGCTGCGCCAGTGTTGCCTTCAGCTCTGCTTCAGTGTGCTTCTGGCGGTCGGCCGGCTAAGTTTAAGCAAGACAACATTTTATTAAACACGTTTCACGAATGAACGCGTTAAAGAGCTTGGAATCCGGGGGAAGGAGAGAAGAAATTTAACCAAATATAATAATAATAATAAACTTTCCTACACTCACACCAATTATCTAGCCCAAGAGAAGCTTCGTTATGAAACTCGTTAAATGGTTACTAAACAACGGATAAACATACATAAAATACTTAAATACATACTTATTATAATAGAAAACACCCAGACCCGAGACAATTTAGAAAACAATCATTTCTAAATTGATCCGACCGGGGATCGAACCCGGGACCTCAGAGATGGCCACACCATGAAAACCGGTGTACAAACCACTCGACCAAGGAGGTCGTCTATCTAAATACTAAATATCTCCTAAGGATTGTATTGCAAGTTAGTTACCATATAATTATCGCATTCAGCTCGCGCTGCCTGCACCTTCTGCTTTGCATGGGTGACCGTGGCGACGAATCGCAGCCGGCGGGCGGCTTTCACTTCCTCGGGCTCTTCTGCAGCAGCTAAAATGGATATAATTGGTGGTATTAAAAACATTTGGGTGAATTCCGAGAGAATACTTCTTGGAATCACTACCATGGCTTTAATTTTTAAGTATAAAAACCTAAATATTCTCTATACTATGGCCTAATTCAATGATGAATGTTTATATACAAATTATTCACAATAATTTTAATTGTGCACATATCCAGTGGCACTCACACAGATTATTACTTTGAGGGAGATTAATGAGAAAACCACTAACAATCTCTTAAGAAACAGTAGAAAATCGAGTGACACTAAATTTATTATAAACATTCATCGTCGAATTTGGCTTTAGTATAGTAGGTAGCCTAAGGGTTAGTCAGACACTAGGCAATGAGGGCCGCAGAAGCAGTCCTCTACCATAGTCCACTTTTCAACAAATAACGACTGCACAATGTGCTCAGTATGACAGGTGGTGAGCCCATCGCCACTCTATGCTATAATAAGCAGTATGTGCAGTGTTTAGTCAGTTAGTCGCCTTTTACAACACCCAAGGGAAGAGAGGGAGTGGTAGTATTTTTTCACCGCTACTTACACGGTAATTATATTTAGTAACCTACCTGTCTCCGTATCCTGGAGCGCCTTCCTCAGCGCGTCCAGCTTTCGCTCCAGCTGCATCCTACGTTCCTCCAGCTTCAGCCCGTCTTGTTCCATCCCCGCTTGGTGCACCGGCTGCCATGCCGCCGCCAGGTGTTGTGATGCGGCTGATAACGTGTTAGCTGATGACACCAGCACCGCTTGGCAGCGGGGGTCTTGGATGGACGGCGCAGTCAGCTGTTACACATACAAACATCATTATAGGCCCCTTTTTTATTTGAAAAGGAGGCAAACGAGCAGGTGGGTCATCTGACGAAGAGCAATCACCGCCGCCCATAGATACCCGCAAAACCAGGGGAGTCGCAGATGCTTTGCCGCCCTTTTAGAAAGTAATAGGGTTAAGGAAAGAATAGGAATTGTGAGGGGGGAGGGGGGGGGGGGGCCTCCGGAACTCTCACTGGCCGGACGAAACACAACAGCACCAAGTGCCATTATTTCACGCCGGATATTTGTGGTCGGGTGGTATTACGCCGGGCGAGCCGGCCCAATGCGTGTGGCTCTACCACTCAGTTAGTGTCACTCATTTAGCACCACCCAGGGGTCACGTGTAGGGTCTCAGGGGTAAACCTACGGACGCGAGTAACTTTAACCCCCTGCTCCTGTTTCAGACGATTTCTATGCAGTGTACTCTTCGATCAACAATACCAACTAGATAACGCGTCACATACAAAATCAAAGCTGTCCACGTGAATATATACTTTTTCTTTACTAAACAAAGTGAGACAAAGTTATAAAACAGTTTTATGTAAAATTTTAAACACTGAAAAAAGCGATAACCTCAGGCGGGGTCTGACCTAGGTAGGCAAGTGGCTAAGGCAGCCGCCCGGAATGCGGAAGGTGCGTGGTTTGATTCCCGCCTGAGGTTGTCGTCTTCTTTCAGTGTTTAAAATTTTACTTAAGTATATTTAAGGTGTGCGTATCATTTCATATAATGACAAATGAACTAATTTCAAAGAACATAACGTTCATTGGATATAATTTTTACTTGTTCTAAATACACATCCTATAACAACATTACATATATACACAACATTTGATATAATAATCATCTTCTCTAACAACTTATTCTAAAAATCTATATTGGTAGAATAATCATATTCTATAACTTCATGTGATATAATTTTTGCTTTAAAATAAAAATATCATTTAACTATAAATTGATTTCAAATTTTGTATTGTAATGGCGTAAATAAAAAAAAGTTAATACGTTGTGTTAATCATAATCATAATCTTTATTTGCAATTAAACATGGTATAAATGATGTAACAATTAAAATAAGCACTAAACATGTTTAGCCAAATTAATTAGCATGCAATATATTCACATTAAAATAATGTAGGTAGGTACTAATTTCCCCATTTTGATATGACATTGCTCTATTACACAATACAATTACACTACAACACAATTTATCCTTTAAAATTTTCGTTAAAGTTGTGCTAAAAAAAGTCAGTGACAGAAACGAATCGCGGCAAAACCGACTCCACGTAGTCTTGTCTGCCCTACGCTAGAGTGTAATTTAAGCCCGCGTAGGCGCGGAGGGACGAGGCGGCCCGCGAGCTGAGGCTGCAGCAAGCCGAAGCTGCGGTGGTGAGCGAAAGCCATCTGCGACGATAAGCTCGCGTGGGACCGCCGGAGCCTCGCAGCGCCGGAGCCGTGACAGAAACCATGCATGCTGCATGCCTGCCTGCATGCTGCATGCCTGCCTGCATGCTGCATGCCTGCCTGCATGCTGCATGCCTGCCTGCATGCTGCATGCCTGCCGCATGCTACATGCCTGCTTGCATGCTGCTTGCTTGTTACATGAGTAATGTTTTATATCATTTGATTATTATATCAAATGTACATTATATCAAAAGTACATTACGTTAAATTAAATTATAGAATCTAAAATTATATTAAATGTTTATTATATTAAGTCAGTTGTTATATAAATGCAATTATATGAAATGAAATTATATTATCTGAACGTTAGACCATAAGTATTTATATCAAACATTACACACCCATATTTAAGCGTTCATTGAACGCTAAAGTATATCAAAAACATTAAACAGTTTTAAGTTCAATCTAATTACAACCATGACACCCAGTTATAAAGTTACAAATCTTCTAAGTAACTTATACTTACGATCATTCGTCACAAACAACGAGCAAAGCAATGATTACTCCTGTCACTTAAAAATGAAAAGACGTCAATAACATTTAGTAGTGAAATCAACCCTGGGGCAACATATAGACTGTTTCCTGTTATTGCCTTGCGAGAAAATAAGAGCTCATCTCTCAAGTGGGCTGTTATTTACCGAGACATATTTTTAGCGCCAACCTGACATCTAGTTGTATTGTTGATAAAAGAGTGTACTATATAACCGCGTCGCGTAGCGGTGAAAGAATACTACCCCCCCCCCTCTCTTCCCTTGGGTGTCGTAAAAGTTCACTAACGGACTAAAGACTGCTTATACTTCCAACAGCATAGATCGGCGATGAGCTCACCATCGGTCACGCTGAACACATGTGCTGTCGCTATTTGGTGAAAAGTAGACTATGGTAGAGGAGTGCTTTTGCTGTCCCCATTGCCTAGTCTCTGACTAACCCTTCGGGGATAATAGCCGTGCTTAGAATAATAACGCTATAGAAACCAAGTTCGCGCGCCTATTTTGAAGCACATTAATTGGAGCCAGAAATGGCACCAAACGCCGGACCGCTCCGTAGTGTTCAATGTCACAGCGCGCCGAACGTGTCTCGCGAAAACAAAAAAAAAATGACGGTTTGTGCAATTAAATTGTGTCACAACACATCTGAAAAACAAAAGAAGTGTAATAACTTCACTTTTCACAGGTAAGCTTTCAGTATTTCATAGTATCTTGTAGTTAATTAGGTCAAAATATAAACGTACTGCAGTGTGATTCTCTAAGTTAAAGCCTCGGTAGCAGCGGCTGCCGCAGTGCTGTCTCTTTCATATTCATAGAATTGGAAAGAGACAGCAGATCACGGCCATCCGCGCACGTCACGCGTGTGTGAATCGGTTTAGTGCTTCATTTTTGACAGAGCGCTTGTATGAAGACTATCTTTCTATAGCGTTATTATTCTAAGTAGCCGTGATTAAACGATATAGGACTGGTAGCACTTCTTTGCATGGCTCTGTACCTATGTACAGGGGATAACAATCATGAATCTATATTCACGATTATTTTTTATTATTTTATTTTTATTTATTTATTTATTACACAAAACAGATATACAGCAAATAAAAAATATGAGTAACATGATTTTTTACTTAAACTATGAGTAGGCTGTATCTCCAAACATATGTGTAACCAGCATGGTATTCAAGTCCCACAAGATATATTAAATAAATTAAATTGGGCAAATAGTGATTGATTACAATAATAATTACTACAATACAATGCAATGAATAAAATAAAAAACAATTTAAAACAATATTAAATCAAAATCAACAATATTACAAAATTAACGATTAATAAATTTAAAAAATTACAATAAAAATATATGAAGGCCTTCAATCAATTAAAAAAATATATTATAAAATTAATAAAATAACCGGGCCGGGCGCAAGAAACCACAGCGCACAGAAGCAACGACATTTACAAAAAAAAGGTATCTCGTTACCAGGTCATAAAATACAAAATAATAATTTGAATGTAAAATATACGGTACTATAAATTAATTATAGACAATTAGAAATAGCTTTTGGAGTACTTGGAGCATTTCAGTTCAGAGCCAAGCTGTCTTCTGTGTAATCTGACACATTATAGTAGGCTTTTATATAAAGCTTTTCTTTGATATGGATTTTAAATTTATCAAGATCTAATTTCTGATTTTCAATTGGTACTTTGTTGTAAATTTTTTACACACAGACCCTTAAAAGAATTATTTATTTTATGAAGCCTAGTATAAGGTACCTACTGCTAATTTGTTCTTACTTCTAGTATTTAAATTGTGAATATCCCTTTTTGGAAGGAAAGAGAGGGGTTGGTAGTACTCTTTTAGTGAGCCGCTATACCACGCGGCTCCTGTCAGCTGTTAGTGTTCTCCGTGGCTGTTAGTAACAATTTATAGATCATCACCTCCATCGTTATAACTTAATCCATCCATAATAAGATGGCTGCAGTCCCTTAGTATTTGAGAAATCCAGTTAAAGTGCGCTTATACGAGGGCAGTTTGGCAACTCAATGACTTAAGGTTGAATAAAAACATTTTTAATATATATTTTTGTCTCATATTTGGAAACTCAATATGAAGCTCATGCCGTTCTTTTTTCAAATTTGGCACGAAAACAAGCTTTAGAAAAAAAAAGTTGGGCGACTTCTAAGTATTCTTTGAAAATGGAGAAAGGCGAGTTTCGAGTGCTCATTAAACAGCTCATTAAACACTATTTTTTACGTGGTAAAACTATCAAGCAGACCGAAGACAAATTGAAAAAGTATTATGGTGATTCTGCGCCTTCTCATGGGATGGTACATAAGTGGTTCACTGAATTTCGTTGTGGACGTACTACCACTATGACACGGAGCGCCCAGAAAGGTCGATTGAGGTCACTACGGGCATGGTTAATAAAATACATGATATTGTTTTGGCAGACCGTCGAGTGAAGATACGCGAAATAAGTGATGCTGTGCACATCTTGACTGAACGAGTTTTTTATATTTTGCATGATATTCTGGGCATGAAAAAGCTTTCTGCAAGATGGGTGCCACGTTTACTAACAGTCGACAGGAACGAAATCGTGTAACATCTTCTGAGGAATGGCTAGCCATGTATAATCGCAATCCGAGTGAGTGTATGCGTCGGTACATAACAGTTGACGAAACGTGGGTCCATCATTATACAACAGAGACTAAGCAACAGTCGAAGCAATGGACTTCTACCGGGGAACGTGCCCCAAAGAAAGCAAAAACTGTTTGCTCGGCTGGTAAAGTGATGGCCACAGTCGTTTAGGACAGCCAAGGGGTTATTTACATCGATTTTTTGGATAAAGGCAAGACAATAACCGGAGCTTACTATGCTGCATTGTTAGATAGATTCAGTAAAAAGTTGATCAAGAAACGACCGCATCTAGCAAAGAAAAAAATTATATTTCATCAGGATAATGCACCGGTCCACTCGTCTGCAATCGCGACTTCAAAAATTGTCAAATTAGGATACGAATTATTGCCAAACCCTCAGTATTCGCCGGATTAAGCCCCCTGTAACTTTTTCCTCTTCCCAAACATGAAGAAATGGCTTGGCGGGCAAAGATTTTCGTCAAACGAAGAGGTGAGGCCTATTTTTCAGAGTGTGACAAAAATATTTTTTTGATGGGTTGAAGAAGTTGGAACATCGTTGGACTAAGTGCGTAGAGTTGAAAGGAGATTATGTAGAAAAATAAAAATATATATAAGTAAAAAGAGTGTTTCTTCTTTTTAAAGTCATGGACTCAAATCATCAATCAATCAAACATGGATCAAACCGCCCTCGTGCGATCGTCCTTATTATCACTGTAGGTACATCAGGTGAGATGAATGAAGAATAAAAGAAGAATAAAAAAAATCAACACCAAAAGGATTATAATATTGCAGCGTAAATCACAAACTACTAGAAAGAATTCAACGAGTCTTATGGGGTCTCGGTAGCTTAGCGGTTGAGCAGTGGACCGGCAATCCAAAGGTCACGGGTTCGAAACCCATTCAAGCTTTCCTAATGGCCGCTCCATACTTACCCCGCGAATCGCGCGAGAAGGCGCGAAAGGTGCGAGAACACGTAGTGTGGAGCCGTGTCGCATGTTTTTCGCGGCTTCGCGTCTGTTTCTCCGTTTATTGTCGGTTTTTTGACCCGCGACAAAGGGCCAGCGCGCGCGAACTTTGCGAGAACACGTCTAGACTCCACACTCACGCGTCGCTCAGTTTGCTGTTAGCAACGGCGGCGTCTGGTCGTGTCAGTAGGTACAGTGGACGAACCGTTTAGAGCTGCAATTTCGGGAATACTACCAAACCGAACCAATATTGTGGGATGCAAATTCTAAAGACCATAAAAATAAATTAAAAGGTAATGATGCATGGATGCGTATCAATGCCTTGATGGAAATGATTGTTGAAATTTTAAAATAATAAAAGATTTCACTATTATCCAGCTATAGAAAATATAAAAATAATTATAAAAAATCATTGACGTTTTTACTTTTTATAAAAACGTAACTATATACTATACGCTAGTGCGCACAAAACGAGAGACGCAGCCGATACACACTTCTTGTTTTTCGACGTCCATCACATTCGAACACGCGAACGTTACTGTGAAAACTACGCGAATATTGCAAATGTGGAGCTTTGTCCGCGTCGCGCTGCGTTCGCGCTACTTTCTCGCCGCGCCTTCTTGCGCGATTCGCGGGGAAGTATGGAGCGGCCATAAGACTGGTTGATTTTTTTCTAGTGAACATTTTATCCTATAATTATCTAGATAGCATAGTAAGCAAAAATTTTAATAATAAGGATTATAAATGTTCGTCATCGTCGTCAGCCTTAAAAGTCCCACATGTACAATAGAAGATTGAGCCAAAACCCACCAAGCTTGTCCAATAAGGGTTGGTGGGTCTGGAACTTTCACAGTGGAGCCTTTAGTCTCTTCGGTGTCATCTAAAAAATCTGGAGTTCATGTAGACAGAGTATAATACCTGCGCAGCAGTCTGGAGAGCGCCGGCAGCGTCAGCGGCTTTCCGCCTCGCGGTCTCCAGTTCGGTTCCCGCCTGGCCACCCAGTTTGCGGGCTACGTCTTCTACTTCGGCTAAGAGTTGAGAAGCTTTTTCGTTGGCCGACAATGAGAAGTCTAAAATCTAATAAAAATAAAAATTATATGGTTAAGAATGTAAAAAAATATTAGTAATAAATATAAAACTCATTACATCTAGAAGTTGGTATATTTGATCGAATTCCGAGTGCCAATATCATGTCGCGTGACGTATGTATTACCTGTTGCTCTTGAGCTCGTCCCGAGTGAGGGTTGAACTTGAAGCACAGTCTCCCAGACGAGGCGGCTACCTTCGATGCTAACTTATTTAGGTCCTGGAACATAGAACATTTTATTCAAGTCTTGCAGAGTCTGTATGGTAGGGTCGCTGACGCTATGTTGAATATTGAAGATATATAAATAAAGGCTTACGTCGATGCCGCCGTTGTCCGCGCTAAGGTAGATATCGCGCGTGGAGTCGCACAGGGCTCTCAACTCAGCCAACATCTGTTCCCGGGTCTGCTCGTCGGTGTTAGCACTTAGCAGCTTGCCGTCTGCAATCATATTTTGTTTAAGAAATGTATAACCATCGCTGGCTTACATCCGACTCGAAAGACCACAACTATGTGTGATACCTGAAGTGAAGTCTTTTGCTACATATTATAATATAAAGGATTTTCAAAGTGTTCGTAAGAATCCGTTAATCTTTGATAATTTAGAACTTACCTTTGACAATGTCCGGCATTAGTTCTCCTATAGTGTTGACAGCTAATTCAGCTGTCGCATAATCTGGCTTATCACGATCTGAAACAAGATCATTAAAGTCACACACCATTATTACATCATTATTATCAAACATACATCGTACATACTTTTTAGAAGTTTTGGATAATTCACGTAAAAAGTCAGATGTTGCATTTTTATATGAAAATAATGGGTAATAATAACATAAAGAAAACCATAACGGAACATGTGTTTCACGCAGACAACGTCGCGGGCGGGCATTATTGTAATATTTTTTGCATATCCTAACACTGTAGACATAACTTTATTGCTGTACTGTAGACATAACTTCATTGAAATGAAACGTTTAATTTGACTACATCACATAGTTTTTTAGGTTCCTGACGTTTCGAACCCTTTACAGAGTCCGTGGTCACAGGGAGACTGAGGTATTGGTCGTCTCATAGTTAAAAGTTATTTGCCTACCGTCAATTATTTTTATATTTAACCGGGTGCGTTCAGGTTTACACAATACGAGCTAACAATATTTTTAGGTCTGGCTATGTGTTGCTGTTGGGGCTGGTATTTGATGACCTGTATGATCGGGGCAAAACACTATGTAATGTATTAAAATTAAACGCGAGTTAATCCGTTAAAAGTGCCCATTTCAATGTGTATATGCTCGCTTAAAACTGAAAACAATAACATTATTGTCTACAGTACAACATTTGGCATAACTTAATGCCATAAGGCATTCTCTACCAGTCAACCAGTGAGGATTAACAGAATGTTTTATTACAAAACTTTAAAGGATTCATGCATAGTAAATTCTATTCTGTTCTATTCTATTATATTCGTGAAGCTAGTAAAGATTAAAAATGAATAAGTCACCGGCAGATGCAGCGACGAGTGCGGCGAGTGCGGCGTTAAGCTGAGCCATCCTCTGCGCCAGTCTCCTTCTTAACTCTTCTTCAGTCTGCTTCTGAGGGCCGCCCGCCACTGGCTACAAAACATAATAAATACTCAATTTATTAGCAAATTCCACCAGAGGGTTAGTCAGAGACAAGGGCCTCGCCATCCGACGGCCGCCTAGGGGGAGGGGAGTAGGGGGGGGGGGAGAAGCCGATATAAATGAAGGAGGCGATTGTAATAAGAACGGTGCAAAGTTCCATTGTGTAAACTCTACAACCTCTGCACTGTACATTGAGGCGTGCCTAAGGTTTCAGAGTAGGGCAACATTTTCTTGCGATTTTTAACAGTTCATTAAATCCTACACCGTTATTTGAAGCTTACTTGTTTGAGATAGGCCCCTATCTGTTTTCCGCATAAATGTCTCTCTTTTTCTTCCCCGTATCTTGCATCTCTCTCGCACACCTCCTACCACTTCCGATATCGGGCGGGGTGAGCCGACAAGTTTGCTCGGCGGTCATAGTTCGTCATTGGCGTCCTGTTTTCCGCCGTGAATATATGTCTAGACACAACCATTAGAATTTTTCGTTAAAACAAAACCTAGTGCACTAAAAACACAGGTGAGTACTGAACATTTTATAAAGTGATTTCTAACGATTTTACCGTTCGATGTTTAATTTGTGAACGCAACGCTTGAAAAAGCTGGTAGAGTTAATAAAGCCTTTCTACCCTTGAATGAGACAACAAATTTTGCCACCGCTTCGCAAGCACGGACCAGTAAGTCTACTAGCCACCCCCCGCAGGGGTCGTCTCACTATCGTGGGCGCTCGCAGGGTACCAATCAAGCATGGTGCGCACCACAACACCATTACAACCAACCTTCGCAAGGTTGCTGTTATGACCGGCCCTCGCAGGGCTACTATAATGACCGCCCCTCGCGGGGAACTGGTGATCACCCTCTCGCCGACCGGCGCACGGTGCCAAACTCAAGAGGCTCTTTTCGGACAACACGAGGCCACTTTAATAGAAACCAGGATTCCAATAGAGGGAATCGAAAGCGAGCTGGACCAGCGGACTTTAACTTAGCCAACAAAAGACGTAAGTATTGACTCGACGAGTTTCAAGGCGGGTCGTCTTGCATTTTATCAAGAAAAGTGAAAAAATTTGGGAGCCCCATCGATATTGTTACGCATAATCAAAGGGTATCGCATACCTTTTGCTTGAAAGCCTCCTTTGATAATGCCAGATTTAATAGATCCTCATCGCACCTTATAGTCAACGAGTATGAATGCGGTCATATCCCAAATGAAAAATCAAGGGGTTCTGGAGACAGTACAAAACTCTCCCAGCCATCTATCCACAATGTTTCTTCTGCCCAAAGGCGACGCATCAAACCGCCCAATATTCAATTTAAAAGCTCTGAACAAATTCATAGAGACGAAACACTTCAGTTTGATAAATGTTTTTCGGGTGCCAGACTTCCTTCAGAAAGACGACTGGCTTTGCAAAGTGGATCTCTCTCAGACGTACTTCCATTTGCCAGTAGCCGAGGGTCACAGACGCTTTTTACGACTAGCATACAAGGGAAAACTGCTGCAAATGACATGCCTTCCCTTTGGCCTGAGTACAGCGCCAAAGGTTTTCGCCACCTTGACCAACTGGGTGGCTCAAACGCTGAGAGCACAAGGTTTACGAATAATCGTATACTTAGACGATTTTCTGGTGGTCCACCAGGACAAAACGACCCTGCAACTCCATGTCCACCTACTATTGGATCATTTGCATCGTCTGGGATGGCAAGTAAACATGGAAAAATCAATTCTCAAACCACAAAGGAGCCTTGCCTTCTTAGGAATCCTCTGGGACCCGTGGTTAAACCGAAAAGCACTTCCGAAAGACAAAATTGCAAACATCATCAGCAAAATAACTGTAATGTTACAAAAGGGCAAGACAAACTTAAAAACCCTACAGAGCTTAATAGGGTTACTCAACTTTGCAAGTCTCGTAGTTCCAAACGGCAGGCTACACTTTCGTACTCTTCTTACGTTTCTGAATTCCGTGTTGTACAGTTCAGCAAGAGTGTTCAACCTACCACCGAATGCATTAGAGGATCTAAAGTGGTGGCTTATCGGTTGCCACAAATCCTCACACATTCACCTGCCACCGCCAAGTCACTTTGTAACCACGGATGCCTCCAATGTGGCTTGGGGAGCACAACTCGATGGATTGCCCATTGCGGGATCATGGAACGAGAAAGAGAAATACCTTCACTGCAATCTAAAAGAGATGCTAGCGATATTTCTAGATAGCGATGCTAGATATTAAAGACCCTAGAACTATACGGCGAGCTTCTGAGCAGATCGACAACTCTGTTTCAGTGCGACAGTCGAACAGTGGTGTCTTATCTAAAAAATCAAGGGGGAACTCGATCACAGGATCTGATGAACGTAACATACAAGATATTCCATTATCTAGAGCTGTACCATGTTCAACTGGTAGCGAACCACATACCGGGTCTATACAACAGTCATGCCGATCACCTATCCAGGTACAAAGCTCCAACGGAATGGCATCTTGTTACGCAAGCCACGGAAATGATTTTCCGGAAGTTCGGGACACCGGTAGTAGACTTATTTGCCTCGAGGCGAGCACATGTAGTCAACAATTATGTGACTCTAGACCTTCTAGACTCGGAAGCACTGTACCACGATGCCTTGTCACGAGTTTGGACTTACCCTCTAGCGTGGGTATTCCCTCCACCCTACTTGATACCGAAGGTTCTTAATCATCTCAACTCAGGGACAGGAATTTATCTCCAACTCGTTCCTCGATGGCACCAAGTATTTAGGCGAGCGGACCTGAAATCTCGAGCGTTGGCAGCCCCTTACACAATCATGAACCTCGAACAGAAACTGATAGACATAGCAACGGGGCAACCACCTCCCAAAGTCCAACAAATGACTTTGGAAATATGGAAGTGTGGGGGTGGTCAAGGAGTTTTACCAACTGGAAAACTGAGCAACTAAATTTACTGCAGTCTTCCTGGCGTCCGTCGACACGCAGAACTTATCAAGCAGCATGGAATCGGTGGTTTAACTGGGCAATTACTATGAACGAAGATCCCTTGAACCCTACTGGACCTACGCTTGCTAGATTCCTAGCTGATTTACATATAGTGCTTAAACTAGCATATAATACAATTTTGTTACACAAGTCTGTTGTTGCTACGTTGTGTAATGCAGAAACTTCGGGAGATTTAAGCTCACACGTCCTAGTTAAACACATTTTGAAGTCGATTGATCTAAACAAACCTGTTCCCCGGAAACCATTTGTTTGGAATATTGATCAACTGGTTTCTTATTTAAGTAAAGTAAATGTAGACGAGAATAGTCCGTTCGCTACTTCCAGACACACTGCCGTCCTGTTGCTGCTATGTTCAGGAAGACGAGTCCATGATTTGACTTTACTTGCTATAGACTCAAATCATTTAATCGATAACACTGATAGTTTAATTTTGTGGCTGTTTTTGGATCAAAGACCGACAGTACCGATCACAGACAGTCAGGCTGGAATTTGAAGGGCAATCAGGAAAATAAAAACCTAAGTCCAGTATATTGGGTCAGAAAGACTGTAACATTACTTGAAGCTAGACGATCATTGGCAAAATCTTCAAATCTTTTTATTTCTGTTAGAGGTCAACCAAAATCTGCCTCCCGAACGTTAATCGCGGGATGGATTAAGACTTTACTAAAAGAGGCAGGCATAACTGCAACTCCTGGAAGCTTCCGTTCAGCGGTAGCCTCCAAAAATTGGGTAGATAATTTACCGTTAGATATTATTTTATCCAGAGGAAATTGGCGCTCTTGCAATACATTTACTCGTTTCTATAGAAGGGAAATATTACCTGCTACTTTTGTTTGAAGTTTAGAACCAATGAATAATTTGCGACAAATACGTCGTTATATTCCTGATTGTAACCCATTTAAACATTTAAAGCTACCTATATTATGTTGATTGATAGAAATAGAACTAATTTTTTAATCTCTCTCTTGGATTTTATTGCCTTTAATAATATGTTATAGAAAAAAAAACCCAATGCACACTACACCTAAGTTTTCATAATATGGTTATAACAGTAGTTATGCAATGGTGCCATAGAACACATATTGTATTCTCACATTGGCATCCACTTCCACCAGGCGATAACAAACACGTCTTAAACAAGTAAGCTTCAAATAGCGGTCTAGGATTTAATAACGGCGTTTTACCTGAAAATAAAACGCTTATTAAATACTTACCTTATTTGAAGCTTGAAGGGTTGTACATGTGCTCAGCGTGATAAGCGGTGAGCCCAACCCCGGTCTATGCTGTTGGATGTATGTGCAGTTTTTAGTACATTAAGTTGCCTTTTACGACACCCAAGAGAAGAGAAACGTTGGCTGTATTCTTGTAGGGAGCCGCTGTACCACACAACATTGAATGTGGCTGCAGCCGATAGGAAAGTGGCCGTTCAAGGTAAGTGGCCGATGGGTGAAGTGGCCGATCACAGAGGAAGTGTACGTTCAAGGGAAGTGGCCGTTTAAAAAATGTGGCCGTAGCTGAGCGGATCCCATTGAAATAACAATCATGAACCAAAACCAAACTAAGTTTTCGTCAAGATATTTAAATACAACTCACTTTATCAAACTCTGCCTCAGCCGCGTTCATCCTGTTCTTGGCGTTTGCAACCGAGGTGACGAATTTCAGTCTTCTGGTCTTCCGCTCTTCATCAGGTTCCTCAACACCTACAAGTAAGCTTAGCATTGTACAGACACATTTTGAACTTTATCTCTAGGGTATAAGGACCAATATCGATTGGAGGAATTTGACAGTTTTGGATAGGCGTGCGTACATTTTCATACTGTTCACTGTTCGTAAAAATTTCATTTTGAAGGCTACGACATATCAAATTATAGAGCTATAGATAAACTGTTCACATACATACATGTAATCACGACTATTATCCCCGAAGGGTTCGTTAGAGACTAGGCAATGAGGACCGCAAAAGCAGTCCCCTGCCATAGTCCACTTTTCAAAAAATAGAGACTGCATATGTGCTCAGCGTGACAGGTGGTGAACCCATCGCCGCTCAAAGCTGTTGGATGTATGTGCAGTCCTTAGTCCGTTAGTCGCCTTTTACGACACCTAAGGGAAGAGAGGGGGTAGTAGTATTGTTTCACTGCTACTTACACGGTAATTATATTTAGTAACCTACCTGTCTCCGTATCCTGGAGCGCCTTCCTCAGCGCGTCCAGCTTTCGCTCCAGCTGCATCCTACGTTCCTCCAGCTTCAGCCCGTCTTGTTCCATCCCCGCTTGGTGCACCGGCTGCCATGCCGCCGCCAGGTGTTGTGATGCGGCTGATAACGTGTTAGCTGATGACACCAGCACCGCTTGGCAGCGAGGGTCTCGGATGGACGGCGCGGTCAGCTGGTACACATACTAACATCATTATTTGCCCATGCGCCTGTTTCAGACGATTTCCATGCAGTGTATCTATACTAATAATATTATAAAGAGTAAAGATTTGATTGTTTATTTGTTTGCATTAAATAGGCTCCGAAATTACTAGACCGATTTGAAAAATTCTTTCACCGATGGGAAACTACACTATCTCCGGGTGACATCCTACTAATATCCTACTAATATTATAAACGCGAAACTTTGTAAGTATGGATGGATGGACGGATGGATGTTTGTTAGTCTTTCACGTAAAAACTACTGAATGGATTTGGATGAAATTCGGCATAAGATAGTTTATAACCTGGATTAACACACAGGATACTTTTTATCTTGATATTTTCCGCGGGTGAAACCGCGAGCGGCCGCTAGTAATATTATAAAGAGTAAAGAATTGATGGTTTGTTTGTTTGCATTGAATCGGTTCCGAAACTACTAGACCGATTTGAAAAATTCTTTCACCGATGGGAAGCTACACCATCTCCGGGTGACATAGGCTCTATAATATTTGCAAAAATTCGTCACGGGGCACGGGGTCCGCGCAGACGAAGTCGCGAGCGGTCCGCTAGTACCATATAACCGTGTCGCGTAACGGTGGAAGAATACTAGCACCCCCTTTATTCCCATGGGTGTCGTAAAAGGGGACTAACGGACTAAACACTGCTCATACTTCTAACAGCATAGATTGGCGATGGGTTCACCATCTGTCACGCGGAGCACACGTGCAGTCGCTATTTGGTGAAAAGTGAACTATTAGTCTAAGATCCGAGTATAGAACGACCTTCACCGGGCCGGTTAATGGATGAAAAGTATTTCAGATCAAATTTAATATGTTAAAAAATATATCGGGAGTGGGTTGGCTAAGAAATTTTAGTCCAGTACCTATAATGATTAATTTTTTTTTTTTTTTTTTACATTGCTCTGGTTTTTTGTGTGTGTGTTTGTAATGAGATTATCTTTAAATAAACATAAATTTTATTTATTTAACCAGACGGTTGCAAATAATATTTAATAACAATATCAAAAAAGCCTATAGAATATGCAAACGTTAGGTTGACTATTAGTAATAATATTGACTTGTTTACCTGTATACACCTGCCTACCCAATGTAATGACGGGAAAAAATAGTCAACCTAACGTTTGCATATTCTATAGGCTTCATACTTTCGATTGGTACCTATGTTATTTATATATTATTCAATTATTCAATTCAATGTTTAAATAAATAATTTTTAAATATTTAATCATCATATACTGGACTGAATTTTTTCAGCCAACCCACTCGCAATATATTTTTAACATATTAAATTTGATATAAAATACTTTTCATCCATTAACCGGCCCGGTGAAGGTCGTTGTATACTCGGATCCTCTACTATATGGTAGAGGACTGCCTTTGCTGACCTCATTGCCTAGTCTGTGACTAACCCTTAGGGGATAATAGTCGTAATTATATGTATGCATCTATGTACTATATAGGACTGGTGGCAATTCTTTGCATGGCTCTGTGTAGGCCGATTCGTGAACGACAATACATAGATCCATGACTATTATCCCCGAAGGGTTAGTCAGACACCAGGCAATGGGGACCGCAGAAGCAGGCCACGACCAAAGTCCCACCGCTGGGCCTGTGCCCCAGGTTTGTGCTTTCCCACGTGTACTACCGGGGTCACCGTCGCTGTACCACTTTGCAGAAATTTTCGTATGAAGCGCATCGCCCGCCCGGGTGCGTGCCCGTACCATATACGACGCGGTGTGCAAGGGATTTTGACCTTTAGACTGGTAAAGCGACGGAGTCCGCGATCGAAGGGCTGAGGATTCGTGTCCTTTGTGAGGGTAGTTCCTCCGCGTTCTACAAAGTCAATGCCGGAGTGCCGCAGGATTCTGTGCTCTTATCTACTCTATTTCTTCTGCATATTAATGGCATGTTGTCCTTGGGTAATATTCTTTGTTATGCGGATGACAGTACGGTGCATGAGCGGTACTTGGGACATCCTGCGGCAAAGCAAGCCATCATCACATCAAGATATCATGGTGAAAAGGCAAGAACTGGTTGCCAAACTGAACCTGACTCTCGATCGTGTCTCTAAGTGGGGATCTAAAAACCTGGTCGAGTTTAATGCTAGCAAAACCCAGGTTTGAGCATTCTCGTCCCAGGTAACTCCCTTCCTTACTCCTCCCTCTCTTCAGAACTCACTCACACGTTACCCATTTCGGTGAACCTCAGCATTCTTGGCATGGACATCGGCCAGGAACTGAATCCGAAATGCTACATCGAGAAAGCTATTTTAACTGCCTCCCGGAAGTTGGGTATTCTCAATAAGGTGAGGCGGTTTTTCACTCCCGAGCAGCGCTGTTTGCTGTACAAAACTCAGGTGCGATCGAGTATGGAGTATATTGTTCCCATCTATGACGGCTCCGCTAAATACCTCCTCGATGCACTTGATAGACTGCAAAGGCGAGCGGTACGCATAATTGGAGATGCTGAGGTTACAGCCTCCCTTGAGGATCTCCAGCTGCGTAGAAACATTGCTTCTCTCAGTGTCTTCTACCGGAATTACTACGGAGTGTTCTGAAGAACTTTTTGATCTTATCCCGCCCTCTCCTTTCCTCTCCCGGACTATACGTGCTGGTCTTAGGGACCACCATCATACTGTACAGACTATCAGTACTCGTACCAAAAAATTTGGCAAGTCGTTCCTCTGTAAGACCATTCGGCTTTGGAATTGTTTGCCGGCGCATGTGTTTCCCAGCTCCTACAGTCCCGGGTCTTTTAAGCGGGGCGTGAAACGGCATTTATGCAGGCCGTCATGAATGGGTGCGCTCTTTATCGTGCTTATTCCACGGTGGGGAGCGCTCTCATTATTTTGGACTGCGTCGGCCGCTTACCATCAGGCAGGATGCAGTCACTATGACAAGACATAATAGAAAAAAAAAATAGTACAATGGAAGATTGGGCCAAAACCCACCAAGCTGGTCCAATAAGGGTTGGTCTGGAATTTTCACAGTGGAGCCTGAGGCAGTTGTCCCATTAACGGCAAGTAAACGACTAACTATCGGCTATTTTCTTGCTAAAGAAACGTTTAATAGATATACATTTCGTGTAAACAAAGGAGATGCATATATAAATAGTTGATCGCTGACTGTTCACCCTGCCGGCGAGGACTCGCTCCACTAGTTCGTCGCTGAGCGACAAGAGCTATCAAGAAAATTCTCGCTTAGTGATTCTCGCTCAGCGATCAGAACTTACGCCGAGACCGACCAGCAGTAGCAGTCATTTCCCGCCAAGAGGGCTGTACCTACGCTCGGCTCGGCCGCCGCGAGCGAGTGGCGCGAGTAATCGCCCGTCTCACTCGTACACTCGCTTATAGCCCAGCGACAAAACTATCGGAACTACACCCTCGCTTTCCGCTGCTCGCCAACTCGTTTCTAGTTCAAACTCGACTTGCTTCCCGTTCATCGTCGGCGGTGAGACAACTGCCTTAAGTCTCTTCGGTGTCATATAACTAAATATGGAGCTCATGTAGATAGAGTATACCTGCGCAGCTGTCTGGAAAGCGCCGACAGCGTCGGCGGCTTTCAACCTCGCTGTCTCCAGTTCGGTTCCCGCCTGGCCACCCAGTTTGCGGGCTACGTCTTCTACTTCGGCTAAGAGTTGAGAAGCTTTTTCATTGGACGCCGATGAAAGGTCTAAGATCTGATAAAAATTATATGGTTAAGAAAGTAAAAATATATCAGTAATAAATAGAATACCTACACATTACATCTAGAAGTTGGTATATTTGATCGAAGGCCGATATTTACCAATATCATAGCAAGTTATATAGTCTGTCGCGTGACGTATGCATTACCTGTTGCTCTTGAGCTCGTCCCGAGTGAGGGTTGAACTTGAAGCACAGTCTCCCAGACGAGGCGGCTACCTTCGATGCTAACTTATTTAGGTCCTGGAACATAGAACATTTTATTCAAGTCTTGCAGAGTCTGTATGGTAGGGTCGCTGACGCTATGTTGAATATTGAAGATATATAAATAAAGGCTTACGTCGATGCCGCCGTTGTCCGCGCTAAGGTAGATATCGCGCGTGGAGTCGCACAGGGCTCTCAACTCAGCCAACATCTGTTCCCGGGTCTGCTCGTCGGTGTTAGCACTTAGCAGCTTGCCGTCTGCAATCATATTTTGTTTAAGAAATGTATAACCATCGCTGGCTTACATCCGACTCGAAGGACCACAACTAAGTGTGATACAAAGGAAGTGAACAGAAAAGTAGGAAGTCTTTTGCTACATATTATAATTTAAAGTATTTTCAAAGTGTTCGTAATAATGCGTTAATATTTGATAATTTAGAACTTACCTTTGACAATGTCCGGCATTAGTTCTCCTATAGTGTTGACAGCTAATTCAGCTGTCGCATAATCTGGCTTATCACGATCTGAAACAAAATCATTAAAGTCACCATTATTAGATCATTATTATCAAACATACATCGTACATACTTATTAAAAGTTTTATATTTATATTACTTTTTTATTTGTATATTTATTATTATGACATAAGTGAAACCATCACGAACAATGGGTTTTCACGCGGACAACGTCGCGGGCGGGCATTATTGTAATAATTGAAATGATTATATTATTTTTTGTTTTATGCTATCCCATTATATTCTATTCTAATATGTTATATTTTTTCTATTACATTCCGGCCCCTAGTAAAGATTAAAAATGAATAAGTCACCGGCAGATGCAGCGACGAGTGCGGCGAGCGCGGCGTTAAGCTGAGCCATCCTCTGCGCCAGTCTCCTTCTTAACTCTTCTTCAGTCGGCTTCTGAGGGCCGCCCGCCACTGGCTACGGAACATAATAAATACTCAATTTATTAGCAATATCCAGAAAGGGTTTGTCAGAGACTAGGCAATAAGGACTGCGAAAGCAGTGCATTGCCATAATACAACCACGTTTCACTAAACAGGTGAGAACATCCCCGCTCTATGCTGTTGGATGTATGTGCAGTTTTTAGTATATAAAGTTGCCTTTTACGACACCCATTCGGAGAGAAAGATTGCTTGTATTCTTGTAGTGAGCCGCTATACCACACAACATTGAATGTGGCTGTAGCCGGTAGGAAAGTGGCCGTTCAAGGGAAGTGGTCGATGGGTGAAGTGGCCGATCACGGGAAGTTGCCGTATAAGGGAAGTGGCCGATGGGTGAAATGGCTGATCACGGGAAGTGGCCGATGGGTAAAGTGGCCGATCACGGGAAGTTCCCTATGGGTGAAGTGGCCGATCACGGGAAGTGGCGTTCAAGGGAAGTTGCCGATGGGTAAAGTGGACGATCACGGGAAGTTGTCGTTTAAGGGAAGTTGCCGTTTAAGGGAAGTTGTCGATGGGTGAAGTGGCCGATCACGGGAAGTGGCCGTTCAAGGGAAAAAAAATGTGGCCGTGATCGGATCCCATTGAAATACCAACTATGAACAAAAACCAAACTTAAGTATTAGTCAAGATATTTATTGACTGCAACTCACTGTATCCAACTCTGCTTCAGCCGCGTTCATCCTGTTCTTGGCGTTTGCAACCGAGGTGACGAATTTCAGTCTTCCGGTCTTCCGCACTTCATCGGGTTCCTCAATACCTACAAGTAAGCTTAGCATTGTAGAGACATATTTTGAACTTTATCTTTAGAGTATAATATGGATCAATATCGCTGGAAAAATTTGACCATACATACATACATAATAAATACATATAACCACGACTATTATCCTCGAAGGGTTAGTCAGAGTGTACTCGCCATCGGCGGGACGTCTCATTCTAGGCGTATTAAAATACGCCTAGCGCCACCTAGCGTTGTGTCGCGAAGTTGGCGCGCGTGAGGAGTGGGAACAAACGACGCGTGCCCGCGCGACACTCTGTCTGCAAGCAACGGCGAGACTGCTTTTCCCCGCTTACCGCGCGCGCATGTGACATCATACCCGTTGAAACCGAGACGCCCTTTTCGTCGCGTTGAACATTGGCGACCCCTAAGAACATTTGTGAAGTGACTGTGCGCAACCAACCTACATCGCCGCCCGCGGTCAGCTCGCCTCCCGTCTCCTGCCTGGCACAACCCATCATCATCACAGGTAAGCCTTCCTACCTACCTACCATTTCCCTACGTCGCGTATTCGCCACTCAGACGTGGCGAATACACAGAGACTAGGCAATGAGGACCGCAAAAGCAGTCCTCTGCCATAGTCAATTTTTAACCAAATAGCGACTGCATATGTGCTCAGCGTGACAGGTAGTGAGCCCATCGCCGCTCTAAGCTGTTGGTTGTATGTGCAGTCTTTAATCCGTTAGTCACCTTTTACGACACCCGGAAGAGAGGGGGTGGTAGTATTCTCTCACCGCTACGTGAAACTATTTACATTTACAAAACCATCCAAGTCTTATGAAACCTTTATCACAAGTTTTACTTAAACTTAAAAGAAGAGGCAAGGGCCTCTCACAACTCGTAACTACTTATAGTAAATAATAAAGATTTAATTTTAGGTTTAATTTTAGTAAAATGGTAAGTAAAGACACACAAATTCACCCGTAAACTTCAATTACTGAAAACTTCCAACAAGTTTATCCAGTGCTTCAACTACTAGTATTTACACAAAATTAAACTAAATCAATCTTACGGATTCACGTATTAATTCCACTATTCTTAGATATTAGACAAACGGTAAAGCTCAAAAATCGCTTACACTATGGTAAAAAGTTTGTAAAATGACAGTTAAACTTTGCTGTGACTATAGTAAATCTGGATCAAACTTACCATCCAAGCCAGCGAACGCACCCTTCAGCTTATCCAACGCTTTAGCTAATTCCATGGTTTTGTCCCTCAAGTCCTCCCCGAGGGCTCTCCGTGAAGGGTCTTCCACCAAAGGCTTCCATGTAACTGCAAGGTGCTGAGCTGATGTGGACAAGGCTTCTGCGGCTGCCGTGAGCGCGCTTTGGCAGTGGGGTTCGTGGATCGAAGGTGCAGTGAGCTGTGAGAACCACCAACAATTGATTTATTTAGTGCATCCATTGCAAAAGTTATTTTGTTATGAGCTCTAAAATTTGGTTTATTGTTTTTTAATTTACAGCCACAGGTTTCCTTTATCTTCAGTAGTACTGCTAACAAAGCTCAGCTTGGTTAGTTAGAATTTAACTGTCACTGTCTCAAAAAAAAAAGAGTTCTAAGTGAAATGCACTTTTACTTTCAGGTTTATCATTACTCTTCATATAGTAGGTAGGTATTTTAAAAGACGTAAAGTGTAAAGTTTTTTATTCAAAATAGATCTTTTATCTTCAGTCCACGTTTCACCAAACAAACAACTGCACATGTGCTCAGCGTGACAGGTGGTGAGCCCATCGCCGTTTATGCTGTTGGATGTAAGCAGACTTGAACGGCACCCAAGAGAAGAGATGGGTTCGATCCGCTACGACACAGCTGTATAAATTAATTAATTTTGTTTACGCTCACACCAATTATCTAGACAAAAATGAGTATTCTTTTGAAACTCGTTAATATGGTAAGATAACGGATAAATATACATAAACAGAAAAAACACCCAGACCCAAAATCAATTTAGAAAAACCAACCGGGAATTGAACCCGGGACCTCAGAGATGGCGCCAGAGCCGGCGTGCTAACCACTCGACCACGGAGGTCGACATATCGTATTGTAAAGCACTAATAAAATAGTCACCGTGGCACAGGTAATGAGATCCTGTGCTGCGTCGGCGCAGCGCACGCCGGCGTCATCCAAAATGGCGGCCTCCGCATCCGGCACGCGGCCCGTCAGCTCGTTGGCCTTCATCAGGAGGAGGCTGGCCTTCTCACCCACGATCTTGGATAGCTCGATTATCTAGTTGGAGTTGGAAGATTCACTTATTTCAAGGTATCATTACATTAATGTTTTACTTAGAGTCACAACTATTATCCCCAAACGGTTAATCAGAGTGTGACAAGGACTGGGCGAATGATACCACCTGTACCTTAAATAGGTACATTTATTGTGTTCAACAACCTTGCAGCCGTCAAAGAGAGAAAACGAGTGGCGGGCGCGCAGGCCCTTCAATAAGGGTGGACTGGCGCTGTCTACGATAAATACAGAAACTACAGTGCAACAGTAAGTCTAGCTCCATCTATGTATAACTCGCAACGATGACTCAATGGAGCGTCTCGTAGTTCAGGGCCGAATGGAGGGCAAGAGATCCCGTGGTCGCTCTCTAACCAGATGGGTAGACCTCATTAGATCCCTCACTCAATCTATCATGACCGACTACTCACACAATGCCACTAACAGAGCCGAATGGAGACGAATAACGAGAGCCGTCATTCACCCAACCACGACCACTCTGTCAAGAGTGCCCGACTAAAAAAGAAGGTCTATAAATCTATGAGACAAGAGTTAGTGAAACATTTGTGCAGATTGCATTCATAGTTAAGTCCCCTTGTCTGCGCCAGAGGGCGTTAAATATACAACACAGAGACTAGGCTATGAGGACCGCAGAAGCAGTCCTCAGCCATAGTCCACTTTTCATCAAATTACAACTGCACATGTGCTCAGCGTAATAGGTGGTGACCCCACCGGCGCTTTATGCTGTTGGATGTATATGCGGTCCTTAGTCTGTTAGTCGTCTTTTACGACACTCAAGGGAAGAAAGGGGTTGGAATTATTTTTTTAGTGAGCCACTATACACAGCTCCTCTTTCTTAATTGAAGACAAATAAGTCATCTAAGTATATGATAAAATGTTTACTAGAAAAAAATCAATCAAGCAGCGTAAATCAAACTACTAGGAAAAATTCAGCGAGTCTTCTGGGGTCTCGGTAGCTCAGCGGTTAGAGCAGTGGACCGGCAATCCAAAGGTCGTGGGTTCGAATCCCATTCGAGCTTCCTGAGACTGGTTGATTTTTTTCTAGTAAACATTTTATCCTATATTTATATAGCATTGTGAATGCAAAATTTCAACAATAAAGATAAATCATCTAACTTTTTAATCTATCTATCATGGGCAATCAACATTAGAATAAATAAAATAAAAACATTAGAATGACCAGAAACGCAAATATCTCTAAAAACATTATCAATTTGTATTATATTAATTAATTTCATAAATCAAAAATTGACGTCACTTACTTCGTTTTGCTTTTCCACACCGCCACCGCGCTTGAATGTGAACAGCAATTTGTCTGATATCTTACAGTACTCTTTGACATCCTCGTGCATTTTCTGTATACAATATGTAAATAATGAAATCATTAAAACTACGTATGAACATAAATTTAACCATAATTTAATAATTCAGTAAGGTGTTGAAAAATGTTACTTAAATCTACACTCTTCAATAAACAGAGTTAGGCGCCAAATCAATTAGGCAGTTGTGGAATCCAAATCGTGCAAATTTGGGCAATACTACTCTTACTATAGAATCCATACATACTCTACGTCAATGAATACATCATCAACATATGATCTTAACACTTTAACAAATATCTAGAATCAGTTAAGAATAGGCTACCGTTGTTTATAAATATGAATTAATTATTAAACCAACTTTTTTAAAACAGTTTTAGATAATTCACAGCAACGATTAAAAAGTTACACAGTGGGCGCCCTTACTGGCTCTCCACTACTGGCGCCCAAGATGGTACTGAGTAGAAAAACTTTATTTGTTTCAGTAACGAGAATATATAGAAATATGATCAATATCAAAACACTTATTGCTTTAATGATGGTATTCAAATAGAGCCAGTAAGTAAGAGAGAATAGAGAGTAAGTAAGTCTACTACCGGAACGGTAAGTTTGGTAGCGTTGTTGCATCCAAGCTCTATTACCTGATGGTCGTCAGGGTCTGCAGCCAGGCACACGTTCTTCATCGCGTCACATAACGCCCTGATCGCATCGAGCAGCCCCTCGCGATTCTTCCCGTCTTTGACGCTGCTCAGGGCTTTTGCGTCTGTTTCAAATTACGTCATCATTATCATCATCATCATACAAACATACTTTCACATAAACTCGCGACTATTATCCCCAAAGGGTAAGTCAGAGGCTATAAGCAATGAGGACTGCAAAGCAGTGCCCTGCCAAAGTTCACGTTTCACCAAATTACAAATGCATATGATCGTGCTAAAGTGATGTTAACCCCCGGGACGGTCGCCCATGAAGTTGCCGGACTATGTGTCACTCTTTTATTTAAGAGAAACACACCGTTGTTAGTGGTTTTCTCGTTAAATAATCTCAAGAAAATTCCAAGTCACACTGGATATTTGGATGTATGTGCAGTTTTAAGCACCTTTAACGACACCCAAGGATAGAGAGGGGTACGTAGTATTCTCTAAGTGAGCCGCTGCACACACGGCTCATCATCATCATCAACGTATAAAAGTCCCACGGCTTTGCACAAGCTATCCCCCAGTAAAGTCACCACGCTGACCCAATGCGGGTTGGTGGGTTTTAAAAGGCTGCCCTCTTACGACAACAACCAGGACCGACGGCTTTACGTGCCTTCCGAAGAACGGAGGAGTTTGTAATTTGGTCACCCATCCAAACTCAAACTCAAAAGATATTTATTCAATAATCTCAATCAATAAGTACTTTGAATTATCCAAATCTTTTTAACCTACCACCCATTCAGGACGTCATTTTTTTACTGTGGCAAAGAACGGGCGCAAGAAACCACAGCGCACAGAAGCAACGACATTTACAAAAAAATATGTCATTACCAGGTCATGAAATACAAAATATAAATTTGAATGTAAACTATGTAAATGGTACTATATATAAATTAATTATACCCGTAGACAGTTAGAAATAGCTGTTGGAGTACTTGGAGCATTTCAGACCCAAGCTGTTATGTCTTCTGTGTAATCTGACACTTTATCGAATAGCCCTCTTCTGCAGCACAAAGACAGTTTGAATGTCGGCAGCATTACCCCACAGTAAAATGCCGTACAACATTACACTATGAAAGTAACTGAAAGAAACTAATCTAGCTGTATCAACGTCAGTTAACTGACGGATCTTCATTACTGCTTAAGACGCAGAGCTAAGTCTATTCGACAATTTAATGCCAACGTGATGCCTAGAAACACATTGGTGACAACATTTTTTTTTTTTATAGCAGAAGGAGGCAAACGAGCAAGCGAAATCTGATGGAAAGTAATCACCGCCGCCCATGGACACGCGCAAAACCAGAGGAATCGCAGGCGCGTTGCCGGCCTTGAAGGAAGGAATAGGCTCGTTTCTTGAAGATCCCTAAGTCGTAACGGTCCGGAAATACCGCCGCCGAGAGCTGGTTCCACAACACTGTAGTTCGAGGCAAGAAATTTCTTGAAAAACGCACAGTAGTAGACCGCCATCCATCAAGGTGATGTGGATGGAATGACAGTCGATTGTGTGTAGTGCGGTGAAGGAAATCAGCGGCAGGGATCAAGCCGAACAATTCCTCAGAACACTCCCCATGATATATACGGTGCAATATACAGAGAGACGCAACGTCTTTCCGAGGAGCCAGTGGATCGAGCCGTGCTGAAATAACCACGTCGTCGACAATTCGAGCAGCTCTGCGTTGAATACGGTCAAATGGAAGGAGTTGGTATTGAGGTGCTCCAGCCCAGAGATGGGAGCAGTATTCCATATGCGGCCTAACCTGTGCTTTATACAGTTGTAAACGGTGGGCCGGCGTGAAATACTGACCCGCTCTATTAAACACACCCAGCTTTTTCGAAGCTAATTTAGCTTTACCTTCCAAATGACCACGAAACTGAACGTCACTCGAAATATCGACGCCAAGGATTCCAATAGTCGGATTGGTATCAAGGGGAGCTCCCTCAAAGTTCAGAGGTACGACGAAGGGATGTTTTTTCGCGGTAAATGCGCAAACTTGTGTTTTGGAGGGGTTAAAGCGGACTAGGTTATGTCGGCCCCAATCCGAGACATGACTTAACATGTTCTTGGTGTCAGTCACAAGTTTATTCCGGCTCTCGATGACGCTTTCCAGAGAAATATTAGCTCGCCCGGTGTAGAGCGTATTCCCAGTACTGTCGTCTGCATAGCAATGAATGTTGTTGTTATGCAGCATGTCATTGATATGCAGAAGAAATAGAGTAGGGGACAACACACACCCCTGCGGAACTCCAGCATTCACGGGCTTCATATCGGAGCATGAATCGTCGACTGCGACTCCGATGCTACGCCCAGTAAGAAAGCTGGCAACCCATGAACACAATTTCTCAGGAAGCCCGTTTGATGGAAGTTTAGAGAGAAGAGCCCTGTGCCATACCCTGTCAAAAGCTTTCGTTACGTCCAAGCTAACTGCCAGTGCCTCCCCTTTACTCTCGACTGCCTCCGCCCATCGGTGAGTAAGATACACTAAAAGATCACCAGCCGAACGACCGCGACGAAAACCATACTGGCGATCACTTAGTAGCTGGTTCTCTTCTAGGTACCTTAAGAGCTGGCGGTTTGTAATGGACTCCATTACTTTGGAGAGTAAAGAGGTAATAGCTATTGGCCTGTAGTTGGACGGATCTGAGCGATCGCCTTTTTTTGGAATCGGGTGGACAAGGGCTGTCTTTCAAGAGCTCGGGACGACGCCAGTAGTGAAAGAGAGCCGGAAAAGGGGCGTTGGAACTGGTGCCAATTCAGGAGCACACGTCCGAAGCACAATGGGTGGAACTGCATCAGGCCAACTCGCCTTATGGATATCAAGGGAAAAAAGAGTCTTACGAACTGACCTTTGCAGGAACTGAACGTTTGGCATTGTACAAGCGCAATGCGGTATGGTTGGTGGAGAGTTTTCCCCATCATCCAAGGTCGAGTTTGATGCGAAAAGAGAGCATAAGAGATCGGCTTTCTCCTTTGCAGTATAGGCCAGGCAGTCATCGGTCTTGTGCAATGGTGGTAGGGACGGCTGACAAAAATTCCCTAAGATAGCTTTGGCGAGAGACCAGAACGCACGCGTCCCCGAAGGAAGACGCACTAGCCTCTCGCCGATTCTACCTATGAATGATGACTTCGCCTTGGCAATGTCCTTCTTAAAGGATCTGGCGGCAAAGTTGTACTTCTTTCTGAGCGCACTGGTGTTTGGATCCTTTGATGACACCGCATTAGCCCAGGCTTGGTAATGTTGTCGCTTTTGGCGAGACGCCATTTTGCAGCAACCACCAAACCATGGTTGGGACATGCCGCCAATGGGAACCACAGAGTTTGGAATGAAAAGTTCCATTCCCTGCAGTATCACATCAACGACAGAGTCAGCGGCGACATCAGGATCATCCAGCGAGAAGCAAACTCGCCACCACGGGTAGGACGCAAAGAAACTTCGGATCTCATCCCAGTCCGCTGACCTATAATGCCAGACTCGACGGCTAGCCGCTGGTAGCGGTTTTGAAGTTTCTGTGAGAGGCACAGTGCTGCAAATCAGACAGTGGTCTGATGAGCCTAGTGGTGCATCAACAGAAACTTGATAGCCGTCTGGGTGCGAGGTCAGCAGAAGGTCCAATAAAGAAGGTGCATGACCCTCCAAATCTGGAACCCGTGTTGGCTCGGTTACCAATTGGGACAGACTGTAGGCCAATGCGAAGTCATGAACGGCTCTACCCGCGTGGTCAGTTGTGCTTCAACCAAGCCATTCGACGTGGTGGGCATTGAAGTTTCCCAATACCACAATCTCGGCCGAGGGGATCCGTTGGAGAAGGGAGTCCGTCGCCGCTTGGACGGTCTCGATGAGTTGGTCAGTTCCGATGTTACCGCTGTGGGACCTATACAGGCACGCGTAGACGCGAGGATGACGTCCGCAGTCGACGTGTAGCCATAAGATGGAAAGGTCACTATCTTCAAGATTGCCAAGGCGACGGACGCACATATCCTCCCTGACATAGGCGCAAACACCGGCTCGTGGCACAAATGCATGTTCCAGGTTGTATCCCGGGTAGCGCAAGTAGGAGATGTCAGAAGGGGGGGATATCTGCGTCTCGGTGAAGAAGAGCAAGGCCGGTTTCGCCGTCTCGAGGTGGTAATGGACGGCGCTCAAGTTAGAGTGGATTCCCCTGATGTTGCAGAAGTCCACACGAAGCGTAGGAGGGAGTGCCAATTGTCCTGCCTGCAGCATGCCTTGGCACGAGCGGACTTTTGCCCTCCCCAGAATACGTAGGGCAGCCTGAGCGAGAACGCTCAGGGGGGATTCTCCGACACTGGATGTGTCGGTACCCCACTGGGGTAAATCTAAATTAAAGTTCGCTGCCATATCAATTGTGAGGAGGGGGGGGGGGAGGGATCTCCAGAACCCTCACTCGCCGGACGAAACACAACAGCACAGAGTGCCAATGTTTCACGCCGAAAATTCGTGAGACTTAGTTGCCCCATCGAGCTCTTCCTTTGTAATTACGGTCAATCAATCAAATCAAAGTCTTATTGTGTAAGCAACAAAACAAAACTTCTAATAAAATTGGTGTATTAAAATAAAAGCAAACTCACCTTTTACCAGCTCCGGTAGCAGTTCATTCATAGTGTTTATGGAAGTCACGGCGGCGCCATAGTCTATATTCTTTGGATCTGTAACAAAACATTAAAAATGAGTGAAAAACTGAAATTGGATTGGCAGGTCATATAGTAAGAGATCTATATAACAGATAGAATAACAGATCAAAGTAAAAAACCTCTCACAAAAGGTACAACTAAGAAGACGCGCATTCATCCTTCTTGCAAAACGTTACACAATTTTTCAAGACACGCTTTCATACAGTTTCAAATAAGCAAACTGGCAAAGCTCTTGTACTTGAAAGGTATTGCGATAGGTGTTGAAGTTAGATTAGCAACCAGGTTCCTCAGCACTGTCGTTCGTGGTTTATAGGAGATCCGGCGTTTTATGCTTAAATTGTATACTGTTGTAATTTTTTAATCTGTAATTCAATGATGACAGTTGTACAGCCGCTAGCTGTCAAATCAAACATGAAGTGACGGCATTGTTGACATTTCACTTTTTTAAAAGCAAAGGAATTATGGTTAATGTAGCCACGTTAGACATTTTTAAAGTAACATGTCTGCTTTTTGAAGACTCAGTGTTTCCATATAAAGAATATTAATGATTAAATAACTCTTATCCGCGATTCGTTAAAAATAAGACAAAGCTAAGTATAAGTAAGCAAATAAGCTTTACTTTATGACCAAATTCTATAAAACAAAAGTTTAGCATTTTTTGTATGGAAAGTGGCGGTTCTCCTTAAAAGTGCCGTTACCCGCATAGGCTGTGAGGTACATCGCCACGGCGGCGTTGAGTTTGCCCATCTTGCCGGCGGCGGCCGCCTCCAGCTCCGCCACATCAGCTGCGTCTAGCAGCGGCCCCCGGTATTCCTGAACATTAAACACATTGTGGCTATTTGACAGTCGTAACAATAAAATATGAAATATGGCGGTTATGGTAGTTTATAATTTAACAATAATTATCTAATAGTTTTTTTTATTAAGATAAGTTGTAAATATTTTATTTTTACAAAATAAATTTTTAAATTGTGGATTACAAGACCCGAAGCACGGGCGGCCATGATTGAGCTTTGTGTGACGTCACATTTCACAAAATAAACAAAAAGTATCTGTCAGGTTTTAAGATAAAATTTGTTTGTTTATTGTAGTGTGACGTCACAGGGCAAAATGTCACGTGACCAACTGTTTTTGGGTTAAATAAAGCTTTTTCGAGAAATAGTAGATTGTTATACAAGGGCCTAAAATGACCCATTATATACAGCTCGGGAGTAAATAGAAACCGAGTTATAATGGGCTTTAGCGCCGTGTGTTATCCTCTGCTTTTCACTACGAATGCGAGAAAATAAAACAATCCAATACAATATGAATTGGTTTATTTTATTAAAAATTAACCCGTTAGTTGCTTTTACGGCACCCAAGGGAAGAGAGGGGTTGGTAGTATTATATTGATGAGCCCATCGCCGCTCTATGCTGTTGGATAGTATGTGCAGTCTTTTCAACTCTTCCCTTGGGTGTCGTAAAAGGCGACTAACGGACTAAAGACTGCACATACATCCAACAGCATAGTGCGGCGATGGGCTCATTAAGATAATACTACCAACCCCTCTCTTCCCTTCGGTGTCGTAAAAGGCGACTAACAGACTAAAGACTGCACATAAATCCAACACCAAAAAGCAACGATAGGCTCATCAAAATAATATTACCAACTGCTCACTTTTCTTCGATGTCGTAAAAGGGGACTGACGGACTAAAGACTGCACATACATCAAACAGCATAGAGCGACGAAGGGCTCATCAAAATAATACTACCAACCCCTCTCTTCTATTCGGTGTCGTAAAACGCGACTAATGGACTAAAGACTGCACATACATACAACAGCATAGAGCGGCGATGGGCTCATCATAATAATACTACCAACCCCTCTCTTCCCGTGGGTGTCGTAAAAGCGGCTAACGGGCTAAAGGCTCACCACCTAAGCACATGTGCAGACTGTGCAGTTGTTTCTTGCTGAAGCGTGGACTGTGTGGGCGTGGTCTGTGTTGTCCATAGATTCAAATGATTACTAGTTTTACCATAACCTTTACTAATAACTATCTCAAAAAAGTTGTTGATCTAAGTAAACAGTAATAAGTCGAGTCTTTATTCATGATTAAGGCTGACACACACCCAAAAGTGTCGCAGACGTGCTGCATTGCGACTGCGTGCGTCATGATTTGTAATATTAGAATTTGTACGCGTAGGTTCACACCGCCAGTGTCGCAGATGCATTGCGTTGCGCTTGCGTGCGACAGACGCGCGGCAGTCCGTGAGATACAAACCGAAAACGGTCGCGGTGCGGTCGCGCACCAGCGGAACGGCAACGTCGCACACGCGCTCCGGCATGATGACGTTGTATTCCACACGATTTCATAGTTGAGGACACACTGCGGTGACGTATACGTCTGCGTGCAGCTGCGACACTGGCTGCGGCACTTCAGTTGTAAATATTTACAAATTGAACAGTGACTAGTGATCATGGATTTTGAAATACGTGAAAACTTAATCAATATGTACGCAGATACAAATGTTTATATGATCCACAGGACAAAAATTGACTCAAGCTCTATTCACAGACGATGATATTCACCGAGGTAGTCTCTTTTTTTGTTTATATTGATTGTGCACCCACAGTCTTTTTTTAGTTTCTGGTGGTTCTAACGCAGTCAAACGTAACAGATCTTCATCGGATGAACTGTTATCTAACCATCCTTCACTTGAAATGCCCGATAAATCGTCCTCGACGTTCGACATCTTGAAAGAAAATATTAGCCGCGATCCGAAACGAACACACGGCGTCGCAGACGCACAAAAATAAAATAATTTTTTCCTACAATCACACCAATTATCTAGCCCAAGAGAAGCTTCGAAGAAACTCGTTAAATGGTTACTAGACAACGGATAAATATACTTAAATACATACTTATTATACATAGAAAACACCCAGAAACGAGACAATTTAGAAAAACAATAATTTCTAAATTGACCCGACCGGGGATCGAACCCGGGACCTCAGAGATGGCGACACCATGAAAACCGGTGTACAAACCACTCGACCAAGGAGGTCGTCACAGTGTCGCAGATGCAACGCGCTGCAATGCGCGTGCGACGTCGCCCGTGGTGCCGCCGCCGACCGGTGTGAATTGCTTTATGTCGCAGCGTGCTGCAGATGCAACGCATCGTGCTGCAGACGCATCCGGTGTGTGGCAGCCTTTATTCTACATGACTAAATACTTTTTCGTTTTTGTAGGCTCATTGTCATGTGACAGACAAAAATTAAAAAAAAAACTTTTTCCCCTAGGGCAAGAAAAGCTATTTTAGCCTCGCTCTAGAACGCTACAATGACGGTCTTTTTGAGCAAGAGGAGTGAAATAGTTATTTGTTATACAAGAGTGCAAACTTGCTTTTTAACCGCGTGCTCAATTTTGATGACCGAGCAAGCGAAGGATTCTAAAATTGAATCACGAGCGCAGCGAGTGATTCAAAAATTAGAATCCTGAGCGTTACCGAGGGAATCAAAAGAGCACGAGGTGAAAAATCTTTGCACTCGAGTGCAACACGTAACTTTCATCCCACCTCAACGAGGAAATTACCAACCAAATTAAAAAAGTAGGTACACCAAAAAGATTCCGAGTCTGAGTTTTTAACAATTTAAAAAGGTCGTATGATAAATCGGCACCATGGAGGAAGAAGAAAATAGGTTTAATGATGTTTTGAATACACATACTAAGTGCACACGATGTTATAAATTCAATTTACTTTGTCCTCTAGCGGGTAAAAACGGCTTTTGCACTCAGATATCGAAGAGTAAAAATACTCTTTCCGAGATGGGGGGATGAAAAAAATATTGTAAGAGGTAATGCTCAGTAACAGCATATATTATATGCAATAGTCGTGAGTGTGTACGAGCCATCGTGCATGCAAGCATTGTGTATCTGTCTTTACTTTATTTTGTTAGCATAGCAATTTAATAACAATTGATCATTAATAAAATCAGTGCATTACCGACACTCGGACGTAGCGGTTTGATTTACAATCCCCGTACCTATCGTACGTATCATTATCATCAAGGTGTAGATCCCTACATTTTTTGGTCCTTCGAGCCGGATAAGATTCTACATTGTTATTTTGAAAAACTCATACGCGTATGTATGTATGTGAGTATGTAAGTGACCTGCTCCAGCTGTTCCCTGGCGTGGTCGATGCTGATGCAGGCGGCGCGCGCGGCCGCGAGGTGCGAGGCGCGGCGCAGCGTCGCGTCCATCGCGTCGTCTTGGATGAAGCTTTTACGCGAGTCCTGGTACACATACATACGTCAAAAGACTAGTAAACTTGCATTTAACAAGTGAAACAACACTAGATAAATATGGACGCGGACGATGGATGGTTCTTTCGTAAAGTCCAAGATGAGGATGCCACTTCAGGGCTGCTCGCGGCGAGGTCTAACCACCACCGGGCTAACTGAGCCAAGGGAACCACATGGCAGAAAAAAACCGTAATATCGGCCTTGCTGGGACCGGGAGCGCTTGGGATTCCAGTTACAGTTGATTTTGCTTAGTAGCTGTAAGGACAAAACCCTTTATAAAAAGTGTGGGGGCTCCTCGGAGCTGTGGCGGCCGGGGGCCTTTCGGGATCATCGCGAAGACGGAGCAGAAGTTATCCGTTCTGGGGTATGGAAGCTAGGGAGGGGGCCCTTTTTTTTGCAGTTGTGAGTGGTGACTTCAATTTCGGCAGTCACCCGGTTGGGGATAGCCGACACCTCCCTTCTGGGGGCCAAGGCAGCGGATTTCAAATATGTTCTCCAGTGTTTAGGTTAATAAAAATTTCGAAATCATAGCTAACGACGACGCCGAGGTCGACCCAGAAACCTCTTTCTGGGAGACAATCTAGACGCACACCAGACAGACTGGCATAAAGCTGCTTAGGATAGAGATAGAGGGAAAGATTTGGGGGAGCTCTTTGCCCAGTAGTGGGACAGTATAGGCTAGCAATAAAAATAAAGCTATCTACTTACACGACAGAATTTGCCGCGCTTCTGCATCGCGGGGTCTAATGAGAAGAACATCTGCGTCGATAAGTCCGCGATCCTCTTGCCTGCCTCCTGTGCTTCCGCTGGATTCTAATAAATAAATTAAATTAAATTTGTTTACGCTCACACCAATTATCTAGACCAAGATGAGATAGATAGATAGATAATACTTTTATTGCAACAGTTATATACACTAAACATAAAAAAAGAAACAAGTACGATACACCGTTACAATTTGGCGGTCTTATCGCTATAAAGCGATTTCTTCCAGACAACCAGTCGTATGAAGAAAACTTATACAAAAGCTTATACACTTTAGAATCGGAGGTGCAAACATTTTAATTGAATTTTATTTTAAAAGACTTAAAATAATCAAAAACTTAAAATACGTACATACATACATAGTGTGCAATCTAATATATACTTATATAATACTTATACATAATAGTCTCAGGTATGGAGTAGCGGAAATAGCAGCTTTACAACGTGATAAGGTTAAAAGGAAAGATATAAATTTTTTAGCTCTTTAAAAGTGTTCACAGATTGCGCACGCCTAATCGCAACTGGAAGCGAGTTCCAGAGACGAATAGCTTGAACAGTATAATGAACAGTCATAAAAGGTGGTGCCGTCGCAATCGCAATCGCAATGTGCGCGAATGGAATGGATGGAGGGGTTTGATGCAGTTTGTCCCATTCGCATTTCGTCACGTTTTCAGAAAAGGTCCTATTCGCATTTGGTCTCATTCGCATTTGGTCCCATTAGAATTTCGTCTCATTCACATTTAGTCCCATTCGCAAACAGTCACAAACTTAGATAAATTAAGTTGTAAATTAAGTGCCCGCCCACAAAACGGACACGGTCACATCCCTAGTTGAGTGAAACACGCCTTGTCCTGTTGTTTACTACAACTAGAGGCGTATATTTTAATAAAAATAAACTACTACGCAACGTAGTTAATGGACACACTGAGAGTACAAAGTGTCAAAGGACATCGGCAAAATCCCATACTAGCTGGACCTGATATTCAATGACTAAGGGCATTGTTAATTTTGTGTTGATTAGATACCTAACATAATTAGAATCAGTGTCCTAACTCCATATTCAATGTAAAACTTCACAAATGCGAGATAATTTTTTTTGAATTTTTTGCGCTTTTGAGGTTAGAAAAGCATTTTAACGATCTAATAGATTAAATTCTTAACTTAAGTCGACCTTAACTATCTGTTAACTACGTAAATAGTGATAAGGGAAATGTAATTAATGGTATTTGACATGAAACAAAGAGGATGCTTATAAATAAAACACATGAATGATACCTACATAAAGATTTATTCAAAATCGTCTCTTTTAGTCAATAGTCAATAGTCAAAATATATTTATTCAATAAACTCAATTAATAAGTACTTTGAAACGTCCAAATATTTTTTAACCTACCACCCATTCAGGACATCATTTTTTAACTGTGGCAAAGAACGGGCGCAAGAAACCACAGCGCACAGAAGCAACGACATTTACAAAATATATATATATTATATGTCGTTACCAGATCACAAAATACAAAATATGAATTTGAATGTAAATAGTTTAATTAAATATGGTGCTCTATATAAATTAATTATAGGCAATTAGAAATAGCTGTTGGAGTAGGTACTTGGAGCATGTCAGACCCAAGCTGTTTTGTCTTCTGTATAATCCGACACTTTATAATAAGCTTTTTTATAAAGCTTTTCTTTGATTTTGATTTTAAATTTATCAAGATCTAATTTCTGAATATCATTTGGTACTTTGTTGTATAATCGTACACACAGACCCTTAAAAGAATTATTTATTTTATGGAGCCTAGTATAAGGCACTGCTAATTTGTTCTTACTTCTAGTATTTAATTTGTGAATATCACTGTTTTTTGAAAACATTTCAATATTTTTATGAACATACACAAGATTTTCATAAATATATTGTGATGCAACTGTCATTATACTTATATCCTTAAATCTCTCTCTGAGAGAGTCACCAGCCTGTAGGTTATATATTGCTCGAATAGCCCTCTTCTGCAGCACAAAGATAGTTTGAATGTCGGCAGCATTTCCCCACAGTAAAATGGCGTACGACATTACACTATGAAAGTAACTGAAATAAACTAATCTCGCTGTATCAACGTCAGTTAACTGACGGATCTTCATTACTGCATAAGCCGCAGAGCTAAGTCTATTCGACAATTTAGCTATATGTGGGCCCCACTGAAGCTTGGCATCCAACGTGATGCCTAGAAACACAGTGGTGTCCACAGGATTCACATTCTTATCTTTAATTTGTACACTAGTTATTACCTGCTTAACATTAGGCAATACAAATCTTACACATTTGGTTTTTCCCTCGTTTAATAGCAAGTTATTAACACTAAACCAGTGTTTTAACTACACTTCTTCTCTAAAAAACCTGCTGGTGCTGCTCTTATGTTATCTTGGTGCCTGGAAAACCCCAAGGTACCACACCACGGTCATGACATGTGCACAGCATCCAATCGTTCCAGACACATTATTTTCTATTAATATTACTTATGTACATAGGTATTAGTAGTTTTCTTGAAATGTGTCTGGATTTAACTTTCCCTCTTATCAACGTATTATCTCCAATACCTCTCAAGCAATATTCTGATCTGATACACAATGCTGATACATCTCTAACTATAAGGAAACGCACATGTTCTCCATAGTAGGACCGAGCCTGTCAGATTTGGTACGTTCCTAAAGCGAATAATGTTAAATCATTACTAGCCGGGGAAAAGATAATATAAATTGTCGCACAGTAGGTCGGCTGCAAAAAAAATCAATGAATAACACCTGTCATTCAATTTTAACAGTGACGTTCCTTTACAAGCAAGTCAAAGAATCAAGCCCTTAACGCTTATTTGGTTTTTATTTCGTTTACTTATTGTATCATTTTCAGCAATTTAATACTGTAAGTAGAATACTTACTATAATCTTTTTTTCGATGAGTGTAAGGTGGGAGGATTACATGCAAGCACGTGAAATTGTAGACCTACGCGTGAAATGGAACTTGACATCGTCGTCAAGATCTATTGTTTATGGTCAAAACCGTTCAAAAGCTATGATTAAGTTTTCCCATTGATATTAATTATTTTTACGCATTAATTAATTTCTCTAGAACTAGAAGTTCTTAAGGTATATTATTCGTATTTTCAAAATTAACTAATAACAGCATATATTTTAGAATATAATTGATTTGTGCCCATGGTCAGGTACATTTTCGCCATTGTCCTTTACCTTAGAAAAATTAATATCTTGTGCATTATGCGATTAATAGAAAACTTTCTTAAGTCAAAACCATTATTTTAATGTAAGGAATCGTTGTTTAAAATTTCTCTAAATTAAAATGAGCACCCTGTATAGTCGATTCACGATTACTATCCCCAAAGGTAAGCCAATAGGCAATGGGGACCGCACAAGCAGTCTACTGAAATAGCCCACGGCACACCAAGTTACAACTGCACATGTGCTCAGTCACTAGTTATGAGAAATTTAGCTCTTTGAAGAGATAAGAGCTAAATAGTTCTGTACTCAGTCAAGAGCTATATAGCTCTTCTAGCTCAGTAGCTCATTTAGCTCAGTGTAGTTCATGAAGATAAAAGGCTCTACTGTTCAGGAAATAGCGTGAAGCGCAGCGTTACGATTGTCTTGAATCTCGAGGTTTTTTTTATTAGACAACAAAAATGTAGCTCCATACAAAAATTAGAATATTTTTTAAGTTTTAATTTTTCCTAAAAGAAGTAGAATAAGTACATCGGATACCGCTCAGGTTCCTGCGTGGCATTACAGGTGGGCCAAAATATTGTTAGATTTTAGCTACGATGCACCGTTTTCGAGATATTCGCGTTTTTATAAAAAGTTACCTTACATTTTTTTTAAGTTTTTTAGTTTTAGGGCTCCATATAAAATTCAACAGAAAATTTTGTCCTGCACCCCCTTTGTGACACCCTAACCCTTTTGTCTATCGAGGCGAGCCGCTCTCGAGCCGACATATTCCGATGAAACACTGAGCTAATTGAGCTAAACTAAACACTGAGCTAAATTAAACGGGAGTGAGCTAGATATAAGTTGAGCTACAATACGTGAGCTAGCTCTTTTTATCAACTCGCTCGCTAGCTACCCTACCCAACGCTATCAGTCACAACTGCATGTGCTCAGCGTGACAGGTGGTTAGCTCATTGCCGGTTGAAAATAAACAGGTACATACATGTTGCACATTGGCAGCGTGCACCAAGGCTAGCATGCAGTCCCTCAGCTCCTGCAGTTCGCTGAGGAGTTTCTTCTTCGCTTCGTCACTTGTCTTCTTCGCCGCTGTCTCTTGCACACCTAATAACAACGCATTCATGGATTCAACAATGGTTTTTTCCTTATTAGCAACAATTCATAATTTTACATCCACCATCACTCTTCACACAATAAATAATTATGATAAATTACAGTAATACCTTCAGTTATACTGGGCATATCCGCTTCCATGGTGTCAATAATTTTGCCGGCTTCAGACATATTGCTTTCACTAGGATCTGTAAAATGAAATTAAAATTAAAATCAGTCGGTTATAAGACATAATTGTAAATACAAAAAATTAAAAATACCTCAAAGATAACGAAACGTTCAAAAAAATGTCTACCTCAGGCGGGACCCGACGAGGGTTCGATTCCCGCCTGAGGTAGACTTTTTTTCAACGTTTCGTTATCTTTGAGTTTATTTGAGCGTTTTTTAACGCAAATAATCAAATATTTCGAATGAAAAATGCCTATTATTATGTGCTTATTTATAGCCAATTACATGTTTTGTACAAATTTGCTGAAGTATTGTATTGTGTTTCTAAGGGGCCGCTATATATCTGGGTAAATTTTCAGAGCGGACTTTTTTCCGACAATGCAGTGGCGAATTTATTTTTTCACATTTCGCCCCAACCAAATGCGCTAGATAAAGATGATGTGAATCTAGTTTCTGAGGCACCTTTTAAAACACGGTATTTTAGGAGAATTTTTGGTTTTTTTAAATATGCGCCACTGAAATAACTCTTAAGCTATTTTTTAAATTATTTAACCAAATTTTCTTAAATATTCAAATAAGAAATGCGGTAATGTACTTAAGAGATTTATTTTTTTAATAATCAACTATTTTGGTACCAGAAACATTGGTGACACTACATACACCGTTATCTAGCAAACTACGTCACATATACTTAATATTGTATTTTAGGATAAAATTAATATTAAATATTGAAAGTTTATGTATTTAAAGTTTTGTAGTATTGATTATACACGTATTTATCATTACGGTGGCTAATTCGTCATTCCGGTGGTCCACTACGTCACCGCAATGACGCCACCGTAATGACGATAAAATGGATTTTTTTATTATTATAACTAAGTACTACAACTACCTAATTAATTTAGTAGATATTTACAGGTCGTAATATCGAGGAAATTATCTAAGTACAACATACTAACTTGACGACACAATACATCACTCTGTTCATTATCTAAAACGTGCCACCGAACTGACCGCACACGGTGACCAAAACATATTTCACGAAAAACTTGCCTCAGGGACGAGTTAAAACTTGCGTATGCGCCGTCCTTTCCACACACAAGTTAGAGCCCGAGTAACGCTCAGGGTGTTCCGAAACAAAAATATGGCGTGACATCGCTTGATCAACAGAAAACAAGTAGTCTACTGTAAGCATCGGAAACGCAGTTTTACGCGGGCGTCTCAGTTTTTTAATCTAATAGTTAGTAACGTGTTTGTGCTTTAGAATGTGAAATGGAGTAAATATCTTTAAAATGAGATACTTTTATTATTATAATTTTAAAATTTCGTGTAATAGTGAGTGGTTTTGTGAGCGCAATTTGAAGTGGGACAAGCCTCTCAGGGGTATGCCGCTCATACAAGTAGGACATTCAACGTGAAATTTCTTGTAAGTTTTGTATTAATTCTAATATAGTTTTTATAATTATGGTTAAGCTACGACGTATATTTTCATGAACGCGTTTAGTCTGTTTTGAATTATAGTTTCTTTATAAAGTTTCTTTATAGGACGCCCAAAAAAGTACGCTTGAAAATTTACCCATCTATACTAATTTATAAAGAGGAAACATTTAATTGTTTGTTTGTATTGAATAGGCTCCGAAACTACTAAACCCATTTAAAAAATTCTTTCACCGTTGGGAAGCTACACTATCTCCGGGTGACATAGGCTATATTATAAATTTAAAAAAAATAGGGATCCTTACCAAAACTCAAATAAATTCCTTACATCGCGTGCGGTAAGAAAATGATTGATGATAGAATAAAATAATGTACTATGGCTTTGCAGAACACACCATTTTCTACAAAAAGTGTCGCGTTCTGTCGCAATAAGTGTTTTTGGGAGGGGAGTCATTTTGAAAATTCGTCACGGGGTACGGGGTCCAAGAAGTCGTCGGCGGCGGTCTGCTAGTACCAAACAAAACTGACCTGTGAGCAGAGTGACTATCTTCACGGAGTTGGAGTTGAGTCGGTTGAGCTTCCTCACGAAGTCCAGGGACATGTCCTTGCGCATTGGCACTTCGCCCATCTGGGAATAATTCAATTATAAATAAAACACTGGCTCACCGTCAGGTCATAAACGTCCCACTGCTGGGCACGGGCGACATGGGGAGATCAATTGCACAAGAAACGTCAATTGTAGCTAGTTAATTAGAAACGTGGGTGTTTGGTCATGTAGGTTTATTTTTTTCTATAACAAAATTTATAGCTCAGCTGCTTTTCTTTTTAACATATTTCATGACCATGGGTACAAGACCTTCAGTTGTAATAATAGAGACGTAGTAATGTTTCTGACGGAGTTTTTTCGGTTTTTTGACGGAGTTTCTTGTGCCCGTTCTTCCACAGCTAAAAGACTTCCTGAATAAGTGGGGTGGGTGGTCCTATGCCTATCCAGCCATCCAAAAATTAATTTATCCGATTGAAAATGCTTATTTTAAGCTTACTGAATAAAGATATATTGATTTGATTTGATTTGATTTGAATGCTTTAAAGTAGATGATAATGAGTGATGATAACATGAACGTTCCATGTTAAATGATATTCCCCCCAAAACCCTTGAGCTACAGTAAAGATGTGTGACTTTACTGAGGTCTCACACGAACTTCGTGAGAGAATTTGAAAAGTGATGTTTCACTGTTTTGTTTTATTTGCCAACACTCATTCACGTTCACGAACACTTAACGGTTAATAATCTACAATTATTTCATATTAATAAACGACAAAACCCAAATTTTAGAAAATAAGACAAAACTACAGACATGACGCTTCACTTTCCCGCCAAGAAGTCCCGCTGCTTTTCTTTGCAATTTCAGTGTTGCTTTCATACAAATTAATGGTAATTTTTAGCACAAGATAGTCCAGTTGCGGGATTATTTATCTATTACATAAACCCTGTATATTATGATATTATATTATAGAGATATTATATTATATTATAGAGAGAGAACAGTATGATTTAATTTACTTGTTTAAAATATTGCACTCAATAATAGATTCCCCTGAATTGCTTTTCTTTAATTCAAATAAATACTTTGTATCGAACCCGGGTGCCAAAGACTTTTGTACTAAATATCTATAAAAATAATACATCATATTACAATCCCATTGTCCAAATGTGCCGTATATACAATGAACTGGTTGCACTTAATAACAACATCGACATATTTTCCATAAAAATACATGAATTTAAAAAAATGTCCGGGAAATTCTCGGCTCGGCATCTCCCACTTAAGAAAACTTCTTATAGCTGTCAACATTAATCTAGAATAAGTTTTCGATTTGTTTGATTTTTATTATCTACATTCTATGTATATAATTAGTTTTTAATTGAATTTTAGATAAACTTTAATATGGACGCTTATTATTAATCGTGCTGTGTACCTACACATGTTTTAGATAGGAATTTAGCTCTTATACAATTTGTGATGCTTCTTTGTTATTTTTTTATTTCTATCTGTTTTGTGTATCTAATAAAAAAAAATAAGGACTCACCATAACAGTCTGCTGGTTGCCGCCCTTGCTGGTGACCACCACCTGCTGCACTGTCATTATCTGCGTGCCCTGCGCTATAGCTTGGCCTAAAAACAATATTTATTTAGCGATGTGCGAAAGTCTTAATATTTAATATACCTAAGATATATTAACATAAAATGATTACATCCTTAATAATATACTCAACATTGTAAAGAAACAGATGATTGATTTATGTTAAGCTAATTTATATTATCTTACCAGGCTCGTAAGTTATGATCTGGCTGGGCCCGACGAAGGTCTCTTCGACGATTTTGTTTGAGTTGTGCTCTACGTGTGTCATTATGTGGCCTCTGAATAGAAAATATTTAGTAAACAAAAGTTTAAAAAACAATCCAAAGATGACTGAAACAAAGAGAGAAAAGAAACAAACGAGAGGGCGTGGAGAGACTTTAAGAACTCATTCAGACGATGTCACGTGTAAGGCGCTGCGCAGACGTGTTGCCAACACTAAATAACAACAGGAAACTAAAGTTACTGTCCGGAAGCGGCGATCGGACATCGCCAGTCGTCTGTCACCAACATCGCTCGCCACAGGAAACCGCGGCTGCTATGACTTGGCTGTCACAGCGCTGTATTGTAAGGGTTAACGTTCTCTTTTGCTTATTATATCTATGTCTATATGTCTTGCTTCACTACTGCAGTGAGAAAAGGGATATAATTTGTCTAGTTTAAGCCAAACAATTTTCTTTAGTAGGCAAACTGTATATTTTGGGCGTTAACCGTCCTTTATGGTAGATAATGATAGTAATCTGTCAGCGTGCACGTGGTCCTCGATGAAGATTATAATTGGTCACCGCCTTCCTCCACATGTTATCGATGTCGCAGATGCTCGTTTAGCGTCCAAAATAATAACCTCAATCAGGGCCCTTATTCTGTAACGATTCCTTGTTTCAAAACCACGTTAAATCCTTAAAAAGTTACGATATCTTCCCAAAAAGGTGTGGAATCTATAGATTGCGATACAGAATCAGGGCCAGTTGTTTTGTCTACTACAGTAAGAAATTGGACATAATTTGTCTATGTTATGACTAAAATTTGACTTTAGTAAGCAAAACAAAACAAATTATGGGGGTTAAAGTTACTCGCGCCCGTAGGTTTACCCTTGAGACCCTACATGTGACCCCTGGGTGGTGCTAAATGAGTGACACTGACTGAGTGGTAGAGCCACACGCATTGGGCCGGCTCGCCCGGCGTAATACCACCCGACCACGAATATCCGGCGTGAAATAATGGCACTTGGTGCTATTGTGTTTCGTCTGGCCAGTGAGGGTTCCAGAGGTCCCTCCCCCCCCCCCCCTCTTCCCAATTCCTAGAATACGATAGAAATGGATAGTAAATGGATAGTGGACCTGTCGTGGCACGTGGTCTTTGCAGATGTTGTGTTGCAGCTTTAAGATGTCTTCCTGATGATATCGATGTATAATTCGATCCAGATTGTAGAAAATGATTGACCTGTCAGCGTGCACGTGGTCCTCGCCGATGGCGTGGTGCTCGGTGCGGCTGAGGCGGCGGCTGGCGTCCATGCGCTTGCGGATGATGTCGATGTAGCCCTGCAGGATGTCGCGGATGCGGTGCGCGTCGTTCGTCTTCACGCTGTACTCTTTGTCGCTGCAGACCAAAATATTCACACATATTTAAATGAATTCGTACTATTTTATTTTTTACGTTAATAACCTTCGGTCACATATGAAAACATCATCATCATCAGCCTATAAACGTCCCACTGCTGGGCACAGGCCTCCCACGTGAACTATAGCACGTGGGGATATTGGGCCATAACCCACCGCGCTGGCCCAATGCGGGTTGGTGTGTTTAACGACTGTCATCTTAGGACAACAACCGGGACCAACGGCTTAACGTGCCTTCCGAAGCACGGAGTAGCTCGAGATGTTTTTAGTTTGGTCACCCATCCAGCGACCCGGCATTACGAAAGTTGCTTAGCGGGCAAGATCGCAAGCCGAACGCGCTAGCCGCTGCGTCATCGAGCTCCCTTAGCTTATATGAAAACATAATAACGCTTAAATAAACTTGAAGATTACGGTGAACGTGGGCTCGATTCCCATTTGAGGTAGTATTTTTTTCAACTTCTCGTGTAGTGTGGTGGCGGCTCATTATAAAAACAATTCTATAATCTTATCTCTTTTCTTGGGTATAGTAAATAAATAAATAAAAAATAATAAAAATAAACTCACACCAATTTATCTAGCCCAAAAGAAGCTTCGTTATGAAACTCGTTAAATGGTTACTAGACAACGGATAAACATACTTAAAATACTTAAATACATACTTATTATACATAGAAAACACCCAGACCCGAGACATTTTAGTAAAACAATAATTTCTAAATTGACCCGACCGGGGATCGAACCCGGGACCTCAGAGATGGCGACACCATGAAAACCGGTGTACAAACCACTCGACTAAGGTGGTCGTCAAATAAATGCCGACTAAAGGAGGGAGGGAGTTCCTCTGGTGTTCTTTTAGCAACAACAGGTGTTGTGAGACTCCATTTTATTTCTATCTACCGTACAATAATAAATAAACTTACTATTGTGAAGGACGGTACGGTTGACATATGTCGGGCATGTCACCGACCCGGGGAATCCATCCGCCACATTATTTCCGGTTGTTCTAGTCTAGCTAACGGAGACTATTTGCACAGGCACAACCTTGTAGCCAGGATTATCCACCAGCAACTTGCTCTTCAATACAATCTTGTGGAATCGGAAGTACCGTACTATAGGTATGTGCCCGACCCAGTTCTCGAAAATGGCAATTGCACTTTGTATTGGGATCGGTCTATCATCACTGACAGGACTATTGTTGCCAATAAGCCTGACATAGTGGTGATAGACCGACTAGAGCGTCGCGCAATGATTGTTGATATAACAGTCCCTCATGACGAGAACCTCGTCAAGGCTGAGAAAGATAAACAAACTAAGTATCTTGACTTGGCTCGCGAGGTTGTCGACATGTGGGATGTGAACACAGCAGTCATTGTGCCGATAGTCGTGACGGCCAATGGCATAATTGCCAAGAGCCTCGACCAACACCTAAAGAGGCTCTCGTTGGGCAGCTGGATCAAGGGCTTGATCCAGAAAGCAGTACTCTTGGACACGGCGCGCATAGTTAGGAGGTTCCTCTCTCAGGAGCCCTGACCACCGGTAGCTTGGACCCTGTTCCCGATACCGGTGGGCTACTATTTTTTATATTTTTAAATGTTTTTTGTATTTTTATAGAAATATTTAAAAATGTAAATAGTATGTAAGTATATAAATGAATAAATGGAATAATAATAATAAGGTAAGTTAAGTTAAGTTTACCTAGGTTAAGTTTTTTATAATATTTTATATTATACTTAAATATGTTTTTTATATAAAATATTGTAAAAAAATTTACTTAAGATATAGTACACTAAATAAAGAGAATAATAATAATAATAATAATAATAATTTGTGTACTAATTGTGTACCTACTGTGCTACAATATAAGTCTCTCAACCTTCTGAGTCCAGTTTCATTTAAACCTACCTAAACCAACTAGGACTAAAGTAACAAACCTTTAATAACCTCTCGGTAAATCCATCGGTGAAGGACTAAAGATTGCTTATACTTACATCCAACAGCCTAAAGCGGCGATGGGCTCGCCACCTAAGCACGTGTGCAGTTGTTATGCGTTGTGCCGTAGAGTGTGAGGGCACTACTTTTGCGGTGTCTCCGATTAACCCTTTGAGGATAAAATGTTTACTAGAAATAAAATCAACCAGTCTCAGGAAAGCTCATGGGAATCGAACCAATGACCTTTGGGTTGCCGGTCCACTGCTCTATCTACTAAGCTACCGAGACCCCAGAAGACTCGTTGAATTTTTTCTAGTAGATTGTGATACGCTGCAAGTCAGCGGTATTATGCCACTGTGAAGTCTACCCTCACAGTCCCCTCACAACCCATTGGGGACAAATAGTCGTGAGTATTATATTATTGTTGGCCTTACATGCCACTTAAGAAAATGCCTAACCTCACAATTGGACGCTGTTTAAAACATCTTTTATAAATAATCACAACTATTTATTTATTTTATTTATTTTTATTTATTTTGAAACTAACAGCATTTTTGTATTACATGATAATAACTTAATCTAGGTTTTACATTTGCCAAAAGAGTTTCCACTTATAGACATTAAAATACTTCACTAAATACATACACAACACAACACTTAATATTAAATTTGTTTAGTACAAACAACACTGAACAACTAGTTAATCCGACCACAAACAATTTATAATTTTATATTTGTTTTAAGTTCAAATTTTAATTTTGATGGTTTTAGAATTACGATATCGATGTGACTATGGTGGTCTCTTATTGTAAGTATCCAAAGCTCTAGAAATAAATCTATTCTTAGCATAATTTGTGCGGTAAAATAGTACAGAAAATGTGTTACGCGAACGGCTGGTGGGTGTGTGCTTGAGCATTTCAATGAAACTTTACTTAATAAGTACGGTGAATCTACATAATTATTGACTATTTTGTAAAGTAAAGTTATATATCTATGTTCTCTTCGCAAATTTAAAGGGGTGATATCATCGGTTTTGAAATTTTTCAATTTATGTCTTTTAATAAACTTGTTTTGAATTTTTTGAATGGAATCAATATATACAGCATACTGAGGGTTCCACACTGTCGATGCATACTTAAGCTGCGATCTAAAAAACAATTATATAATAGAATAAGAGTTTTAGCATCTCGAAAATCAGTAGCTTGTCGGAGAATAAAGCCCAGCATTTTGTACGCCTTACTCGTAATTTTATCTATATGAGAGGAAAGTAATAGTTCGCGATCTAGTGACACTCCCAGATCTCTAACCTCAGACACCCTAGTAACTCTTTTGTTATGAAGTTGATAATCGAAAATGATTGTTTTGATGGTTTTTTTTCTGCTATAACTTATAGTGCAACATTTATTAATATTAAGGAAAAGCCTGTTAATATTACAATAATCACTGAGCCTATCTAGATCATCTTGTAACTTCATGCAGTCGTCAATAGATTTCACAACTGTAAAGACTTTTGTGTCATCAGCAAATAACAAAAATTTTGAGTTTTTAAAACAATCAAAGACATCATTTATGAAAATGTTAAAAAGGCCCAAGGTGAGAGCCCTGCGGAACACCAGATGCTATTAGTACAAAATTAGAAATAAAACCCTTGATGGTAACAGCTTGAGTTCTGTTCTGAAGGAACGATTCTAACCATCTCAGAAGGTCGCCGTGAATACCGACATGCTCCAATTTTTTAAGTAGTATGGAATGTGATATTTTATTAAAACACTTTGAGTAGTCGGTATACACAGCGTCCACCTGGAAACCCTTGTCCACGCCAACCAGAACCTCATCAACAAATTCGCACAAATTTGTCTCAGTCGACCGCCTGTCGATCCGACCGCTAAAGCAGTCCTCTACCGTAGTCTACTTTTCACCAAATAGCGACTGCACATGTGCTCTGCGTGACAGGTGGTGAGAGCCTATCGCCGCTCTATGCTGTTGGATGTATGTGCAGTCTTTAGTCCGTTAATCGCCTTTTGCGACACCTAAGGGAAGAGTATTCTTCGGTAGGTGGTAGTATTCTTTCACCGCTACACGGCACGGTTAACATCTTTCATGTAAGATTTGTTGATGTAAGAGGCCGATTGATGATCATGTATGTCGATGATTTTGATGTACGTCCTCACCTATAGTCCCCGAAGTCCAGCGTGAATGTCTCCGCCTTGCCGGCGTGGTAGGTCTTGACCTGCGTGAGCGGCCACACCTGCAGGATCTCCTTGGTGGTCTCGTCCAGCCGCAGGATCGACTCCGCGTTGATGCCGAGTAGGCGAGGCACCAGCTTCTTCTTGCCTTTCATCTTTTCCTGTGTTAATGTTTGAAAACAAAAAAATCAAGTTAAACGTTCTCGTTTTAACGCCTGCCATCTTACGACAACAAACAACCTACCAACCAATGGATTAACGCTTCTTCCGAAACACAGAGGGGATCAAGATGTTTTTAATTTAGTCAGCCAACAAACAAAACGAACGCCTTACTCCTCCTGACAAAAAAGTTTTTTTTTCATTCACTACAGTAAGAGCTTAGCCTTCATCTCACGTGATGGTAAGTGACGATAAGGCCGAAGGTGAAAGCGCGCTTCACCCGGAATCCTCAAACACTGAGGAACTGGCTTTCTTATCTTTAAACTAACTAAACGTAACACTAACTTTCGGAACATAACAATGCTATTAACTTTGTTGTAATGGCGCGGTACTTTAGATAAGATGGTAGTAGCTAGCCAGGTGGACTTAACAAGCCCAACCACCAACCGAACCATGTACACAAAGATGTAACCTCCGCTGGGAATCTAAAGGATCTCTAGATTAAAGACCGATGGTTTATATAGTCACTGAACCACAGAGGCGGTTAAATTTGCAAACTTCCGGCCGCCTCTGCGGTCCATCTTATCTCAGTCTGTCGCCATTACAACAATGTTATATCATTGTTGTGTTCCGACAGTTGAAGCGCACTTCCATCTTCGACCTTATCATCACTTACCATCAGCTATGCGATTCTCTAAGCGACACATAGGTGCTGCGCGCATGGCTGTGATGTGATCATAGATGTTACAAGCGTCACATCTTACGCTGCAGTCACTGCTATGGTCAACGTTGAGGCTGTTATACTTACAGAATACCAATTTTATACCTACAAGAAATGTCAAAGAAGTGATTTCCTATCATGCCGCTTACAGCCGTGCGGAGCTAGTGTCGAACAACGTTGAAAATTATTATAGAAGAATACCAATGGTACGCTCACCGCTGTTGCAGCCGCTGCTACCAAGGCTTCAACGATGTTTTCGCTTAGAGAATCGCACTACAGATGAGATGAAGGAAAAGCGCCTACCCGTTGGAGCGTAAAAAATAAAAGAAGTTGGTGAACAGTTTCATACCTTGACCAGGAAGAATGTGACGCCGTAAGTAGGCAGGTCGCGGGCCGTCTTGGTGTACAAGTGCTTGGCGTCGATCTGGCTGATGCCCATGTGCCGTCGGAACTCCTTCAGGATCTTCTTCTCCACCCCCCACGCCCCGGAGTACTGCTCAGGTAAGTACTCTTCGAGACTGCAAGTGGTTTGGTAGAGTTAGTTTGTGATTTAGATTGTAACTATTTCGTTGTCTAAAAAAATGTTATAGTGAAAACTTTACTTTTTTTATACAACTGTTTTATTTACACAAGTGAAAAGAATACAAGAAAACCTGACGTAAACTTAACTACATAATTTAAAAATCTTAACTGTGAAAACTAAAACCATTTATAAAATACAAGCGGCCGCTCGCGGTTTCACCCGCGTGGTTCCCGTTCCCGTTGGAATATCGGGATAAAAAGTATCCTATGTGTTAATCCAGGTTATAAACTATCTGTATGCCGAATTTCATCCAAATCCATTCAGTAGTTTTTACGTGAAAGAGTAACAAACATCCATCCATACGTTCCCGTGGGAATATCGGGATAAAAAGTATCCTATGTGTTATTCCAGGTTATAAACTATCTGCATGCCGAATTTCATCCAAATCCATTCAGTAGTTTTTACGTGAAAGAGTAACAAATATCCATTCATACAAACTTTCGCGTTTATAATATTAGTAGGATGTTCTCTAATTGAAAATAAATAAATTTTTAATTGATATTTTACATTATTATTTTGGTAAAAGTCATAATAATATATGTTTCATCCTTACATAATATTGTGTATATATACAATTTTTTATGAAACTTTTCTGTGGTAATAGTTTTTTCCTATTGGATGTTCAAGGTGAAAACCTACCTAAAAAATGTATAAAACAAAAACCGGACAGAGAAACCTATATCAAGCTCAATAGGAAGAGCTGTTGTCCAAATTGTGTAAAATCGTGGTTTCCAATCACACTTGAGGCGAATCATAATCAGCCTATAAACGGTGGTATTCCTTGAAGCGCACCAGACCAAGCGCACCTAGACTATTAAAATAGGTAATTAAAATATTATATTTTTATTCCTCGGATCGCACCAACAACGGTAAAAAACAGAGAGGAGCTTAAAAGATTCGTAATATTTATGACGATAGACACTAGTGTAAGATCTAGATCTAGATGCTGCAACAACGTACTACGTCATTAATAAATTGAACCATGACAGTAATTTTGAACTACAAGTACCAGGGTGACATAAATGAAGAATAGGTAGATAGGCGCCTTAGCGATCTCACTTACCTTTAACTATCCGGAAAAAAGAAATAATCGAGTAAGACTAGGTGCTGCAACTTACTACGTCAATAATAAATTGAATCATGACAGTCATTTAGAACTAAAAGTACCACGGTGACATAAATGAAAAGAGGTAGACTGATACTTTAAAAATAAACGTACGTTATTCGTTTTCGATATTTTCTGTTAGGTACTACATCTCTATCCACATTTTATATGCTGGTGCGCTTCGAGGAATAAAAATATAATATGTTAATTACCTATTCTAAAGCGCACCCATGTGGTGCGCTTGGAGGAATAGTTAGCGCTTCGTCTGGTGCGCTTCATAACTGGTGCGCTTAAAGGAATACCCCACGTCCCACAGCTGAGTACAAGCCAATCCCATAAGGAAAACAGCAAATATCCCAGAGCAAAGGCAAATGCTATATTCAGTAATGAGATATCAATGACTAGATTATAAACGCTGAATTTAAATTAAAACCTGAACTTACTTCTCGAAAAATCCCGGCTTGTGCTTGTCTTCCTGGAAGTCGCCATAGTGCACCTGGCACTGGATCCCAGCGAACTCCACCGCTACAATGCAATTCATCATAATCAAATTCAATTATGTAAGTAACTACTTAATTTATTTCAGAAAACAGGTTCCATAGTGTTAGTAAAAAGTTAATAATTAGTACCTAGTTACTTATAATATGGAGGCATGGGGCATGGGGTGGCACGTATAAGTCCTTGTTATTAACTGTCGAAAGAGCCCAAAGAGCAATCCTGAAGGTGTCCACTTTCCGTCCTTATCTATATCCTACTCATCTTTTATATGAATCCTGTAAAGTTTTAACAGTTCGGCAATTATTTATAAAAAGCACGATACTAAAACAGCACACGGCTCTTCCTTACAGCACTGAAATTACTAATAAAATGAGGAAGGACATGGTTTGCACTTATCTCAAAGGTACAAAATGCGCTTTCTCATCAAGGTTCTTTATTTTCTTAGGACCCTTTCTGTACAACAGGATAAATGCTAAGTGTTAAATTTATCCGTTAAACACTATCAACTGCAAGAAGGTTGTACAGGAAGAACTACAAAAATTGACCTACGACGATACGGAGGAGTTAATGACCGTTGTTAGGTAATTTTATTTATTCCTGTGTAAAACTTATTAACTTTTTTAAAAAAACTTATTTTTATTTTATTCATGTCTTTATAATTATAGTTTAATTATAATTTAGCGTATAAGGAACCTGTTATATTCATTTATGTTTTGATTTATATTAAACTTAGACTAAGCCCACATTCTCCTGAAAAACAGGGTTCACCTAGCTCAGGCAACAGCATTTAATTTATTTTAGATTATTAGTTGAGCTCTTTGTAAACTATAGATATAAGAGTATTTAAATAAAGATATTATTATTATTATTATAGTTATCTATCAATATAATTTTAAATCGAGCAATACCTGTTTTTTTATTGAATATTCTTTCGTATGTGTTGTGTTGTCTGTAATCGTATTAAATGTTTTTTTGTTGTAATGGAAAATTTGATTCTATAATAGGGAGGGCATTTTCCAATCTGTATTGACGCTCACAATTTGTATATTGTATGATTTGGTAACGACATATTGTTTTGTAAATTTCGTTACTTCTATATAATTATAAATCTGTGGAGTTTCTTGCGCCAGTTCTTCTCCACAGCTAAAAGACTTCCTGAATGGGCGGGGTGGGTGGGCGGGTGCCAATTCATCCATTAACTTTTGACGATTCAAAATGCTTATTTTAAGTTTACTGAATAAAGAAATTTTGATTTGATTTTGATTTTAATATTATCATCATCATCAGCCTTCAAGTTTACTACTGCTGGGCTCAAGCCTAATATAGGTAATAAAAACCCATTGCATGAGCTAATATTTGTGTGTTTGTTTATCAGGACAGTTAGAAGATTAAAATGGAAAACTGTGATCTTTGCCTACCTACTCCTCCTCCGGGAAACAGGCGTGACTGGTGTATGGTAGCTATATACATATATAACTATAATAATGTAGGTAAGTATGTAAAATATTGTTTATAAACATTGACATGGTGTAATGATGGTCCACCGTGAAAACGTTGTGTAATGAGGGATGATCTCGACATATATAGATGAAATTAGTGGAGTCTCCCGGATTCCTCTAAGTGCGAGACACAGGGAGACCTTTGCTCAGCAGCAGGACCAAAAGTAGGGAGACAAAGGAATAAATTGGAATTGAAAAAATATTTAAAATAAATGTTGTTGCAGGCAGTATAACGACACTTACATAATTATTATATTGTTTGTTGTTACGTTACTGATTTAAGTTGTCGATTTATGTTTTTTGTTACTGTTATTGTAGGAGTAGGTACTGTTTTGTTTTTAAAAGGCTGTTAAAATGCCTAGACGTAATACAGTTTTACGTCGGCAAGCTAGAAAAAATATTTAGAGTTTATGAAGAAAGAAGCTGACAAAGGTATACAAATTGACCTTAAACATGCACAAAAAAGAATTTCGGCTGCTACTGGATTCAGTATCGACTATGGACGGTGCGCAGAATTAATGCAGAAGTAAATAAGTCGGATCTTTGGACAGTTTTCCGTACTCCCGATAAGGAAACACAGCTTCGACAACTTCTTACAATGTTATTTTTTTTAAATATTGTATGCTTATAATTTAATTGTAGATAATTTATCCTGGATAATTTTGGGTGTTAAAAAATAAAATAAACGCCTAATTTATAAATTATCTTGATGTGTTATTGTATAAATATTATAAAGCTCTAATTATAATGTTGCTAACTGTACACCTGCGCGTCGCAACTTCAGAGCGAGCTAGAAGTTTGGCACTACCTATACCTACCAGTTAGAAGTCACAAGCACATAAGGTCACAAGATCCCGTTGTTATATTCAGCAATAGAATTAAATAAAATTATCTGTACACAATGTACGTGTGTTATTTAATTCTTTCTCGCCGACAAAAAATCGGCAATCCAGTGACAGAATATTTGTTAGATCAACCTTTTATTCAAATTCATTCACACAAAATATAGAAAATATAATGTGAAACCTTCAATTTTATGATCAAACCGTTGAAACTAAATAAAACACGACTTAACTTTCCCGCTAAGAAGAGTCAAGAGAGAGTTGAAGAGAGAGAGAGTGACACATTTTTGTTTTGTTTTGTATTTAAACTTAGAGAAGTGAAGGGGAATTAGCACATACAGCCTAGTTTTTTTCTTTTTATTTAGTGTGGTGATTTATAGTAATGGCTGATGTAAACGATTACAATGATTAACCTATTGCCCGCCGTGAATACAGACACATAAAATTTTTAATTGTTCCACGCATCTTACAGGCGCGCGGAAATTAATAGGTAGGTAAGTACCCAAAAACTACCACGAGCTGAATCATAGCAGACCATCAAATAAGAACTTCAATGCCGCGACCGCACGCTTGCCAAACCTCGGCAAGCCGTCACAAATTCAAACGTGTGGATAGAGCGTTTTGGCATGGTTTGCAAGACAAATCACAAATCCAAGCCTCGTCCGCACGCTTGCCACTTGCCACAAACTCCAAACCTCTACAAACGTTTGAATTGATTTGGGAAACAAACGTCGCCATCCACACGCTTGCGTGTGCGTTAGTTGGTTCTGAAGAGGCAAGCATGACGGAGATGGATGTTGTTGTGTCGGCCATCACATTTGGCGTTGGCGTTTATTTTTATTACAAATATGTTGGTGGCATGTTATGGAAAAAAAGATGGTGGATGTTAAAAATTCATAAAAACCGTACTAAGTAATTATTTTAGAATAGAAAGGTACATATTTTATTTAATAATTAATTAGATTATCAAAATAATACTACCAACCCCTTTCTTCCCTTGGGTGTCGTAATAGGCGACTAACGGACTAAAGACTGCATAAACAGCCAACGATCGCTAGGTTAAGGACAGATTAGGTTTACGTCAGATTCTGTTTAGGACAGATTCGCTTTAAGACAGCAATACAATTGAGTACAAAAGCGGCGATGGGCTCAAAAAATTATCAACCCCTCTCTTCCCTTGTGTGTCATTTATGCGACTAACGTGCTTATAATGGCTCACTCACCATCTAAGCACATGTGCAGACTGTGCAGTTGTTTATTGCTGAACCGTGGACTGTGTGCGCGTGGTCTGTGTTGTCCATAGATTTAAATGATTACTAATTTTACCATAAACTTTTAAAAAAATATTTCAAAAAAGTTGTCGATTTATGTAAAATAAAATTCATCATCATCATCAGCCTATACACGTCCCACTGCTGGGCACAAGCCTCCAGCCCCCACGGGGACAACAGCACATAGGGATATTGGGCCATAAACCACCACGCCGGCCCAATGCGGGTTGGTGGGTTTTAACGACTGTCATCTTACGACAACAACCGGGACCAACGGCTTAACGTTTTAGGTATTCTATACATTGCCTAGGTATTGTATAGAATACCGGATTATACAGATTGCCGGTAACATATACATTAAAAGAACTTATGTAAATTAGCCTGATCATTGCACAAGGTTATGGCTTGTTGAAATTTAAAACAAAAACTTTAAATAATAACAAACAATGCATAAATCTAATGACTCCTAAAAACATATTTCTTCAACAACTTTCTTAAATTTACGCATGAAACAATAATTCTTACATGAATATATTTGTACTGATAACAAGCAGGGCACCCCATGGCCCCTTCTTTAAAAAGTAAATTTTAATTTAGGTAACACAAGCGCGTGATGGATTTGCACATTTCGCAGAACAAAAACATTGCTCTAATTAAATTACTAGGTCTAAAACTTCATAGCAGAAGTGTTCTAATTATCAATACAAATATTATTGATTTTGCTTTGAAGTTCATTAAGAGACTTATGTCAGTTTTTGCGATCGCGCGGCACCCCCTTAATTGACAACATTACTGTACTTACAAAACAGTAGCACAGAGCACACACAACTACCACGGAGCAATACCATTAATAGTGTAATGGTTTTGGAATTAATGTTTTGGTTATTGTGACAATATCAATGGGTAGCTAAACTATTTTAATAAGGCACTGTAAGTACCTACATATAGAATGTGGACATGAAATTAGTTAGCTTTCGCTGGTGATTTCTATCCGATATATCCAGAATGATCGACTGAATAAAATCTTAGCTAACTAGCTACTTTTAATAGGTCTATATCAAATTAAAATATTTATAGCAATAATAAATAGCAGGTATTTACCTGCTATTTATTATTAAAGAGACACGCATAGCAAAAGACAAACATTTAATAACAATTAACATTTAATAACCTACAGACTTAATCACATTGTCTTATCTATTATTGTCACTGCCCACTGGAGTCTGGCTATTTTTATTCACAATCTGTTCCAACTCATAGTCCTGCACTACTTGAAATATTTTAGACTTGGCTTGGTTCAAGTAATACGGGCTGAACTTCCTCAGGGTAGTCCCAATAGTTATTAGGAACACGTCCAAAGGGTCGGCCGGGTTCAGCTCCTGGAAGATGCTCTCGCTGCTGATCTCCCTGGTCGTGGAGCAATCGTCCTGTCTCTTTCTAAAGTTCAGTCTCAACTCTTTCGTCTCTTGTTCAAACTCTCCGTTGTCGTTAACGAATACTTCCGCGGGCATTTCCACTTCGCAGTTCGCTTCCTCCTCTAAATAGTTCTCGAAGTCCTCGGGGCTCTGAGCTGATTCCTTGAAGAAAGGTACGGTGAAGGACAGCTCTTCCTCATACTTATAGTTGTAGACGCGGTGGTGGGGGTTCTTCAGACGCTCCTTGTATTTCCTACGCATCTGATCGCGTATGTTGATCCATCGCGATTTGCAGATGCCCCCTGAAAAAATAAATGAAAAATATAATAAGAACAACACCAAACTAAAAAAATATCTCAACTCCTTGGTGCTTCAGAAGACATGTAAAGCTTTGGTCTCGGTTGTTATCGTAAGGTCCGATAAAACCCGTATTGGGCCCGCGTGGTAGGTTATTGCCCAATGCCCCCATGTGCTGTGGTCCATGTGGAGGCCCTCAGACCAGTTAATAATAATACTTATGTATTCCGTGGGAAGGCGTGTGCACACCACACCAATGGGACGTTTAGGTATGACCTGATGATGGTGATGATGGTTAAACCAGTAATAGTATTATTTTGGTGTTCAATTGCTGGGACAGACCCTTCCCAAAGTTGCCCACAGTACCTATACTTGAGTTAGATTATGGATAATATACGTATAAGTCACTGGGATCGAAGCTGTTGGTTGCACAAGATCGTCTCAAGTTATTCACTTAAAATCAAAAGTGAAATTAGTTATTATGACTCTATTAACAAACAATTAACTCAAAGAGAACGAAAAGTTGAAAAATGTTACCTCAGGCGGGAATCGAACCCGAAATCAAACATCGGAAATCAAATATTACGAAAATCTTTTAACTATTTATAAGTAAGAAGGTATACACAACCTTGCTCATGTCATGAGGCATAAACATGAACCTTAGATTAAGGACATAATACCATTTGTGTCAACTGTGCTGAGACCCAAATAGTACAACCTCAGGTCTCTAAAATAAATACATTTCTTGTTGGTAGGTTCATGATTGCTTAAGTACATACGTTAACTTATAAACATAATGTCAATGGAATACAGCGCAACGCGAAGGCCGACCGTCGCTTTAAAAGTTACACGATTCTCAATTCAACTGTATTTGAATAACGTAAAGAGCGGTGTATCACTTACCTGGCCTGCTGAGTGCATCGCCTATTTTCTGCCAAACCACTTCTCTCGCGTCGAAGTCCAAATGTTTGGGATGCGTCGAGTTGTATATGATAGAGTTGTCCTTGACCAGTTTGATTAGCTTTAGGTCGAGCGCTTTGTTGAAAGGCAGCGGCATCGCCACGGCGTCGTACGTAACGCGTGCGTGCCGCGTACGTGATGGTCGTGGGCGAACTGCGTCGCGGTTTGCATTTGATTGGCTCGGCCGGCCCCGCGCCACGTTGCCGCCCCGGCCCGGTCCCGCCCGCGGCGCGCCGCCGGAGCGGCAACGTCGCGGTCACGAGTCACGTACGACATCCGTGGCACGCTGTGTATTTTTTATTATAGGGCGAGTTTAATTCGTTTCAGATAAATAAAGCCATGATGAAGAATGTTTGTAAACAAATGATTCACAACCTTTGTGGAAATAGGTGGTAACTTAATATCACTCGAATTTGTACTTTGTCTGGAGTCGAGAGAGATTAACTTACGAAAAATACAATATTTGGTGCCTTTCTTTTAAAAAAACAGAAACACAGCTAAATAGCACAAAGAATTGTCTATGTAGCGTCTAAAAAGATAGGCCTTATCTTTTAGTACCGCTTTATAAAGAAATACGGCAATTAACCAGCAAAACGCATAACTAGCAATATTTAAAACGCAGACTAAATTAATAAATTAATCATGTTATTATTAGAGGATAATCAAATCAATATTTTGTAAATGTCGTTGCTTCTGTGCGCTGTGGTTTCTTGCGCCCGTTCTTTGCCACAGTTAAAAAATGATGTCCTGAATGGGTGGTAGGTTAAAAAATATTTGGACGTTTCAAAGTACTTATTAATTGAGTTTATTGAATAAATATATTTTGACTATTGACTATTGACTATTGACTATTATGTATAATTTAACTGTGGAAACTTTACTGATAACTGTGTAATCTATTTTGTAATAATTTTTATGTGTTGTTAAATTGTTTGTTTCCCAAATAAACTAAAATAAAATAAATAAAAATTATCAAGGTAAGTTTGCACCTCACTTTAACGATACCACGATACTTAGCTCTTCGTTAAGGCATTAGGGCTAACGAACCACATCGGTGTCGGTGCGGCTAATGGGTGAAATGAGCTGGGTCACCAGTCACCACGGTCTCTCGTGCCAAAGAAGCGCAGGGCGTATTTACAGACATGCTTCAATTAACGACACCTTTCGCAGAGTTCTGCAGGCACACCGCCTGCAATTTTGGAGCCGAACGGGGTTTTGCGATCGGATGGTAGGCGACCTGGCGGAATGTCGCTTGTACCTTGGAGCATGGGGAGGACCCTACCTTGAGAAGCGACATGTGTGGATACTTTGACCCCCTGCCACATTAACACACAACGTCGTCTCAGTCATACGCGGCTGCAATCGCTGCAGAACAAAGTAAAACTCTTTCCTAATCTTCGGAGTAGAGACGATGGGCTCACGTTGACCAAATGCACCTTTTTGCACCTTTTTATAAAAGTAACTACACGTCTGTTTGAGGCAACAGGAGACCGAAAGGCTGGCAATTTTTTATGTCTAGCTATACAAAGAGGCAATGCCGCCAGCCTTTTGAATACCTACGAGTACCTTGCCTCGAACAGGCGAGTAGTAGTAGTTGATTTTTTTTATTTATAAATGCAAGTAAGTACCTACCTAATCTTTTCTTTTTTATTTGTTATTTTTTGTGTGTACTTAATTAAGTTAAGGCATAGACAATATCGTTCTTGGTTAAGGTGAGTACTTATTTTAAGTAGGTATTTTTAAAATTAATAAAGTTAGTAAAGTACAACAACATTCCCGCCCATATTCAGTACCTATTTTTTCAAAAACTTCCTTTTCCTATAAACTATATTACTATATTAACTTTGAGCTGTACTTTTCTATATTGAGAGCACATTGTGCACTGTACGACAAATAACCATACGTCATTTACTATAAGAAGCCATCGGCCTTGTTGGAATAATGGCTGGATACGCTATCTCGCCGAGACCCGTCGCGCCCGGCATGAGAAATGATTGGCGGTCGCTGCTCATTGCGGCTTTGGCTTATTACTCTTTTATATATTGAAACCGGACGAACCTATGGATACCCAAGTTAGCTGTATCGTTGGTGTACAATATTCACGGATAAACTTGTTGTTGTGAGTAAACGCGACGCGCTCTATGTTGGTTGATAATATAATATATCAAAACAGCATTGCGTTGTTTGCTCAGTCAGATGGGTAATTTTGTTTAGTTGTTTGTTTGGTCTAAAATTATTTGATTGTATTATTATTATTATGTAAAAGACAGTGGCGGTATTACCAATTTGTGTTCAAATTCTATTGTATTTAAAAACCGGTACCGAATAATAACAAAAACGGATTACTTAAAAGTACAAATTTTCAAATAAAATATAGGTACCTACTTTAAAATATTAAAAGCGGATTGCGGAGGACCCGGGTTTGATTCGCCCCTGAGATACTTACCTAGTTAACTTGAATTTTTTTTTTATTTGACAACGGGTCAGCGCTTGACCTTCATCTCACCTGATGTTAAGTGACGATAAGGCCGAAGGTGGAAGCGCGCGAACCCGGAATCCTCAACCACTGAGGAACTGGCTGCCTCATCTCAAACTGTCGGAACACAACAATGCTATAAACATCGTTGTTATGGCGACAGACTTAGATAAAATGGTGGTAGCTAGCCAGGCGGACTTAACAGCCCTACCACCAACCAAACCGAGCACACAAATATGTACCCCCCGCTGGGAATCGAACCCGGGACCTCTGGATCTGAAACCGGTGGCTTAGTCACTAGACGACAGAGGCGGTTATTTTTTTTTTTGTTACGATGAACTTTTTCTCAAAATGAAGTTAGGTAACTATGGCTTACAGAGTAAGAAGACGTGATGAGAATACTATCGCCTAGCTTGAATTGCCAGAAGGAGCGGGTTCAAGTCCCGCTCGTGGAGAATATTGTGAAACACTCTTTAGTGACGAATTTTGAAAAAATAGTTGATTAAGTATTTTTTACGATGATGCGCTGCCCTATCGCAATAACCTCATTATTCAAACTTGTTAATATTTTCTTAACTACCTACTTAAGTAAGTAGGTAAGTATATGTATATTTTAGGCGAAACAGATATTTCCAAGTAGGTAATTGTTAGAAAACGGTCATCATTTAAATAAAAAAAACAAACACAAATAGGTAAAGTATTTATACATGGGTACCTACTCATAATAATATACTTATTTAAGCATAACAACACGACACACTTATCCTAAATCGGTACCTCAGAGCAAATAAAAAGATTTTTATTTGGTCACTCACTTTTTATTTGGTCTGACATCGGTACCTATAATTACCACGGTATTGACAGTCTTTGCATTTCAACTTTTATTTCGAACGTCGCTCGTCATTCCATGTACATAGAATCTGAAGCAGACACCTTCACCTCGTTCGACTTCTGCACAATCTGCTGCAGGTCGTGCTCCTGGACTACCGCGAAGATCTTACTCTTCGCCAAGTTCAGGTGGTAAGCGTTGAAGGTCTTCAGCGTGGCTCCTATGCTCAGCAAGAAAGCATCCACAGGATCTGCCGGATCGCAATCGGAAGTGATTGACGTTTCATTCATCACCGCTGATAGCGTCGGCTTTTCCTCCTCATCGTGATTCTTCTTTCTCTTCTTCTTAGCACTCTTCGCCAGCAGTCTCTTTATAGGTTTTTCAGAGTCGTCGCTATCGTCAGCTGGCTCAGGCACCTCGCATTCTTCTTCCCACAGACTCTTGTCGTCAGCTTCGAAGTCATTGTGCTGCATCACCACGTCTTTGTAGAACGGCTTCATGAAAGACAGCTCAGCTTCGTACTTGTAGAGCCTGTTGCGTGGGCTGGGGCTGGTGAGATTCTTTTTAAGTATTCGTCTGTTGACGTCTCTTATGTTTATCCATCGCACTTTGCAGTCGCCGGCTGTAAATTAAAAGATGCCGAACGTTGTAGTTTGTTAATTTACATTTACTTACTTACCTACTTACATTTTACAAACAAAAGTTAAAGTAAGTACCTAAGGTAAAAAAATTGGTAAGTATAAACACAAAGAAGGTTTGGCTAGGAATTTTTTGGTTGATGAAAAATTATTTTCCATTTATCATCATTAGGCTTTTTGATTTTAATTTACAAAACACCTTACTAATATTTATTCTAAAACAATCATAATGTTAATGTAACTTTTTGTTCAAATTATTACTAATTGCAACAAATTCAACAAGACATCGTTAACTCACAACAAATTACGAAAACAAATCGAGTTCCAACGGTAGCCTAGCCCTAACCACAAAAAAAAACATTACCGCAGCGACGCGTCGTAAAATATAAATGGCTACTTACCCGGCCGTTTGAGCTCATCACCGATCCGCTGCCATGCCACCTCGCGGGCGTTAAAATCCATATACTTCGCGTGGTTGTGGTCATAAAGCACCGGGTTCTCTCTGACCAGGTTTATCAGCTTTACATCCAGCTTTTCGGAGAACATAATTATGGTGTGGTGTGGCCGCAGCGTCGTGCGTCGTGCGGTGTCGGGTCGTGCCGGCGCGCGGGCCGCGACTGAGTCGTTGGGTCGTGGCCGCGTCGTGGCGCGGTCGACGATCGATTTGTTGCCCGCTAAAGGCGCGGTCACGTACGCGACTCTGAGCGGTGTATAAACATTGACCAAGAAGTACGTTTAAATCGCTGTGTATAAAACGTACAATCTTATCAAGACCGGTAGTAGGTACTATTAGTAAGTTATTCTGTGTCAATACCAAGGACAATATGCTTTGTTTAGGTAGGTAGGTATTCAAATTACTAAATACATATTAGCAGGTACTAATATTGACATGTCATTATTCACTGTTAAAGCGAAATCGTATCATCGTGCATTAAGTACCAAAGTTACTACGTACTTATATAATTTCAATTAATTGACATTTTCTTAATATTACAGAATAATCATAATTTTAGTTGATTAAATTACGAGATAACTCACACCTCGAGTTAGTAAACATTATTTTACTTTTATGACGTTTTAAACCTCTTGTTCATCACCGTAACACCACAGAACGTAGTTACCTAGTAATCTGTTAATGTAGAACGGTATTGATAATTTTAAAAAAAACATTAAATAATACCAGTTTACTTAACATAGTTTTAATGAGATGTTTTATTAATAAACCGCTTAAATACTATTATCATAATTAAAACAGCAAAAATGTATATGTATATTAAGTAGTTAGGTACCTAGTGTAAATACTATCTTATTAAAATTAAAACACACAAATATTAAAAATAGCATTTGCTAGTGATTGAATCAAAAAGTCGATGGTGCAGCGGCTAGCGCGTTCGGCTTGCAATCTTGCCCGCTAAGCACCTTTCGCAATGCAGGGTCGCTGGATGGGTGAACAAATTTTAAAAAAAACATCTTCACCTCCGTGCTTCGGAAGGCACGTTAAGCCGTTGGTCCCGGAGGTTATCGTACGATGGCAGTCGTTAAAACCCACCAACCCGCATTGGGCCAGCGCGGTGGGTTATGGCCCAATATCCCCACGTGCTATTGTCCACCCGGGAGGCCTGTGCCCAGCAGTGGGACGCTTATAGGCTGATGAGTACCACCCACAACACGGTAAACCCGAGCCGAGTTACCGTGCCTCTTAGAGGCGCCCTCGGGTTTTCCGCTCCCTACCGGCTCGAACCCCCAGAGGCTATTAAGTTTCTCGCCGCCCCCAAACAAGCCAGGTAACGCTGTAAAGGTCATCTGCGCCCGACAGCACTCACACTCAAAAAAAAAATAGGCTGATGATGATAAATCATAACCCAAACAGTAATTGTACCTAACTTTATTCTACTATATTACAGATGGTCCATACGTGTTCACGCACGCTTATGGTTAATGTCACAGATGAAATGATAAACAACAACAAACATCTGCACAAAAAACAAACAAGTGCAGTGTAAACGCCCTTAGCTTAGGGGTCACGTGACGTCACACGACGGCGGGCTGGCAACGACGCAATCTGCGGGTCGAATCGTCGCCGTCCCGTAGAAAGAATGCGCGCCGGCAAAATGCGCGCCAAAATAATAAACAAAGAGTTTTGACACCTTCGACTTTTTTAACAAACTAAGTAATCTAGACGCTTCAATCACATCACTTACGAATCTTATGATTATAATCGAAGTTTGGACTAATAAAAAATATTGTAGGTAGTCAAGTACCTAGAACGCACAATTAAGTATTTTGATTTAAGTTTGCGTACCTATTTATTTTAATTTTAAATGGGTTTGTAATTGATGATATCGAATATCAATTACTATAATAATCTTAATTTAAACTAGGTAGCAGATCGCCCCGCCGCGCCGCCGGCGACTTCGTTCGCGTGGACCTCGTATCCCGTGACGAATTTTCAAAATGACTCCCCTCCCAAGAACACTTGTGACGTAACTATAATAGTTAGACATTTGCTATCGCGATACTTTTGTAGATAATAATGTGTTCTTCAAAGTCATAGTACATTATTTTGTTCTATCATCAATAGTTTTCTTAGCGCACGCGGTGTAACGAATTTATTAGTTTTAGTAAGGTGGTAGTAGTAAGGTTAGTAAGGTGGCCACACGGTAAAAGAATTTTTAAATCGGTCTAGAAGTTTCGGAGCCTATTTAATGCAATCTTTCCTCTTTATAATATTAGTAAGATTGAATTCCTAAGCTTGGTATTTAGTATTACCTACTGTGTGAAACTGATATGGGTAAGTGTTCATATGTATTGTACGATTGTACCTAGCTTAAATTACATTAACAGTGCACTTTTTACCGTGTGGCGTAGCGGTGAAAGACATACTACCACCCCATCTCTTCCCTTGGGTCTCGTAAAAGGCGACTAACGGACTAAATACTGCATACATCCAAAGCATAGAGCTACGATGGGCTGACCACCTGTCACGATGAGCACATTCAGTCGCATTTGGTGAAAAGTGGTAGAGGACTGCTTTTGCTGTCCTCATTGCCTAGTCTCTGACTAACCCTTCGGGGATAATAGTCGTGATTGCAGGTACCTACCTATAAGTATGTATTTTTTTAATTTCAGTCGAGAGAAACTAACGTTTTTTGGTCTCTCACCTTCAAAAAAGGCGATGATGGTATAAGCTGGATGGATTTATTGACAAAAAAAGATTTGGTTTTTTAAGAAGGAATTTGCTTTGTGTAGACTTCATCATTCGCTTGCCCTGTCCCCATGTTAATTGTAACCGGCTTTAGATGTTTTCTCAAACTGTGTGACCGGATAATGCCCCTCCGTCATTGAAATCAAATCATGGCTACATTTGATGAGTACCTATTGGCTTAATCGCGTAGGATCACGACGAGAGTGCATAGAGTGGGGGACTTTAAACCTGAAGGTTCGATAATAGGTTTATCGAAGACATGTAGTGAACATAAGTAGTGTATACTATAGAGTCAGAGCGCGTAGAGTGAGTGTGAGTAGAGTGAGAGCGCCTAAAAGTGAGAGTGGATAGTATGAGAGCGCATAGAGTGAGACTGTCGTAACCAACCTTGGTCCCCTATGACCTGTAAGTTCCAAAATGGCGCCGCGAGGCTGCACATGCAACTGATTGAGCTCCACGAGGTCACGCGCGTCAACCATCCAGTCCAAGAAGAATGCAGCGGATGTGCGACAGAGTATAGAGAGTGTCAAAGAACAGAAAATAAAGTTTCTGTTCTGTAGCGAGTGTGAGTATAGCGAGTATAGTAGCAGACGTAACGTAACAGTTAGTATATGTAGTGAAAGTAAGTAGAGTGCCAATATACGTAGAGAGCGAGATTGAGATTTGCCACTAATTAGCTGTGAAGTTTATTGTAAAGTGGCCTCTCCACAGTTAAAAGACGTTCAACGGATGTAGTATCTAGGCATTGAGGTATTGTACTTCAATGTATCTAGGCAAAAAATGTATGGACGATTAAAAAGCACTTTTAAATAACTTCTAACAATGAGATGACTAACACCTCAGTCTCCCTGTGACCACGGACCCTGTAAAGGGTTCGAAACGTCAGGATAATATAAAAACTATGTAAATAGTAAATTAAACGCGAGTTAATCCGTAAAAAAGTGTTTCATTTCAAACCACTTTTAATTAAAGGTTTTTTTTAATACGGTTAGCACATTTAGTCATGTAAGAGATAATAGTAAATATTTTCTGTAGGTATATAAAGTAGATTATAATAAAAAAGTTTACTCGAATAAAAGATTTTTGAGTGTGACTTTGACTGACCTTGGTCCTCTGTGACGGGGTGGCGGCCCTCCAAGATGGCGTCGCGCGCCTGCACGTACAGCAGGTTGAGCTGCACGGGGTCGCGCGCGTCCACATTGCGGTCCGAGAAGAACAGCCGCCGCTTCAGCAGCAGCGTCTTCTTGGGGTCCACGCCCAGCTCGCGAAGCGTACGGTGCTGGTCCAGCCACTCCACTGTGGATGGAGTTGTTGTTTTAACAACCGATTTTGGAAGTAGTTCAAGTAACATCATGCTAGATTTGCGGAAAAGTTGGCAGAGATGGAGAAATTACTAAGAAAGAGGGATATTATTTTTTTTGCTTATAAATTCTCCGGCCTTTCTATCTATCTGTTGTTTAGTCTACTAGAGTCAGAAAAATTAAAATAAAAGTACAATTTTTAACGCAAGACAACACTGATAGATAGATATTAATTTCGGCCATTAAAACCACAGTATAACATCGTCAGTCAGTTTTGTGGGTGTCCATGGGCGTCTGTGATTACTTATCCCATCAGGTTCCCCGCTCGATTGCCTCCCGCACTCACCGTTGTCGTCGGTCTTGAGCTTCTTGCTGAGCTGCTGCAGCTTGGCGTCCCGGTCCCGCGGCAGCGTCATCCGCTTCAGGGTGAGCGTGCCGGTGCCGGCGGCCAGCTTGCCCTCGTCAGGATCATCTTCGCCTTCGAAACACTAATGACGAGACATTAACATACTGAATACGTGTTGAAAAGTGATGGGCAACGGGCAACGGACCACACGACGTCAGCAGATGAACCTACCACAAAATGTCACGTTTCTACAAAAAAAATTAAGCCTTTAAGGGTCATAAGACCGCCGGCGGTCGCGAAACAATAGGTTTTCAATTGTGTCTGGTTTTACGGTGTTCAAGGGATTAATGTATGGTTTGGTATTATAAATCAATAGTTGTTCGGAGTAATTTAACAGTTTTGACTATGTTGATCTGCTGGACGTGCGTGTACTTGGACAGCCACGACGGCAGCTTCATGGTCCTGAAAACCTGCCCCTTACGCATGTGTCAAACGCTACAACGTTTATTTATCAATGTTTGTCACTATAGGCTGGCAAATTCATACAATCCCATGGTCTGCTAGACGGGGCACAAAAAGTTGCGGGGGCGGGAAGGAAGAGCTCGGGCGGGCGGGGCCGCGTACTAGTACTATTATGATGTATTCTGTGGTAGTAGGAATGTCACTTGTGTGCAGATGATACCCCTCCCCCATCGCTCGTAGATTTGCCGCAGACCATTGGGACTGTCACGTACGAATTTGCCAGCCTATAATAAAATGATGGACCAGTTTACAAATACTTGGCGAATGCTGACGTATTTGATCACTACCACAATTAAATTATTGAATAAAATGTCTCACAGACCACAATTATTATCTTCCTCCAAGAACAAGACAATCTCAATAACAAGCAAGGAGATCAGTCTTAACTCATAACCAAACCTTCCCCCCACCCCGCTGGCAAACTCCGAATTTCCCGCGGGAAAAGGTGCTAAGAAAAATAGACCTTGTTCCAGTCCATGGCCGAACACAGAACAGAAGAGACCTCTTCCTTCTGTTGTATTGTAAGCCTATAAGTATGTAAGTACTCACCAGTCCGTACTCGTCGTGGTTGGTGATGCCGAGCCGGCCGCAGATGCCCACCATCAGCTGCTCCACGGTGTGCGACTCGTCCACCGGCAGCGTCTTCACGGAACCTGCTCGTTGGAATCGTACACTTTATATGGGTCCAGGATACAATGTTTACTAGAAAAAAAATGAAGTTAAAAAAGCTCGAATGGGATTCGAACCCACGGCCTTTGGATTGCCGGTCCACTGCTCTAACCGCTGAGCTACCGAGACCCCAGAAGACTCGCTGAATTTTTCCTAGTAGTTTGATTTACGCTGCAAGCCAGCTGTATTACGTTACTGTGAAGTCTACCCTCACAGTCGAAAGAAATACTATTGCAAGTATTTAACAATCGATAAAGACGTAATTGCTTATAATTATCTTTATTATTAAAATTTTGCATTCACAATGCTCTATAGACATAGGATAAAATAAAAATCCAATCCAATTGTATTTATTTTACACATGGATGAGACATGGCAATGGGTTCAAAACCATTGGCACAAACCCCGAGGTTTGGCGAAGTCATAAGGCGGGCGGTCTTAATTATTGGGTGTAAGCCTTCCCACATGGACAGTATCACAATGGGGAGAGGCCGTAACCCACCACACAGGCCCAATTAGGTTTGGGGAGTTGTTATTATTATCAGCCAAATTTTGTCCCACAGTAACTGCAAAGGCATACACCCTTCCTTCTTTCCACTATCTTCTGTCCTACAGTAGGCCAATCAGGTCCTTATTGGTATAGGTAGTCTCACTGAGTAGTGGGACTACGAACCCTAGATTTGAAGATTAATGGAACCACGAGTAATAGTGGAGCAAAATCGATGGTACCACAAGTCAAACATCAAAAATAGTAAGCATTTTTAAACAAAAGAGCGAAAAGGGGACCTCTGCAAGCCCCACTAAGATAAGATAAGCATTTCCCCACCGTCCAGCATCCGCACCCTGAGGTTCCTGGCGCGGCATAGGTAGTGCAGCTGGTCGCCATCGCGCAGCACGTAGTACTCAAGCGCCCGGTGCGCCTCCAGCCACACGCCTGATTTCTCGTCATCAGCTGAGGTCAGGAACAACCCGTAATCTGTAAGAAAATGGACACTTTGTAACCTCTCCGCTTCTGGTGATCAATCGAGAGTAACCAAACATCAACAGCATAGGCTCTATCATGATCAGTGATCGAAGTAGGTAGATTGATTTAAGGTCAATGATCTGAAACATAATATTAATATGGACACGACATACCCCCCAACTCCGTAATTTTGTAGTTAATAAGTTTATTGGCGCGATTTATAAATTATTTGGTATGAAACGTATTTAAATGAGCAAGATTGTTTTCTTACCACTTACTACACCAAGCGAGCGGCATGAGTGACCGGATTTTTATAGTAAAAACTATGGTATTCAAAGACTTTAATGAAAGTATGCGACTTGGGGGGGGGGGGGGGCAATAGTATGTGGAGGATATGGGGGTCCCCCCTCCCCCACAAATCCCCCAATTTTGGTTACATGGTTGTACACTTAGCCGAAGACCCAGATTCTTGATTGCATTTCTCCGTAACTATGCGTCGCTCCTAGGGGGGGGGGGGGGGAGCAGTAAGGGGGGTTATGTTAATTAGTCGCCCTTATCCCTCCAATACAAACAACTCAATTTTGGTTACGCGATTGTACAGTTTAGCCGATGTCTTCTTATCTAGCTTGGGATATGATGTTGAGAGGGATATTGTGGATCTTGCCCAAGCTAGAAGACGCAGAAGGAATCATTATAATTTACGATTGAGAGGGAAACATTTGAAATGACTCAAAGGGAGTTTATAAAAACATTTTGATCTACGGCAGAAAATCATTTTTAAGCCAATAGGTACACTATCAACTTAATTTTATTTCAAACACCATTATTATTAAAGAAAATTCAAAGAAACTTACCTACTAAGTATAAAGTTAACCCAGCAAACTCGCAGGAACGAATATACGCTAAATGTGAAATAATCTAATGCTCAATGCTGTGAAACATAACGTAAAATTCAGCTACAGAAAGCCCTTCAAAAATTTCAAAATTGTTTTATTTACTAGAACTACTTTTCAAAACTTTTTACATCTAGCTGTCATTGGTCATTGCTGTCAAACTTAACTGTTATCAGTTTTTTTTTTTAAAGCAAAGGTCTAACGCGACACAGCCATAAACTATTGAAAAAGGAGCAATGGACGGGCAACTAGCTAATCATGATATTTGTTTTATCTCGTATCTCTTTGTAGCCGTTTAACCAACTGGTTGCGTTTCGTTTTGTTTCCGTTTCATAAGCTATGTTAGTGGAATACCGTTTTGTATTAAAACCGCAAACGGAACCAAACCGAACCGATGCCGATCTGTTTAGGAAACTAAATAACATAATTTGGCCCGTAAATGAGTGATACTGTCTGAGTGGTGTGATAGAGCCACGCTGCATTGCAGCACGAATTGGGCCGGCTCGCCCGGCGTAATATCACCCTCACACGGAATATCGGCGTGAACCAATAGCACTCTGGTGAGTGAAAGTAACGGAGGCCTCTGAGCCTCAATTCCTACTCCTTTTTTTTATTCATCAACGGGTAAGCGTTTGGCCTCCATCTCACCTGATGGTAAGTGACAATTAGGTCGAAGGTGGAAGCGCATTTCACCCGGAATCCTCAACCACTGAGGAACTGGCTGTCTTATCTCTAAACTGTCGGAGCACAACAATTCTATAAACATCGTTGTTATGCGACAGACTTAGATAAGATGGTGGTAGCTAGCCAGGCGGACTTAACAGCCCTACTACCACGAACCAAACCAAGTACCTACACAAAGATGTACTCCCCACTGGGAATCGAACCCGAGACCTCTGGGTCTGAGACCGGTGGCTTAGCCACTATATAGACCACAGAGGCGGTTAAATTCTTCCTAAGATCCTACTTTTTCCACAAGGCGACTCCTCTAGTTTTGTCTGGTTCTGTCACCCGTCCGTGGGCGCAGTGATTACTTCCCATCAGGTACCTAACCCGCCTGCTCGTCGCATCCTTTTTACATAAAAAAGTCAAACAGGTATTGGGAAATTCCTACAGCAGTTGCGCCATCTAGCTCGCCACTTAGCTGGACGTACCTTTCCCGTCGTGCGCGGTGAGGATCTTCTCTCTTACCACCGCCTGCGCCTCTCCCACCCTCATGGTGGACTCGAACTTGACGGTGCGCGTCACCGCACCCTCGTCCTGGACAATCTTCAGGGACAGCGGTGCCATCCTGACTGCTGGTGGAGAAACGAAGTAAAGTAAAAGTAGGTACCTACTACCACTGCAGGGTAAAGGCCTCCATCTTTGAAATCAAGTCATCCCTACTAATGATGGGTATGTGATTAACCACCACGCTTAGCAAATGCGAGATAATGATCTCAAACCCGGTCTGTATCAAAAAATCCGAAAACTAGGGATTGCAATCCCGCAGCTCATTCAATTTCGCGGGATTGATATGCGGGATTACTCAATCTCGCGCGGGATCACGCGGGATTTTTTATTTGCGGGATCCGCGGATCCGCGCTTTGAAGGTGCGGGATCCAGTAGATTGATAAAAGCAGCGGGATCCCGCGGGAATGCGTGATCCCGTTTTGCGCGTGATTGCAATCCCTACCGAAAACACACTTTGCCCGACCTGGGAATTGAACCCTGGACCTCCGGATAGGGTTGGTCCCACTTTGTCCATTGTAGATATCCGTTGATGGATAATCTGGGATTGCTTTGACGACCTCTGGTCGAGTGGGTTTGATCCCCGGTCGGGTCAATGTAGAAATTATCGTTTTTCTAAATTGTCTTGGGGTCTGGGTGTTTTCTATGTATAACAGTATCTATTTTAAGTATTTTTATGAAAAAACGGGATTTTTACCATGTCTGAGTTGTTGGTTTTGAGTCCCCGATATTTCGGCGCAGTTGCATGCACCATGATCACGGAGTAACTGGCAACTCAGATATTATGGTAAAAATCCCGTTTTTTCATAAAAATAATTGTAGTGACCATGAAAGTTTAAAATGTTTATCCGTTGTCTAGTAACCATTTAACAAGTTTCCTAACGAAGCTTCTCTTGGGCTAGATAATTGGTGTGAGTGTAGGAAAATTTATTTATTTATTTATTTCTTGTCTTGTCCCACTGTATCCATTTTAGGATCTAACCCAATATAAATGCGAAAGTGAGTTTGCCAAAGCGATTTTGATGAATTTTGAGAAGTTTTATTTAATTGTGACTCGTCATAGTTACATATCCTGATTGATGGTAAGCAGCCGATGCAGTTCAAAACAAAGAGTGCGATCCTTACCGTGGAATCAGCACGGTAACAAGCGCACCCATTCACCCATGTATATAGATAAACGGGCACAATTAGTGGCAATTCATTTTGGAAATTTATTAAATAATGCCATTCGAATTTATGCAAATAATCCTAAGTAGACATTATGATCCCATAGGTGGGGGGCAGTATGTAATTGTCCTATTTGTTCTATTATAGATTATTTTTTCGACAGTGGATAAAGTGGTAAACATAATTAGAATCAATCTCTTAAAATAGTTTTAATGCAATGCAACGCGATAGTTTAAAGTCTTATCAAACAATCTCTTGTCCCACTAAATTAAATTAAATTAAATTAAATTGGTTTTCGCTCACACCATTTATCTAGACCAAAATAAGTATTCTATTGAAACTCGTTAATGTGGTAAGATAACGGATGAATATAAAAAAACCAGACCCCAAATCATTATAGAAAACAGTTTTTCTCTAAATTGACTCGACCGGGAATTGAACCCAGGACCTCAGAGTAGCGCGACGCCAGACCCGGCGAGCTAACCACTCGAGCACGGAGGTCTTCAAACGATTTCTTTCATATTTATCTCATGACAAAAACAAGGACCTACAGCTTTTAATCATTAAAAACTGTAGGTCCTTTTTAATGTTTCAGGCACAAAGCATTGCAAAAGTTACAACTTGCACGATCATAATGCAAATGCAAACACGCTATAGCCACTACGCCTAAGCTATGTTAAGCTTTTATGACCAGTATAGTTCGCGGGTTCCTAACTACTAGTTTTTCATTTAAGGCAGCATTTATCTTATTTAATTAAAATCTACTGCCGAAATGTTTGTACACGTGTCACTTCAGAATGGCTGCACCTATTTTTGAGTAATTCTTTTTTTATTCTGTTCGTAATTGCATGTCAGGGCTAATAAAGTTTGTGTGATTTTTTTTTTGGAAATTCAAAACTGTCACGTGATACAGCGTGTTCACGCAGACGAAGTCGCGGGCGGCCGCTAGTACTACATATTTTTTGTTATGACAACGTAACAAACAATTAATAACATAAGTGACTTTCAATTCACAAAATATATAAGTAACTATTTATGAAAATGATTTAGACTTAAATTATTAGATAAACATGGTTATACTTATCTCCATTGATAAACCATTCAAGTTTTAGCTTTCGCACTGGAGTCGAACCCGCGAACTTAATGCTTGTCATAAAAGCTTAACGTAGTAGCTTACAGATACCGGTACCTATCGCATACTTCCAATGACAAATGTTTATAATCAGTTTATTGTTGATACTGTGATTCACAAACACTGTCTGAATCATTGACTTAAATCGACACAAGACTCTACTGTTTTGATTCTTAGTAGAGCTGTTATAGACGAAGAAAATATAGTTTAACTCACTTTATCCAATAATGAACTATGCTTATAAAAGTGTGGGCTTGTATTAATACATTTATCTGTAAACACGTACACCTACACAAACCTGATTAAGTTAAAAAACAAAACCGTATCCACATACCAAATAATAATGTAGCCTTATCAAAACAGATCAGCAATATCACTTATCACATACACATGTACACAATCTGTTAAGGAGGAACTTTCACCAACGTTAACTTGAGGTAAATAAAATAAGTAACAAAACAATTTCTTTGATGAATTAACTGAATCGATAACTGATCTCGTGCTATGCACTTCGTAAACTAAACTGTGGTAGCCGGTAATGTAGTGGAAGGAATGTGTCAGCATGATTCATGTATGACAACACGCCACAACCGGACTTAACCTTGGCTCGTCAGTGAGACTAACAGCTGATCTCAGCTTAGTGCCGTAAACTTAGTCATTCTTTCTTGATGCTCCAAACCAGTTAACGGGCGACGTATACCTACTACGAATGTATATTTGTATGAGATAAAGCGAAGTGGGCAGTTAGTAGCAATCAGCTACTTACTAACTTATAATGGAATACGATTAGAGTTGTAACTATCAATGCGGCATGCGTGTGTGGTTGAAAATAATATGGACCCTATGATCACTTCCTTACGACTTATTATGCAAACAGTTATGATTATGACGTTTAGGATGCTTACATTCATTTGTCGCCGACTGTACGTATCAACGTATAGTTAGATAGGAAGTCGTTAGCGGAGTTTTTGTTTTGAAATCTCGAAAAATAGGGCCGTTTCATAAGAATTAAATACCTAACTACTTACATAGGTTACCTACTTGACTAAAAATTATGAATTTGTAAATTTTTTCTTTTGCAATTTACAAGTGTCATTTTATTTTGGATAACGTTGCTTAATTGAGTTGGTCGTTCGTTGTTGTTGATGTTATGGCAACTTCTCTGCCTTCTCTGTAAACAACCTGTAGGTATAATATTGTTATTACCTAGGTACTTAAAGTTGCTACCTGTTTAAGAGTGACTACCAACATGTGTATTAACGCTAACTAAGTAGGTACATATTATAAGCATACTACACATACCATTTTATACCCGACGTTTCGACCGAGTTGCACCGGTCATGGTCACGGGCGGACTCAGGTAATGCGTAGTACTTAGATGCTGCGATCAGCGAGACCAATCATTCATCTAAGGCGTACTATTATGCCTATAATATGTAGTCAGCGTTAATCCCGTCTAAATGTGTAAGTAATTATAATGGAACGCGAAAGTTTAAAAGTGTATATGTGTAAAGTGTTTGACGACCTCCGTGGTCGAGTGGTTAGCGCGCCGGGTCTGGCGTCGCGCCATCTCTGAGGTCCCGGGTTCAATTCCCGGTCAGGTCAATTTAGAGAAGGACTGTTATTCTAAATTGATTTCGGGTGTGGGTGTTTTTTCTATGTTTATGTATATTTATCCGTTATCTTACCATATTGAACGAGTTTCATAAGAATACTTATCTTGGGCTAGATAATTGGTGTGAGCGTAAACAATTTTATTTATTTATTTTATTTATATAGGTAAGTACATACCAATAAATGAATAGTGCTGATTCTTAACTGCGATCTTTAATCTTTATAAAAAAGTAAATATCGCCTATTGATGACGTAGTTACGACGAATCACGAATAATCGCCCATTCCTTTAGAGCGACTGCACATATTTGGCTCTTATTGTGTTGTGTTTGTAAATTGTCAAGCTATAAGCTTGCATAAAATATATTTTTGGAAATTCTTTACTGATACAGGATGTTCACACGAACTTACGAAACGTAGTTTGTAATAAAATAAAGTACTCAGTACTTACCAGTGATGATCAAACTCCTAAAAGGTTAGGTACACCCTAAAACACTAATAGGAACGCGGGCACTCAGACAGGAGTTCAAATAAATGTGATATTGTTATTAAGCGCATTGTCCTGTTTGAAAATAACCGTTACCTCATAATAACGATGGATAAGGACACTTAAACATGGAGTTAGATATCCTATTAGGAGGAAAAAACATGTATCAGTAACATATTTGAGGGTTGACATTGCATCTGTAGTCAATTATAACTGGTATCTTTAATATTGAAATTTTTGCATTCACAATGCTTTATAGATATAGGATATATTATCCCAATTATAACTATGACTGATTATAGACAGTAACTATTTCAGAAAACAAAATTAACTGTTAGATCTTATTTCTAAATAGGTAGACACTTGCATTCATGTGTGCTTTTTATTCTTGTTAATAGTGTTAAAAGTCTAAGTCAATAAATCAAAGTCAGTCAAAGTAAATAGTTTATTCAATATCGTCTTTACATACACTTATTATAGTCAAAACTGAAGAAATAAGGTGCTATGTTTTCATCCCACCTAGCTAGGGTTACTGACACATCATCGAAGATGGAAGGCACTCCACCGGAAATACTAAACTACTTAGGCCTGTCGGAGCACAACAATTTTGTATGGCGACAGATTAAGATAAGATGGTGGTAGCTAGGCGGACTTATAACTAACCACCAACCATACCAAACATAGGCAGCATTGATCAATGCAACGTAAGTGGTACTCCTTAGGAACCGAACCCCAGATCTCTGACGACTGAACCTCAGACGGTTAAGCTACAAAAGGATCAGGAAAATTAGAATGAAAATCAATATACAAGAATAAATGGTTTTTATTTAAGCAATAATGAAAATATAATTTTCCCCGATGTTTATGCTTGATGATAAAGTTTGAACAGAGGTAATTTAATAATCTAAGTACATAACTATTTTCATTACCGTACCTAACTACTTATACTAATTACCTACCTTTCTAAATAAAAAACACTTTGAATTATCAATGCAAAATTACAAGGAAAATCAGCTAAATGTTCTTAGGCATGATTCATATAGCTATTATATTTATATTTATATCACTTTTCGTACATCCTGTTACAACTATTTATAAGAGAAAGCTCTAAATCACAAAATAGATTTCATTGTAACTATGGCACCTAGACTTTTAGAGATAACATTGCTTATTATAAATTAATATTACATACCTACGTCTAATTTTGCTATTATTTGAAAGTACTAGTATTTCACAATGTATTTATTTAGTAAAAATTAATCCTATCTAAGCAGTATTATTACCACAACTCGCCATCGTCCACATATAAACCTTATTTTTATGAACTCAGAGTAGGTATATATTTGATCGTCAATGTCTTCAAATTCAAGCAAAAATAAACTTAAAACATTATACTTATACTTGATTTAAAACAAAAAGGGTACTTATAACACAAATAATTCTACTTAGATAAGGCAACGACAAGGAAGATATTTTTTACTCTTCTTCCGCTTAATGCATGGTGAGATAGGGTGGGGTATGGTGAGATAAGAGTTAGGAGAGTGGGTCACTTGCCAAATCGTGGCTCTTTGTCAGTGAACTAGTTTTATCTGACAAGCATTATATAATTATAACACCATATAATAACGGTATTACCTTTTATCTATTCTGGTCATTAACTAAAGGGCTTTGTAGCAACTTATACTGTACTTATATTGTTAGTATAATAGAGTACTTAATCGATATTTCGCCACTGTTGAAAATGCCGATGAAAGACAACAAAATAACATGGTAATTACATAATAATCTCTCACATACCGCATACCTACTTATTAATAAGATACTGTTTCATTTCATTCCATTCAGCTTATCAATGGACTATAAATTAATATTTTTTCCTTCGCAAATAATTCGATCATACATTTCACAACATCTTCTACTCATGATATGAAGAATATAATACTACTTACATCTTTAGGCCAAGTGGAAACTTGCTCATTGGATTCAATAGGCTTACTATCGGCGCCGTAGACTAAAGTAGCTATGGAAATCTAGTTTTACCCAACAATTTCCCTGTTAGAACACCGTACCGCTATCTAAATTTAAAACAAAAAGGACTAAATTAATTAATTGAAATTACTAAGTATGAATATATTTTTTTATGGTTTTAGACGTCTTACCGTCTGATAAACTGCCCAAGTACCCTATCTAAAACTTTGGTAACACGTCTATAAATAGCATGGTAGAGACCAACGTAGTCGGGTTCATTTTGCTACCTCAACACGTTTATAGGTCTTTGGAAATGAATGGTCATAAGTCTCCCTGTTTGTTGAGGTAATTTGCTTTCCTGTATGGATGATCGTTCGATCAATAAGTCAATAAATATCCCTGTCGCACATAGTTTAACCCTTTGTACAATATAGTACATTTTACTTATGATTAAATTTTATTGCAATTAGATGAGGTTCAATTTATAGAGACATACTGTACAGCTAAAGGATTTTAGAAGTTATAAAATCAAAAAACTTTATTTTTTAAAATAAATAAATATTTGAACGAGTTTACTGTATAGTAAAGGCATTGTACGCATACCTTATTATATCCGACATTTCGACCAAGTCTAAGATGCCAAGCGTAGCCTAAAAGGACAATTTACTATTGAATTTATTCAAAAGTATTGTCGTTAAAAATTATCCAATCAACTAAAATGGAGCAAATAAATAAAAACAAATTATAAATAAAATCATTTATTAGAATAAATAAGGCCTAAAGACCAACAAAAAATTGTGTAAAAATGTAAAAATAAAGTCCAAATAAGCGCACGCTTTAGTAAATTTAGTATCAGCAACCAATAGTTATGTACAATTACGTAATAATTCTAACTATATCTATAAAGTGTAAACACTATTACAACAGAATATGTACTATATTATTAGGCTTATTATTTTAATTATTATTTTTTTATGAAAGAAGGAGGCAAACGAGCAGGCGCGTCACCTGATGGAGAGCAATCTCCGGCGCCCGTGATGGACACACGCAAAACCAGAGGAATCACAGACGCGTTGCCGTCCTTTAAGAAAATAATAGGAATTGTAAGAGGTGGGGGGAGGGGGATGGGCCTCCGGAATCCTCCGGTTATTTTTGTTGAGCACAAAGTCTAGTCTGGCCTTTTAAAAATATTGCAAACTTCGCTGATCATATTTATACTTTCCATAACATTTATACATTCTTAACTGTTGTTTCAATTAAAACTTATTTCACTAAAACATTCAAATAAAATAATTACTGAAAATCTCAGATAACAGTACATTACTTTTTAATAGTAATCTTATCAGAAGTGTGTTAACACTTAGGGTAGCTGCATAAAAATCAGTAAGAGGTCATCACACTACAGTAAACATGTAATAGACACACATTTCTTCCTTGCATGATAGATAAATATAAGTTTGGTTATGAGATTCGTTAGAAATAATCATAGCTGTCTTAATTTTGATATTTTCAACACCTAATAACTATATTCTATCAATATATAAGAATAGATTTTTATTTATAGCAGTTAACATTTTATTCTACAGTTCAATATAAACACCATTAGCTAAGTCACTGTATAAAGCCTTTTCTAATGGCACTTTCATTTAATGCTTACTATTTTATTCCTAGATAAAAGAAAATCAATAAAATTTCGTTGTAAAAAACACAGATCTATCCGTTAGTAAGTATACATAAATTATTGCATCTCAGTTGCACAACACATGTATGACACATTTTTTCGTTAACGAATGGAACATTTTCAAGAATAAAAGTAGGTACTTTACTTTTAGCAGCTTTCGTGTACGCTCAACATGATTATCGATTGAGATTACGACATTAATTGGATAGCAAATATTGTTCATAATAATAACATTATAGCTATTGTGTTTATAATATAATAATATACATTAATCCTGATATAGCTTACGCTATAATACAAGTTACTTACAAAATAAAATAAGGTAAACTCACTTTACATAAGAAATTAGCAGTACCTATATAAAAACCAATAGTGTATATTATTGGAAGCACTGTTACTATCTACATTTAATTATTAAGATAGGTACTAAATTAGCAGCATTAGTTTCATAGAACGATGTAAGATGAGACGTGACAAAAAGTATTTTCGGAATTTTAACCTTTAAAAAAACAAAATGGTAAGTCAGTATCACAATGCACGGAAGATGACGAACTACTAAGAAATGTAGTACTATTAATTATTTATATATCACGCAATTATTTTAGGGGAGTTACTATAAATAGTTGCATTATTACCATCTGTTTGCCTTTCCATTCATAAGACGTGACGCATTCAAACTATGTACCATTTACCAAAATACATATTAAAACTATGTATTACTTTATCGACTTAAATTTGTGAACTCTGGGCTGCGTTCCGTGGCTTGACTCGAGTGCACTCGAGCGCACTCCGGCGCGCGCTCTGCCCGTTCCGTGGCTTGGTGAAATTTTACTCTGACGGCTGTCAGAGCGTAGTTTCATCCGTTCTGTGGCTCAGAGCGCAGCAACCAAACAACCATCAAATCGGATGGTTGTTTTTCACTCTGACAGCTATTTGACGTTTATATCATTGTTAAAGTGTCAAAAAAAACGTCTCGAAAAATTCGGCCTGTTTGTTTCGTATTGTTTTACTTTTGAATAATTAGGTTTAAATATTGTATAAAAGTGGAAAAAATGTAGACAAAAGAAGAGTTTTCTCTCGTTTTGGACAGGAATACTTCAGAAGAGGTTATAAAAACAACTCGATCGTTCCGTGGCTCAGTTGCAACTCAAACGAGTTAAACTTTAACCAAACAACTACACCCAGAACGACGGAACGCACTCCTGTAAACTGAACTAATGTTAGATAAGCTACCAGAGGTTAGCTACCATGGAACTAATACATTGTACCAATTCTACTTAGTGTAAACAGTACAGCAAAAAAGTTGTATTTTCCCAAACTGACAAAAACAGCCACGTAAACTTAAATTACAGAACTGTTAATTACTGCGACTGTATTTTTAATGTTTCGGAATTATTTTGTCATCGATGTGAACATCCCTTTTCTTTTATACGACGTCGTCTGGCAGAATTTGTTATAGTCTATGAGCTGTTGTATTGTAGACATAAATATTTTCTTCCACCGGGTACCCTAGCTGCACTGACGATGGAACTCTTTAGATCTGGTTGGTAACAGGCCTCTAAGAACTGGTACTACTACTACTACTAACTGACTTCTCTGGATCTAGATCTAGATCTGGTACCAGGGATTTTGAAGGTAGGCCTCTTAGAAGTGGTACCAGGTCTCTTAAATGTAGTACCAGGCTCCTTAGATCTAGTACCAGGCAATTGGGGGTTAGGCATTACAATAATTTGTTTTATAATTCTTTGTATCTTTCTGACGTACGATTGTCACTCAAACCAAGCCACTTTTTGGCGTTGATTTTGTATGAATAGGCCTCTTAGATATAGTACAAGGCTTCTTAGGTCCAAGACTAGGCCTTTTAGATGTAGTATCAGGCTTCTGAGGGCCAGTACCAGACCTAGTAGATGTAGTACCAGGCCTCTTAGATCTGGTACCAGGGCGAGCGGCGCACCCATCGCAGCTTGTAGCCGCCCTGCTCTGTGCGGATCTTGATGGAGGCGCCCTCTGCCGCTTTCACGGTCTCTTTCACCTAATGAGAAGAAAAAAATTGTTAAAAGTCTTATGAATGTTATTGCTACAGCACATACATGCATTATAATCACGACTATTATCCCCGAAGGGTTAGTCAGAGGCAAGGCAGTGAGGCAAAAGCAGTCCTCTACCAAAGTTCACTTTTCACCAAATAGCGACTGCACTTGTGCTTAGTGTGGCAGGTGGTGAGCCCATCGCCGCTCTATGCTGTTGGATGTATGTGCAGTCTATAGTCCGTTAGTCGTCTTTTACGACACCCAAGGGAGGGTGGTGTTGGTAGTATTCTTTCACCGCTACGAGACACGGTTTGTTACGGTAAGCCATCAGCATTCGCTTAAATGTCGCTCTCACGTCACATTGATCAATGAAAGGCCTTTGTTTGGGCCGAGGGCGGCCGTTTTTATTTTATTTTCAACGGGTAAGTACTTGGAATGAATGAATGAATGAAAAATACTTTATTGCACTATAAAAACAATTTAAAACAATACAAAGAAAAACAGTATGACAAAAGGCGGCCTTAATGCTAGGGTAGCACTTTCTACCAGGCAACCTTTGGGCAAAAGAAACCATATAGTTGAAGAAACAATCACGGGCTAGTGCACAGTACGTATAAGGAGGAAAATACTATGTTAATAAAATATAGATTTGATGAATATCAGAAGATTATAGAAATAGACTAAATATGGAGGAGATACATTACAGAGTGATAGGTCAATGTATAAGGTTAGGATGAAGAGTCCAGCCTGAGGTAGTACTCTTTGGTTTGTCGGTTAAAAGAGTCCCGAGTCTTCGCCCTTCTTGTCTTCAAGTCACTGATGAAAAGGCCTATGGTGGGAGCGCCTATGGTAAAGTCTCCTGGATTCTTCAACTACTGAGTAACTGGCATTCATATTGGGATACAATAATGCTGGTAACACCAATTTCAATTAAGTTAATCTAACTAGTACATAAGAAAAAAATAATGCTGTATTCACCTGAAAAGGCATGTCTTTTGGCCTATACTCAGCGCAAAGACTCGTGGCAGACGGTGCCATAATCCCTTTTATAACAGAGATGCGCACGCTCAAATTTACAGGATTGTCGATAAAAGCATTATTTGTGAGTTATCGACAAATATGTACAAATCACCTCATCATAGTATTGATCAATACTAACGGTAGGTACTGTTATTATACTATGACTAATTTACATATAATGTATTGAAGGTAGTTAGCAATAATTAAACTATAGGTTGCCTTCTAGTTTAGCGTTGAAATGATTTGTATAAAAGACAAAGTTGCTAAAACGTCACAGTCATTTCAATTGCAATTTCTTTCAAAATGGAGGCGTTTATTAAAATTAATATAACCAGTGTTCAAGGGAATATTCAACAAGAAAGTCGTGTTATTATTAATTTAAAACTTTTTATCGATAAACATAGTACAAACAACGAGCATCACCACGTCTTTGTGACGTCGCCCATAAACAGTGTAAGTGCGAGAGAGCTCATGATGTGCGTTGTTTCATTCGCACGTTTTATTGCACCGTCTGCCACGAGTCTTTGAGTTGACTATAGTCAGTTTTCAATGTTTATATTTAAATATGTAAGGATATGTTGTTAGTGAATCTTTTTCAATAAACAAAATAAATGTCATTCATGACACATCAACAAAAATAACCAACCAACAAGCATTGGACAAGCATGGCGAGTTATGGCCCGATGTGTCAATTTCATAACATTCAGCGACGTTCAGGCATGTCCAAACGCCGATAATAAAATTTGTAATAAACAACTCACGCTCTGCATCAAGTTTTGCGCGTTGCCGACCAGCATCTCCGTCGCCTCCTGGTCCTCTTCGCTACCTGAAAAGGGTGACGCAGAATATGAAACCGCCTGTGTGCGAGCGAACAACTGTAGCGTCACTCAGTCACTCACGCTCACACTTATAATCTAGCCCAAGTTAACTTATTTTTACTTATTACACATAAAAAGAAAACATAAAGACCCGTAACAAATTATTATGTCCAAAAAAATACAGACAAGTTTTGCATATTTTTTGAAACATTATTTTTATTGCGTGTTTACACAATTTCATATTATTGTTGTTAACCCATCCAGAAATCTAAAATGCCTGTGTTCATGTCTGTAGTTTTACGGAGCTATGGGAGTTGAACCACGATGCCTCGCGTCCAACCCGACCATCTGTCCGTTCGGCTACCGACCACGCACCGTTTTTATAGGCGTTCGAATGTATTATTGTTAGGTAGATTAGTTAGAATCACTATACGAAATGGTTCGTAATATGAAGCTACTTTTGCTTTAATATTATAAAAAGATGCAAGTGGCATGTCACGTTAATTCTATGTGCTGATATGTAACAACAGAAGAGTGCGAGTCTAAATTACACTGCTCCCATTTAGATGTGTATTTATAATGTATAATCATACTTATTATGCGTATAAACACCCCAAACCGAAATAAATTTAGAAAAACATGTTGTTCCTAAATGGACCTGACCGGGAATTGAACCCGGGACGAAGCTCTCTTCTCTTTTCTTTTGTCATCTGAGTGTGAGTAGTACTTAGTTAGTGAAACATAAAGACAAGTGTGGCGCTGCGTTAGGTGCTAAATGATATAATTAATAAGCTCGCCAATTACCTTTGTAATCCGCCATGCCGACTGTTAGGGAAGCAAGAAGCGAGGTTATAGCGTTACAGCAAAATTACCGATACGACTCTATTAGCGAAAAAGTCAACAAAAATACTTATTTCAGTAATTGGTCATACATTCATACTTCGCACATATCAACCTTCAACACACTGTAGCTTTAACATTTCTGTATACAGAGTGTCCGAAGAAATAGGATCCAACAGAAGCACAGAGGTGGAGCAGCTCTAGATGTACCCTGATCAGCTCCATGTATGTTCCACAATTTGCAATAGTTTTCATTCTATGAATTTTTGAAAATCTCTAGTTTCAAAACTTTTTTGCTCACTGTGACTCTAATAGAAGGCAAAGGTGTTTTTTATATAGGCCTATAAAACGAGGCATGTCCCATATTTTTCGGGTTAAATAAAGTAAAAAATGTTTGATACAAAAGTTTAAAAAATACCATAGTTTGTAAACTATTAAAAATTGCGATATATACATGAGGTTGATTCGGATGTCCCTAGAGCTGCTCTACGCATGGGCTTTCGTGGCACTGTATATTGTTATAATAAATCTTTAAAATTGTTAATATAGTACAAAATAAAATTGTGAGATAAAGAAAAAACAATAATAAAATAGACCTTAAGTTAACTGGCATACGTGTGAGATTACCTTGCGCGCCCAGCATGGTGGCCTTGACGGTGGACAGGATCTTGAGCTGAGTGCCGATGGTGGGGATTCGCTCGCACACTTGCAGCAGATTCTGCAAGGAATTAACACAATTATTATGTTTAAAGTACATAATATAATAGATTTTTCTTAGTCACTAGTCACTACTTATTTTAAGCCGTTTTTACATACATCCATATAATCACGACTATCATCCCCAAAGGGCTAGTCTGAGACTAGGCAATGAGGACCGCAGAAGCAGTCCACTACCATAGTCCACTTTTCAACAAACAGCTGCGACGGCGCGCCACGCGCCGCGCATGGAACAGACACACACACCGGGCACACAGCGTGACGTCACAGCCGCGAGCCTTATAAAAAGCGCCCGCGCACAGAGCTCGCCGTCAGTCGCTGCCTCGGCGCCGTCGCCGAAGCATCGCCTGAACCGACCTAGATGCGCAGTGCGGGCTTTCACCGCATACTTGCTCACCTGGCATCGGTCCTTAGGGACGTTTGAGTCAATCCGCGGTAGTCATAGATCCCGTAACCGGGCGTGATTTAGTGATTGTGGGTACATTGTATCGGTGTAGACAGGGATCCTCAAGTTGGAGCAGTGCGGGCTCCACCGAGAGCTGCTCACCTGGGTTTCCCTGTCTGTAGCTTAGTGGAGTGTTCTCTTACCGTAGCTGTGACCGTGCGGGCATGCCCCGCACTCGCTCGTCTGAGACCTCCGTTCCCCTGGAACTGTTCACGTAGGGCCGTATCCCGTTTCCGTAGAACCCCACGATCACTCACGTCACGCCACCGTAGACGTAAGGACGTAGAATAGTACTTATTTTCAATAAAGGGGCGTAAAAGACCCGTCCGTACGATAATCGTATACCCGTGTTTATTTGTCGCACCCCGTGGCTAACCCTTCTAACGCTGAGCTAGCTAGGAAACCTTCTAAGCCCCTCCGGCGGAAGGAAATGTAGGATTCACTCTCGGCGCGCTCCCGCCACGAGAGTCCGGGGTTCGACTCCCCGCCAGCAATCCATTACACAGCGATTGCACATGTGCTTAGCGTGACAGGTGGTGAGCCCTTCGCCGCTCTATGATGTTATTTTAGAAGTATGTTGCACATATTTCTATGTGCTGATACAACGGCACAAGACTGCAGTCTTTAGTTTTTTTAATAGCCTTTTACGAAACCTAAGGGAAGAGAGGGAGTGGTAGTATTCTTTCACCTTTGTTCTCACTAGTTCGATTCAGTAGTTCGATCGTCGAACTAGTGAGAATTTTTTTTCTCATTTGTTCGACCGTCGAACTAGTGAGAATGTTTGTTCTCACTAGTTCGATCCGTTAACTTATTATTTTTCTGTTGTCTAAAAAAAAAAATAACCCTCGAAATTCAAGACAATCGCTACGCTGCGCTTCGCGATTGTCTTAAATTTCTAACCTATCACGTGACCTACAGGAGTAGGGCAGACCAATATCTATTATATCGGTACTTAATGTTCTTGCTTCTCGATTAATAATAATAATAAGTTAACGGATCGAACTAGTGAGAACAAACATTCTCACTAGTTCGACGGTCGAACAAATGAGAAATAAAATTCTCACTAGTTCGACGATCGAACTACTGAATCGAACTAGTGAGAACAAGCCTTCTTTCACCGCTACGCGCCACGGTTGGTTAGACAAGCTAGTGTTGGCTAAAATAGATTTCTTTGTTATTTGAAAGGGTAAATAATGCTGTATTGTTTGGTTGGTGGTAGGGTTTGTTTGGGGACAGTATGATAAGCTACCATACTACCAAGTAAATTATGTTGTTGTTGTAAATATTATTACTGTTTTCCAAATATTTGAACTAGTTTTTTTACATGTTTGAAATTTTTTACAACTTTCAATGTTGTCGGGGATTATAACTTGGATCTATGTATGTATGTATGTAATGTATGGAATACTGACGGTGCGGATCCTCTTGTCGGTGCACTCGAGCGCGAGCTTCTTGGCGAGGCGCGTCACCTCCTCGGAGGCCTCCGCGATGGCCTTGGCCGTGGCGATCAGCTCGCGCTTGCTTCCTGTTGGTTACAATATGCCACGCTATAGATAATTGGAAACGTGCGAAGTGGAAGGGGTGTGGTCTACGCAAGCACTGCGAGCCCGAACCCGATCGTAGCAGATTGTATGCTGTTGGTGTGATTTGGTAAGTTTGACGGAGTGCCGTCTTCGTGGAGAGATAAGAGACGTACACAGTCGAGGATGAGGATGAGGAGAATGCAAGGGGGCCCTCCATTAATCACGTGAGGCTCGAAAGAGGGAGGCGTTTCGGCAAAAAATCACGAAATATCACAAGGGGAGAGGGGGTGTAGTAAGATATCATGTGTATTTATTTTTTCGACGAACACGCGAATTCTAAACCGAAAGCGGCGTTGTAGTGCGACCATGACACGCCGTTGGAAAAACAACAACATGCAACCTTTGTCTAAATATTTTTATCATGGTCCATAAAAAATATAAAAATATGGGGGGCTTAAGTCTTAAACCTCACCACGTATCACAAAGGGAGAAGGGAGGGGGGGGGGGGGTTTAAAGATTATAAAAAAACAACACGTCATTAATGGACGGCCCCAAGCGAATATCGCCGAGAACTACCTCGATCGTACATACGCCAGAATTTCAACACAAATGTCAAATTTCATCAATACATTTTGAGCTTTGCCACAAGGGGTAGGGGAGGGTAACCTATATTGGACCACTTTTGATATAATGACACATATCACCGAATCCTTTGAAGCTGTAAAAATACAAAATAACTCATAATACAGCTTTTTTCATCAGCTACACAATATAAATCCTTTAATATTGTAGCATTGTTGAAACTAGTTATATATATATATTTAGTAAAGGTTGTTCGTCGGTCCAATTAACGGTATCGGTGTCTTAAATTGGACCACTAGGCCCCTAAATTGTACCAAATGTAAAAATGGCATTGATGCCCATTTCTTTTTTCTCATAAGCAATTAACGCCCTTTGCAAGTCTTCTTTACTCCATTTATAATATTTATTTTTACTCTCACCATCAGCAGACGCCACCTAAAATAATTTCAAATTAAATTAATTAAAAACAAAAGCAGTTGCATAAATTGGACCGGTACAATTTCGGAACTCGTGAGTGGTTCGATATAGGGACCTAGACAAATTTATAATTAGTCATGAAAACAAAAACATAACCTCAACGTATTCGTGTTTATTAACTGGCACTTAAAACAATATAAAACATGCTGCATTCTGACATGTGTTACAATATTAAGACTTACCATGTTGATGAACAATCTCCTTACACAAAACACGCAAAAATAGCACCAATTCAGTCAAAAACCTTTTTTTTTCTCTTAGCGTCATACGATCTGTCGAACGTCGGTACAAAATGGCGACCTGTCAGTGGCGCTGCGGTCGCCTCTTTTTGTGTTGCCAGTGTAAAAAAATGGTGTCATTTGGTAGAAATACACAAGAGGTCCAATTTAAGCGCCGGTCCAATATAGGTTACTCTCCCCTATATGGATCAATTTAGATTGGAGAAATTTTACATTTTTACAGTTTTGGATAGGCTGATCTGCAGGCGTGTGTATACATACGTAGTGACAAAAGATGAGATCTATACATTTCAACAGTGCGACAAACTATGTAATTCTTGTATACATTTATACTGTTATTACTGTTATACTGACACAAAACAAAGAAGAAACATATAAGTAACCAGAAAGTACTAATAAAATCAGTCTATATTTGTAATAGACCTGGTGTCAGGCCTTCCCAGATACACAATAGTATACTAAGTAGTAGTATAACCCGGCCTTACTTAAGTTTCGCAAATTATTTTTTCTTTTAAAGAGATATTATAAAGCCCTTCCTACATAAATATAGGAGCAAAATTATACGATTACGAACAGATATAGCTTTAAGCTTTATATATCTTAAAGCTGTGATAGACAGTGAAATATAAATATAAGCATACAACAACAACAGGCACTTACCGGATAAATTGATAGCAACCTCTAGCGTCCGGCAGTGAGCAATGGACAGACATATGTACACAATAAGAGCGGGTATATACATGACACAGCAATGGATGAAAACTTCATACAAATATAATAGAAGTTGTGAATGAGGTAGCAAAGTTTATGCGGCAGCATTATATACATTAAATACGGCTTTTATGAACAAATTGACTGTCTAGTCAATCTACAAGATTGATTTTATTACAATTTTTATTATTTATTTACATTCCTTTTTTATGTGAGGATGTCACATAAAGACGCATAATATGAATATATTGCAATGTAATGTCAACACCATGTCACAAACGCTAAGGTGTGTATTCCCGTGGCTCGCCTCTAGTCTTACCGCTCCGAGACAGCAATGTAATGTTATCATGTTCCATCGGGAGATGTAAGCGAGGTTGTTGATGATGCAGGTTCCATGGTATGGTAAATAACGACTGCGTCTCTTAAAGTGAAGTTGTATATTTACAGTGACTACATTGTGACTAACTTATTATCTAAACCTTACAAGACTATTTCTACAATAATAACTACGTAGATGTTGGAGGGATGATGCCGTGTCATATCTTTATCGGATCTGCACGCGTTTAGAAATGCGCTTACAAACTCTTTAACCAATACGTGAGGATAGTAAATTATGTGGCGACGCAGGCCGCCACAACTATGTTACAAGGGCTAAGTTGCAAATTACCGTGGCACTCACCCCTGGAATCGGAGCGCATTAGCTCCGAGAGAAAGGCGTATTCAACAAATTGTCGGCAAGGTAATATCAACACTATGTGATAAGCGTTAAGGCGCAATTTCGTCCACTCACCCCTGGAATCGGAGCGCACCAGCTCGGAGAGGCGCGCCATGAGTATGGCCATGCGCTTGGCGGCGGCGATGATCTCGTTGTCCTTGGACGACCACTCGCGGACGGCTTTGTGCAGGTTGTGGGCCGCCACCTGAAGTAGGAACAGTGTTATTTACAAGCCTTTGAATTTATTCAAATTGATAGTTAGAAAGATAATTTGGTTTTAAAAAGTTATATATGTATATACATGGATAAAAACAAAAACGTAAAGAAAATATCCCAAAACGGTGCCGACTCAGCAAAATGCTGGCGTTGATCTTCGAACCGGTTCGGTGATGATGCGATAAATAAACAAATACACAAAACGTAATAAAAACATAATAAAAAAATATAGTTAAGCTATAGTGCGTTTCATCAAATAGCTCCTATGCCGTCATGTTAGCATTCCTGTCTTATTCCGGCAGTGATGCCAACTTAGTAGATTTTTCACTAAAACTGGTGGTTTCTCAACAACTCGATTAATTTTTTTATTCATGTCATCAAGCGGTTGAGTGATTCAGTCTACTGAAAATGAAATTCTATTAATCCACTAGAAAAACCACTAGAAACTAAAAGCAATATTTCGCCACTATAAGGGGGGTCGAAACCACCAGTTTTAGTGGAAAATTCACTAAGTTGGCAACACTGAGGAACAAGAATAGAATAGAAAATAATTTATTAACATACACACGCTTACATCATTTAGACAAACAAGAAAGATAGAAAATAATAAATAATACAAATGGACAGAAAAAAGAACAGATGAGTAATAAAAAATAGTGTGAAGTTAAAGGGCCCAGTCTCAGCATAAGTTGCTGTGTCATTCATGGATGTTCAGAATGACACAGAAGCGCTGTTATTCTGACAGGGCCTAAATTATATGAGGCTAGTGACAAGACAAATCAAAACAAAATAAACATTAATTTAAAATAAAATAAAAGTGCAAACAAAAAATAAAATAAAATAAAAATACTATGAAGGCTTCAGTGAGCACGATTCTTTTGCCGGACCCACCAAAAACTCAATCATGACGTTTAAGGAAAACAAATAAAAATACAACACAACCAACAGGTCATGTTAAAAAAATTACATAAATTGTTACAAGGTCATGTGGTAAAACAATAGATGACGTGGCACGGGACGTGGCAATCCAGCAATTGGTCATGTGAATTGGCATCATGGACGTGGCATGGTGGCATGCGTGTATTCAACGCATGTCTGCTTTCACGCCGAGACCAACAGTCAAACCAGTGATTGCGAAAACTGAGATGTCCGTGAAACCGACTAATATTAGTGGCAGAGAATTTAAAGAGAAAACGGAAAAATGGTGCTCCTCAAGAGGGCGGCCCCGGTGACTGGACCCCTAAACCCGTCCCAAGCACGTCGTGAAAGCCCTGAACGTAAGTTTGTGTATTAGATGTTAGTAACAGAGGCAGTCTTTAAACTAGCTTTTGTAATTCGATTAGGTAGTTCTTAAGGTGTTTTTTAAAAATAACTTTGGTTTTCAGGTCACGCATCGGGGGCGGGAGGTCATTCCAGCACCGAGAGGCCGCATATCTAAATGATCCGCGAAAAGCCATGGTGCGATGCTTGGGAGTAGAGAAGATGTGAGTACAAGCTCTTTTTGGATATCTGCTATGTTCCTGTGCCCATACCAGCTTGTCATAGAGATACTGTGGCCTCCCTGCATTAACAATGTCAAACAACATTGTAGCAAGATGAAGTTTTCTACGCGCCTCCATCTTAAGTAGACTTGCAGCATTAAGAAAAGGAGTTACATGTGTACGGGGTGGTATATGGAAACAAAACCGGGCACAGGCATTTTGCACGCGTTGGATGAGTTTTATAGACCTGGATAGAAGACATGGTCCATACACAGTGTCACAATAATTCATTTTGGACAAGACCAGTGACTCACACAACCGAATCCTGAGCTCTTCGCAAAAGTAGGGTCGTATTTTATATAGTAATTTAAGACGATAAAAGCAGTTGCGGGCACATTCAGCAATATGAGTCTCAAAGTTCAGGTGCCCATCCAGGACCAGTCCCAGATTTCTGACTTTCTCTACTCGTTCAATGCTTTCCCCATTGAGAGTAACATTAAAGGTTGTACAGCTGCTAATAAAATTGTGAAGGTTGTATTTTGCTCCAAATAGAATGAGTTTAGACTTTCTGGGGTTCAGGGTCAGGCAATTCGACTGGCACCATGAGGCTATTCGGGATAGATCATCATTTATTTTCACCACAGCTGCGGCATGGTCGGAAGGTGGGAAAGATAGGTATAATTGCAGGTCATCTGCATATAAGTGACACTTACACTGAGTTGTTGTTTTTGTTATATCTGCACTATACAAAATGTAGAGGATAGGACCTAAAATAGACCCTTGAGGCACACCACGCGTTACAGGTAAAAGGGAAGATTGAACTCTAACCCCATCAGCCTTGGTCAACTCCACATACTGCTGCCTGTGCGACAGATAGCTACTGAACCACCGGACCGCTCCTGCATCAACTCCGTAAAATGACAACTTTGACAGCAGAAGAGTTGTATTAATAGTGTCGAAAGCTCTAGAAAAATCAAGCAAGACCATGGCGCTAATCATCCCATGGTCCTGACCCGTCAGAAGGTCGTCGACCACATCCGCCAAAGCAGTAGCAGTACCATAGCCCCTGCGAAAGCCAGATTGTGATTGAGGGAGTATGTTGTTATCTTCCAGGAATTTGGTGAGTTGTTGACATACCACTTTTTCCAGAATCTTAGAGACACAAGAGAGCAGACTGATAGGTCGTAGATCATGCACAGCGTCAGGCTGGTTGCCCTTTGGAAGCGGTTTCACAACTGCAATCTTCCAACCCTTTGGAAATGTGCATTCTACTATCGACCTGTTAATCAGGCTAGTGATAGTCGGCAGTGATTGAGGGAGAGTCAGTTGCAACATCTCCAAAGAGATGCCATCGTCACCCTGCGCGTTGGATTTGAAGCTCCTAATAATTTTTAGAACCTTATCCTCGCTGACTGGTTTCAATGAGAAAGTTGCAGTGCCATGTCTGTGGTGCTCTAGATATGTTAGTTGAGATATTGACACTCCGTCGTCGCCAGGTGTGTTAAGAAAGTGTGCGTTAATTTGGTCTGGATTTTCCAAAATAGTAGGAAGATCTATTGTAGGCTTTTTATTTGGAATTACGGATGTTTTTAAGTTTTGCCATAGTTTCTTTGAATTATTTAAGTTACTGTTTATATGACTATTAAAAAAACATTTTTACCAACAAGAGAGGAATGCGGACTTCTTGGCGGGAAAGTGAAGCGTCATGTCTACAGTTTTGTTTTCATTTCTATAATTTGTGTTTTGTAATGTATTAATATGATATAATTGTGGATCATTTACTGTTAAGTGTTCGTGAACGTGCACGAGTGTTGGCAAATAAAACAAAACAGTGCAACATCACTTTTCAAATTTTCTCAAGAAGTCCGTGCGAGATTTCAGTAAAGTCCCACATCTTTACTGGAACTCAAGGAGTTTGGGGGGAATATCATTTAGCATTAAACGTTCATATAATCATCACTCATTCTCATCAGTTTAAGCATAATCAATGAACTCTAATATATTACGACTGAAGGACATGGTCAAGAAATAATTATATAAAAAATAGAGGAATGCCAACATGACGGCATAGGAACTATTTGATGAAACGCACTATATACGCTGGCAAATTGGTACGTAACAGTGTCATGGCCTGCGGGCGACGGGGGAGGGGTGACATCACCACACACAAGTGACGATATAGACTGTCACGTACGAATTTGCCAGCCTATAACTATTAGGCTACTTACCAAAATAGGTTGGCTGGGATGCGGCTGCCGGCTGAAGATGTCCTCGCCCTCGTCATCCGTATCGGGGGGCGGCGGGCGCGGGGGTGCGGCGGCGGCGGGGGCGGGGGCGGGGGCGGGGGCGGCGGGCGGGGGCGGCCGCGGGGGCGCCGCCACACCAGACACCTGCATCCTGGGGGCGGGACATCTCATACGTTACACTTTAGGTTTCTAGTTTTGAATGGATGAGTCCGGTATATACTCCGTGCTTCGGAAGAAGAGGATATCGTTATATAACATTATAATTAATATTATATTATAACGTTATAAAGATATAACAATAACGCATAATACTACTATATAACATTTTCTGCTATTTTCCCAATAAAAAAAGTTTACTGAAATAAATGCACTAAAAGGTAAAAATTAATTGCGTAGTTTAGTTTGTTCAATTTACTTGCAATATTAACCTTTATTTTACTCAATCTTATAATCTTAAAAAATATTTTTTGAGTCGGTGCCAGCCAAGGTAAACATAAACATTAAAAGACATACTATATTATTATTATATTAGCCCATATTGTCCCATTGCTGGGCAAAGGCCTCCCCCCCCCCCTTCCAGTATTCGCGGTCTTTTACGTGTGTTGGCCAATCCTTCGCGTATATAAGCATCAAGCTCATCTCTCAACCTCCGTCTGGGTCGGCCTTGCTGCCGTTTAACCCCATTGTCGTTTTTATTTGTAAATATGTTTAATTAGCCTCTAACAGTTGTCGTGTTCATTAGTGAATATGGTATTGCTACATTTTCGTATGAAGCTGGCACCGACTCCAAAAATATTTTTTAAGATTATAAGATTGAGTAAAATAAAGGTTAATATTGCAAGTAAATTGAACAAACTAAACTAGCAAGTAAATTGAACAAACTAAACTACGCAATTATTTTTTACGTTTTAGTGCATTTATTTCAGTAAACTTTTTTGGAGTCGGTTTTTCTTTTTGTTAAAATTTTTGTTTATTTCTCGCTTTTTAGTGAATCGTTCCGATCTATTTATCGAAAGCGAATATTGGTAACCTACAGTACGCGCTACTTGTATGAGACAGCGCCGTTTAAATGCGACAAGCGAAGAAAACGAGACACTCCTATCACAAAGTAGGAAATCAACATCCAAAACAGATGGCAAGTTACCCGGATTTACTCGTGAACGCTGTATAAACCCCCTACGATTATGACTTGCGAGTTACTAGGGTTCACCGTTAGGCAAACTAGAGGGACGTTTTTGACTTGCTCCAGTCGTAGATCGTAGCCAAGTCACCATTGATCTGCTCAATCGCTTCTGAGACGTTCTCAGCCCCGAGGCCTGAGAGTAAATTTGTAAGTCATCGGCATAAAGATGTTAAGAAGAATTTAGACGAGAAGTGACAGAATTAATAGTGTGAATAGTGTATTTTTAAATCCTAATAGAAATGTTTCGGAAGGAGTGATAAAAAGTGGCTTCTATCACTTTTGTTCTTCAGCTAGCTATGTGCAAAATCAGGTCGATGCGCAAGTGAGAGACGGACCAACAAACAAACACGCTTTCGCATTTACAATATTAGTTAGGAAGGATTTATTGCCGGAGTGGATCTCATTTGACCTATGGCCGAAAATACCAAAATCGCTATAGATATGCCTACAATATTTGAGGAGTTCCCTCAATTTTCAAGGATTCCACAATCAGAACTAAGTTCCGGTACCTGCCTTCTTTTGCTTCGTCATAGTCGCTTAACTATCTTAATCGAGATATCTTATCGCCACCTGTGAAATCTTATCGCCACCCGTGAAATACTTATCATGGAGGAGTTCCAATGACATTCTGTGGTCTTCTTCATCAGTTCTACTTCATCAAATGATAATTTCTGAACGCAAATGCTTGATTTATTGCTGAAAATACTAAAATCGCTATAGGTATGCATACAATATTTCAGGAGTTCCCTCAATTCCTAAGGATTCCATCATCAGAACTGGATTTTGATAAAAATGGGACCAATCCGGAAGTATATCCTTTCAAATAAAAATAGAATTTTCTAAATCGGTGTATAAATGACTGAGTGCTGAGGTAACAAACATAAAAAAAAAAAACACAGCCGAATTGAGAACCTCCTCCTTTTTTGAAGTCGGTTAAAAATAATTTTATCGGTAAACCAACGCCATCTACTATCGCCGGTGTGTTAACTTCACGGTAGATTAGACAGTTGCCTTCAGACGGTAGCGACTTCTATTGCCTACGAGATGTACCCACTATTCACCACATTAAAAGCTGTTTCTAGTCAAGAATACTTAATTTTGGGACTGTTTTACTGACCTATTCGTTATGTTGTATGTCTTTGGTTTGACGTATAAACTACTACTATGGATTCTAGACGTGAGACATAAGGTTTAATACCCTACACCTAGTTATTTTTACTGCTATTTATTACTAATAATAATAATCATACATACATATCTTATCAGCCGAGTGAGTATTACGTTCGGTGTAAGCAAACGTGCAAATCGCTTTGTTTTTGTTGATAATACTAACGTTATTCTTCGAAATTGCCGCGTGTTGGACAAATATGGTTAAATTGTGAAATAATGAATACAATAATATAATGAACTTTTAAGTATAAGTACTTACCTTAATTTAAATACTAAGCGTAACCAACAAATCGAATCGTAATAAGTAGAATAGCACATCACAAAAAGAATCGTAATCGATCAGCGATTATTAGGTAAACATATAATTTTAGTTGTTACATTATAGCAGTAAAAATATCATAATATTATAATATAGCATAAGGTTATGCTATATTATACGAATATAGCAGATCCGCACATCTCTATTCGGAAGGCACGTTAAGACGTTAGTTCCGGTTAAAACCCACCAACCCGCATTGGGCCAGCGTGGTGGGTTATGGCCCAATATCCCCACGTGCTATTGTCCACGTGCGAGGCCTGTGCCCAGCAGTGGGACGTTTATAGGCTGATGATGATGAGTCCAGTATTTTCTTTTGTTTTCTATTTCGTTTTCTATTCCTATAAAACAGGTACACTGCAAGGAGCTTTTTCGTCAATATCACTCGACAAAATAACGATGTGTACTGCAAAGCATGAATGATGAAATTTTCCATATTATAAGAACGGTACCGTACGAACCTCTAGTTGCCAACGAGTATCCTTTTAGTACGCGATTGTAGTATCGTCTATTGGGAGTATTTAAATGAAAGAAGATCCCAATCCTTTGGGGATAATAAGTGGTGAATATACACCGAGATTTTTCATTGGTTTTGGAGCCGAAACCCTGTTCATGTTTATCATCAGTAGAAGCTATTTAGCATGTAAAACTAAAAATATAAGCTTAGAAAAAATAATTAAAAAAATATCAATACAAAATGTAAGAACCGTTAGTACCGGACGATTTTATTAAAGTCAATGACCAAGGCGCTTCAAACGCTCCGTCTGCCCCCCGCCCGCCGCCGGCGCAGGTGGCCGGCCGGGAAAGTTCATAGGGGTCACGGTGTACGACTAGATAAGGAGAACGTTACTACATGTTTTCGACAAAAAGTCACTTTTACAACTTTTTTTTCTTTGCTTGTAAAGCGATTATTATTTCATAAATAGGTACAACAATAGTTTTGTATTATAACGTTTTCGGCTCCAAAACCAATGAAAAATGACGGTGTATGTGTGCATTGTACCTGGCCAGCGCCTCGGGCAGCGCGGGCGGCGGCGGCGGCGGCGCGTAGTGCCGGCCCAGCGCCGCCTCCACCTCACCCGCTGCGTTGATTATCTGTACAATGGTAAATACAGGTTATTATGTTTTTTTATATTTAAAGGAAAAAGCTGCATAAGAATCATTATCAACGTTTAAACAAAGAGGGTGGTTCAGACAAACCATGGACCAAAAGGTCACCGATCATGGTTGCCTGAAGCTGCTGTGTTACGCAGCGTTTATGTCTTACTGGCTAATTAACCTAAGTTCTTGCCGACTGAGCCGGTGTTCAGCTCGCCTCGCGACTCAGGGATAAAGAAAGGGGGAAACCGAGGATCGCCGCGCAGAGGCTCGTCCAAAACGTTCTTCTATTCGACCTAGCAAGCAATGCTTTTCGCGAGGCAATAACGCCTACCAAAACGCGAAGGAATTTTTGGTATTTAGGCTGCCGTTCAGCGCTAGCGTCCGATTATATACGAGTACACAAGAGCCTCCGATGGCCTCTTACTAAGGATTATCAAGATTAATCTTTTTTATATATTTTAGCGTTTTATTGACGCTTAAATATTATACTTAAGTAAAATTTTAAACACTGAAAAAAGACGACTACATCAGGCAGGAATCGAACCACGCACCTTCCGCATTCCGGGCGGCTGCCTTAACCATTTGGCTACCGAGGTCTAGTTTTCACCCGTCGAAATTTGTCAGTGCTTGATTATCAGGATTTTATTCGATTTCACTATTACGTCACAAAAAGCTCACGCATCGGCAGACATCTGTACCAGTACTCAGATGACATAGACGGTGCCAGTGTTTTTTTTCTATATAATTTCTTTTATCCTTTGCTGAGGCAAAGGGACCATAAGCATACTGCCGGTTTTCAACAGAGGGGGTTAAAGTCACTCGCGTACATAGGTTCATTCTTGAGACCTTACACGTGACCCCTGGGTGGTGCTAAACGAGTGACACTGTCTCTAGTAATACCAATCGAGCATGGAATATCTGCGTGAAACAATGGCGCTCGTTGCGGTTGTGTTTCGTCCGGCGAGTGAAAGTACTGGAGGCCCATCTCTGTCCCCTCTCTCTCTCACAATTCCTACTCCTTCCTCAAAGATCCCACTCCTTCCCCAAGGCCGGCAACGCAGCTGAGACTGCTTTGGTTTGGCGGGTGAATGAGAATGAGGCAGCAAGACTGTGAATATGGTAACAATCGAGCGTACCCGCCTGATAGCTCAGCTGTTAGCGGTAAATGCTCTTGCTGAGTCTCTTGCCGGTTCTTCGCAGTATAAAGCTCTCCCAGAGTTAGGACTTACGAACCGATGGCATAGCGACATTTATAAATGCTCTCAAGTATTGTAGCCTAAATTGAATAAATGATTTTGAAATTTGGTAGTACGAGTAATGGTGTATAACCGGCCTCTGCCTTGTAGGCCAGCGCCACCGCGCGGCCGCTGCGGGGGTGCGGTTACCTCCTTGTTGGCGATGCGCCACGGCGCGGCCTCTGCCTTGTGGCCCAGCGCCACGGCCTTGGCGCGGCCGCTGCGGGGGTGCGGTTACCTCCTTGTTGGCGATGCGCCACGGCGCGGCCTCTGCCTTGTGGCCCAGCGCCACGGCCTTGGCGCGGCCGCTGCGGGGGTGCGGTTACCTCCTTGTTGGCGATGCGCCACGGCGCGGCCTCTGCCTTGTGGCCCAGCGCCACGGCCTTGGCGCGGCCGCTGCGGGGGTGCGGTTACCTCCTTGTTGGCGATGCGCCACGGCGCGGCCTCTGCCTTGTGGCCCAGCGCCACGGCCTTGGCGCGGCCGCTGCGGGGGTGCGGTTACCTCCTTGTTGGCGATGCGCCACGGCGCGGCCTCTGCCTTGTGGCCCAGCGCCACGGCCTTGGCGCGGCCGCTGCGGGGGTGCGGTTACCTCCTTGTTGGCGATGCGCCACGGCGCGGCCTCTGCCTTGTGGCCCAGCGCCACGGCCTTGGCGCGGCCGCTGCGGGGGTGCGGTTACCTCCTTGTTGGCGATGCGCCACGGCGCGGCCTCTGCCTTGTGGCCCAGCGCCACGGCCTTGGCGCGGCCGCTGCGGGGGTGCGGTTACCTCCTTGTTGGCGATGCGCCACGGCGCGGCCTCTGCCTTGTGGCCCAGCGCCACGGCCTTGGCGCGGTGCACGGCGGGGGGAATGGCCGCCTGCAGCCGCTGGTGCGCGGCGGTGAGGGCGCGCGCGAATTCCATGTCTTCGGTGTTGTCGCGTTCGGCGCCGCCTACTAGGAGGACGCGGTTGGCTAGCCTAAAGGTGAATGATGGCGTTAAGTTTTGTTCAAAAGAGGTTTGAAAGACACTGTTGCTATAGAAACATAGACGCTGTTGCTATAAACACGTAGAAACTGTTGCTATAAAAACATAAGGCAAAAAGCGTTGAAAATTTTCGAAACGATTACCGTGATTTTTGATAAAAAAGGTGCTTTAAACAATAACCAACTTCTTAACTTCAGGTATTTAAAAATGGATTCGAATACCCGATCTCAAGTTACTACACACTAAGACACTGCTTGCTGTGTATTTTGTAATATAGTATCTAGCATGGCATGTACGTTTTTAAGGATAATGGTCCAGTCCTGATACATTGTACTTTTCTTTTTGTTATTCTTGTTATAGGTATTATGACTGTACTCATATAAGTCTCAATTGCAGTGTCCTTGCAGTTTGTTCTAAATTTTATTGTAACTTTGAACAATAATAGCAATAAACGTATTTGAATTTGACTGTAAACTTTTTGTAAGCATACCCACTCGAGCGCGCATGGTCCCATATGGAACCAGTACAATTTGCCACCGTCAAGCGACAATTTTTATTATCCTAGTGACAGTGACAGTTCAGTAAAAAAAAACCGTATTTCTAAATATATTTTTTTCAAATATTTAGAGGCCTAGTCGAAGTTGGCTTTTTTTTAAGGCATTCGGAACGAATTCCTTGCCCTATGGCAACAATAAAAAGTGTCAGAAAAACAGAGACAAAAAATATTGAAATATGTCAATAATTCTAAGTGAAATTAGAGGTTAGGTGCATGTTATTGTGAAATTGTCTGTGATAAAAAGTGTGTTAGAGGTATAAAAAGACCTATTGTTTTGTTGGTTGGTGTGTTATTTAGTTAGGAGTGTTTCATGTGAATGTTTTAACGTAATTTAAGTGTGAGGTAAGTTAATTTTCGCACTTAGCTGCGGCGTACGGACGCTGGCCGGTGCGGACTATGGCGCCAAATTTCAACGTCAATGTTTTTACACAAATATGTTTACAGCTATTGTTTAAAGTGTATTATTTAGTTTATTTTTATAAATAAGTATTTAATACCCTTTTCGTTAATACTAATAGACGCGTTTTACCTGAAATAAAACGCATATTAAATACTTACCTCATTAGAAGCTTATAATATTGAGATAGGCATATCCGTTTCCCGTCGTATTTTCCTTCTCTTTTTTCCGGTATATCGCTGTCTCTCTCGCTCATCCCACTCAGTGGCGTCACCAGGTGGCGCGGTGGGGGAACCAGGAGATTTCACACCCGTGCCCATTTGTTCATCATTGCGTCGAAATATGCAATAAGCACCAGGCGGAAATAAAAACTAAGCTTCTAATGAGGTAAGTATTTAATATGCGTTTTATTTCAGGTAAAACGCGTCTATTAAACACTTGACCGTCATTAGAAGCTTATAATATTGAGACCTGTTTGTTATCGCCTGGTGAAAACGCCAATGTGAGAAATAAATTAAACTATAAGTGCGAGAGAGTTAATCATATGATTATGGTTTAAACAAAAAGTTATAAATTAAGTACTAATTATTTACAATTTAAGTCATGTAGGAAAATAATTGGCCAGTCATTGATGAAAAATCAAATAATTTAGCTTGTAAACCACGTAAACGAACATTATTATAGGGAAATAAATATTGTTTACTATTTGATTTCAATCACTTTACAGGGTAAAAATAAAAAATGAAAAACTTAGTGACGCCTGAATCAATATTTCACGACAATAAACTTTGTGAAAAGTATTAAGTAACTAATCTCCAATTATCAATAGTTAGTATATCCTCAATGGGTAAATCTAATCAATCTAGTTTGTAGATGCTACAGCGGAGCAAAACACAACCAGGTGTGGCTGTAATATACATCTAGCTACCACAGTGCATGAAACAGGTGACAGGTGAACCACTCGAAGTTTTAAATAAATTAGTTTAGCCATTTTGTACAATATTTATTGATCCTTTTAACCAGTAGCAATTTCTAGCTTGTTTGTCTGTAGTCCCTACAGACAGTTTTTGACCCAAACTGTCGCCATAATATTACTGCATTGTCCTGAACAAAATAATGTTTGGTGTCCACAGCAAGGTAACAAAGGAGCAATGCGACAATAATATTGCAGTGTTACGAACTGTTTGAAATCTAGTTGATTCTAGGTTTGAAATACATTACAAAGGTCTACAGACTAATATTACTAAAACCTGGAAAAAGGAGGTTTCGTTGTTTTTAAATGTTTAATTGAGATTGATTTTAAAACATGTTTAACTATTACCTCGTCACTAAGATTTCCATACAATTGTGCGCTGCAAAAAGTAGAAACGACAATTTATGGTAGTGTATAGTATTGTAAGAAAGATTTAAAATATTAAGTGTAAATCTGCCAAAAACTGGACTGACTAGACCCATTTGGTACGCGTTCCGCGTGTGGATGGCGCCGCTGCTGCTGCTAACGCCCTTCCTGTACTACTGGACCAAGCACAAGTGCTCATATGGTTTTATAATAACCGGACGCTTGAGTAGGGAAATTTGCTTGTGGTTCCATAACGATATATCATTTAAGCACACCAAATTTCAACGTCATGTCTTGAACCTTGGGGGTTGGCAGGCCTGTGGTTATGTCTACCAGGCGTCTACGTTTCGAATTCCATACCGTGAATGAGGCAGCAATGGGTACCACAATCAGATAAATTCCTGTTGAGGTGTGCTAGCACCCGGGGGATGAGGGAAGGTAGTGCGAATTTCCAAGGCAGAGGGAAGCGTTCTACTTCAGGCTGAAAGCATTGTGAAACATCGCTTCGTAATCATTGAGATAAATCTGCATAGTTTACCCACTACTCGAGAGTTCTTGGATACAAACAGGTGAATTACTGGCCAGGCCCACTTCGCGAATATCGTTTGTGTGAATTCTGGCAGTAGATGCCACTCTAGAGCTTGGCTATGTCGAGACAGTTCATCTGCATGGCTGTTCAATTTCCCTGGAATGTAATGAATTTTGACCACAATTTGGTTGGTGGTCATTTGTTGGTTGGCAATTTGGAGGATTAAAATAAAATTGTCGCAGGTTTCGTGTTCGATGCTTGTAATTCTAAGACTTAGAACAGCCCGCTTTTCTTTTTGATTGCAGTGCAGCTTTTGTTCGGATGCACTCCACCTTCCCGATAGGGCAGAATTGTTGAGTTGTGACCCCCCAATCCTGAAGCAACGGTTGTCAAAAAGAATGTTGGTGGAGGTATATGTATTGGTGTTTCTGATAATTTTTAGCTACCAATATATTTAACTACATCGTAAGGTAGAGTCTATTTTACCGCCCAATTTCTTCTCTTAGGTATCGTAAAAGGCGACTAACGGACCATAGATTGCACATACATCCAACAGTATAGAGCGGCGATAGGCTCATCACTTGTCACGTACATGTGCAGTTATCATTTGGTGAAACGTAGACTATGGCAGAGGACTGCTTTTGCGGTCCTCATTGTTTGGTATCTGACTAACCCTTCGGGGATAACAGTCGTGAGTATATGTAGGTATATATGGACGCTTGTGATTCCTCCATGTATCCTAGTATGTCCTTGCGGAAGACATTGATTTTGGTAAGCGCCCTGCGAGGGCGGTCAAACAGACTTTTTGAAGTTTATGTGGACACCAAAATAAGTAAGTGTTTCTATTACAATGTTGGCATGTCTGGACAGAACCATCTGGTCTTTATGTCTATAAGATAATAGTCTAAGAAAACATTGCCGTGCTCATCTCAAATGGAAGGCATATAATTTTTAGTAATTCGCCTTTGTAGAACAGACGAAGAAACCATTGTGGGATTTGGCTATAGTCAGATGGTAGTACCTAGGTCTGAGAAAAGTAATTTGTACATCTCGTCTCTTGGCCGTACACAGTCCGGAATTCATATAATAATTTAACGACTTCAGGTTAAAAATTTGGACGGAGTGACCTTTCTTGAGTGCTCTTTGGTACTAAGAACTGGGTTAAAACGAAGTTTGGAAAATAAAACTTACTGTTTCTAGAAACCTGTTCCTTCATCTGTGTCAGCATTGCAGACATTTTGTCCGATACAAGCGTGTAACAACTGTCGATTGTAACGTATGGAACCTTGAGCGATGGCTTCAGATAAAACGGTATTCGATACCTTTGTGTTATGATAGAAAACTTGGAGCACCTATTTAGTCCCAACGGTGTTGATAAAGTGCAAATTGACCGGCTCGAAATTTCGGAGCGTCATTGTCTACGTCTTTTGTTACCTCTGTTAGCAGAGAAGATGGACGTTTTTGTCCTGATTGATAAAGCTGCCAAGCCTATGATCCTGGGGATAGAAAGTAAGAACAGCCTCCGTTGTTTATATTGCAGCTACGATGTGGTTCGTGGCTGGCATAAGTATGTCCTTGCTGAGGACATTGTTTTTGTTAAGCGCCCTGCGAGGGCGGTTCATAGCCATGATGTGGTTCGTGGCTGGCATAAGCATGTCCTTACGGAGGACATTGATTTTGGTAAGCGCCCTGCGAGGGCGGTTCATAGCCACGATGTGGTTTGTGGCTGGCATAAGCATGTCCTTGCGGAATACATTGTTTTTGGTAAGCGCCCTGCGAGGGCGGTCCATAGCCACAATGTGGTTCGTGGCTGGCATAAGCATGTCCTTACGGAGGACATTGTTTTTGGTAAGCGCCTGCGAGAGCGGTTCATAGCCACAATGTGGTTTGTGGCTGGCATAAGCCTGTCCTTGCGGAGGACATTTATTATTTAATTTAATTAAAAACGGTTACATAACCATTTACAACAATTAAACGTATTATTTTATTTTTTTATTATTATTTTATTCAAATAAAATAAGGGACATTTAGCATAACATTAACATACATGCATCATCTCGCAAAAACCGCAAACACTCAAGTAATATTACCATTGATTTTGGTAAGCGCCCTGCGAGGGCGGTTTATAGCTACGATATGGTTCGTGCTGGCATAACCGCATAAGCATGCCCTTGCGGAGGACATTTATTTATTAAATTTTATAAAAACGGTTAAATACCAATTACAATAATTAAAAATATTATTCAAAATCAAATTAAATTAAATAAGGTACATTTAGCATTATATTAACATATATGCATCTTCTCGCAAAACCGCGAACACTCATGTAATAACCATTGATTTTGGTAAGCGCCCTGCGAGGGCGGGCAGATTATTGCCACGATATGGTTCGTGGCTGCCATAAGTATGTCCTTGCGAAGGACATTGATTTTGGTAAGCGCCCTGCGAGGGCGGGCATATATAGCCACGATATGGTTCGTGGCTGCCATAAGTATGTCCTTGCGGAGGACATTAATTTTGGTAAGCGCCCTGCGAGGGCGGTTCACAGCATGCTGTGTGTGTGTCTGTCCCATGAACCAGAAGAACAACGCGATAGTACACTATAAGAAGTTTGCCCTTGCGAAAGGTAACAGTTTGTTGTTAGTTCAGGTTTTACTTGCGAGGCATTCCCAGTACTAGTATTTAATAACTGGCCAAAAAGTTTTTTACCAGGACAATTTTTTTTTTTTTTAATGCAACTGTAATCTGTTCAGAATTAAACAAATGTGTGTTTGAAGGTAGAATCTTATTCAAAGTAGCAAGCATTAGAGGGTCTTTTACATTTTTATGAGTACCTATCCTCTTTTCGTATATTTATAGTTTCAGTCTACAACCTAATCACCACTGAAAATAAGACCTTTATGAGAGGCATCAGATGTTTGCGACCAACTAGTAAACTGCGCAGACAATTATTAAAAATATCTTTTTAGTTTTAAAATACCAAAACTTATTGGTTGTGCACCAATTTATCAATATTGGTGCTTAAGGCCTAGCTGGCTCTTTTAGTTTACTTTTAAAATCAAAAATCAAACTACACGGAATATTTAAATTGTTAACTGTTTTAGTCAGTATTGGTAACACTTGCGAGGTGCAACAATCGTTGTAAGATTTCCTCTAACGCCCGATAAAGCAGACACATTGTCGTTATCGTCATGAAAGGCGGGTAGGTACGATGACCATGCTTCTTTGAACGATGACGACTAACTCGAACTCAACCTTCGCCGATGCGGTCGGGATTGTTAGAAGGACTAGCTTTAGCCGCTTAGCTACAATTCATTTTTCTCATTATCTAATGTAAGCACTAATTTTTGGTTTCTTATCTAAAATAAAAAGAAAAAGTGCCTGGAGGGTAGATACCACGTATTAAACACAAAAAACACTTTTAAAAATACTATCTTTACTCGAATGCTTTCTTATCTTAAAAGAAAAGGTGTATCTACATCTCTGGCGGGTAAAATAAAAAGTTTGATATACCAGATAAGTTTAAATTATAAATTCAGCGAACGGTAACACCGTTAAGTTAAGAAACTATTCTAAGTACTCACGTGTATTGTAGAAACTCACGAGAACTGTGTTGCAGTTTAAATAAAAATAATTCTATTTCTTTGTCACTTGATCACTATGTAGTGCACAAGTTACGCCGACGGGAAATTTCACGCCAATGATGAACAAATGGGCACGGGTGTGAAATCTCCTGGTTCCCCCACCGCGCCACCTGGTGACGCCACTGAGTGGGATGAGCGAGAGAGACAGCGATATACCGGAAAAAAGAGAAGGAAAATACGACGGGAAACGGATATGCCTATCTCAATATTATAAGCTTCTAATGACGGTCAAGTGTTTAATATTTTAGTTTTATGTGTTGTATTTATCGAGAAATTTAATATTTAGACTGAGCGTCCTTCTATACTAAAGTAAAAAACTTTGTAGGCTTGAAAATCTATATTTTTTACCTCAATAATTTGTTTTGTTAGATAAGTGTCTTAAGCATATGTTTACTATGCTTATAAAAGTATTTGATATATAGGTCATTGGCAAAATTTTAAAATACATGTATTCTAATGAATCAAAGCACCAATATATGCGCTAAGCGAGCTTTCGAACCTATTATTTATTTAATTGAAACGTAAACCCAAACAACTTTATCATAAGTTTCGAGTTCCATTCATTAGCATCTATAAAAACCACACTTAATGAGTCTGCGACCCGACTGTAAGTCATAAATTACTTTAAGGTGCTCTTTTCCCGTTTTTAACAATTCCGATTGATTGTACTGCCACCAATCAATCGGCGCACTCTAGTGGATACATGAATAAATAAATGCAACGTTACCTGGCAATGGCGGAGGTGTTGTCGACCATCTTCTGCGAGTCCCCGTTGCGGATGGCGTCCTCGCACAGGTACGTGTGTTTCTGCATCAGCTCGCCTGCCAACAAAAACATTATAAGATAAGATAAGATTAAAGATAAAACATTCTTTATTGCACACACTCCAGATCAACTTATCCAAAATTGTACAATGGCTCCAATCGATATTGCTCCTTATACCATAGTGATATTGAATAAATTTGACATTTTGTGGTAGGTCGAAGTGCTGGCGTTTTTACACCATAGTAACATCAAAAGGACGCCGGCTTCGGCCTTGGTCATAGTAACATACAATTGGCGGCCTTTAATTTGTTCCTTTCTTTCACTTTCGCTACGGTACGTACGTCGGTACGTACCGACGTACGTACCGAACGGCCGGATCGGAGCGCAAGCGAATATCGCCGAATAGTGGTCGACCGGGAAGTTACTCGACTTGATGTGTGAATGTGTACGTATTGCGTGTGTGTTGTGTACTCACCGGCGGTGCGCACAAAGTCCAGCGGGTCCACGGCCTGGTCGCAGAGGTCGCGGACGCGCAGCACGGCCTCGGCGTACTGGCCCTTCAGGTTGTTGAAATGCTCGTCCGACACCTATACCATTAGACAGATCATTCAATTCAAATCATCATTAAATATTATAAAGTACAGTAGCCGGTTTTTTCTGTCTGTGGCACCGCACTATTCTCCTAAACCACGCAACAGATTTTTATGCGGTTTTCACTAAAAGATAGAGCGTTAACTGAAGATGGTTTGTGGACATATTTTTTAAATGGCAGAACTATACGGTTTTTCTAAGTTAGCGAGGACGAAGGCGCGGGCGGGCCGCTAGTAACTTTATAATTGTACAAGTTACCGTGTCGCATAGCGGTGAAAGAATACTACCACCCCCTCTCTACCCTTGGGTGTCGTAAAAGGCGAATAACAGACTAAACACTGCACATACATCTAACAGCATAGAGCGTCGATGGGCTCACCACCTGTCACACTGAGCACGTGTGCAGTCGCTATTTGGTTAAAAGTGGAATATGGTAGAGGATTGCTTTTGCTATCCTCATTGACTAGTCTCTGACTAACCCTTAACAATAATAGTCATGATTATATGAATGAATGAATAAATAAAAAATAATAAAAATTTCATTTCAAATAAATTTCATTTCATTTCAATAACTCAATTTTTCTCATTAAAAATCTCGTAGTGACATAGTAGTACTTATTACTGGTGTTTAACCTTTTAACTGTGACCGCGCGCTGATCAGTGCTCAATTAATAGAATTTATAATGTGCCTATTGGCGCCGCGTACCAATATGTTAAACTTCATTGTCTTTATTTACCTTACTGTCGGGGTAGAGCAGGCGGATCTTTCCGGCGGCTATCAGTTGGGGAGACAGCTTCTCCACCTGCCATCAAAAATTAATACATATTACTGTACAGTAAATTAAGTTACATAATAATTTCGTCATAATAAATAGGTGGAGCGACGATGTTCGCAAGATGGCTGGCAAGAGTTGGATGAGAATAGCCCGGATCGTGCTCAGTGGCGTGTTCTTGGAGAGGCCTATGTCCAGCAGTGGACGAGTATAGGCTGATGAAGATGATGGATGAATAATTTCGTATCACAGAGACACAGACAACAGAATTAATTGCTGCAACTGGTGAAAAAGAGAAATATCGTAAAATTTTAAACTATTTTCAGTGCAAGCAGTTACTGCAATTCAAAAATTAGATAAATGATGGTGGGCCAGCTGCTTTTCTAGTGGCTCGCTGTGGTCCTCAGTAACAAACATGATTGTTCCTTGAGACTATAAACTATCGCGTTGCATTGTGTTAAAACTGTTTTAACGTGACCTACGGGCGACGTACATATGTACTTACTTACAAAGTTAATCGTGTTAGGTCCCGTTAAAACAGTTTTAATGATTGTTCCTTTTTTAAGCTCATCGACCAACATGCTAATGTGATGGCAATGGTGATGGTTGCTGTGGTGGATGCCTTGGTGGTTGCTGCGGTGGCTACTGTAATGGCTTAAATGGACCACCATTTTGGAGGTTTAAAGTTACTCGCGTCCGTAGGTTTACCCTTGAGACCCTACACGTGACCCCTGGGCGGTGCTAAATGAGTGACACTGACTGACTGAATGGTAGAGCCACACGCATTGGGCCGGCTCGCCCGGGGTAATACCACCCCATCACAAATATACGGCGTGAAACAATGGCACTCTGTGCTGTTGTGTTTCGTCGGCCAGTGAGGGTTCCGGAGGCCCCCCCCCTCACAATTCCTTCCAAAAAGGCCAGTAACGCGTCTGCGTTCCTCTGGGTTTGCGGGTGTTGATGATGGATGATTACTCTCAATCAAGTGACCCGCCTACACGTTTGCCTCCTTTTTTCATGAAAAAAAATGAGGAGCCGTCCTGTGGTGGGTGGTGCGGGCACCTGGTGCGCGTAGTGCGCCAGCTGGTCGGCGAGGCGCTTGCTGTGGTCGCCGGCGGCCACCATGTGCGCGGCGGCGGCGGCGCGCTGGCTGAACGCTTGCAGCAAGGCGGCCTTGTCGTGAAAGTTGGGCTCGCGATTCGGGGTGCCTGTGAGAAACAAAAATACATTTATAAGAGTCGTGATCATTTAAGTATAACTTTGTCATGGTAGATGCAACTATAGGCTGGCTAATCGTTACGCGCCAGCCCCATGGTGTTAGGCGCCGACTGAGGGGTGCCATCTGGACACAACTGCGGTTCCTACTAGAGTCAGTTTCGTCAAATACTTCCTATGCCGTCATGTTGGCATTCCTGTCTTGTTCCTGCCAGAAGACTCGTTGAATTTTTTTCTAATAGTTTGTGATATTTTGTAAGCCAGCGGAATTACGTCACTGTGAAGTCTACCCTCACAGTGGATTTTCCACTGAACCCCCTTTTAGTGGCGAAATATTGCTAGTAGTAAATATTGGCTAGTAGATTTATAGACTCGGTAAATTTTTTTTCGTGTCATCGAGTAGTTTAGTGATTCAGCCTACTGAAAATGAAAATCTATAAGGAACCACTAGCCACTAAAAAGCAATATTTCGCCATTAAAAGGCAACACTGGCAGGAACAAGACAGGAATACCAACGTGGCGGCATAGGAACTATTTAAAGAAACGCACAACACTAGCCCCGCCGCCCGCGCCATTCTTCCCCGCTCCCGCAGCCGCATCGCCCCCCGTCCCACTACCATAGGACTGTCACGTATGAATTTGCCAGACTAGAGAATATATTTGTTAACATCTAATACTAAAAACAACAAAGAACAAGTCAGCCCTTGAGTCCGAGTTGAGCCCTTCAGCCCGTGACCACGGCCGGTGAAACTCGGTTGAAACGTCGGGTATAAAAGGTATGCGTAGGATGCTTTTACTAAGTAGTTTCGAGCTAACTAAATCCTGTTTAAATATGTGTGAACAAAGAACAAGGCAATAATTTCGTTACTTACATAATAAAAAACATAGATTTACATTTTAACCGCCTCCCTCCATTTGTTCCACTGATCGCGGTCCTGAGCTAATTGTGTCCAAAACACATAAATTATTACAAAAGTGCTAGGTGCGCATAAGTACCCTCCGGCGCGTGCACGGCGTCGCTGAAGTGCCTGAGGGGCGCGGCCACGTCGATGAAGTCCTCCACCACGCGGTTCACCACGGCGCGCTCCAGCCCGCGCCGCAGCGCGTGCAGCTTGTCCGTCAGCTCCCTGGGGACGGACGCAACATTTAGGAACAAGAACAACAGTGCTACTTGTCCGACAACTCTGTGCTTTTAACCGCCCCAGTGTTAGATGTCAGATTACACAGAAGACGAAACAGCTAACAGAGTTTTGAGTGGTAGAGCCACGCTGCGTTGCAGCACGCATTGGGCCGGCTCGCCCGGCGTAATACCACCCTCACACGAATATCCGGCGTGAAATAATGGCACTTGGTGCTGTTGTGTTTCGTCCGGCCAGTCAGAGTTCCGGAGGCCCCTCCCCCCCCTCCCTCACAATTCCTATTTCTTCCTTAACCTTATTCCTTTCTTAAAAGTCGGCAACGCATCTGCGACTCCTCTGGTTTTGCTTTGGTCCATGGGCGACGGTGATGGCTTTCCATCAGGTGACCCGCCTGCTCGTTTGCCTCCTTCTAATATAAAAAAAAGCTTGGATCTGAAATGCTCCAAGTACTCCAACAGCTATTTCTAATTGTCTATAATTAATTTATATATTGGAGTTTTGTATTGCATCATTTATTATTTTTTAAATTCATATTTTGTATTTTATGACCTGTAGGTCTAGCATGCGTAACATGAGATATGTCGCGGAAGAGAGACGACAAATAATTTTAAGTTGTCATGTTAAGGTTTGTAGGCAAAAATACTACAGTTTATGCAAAAACTACTATTAAGTCTATTTTTGACATATTATGTAAAATTCTAAGCGCATCCATGTGTCTCTAGTGTCGATAGACATTAGAGATAAATGAATAAAACACGAGAAAACGGGTCGAGAAGAGTTCTCGTGTTACGCATGCTAGGCCAGCTGGTAACGACATATATATTTGTTTTGTAAATGTCGTTGCTTCTTCTTTGCCACAGTTAAAAAATGACGTCCTGAATGGGTGGTAGGTTAAATAAGATTTGGACGATTCAAAGTTCAAAACTTATTAATTGAGTAAGTATATTAATTAAATATATTTTGAGTTTGAGTTTAAGCCACCCGGTCTTAGACACAGAAATCCCGCGTTCGATTCCAAGCGGAGGGTACATCTTTGTGTACTTAGCTTGGTTGGTGGCAGGGCTTGTTAAGTCACTGGCTAGTAATAAGTTCATTCCTAAACTTAATTCGTCACAATAACCATTTATTATTCACAATAACCATATGACGTAATATACTTAAAACAACTACTAGAAGCGCTGTAGCTCAACTGTCAAATTTCGGCAACTAGTGCTGGGGTACGGTGACATTAGGGATGTGCTAACCGATTGATCTAATATTCGTCTAACACTAGCTATCATCATCTTATCTAAGTCTGGCACCTTAACAACAATGTTATGTTGCGATAGTTTAGAGATAAGATAGTTTCTCAGTGGTTTAGGATTCCAGGTGAAGCGCGCTTCCACCTTTGGCCCGGAGAAACCCACACAATATAAGAACAGAAGAATATCATCACATGTGCAGTTTGTTATTCGGTGTGCCGTGGAGTGTGGCAACGCACTGCTTTAGCGGTCCTCATTGCCGAGTCTCCGCCAAACCCTTCGGGGGTAATAGTCGTGATTGTATGCTATAGCCGGTTAACTATTTTTTGCATAAATTTTTATGTCATAATTTAACATGGCATACTTTTACTTATCCTAATAATAGTTACGCACAATTTTTATTAGGCATGCATAACTACTATAAGCATAATAATTGTTAAACATACTATTCTAAAGCCTAAATTTGATTACGCATAATGATATTTAGGTATAATATGTATTTATGTAGTTGTTATTTATGAGGAGCTCGATGGCGCAGCGGCTAGCGCGTTCGGCTTGCGATCTTGCTTGCTAAGCCACTTTCGCAATGCCGGGTCGCTGGATGGGTGACCAAATTTAAAAATATCTCGAGCTCCTCCGTGCTTCGGAAGGCACGTTAAACCGTTGGTCCCGGTTGATGACAGTCGTTAAAACCCACCAACCCGCATTGGGCCAGCGTGGTGGGTTATGGCCCAATATCCCCACGTGCTATTGTCCACGTGGGAGGCCTGTGCCCAGCAGTGGGACGTTTATAGGCTGATGATGATGATGATGATGAATGATATTTAAGCATAATTTTGATAGGCATAATTATTATATAGGAAAAATTTATGTTTTGGAAACTTTGTTGCTGCTATTAATAAAATACTTTTCGTATATAAAATAAACATGTTGGCGGCTTAGGGGTACCCCAAGGGCCACCCTCGCCGCACCCTAACCTACTATTACACTACAGTATCTAAATATTTGATATAAGTAATTCCTACTTTTGGTTTTTCAGATTCGAATAGCTAAGTATCAATTAAATTAAAAATATTGCAAAGACAAATCCTGATAAAAAAACAATCCAAACTTAAGCGGATTTTGAAACTATAACCTCACTGTCTGTCTTGTCTAATCTGCCAGACTTTTTTTATGCCTAATAACTATTAGACGAATAAACAATATGCCTGAAATAGTATGCCAAAAAACAATGATGTCAAAATATTATTATGACCAAAAATATATGCCTAACTCGATATGCCAAATAAAATTAGGACAAAAAAAAATATGCGGGAAAAAAAGGGATCCCGCTATAGCCACCTGCCCTACCTGGTGATGGCCCGAGCCTCATCGGAGTCCCCTCGTCCACTGACGCAGAGCTCCGCGAGCTGGTCCGACAGCCGCTGCACCTCTGAACACAGCTGCAAAACCTCCGCCTTCTCGCGCCCTTGGAGACCGTCGGCTATCTATGTGACAAATTTAATATCGTAAGTCAAATGATTTATTCAATATAAACATTTCCAGGTACTCAATGACGTCAAAAACTATAAAATAAATTAACTAACATGTAGTTCAATCTTAACAACCCATCTAACTAACTAATTTACCCACCTAATTAATCTACCTACCCTTCTAATCTGTACGTCTACTATCATATTCCTAATATGATATTACACGCAGGCCATTTAATTTTTATTTTATAGTAGTAGGTACAAATATTAATAACTATCATGAACGAATAACATAATTGCAACTCAACTGACAAGAAAAAGATAAATGTAGCGCAAAAGAAAGTAAGAAACAGCGAAATCGAGCGTTTGTATCAACCAAATTAATATTATTATTATTTTTAAAAGCTTTCATTTTTCTTACTAAAAAACCCTTGTAAGAAATTAAATTGTTCAAGCCGTTTTTGAGTACCTATATGGCAAACTAACGAACAGCAATAGATAAGAAAATTGGTGTTATAAATCCTACTGCGAAGGTGCAGAGGGTAATGATTTGAAATGAGTGACGGCACACGGACCCTCTGGCCCTGGGACACGATGCTGTTGATCGCCTTCTGGCCCTCGATCCGCGTGGCCGGCTCGGAGGCGGGGTGCAGCAGCCATTTGTGGGCCGTCTCCAACCTACACAGAGACAGGACAAATCGTCAACATTGATAGTTTTAAGTAGTGCAATTTGGCTACTTCAATTACAAACGCTTATTTTATACCTCTTACAATATTTTTTTCTCAAATAAGCTTTATTTAATACAAAAAGAAACATATTTTTCTTCATTAATTTCTAATTTCGCTCGAAACGATTGGTCACGTGTCATTTTGCCCTGTGACGTCACACTTTAATAAACAAACAAATTTTATCTTGAAACCTGACATATAGTTTTTGTTTATTTTGTGAAAAAAACTGTTGGATAATTATTGTTAAATTATAAACTACCATATCCGACATATTTCATATTTTATTGTTACAACTGTCAAATAGAAAATTAAATCTTTTAAATGATATCCTCCAAAGGGGCATACATGGCGATAAAATATTAAAAAAAAAAGCTGTATAGTCTCTGCCTAATCCTCGACGGCCGGAAAACAGGAATCAGCCGAAAAATCCGACAGTTTAGAGATAAGGTAACCAGTTCCTCAGCGTTTGAGGGTCCCAGGTGAAGCGCGCTTCCACCTTCGGCCTTATCGTCACCAGGTGAGATGAAGGCAAATGATTACACGTAGAGAATTTTAAAAAAAACTTGCTGCTCGTGCGTCAGTAAAGGCGAGGCTATACTTCTTTACAGCTAAAAAATGCCTTTCGGCGTGCCATTATAAATAAACATTTAAACGAATATTAACGCTAAGCCGCCCGACAAACCGTCGGGTATAAAAAGGTATGCGAAGGATACCTTTAATAAATCATCATCATCAGCCTATAAACGTCCTACTGCTGGGCACAGGCCTCTCACGAGGGCATATTGGGCCATAACCGGTGGTGGGCCATAAGCGTGGTGACGCTGGCCCAATGCGGGTTGGTGGGTTTTAACGACTGCCATCTTACGACAACAACCGGGAACGACGGCTCAAAGTCGGCCTTCCGAAGCACAGAGGAGCTCGATATGTTTTTAATTTGGTCACCCATCCAGCGACCGGGCACTGCACAACTTTCACACTTAGCGGGCAAGATCGCAAGCTGAACGCGCTAGCCGCTGCGCCATCGAGCTTTAAATAATTAGAGCTATAAATAATTAGCGTTAATCCCCGTTTAAATGTTTATTTGAAAAATGCCGTTCTGAATGGGTGGTAGGTTAAAAAACATGTTTTGCACGATTCAAAGTTCTTATCGAGCTTTTTTTTTTCTGCAACGGGTAAGCGCTTGACCTTCATCTCACCTGATGGTAAGTGACGATAAGGCCGAAGGTGGAAGCGCGCGAACCCGGAATCCTCAACCACTGAGGAACTGGCTATCTTATCTCTAACTGTCAGAACACAACTATGCTATAAACATCGTTGTTATGGCGACAGACTTAAGAGGGTTTACGCATATCGGTTTCCCATACAAACATCGAAGTCAAATTTTTTTCTGAAATCGAAGTCTGAGTTTTTGTGATTTAATTTAAAATCGCAATAACTCAGTTCAATAAACGTTTATTTAGCCAAGTTTTTGTGATTTAATTTAAAATCGCAATAACTCAGTTAAATAAACGTTTTTAAAAATGTTTTCAACAAACTATTTAGATCCCTGTGCTTTAAGTTAGCATGCAAAGTTTCATCAAAATTGGCTAATTGATTTTTAAAAATGTCGACTTGGAAGTTTGTATGGGAAACCGAAATGCGTAAACCCTTGTGGCGGCGCCACCTACCTGCATGACGCCGCACATAGTTCGACACGAACCAACACCTTCCCAACCGTGTCAACAGATGGCGCCACAAAAACCAACTCAACAACATCTCCATACTGCGACAGAAAATAGTATGGGAAGCCTGCATCGCGGTAGCGAAGTTTCACCACCTTATTCGCTATATATAGTAGTACCTCCAACTACCATCCGTGGGACCTCGGTCCCCGAGCTATAACACCCAGCTCGGAGGAAGATCTTCCCTTTTCCTTCCTCAAAGTTGTCCTACCTACCATCCGCTTCCCATACCCTCTTAAGTGAGTGAGGTGAATAGTGACCTGGCCTGCATGGTCTTGCCGCCCTGCTGCTCCGCGGCGCGCACGCCCTCGTTCACGATCATGTCCACCTCGTTGAGCTGCTTGCGGAGGTCCGACGCCAGGTTCAGCGCCTGTTGCAACAAGCTCACACGTCAAATGTGTCCTAAATAAAGAATGCCTACGTTACCCCAAGCGGTCGCATGAGACCGCTCTCTCCCGCTTGACTTTGACCGTGTTTTCATAGACTTACAGACTACTTTAGTATGAACAAGGTCGATTATTTCGGTTCTGTGGTACATTTTATGCATCGTGATCGCAAAATATCGCATAGTCTGTGCTCGATTCTGTCATTTTCGACGTTGACAGTTGCGCCAATTTCTGTGTAGGAGTGAATTAGTCGCTGAGTTTTGTGTGCTATTTTTAAAGGATTTATCTAGTGTAAGTACTGTTTTTTATTAGAAAATGATTATTGAGACTATTATGATCGTATTTAGATAATAAGTTGTAAGAAATACATCGTTATTACTACTAGATAAAGCGAGTAAAGTCCTACACATTGAAATGAAACACTTTTTTACGGATTAACTCGCGTTTAATTTACTTATTTACATAGTTTTTATATTATCCTGACGTTTCGAACCCTTTACAGGGTCCGTGGTCACAGGGAGACTCTAGAGACGAAACGTCAGGATAATATAAAAACTATGTAAATAGTAAATTAAACGCGAGTTAATCCGTAAAAAAGTGTTTCATTTCAACGTGTAAAGTCCGTTAGCATGTTACTGATTTCCGAGTGATTTTTAGAGAAATACTATAAGACAAATGAACTGTTGCAATCATCACTTTATTTTGATACCTGATGGATAGGAAATATATCAGTCAGTATATTGTTGTTTACAGAACGACAAAATATGGTTTGATTTTAGAGTATTATTTTTTTTGCAAAAGGCGAGAATTGTGACGTCTTCCGCAAATTCGAAAAAAATATGGCGCACCTGCTGTTATTATTTTCCAAGACTGAGGGGTTATTATACGTTGATTAAAGTTACACTTAGGATTAAATTGACGCTGTCTCTATTTGCCTTCTTCAACAAAAACGAGACAGCGTCACTTTATACCGAGTGTAACATTTGGCCATTTTTATTAATAAGACGGTTAGAGTCTTACTACAAAACTAAGTTAAACAATGTCTAAAACACTTTTTCGTCAGTACGCTAAGACACTGTCGAAAAAGTGCCTGTGTTTTTTAAAAGAGTTTTAAAAATCACCAATTTCAAGTTCGCCAAATGACGTAATATCCGATGGACAAGGTACATACAACACACAACATAAAACATGAGTTTAACTTAGTGTCAACAACATTAATTTTGATGTCATAGATATGTTATAGATTACCTTCGCTTCCCTGCCGTGGCCGTACTGCCTCTCATCGCAGAGGTGGTCGGCGTTAATGCCGCCAGACCTGGAAACCATAGAAAGCATTCATTTATACACAACACTAACAGATCTTAATACAAATTTTATACTAGATCGTAAACTAAAATACAAAACAGTCATAACTTTGTAGATAGCGTCTAATCTAAAACTGAACGCCTCTCCAAATGTTTACGCTCACATACAAGTAGATCGGCTGGTTAAAACCAAAACACAGTAAGGCAAATTAGAACAATTTTACAGGACGAGCAGAAACGTGTTTTTGCTCTGCCTTAAGCATATTAGAGGTACACAGAAACAAAATTAAAACCTAGTAAGACACCGTAACACCTATGTCTCATACTGTGTTTTGATTTTGTTTCTGAGACATACTGTGTTTTGATGTGGTGGTTTGTGCTATTTTGTCTCTTACTAGGTTTAAACTTCTTTAAATAATTCAGGCTCTAGACAAAGTACCGCAACGAGGATCAGACCATTTTGTAGAGCGTTACTAGGCAAATTAGGACACTAATTGAAAAAAAAATTGAAGTTGGGCCTTACATGTTTTGCTTTTGGGCAGCCGAGATGTATGGACGCACGATTAGTTGACCTTTATTTTTTTTTTACCTGACTCGTTACAGTGACTACATCCTGCCTGATGGTAAGCAGCCGACGCAGTTCAAAATAACGAGCGCACCCATTCATGACGGCCTGCATAAATGCCGTTTCACGCCCCGCTTAAAAGATCCGGGACTGTAGGAGCTGGGAAACACATGCGCCGGCAAACAATTCCAAAGCCGAATGGTCTTACAGAGGAACGACTTGTCAAATTTTTTGGTACGAGTACTGATATTCTGCACAGTATGATGGTGGTTTAGAAGACCAGCACGTGTAGTTTGTGAGAGGAGAGGGCGGGATTATTGTAAAGAATTGCAATAAATATTATCCTCTCACATCTTGAAACAATTAATTACGTTTAGTAGAGCGGCGTTAAGTTTTAGATTAGACGATCTCTAACATAAACCATTTTGACGTGACAACGTCTTATAAATTGGTTTGCCGGGTGACACTTCAAGAAACTGCGTTACGCTCCGCTCACGTTATGCGCTCACAATGAGAGCGAGTGAGAGGCACGCGTCCCGCCTAAGAGCGAGAGAGACAGACATAAAAAGTGAAAGGCACGCGTCCCTTTTTAATGTTGTTGTGTCATCATTAATTTGTTAATTATTCAGTCTCAGGCGATGGGCTCGCCCCCTGTCACGCTGAGCACATGTGCAGTGGCTATTTGGTGGAAAGTGAACTATGGTAGAGGACTGCTTTTGCTGTCCTCATTGCCTAGTCTCTGACTAACCCTTCGGGGATAATAGTCGTGTTTATATGTATAATGTATTCAGTCCCACAGTGTCCTTTCTTGGACCCTGGAAAAAGTTGCTGTAACTACTATGACTGAGCTGTGGGCTAGTTTAATGAACTCTGGGCGGTTTTAGTGATTTGTGGGTTGGGTTAGTAAATTGTGGGATGGGTACATAAATCGTGGGCTAGGTTATTAAATTCTGAACTGGGCTAATGGGCCCTGGACTAGGCTGGGTTAGTAAGTTGTGGGCTAGCTCTGGGTTAGTGAACTCTGGGCTGGGTTAGTGAGCTGTGGGCTGGCTTAGAGTGCTGTGGGCTGGGTTTATGAACTGTGGGCTGGGTGAGTGAGCTGCTGGCTAGGTGTGGCGCGGGCTGTGTGCTGACCTGGCCCTGGCCCGCACGGATGCGGCGTGCCCGGCGGGCAGGTGGTCGGCGGCGCGCTGCGCTGAGGTGAGCACGCTGCGCAGCGCACGCTCGCCCGCGCTGTTGCGGAGCGCTGAAGGGTCCTGGATGAGAATAGTCTAGTAGTGAAAATAGTTCTAAACTAAACTAGTTCGTAACGGCCTCGCTTTTTGTAAATTTTACTTAACTTCTCAATTAAACCCAAAAATGCAGAGAAAGATTTTCATAAAAAGCGCAATGGCACTTTTTTACATTGAACTACCTGTTCTAAACAAATTAAATAAAAAAAATAAGAATGTTCTCTCTTATATTATAGTCTAACTATATTAACTATAGTTCGTAACGGCCTTGGAGTTTTTAGATATTAAATAAAATAAATAAATAAATAAAAGTTCGTTTATTTGTCCCAAAACATACAAAAAAAAAAGTACTTAATTATTATTAACCAATAATGATCTCAGTGAAACAAAAAGGTCTATGACTCAGTGACTGCAGGAAACCCGCAGCCTCTGCTATTCTGCCATGACCCACAACAAATTGATTACATATTTTGTAGGTACTCATTTGTGAAACACGCGAACACAAATTTAATGATTTAATTTGTATAAAGTTGTAACTAATATTATTGATTATGTAGAAAAAAATCTTATTGTAAACCAAAAAACTTCGAAAATCGCTTTAAGTTAACTGTGAAATTCTCCTATAGCTACGATAATATTATTGAGCAAAATTTATACCAGAATAAATTGTAACAATTTATTAATGAGGAATAAATATTTTATAATGAATGTACTATCCTATTTCGATAAAAACGATAAATACAACTAGGGTTGCCATCCGTACTCTAAAATAGAGTATTGTCCTCTTTTTAAAGTAGGCGTACTTTATAATCTACAGCACCAATAAAGTACGCTAAAATACTCTATATACTTACGTAAAACAATTTACGTAAAAGACAAATATTTGTTAAATGTCACGTGCTGAATAAAACGGCCATTTCGTGCGCCCCGCTGTAGTTTTAAAAATATAGTGACAGACGGCTGTCAGTGTCAATGTGACAGACACTCACGTTGAACTTATGGTTAGGTTAGGAACAGACATTATTCGCGAGGCCGTGTAAAAGTAATTTTGTATTGATAATTTGGTAGGGCACATAAGCAGTAAATTCGGCGGAACGTAATCATTAATAATTAGTAATCATTAATAATTAAACACGTGTAGAACATTAGTTGAATTGGAACCAGGGCGGGCTAATTAAACTCAGTGATTTGATTGGAGTGCAACACGTGGCGTGAGTGGTGTTAGGTGGTATTGTGTATCAGTGGTATGTATTTGTCTGGGACCAGTACTGAGGGGTAGACGGGACGCCTAGGGCCTTTCCACCCACCACAGCACCAGCCCGAAGATCAACCACCACCACAGCAGCGGCCTGGGCGCGGCGGACTGCCCCGGGCTGAGCGGCGTGTCTCAAAGGAAGACTAGTACGTAAGTCGTTTTAGATTATCTTTTAGTTAGTAGTAATCAAATGGGCCCAGCATTGATGTAGACTCTCTATATCAGACATTTTTTTGGTAACAGAGCGTGGTTTATCCCGGACCTCGACTAGCTATTAGTGATAAGTTAGGCATATGTTTCTTGGTTTGGTATACATTTAGAATGTGTTTATTTGAGTTAGGGTTAACTGTTGGTTGTATTAAAATCATATCACAGTACAGTATTTACTTGCTTTTAATTTATTTGAGTACTATCTACTCACCGGGGCGGTGTAATTGTCAGACAACTTTAATGTACTTACTTTAACTGTTTGCTGCAGTACTTACATTGTTGCTTGGTTGTTTAATTTTAATTTAAAATTAGTCTCGCTGGGGACTGTGGATTAGGGACAACAAAATAACTTGTTTACATAGTAAATTTTAATTGAACATTCAATGTTTATTGTGGCTGCTTTAGAATCAACTAGGGTTGATTTATTGCTTTGTTTTGATTGCATGGCGGTCTGTGCAATGCTTAGTATTGCATTTCATTTGGTATAATCATATTGTAGTCACATATCATTGTTGTAGTTGCATTATACATTGTGTGTTAACATAGTTGTGTACCTATATGATATTAAGGAACAATTATATTTTTAATTTTGATTTTTCTTTGGAAATCAATTCAAGTCTAATTTACTGGTTCATCCTTGTGTAATGTTAGTTAAACATTCATTTTGTTTACTCTGGTTCTTTGGAACCGAATAGATTGTTTTGTTTTACATAGCGGCATATGCGAAATCGGCTGAACACCTTTTGTTTTGTTGGCACATTCATTTTGAAACCGATTTTAAATTTAATTTGATTATTACATTGGTTTTAAATTGATTGATTTATGCATAGGGACTATGTAATAATAATACTTGTACATTCTATTTGTTAGTGCGCTTCTCGTTGCAAACCCGTATAAGTTTTTTTTGTACTTATTAATTTTGGTTATTGCTACATTGTAATTAAAAAGGTATGTGTGTAGGGAACATTTATCTGCCTTTTGTGCTATTGTTGGACATAAATCTCATCCCTCTTTTATTTGTTTTTTGTTGACAACGCGATGGCGGAGGCAGTCCTGGCCAAGGAGCTGCGATGGTTCGTGTCCGTGCAGGGGCTGCTGTCCCGGAGTGACCGAGAGGACGCCATCCTCGAGGGGGCGGAGCAACTGAAGTAGCGGGTGTTTTTGGTTGAGACCGCCATGGTGGTTTTGTAGGAGGCAACTCCACCGTCCAACAAAGAGGTATGGTCGGCATATGAAAATGATTTTGACCAAATCATGGAGATCAATGATAATGTCGTCCAGGCGGCCTGCGACATTCAAAGGCGACGGATAGGGGATGTCCAGCCATCCACACCGCCACCAATGGGAGGGCCCAGGATACCTGATAGGCTTCCTACACATCAGGTAGGAAGTTTGCGTGGCGCTGTGGAAGAGGGGTCACTGGTAGACGCACACGCGCGCCAATTATTGTCGTTACCTAAGGTAGCCAATCGGGCGGACTTAAAGACGCAGCTGTTGACGCCAGTCACAGTTGCGTGTACCGCGTTACGAAAATTAGGGTTGCCAGTAGCCGAGTGTTCGCTGCTACTGGTACACATTGTGTTGGACAAGCTGCCAACGGACGTTCGTTCCCGGTTTGAGCGGGAAACGGCAGAGAAAGGTGGGGCTACTCTGCCGGGATTGGAGGAGCTTCTAAAGTTCCTCGGCGATGAGGCGGGAGTCGTAGCGACCTCCCAGCCTGACCTGCCGCCATCAGAGGCGCAGGTTTCAATGGGACGCCAGGCGAATCCCACGGCACAGCCGCAGCCAGGACACACTACAGCGCGGCTGGCGGCGCTGACTGCAGCAGCCGGCATGGACCCGGCTTGTACACACTGTGGCCAAACGTGCCACACTACGACGCGGTGCCAGGACCGACAAGCGCTGCCCGTAATTACGAGGCGGCGTATGGCAAGGCGCAACGGCCTTTGCTTTGGCTATAGGCCTCAACGCCGCATTGCATTTAGTGGACCACACCATTTATTATTGTTGTGTGTTAACAGGTCGGGAGCGGCTTCACCGACCACACAACAGCGGTGGCAGCGTTACACGGGCAGGGGTGCTCCAGTGCGGAGCACACACCTACCAGCGGAATGGAGGCCCAGTCATGCGCGAGGCGCGCCCCCACACCGGAAGGTAAACCATGCACAGGCGCGCAAACCCACGCCTGCAGGTTACCATGCCGCCGGCCCGTGTGCGATTTGGGTATCACACGGGTGGGCGCCCGATGGCGACACGAAGGAGGGACCCCTCTTTGCACCGCGCTCTGTGTGCGCTTGCGTGAAGCAGCGCGATCGAGCAACGGTTATAGTACCACCCGCGGTATCACACGGGCGGGGGCCTTCTTTGGAGATGGGGGACCCGGGCAGGCCATAGCTAGCCTGCCCCTTTGTGAGAGCAAAACCACGGACGGTTTTGCTAACTACTACGGCGGCCGCGTTTGAAAGATTTTAAAGAAATCTTAAATTTGAAATTTTAATTTTGTGCAACATTGTATGGTGGCACGCTTACTGGGAGTTTGACGGGGCTAACACAACTCACCCTCTCCTCGGTACATGCATCTATGTTGAGAATGTCAATTTCGGTAACGGTAATGAATTTACCATTGTAGGTTAACAGCCTTTTACCGATTCGCCCGCAGGGATAACGGCACAGACATTGGTCTAGATCGGGCAGACCCACACTTTGTCACCTGGCCCAATTGACCTACTCTTGGGCTCGGGTGTACTAGGACGGGCCCTATTAGGCAACCAGACAGCTCTGGGTCGCTCTACACTGCTGGCAGTGCCAACTATTTTGTTTTTTGTTTCTATTATGTACACAGTTTGACGACTCGACTCCGCATAGTCTAGAGTCATTGTGTTTGTGTACCATTTCCATAACTATGCACAAATTTGGGAAATTGAGAAACTTCCCATGAGCCTTTCAATAGGCCAGTACGTCACGGTTGACGTCTGTTGGATGTGTTACTAGGTAACGTAATTTGTAATTTTGAATATTGTTTGTTCAAAGAGCTTTATTTGTGTAGTGCTCTTTCGGTGTTTATTTTGTCACAGTGGACGTCTTCACCCGTGCAGCCGCAGACGGGGGGTCTGCCTTCGGACCGAGTCACTCAGTCTCGTCCGTTCTTGGGGGTCGCACGCAACGGGTTCTGCTGGACCTTTCTCGGTAAAACCGATCAACCTTCGCAACGTCCGGGTTGTGGGTAAATATTTTGTGTTTTTTTTTGTGCCTGGCTACTAAGGCCGTCCTATTGGGAGTTTCTTCGTTGTTTTTTTTTATAGCAGATGGAGGCTACCGAGCAAGCGGGTCACCTGATGGAAAGTAATCACCGCCGCCCATGGACACCCGCAAAACCAGAGGAATCGCAGGCGCGTTGCCGGCCTTTAAGGAAGGAATATAATATATAATATAATAACTTGTTGAAGGAATAGGCTCCGTTGTCCACGGAGGCCTTCGTCGTCGCGTTGGATCGTTTCGTGTCGCGTAAGGGTCTACCTTCACTTATTCGCTCCGACAATGGCACAAAATGGCAAGGGCACGGGTGTAACTAAATGATGTTTGTAAATTTTTAGAAAATAAGCTTTGGTAAATAAGATAATTTAACATTATTTTAATTTGGCTAATTAGATTTAGTATGTTGTTGAAGGAGAATAACTTGCCCTCCTGCTTGTAGCTAGGGCAGCATTGTAAAGTTGTTAGTTGGCGAGTATGGGACTGCGGTTCGATTCCGCGATGAGCCACAGCAACTGTCTCTCCTTGACCGATTGATTGAGCTAACGATCGGAGGCTTCCGATCGGGGCAGGGGTGTGTGTTGAATAAAACGGCCATTTCGTGCACCCCCGCTGTAGTTTTAAAAATATAGTGACAGACGGCTGTCAGTGTCAATGTGACAGACACTCACGTTGAACTTATGGTTAGGTTAGGAACAGACATTATTCGCGAGGCCTTGTAAAAGTAATTTTGTATTGATAATTTGATATGTAGGGCACATAAGCAGTAAATTCGGCGGACCGTTATCATTAATAATTAAACACGTGTAGAACATTAGTTGAATTGGAACCAGGGCGGGCTAATTAAACTCAGTGATTTGATTGGAGTGCAACACGTGGCGTGAGTGGTGTTAGGTGGTATTGTGTATCAGTGGTATTGTGTATCAGTGGTATGTATTTGTCTGGGACCAGTACTGAGGGGTAGACGGGACGCCTAGGGCCTTTCCACCCACCACAGCACCAGCCAGAAGATCGACCACCACCACAGCAGCGGCCTGGGCGCGGCGGACCGCCCCGGGCTGAGCGGCGTGTCTCAAAGGAAGACTAGTACGTAAGTCGTTTTAGATTATCTTTTAGTTAGTAGTAATCAAATGGGCCCAGCATTGATGTAGACTCTCTATATCAAACATGTCACATAGAGCAACAAAAAATACGTTTTTAAGTACAAATAAATTATTACTCTTTTTTTATGCTACATACTTTATTTTTGTTCTTTATTCGTCCTAAAAAAGATGACAGCCTAAATACAACTGCAAAATTACTACAAAATGCGATGCGCCGGCCGTCCGAACTCAGCTTATTCTTGCAGAGTTCGCGGAGATTTGTAATATTAAGCATGAATCAATATGTGTGTAAGAAATTACTCATTATGCAAGTAACCCGAATTTATTATCCAATTGGCCCATGTCGCTCCTATCAGTTACCTACAAACTGATAGAAAGAATGCTGTACAACCGCATATATAGCATCGTGGATGTTAACATTCCTCCAGAATAGGCTGGTTTTAGGAACAACAGAAGCTGCGCCGATCAAGTGTTGGCTCTATCTTCATTTATCGAAGCCGGTTGTCAACGAGGCTTAAAACCGCAGTAGCTTCCGTTGATCTCAGTGCGGCTTTTGATACTGTGTGGATTGCGATATCATCCCTTGTCGCAAAACTGCTCGCCTCATTAAGGCTCTGCTTAGTCCCCGCCACATAAAAATCCACCTTGGTGAAAGTTGTAGCAGATACCGACTTCTCAAAAATAGGCTCCCACAGGGATGGGTACTGGCCCCACTGTTATTTAACATCTACATCTACGATATGCCAGCAACCAGTTCCCATAAATTTGCTTATGCAGACGATCTGACATTAGCCTTCTAGTCGCGAAATATTGAGGATGGAGAAGCTGCACTCTCAGAGGATCTCAAAACCATGGGAGATTACTACTCGCAGTGGCGCCTATGCCCCAGCCCATCGAAAACGGAAGTGACATTCGTTCCACCAAACCAATTGCCTTGCTGATTGAAGGCTTAGAGTGGCCTTCTGTGGCGAAACCGTCAAGCATTAATTTGCTCCTAAATACCTCGGCGTAACACTCGACCGGTCACTGACGTACAAGTACCTAGATAACGTCAAACAGAAACTAAACTTAAAAACCAGACTGAACATCCTCCGTCGTCTAGCAGGCACAAGCTGGGGGGCTTCCGCGTCCGTTCTCCGCACGGCTGCTTTGGCCCTTGTTTACTTGACCGCTGAGTACTGCGCGTCTGTGTGGTACCGCAGCGCAGTACTCACACACACAAGGTCGACACTCAGCTGCATGAAGCTATGCGTCTAATAACGGGAGTAATAAGATCGACTCCACCCCCTCGCTCCCAGTTCTGTCTCATATCCCAACGCCTAAGTTACGTAGGTGCAGAGCAGCCGCCGATGAGTGGAATAAGTGTTTCTGCATGAATAACTCCGACCCCAAGCCAATAAGGGATACGCTGGATGACCTACCCACCACCCGCCTCACATCTAGGTCGCCGATTTGGGCGGACGAGCGTATAAAGGACCTGATCAACCTTGAAGATGCGTAGAGATCAGAGTGGAGCATGTTCGACGGCATTAACTCGGAGCTAATACAAGACCCCACGCGAAAGGTTCCTGATTTTGACGCTTTTGGACTTTGGTTGAATTGAATTTAGACCCGACTGAACCGGTGTAGGGCCAACCACGGCAAATCCAACCATCACCTACAGAAATGGGGCTTGAGGGAGACGCCACACTGTGAATGTGGTCATTTAAACCAAACTCTATCACATATAATCAATGCCTGCCCCCTTCATCGTTTCCCAGGTGGTATAACCGAGCTCCACACTATGACGGATGCGGTAGAAACTTGGCTAAGGAGTCTAAAAGACATATGATTCACGCAGGATCAATTTTACCATATACGCAATAATAATACTAATTATCCTATTTCAATAAAAACGATAGATACAACTGCAAAATTACTACAAAATGCGAAAATGGGTATTTTACCCAAATATCACAGTCGAGATGTAATAGTCCCCTTAAGTAGTGAGAGAGGGAGAGCTATTCAAGGTTTCTTACTAGTTTAAAAAAAATTACACATAAAAAGTTTAATTTTGATCTCAGAGTTCGGTCGTTTACCAAGTCACCAATAGATGGCGCTGAATGGAAACACCCTCGAGGAACGGTTTTTATTAAACAAAACATCTAACTGGCGGGCACTCACGTTGAGGAACTCGTGCGCCGCGCCCATCTTGGAGTGTATCTGCGTCTGCAGCGCCTTCAGCACGGCGATGTTGTCCTTCTCGCCGCCATCCTCCACGTACGACGTCAGTTGGAGCACGCTACACAAAAATACATATTTATTTATTGAATAACAACAACAGCCAACTTACAGTGACAAATGATCTTAGAGCTAAATTTAATTAGGCCAAACATTTATTTATTTATTTAACTGAATTTAATACCTTCTTTACAGTAATTCCCAATTCGATAGCAAAGTAGAAAACTATAAAATACATTGAACTTTACTTCTGTTATTATGTTATTCATAACAAACTACTAATTAAAAACAAATTGAGCTAAACCCATACAATAAAAAATATCTTAAGACATTAAATTAATAAATCTTTACTATATAGATCTCGAGGAGCTCGATATAATAACGCGTTCGGCTTGAAATCTTACCCGCTAAGCAACTTTCGCAATGCCGGGTCGCTGGATGGGTGACCAACATTAAAACATCTCGTGCTCCTCCGTGCTTCGGAAGGCAAATTGTTCAGGAGCAAGAGATTTGTATTAACTACCTATGGGGTTCACTCGATATATTGGATACCACAATTGTACCTCTATCACTTTGGCATAAGGTCGATAACTAACTATAGTCTTCCCCATGCTTCGACCCCAGTATAACTTACCGAATGATCTCGTGTATCTCGTCGGCCATCTTCTGCGCTAGGTAGTTCCTGTTTTCGCCGGCTTCCTCAATGCCTTTGCCACCTGAAGAAGGAATAATATATTGGAGTGGTGTCTTCAAACATAAGTAAATAACTAAATATTTAACTAATAGTTTCATCAATAAAAGATCATGTTATCTGTTAGACAGATTTAAAAAAAATATAGATAAACTTTATTTATGTTGTATCTGTCACCTAAATGTGCATGTTGTATTCTCCTATATGTAGTGAGACTTCTATCTTAAAGTGAGAAAAATTATCATTAAATGCGCGTGCGTGCACTTTTGTACGTGCGTGCGTGGGTGCGTGTGTATGTGCGCGCGAGCGCAAAGTTTGAATGGGCGTGTGCGAGCGTACGCGTATAATTTCTAATAATGAGTTGGTCCTTATGTCAGTTTATGACATTTGACATTGTCAAACGTGATTTGGAAAATATTTTTCCATGGAAGATTTAGGAGAATTAAAATATTATCTTGATTTAAATTTCCAACAAAAACGAACATTACTGAACAATAAATAAAGAGAGCACAACAGGAAAGAATGTCAGAATTTGACGGAGGCCTACATTCACAGGATTGAACAAGGCTGAGAAAAAGAAATCTTCTTCTTCTTCTAAGAACAAGAGCAATAAATATTGAATAAAAAAGTAGGTTACCGTCGCATGCCGTACCTTCCGTGAGTATGTGTATGTATATCTTCATGGAGCAGATGAGCACGGGCGCGAGCTGCTTCACGCTGTCCAGGCACCGCGCCAGCGTCTCCGCGTGCGGCGGGTGCGTCAGCTCGGCCGCGCGCGCCGCCACCTGCACGCGCACATCTATATTAGACTAGCGGACCGCTTGCGACTTTGTCCGCGTAGACCCGTACCCCGTGACGAACTTTTGAAAATATTATATAGCGGCAGTTGTCCCACCGCCGACGATGAACGAGAAGCGAGTCGAGCTAGAATTAGAAACGAGTTGGCGAGCAGCGGAAAGCGAGTGTGTAGTTTCGATAGTTTTGTCGCTGGGCTATAAGCGCCCCGCTGCCGCTGGTTGGTCTCTAGGCGTTGAGTTAGTATCGCTAAGCGAGAATTATCTTTGATAGCTCTTGTCGCTCAGCGACGAACTAGTGGAACGAGTCCTCGCCGGTAGTGTGAACAGTCAGCGATCATCTTTTTTGTTTACACGGAATGTATATCTATTGTACGTTTCTTGAGCGAGGGGACAACTGCCGAAGTCACCCGGAGATAGTGTAGCTTGGGTGCGTATCATTTCATATAATGACAAATGAACTAATTTCAAAGAACATAACGTTCATTGGATATAATTTTTACTTGTTCTAAATACACTTCCTATAACAACATCACGTATATTATTCATTTGATATAATAATCATATTCTCTAACAACTTATGCTATAATATAAAGCTATATTGGTAGAATAATCATATTCTATAACTTCATTTGATATAATTTTTGCTTAAAAATAAGAATACCATTTTAACCCTAAATTGATTTCAAATATTGTCTTAAAAAGTTAATGCGTTGTGTTTTCGTTATGGTTGTGCTAAAAACATCAGTGACAGAAACGAATCGCGGCAAAACCGACTCCACGTAGACTTGTCTGCCCTACGCTAGAGTGTAATTTAATCCCGCGTAGGCGCGGAGGGACGAGGCGGCCCACGAGCTGAGGAGCAGGTGGGTTTAACGCTCGCCGCCGCGGCTGAGGCTGCAGCAAGCCGAAGCTGCGGTGGTGAGCGAAAGCCATCTGCGACGATAAGCTCGTGTGGGACCGCCGGAGTCCCGCAGCGTCGGAGCCGTGACAGAAAACATGCCTGCTTGCATGCTGCATGTCTGTTTGCATGCTGCATGCCTGCTGCATGCCTGCTTGCATGCTGCATGCCTGCCTGCATGCTCCATACATGCCTGCATGCTTGCTTGCATGCTGCTTGCTTGCTTGCATACTGCTTGCTTATTACATGAGTAATGTTTTATATTATTTGATTATTATATCAAATGTACATTATATCAAAAGTACATTATATCAAATGTCCATTATATCAAAATTACATTATATCAAGAAATTATAGAATCTAAAATTATATTAAATGTTTATTAAATTAAGTTAGTCGTTATATCAAATGAAATTATATGAAATGAAATTATATTATCTGAACGTTAGACCATAAGTATTTATATCAAACATTACACACCCAGTGTAGCTTCCCCACGGTTAAAAAGAATATTTCCAATCAGGTCTAGTAGTTTCTGAGCCTATTCAATCCAAACAAACAAACAATCAAATCTTTCCTCTTTAAAATATTATTAGTCTAGAAAACGTCCCACTGCTGGCCACTCGTGGTCGATAGTTGGAAGAGGAAGACCTCGGCGAACATACTTAGATCCCCCTTACTCTTGAAACCGAAAACCCGATCGGCCGAGATTGGTATTGTGAAGTTTCGTACTTTTGAGTTACGACATCAGCGCTAATTTGGATTTGAAAGAAAACACTTTTTTGAAAGTGTTTTTTTTGTACTTTTGAATTGTCCAAACATTTTATTTCCTACTACCCATTAAGGACGTCTTTAACTGTGAAAAAGAATGAGCGCAAGAAACTGTAAAACTTTTATAATAGTAACGACATTTATAACATAATTTGACGTTACTAAGTCATGCAATGCAAACTTACATCTAAGTTATATTTAAACATTTATAAAAACAAGAAAAACAAAAGTGATTACATTACGTGCATTTGCATGAGTGTATGTTTACCTCTCTGGCGGCCCTGGAGAGCGCGGGCGAGATGTCTCTGAGGAACTGCACCAGATCCTCCATGGTGTCGATCACCTCCGCCACACCCAGGTAGTCGAGCACCTACAACACAACCTACGGCTAGCAACGAGTGCATACTGACGGCCAGTCACACGTACTGACGGCTAGCCACAAGTGCAAACTGACGGCTAGCCAAGTGTGCAAGTCCATACTGACGGCTAGCCACGAGTTCATACTGACAACTAGTACATATTGACGGTTAGCCACGAGCGCATACTGACGCGTGTGCTAGCACGTACTGACGGCTACCCATTATCACTAGTACATACTAGCCGCTGACCTGTATAGGTCCTGTAGGTATATAAAATGACTGCTAGAAACCACAAGAAATATCAAGGACTGGTCAGGTCAAGTGTTTTAACATGGCAAAAATGACAAAAAAGGAATTTGTTTTTTTTTTATTTTAATTAAATTATTCATTTTGTGAATTTTAATTGGATAGTCTTTGAGTATCTAATTTATACTAAAGCAATAAAATAAGAAAAATGAAATGAAAACAATTAAAAATAACGATTATTTACAACGCGCGGGCAACAGACGGCCGGCCATTGACCCGTCAACAAAGGTACTGACGCGGACGGGTGAACCCTTTGCCAGCGCGTTGTAAATAATCGTTATTTTTAATTGTTTTTATTTTATTTTTCTTATGATTGAATATGATATGATATTGGAAAAAAAACACGAATTCGTTTTTGTCATGTTTAAAACACTTGACCAGACCAGCCCTTGAAGTTTCTTGCGGTTTCTAGCAGTCATACTAACGACTAGCTATGAGTACTAGTAATACTGACGGCTAGCCACCTGTGCAAGTATATACTGACGGCTAGTCACATGTGCAGTACACACTGAGTCTTACTCGCATTTATTTTACATATTATTATACTGTATAATTTTGAGACGCCTAACACCTGTCTCGCTGTGATCACACACCCTGAAAAGGGTTTGAAACGGCAGGATAAAATAAACGCAAGTAGATCCGTTTAAAGTGTTTCATTTCAATGTAAATTTTAGAAAACAATATAGCTCATTATTATAAGAATATTTACCAACCCATCTCTTCCCTTGGCTGTCATAAAAGGTGACAAAAGAAATGAAGACTGCACCATACATGAACAGGATAAAGTGGGATTACCACGTACAGTCACGAGCACCAATATGTATACACTCTGAATCTTATTCCATTGTACAATTGTTTACATATTTTTGTTCGTTTTTATTACTTTATATATATTACTGTATCACGCTGAGCAAATGTGCAGTTGTTATTCGGTGTGCCGTGGAGTATGGCAGAGGACTGCTTTTGCGGTCCTCATTGCCTAGTCTCTGACTAACCCTTAGGGGATAATAGTCGTACTTAAGTGAATGTATGTGTGTAATGTCATAATTTTGGAATGTTCACCTTTTTGCATTCCTTCACGATTTTCCTGACTTCCGACTCGTCGAAGCAGAGTAGAAGCGCCGAGGTGCCTTGCAGGATGCCGCGGGAGCCTTCTATCAGCTTTTTCCTGTGACATTACACACAACTGTAACGCTACGGCCCGTCAGGGGAGACAGCTGAAGGCCTAGACGAGTGGCATACACGCTTCATTATCATTACATATTAAGGTCGATTCACACATATCAGTGAACTCACAGTTCCTTCGACGTGTTTGCTCAGTTCAGTATCAGTGCTACAGTGTTACGTAAGTGATTCAATTTACACATGTCGGTACCAGTTTAGTGAAAACATGTCCGTCGTGAAGTACCTATAGTAATTGTTGCCATGGCTCTGTTAAATACTACGGAGCTAGCAATGACAGCTATTGCTTTAGACTCAGAATAATAACTAAAGCATAGGAGTGCTATGACATTTGAGTGGGCACTCCGTTTGGTCACCATTCGAATTACATTTGTTTAGGTCGCTTTTGAATTTGGTATCATAAATGGTGACCGGTTTTTTTTTCGGTTTACATTTGACGTTTTTAGCAACTTATTTTGACTCTTTTTTTTACAAATTTACAATTTAATATCAATATTTTAATAATTTATTGACATTTATTTATTTATTCATGTTATAAGTAGGTATTTTTATTTGTCAATTGACTTGACTTGTAACAAACCTTGTTATGTTTATGGCCAATAAATAAATTTTAAGGCCCATTTGAAAAAATAGGACAACTATACGAGTCTCATTTGGACTCCTTCTATGCTTTAGTTATTATTATATGGCTTTAGACGAAGAAGAAGAGCAGCATCAACACAGAGCATTGTGTAGTCACTGACACTGACAAGTGGGGATGCGTTCATAGAGAATGTATGAAAGAATATTTCGCACTGTGCCGGTACTGTGTCGCAACTGTGACTTTACTGATAGTCTGGCCAACGAATGTTAAACCTCGTAGTTATTTGATTGGCAACACTTTGTCTCTATGTCTGTCTATCTGAGGCGTCATGTCGTATGTCAAATTGAAATTTTATCTGGAAAATTGCAGCTGTGTAAGTGACCTGTAACCTGTAACCGAGCGTTCCCACGGCGTGCCAATTGGCGCGCCAACAGGCCGTGGGAATCAACGCATCCGATGAAGCCTGCCGCGGCGTGCCGTCGCCTGTGCGATCCATTCATATGGGCGCGCAATTAAGCGTTCCCACGGCGCGGCGCGGAATGGCGCGGCGCGGATTGTCTTAAGACACGCCGTCGGAACGCTCCATAACGCGGTAATTTCAAAAAATATGACAGGATAACAACCCTGTTATGTTTTTGAAATTACCGCGTTTTTCCTGGTTCAGCTTTCGTTGGCCAGACTCTATGTGTGAATCGACCTTTAGAAGTAAAGCCGCCGTTTCCCTGTGTCTGTGGTTCCGCTTTCTTGTTCTAAGCCACGCAATGGACTTTTATGCATTTTTCACTAATACAAATTCTCTGTCTGTTTGTCTACAGGTGGTGGTCTCATTTACTCCAGCCCGCAAAATACAGGGATTAATATTTAATACAGGGAACCTTTGGCTATCAAAGTAAAAAGTAAATCATCATCATCATCATCAGCCTATTATCGACCCACTGCTGGGCACAGGCCTGCCACGTGGACAATAGCACGTGGGGATATTGGGCCATAACCCACCAGGCTGGCCCAATGCGGGTTGGTGGGTTGTAACGACTGTCATCTTACGACAACAACCGGGACCAACGGCTTAACGTGCCTTCCAAAACACGGAGGAACTCGAGATCTTTTTTAATTGGTCACCCATCCAGCGACCCGGCATTGCGAAAGTTGCTTAGCGGGCAAGATCGCCGAACGCGCTAGCCGCTGCGCCATCGAGCTTCTCAAAAAACTAAATAGTGTTGATGAATTTCAGCGGGCTAGGTAAGAGTCACGGTAGATAGATAGATAGATAGAGAACAGTTTAATTACAACACCACAAAGATTTACATAAAACTTAATAAAAACAATAATTAGCGATTAAAAATAAAAAAACTATTTCAATAAAACAATTAAAAATACAGTTACAATTTGGCGGTCTTATCGCTATAAGCGATCTCTTCCAGACAAGCAATTGAAGGACTTAATTGGTAGAGCACCTGACCCGGAATGTCAAAAGGGTGCAGGTTATAATCCTGCTTGTGGTAACTTTTTCAACCTTTTCCAATTTACAGGGATAGTTTGAGCGTCTCCTGGACTCCCACGTTTTCACCTGGCAGGGCCGGAGTAAGTGTGCGGGGCGGTTGCCACTAGTCTAGAGTAAACAGGGATAGTTTGAGCGTCCCCATGAAGTGACATCTCACCTGGCAGGGCCGGAGTAAGGGTTGGCGCGCAACATGTCCGACGCCTGCTGCAGCAGTGTTACTAGTCTAGAGAAAACAGGGATAGTAGAGCGTCCCCATGAAGTGACATCTCACCTGGCAGGGCCGGAGTAAGGGTCGGCCCGCAGCATGTCCGACGCCTGCTGCAGCAATGTTGCGGCGTTCTCGACGCGGTGCAGCGCGCTCGGCATGTCCTGGCGGAGGATCACGTCGTCTGAAGACTCGATCGTCTCGTGACCCACCTGAAACGAATTGTGACACATTAGAGACATTAAGACGAGGCTTTTTTCAACAGTAGACGTCGTCTGGTAGGAGGACATTCGAGGGGAAGACCCCTGCCCTTCCAACTGAACATTCACTAGCTTAGTATTAGAAAGTTTTTCTTCATCAGGGCCTAGATATTCTGCATTTTCCAAGGCTCTGGAAATATCCATCTCCATCTGCGTTCGCGTCTCCCCTAACACGGCGGTACTTTGATAATGAGTTTTCACTAGTACTTACAAAAAAATACATAAAATACATAAAAGACAGCTTACTTCACGGTTTCGTGATTTCTCTCTCTGTTGGTAGTCTGGTACAGTCAGACTAGGTATGTATACCTCCCAGAGCATTATATTTGATCAGTCTATCGCTTTGGGGACTTGCGATTTAGTAAGGCGTTATCTCGCATTGAAACGTATCCAAAGAATTGTAGCATGCGTGACTGTAGTCTGTGCCACCAAGTATTTTGCCACAACTACCAAAAACGCGGTAACTCAAAAGTCAGACATCGGCAACTAGTGCTGGGGTACATCCCCTCTCCTTAATTCACTAAGTTTATTTGTACTGGCACCTCGAGACCAACCGTTAGGTTATGCAAGAAGTGCCAGACGTCCCTGCGCCAGTAGACACTCGCGCAGGAGACCACCAACGTTAGGTCTTGACGCCAAATTAGTGCCCGCCGCAGCGCGCTCTTCATTCGGTACTCATAAGACTAGTGTCTCGGGAGAGTATCCCCGTGAACACGTGTAGTTCACTGCCTATTGTCCAGATAGGTAGCCGGAGCTGTCGAGCTCGCTCACTTCTCGTTGCACGAAGGGCACAACTCGCAGTTGCCACTGCTAGGGTCGTCGACTCTAAAGTCGACTCCCAAGTGTCCACCTTGGTAGCGGAGTAGTAAGCACACTCACTTCTCGGAACCCATCCGGGAGCCTAGCCAGTTCCCACGTCCTACGCGGCTGGCTGGACCGGAGACCTACGGCATCTAGGAGGCCGTCTCTACTAGTTATCCAGACTAGTACCGGAGATGTCAACACCAATGTCCAATGAAAACCACCGGACAAAGCTGCCAACTATAAGGGAAACTCACGTTCCCCGCAGGACTTTTCGCTTCTGGCCCCTCAGAGACCGCTACTAGGCCCCGCTCGCTGTGCACGAGTTTGGAAGTCCTGGCACACAATACCAGGACAAACGAACATTCCCAAGCTCTACAGCTAACCACATGCCACTACGAGTCCAACCCATGTCCGGATCCCGCCGGAGGCGCCTGGTTAAAGGCACGACCAGCGGGGGGCTAGAACCGGAACCCCGTAGTACCTCTGAAAACACAACCGGACCCGTAGTTCCAGTTGCGATACCCTATCTATTGAGGTCGGTAGATAGGGACAGGTCGGTAGATAGGGACAGTGCTGGGGTACAGTGACATTAGGGATGTACTTTGTAATCGATTGATCTAATATTCGTCTAACAGTAGACATGTATTACCTTGACCAGGTTGTTGACCGCCAGCGACACGGCCTGCACCGGCCGCGCCAGGTCCGGCATGGCGTTGCCATCTTCAGCCTCCTCGTGTAGGATCACCAGCCGGGAGACCTGGAAGTAAACAATGAAAATTATACAAATATCATACATATAAATACTTATTTACGATATTATTGTCACCCCTAGAACATTTTGATCAGCTTAAAGGTGCCTATTTGGACAAGGTATTGCCTTCATTCTGGTAACTAATAAATTCATATGTTGTATGCTAGCAGCCCGCCCGCGTAGACCTCATACCCCGTAACGAATTTCTAAATATTTTCTGTTACACAAACCTTGTTCTGACATTTACAAACACAACAAAAAAGAATTAGCCATAATTATACATGGTTAAAGGTTAAGTCGACCTATTTCCTTTAAGAGGATGTAGTTTCCATCATTTCTGGCTGATTTGACTATTAAACACCGTAACCCAAACTTAACCGTTCTCAAGTTTTAGTACTTTGCCGTTTTTTTTGTCTATTGTCCTCTTTTTTGTGTTTTGTGTCTCTAACTTATTTAGTTTTGGTATTTTTGTGTAGAAGATAGTTGCTTAATTGATAAGGTAATTAAGATAGGTATATAGTTTTGAGGTACAATGGCGGACTCCGTCGCTTTACCAGTCTAAAAGTCAAAATCCCTTGCACACCGCGTCGTCTGTTTGGTACGAGCACGTACCCGGGCGGTCGGTGCGCTTCATACGACAATCGCTGCAAAGTGGTAAAGCGACGGTGACCCCGACCGTACACTCTGTAATGGCTTTTATTTGCTACCTGTCTGTTGCAGCGACACATTCTTAGATAATACCTGTGAAACCCGATAGTCACATTTTACCACATGGTCATATACGTATTAAGCAACCTGTTTTTTTTTATTCGTTGAGTTTCCTTGCGAACTAATATTCCATTGTTATCTGGGGGGGCTACCATTAGCTCCGAAAGCAGTGCGATTACAACCTCATCATAGACAGTTAACTAACATAGCACGAAAATATTACAATATTGCCGATAGAAAAACATTTGTGGATATTTTTCTCGCAGGCAGGAAATTCAAGTTACCTTTATAATGTTATGAACACAATATAAATAACGTTGTTATCAAAAACCATACCTACACGGACCTAGTACCTACCTACCTACCTAGTTTACATAGGATTAGGTAGATAGATAATCTTGAAATAGCAAGACGTCTATAAAAATTTAAAACAATACCCACACAAGATCTAGACAGTGTATCCGAGTCATTCATAAAAGCTTAGATATCAAAATCCTTGCATTATTGTTGCGATGACGATTGTGTTGATATTTTGTAGCAACATAGAGTTGATAGACTTTCTCCCATAGCAATGGTAGGTGGCCTATTTGCGGGATTAAGTGCCATAAATCTAACACCAAATACATATAAGTAACCGTGTAGCGTAGCGGTAAAAGAATACTACCACCTCCTCTCTTCCCTTGGGTGTCATAATAGGCGACTAACGGACTAAATACTGCACATATACATCCAATAGCATAGAGTGGCGATGAGCTCACCACCTGCCACGCGGAGCACAAGTGCTGTCGCTATTTGGTGAAAAGTGGCCGATGAGGAGGATGGTAGAGGACTGCTCTTGCTGTTCTCATTGCCTAGTCTCCGACTAACACTTCGGGGATAATAGTCGTGATTATATGTATGTAAATACATCTAAGTATATTGATATACTTAGCAGTATTAGTAGGCCCCGCTGCGATGACGCAACCACTCTATCTTCGCCTTTCGCTGCACAATGACTCGACTGTTTATGATTTCACATTCCAGGCTATAACATAACACTATCTTGCTAGAGAAGTATTTATGGAAACCGTTAGCACATCTAGAAATACTTTGATTATGCTATTTGAGTAAAAACTAGTTTTTTTTACCTTCGCACTATAGGCGAGTAATTTAAACTAGAGCGACTACATTGCTTCGCTAGATTGATTATTTAATCACTAAGGTCAGATTTTTTGATGCATAGCCCGAGTTGATCACCAATCCGCAATTTGGAAAAACGTGATTCATTCTTTCATATAATCACGACTACTATCCCCTAAGAGTTAGTCAGAGACTATAGACAATGAGGACAGAACAAGCAGTCCTCTACCATAGTCTACTTTTCACCAAATTTAATCGCCTCTGTGGTCTAGTGGCTAAGCCACCGGTTTCAGACCCAGAGGTCCCGGGTTCGATTCCCAGCGTGGGGTACATCTTGGTGTGCTCGGTTTGGTTGGTGGTAGAGCTGTTAAGTCCGCCTGGCTAGCTACCACCATCTTATCTAAGTCTGTCGCCATAACAACGATGTTTATAGCATTGTTGTGTTCCGTACAGTTAGAGATAAGATAGCCAGTTCCTCAGTGGTTGAGGATTCCGGGTGAAGCGCGCTTCCACCTTCGGCCTTATCGTCACTTACCATCAGGTGAGATGAAGGGCAAGCGCTTACCCGTTGTAGAATAAAAAAAGCAATTGCACATGTGCTCAGTGTGACAGGAAGTGAGCCCATCGACGCTATATGCTGTTGGATATATGTGCCGTGTTTAGTCCGTTAGTTGCCTTTACGACACCCAAGGGAAGAGAGGGGTGGTAGTGCTCTTTCAACGCTACGCGACAGTTGATGCAAAAGCGTGATGATTAAACCAATACCCATAAATTGTAATGATGATTTCACCAATTATCTAGCCCAAGAGAAGCTTCGTTATGAAACCCGATAAATGGTTACTAGACAACGGATAAACAAACTTAAAAACATACTAATTATACATAAAAATCACCCAGACCCGAGACAGTTTAGAAAAACAATAGTTTCTAAATTGACCCGACCGGGGTTCGAACCTGGGACCTCAGAGATGGTGACACCATGAAAACCGGTGTACAAACCACTCGACCAAGGAGGTCGTCATTGATTTCAGTGGGAGGCCTTTGTCTTGCAGTGGGAAAGAGTAGGTCATACCTATGCAATAATTTACGTTTTTACTTCACCACCGATAGCAACTCCATTCAATTACAAGATTGCAACTCATTAGCTAAAAACCAGTCCCGCGGTGAATGGCATGTGTCTACTAAGCGCCGGCATCTCCTTAAACGATACTCTAACAACACCCACGCAAAATACACCTATACAATAACAATCAGTTGATTCATTCACAAGTTTTTTGTTGTGCCGTTACGGAACTACGGAAGAAGCCTTATTTGAAGTAACAAGACCGGACGTGGTGGAAGACAGTAATCAACGACAACCCATGGACACCCTCAAAGCCAGAGGAGTCGCAGATGCATTGGCGACCTTGGGGAAGGAGTAGGACTAGGGTTGCCACCCGTACTCTAAAATAGAGTATCGTCCTCCTTTTAATGTAGGCGTTCTTTATAATCTACGACACCAATAAAGTACGTTAAAATACTCTATTTATATAAAATTATTTACGTAAAAGACAAATATTTGTTAAATGTAACAAATAGCAACAAAATATACGTTTTTAAGGACAAATAAGTACTCTTTTTTTATGCTATGTACTTTATTTTTGTTGTAACAAAATTAAAAAAAAACTTTATTTGTCCTAAGAAAAGGTAAGGTAGGCAACCCTAAGCACAGAATTAAGAAGAGTTCCTAAGTAGAACCTTTGAGGAAGGTGTAGGAAATGTGGATAAAGGAGAGGGGGAAAGATGGGATTCCGGTACTTTCACCTACCGAAAGAAACACAACGGCAACAAGTGCCACGATGATATTAAGTGAGAGGGTGGTATTACGCCGGGCAACTCGGCCCAATTCGTGCTACAAGGCAGGGTGGCTCTACCACTCGGAACAGTGACAATGAACTCTTAATTTTTTTATTTATGTCACTTTTGCTACATTTTATATCACACCGACCGACTGCTTGATTGCGATTACCGTAATCTATGGGCGTCTGCAACTTCAGAAGTATCTACGCGTCGCCAAACGCGAACCTGTAAGAACCTTTTTACGCCCTTTTCGTAAGAGTACTCATAGTAACACTTTATTGAGTGCCTCTATACACATAATGGAGGCCATTGGTGCGGTATTTGATGCAACTTGTGATATGAATACCAAACAGAAGCTTATCGAATTAATGTTAATTGTCGCGACCAGTGGTCGGCAACCCGCGACCCACCTGATAATTGTTAGTAACGGGGTTATTTATTACCATGTTTTAAGTGTTTTTTTAAAAATTATAAACGCATGAGCCATGTGGTATAGCAGCTCACTAAAGATAATACCAACCCTCTCTTCTCTTGGGTGTCGTAAAAGGCGACTAGCGGACTAAAGAAAGACTGCACATACATCCAACAGTGCAATTGTAATTTAGTAAAACGTGGACTTGCCTAGTCTCTGACTAACACTTTGGGGATAATTTGTATGTATGTTTTAAGTTAAACATTTGTTATTAATACAATTTTATTTAATTTTAGTGTTTTTCCTACTTATCAAAAATATAATCATCACGCGACTTAATAAACAGGCGGTGCGGCGCGTGATACTAACAAATAAAAGTACTAATTTATTATAATATTCTATTTTTAAAGTTTTTTGTTAAGCGACTAATAAAATCATGAACACGTTACGTCCGCCTTAAATAAAAGTTCCATTAACTTGCTATGTGGCCATTGCCTTTAAGGTTGGCGACCGCTGGTCTAGACGAAGCCCTTCAAGCGGCGGACATAAATCAAAAAACTTCGAAACAGTAGAGTAATGTTTTATTTTTATTTGCTTGTTACGAGGCCCTACTCTCTAAGCGCATACGAGACTTCGTCGCCTTTGAAATGAAATACTACTTTATTTACTCCATTTTGAATTTTAATTTAGTCCTGAGATTTCAAACCCCTTACAGGATCCCATGGTCACAGGGCGACATTATGTATTCATAAGAAGGTCACAAAACAGATAGGTTCTGTTTTGTGCTGAGGTGTTGGTCGTCTCGTAATGAAATATTACTTTCTTACCGTCAATTATTTTGGCCTTTCCACCATCAAGCCCACCATCAAGCTCTCCATCTCAGTCATCATTCGCTTGCCATGTTCCCATGTTATTTGGGGTTGGCGCAGTACGTCTTTTTCTTCCACACAACTCGGTCATTCGTCATCAAATCATCCAACCCCTTCTCATTCATGTCATCCCTCACACAATCCATCCATCTTTTCTTGTGTCTACCTTTTCCTTTCCTACCGTCAACACTCATATTCATTACTCTTTTAGTCACATGGCTATCGTCCTTTCTCATTACATGACCATACTAAGACAAACGGTTCCCTTACATCTTTTCTTTAAGGTGCGACTTTCATACTTCCTCTGATGAAGCTCTCCATCTCAGTCATCGTGTGCTAATGAACGCACCGACATTCTTTATACGGTTTCGTAACATGTATGAACCACACATTTGTTATGATGATGTCATACATACATTATTGATACGGTACGCTAGGTTAATGGCGCTACAAAGATTCATAGCATAAAATGGTTTGACCCTTAACAGGTTTGACATTCTTTTGTAATCAAGACAATATTATCTTGACTGCAAAAGGATGCTTGGACCTCAACATGATAAAAATTTCCAAAATTTCAGATTACTTTTGTGGTTGTGGTGGGTGTATTCGTGGGACTGCAATGCTATCCAAAACAGTTTTTTATTTTTTAAAGATTATAATTAATGTGCGTTTAACATACTTACATATAATCAGGACTACTTATTATCCCGAAGGATTAGTTACAGACTAGGCAATGAGGACAGCAAAAGCAGTCTCAGGGTGACCATTTGTGGCAGATTTCTGCTATTTGGGCAGATTTGGCTCTTAAATTTTAACTCTGGCAGACTATGCTGTCGATTCAAAAAAGTGACAGAATTAGGCAGATTGGAAAGACGACGACGAAACGACGAACTTTTTTTAACCGACTTCAAAAAAGGAGGAGGTTCTCAATTCGGTTGTATGTTTTTTTATGTTTGTTACCTCAGAACTCAGTCATTTATACACCGATTTAGAAAATTCTTTTTTTATTTGAAAGAATATACTTCCAGATTGGTCCCATTTTTATCAAAATCCAGTTCTGATTGTGGAATCCTTGAGGAATTGAGGGAACTCCTCAAATATTGTAGGCATATCTATAGCGATTTTGGTATTTTCGGCCATAGGATTTAAAAATACACTATTCACACTATTAATTCTGTCACTTCTTGTCTTAATTCTTATTAACATCTTTATGCCGATGACTTACAAATTTACTCTCAGGTCTCGGCTGAGAACCTCTCAGAAGTGATTGAGCAGATTAATGGTCACTTGGCTACGATCTACAACTGGAGCAAGTCAAAAACGTCCCTATCTAGTTTGCCTAACGGTGAACCCTAGTAACTCGCAAGTCATCATCGTAGGGGGGTCTATACAGCGTTCACGAGTAAATCCGGGTAACTTGCCGTCTGTTTTGGATGTTGATTTCCTACTTTGTGATAGGCGTTTCTCGTTTTCTTCGCTTGTCGCATTTAAACGGCGCTGTCTCATACAAGTAGCGCGTATTGTAGGTTAACCAATATTCGCTTTCGATAAATAGATCGGAACGATTCACTAAAAAGCGAGAAATAAACAAAAATTTTAACAAAAAAATACCGACTCCAAAAAAGTTTACTGAAATAAATGCACTAAAACGTAAAAAATAATTGCGTAGTTTAGTTTGTTCAATTTACTTGCTAGTTTAGTTTGTTCAATTTACTTGCAATATTAACCTTTATTTTACTCAATCTTATAATCTTAAAAAATATTTTTGGAGTCGGTGCCAGCTTCATACGACAATGTAGCAATACCTACCATATTCACTAATGAACACGACAACTGTTAGAGGCTAATTAAACATATTTACAAATAAAAACGACAATGGGGTTAAACGGCAGCAAGGCCGTCCCAGACAGAGGTGGAGAGATGAGCTTGATGCTTACGCGAAGGATTGGCCAACACACGTAAAAGATCGCAAACACTGGAGGGGGGGGGGGGGGGGGGGGCCTTTGCCCAGCAATGGGACAATATGGGCTAATATAATAATAATATAGTATGTCTTTTAATGTTTATGTTTACCTTAGCTGGCACAGACTCCAAAAATATTTTTTAAGATTATAAGATTGATTTAGATAGTAATTTCAATTACAATTAGAATAGTACATGTACACAAAAGTGTGCGACGAGCTTTTTTTTTAGATGTAATTTCAATTATAATTAGAAATTTGGAACGCAGGCAGATTTTGGCAGATTTTTGGCCGGTGTCGGGCAGATTTGCCATTTTTGATGGTCACACTGGCAGTCCTCTACCATAGTCCACTTTTCACCAAATAGCGACTGCACATGTGCACAGCATGACCGGTGGTGAGCCCATCGCCGCTCTATGCTGTTGAGACGTTATGTGCAGTGTTTAGTCTGTTAGTCGCCTTTTACGACACCAAAGGGAAGAGAGGGGGTGGTAGTATTCTTTCACCGCTACGCGACACGGTAAAACCATAAAGTGGCAAAAGGAGAATGACCATTTTACTATGGGAGTTAGGCTAGTTTTTTAGCTAGCTAGCGTAACACAGCGCTTTAATGAAATATTTTTTTATTTTTTTTATAATGGCTCGTCATAGTGACTGCATCCTGCCTGATGGTAAGCAGCCGATGCAGTCCAAAATAATGAGAGCGCTCCCCACCGTGGAATAAGCACGATAACGAGCGCACCCATTCATGACGGCCTGCATAAATGCCGTTTCACGCCCCGCTTAAAAGACCCGGGACTGTAGGAGCTGGGAAACACATGCGCCGGCAAACAATTCCAAAGCCGAATGGTCTTACAGAGGAACGACTTGCCAAATTTTTTGGTACGAGTACTGATAGTCTGTACAGTATGATGGTGGTTCCTAAGACCGGAAATAGTAATTAATAGCAGCAATAGGTACTCTAAATTATGAAGAAAAAATTACATTACAATATCATGCGGGAGTTTGAAGCTATTCTTCATTTTTAGCTTAAAGCTTTTTAGGTATTTTGAGGTTATGACAACTGTTATCGTATGACTATCAGTTCAGTTCATTTATTTATCACTTGACCCTTAACGCGGCGTTCTATAGAAAACCTTTTTTAACAGTAATTCATTATAACTTAAGAGAACGCTTTTGATATGTGAATGATTAAGACACAATAGATATCGAATAGGCTGATTTGGTCATTCTCCTTTTTTGGCTACAAAATTTCCTCGTTACAGAATGCAAATCTTTAACTCCAACAAGTTTCCTTGCATGCTTCCTTCTATAAATGATGTTAATCAACTCCTACTGAATCCGGTCACGACATTTATAGCTATAAAATGTCTAAATAAATTAATACCGCAATGGACAACTTGAGCGATTGATTAATATTTAAAAACTCCTACGTGCTTCGAAGGTCCATAATCAAAACCGCGTCGCGTAGCGGTGAAAGAATACTACCACCCCCTCTCTTCCCTTGGTAGTCGTAAAAGGCGACTAACGGACCAAACACTGCACACTAATCCAACAGCATTAGAGCGGCGATGGGCTCACCACCTGTCACGCTGAGCACATGTGCAGTCGCTAGTGGTGAAAAGTAGACTATGGTAGGCGACTGCTTTTGCGATCCTCATTGCCTAGTCTCTGACTAACTTTCGGGAATAATAGTCGTGATTATGTGTGTATTGGCTATTTGATGGTTAAACTTTCCAATAAAAAATAAAATCCTACTAATATTATAAACGCGAAAGTTTGTAAGTATGGATGGATATTTGTTACTCTTTCAAGTAAAAACTACTGAATGGATTTGGATGAAATTCGGCATACAGATAGTTTATAACCTGGATTAACACATAGGATACTTTTTAGCCCGATATTCCCACGGGAACATATGGATGGATGTTTGTTACTCTTTCACGTAAAAACTACTGAATGGATTTGGATGAAATTCGGCATACAGATAGTTTATAACCTGGATTAAGAGATAGCATACTTTTTATCCCGATATTGCCACGGGAACGGGAACCACCGGTGAAACCGCGAGCGGCCGCTTGCACTTAATAATAATGCATTGTTGTTTCGACAGTGCCTCAGTAGGTACTTGAGCATTTCGGGTGAAGTGCGCTTATCCCCTCGACCTTATTTCCATTGACCATGAGGCAATGTGAAGGCCGAACACTCAGCACTTAGCTGTCGTGGAATAAAACTCAAGTCTAAAGGCCTCTATCTACACACCAAAGCCAGCCGTTAGTGCCGCGACTAGGGTTACCATCCGTCTGGAGTAGTTCGGACATGTCCGGACTTTTAGACTCTAGTTCGAACTTTGTCCGGATTTTCGAATATGTTAATTTATTTAATCGTACGATAGTATGAAATAGGTGAAGGAGAATTATACATGTCATAATAGCTTCCAAATGTCGTAAAGTTTAGCTTCTAATCATAAAATAATGGAAGTGTATAGAGTGCCACAAGCGGCACTGTATCTCCATCGGTTAGGGAACCGTAAGTTTTGCGGTATAATAGTGACGCCGCCCAAGCTGCCGTAAAGTTTTTGTTAGACAACAGAAATACTAGCTGCCCTACTCCTGTAGGTCACGTGATAGGTTAGAAATTTAAGACAATCGCGAAGCGCAGCGTAGCGATTGTCTTAAATTCTAGTAAACATTTTATCCCATAAATTAATTATAAGTCAATGCCCAGATACCGAAGCCAATTGATGAAGTCAGGTGGCAGCTCATTTATATCACTTCTAGGTCCTGGATACGCGCGAATAGGGCATCGCTGCACGATGTGTTCCGTAATCTGGGCCTCCTCACCGCTGTCGCAGATTGGGCTATCTGACCATTTGTGCTGACAGGCGTTGCAACGACCGTGCCCTGTTTTTAATCGGTTGAGATATGTAACAAAACTACATAGTTAACTTCTCATTTATCAAAAACCAAAATATGAAAAGTGAGTAAATTTTCCATTTTGTGACTAAAAAGTCTGGAATTTTATCGAAATCTCAGGCTTTTTGTCAGGACTTTTCAAATTCCTAAATGGTATCCCTAGCCGCGGCGGCATAAGGACAATGAAAGTCGGGATAACTTTGGTAAATTAAGCTCAGTATTTTTTATATGAAAAAGGAGGCAAACGATGGGCACCCTCGCAAAACCGCAGAGATGCGTTTCCTGCCTTGAGGATAGAGTATGATTGAGGAAGCAGTAGAAATTGTGAAAGGGTGGCCGGTAGAGATAGAGATAGATTGGCAGAGATGGGCCTCTGATACTTTCACTCACCAGAGCAAACACAACAGCAAACAGTGCCACTGTTACACGCCGATATTCCGATACAACAATGTAAATACAAATACAACGATATCAGAAATATGCCATTTAATCTCTTTAAAAAGACTGTTTTTATAATCCTTGTGAAAAATTGTTTTTATGACATAAATGAATTTATTAACTTTTGTCCGAAAGGAAATCTAAAATAAAAAGAATGACATCTAAATAAAATTGGTAATCAAAATATGACTTATTGTTGACTTCTCAATATTTCTCTGTGACGATGGCTTTGTGGTCCTGAATAAATAATAATGTTTTAAATCTTAATTTTATTATTTAATTTTATAAATTGTTAATGACACAGTAACATCTAATCTTAGTAAATATTGTAATTATTTATTTTAGTAAATTTAGAATTACAGATAGGTACTTATTTAATAATTAATTTCAAAAGCATGAATACAAAATATTTGCATATCGACAGATCGATAAAACATGTATGTTGCCATCCTCCAATAATTACATCCTTGTTACCATGTTTTATGCAAATAAAGATTTTATGATTTATGATGGTATTACGCCGGACGAGCCGGTTCAATTCGTGCGGCTGTATCTAGTATGTAGAGGACTCATGAATACAAAATATTTGCATATCGACAGATCGATAAAACATGTATGTTGCTATCCTCCAATAATTACATCCTTGTTACCATGTTTTATGCAAATAAAGATTTTATGATTTATGATGGTATTACGCCGGACGAGCCGGTTCAATTCGTGCGGCTGTATCTAGTGTGTAGAGGACTTGCTAAAACAAACAAATGTTGCAATATTTGCCCTTCGCAAGTGGGTAGGGCCGCGGCAAAGGGCGCGCCGTTAGGGGTGCGCGGCTAATCTGAGATGGCAATGGCAGCCAAATGTCAACATAGCCGCTAGCCCTGCGAAATGTCGGCAGGGAACTGATAGCAAATTATTCTGTGCTGATAGATAGATAGGGTTGGATGCGACAAATCATGGTTCGATCCCCGTAACATCGTTATACGTTATAATAATAACATTTAACACTAGCGTTTAACTTAGGTATAGGAAAGGAACTTAGTTGTTTATGACTTCTGACGTTAGTGTTAGGTACTTTCTGCGAAAACGATTTTTAGTGTTTTTGGGTGACCAAATTGTTAATTACGTCATTTTGCGAAAGTAACGTTTTGCGTCAAGCAAGACCGAATTAAAAATTCTGCCAAATTTCTAACTCTTAGGTAGTTATATTGTTTTCTGAGGTTTAAGCGAGCACTACACATTGAAATGAAACACTTTTTTACGGATTAACTCGCGTTTAATTTACTATTTACAGTTTTTATATTATCAAGACGTTTCGAACCCTTTACAGGGTCCGTGGTCACAGGGAGACTGAGGTGTTAGTCATCTCATTGTTAGAAGTTATTTGCCTACCGTCAAAAATTTTTATATTTAACCGGGTGCGTTCAAGTTTACACAATACGAGCTAACAATATTTTTAGGTCTGGCAATGTGTTGCTGTTGGGGCTGAGATTTGATGACCTGTATGATAGGGTCCCAGGCAGGTGGTAAATTCCAACCATCCTCTCTATTGAAATTACGATGTTTTTTAATTTCAATAGCCTCGCGTATCATCCTAGGGATGAATCGTTGTTCCTTGGCGAGTATTTGAGGTTTGTCAAATCTGATGTAATGGTTGGGCCCCTCGAGAGCATGGGCTAAATATAAAAATTTTTGACGGTAGGCAAATAACTTCTAACAATGAGATGACTAACACCTCAGTCTCCCTGTGACCACGGACCCTGTAAAGGGTTCGAAACGTCAGGATAATATAAAAACTATGTAAATAGTAAATTAAACGCGAGTTAATCCGTAAAAAAGTGTTTCATCTTAGGCTCGGACTACATGCATCCGGAATCACACGGACCCGAAAAAACACGGCCCCGGATTCATTCCGTAGCTCAAACAAATATATGAATTTTTACTGCATCGACTTCATGTGATCAGGGGCCTTCCGATCCCGATTTTCACCCGGAAGCAACCGAAACATGCTCCGGACGTCTCCGAGTAGCCGGTCCGTTATTTTTCGGCACGGGGGGCGGGGCCTATCAATATCGTATGAAGTTGTATGGAGCTGACCACACGTGAACTCGAGAAACGTCCGTCCCGGTCCGGTCCGGAGGAATCACGCGCCAGTCCATAGATAATACTATATAGACGGGGATAGATGGGCCACTGAGGTTTTCCTTTTGCAAAATGTGTGTACCTAAGCACAGACATGGCGCTGCATACCTACGCCTAGCCACGCTAGATGGCGCTAGTATTGGTTTTATTTAAATTATTTTATTCGTAATGATTTATATTTGTTTTATTTATTTATTTGTTTGGAATAAATACATTTTTCGTAGTTTATTCCAAAGAAAAAAATAAATAACACAAATATAAATCATTACGAATTTCTACATTCAGAGGTTTCAGTCGAACTTCATGCCAACATAATCTTGACTTAAATTAGAAACAGGCATCCAAGATAAAATAAGCAGCAAATTAAAATAAAATGAGATGTATCTCATTGTCTGTAGACAAGATGGAAATCAATAAATGATTTTTGTCTTGTCACGAGATGTTAGTCGTTAAAATGACAAATGAATAATACTTTATATTTTAGCGTTTTATTAACGCTGAAATATACTTAAGTAAAATTTTTAACACTGAAAAAAGACGACAACCTCAGGCGGGCAGTGTTTAAAATTTTACTTAAGTATATTTCAGCGTTAATAAAACGCTAAAATATAAAATATTATTCTATAAACGCAGCTTCATCTTAACCGAATGTTTAAATATTTGTAAAAATATTTCTTTCGGATCTCAGAGGTGAAAGAAAACTTCTAAGATTTGATGAAGCAATGTTGACTAAAAACATAAGCATCAAGCACTGACAAATTTCGACGGTTGAAAGCCAGAACCTCGGTAGCCAAGTGGTTAAGGCAGCCGCCCGGAATGCGGAAGGTGCGTGGTTCGATTCCCACCTGAGGTTGTCGTCTTTTTTCAGTGTTTAAAATTTTACTTAAATGACAAATGAAAGTCAATAATATGGTTTACATTTTTATTTTCGCTTTTTGTGTGTATTATAATAGTTTAGAGCTTGTATTTTTGTCATATTATTATTACATACATTTGTTTTGCCTTTAAGTATTCTATTGACATTAGTGCACCAGCTATTTATGACTATATTTGATATTGTATCCATTAGGAAATTTTGTACATCACTTTTATGAGTCTGACAGGAGAACTGTGATAGATTACAAAATATTTTTATTAATTCTTTTATTTTACCCTTTAAACATATTTTATGTGGTTCCTCATTTAACTGTGTTTGAATTATTATGCAAACATCGTCTACAAACTCGCACAATGCCTCCGATGGATAATGAAGTGATCTTCTAGTGTAATCTCTTTCTAAAATGTAATCTTTATTATTCGGAGGCATTGTGCTCACTAAATGCATTCGGCAACAATGGCATTTTTTACAAATTTTTTGTATTGTTTTTTTTATTACATATCCGGCTACATATCTTTTCGCCTCTTTACTAATAGTGTTATTTGAGTAGTCTATTTCTGTTTGCGTGAAGCAGTGAATTACAGAATCCACATTAATAGTGTCTGTGGGTTGTTCTCCTGATACCTTGTTCTGAAAATTTAACAGGCTTTTGAGGGGTTTTAATGCCTTATTGTCATCTTGCTCGCAGTTTGCCCCAACTGAGTGGGGCGAGGTTAAATTGTTTATTAGTAAGGTTTTAAATGCTCCAATAAACTGCGAGCAAGATGGGGACGTGTTTCTGACACCATTACTCCTTATGTTGCAGAAAAAATTTTCTAATGGATCCTGGTTAATATTTCTTGTCAATAGACTACTTATATTATGAGTTTCGCGTAAATAATTAAACATTTCTTTATAGACATTAATATTAGATACCCAATTTTTAAGTGATGGTACCTGTTCAAATTTTGTAGAAATGGTCCCGTCTCTTAACTTTTTCTCCACCTTGAATTTCATTGATCTTAAAATTGGTAATGTATCATTCCATAATTTAAAATGCGGCGAGTTTATTTTTAGTGCACACTTATAGATTTTTTCCGAGCTTTGATAGCTATGACCATTAAAAGAGTCAAACAATTTATCAACTAAAAGTAATAGATCAGCAGTGTGCAGACACTCTTTAGGAAGAATATCGTGATCTGAAAAGATAATTATTATTATTTACAAGATGCAACAAGAAAAGGAAAAAATTATTAATTATTGTACAATCACCATTATCCAATGTGGATTACATTGAGTTCGTGTGGTGAGTTCGTATTGTCTATTCTCCCTATTTTGTAAAATGGTTTGAAGTTTAGTAATAAAGTGAATTCTTTTTCTTTAACAAAATATAAACATAGATAATTTACTGCATAATAGGTGCATGTGTTCTTACAAAGTCATTTTGTGATATGATAACATATACTGGTCATTGTATATTGACCTGAAAAGAACACTAACAATCAGATAACCTTACTTGTAGTCTATTAGTATCATAAAACTAAAGCGACATTATACTTACTCGCTAAATATCTCATTGTTGCGGACACCCTCTGACTGAATACCTGGGCTGCGTTCTTCACCTTCATTTTAGGTATTTTTTCTGATAAGACATGACTCTCAGTCAATTTATTCACTAACCTAATATCATCGTCCCCTGGATCAGCATCAAGAAGCATTTGTAAATGGTTCCATTTTGCAAATTTGACTTCCCCATTTTGAATATATCTTAAGTCCTTTGTGAGGAGATTATTTCTTAATCCTTTAAGGAGGTGCGGAGGATCGAATATTGGAAATATTTTCATTCCATTAAATTCAAATGACAGACTTTTGTATTCCTTGCCTTCTCGAAAATATGTTTTTTTTGTGTCATCTATTAAACTATTTATGACACTAACATTGCAAGAAGACTGGTCACATACAGTGGCAATTACTATTAAACCAGTGCTTTGTACAGCTTTCAGTACTTCTTGAACTAGTTTTTTTAATTCTGTCCTCTTTGTCACACTTTGGCAAAATGTGAAACAAATGGGCTGCTTGTACTTTCCTTTTAAGCCCTTGACCATAAAAACAAGTGCATGGTCAGCTATCTTAGTAGTTTTATTATCACCAAAATCCTCGAAACCAATTATTTCATCACAGCTTCTATTAAAATATAAACCAGGACTTAATGCAACTTCATCAAATATAAGAGTGCATATTTTTTTTTCTTCAGGCAATTTCCTTACTGCGTTTTTCAGGTGTTGTATAATATTATCATTGATACCTGACTTAATTTTAATCTTCTGTAACACCTTTTGGATTGTTCTTTTTGAAGGCAATGCGAAGAGTCTTTGCAGTAATTTATAAGACTTTTGGCTTTGCTTGTATATTGTAAGGCACAAAATTTTTTCTTGGTTTGTGTATCTTCTTCCCCTTGGTTTAATAAATGCCTTATTTAATTGCATTCCAGTAAAAATGGCAGCAGGTTCGGGCAGTTTCTCAACAGCTTTTAAAAACGCCTTATTTTGGGATATCTTGGCAGCTTGTCGCACTTTTTGGCCTAGAGTTTTACACCTACTCCTTAATTTTAAAAGTTTGACCTTTAATTGTGCTTGTTGTTTGAAATTATTATTTCTGCCAACATTCATGAAATAAGTGTCTGAAATAAGAAAAATAATTACTTACTTAATCATATTGTATACTAAGATCATCTAAACACTAGATACAGCATCAGTGCGATTCTCTAAGCGCAAACATCGTTAAAGCCTTGGTAGCAGCGGCTGCTACAGCGGCGAGCGTACCATTGGTATTCTTCTAATAATTTTTAACGCTAGCTCCGCACGGCTGTAAGCGGCGTGATAGGGAATCACTTCTTTGACATTTCTTGTATGAAATCGGTATTCTGTAGGCGAAACAGCCTCAACTTTGACCACAGCATCGACGTACAGCCTAAATGAGAAATCATATTTTATTATATATTTTACCTTGAAACTTAAAAATTAATGGGCAACTAAGTAAGTAATTTACAAAAATTTTTAAAGATAAATTATAATTTAAAGCCAAAACTCTTAAATCAAATTAAAGGTTAAGTTTAAAACATCTATTTTTAGTTTATGTCCTCTGTTTGGAGTTGATAGACAGAATGATGTTTTAAAATTGAACGGTAACATGTTTCTTTGTAATAAAAACTATACTAACTACTTGTATAATTTTTATTACAAAGAAACAGCTACAAACTACTAGTCGAGAATTTATGGATTATGCAACCAGGATAATATCATCTCTCTAGCACAGCTTAGCGAACAGCCGTGCGTTTACGCAGCCGAGAGATCGTCGGCGAGCTAATAGAGCTTACAGAATACCAAGTATAACGCCGAGACTGCAGCGAACGATGTGACGGCTGTAACATCTATGATCACAGCCATGAGTGCAGCGTCTATGTGTCGCTTAGAGAATCGCATAGCATTAGCACTCTCAAAGTGACGCCTTGAACTAATGCTCCAACCAAGAGTGAGCATTGGATTGCTCTGTTGTCATTTGACATTGCCGTCTAATTTTAACACTTATTGCAGTGATGATAGGGCTAAGTAACAAAATTTGTTGTGATTATTCGTAAACAAAATTCTAAAGAATAGTTGGAACCACTTTTTCGAACATATTTTATATTGGATTGTGTATCTAGTGTTTAGATGATTGAAGATTGTATACTATATTCCCATGACTGTGATGTTGTCCATATGGGAAGGCTTGTGCCTGTGTATTATAAATTTACAAATTTTTCTTTAATAATATTAACCTTTCTGGACAAAAGCGTGTCTCACAGGAATTGTGATAGGTGGATCCACACATATTGGATCAATTTCTTTTGATGTTGACCCTTAAAAGAAAATAGTATACATTAGTTAGCATCTTACATTTTAAACAACACATTGTATCCAACCATGATTCATAATCACAACTAAAAACTAACTACATATATTAGTTTTCCCCATTCAAATTGGTAACTTCTTCCACAATCTCCACACTAGCTATTAATATACAGACAGTGGACCCAGCTTCAAGTTTTAAGAATCACATTGTACATAAACACTACACACACCTACTTATATAACTTTTTATCTTTACCTTGGCTAGTAGAGGCTTCTTCATTATCACATGTTTTATTATCCACTTTTGAAGGTTGCCAAGTTGATGAAGATGCTGAAACCAAAATTATAACAAATAGGTAATAATTACATGTCAGCTGAGACATGACATTAAGATTAAAAAGTATATATATTATAGGTAGTAAATTATACTACTATTGATATTTTTCAATTTCAATAAAATGTAATTTGAGTGTTATTTAAAATAAAAAAATTCAAATAAAAAATCAATAAAGAAACAACTTACGAATATTCAATGTTGGAACAGCGTTTTTAGTAAGTCGTCCGCTGGCTGTTTGGTAAAAGTCTTCAAAATGGTAATCACAGAAATAAATATGGTTGTGTATGTAATGATCACCCTTTTCTTTATCTATTTCACTCAATACCATTTTCCACTGATCAAACTTTTCCGAGTAAGGGTATTTTGGTGGAGGAAAGTGATGGACTCTTCCTGAAAAACAATATTATAATCTTGTTACTTACACTATTTCCATGTACAGTTTTACATAAGGCCTGTGTTGTTTAGTACTAGGCTACCGAGGCATTGGTTTCCTCATCTTGGTAGGTACCTAAGTTACTAGTTCACATTTTTTTATTAAATCTTAAAGTTTACTCTTCTTACCCTAAGAAATATATTTTTTAAATTATTTCAAGATAAACATTATAGGCAAAACTATTTTGAAAATTATTATTATTATAACTTAATTAATGGCTTTGCATTAAGCATTAAGCCAATTCCAAGTATTTTATATGTTAAGGGATGATTTGTATTAGAGCGATCCGTGCACGGGGCCACTGATTTGAGACGTTGCATACATTTTGTTTGAAACAGTTCATATTACACCGTGCATGATCCGTGGCCCATCCGGGCCCCGTGCACGTCCCGCTCATAAATAATTTACTACCGTACGATAGATCGAAATAAAATGGAGTCTCCCAACATTGTGTTGTTGCTAAAAGAACACGGGAGAAACTCATTTTGAAAATTAAAAACCAAACAAATAGACAAAAGTAGGTACCTACAGGAGCGCAATTAGTAGGCTCAAAATTAGACAATAGGCCCTAAACACATCCATAAGTAAGTAAGTAAGTAAGTAAGCAAAAACTACGTGTGGACGCCGGGCGGCAAGTAAGTAAGTAAGTAAGTAGCGACTTCGCGCAGGATAGGAACCAGTTCTATTTTTTGGACAGGACAGTAGCGCGTAATCCCTCCCGCTACGTCTCACGCTCCCCGCCAACTTAACTTGCCGCCGTGTGGACGGCACAAGTAAGTAAGTTCATAAGTTGACACACAACGAAACGCATTCTGTCTGCCTGCCGCCCGTGCAGTGCTTTTTATTTATTTACTATTTTGTTGTTGTATATGTGTATATATGTAGGTATGTATTTATATTATGATTGTATGTTTGTTCACGCGTTTTTTCCATGCGTGGACAATACACAGCATACATACAAATATTGCAAACTACTAAAAGGTTTAAAAATTGACTACCTACCTACAGTAGTGGCTGCAGCCCCTACTATTACCTATTACCTACCCTGTTTGCAAACAAGGTTGGTACCTAAGTACTATATTTCTGTGGTACTTACCTACTACTCGATTAAAATCACGTGGATTTACAACTATCGTACCTTGAAATGAAACAGTTTTTCACGGATTAACTCGCGTTTAATTTACTATTTACATAGTTTTTTATATTATATATTACAGGGAGACCAGTCTCCCGGTAACCACGGACCCTGTAAAGGGTTAAATTAAACGCGGGTTAATCCGTAAAAAAGTGTTTCATTTCAATTTGTAGTGCTCGCTTAAACCTCAGAAAGCTATCGTACCTATAAGATTTCTGTCAAACTTCTAAAATAGCTGTCTGACCAAGGCTGGCGCCTTGGTTGATTCTAAGCGAGTAGGTACCTAGTCCTTCAGTTCCCGTGGATCTTCTACCGACAATTCTTTGAACAGCTGATAGCTTGCACCATGAACATTCCTTCTGCTAATCCATTTTCGTTCCCAAGTCCGTATAGGATTTTGGTGTTCAATATTTATTTGATTTTAGATTTCTTCTATAACCACATTTAATAATTCTTTCAATATATCACTTAAGAGGAGGTATTTTGAGCGCTTCTCTCTCGCTCTCAGCGAAGAGGCGCGAATAATCACGTTTTATATTTAGAAGAATTGGTAATGTAATAAAAAAAACGATTGGTTATAAGCCCTTAAGTTATCTATGAACTTCATTTTGGTAAATGACTCATAATATCAAATTACTTATTTTAAGAATAAAACCTAGAAAAGAAGATAAAATGACACAAAAATATGTAACTTTGTGAATTTATTCTATCGAGCCTACTTTATCAAATCGTGTTTCCATCGAGTGTATTCCACAGAATAAAGCCTTAACAACATTTCATAATTTTCGCAGATTTTAATTTTATTGTTTACTACTTCATAAATTAATTCTAAGAGCGTGTTATTTTGATTTTTCACTAACACGTAGCCTTAAGTGCTGGCTTCATCGCAATCCATTGTTGGCAGGACGTGTCTCGCGTCCATCGTCGCAAGGTTCTGTACTTACTTACCGGTAAGCAAAATTCACCGTTTGGACGTTGCTGTCTACTTGCCGATTAAGTAAGCAAGGAAGTAGTAAGTTGAACTTACTTACTTACTTACTTACTTACTTATGGATGTGTAAATCGGCCATAAGAGTTTTGTATTAATTAATTCATCACTTAAGTAGGTAAGATAAGTACCTTCTCATATTTTTTATTCTATCAGGTATTTACTAATAAAAATTAAAAGCAGTAGTTACCTTTAATTGGAGTACATCCAAAATAGCACTTAAAGGCAGATTTTCTTGGCATTTTCAAAGATTCGACCTTCGTCAATTCCAAATCGAAAGGCAAAGTCCAGTCCAATTTACACAGCGCAGCGTTGGGTCAATCGTTTAGGTATCTTATCACGGGGTCCAAGGGAAAGCACGGTCAAGAGTTTATAGCAGATATCAAGAAAACAAGCACAGTCCAAGTCGTAGAGGAGCACAAATCAAAACACAACGAAACGAAACCAACAACGACAGAACAGAACAGAAATGTTTAAAATTTTTAACGTAACGTACCCACGTTCTGTCAGCGTCATTTGCGTTTCGTTTTACGTTTAAAGAATATTTTAACCAAAAATTGTTTTATTTTTTTGTAACTAGATTTTGATTTTATTATAAAATCATTGATAAATAAGTATGTACCTACGAATTTAGTTTTTAACTACAATAGATTTGCTATGTTGTATTTTGTAATGTACTGCCATCAACCTAGCTCTATCTATCGACGTCAGTGTAAAACTATGGTCGAAGTTTATGTTCCTAACCACACAGATGGCAGCACTTTCCATACAAATTTTCGTAGCTACTTAAATGTATGGAAGTTTCACCGCCCTGCGCCAGTCGATGACAGACGCTCAAAGCGGTCGGTCGCGTCGCGTGCGCAAGCAAAACTGCAAAATAGTAGTGGATTCCGAGCGCCTCATTATGGTGATAGTAGTAGTAGCACAGAATAAATAATAGTACCCTACTACTAGTACCCTACTACTAGTACCCTACTACTAGTACACTACTACTTCTAGTAGTGTTCGTAGAATTTATCAGAAAAGAACCTTATTTTTGTATAAGACTTGTAGAATTCATATTCCGTTATGCGGTCTATGTGAAAAGGATTAACCCAATATCTTTTCACTTTCTTCTGTTTCCTATTACATTTCGACTGCGATTTTTGCGTAAAATGGCCAATTTTGGCGTTGCGGATCTCGGAAACCAAAATACATTAACAATTTTGACTTATTGAATAATGTAGAATAGCTTTTGGAATAATACGTAGCGGCCTCGCTTTTTGTAAATTTTGCTTAACGTATACTGCCCGGAGGTGCTTCTATATTTGCAACTTTAAAAATGGATCTTATCCATCCAGACAACATAGTCCTGGTGGCAGTCTTAACTATTCCTGTTACTGAAATAAACAGTTGGTCTATGTTTACTTCTGATCTTCTCCTTTGAGAAGCCTGTATTAATAATTGTATAAGACGCACCGGACAAATACTAGGGTCCGGGTGACTTAACAAATGCCAACCAGACTGTTGATTGTAGCTGAGTCTGTTTTATACCCATGTTCCGGCCATAATATTATTTCCTTATCTTTTTGTTATAATTTGTCCTTTTTAATTAAAATGTTTACTAGAAAAAAACACACGCACACACACTTCACAGTGACGTAATACCGCTGACTTGCAGCACTACTAGAAAAAATCATAAAATTTAACCGCCTGTGTGGTCTAGTGGCTAAGCTACCTGTTTCAGACCTAGAGGTCCCGGGTTCGATTCCCAGCGGGGGGTACATCTTTGTGTGCTCAGTTTGGTTGGTAGTAGGGCTGTTAAGTCCGCCTGGCTAGCTACCACCATCTTATCTAAGTCTGTCGCCATAACAACGATGTTTATAGCATTGTTGTGTTTCGGCAGTTTGAGATAAGATAGCCAGTTCCTCAGTGAGGATTCCAGGTGAAGCGCACTTCCACCTTCGGCCTTATCGTCACTTACCATAAGGTGAGATGAAGACCAAGCGCTTACCCGATGAAAAAAAATATTCAAGAGTCTTCTGGGGTTTCCGAGAGGTAGCTTAGCGGTTAAAGCAGTGGACCGGCAATCCAAAGGTCACGGGTTCGAATCCCGTTCGAGCTTTCCAGAGACTGGTTGTTTTTTTTCTAGTAAACATTTTATTCTACAACTATATAGCATTGTGAATGCAAAATTTCAATAATAAAGATTTTTAATTAAACCCAAAATTGCAGAGAAAGATTTTCATAAAATGCGGGAAGGCACTTTTTTGAGCTCCTAGATTGAACTAAGTACTGTTCTAAACAAATGAAATAAAAAAAATAGAATGTTATCACTTATATAGTCTTAAAGTGCGTAGCGGCCTCGGAATTTTTAGATATCATTGATTTTATACAGAAAAAAAAATCTTATTCGAAACCAAAAAACTTCGAAAATTGCTTTAAGGTAACCGTGAATTTCTTCTATCTATGATAATATTATTGAGCAAAATTTATACCAGAATAATCGTTACTTCATAATGAATAAGTATTTTATAATTAATTAATTATCCTATTTCGATAAAAACGATAAATACAACTGTAAAATTACTTCAAAATGCGACGCGCCGGCCGTCCGAACTCAGCTTATCCTCGCAAAAGGACATTTGTAATATTAAGCATGAATTTATTATCCTATTTCGATAATAACGATAAATACAACTGCTAAATTACAACAAAATGCGAAAATGGTCATTTTACGCAAAAATCACAGTCGAGATGTAAGTAATAGGCCTCTTAACGGCTACAGCTAAGCATACAATTTCAACTAAAGTTAAACTTTCCATTGTCGGCTGGACGACTATCCAGCGCAAGTGCTAGAGACCGACTGAGTAAATTTCTCTCCGGATTCAAAACGGAGCGCGTGTAGTCAATTACTTGCCGAATTTGGTTTTTTCCCGGGCCGGACTGATTCCGTATGCATGTAGTCCGAGCCTTAGGTAGTTGGTTGATTATTAATTTCGGCCGTTTACCAAATTCGTATAGGTCTTATCGAATCGTCAAAGATAAATCCTAAACACACTTTGCCCGACTTGGGTATTGAACCCTGGACTGGAATTGAGCCACTTGGCCACGGAGGTGGATAAAAGATCCTACTAATATTATAAAGTATGGATGTTTGTTACTCTTTCACGTAAAAACTACTGAATGAATTTGGATGAAGTTCAGCATACAGATAGTTTATAACCTTGATTAACACATAGGATACTTTTTATCCCGATATTCCCACGGGAACGGGAACCACGCGGGTGAACCCGCGAGCGGCTGCTGGTATATTCATAATAATTTTAATCAACGCAGCCACATCTCGAACCCAAAGTAGCAAGTAATAAATAACATTAACTATTCTCCATCGTAAAACACGTGAGGTCACCGGCAGTTTTATTGAATGAACACTCAAAGAGTGTCCCAAGCGCGTTTGGCGTTATTCAAATGCGACCATATGGCGAGTGAGCAGCCTACGCCATTTCGCAATGACATGTCGGTGAAAATGCCATGCCGATGGCAACTTGCTGAGAAATTGAAAATTGATTATAAGTACTTACTTATAATACGATCGCGCGTCTATGAGCTCAGCTGTCGTAAATGTCGTAATTCAGACACAAAGAAATAAAATAATGGTGACATGTTAGCGACTCCAAGGAGTCTTTGTGACGGACAAGGGGTATCGGGTATATTCTTAGAGCATTAAATAATGCTTTAAGGGTATATTACATACTACGTACAATTACTGTGCCTCCTGTGAAAAGTGATACATCTCAAAATGATAACTTTTCAGCGCAGCTGAAACTGTTTGAAAAATTATTAATTTCTAAAGTTTCATGCAATAATATATTGTTTATTACAATTATATTATTTTAAAATAGGTTTAGTTAATTACTGCAGCTTAACTGTTACCTCTGCTGAGTCATTCACCAATTCGGAGAAGTGTTATCATTACCACTGAGATTTTCCGAAGAGCCAGCTTACTCACTGCATCTGCAGTGGCCTGGCTAAAAGCTAGTGACGACGGTGTCTGCCGGCCTCGCGGCGCGGCCTTGACCCAGACCGAGCTCGCCCGCTGAGCAAACCGCCGAATTGATAAAGTAAACAGTGTTACGCTTCGGTGGAGGAGTGGTCAGGTCAGGCACTCGGCTCGATACCTGGAGGTCCCGGGTTCAATTCCCAGGTCAGGCAAAGTGTGTTTTCGGATACAAAAGCCCGGGTTTGCGATCACCATCCCGCATAAAAGCGTTGGGGGGGGGGAGGGGGGGATGTTGACATAAATCACGAAATATCACAAGAGGGGTGGGTGTAGTAAGATATCACGTGTATTTATTTTCGCGATTTCTAAACCAAACCTTTCTGTATAGACATTTTTATCATGGTTAAAAAATGCAAAAAAAAAAACCATCACGTGATTAAGGACGGCCCCCGTGGTGGCATCTATTGTAGCGATGACTTGGGTTTCAATCAGTGTTACAACAGTATCATACATCATAACTCATACTATTTGTAATATTTGATTATTTTCGTTAAAACGCTCAAAAAAACTCAAAGATAACGAAACGATGCAAAAAATGTCTACCTCAGGCGGGCATCGAACCCGCGTCCTCCGCAATCCGGGCGGCTGCGTTAACCACTCCGCCACCGGTATTGGCTAGACTTGACGAAATTTTTCAACGCTTTTAACCTTATGTTTTTATAACAACAGTGTTCCCAAAGGTAGACATTTTTTTCAATGTTTCGTTGTCTATAACTCTTATTAGTTTTTTTTAAGGAGCTCGATCGATGTCGCAACACCTAAGGCGTTCGGATTAAAATCCAGCTAAACGTCTTTCGCAATACCGGGGCACTGGATAGGTGACCAAAGAAGAATGAGCCTTTTTGTATGAAACCCGTCCCACCCCTTGATGGTAAGTTTCGAAATAAATAGTGTATTTTGTTGAAAGGACAGCCAATATGAACGAGTAAAAGCGTCTATGGAAATAAATGCAATCAGAATAACAGTCTGGTGTGAATCACATGTCAATAGTCAATAGTCAAAATATATTTATTCAACAGTCAATAGTCAAATAGTCAATAGTCAAAATATATTTATTCAATAAACTCAATTAATAAGTACTTTGAAACGTCCAAATTATTTTCTAACCTACCACCCATTCAGGACATCATTTTTTAACTGTGGCAAAGAACGGGCGCAATAAACCACAGCGCACAGAAGCAACGACATTTACAAAAAATATATATATTATATGTCGTTACCAGGTCACAAAATACAAAATATGAATTTGAATGTAAATAGTTTAATTAAATATGGTGCTCTATATAAATGAATTATAGGCAATTAGAAATAGCTGTAGGAGTAGGTACTTGGAGCATTTCAGACCCAAGCTGTTTTGTCTTCTGTATAATCCGACACTTTATAATAAGCTTTTTTATAAAGCTTTTCTTTGATTTTGATTTTAAATTTATCAAGATCTAATTTCTGAATATCATTTGGTACTTTGTTGTATAATCGTACACACAGACCCTTAAAAGAATTATTTATTTTATGGAGCCTAGTATAAGGCACTGCTAATTTGTTCTTACTTCTAGTATTTAATTTGTGAATATCAATGTTTTTTGAAAATATTTCAATATTTTTATGAACATACACAAGATTTTCATAAATATATTGTGATGCAACTGTCATTATACTTATATCCTTAAATCTCTCTCTGAGAGAGTCACTCTGACGTTGATACAGCTAGATTAGTTTATTTCAGTTAAATAAACTAATCTAGCTGTATCAACGTCAGTTAACTGACGGATCTTCATTACTGCATAAGCCGCAGAGCTAAGTCTATTCGACAATTTAGCTATATGTGGGCCCCACTAAAGCATGTATTTTCTGTTCAACTTAAAGTTAGATTACAAACATAACAACCCAAATAAATATATCTTTCTAACCAAAAACTACTCCATTTTCTAACCAAAGAGTATCTATATTTAATAATTTAAAAAAAAAAACAAGAGAAGCAAAACATCACATAATTCCTCAAACGTCAACTCTATTTTTATAGTGTGGTAAAATACTTACAAATATATAACATTAATAATGAATTAAATCTAGCAAAAGTAAAATACCTAACACGAGTGAATATATTATTTTAATTTTGTTCTTCTCCATAACTTTTTTCTCCAATGCCTGACAGATTTGCTGTCATAAAGGGGGGGGGGGGGGGGGGGCGGGACGGGGGGGACGTTTTGCCCATTCTTCTTTATACATCTTTCTGTGCTCGGTGGTTGACGTAAAATGGCAGTCTTTAAAACCTAATTAAAACTCATTCATGGACACTTTATTGCACTGTTCATCAACTTAAAGATAGTAATGGAGGTTCCAATTATGAATTAATGAGGTAGGTACTACTACTTTGGCAAAAAAGAATACAAATTAAATAGTGGCAATACTGCATAGAGTTTATGTAATTTTTGACAAACACTCTATACAGTATTGCCACTATTTAATTTCTTTTTTGCCAAACTGTACTTCTACCAAATATTTTACTCTATGGGCGGGCTACTGAGCCAACTACATATTACTCGTAGGTAGATGTATAATAACATAAACAAGCGGCAAATAGATATTTGAAATGAAATCATTTGATGTTTCTCTCACACAGTTTTTAGTAGAGTGGAACATAACATAAGGTCGGCTATAAAATCGGCAAATGGACGGATGCGCTTATTTGCGAGAATTTGCCGTTCACGGCAATACTTACAACATAGGTATAAACCATAGACAAATATATATCGTCCTTGTATAAACTAATATGTATGACCTCTACTGGTTGCACTGTCTGGACGCCGAATAATGCAAGTAGGTACGCGAATGCTATAAGGGGGTGCCGCGCGATCGCAAAAACTGACATAAGTTCATTATGAACTTCAAAGCAAAATCAATCTTATTGTTATTTAAAATTAGAACAATTCTGCTTTGAAGTTTCAGACCTAGTAATTTGATTAGAGCAATTCATTCTGCGAAATGTAAGTACAAAACCATCACGCGCTTGGTTTAAAAATTAAATTGGTTGAAAAGTTAATGCTGCAAGTTTAATAGTTAAGCCACGGTAAAATTATTTTACCGTGGTTAAACCATGCGACGGTGTTAGTTAGTGTTAGCCAGGAGTGGCCAGGACCCAGGATTCGACTTCTTTGAGTAATAATTTGGGACTGTTCTCTGGTCGGTTTTTTGAGACTGGACTCACTTTGACTCGCATACGCCTACTAAATTGAATCCAAAGTCTGGAACTGGCCTTTTCGTAGAGTCCTAATGCAAAAATACTCGATTCGTTGATCTGCTGTCTTTTTATCATGAAACTCAAGTTCTTCAAAAAGTCTCAAGTCTTTTTTGAAAAATGATTTTCCCAGACGCGCGCCGCACAGTTAACCAAAACAGTAAACTTCTAGCGCCGAAAGCGCTAAGCTAGCGGCACATTGGATTCACGGTGAATCCAATGTGCCGCTAGCTTAGCGTGAATCACCTGCCTGTTCTTAAAGGGAAACAAACAAAAACAAAACACAACAGTGCTCCATCATTAATTACGAAACACGAACGTAACCGTTCCAGTTTTACATTTGGGCGCGAACGTTCGTAACGTGTAAAATGGAAACTGGCGACTGCACACATCACACAACACAACACAACCGGCCAGCAACGCGCGTGAGTCAGCCGCGCGGAAATAGAACCGTTTTCAATGTTGTTTTATCATTAATTTGGCAACACTGCTCTGTTGTTTACGCTAGCTAAACAATAGCTATCAATAGCAATAGCAATAAAAAAAGTTAACTTAAATCCTTGTTTTCTATTTAAAAAAATATTATTTATGAATTAAGACACGACGCCTACAATAATTTAAGACAACAAACATACCTAGTTTATTTATTTGCTTTTCAACACATTAAAATTAAATTATTTAAAAAATGACTCCATTACTGAAGGTCTTTCTAAATTTTTCCCTATCCAGAGCCAGTCTGAATAATTGTTCCACGGTTTTGATACCGGTCCATTCCCTGATGTTACGAAGCCATGACATTTTCCATATCGTGCGAAGGAGGTGATATCTATCATTTTGCAAGACATGGCCCAAGTAGACAACCTATCGCTGCTTGATGGTGCGCAGCTCTACCTTTTTCCCCATTCGTTTAAAGACCTTCATTCACGTTTGAAACATTATCCGTCCAACTGATGCGGAGCATACGACGATAGCTCAACATTTCGAACGCTTCGAGCCTTTTCCGGATGTCTTTCTTTAGGGTTCGTGCCCCGCATCCATAAAGAACGACCGGCCAGCTATAGCACTGCAAAAGTCTATAGTGCGGAGTTTACTAGACATGCCGACTGCATAAAACTTTTTTCATAGTTTCGAAAGATGCACGGGCAACCTCTATACGCACACGGACCTCGTTATCACTCTTCCAAAAGTTTGTCAACCATGATCCAAGTTTGGGCCTGAGTCCACATCTGACAGTCATTTGCTTTGTCTTGGACACATTCATGTTTAAGTCCAACCTTTCTGCTGCTTTTCGTACACTCGGTAAACAATGTCTTGAAGAGCCTCTTCTGTGAAAGCTACCAGGACAGTATAGTCAGCGTACCGCAGGTTGTTAACCAGTCTGCCATTGACGATCACTCCTGCCTCCACGTTTTCAAGCGCTTCTTGCATAACGGCTTCCGAGTACAAGTTGAACAGAAGTATGGACAGAACACATCCCTTGTGAACACCACGCTGAATTTCGATAGAATCAGTTTCTTCGCCATCTACCTTTACTGTAGCTGTTTGTGTCCAATATAAGTTTCAAGTATCCTTGCTGTCCAGAGCTGCATCTATGAGATGTCGAAGAAGTACCTCGTGTTGAATACGGTCGAAAGCTTTCTCATAGTATATTATAAAGCAAAGGAACACATCCTGTTGCATATCTCTGCACTTTTGAACAAGAACGTTTAGAGCAAATTGTGCCTCTCACGTACCCATTCCAGCACGGAAGCCAAACTGACTATCTCCTAGCCGATCCTCGCATTTCGCTCTCATGCGGTTATGTATTATAGCCAAGAAAATTTTCAAGACATGGCTCATGTCAAGATCATGAGACTAATGCGGAATTCCTTGCATTTCTTGGCGTTTTTTTCTTCGCAATTTCGAATCTCGTTTAGAGACCTTCGATCACATATAAAAACTCGAGACACTTATTTTGTAAAAGTGTCACTTTTGTCAACGATATATTTAGTTATTTACATTTTAATTGCCTCCGTTATTTAGTGCCTCGATTGGTATATAATAGTAGTTTCTAATTAGAAGTCCAGCACCACCCACCACCACCTTCTACCTGAAAACAATGTATTGGTAACAATGTATGGACAACCTCCGTAGTCGAGTGGTTAGCACGCCGGGTCTGGCGTCACGCCATCTCTAAGGTCCCAGTTTCAATTCCCGGTCAAGTCAATTTACAGAAAACTGTTTTTCTAAATTGATTTCGGGTCTGGGTGTTTTTTTAAGTTTATGTATATTTATCCGTTATCTAGTTTAACCATATTAACGAGTTGTAAAAGAAGCTTATCTTGGGCTAGATTTATTTATTACTAGCGGCCGCTCGCGGTTTCACCCGCGTGGTTCCCGTTCCCGTCGGAATATCTGGATAAAAAGTATCCTATGTGTTAATCCAGGTTATAAACTATCTGTATGCCGAATTGTATCCAAATCCATTAAGTAGTTTTAATGTAAAAGAGTAACAAATATCCATCCATACGCACAAACTTTCGCGTTTATAATATTAGTAGGATTATTTATTGTTGTGATCTCAAACTCTTTATAGCGAAGATTTCTAGTGCAGTGCGCTTGCACCTTGGTCCTTAATTATATAACTAATTAAAATAACCCTAACAGGGTATGTAACAGGCACTAACAGGCCATCATATAATTTTGTAATTATTGTATTGTATTAGGTATAATGATATTGTCTTAAACTGTAAACATAGTGCAATGAACAAATAATTCCTTCTGCCTTGCGTTCCTCTATACAACAACGTATCACCACCAAATATAGGTATAGTTCCCGTCTGGGAATCCAAAGAGTCCAGACTGTGACCAATTCAGGGGTTACCAACCAGCCTATCAAAGCCGCACAATGCACGGAATAATGACGTCGTCTTTTCATCCTGTTGCCACTCTCAACTGCAAACAATAGTAAAATGCAATATTTTTTTTAAACTCCATCCGCGTGGCAGTATGGAAGAAGTCTCTTTAAAGCTATAAGCTGTACAATTTCTCTTCACGCCTGGACTTAATTTTCATTTAACATTAGGTGGTGGATTCATTTTTTATCCAAAAAACGATATGTTAAAGTTGTCGTAACGTTGAATAGTAACTTTTCTAATTCGCTATTTACGTATTTGTTTGTAATGTTACTTTTAAAGTGTTGCAATAAAAGTATTAGCTATCCAGCTACTTACTACATTAACAATGCAGTTTTGTTGCCATACTCAACTCGCTCAACATTCAGGCTGGAATTACAAGATCGAGCCCCGAATTCAATACAAAATCAATAAAACTTAGAGGTAACAGCACCATCGCATCAATGACTCACCGACGCGCGGCAGCGTCCGCACACGGCTCTAAAAATACCAGTCGTCCCAATATAAAGTACCGCGAACCGATTATTTTAGGTCTGTGCCCTTTAGAAATTTATTAGCGGCCATATGTAATTAATGCACGCTAAACTGATGGTGATATTAAATACTGATTAACCAGATTAACCAACATACGTATACATTCGTCGTACATCACCCGTGTATCCCTGGGAGATAATATAAGTATGATTTATATTGGATAAAATATTTGCTAGAAAAAAAAATAACCAGTCTCAGGAAGCTCGAGTGGGATTCGAACCCACGACCTTTGGATTCCTGTCCACTGCTCTAAATGCTGAGCTACCGAGACCCCAGAAGACTTGAGACGCTTCCTGAGACTGGTTGATTTTTTTCTAGCAAACATTTTATCCTATATCTATATAGCATTGTAAATGCAAAATTTCAACAAAAAAGATGATTTATATTGTTCGCAACAAAAATTGCTACATTTATAACATTATGAGATATACCTACATAGTCAGTTATTTACTGTAAACTTACAGTTTACCTGGCCTCTACACTAGGCTGAGGCTGAGCCTGACCTGTGGGGGGATACTATGTAAGAGAATTCACTCTTTTTGTGAAAAAGAATTTTTTAAACTGAGTTATGGCCCCGATCTTAGCTGTAGACCGTTGCCTAGCTATGGGACGTTTACAAGATGAGGATAAAATAATAAAACACTACTTTAAACTAAGCAAAATAGCTTGTGTAGTCTTCGATCAAAGTGTGTAGTCCATCAAAGAGAAACGATGGTTCAAAGAGGAGAGAAAGAGAATACGAAATGGCAAACAAAATCTCAAAGCGAAGGCCGGGGCGGCCGGCGGCGGCGGTTCAACGGGATGGATCACATGTCTCGAATCTTGAAAAGAACGTCACAATAACATTTTTATGTTTTACTGCATTTATCGCAGTTCTAAATTTTGCTATGGCAAAGTAGACTACCACTAGCTACCAGATTACTATACGGCGGCAGCTGCTTTTGTTGCTTACTAATTATTAATCATTTAGAGTTGTGCTTTTCAAATAAACTGTCCATTGCTGGGTTATGTCTATGTTACTAAAAATATATATGGGTATAGCTTATGAGCCTGCCGAAGAGCAAACGGCCCACCTGATAGAAGCTTCTGTTCTTATGCCGCGGTCTGTGATTTTAACTGGATAAGTCTTTAGACACCTAGGTAGCTGAGTGGAAATGTGCTCGGCCTTAGCCCGATATCCATAAGCTCTTTCATAGTCCCCGCTACTGAATGAATCCCGCGAAACTGGTGGTTGGACAGCAAGCGCGCCGAAAGCCGCGCTCTTTTCTTTTGTTTATTGATTAATGAGGTTACCGAAGTAATAAGTACTGATGTGTGTTTCGGATTTTACGATGCATAACCCGGGTTTGTGATCAGTAGTGATCACTAACTCGTATTTGGCTAACGTGGTGGCAATTATACTTGTCAATGATGGAAGCCTTGTGCCTTCACCGAGCAGTCAGACAGCATTTCGGCAAAGTAATATTATACTTTTTGGCGCGGAAAGCTGCTGGTCTCTTGACTAGCCAGGAAGCGGGCGTAATGTATTATATGTTTAGCATTGAAAACCACCACAGCGATAGTGGCTTAGCATACACGATTACTTACTAGTCCCACGGGGCAACTGCTATATACGCAACGGTCAAAGTAATAGGTATTATACTTTTTGGCCCGGAAAGCTGCTAGTCTCTGACTAACCAGGAAGCGGGCGTAATGTACTTACGTATGTTTAGCCTTGAAAACCAAAACAGCGAAAGTGGCTTAGCATACACGATTACTTACTAGTCCCATGGGGCAACTGCTACGTAACTGTCTCTATGTATAGCTAGGTAATTAGGGCAGGTGCGAGGCCTCGCCGACATCCGCAGCGGCTTGGGAAACCGTCTTCGTTGCTATTTCTGTGGCAGCCAGCAGGCGGCGGCCCTTCCCGTCGCGAGCGTGGAGGAAGGTCACACGCCACGCCACGGTTTGACATAAAAAATACATTATATCTTTTATGTTACTGTGCTGGCTAACGAGCACACGGTTCGCCTGAGCGATCACCGCAGCCCATGGATGAGGGTACTAAGCACGCGGCGTTGTCGAAACTGGAACTTCAGTTTTATGGTGCTCTGCCATCATTACATATTATAAAGTAAAGTCACCGTTTTGCTCTGTCTGTGGCACCGCACTATTCTCCTAAACCACGCAACGGATTTTTATGCGGTTTTCACTAAAAGATAGATATATGTTTTTAAATGGCTGAACTATGACGGTCTTTCTAAGTTAGCGTGGACGAAGGCGAGGGCGGGCGGGCCGCTAGATACGACATGCCCGTCGAAGTGTGAATCAAAAAATAGTCCTACACAGCTACTTACACATACGTATTGTAGTGTGGCAACTATATAGTGTCAATCAAGCGGACGAGACAGAGCGATGAATTACAATGCTACGCGAGTGAGTCAGCAAGCTCCGCGAAGTTCCATGACCACTGTTCTCTTCTCTTAACGACAGTCACGATATTCGGTACATCGTACTCATTTTTTTTTATAGCAGAAGGAGGCAAACGAGCAAGCGGGTCACCTGATGGAAAGTAGAATCACCGCCGCCATGGACACCCGCAAAACCAGAGAAATCGCAAGCGCGTTGCCGGCCTTTAAGGAAGGAAAGGTTCGTTTTTTGAAGATCACTAAGTCGTAACGGTCCGGAAATACCGCCGCTGAAAGCTGGTTCCATAACACTGTAGTTCGAGACAAGAACTTTCGTGAAAACCGCACTGTAGTAGACCGCCATCCATCAAGGTGATGTGGATGGAATGACAGTCGATTGCGTGTAGTGCGGTGAAGGCAAAGAGCATTTGAGCAAGAGCATGAACAATTGCCGAAAAAAGCCGAACAACAATTTGCAATGAACGCGCGCGGTACGTGGGTTAATGGGTAACGTATCTTGCTCTGTTGCTTATATCTGTTCTTTATCTAATAGTACCCTTCACACCCATAAGATTCATATGACAATTTAAGCTGAGCATCGGCAAGCGCATTTGGTAGGCGATGCGATCTTGCAAGTCAAGGAAGTTTTGCATGTCCGTTACCGTCAGCGGAGAGGTGACCACATCCAAATATTTCAAGCTCCTGCATATACTGTCGCTGTCATTTGTAGGTGGAGGGTTATGTATGATCCCGGAGCTTCCTTCGTGCTTTTGTTCACGTGGGAAGGCCTGTATTACCCAATGTAACGTTTATAGTTTATACGCGATGACGCGATGTACCTATAGATAAAACGGTAGAAACGTTTAGGTGTACGTTAAAGAAATACTAATTATATACTAGTCACTGTTGTGGTCCATTTAATTGTCGGGTATTTCGAGAGATCAAAGCTGCGGCATCAAATCGAGCGGCCGTGACATTGATGGGACGCAGAGTCGATGACGATTTGTTTGCCAACCATTTTAACACCGCTGCTGTAGTTCGTCAGTATTCATTAACAGAGGGGGAATAAATGTGCGTTCCGCACACCACCAGAAAAATATTGACCGCCTTTAATTTTAAGTTGCTCTAAGGCACTGGATTGTTTTGTTACAACGAATGTTATCCCCAAAGGGTTAGTCAGAGACTATAGTGAGAACCGCAAAAGCGGTGCACTGGCACAGGCAACGTTTCACCAAACAACAACAGACAAAATAAAAAGTTTTATTTGGTCTGAGACAACTGCACATTGTGCTTAAGAGCGGGCTCCCTAAAATAAATCCAGCGCTAGCTCCGCCCAGCCGCCCCGCCACCCGCATGCCACACTCGTTACACTAGCGATACAATATCAACCAATTCAAAATTCGCGCGCGCGCAGGTCATCCGAGTTCATGATCCAAGAACATAGAATGAATAGAGCATTTTCGACAAATTTTTTTCAACTTTATTCAGTAATTTTAAAGACAGATTATTCATATTTTTTATGAGCAGTAGTATGTTAACTTTGATTATAATAGATTGAAAATCATGTTTGTACTTTGTATACCTATTTCATTTTTATTTATTTTTTGTTTCAATTTTATTTTTTTATTTATGTAAGTTAACTTTATCATTATGAAACTACTTCGGGAAAAGTAGTGTAAATTATATTTGTCAAGCCGGATTGCAATGTAAATAATTGTAATATTATAATGTTATTGTTCTTTTTATTTGTTTTATTATAATGCACAAAGACACACTTCAATTTTACACATTTTATTAACCCCCGACGCAAAATTAAGGGTGTTGCAAGTTTAAGCCCCAAGCGGCCATATTTGGCCGCACCTAAAAACTCGCTATTCCGTCGGACCCCAAGCGGCCAAAATATGGCCGCGCTAGCCGCGCTCTCCACTTGACTTTGTACCGTGTTTAGATACACTTAGAGACTACTTTAGTATGAACACGGTTGATTATTTCGGTTTTGTGGTACATTTTATGTATCGTGAACGCAAAATTTAACATGAATTGCGTTTGATTTTTTTTCTATTCCGCAAATTTAAATTGACAGCACCTGCTGTCAACATTTTTAGACATTTCAATGCCAAGACTGAGAGGTTAACGTGTGTATTTGAGTAAATTGTTTATCTGTACGAATTATCGTATCTCCCGAACGGATGCACCGATTTTGATTTTGTTTTTTTTTTATTTGAGGTGTGTTGATCGTGAGTGATTTTGAGCCAGAATCTATCAATCAATAAAAATGTTTTTACTTTTTCTAAGAAGAATTGTGTTTTAAGAAAATCTGTTTAGCCTTTTTAAGATCATTATCTCTACTGTAGTCGAGAAAAGGATTTGAGCAACTTTCATAAGTCTGATCGATTCAAAATTTGATACCCTGTTACTTAAATGATATTGAAAGAACATGGTAACTTTGACCTGATGCTGCAGCATCTGCAAGAATAACTAATTCCTTACCAACTTACAACATAGGTATCGTGTTTAGGCTCATTGGAATGGTCTCTACAACAAGGTTGTAGCTAGGTGATGATCAAAATCTGATAACGGAGCAGGAAAGAAAAAATGGGAATAAGTTGGTGAGGGATTCTAAGCTTCTTTTACTTTTAATGTTTTTTATATATTTTATCGTTTTATTAACGCTTAAATATACCTAAGTAAACACTTTTACTTGTTCTATCGATATGAAATTATTGGATAATTAAAAATAAATTACCTATTGGAAAAATAAAATCCAACCAGTCAATCAAAGTAAATGTATTTTGATATGGAGGTAGAATTATAATTCCGTAAAACCTAATTAACGTCACTCTACTGCTGGAGCCTTGCAACTCGTGACCTCCAACGAGTCTTCATTACTGTTACGTATAGCTATAATGTCAGTAGGAGTGATTGTTTTAGCCGTCACTTATTCTGTATATCTTTCGGCTTGATAATACCAATCCGATTTTATTTTTACAGTAACCTGAAAATATAAAAAGAGACGGGATACTTATACGAAATATTTGACATATCTAATTATTGTGTTCAACTGATATAATATATTATAACTGATATAATATAGTATAAATTAGTATTATATTTGTTTAAATTTATACTCACTTGGCCATTTCTGTCAAGTTTCCAGAAATGAACTTTATATAAAAAAGCTATAAAATTTTGAGTGGCTCTGTAGAATTTAAACTTTCAACCTAATACCTGAGTATATCGAAGCTCAAGAAACAACAAGATAACTGACACCGAAACATTTAGCTAGACCACTCACAACTACGGGTATAGAAAATAGACCGAAACGTCAATGATAGGTAAGTGACGGTTTAGTGTATGTTATTTGTTCTTGCATTATCCCGTACAAATCAAACTTGTTCAATTTGAAACGCTGAAATGTATCTTATGTTTAAAAACAATAAATAAAAAACGTACTTAGGTTAGATCTTCACATATAGACAGTAATGGAATGCGAATAACGCTTTGAGCATTAGCGTTATTTTTGCCAGTTCCTAGGCTTAGGAACGTTACTCTAAAAATATCAATTTAGGTTATTTGAAACAAACACTAATACAGTATTTAAAATTAAATATCGAAATAAATTATAAAAGTCCTAATAATCAAATTAATAAAGAGTTTTTTCTTTAAAGATTGGATTTGTATTAATAAAACTAACATTGCTGAAATGATCTAATAAGATACTATTTGATTTGAATAACACTTACCTTTCCTCTAAACAAATTGGAATCGGTAATAAATGTATTAGTTTATTTGGCGACTCCACGCGTTGTCTTTGTTCCGAAGTACAAATTGTTCCTTTAGTTAGAGAAAGCGTAATATTTTGTTTATGCAAAGCGCTTAGTATCATTTTTATTATTGTATGTACTTACGTATTGATTATTAATTTTGAAGGACTACATCACCATCATCATCGTGGCGATGGTCTAACAGCCTTAGTCAAATAATTTTTTAAATAGGTAAGTCAAAAATCCTTAACAAATCTGCTTATAGTTTTAGAGCTGATCGCAGATTAGCACAAAAAAAATAGGTCAGTAATATTATGTGATAGACTACGGCAAGACTTACGATAGGTACCCAAAATCTACGTACTGAAATGGATTCAAAATTATACTTATACTCATACATTACGCATTAAATACTTCGAATCTCCTTCTTTTTTCTCGAAACATATTTTTTATTTTTCTTGTTGCCCATAATTTGGCTAGCACAAACGACTTGCTAAACAATTAGTCGTACGTAATAAAATAATAACGTAATCAGCATCTCTGTCATTTGCGCTAGCGAGTTGCACAGGTCCACCGTTCATGACGCGCATTGCGGGACTGGGAGTGCGCTCGCGTAGATTTTAGAATAGTTCTATTTCTGCAGTCGTACGGTTGAATATTGCGTGCGCCGCTTCAACACGCTTAGCGCAGAAGTAAATGACGTAAGTCACAAAACTGTTTTCATTTATAATTCGATTATTAAGTACTCAATTGAAAAATTGTCTTACCAGTCCCTAACTAACTATCTTAGTAATATATTCGTTGTATTTTTATACGTAAGGCTCTATAACGTAAAAAGATATACGTAATAATATTTCAAAAACTCGTCATTTTCGATAAATAAAAGTATCGTACATAAACCAATATTTTTTGTTTTTGCTTTGCTCAAGCCTTAGTCAACTATACAAAGAAATATATACTTAAATTTGATATGTCTAGTATCCTGTTCACATATGATAATTTATCTTCGAAATCGCTACTCGTTTAGGCAGCCGCCTCTTAAGAGGCCTATTACATCTCGAATGTGATTTTTGCGTTAAATGCCCATTTTCGCTATTTGTAGTAATTTTACAGTTGTATCTATCGTTTTTATCGATATAGGATAATAAATTCTTGCTTAATATTACAAATTTCCACTCTGCGACGATCTGGGACGGATGCTGAGTTCGGACGGCCGGCGGCGCATCGCATTTTGTAGTAATTTTGCAGTTGTATTTATCGTTTTTATCGAAATCCTACTAATATTATAAACGCAAATGTTTGTAATTATGGATGGATGTTTGTTACTCTTTCACGTAAAAACTAATGAATGGATTTAGATGAAATTCGTCATACAGATAGTCTATAACCTGAATTAACACATAGGATACTTTTTATCCCGATATTCCCACGGGAACGGGAACCACGCGGGTAAAACCGCGAGCGGCCGCTAGCAGGATAATAAATTCATTATAAAATCTTTATTGCTCATGAAGTAACAATTATTCTGGTATAAATTTTGCTCAATAATATTATCGTAGACAGGAGAAATTCACAGTTAACTTAAAGCGATTTTCGAAGTTTTTTGATTAGGAATAAGATTTTTTTATATAAGTAAAATCAATGATATCTAAAAATTCCGAGGCCGCTACGCACGTTATACGACTTACCGCCGTACTCAGAGACGTCAATTAAGTTTAATGACAATTAAATGTCTTTCCTTCTCTATTTATCACTATACATACGAAAGTGACAGCAAGAGACTTAATTATCATTAAAACTTAATTGACGTCTCTAAGTACGGCGGTATATAAGAGATAACATTCTATTTTTTTATTTCATTTTAGTTCAATCGATGAGCTCAAAAAAGTGCCTGCAATTTTGGGTTTAATTAAAAACAAGCAAAATTTACAAAAAGCGAGGCCGCTACGAACTAAGTCAATAGCTATTCTACACTATTCAATAAGTCAAAATTGTTAATGTATTTTTGTTTCTGAAATCGAGAACGCCAAAATTGGCCATTTTACGCAAAAATCACAGTCGAGATGTAATAGGCCACCGCCACTTTATGCCGTTGGACAAATGTGCAGTATTTCGTCCGTCTGTTAGTCGCTTTACGACAACCAAGAGAAGATACCTAGGTTGGTTAGTAGTATTCTTTATACTACATATAATCAATCGGTAAAACTTATGAATCGAGTCGCCTGAATCGGGGGTGGGGTGGGGGTGGAGTAGGTAGGGGGAGGGGAGAGGAGTACTCCCCCACTTACCCCCCCTGCCGCCAACAAGTAGTTTTTAAGTTATGTTAATTTTTGTATTTTGAGGTTATGTATCGTAGTAAAAATTTTGAATCGAGTCGCCATAATTGGCGGGGGAAGGGAAGGGGAGTAATAAGGAGTGCCCCCCCACTTACCCCTCCTGCCGCAGACAAGTAATTTTTAAGTTATATAAAATTTTTTTTTATATGGAAATTTACAAAAATGTCGTTTCTGGCGCTTCGCCGGCCGCTCCCGCGGCACGCTCGCTTCGCTCGCTCGGCTCGCGCGTTTTTGCTCAACATACTAACCTAACCTAATTAACTCTTGAGACTTTTTTCATGGCGGGAGGCTTCGCCCCCCGAGCCCCCCCGCTTCGGTTCTGTTACTATGGTACTGTATAACCTAAAAACGTGTAATTTTTCGTGATTATAGCCGATTTTGACAAAACTTTCAAGTGGTTTTTTTATATTTTAACGCAACGGCGGCAGCTAAAATGTTAATAAACCTTTATTTAAGAACCCCTTAGACCCCCCCACAATGTTAGTTTCTTCAAATTCAGGCGACTCGATTCAAAAGTCAACCCAATCAATCACACAGCTCTGGATTCACTGGATTGTTATATGGCATAACTAGCGGCCGCTCGCGGTTTTACCCGCGTGGTTCCCGTTCTCGTGGGAATATCGGGATAAAAAGTATCCTATGTGTTAATCCAGGTTATAAACTATCTGTATGTCGAATTTCATCCAAATCCATTCAGTAGTTTTTACGTGAAAGAGTAACAAACATCCATCCATACTTACAAACTTTCGCGTTTATAATTTGAGTAGGATAATTCTTTAACATAAATACCTACATGCATGAAGACTTCGCGCATAACTATACGTAAACTCAGCAAAAGTTTATTTTAATAAACTTTACCAGCTTTTTATACGATCTTGCCCGATTTCCGTTCGGGCACGCTACAGAGATAAATCGCGAGCGTCATGTGTGTTTAATAGCTCAATTACGATATTTACTATCTGTCGAGGCTCGCAAGTCAGTCAACCTTAAATTCAGCCATTTCACACACTGCCTATTGTATGAGCTGCAACGCAAATACAGGGCTGTGGGCTGTGCCACTCGACTTCGGCTTAGATTCTATTTTAAAACAATTACAGTAATTGGTCTTATGGACTTGATTTTGAGGTTTGGACCAGTTATATAAAAACACGGTAGGTAGTTGACATTTTCTCTCTAAGCGCATCGGAAACTCGTAGGCCCGCAATTCGTCGTTTAATGCCCGATTTACACGTATTAAGTAATTTAGTAGTTAACTAAATTTTAAGTGATTAAGTGGCATGTAAACACACAATTTAGTAGATAAGTCACTTAAGATTAAGTTAAAATTTAGTTAACTACTAAATTACTTAATACGTGTAAATCGGGCATAATGTACTGTGTCAATCGCTTGTGAAAAAAACAGAAGCGCGCGCGCATTTTACAAAGTCTTCATCGTCATCATCATTAGCCAGCGGATTGCCTGCCCTGGATATCCACTACGACCCCGGGCTGGTGCTGCTCGCATCCAGCGGCTACCCGCGAAGCTAAATAGTTTATTGATTTCAGGCAGCAGCCCTACACAAGCATGACTTCACCCGTCTCGCCGCGCGACCGACGCGGCCGGCGCACTTCATTTCACGCTATAAGAGTTCCGCACAAAGGTCGCCACGCCATCCAGTGCCAATGTTCGTCATCAAGTTTCTGACGGCTTCTCGTTAGAGGTACACACGCCTGTTGATCAACTAATGTATACCAAAACTGTCAAATATTTTCAAGCGATATTGATCTTCAAACATTCATATGATCACGACTATTATCACCGAAAGGTTAGTCAGAGACCAGGTAATGAGGACCGTAAAAGCAGTCCTCTGCCATAGTCCACTTTCTACTGAATACTACACTACACTGCACATGAGCTCAGCGTAACAGGTGGTGAGAAGAGAAGGGAAGAAAGGGGGTGGTAGTATTCTTTCACCGCTACGTGACACGGTTATTTTTATTCGGTTAAACTTTATACCACCCTAGGAAAGTTCAAAATGAAACGTTTAGAAGAAATTTGAGATTGTGTGGTAGGTAGAAGTCTTGGCGTCTGTACATGGACTCCAGCGAATAGTGCATCCCTGGTGCCCTACTCGTACAACCGAGGCTTCGTTGTCCCGTAATTCGTCGTACACCGCTGTGTGTGAATATACTGTGCCGAACGCTTGTGAAAATAACCGCAACGGGCGCGCATTTTACGACGAATTAGGAGCCAACGAAAATTCGGATGCGCTTAGATAATAGGCCCCTGACATTGATATGGTTAAAGCTTAAGGAAATCAATGGCGCAGCAGTTAATGCGTTTGGTTTACCAGTTAAGAAACTTATGCAATGCTACTGGATGAGTGACCAAGTTAGAAATATCTCGAGCTTCTGTCCTTCGGAAGGCGGATAAAGCCGTGGGTCCCAGTTGTCACAGTCTTTAAACATATTGTTTTCTGAGGGTCTGAGTCTTTAAACACACAAAACTTCTATTGGGCCAGCGTGGTATGTTATGGCCAAATCTACCAGTGGGCTTCAACCAGGACCAACTTCTTTAGTCCGAAGCACTCATTTAACAGTATCTCAACAATTTTTTTTTTTATACAAGAAGGAGGCAAACGAGCAGGCGGGTCACCTGATGGAGAGCAATCACCGCCGCCCATGGACCAAAGCAAAACCAGAGGAGTCGTAGATGCGTTGCCAGCCTTTAAGAAAGGAATAGGAATTGTGAGGGGGGGGGGGGGGGGGAGGGGCCTCCGGAACTCTCACTAGCCGGACGAAACACAACGTGAGAGGGTGCTATTACCCCGGGCGAGCCGGCCCAATGCGTGCTGCAACGCAGCGTGGGTCTGTCTACCACTCAGTCAGTGTCACACATTTAGCACCACCCAGGGTCACGTGTAGGATCTCAAGGGTAAACCTATAGGCGCGAGTAACTTTAACCCCCAAAGTTGTCAGCCACAAAATCAGATACAATTAAAATTTGATTGTTTGCGGTCAAATGTGACCTACCTACATGGCGTCTGTCTCTTATTTATATGAATTAAACTTAATTGCCCTTTTCCCATGTTATTTTCCTTAATGTGACTGGGATTTGATATGGAACGAGGATTACAATTCTCAGTAAAATGTGATTCATAAGAAGTTTAATTGACAATACTGACTCAAGCTCTGTGAAAGTACCTACTGTGCACACAAGCAGTAAATTAATTGGCTATTGTCTTGATAGAGCATGGGAGCTTGCCACTTGTACAGTCAATGGAAAGTATCGGTACAGACATCTTAGACTTTAGAGCTTTTTTCATGTCAAAAAACCAAAGCTGTGATGAGTACCTATGTTTGTATGTATCTTAGGCTTCAGAAACCATATGCTTTAAAAATAAATGTTTACGCGAATAGAATGAAATTAAAAACTATTTTTTTTGTTTTTCGAAAATCGTGCATTCAGTCCTCAGACTATAAGCAGATGCAATTTAGGAGTAGACAGATAAAATAATTTAATTAAATAAGAAGGAAGTAGTTATTCAATATAAGCATTCAAAATTTAACCCAAGACAACAACAACAAGTCTAACCAAAGACAACTAAAGACTAAGACACTACAAGGAGTAAATAGGATACAGACGAGACCAGTAGTCTCAACTGCCTGTCTGTTTAAACAATATAATCATAACGGTATTATGTAAATTTTGTGATGTTGTAACAAATATTATTTATATTGCTTTTTCAGTGCAATATTGATTTATATAATATTTATAATGCTGTTTACAGAATTAACTTAATAAATTATTAACAACAAAACCATAATACCTAGGATAATGCTGATAACTTTTTAAAACTTAATGCTTTTACAATAACACAGAACACAGGTAAAGATGAAACAACCAAAACTTAAGAAAATAAACAAAGTATTACAAATTAAATTGTACAATATACCTATTGAATTCTACAGACCGGTATAAAAATTATATATTTGATGAGAAAAGTCTAGAACGGAAAGTGTGAACATATATTATCTCTTGACTGTCCCTATAAATCATATTTCATTGCAAGAGAAACTTTAGTTTTTGTGTTTTCTTAGAATAGATCTTTCTGAATTTTTTTAGCGATGCTAATTGAAAGGTCTAGCAACATCCTTATGTTTTACTTAGTGGTAAAGTTTATTGGAAAGACTTTATCCCTATCCTTATTTTAGACAATTGTCTATGTGCCTATCAATTAATAGATATAAAAAGTAAGAAAGTGTGTAAATTTTGCATTATTAGTTAGTTATGAATTAGGTATGATTCTTGTTGTTTTAAAAAAAATGTGTAAATGTTAATTTTATGCTGTTTTATAAAATAAAGGAATGTTGTTGTAACCCATAGAAAAAAAAGAAGTTTAGTTTTTCTTGAATTCGAAAACATTCCACGATTCTTTCAATTATAATTTTAGTACAAACTTAATTGGGGTTATTTTTATGGAAAAAACGTGATTTTTACCATGTTTGAGTCCCCGATATTTTACAACAACTCAAACATGGTAAAAATCCCGTTTTTTCATAAAAATAATTGTAGTGACCATGCTAATTGGATTTGTTTTTATATTTAAAACACAAAAATTAGCATAATGGTCCAGCTATTCTCAAGTGATGTGCTTACTAACAAACAGCATTTGGCTTATCAAGAGCAAGGTAAGATTAAATTGATATTTTGTGACTTGTGTAGGTGAATTTCTTTTTATTTGTCTCTAAGATACTGTGTTGTGTGTGACAAGTAAAGTTGTTCTTGAGGTAATATGGTACCTATAGAATATTAATTCCAAACAATATTTTACATCAATATAATTGCTTCGGCTCATAATATTGACTTCTTCTCAGATACTAAAACAAAACCCATTATCATTTAAAGTTTACTACTAACAGATACAGATTTAATTGGCTATAACTTGCGGTCTCTACTGCATACGTCTGGCAAGGTTAGGCAATCTCACACGGTCAAACACTGCCGGTTGCCCTAAAAAGGGCATTATTCCGAGACGTGCCCGCGTTCCGTACCCCGCCTAAAGGTGACATAATCCACTATTAATAACGTCACAAGTAACAGCCGTTTACAGTAAACAATAATCCAAATATTTGACACCTACACGAGATAACTTTGAGACGGTTGGTTCTATAAATAATACGAAGCATGTTTCTCGAACTCACCTGTTGAGCAACCGGCTCCAATATGCTCTCGATGATCTTCGTGTGGAACACCGGCATTGTGGAAACGTTAGCACCTATCTACATGAGACAATGAACACAAATAACACGGACTTTGCACAAAAATAAAACACAAAATAATAAAACACAACAGAACACCAAGAAAGACAGAAAAATACTGAATGAAAAATGAAAATGAATTAATCAAGGTGACAGTGACAGCGACGAGCGACAGTCACTGTCTGGCTGTCAGACTGACAGCCATGAGCTTACCATAGATCTATAAGACAAAGCAAAGGGATCTAGTCCATACCGTCTTTTTTTTGTTTTTCTTTCCTTGTTAATATAAGAAGATATGAACATGAACATTATCAATCAGACAAAGAAATACTAAAATGAATAAAGTAATATTATTTGATAATTGTTTAGAAGTTTACGAGGTGACACCCAAGTTACACCACATGCGGCCGTAGACCCATAGCCTAGGTCCTATAACGTATCGACCATTTTCGATTCCCAGCGAAAGGATAAACACCATGCATCGAGATGTATAGTCGAGGAAGTTCCCGGTCGACCACTTTTCGGCGATATTCGCTTGCACATTACCTACGCGCACGCTTCTGTACACATGGGCTCATACGGAGTCAGATTAACCTACCCAAAACTGTCTTCAATCAATTTTGAACTTTATTGTTTGGTTCTAAGGATCTATATTCATTGGAGAAATTTGACAGTTTAGGGAAGGTTGATCTGACGCCGCCGTGGATAAGTATGCGTGCTCGAAATGGAGCGCAAGCGAATATCGCCGAAAAGTTGTCTACCGGGAACTTCCACGACTGTTGAGACCACGTTGTGGTAAAGAACTAAATCTTGTGAAACTAAACTTCTTTGTTACATTCGTAATATTTGATTATTTGCTTTTAAAAATGCTCAAATAAACTCAAAGATAACGAAACGTTGAAAAAAAATTGGTTGCCTGTAAAGTCGGTTTTACTGGCGAAGATTTTACGTGACAACGTCTTTTTCTCGGTAGAATATTTATTGATATGAATATAATTAAATTGCACAATAGGAACAAGGAATTGAATGAAAATAAGAATTGCACAAATTTTAACTATAGAAATATATATATATATATATATATATATATATTTTTTTTTTTTTTTTTTTTTTTATTTTGTTTACTAAAACATTGTACATGTAAACTTAAACTTAACTATTTAGTGGGAGAGAGACGCAAGGCATTCGGCGGGCCTCTCTCTCGTTCGGTGACTCATCGTTACGTTCCCGACGAGCGTTACACTTTTTCATAAGTGTCTCCCAGCTAACCTAATTTAAGACGTTGTCACGTCAAAATGTTTACCTCAGGCGGGAATCGAATCGCGTCCTCCGCAATCCAATTAAAATATTTTCATTCAGATCTCAGAATGCAAATTCTAAGAGGTTTTTTTTTATAAAAGAGGGAGGCAAACGAGCAGTCGGGTCACCTGATGGAGAGTAATCACCGCCGCCCATGGACTCCCGCAAAACCAGAGGAATCGCAGGCGCGTTGCCGGCCTTTAAGGGAGGAATAGGTTTAAGGAAGGAATAGGAATGGGATGAGGGGGGGGGGGGGGGGGGGGGGCTCCGGAACCCTCACTGGTCGGACAAAACACAACAGCACCAAGTGCCATTATTTCACGCCGAATATTCGTGAGGGGGTGGTATTACGCCGGGCGAGCCGGCCCAATGCGTGCTGCAACGCAGCGTGGCTCTACCACTCAGTAAATTTTTTGTATGACACCGTTGTGTTGCTATAAAAACAAAGAGATTTTAGTAATAGTTTAATGTCTTTGTATAAAAACAAGTCAAAAGCGTTGAAAAATTTCGTCGGTCTAACCAATACCTCGGTCACTGTTTTACAACTGTGCCTCGGTGGCGGAGTGGTCAACGCAGCCGCCCGGATTGCGGAGGACGCGGACGCGGGTGCAGTTCCTGCCTGAGGTAGACATTTTTTCAACATTTCGTTATCTTTTTTTATAGCTTGTGTAACATATTGGAAAGTCATTTTAAGTTATCGTTGTATAGGTGTGTAAAATCTACATTTTATTCTTACCCTATTCAGAATGTTGTTAAAAGTCCAAAAGAAAGATTTTTATTAATAAACTTTAATAATAATCTTATAATGTTAAACCTTAATACTATCAAGTCTTTAAATTTACGTGCAATAAGACAGAGTATGGCGATTTCAGGAAATTGACCTTTTTGGAGGCGAATTGCAGTAAACGACAATAATATTTTAACTACATACAAGTGAAACAAATGATGTTTGCAGACACAAACTTCGAAAATTAACAACTACTTTTGACTAGAAAAATCACATCACAAAAATACCATATCGTCCTCATTAAACACAAACTTCGCCACCGTCATATTTGTGCTAGTTTTTATAAAATATTTCTCCAAGAACAAAGCGTAAAAACTACAAAAAAATATAAACGTTGTGAAACTAAAGTCATCCCCTTGTTTTCTATTACTAGGAGATCACAACAGTCAACAACAAAGGGAAGTTGTACTCGTAGTTACGTGATTATTAGGTATATTCTCGAGAAAAGTGTCTAAGGCAGTGACCGTTTATTATTAAATTATTCAATCAATGAAATTTAATTATAAAATGTATGAATATTGATCTAAATAAAAAGTTTCCCAAATTCTGAAAACACGAGCAATTTTTTTTGGGAACACAGACGATGGCAGAGAATTCCACTCCTTACCAGTGCGCAGCAAAAATGATGACTTGAAACGTTTAGTGCGACATAGTGGAACTGAAACTAGGTGGGGATGATATCCTTCAGTACGTCTGGAGGTTCGGTGGTAAAAGGCGATGGTTGTATGAGCTCGACAAGCTCCCCTGCACACTCTCCGTGGTAAAGTCGATAAAAGACACACAGGCAGGCGACACGACGCCGGTGTGCGAGGCTGGTAAGCTTGGCCTCGACAAGCGCGTCATTACCGATGAGCCTTATAGCTCTGCGTTCCACCGAGTCGAGTGCGGCCAACTGGTATTTGGCAGATCCGTCCCAAAGGTGACTGCAGTATTCCATGCACGATCGGACTTGAGCCTTGTACAGGCTGAGGATCTGCTCTAGAGTGAATGCAATTCAAACTCTCATAGGTAGGTACTGCAGGAAGCAGAAATCTGTTTTTTGTTGCCAAATATCTAGGTACCAATCCTGAATTACTGTGATTTGGATTTAAAAGGCATGAGAGGTGTTTTCTGCGATGCGACTTTAATTTTAATTATTCGATCATGCTGAAGTATACTATTTGTAACTATGATATCGAAGTAAATTAGTTAGTTACCTATAAGTTTAAAAGTTTGTCCTTTGTAGGAAGTAGGCGCAGCAAATAGTAATTTTACTTTACTTCAAATTGTTTTGACTGCTTTATCAGCATCGCCTGCTTGTAAACAGACTTAGTGAAATTAAAAATATTACACTGTCCATCCTTCGTAACATTACATAATGGAAAGTGCAGGTTGGTATCTTAATATCCCATCAACCGGCATTGCGCCAACGTAGGGGTTGTGTAACGCCCCAATCTTCCCATTTGCGGTTGTCTATGTGGGAACGCTTATGCCCAACAGTGGGAGGTTTATAGGATAGTGATGGTGATCATTTGCAAGGAGAAAGTAATTATTGCATCGTTTAACAAAAATAATTGTAACTAGGTACCTACGCTCTGTGCAAAATATACAACATGTTCGAAATAGTCACATACCTATGTACAATATACAAATAACACACATTCGATGTAGAAGTAAGTTTCAATTAAATTTGACTTTTTACAGAGATAACATATGACCCGTGAGCGAACTTGTCGAGATGGTGGTTCCTACTATAGAATGATCCTAATACAATTTCACCTACTTATAAGTATAACACTTTACCATTTGCTTAAAAATTTATCTTTACACATTGACATCTAGTACTTTGTAAATGCGACTAAAGTAATAGTAATAATTAGCAAATTAAGCATGTGAATACCAACTAGGTTTTAAACTTTTTGCTGAAAGTGATTCTTGATTGTCAGTCAATCTACTTTGCCACGGTTTTTTTAAAATCAGATCGTGTTTAAAATGATGTCGGTAACATGGACATAGTACTATAATAATAAGTCCTTGGTCCGTAACAAATAATAAGCAATTTACATCAACCTATGATTTGATAAAAAAGAAAACCTCCAATACAAATTCGGAAAAAAATAAGACAGTCATTTTTTTATGGTAGGTAACATAATACAACTTCTGAATACAGAACAATATTCTGAGCACATAACGCAAGTAGTCACTTTAGAATCAACGCAGTACTTTAGCGCAACTTGTGTGTAAGTGAGTGTAGGAGCACAAAATGCCGAATTTACGAAAAAAGAGCGGTAAAGTCGTAGTTAGTTGGGTTGACTGTGACTTTTTCCCTTGATTACTCATAAACGTTTATGTGACTAGCAACACTAATTAGTTACATTTACCGTACAAAGTTTCGGTAAAGTCACATCTCTACCTACCCCATTGAGATAAATTAACATTATAACTCAATGACCTACCGTACAAAGTCGGAACACGAAATTCGTTGAACTCGAATCTGCCGTACAAAATCAGAACAAATCCTGTTGTAACCTCAGCATAGCGTGTTCCTACACTAACATTCGATATTTTTTATTGTCTAACATACTCTAAGGTTACAAATACTCCACTATATCGCATTTGATTGATATATTGGGGCAGCTGACGCCATAGCTAAGGTTGAGGCCGTGCGGCTGGCTCTTGTGCCGTTCAGTCAGCAGCTTGTGGAAGATGGGCAGGATCGCGCATTCGAACAGCTCAGACTCCGAGCTGGCGGTGTACATCTTGCGCTGGTCTGCTGACTCCTGCCGCTTGGAGTCGCTGCGATTGTAGGTGGCGGACTTCCTCTCCTCGCGTGTGCTGGGTGAACCTGGAGGGATATGTTTTATATTTTAATTTGATTCCTAGTCGTATACCGGCTCACTAAAAGAATACTACCCAAACCTCTCTTCAATTTGGTGTCGTAAAAGACGACTAACAGACTAAAGACTGCACTGACTGCACTTATTCAGCGTGAAATAATAGCACTTGGTGCTGTTGTGTTACGTTAGGCCAGTGAGGGTTCCGGAGGCCATCCGTGTACCCTCCCTCTAACAATTCCTATTCCTTCCTTAAACCTTTCCTTCTTTAAAGGCCGGCAATGCGTCTGCGATTCCTCTGGTTTTGCGGGTGTCGTGTCCATGGGCGGCGGTGATTACGATTACTCTCCATCAGGTGACCCGCCTGCTCGTTTCCCTCCTTCTTTTATAAAAAAAAACATCCATCAGCATTGAGCGGCGATGGGCTCACCACCAATCACGCTGAGCACATGTACAGTTGTAATTTGGTGTGCCGTGGACTATGGCAGAGGACTGCTTCTGCGGTCCTCATTGCCTAGTCTCTGACTAACCCTTAATGGATAGGTACTAGTTTTGGTTACGCTCACAGCAATTATCTAGACCAAGATGAGTATTCTTGTGAAACTCGTTTATATGGTAAGATAACGGATAAATATACATAAACATAGAAAAAACAACCAGACCCGAAATCAATTTAGAAAAATAGTTTTTCTCTAAATTGACCCGACCGGGGATCGAACCCGGGACCTCAGAGAAGGCGACACCATGAAAACCGGTGTACAAACCACTCGACCAAGGAGGTCGTATTTATGTATGTTGCTAACTTAACATATTAGCTTGCACTAATACACAGATTTATATTTCATAACATACATTATTAGAGTCAATTACTTTGAATATGTTTTACTTACCCGTTTTATGTCTAGATGCTACGTTAGGGCTGCTCTTATAGTGGTCCGGCTTAGGGGGGTGAGAGGCTTGGGTCAGCCTGGGCGAATCCCCAACCCCCTTCGCCCTCTTCAAAGGCTCGGCTTCCTGCCTTAACCTTTTAGCGGGCGAGTCCTGGGTCTTGGCCACTCTGATAGTGTCAGGGTCAGGTTTCCAAGGTTCAGTCACTGGTGCCTCTGGTAAAGGCTTTCTGGGAATGTCGTCTTTTCTGTTAGCTTCTATATTTTCTGTCCTCTCGTCTTGAGGTGGTCTGACCTGTAACGAAAGTGATTAGGGTATGAGTATTATTATCAGCATTTGTTATGCTCAGGCCTTTCCACATGAACAGATTGAGCAAAATCCCATTACGTTTTCCCAATGGTTGGTGGGATGTACCGTAACGACTGCCATCTTATGACAATAACCAGACCGGGCTTTTACGTGCCTTCCGATCAAGGAATTTGTCTTTAGCTTCCGATACATGGAATAGAAACATGTTTACAGATGTTAACAGATTTTAGTCGTATCCATCTAGTACCTATATCGGCATTGCGTAAGTTTTTTAACTAATACTTGCAAGACATCCACGAGGAACCGAACGAAGCTCTTAAAAGAAAAACTATTTGATACATTATACACTTCTCATCAGAAAAATCGAAACACTTCCGTTTTTATGGTTTCTGTCCTAATTTAACACAAAAGAGTTTAGAATTAATTTGAATTTAGAACATTAACATTAGGATTTGTAAACCTCTTATTAAACACTTGACCGTCATTAGAAGCTTATAATATTGAGATAGGCATATCCGTTTCCCGTCGTATTTTCCTTCTCTTTCTTCCGGTATATCGCTGTCTCTCTCGCTCATCCCACTCAGTGGCGTCACAAGGTGGCGCGGTGGGGGACAGCGTTGTCAACTCTACCAACTTATAGGGAGATCTACCTATTTTGCCATCAGTCTACCTGTCTACCACTTTATGCCTTAAATCTACCTATTTTCTAACACCTTTAAGCTCCTTGATAACACCACATTTGTAAAAAAAAATATGTATTTTGTTAGAAAGATGGCTTTAAAACGTTAGCCCGATTGCTCACAGGCCGATTAGGTAAACACACAATGACAGGTGACAGCTAATGATGACACTGACATGACGGTCAGTTGAGTTTTGACCGTTTTTGACCGATTTCGACACTTATCTTTTGCGTCTGCTTCGTTAGTGCCTTTTAACGAGTTTCGCGGGATTTTCATTGGTTATCAAAGTCTAAATAAGAAATATTCTGAGGCTAGGCAAAAACAATGTTTGAATGTTATTTTATCTTTTCAACACGAAACCTAAAAGAAAAATGTATTTATTAATTATAAAAATCGATCTTTCGAGTATGTTTCGCTTGTTGAAGCCATTAACAAGTCGACAATTCATCATTTATTTGATCTAATTGTAAGGTGGTAGATCTACCAATTTTTCATTTAACATTCTACCGTGTTCTACCGAATTTTGGAACACAGTCTACCAATTTTTGAAAATTAGGGTTGGCAACACTGGTGGGGGAACCAGGTGATTTCACACCCCGTGCCCATTTGTTCATCAATGGCGTGAAATTTCCCGTCGGCGTAACTTGTGCACTACATAGTGATCAAGTGACAAAGAAATATAATTATTTTTATTTAAAACTGCAACACAGTTCTCGTGAGTTTCTACAATACACGTGAGTACTTAGAATAGTTTCTTAACTTAACGGTGTTACCGTTCGCTGAATTTATAATTTAAACTTATCTGGTATATCAAACTTTTTATTTTACCCGCAAGAGATGTAGATACACCTTTTCTTTTAAGATAAGAAAGCATTCGAGTAAAGATAGTATTTTTAAGAGTGTTTTTTGTGTTTAATACGTGGTATCTACCCTCCAGGCACTTTTTCTTTTTATTTTAGATAAGAAACCGATAATTAGTGCTTACATGAGATAATGAGAAAAATGAATTGTAGCTAAGCGGCTATAGCTAGTCCTTCTAACAATCCCGATCGCATGGGCGAAGGTTGAGTTCGAGTTAGTCGTCATCGTTCAAAGAAGCATGGTCATCGTACCTACCCGCCTTTCATGACGATAACGACAATGTGTCTGCTTTATCGGACGTTAGAGGAAATCTTACAACGATTGTTGCACCTCGCAGGTGTTACCAATACTGACTAAAACAGTTAACAATTTAAATATTCCGTGTAGTGATCTAGATTTGATTATTGATTTTAAAAGTAAACTAAAAGAGCCAGCTAGGCCTTAAGCACCAATATTCTGATAAATCTTGTGCACCAATAACTTTTAGTATTTTAAAACTAAAAAGATATTTTTAATAATTGTCTGGGCAGTTTACTAGGTGGTCGCAAACATCTGATGCCTCTCTTAAAGGTCTTATTTTCAGTGGTGATTAGGTTGTAGACTAAAACTATAAATATACGAAAAGAGGATAGGTACTCTTATAAATGTAAAAGACCCTCTAATGCTTGCTACTTTGAATAAGATTCTACCTTCAAATACACATTTGTTTAATTCTGAACAGATTACAGTTGCATTAGAAAAAAAAAAAATTGTCCTGTTAGAAAACTTTTTGGCCAGTTATTAAATCTGGTACTGGGAATGCCTGGCAAGCAAAACTTGTATTAACAACAAACGGTTACCTTTCGCAAAGGCAAACTTCTTATAGTGTACCATCACGTTGATCTTCTGGTTCATGGGACAGACACACGCACAGCATGCTGTGAACCGCCCTCGCAGGGCGCTTACGCAAGGACATACTTATGGCAGCCACTAACCATATCGTGGCTATAATCTGCCCGCCCTCGCAGGGCGCTTACCAAAATCAATGTCCTTCGCAAGGACATACTTATGGCAGCCACGAACCATATCGTGGCAATAATGTGCCCGCCCTCGCAGGGCGCTTACCAAAATCAATGGTTATTACATGAGTGTTCGCGGTTTTGCGAGAAGATGCATATATGTTAATTTATTGCTAAATGTACCTTATTTAATTTAATTTGATTTTGAATAATATGTTTAATTATTGTAATTGGTATTTAACCGTTTTAATAAAATTTAATAAATAAATGTCCTCCGCAAGGGTATGCTTATGCGGTTATGCCAGCACGAACCATATCGTAGCTATAAACCGCCCTCGCAGGGCGCTTACCAAAATCAATGGTAATATTACTTGAGTGTTTGCGGTTTTTGCGAGAAGATGCATGTATGTTAATGTTATGCTAAATGTCCCTTATTTTATTTGAATTTGAATAATACGTTTAATTGTTGTAAATGGTTATGTAACCGTTTTTAATTAAACTAAATAATAAATGTCCTCCGCAAGGACAGGCTTATGCCAGCCACAAACCACATTGTGGCTATGAACCGCTCTCGCAGGGCGCTTACCAAAAACAATGTCCTCCGTAAGGACATGCTTATGCCAGCCACGAACCACATTGTGGCTATGGACCGCCCTCGCAGGGCGCTTACCAAAAACAATGTATTCCGCAAGGACATGCTTATGCCAGCCACAAACCACATCGTGGCTATGAACCGCCCTCGCAGGGCGCTTACCAAAATCAATGTCCTCCGTCAGGACATGCTTATGCCAGCCACGAACCACATCATAGCTATGAACCGCCCTCGCAGGGCGCTTAACAAAAACAATGTCCTCCGCAAGGACATACTTATGCCAGCCACGAACCACATCGTAGCTATAATATAAACAACGGAGGCTGTTCTTACTTTCGATTCCCAGGATCATAGGCTTGGCAGCTCTATCAATCAGGACAAAAACGTCCATCTTCTCTGCTAACAGAGGTAACAAAAGACGTAGACAATGACGCTCCGAAATTTCGAGCCGGTCAATTTGCACTTTATCGACACCGTTGGGACTAAATAGGTGCTCCAAGTTTTCTATCATAACACAAAGGTATCGAATACCGTTTTATCTGAAGCCATCGCTCAAGGTTCCAAACGTTACAATCGACAGTTGTTACACGCTTGTATCGGACAAAATGTCTGCAATGCTGACACAGATGAAGGAACAGGTTTCTAGAAACAGTAAGTTTTTTTTTCCAAACTTCGTTTTAACCCAGTTCTTAGTACCAAAGAGCACTCAAGAAAGGTCACTCCGTCCAATTTTTAACCTGAAGTCGTTAAATTATTATATGAATTCCGGACTGTGTACGGCCAAGAGACGAGATGTACAAATTACTTTTCTCAGACCTAGGTACTACCATCTGACTATAGCCAAATCCCACAATGGTTTCTTCGTCTGTTCTACAAAGGCGAATTACTATAAATTATATGCCTTCCATTTGAGATGAGCACAGCAATGTTTTCTTAGACTATTATCTTATAGACATAAAGACCAGATGGTTCTGTCCAGATATGCCAACATTGTAATAGAAACACTTACTTATTTTGGTGTCCACATAAACTTCAAAAAGTCTGTTTAACCGCCCTCGCAGGGCGCTTACCAAAATAAATGTCTTTCGCAAGGACATACTGGGATACATGGAGGAATCACAAGCGTCCATACATACCTACATATACTTACGACTGTTATCCCCGAAGGGTTAGTCAGAGACCAAGCAGTGAGGACCGCAAAAGCAGTCCTCTGCCATAGTCTACGTTTCACCAAATGATAACTGCACATGTACGTGACAAGTGATGAGCCTATCGCCGCTCTATACTGTTGGATGTATGTGCAATCTATGGTCCGTTAGTCGCCTTTTACGATACCTAAGAGAAGAAATTGGGCGGTAAAATAGACTCTACCTTACGATGTAGTTAAATGTATTGGTAGCTAAAAATTTACCTCCACCAACATTCTTTTTGACAACCGTTGCTTCAGGATTGGGGGGTCACAACTCAACAATTCTGCCCTATCGGGAAGGTGGAGTGCATCCGAACAAAAGCTGCACTGCAATCAAAAAGAAAAGCGGGCTGTTCTAAGTCTTAGAATTACAAGCATCGAACACGAAGCCTGCGACAATTTTATTTTAATCCTCCAAATTGCCAACCAACAAATGACCACCAACCAAATTGTGGTCAAAATTCATTACATTCCAGGGAAATTGAACAGCCATGCAGATGAACTGTCTCGACATAGCCAAGCTCTAGAGTGGCATCTACTGCCAGAATTCACACAAACGATAATCGCGAAGTGGGCCTGGCCAGTAATTCACCTGTTTGTATCCAAGAACGCTCGAGTAGTGGGTAAACTATGCAGATTTATCTCAATGACTACGAAGCGATGTTTCACAATGCTTTCAGCCTGAAGTAGAACGCTTCCCTCTGGCTTGGAAATTCGCACCACCTTCCCTCATCCCCCGGGTGCTAGCACACCTCAACAGGAATTTATCTGATTGTGGTACCCCTTGCTGCCTCATTCACAGTATGGAATTCGAAACGTAGACGCCTGGTAGACATAACCACAGGCCTGCCAACCCCCAAGGTTCAAGACATGACGTTGGAATTTGGTGTGCTTAAATGATATATCGTTATGGAACCACAAGCAAATTTCCCTACTCAAGCGTCCGGTTATTATAAAACCATATGAGCACTTGTGCTTGGTCCAGTAGTACAGGAAGGGCGTTAGCAGCAGCAGCGGCGCCATCCACACGCGGAACGCGTACCAAATGGGTCCAGTCAGTCCAGTTTTTGGCAGATTTACACTTAATATTTTAATACTTTCTTACAATACTATACACTACCATAAATTGTCGTTTCTACTTTATGCAGCGCACAATTGTATGGAAATCTTAGTGACGAGGTAATAGTTAAACATGTTTTAAAATCAATCTCAATTAAACATTTAAAAACAACAAATCCTCCTTTTTCCAGGTTTTAGTAATATTAGTCTGTAGACCTTTGTAATGTATTTCAAACCTAGAATCAACAAGATTTCAAACAGTTCGTAACACTGCAATATTATTGTCGCATTGCTCCTTTGTTACCTTGCTGTGGAACCAAACATTATTTTGTTCAGGACAATGCAGTAATATTATGGCGACAGTTTTGGTCAAAAAAACTGACTGTAGGGACTACAGACAAACAAGCTAGAAATTGCTACTGGTTAAAAGGATCAATAAATATTGTACAAAATGGCTAAACTAATTTATTTAAAACTTCGAGTGGTTCACCTGTCACCTGTTTCAAGCACTGTGGTAGCTAGATGGATATTACAGCCACACCTGGTTGTGTTTTGCTCCGCTGTAGCATCTACAAACTAGATTGATATGATTTACCCATTGAGGATATACTAACTATTGGTAATTGGAGATTAGTTACTTTACTTTTCACAAGGTTTATTATCGTGAAATATTGATTCAGGCGTCACGAAGTTTTTCATTTTTTATTTTTACCCTGTAAAGTGATTGAAATCAAATAGTAAACAATATTTATTTCCTAATAATAATGTTCGTTTACATGGTTTACAAGCTAAATTATTTGATTTTTCATCAATGACTGGTCAATTATTTTCTTACATGACTTAAATTGTAAATAATTAGTACTTAATTTATAACTTTTTGTTTAAACCATAATCATATGATTAACTCTCTCGCACTTATTGTTTAATTTATTTCTCACATTGGCGTTTTCACCAGGCGATACAAACAGGTCTCAATATTATAAGCTTCTAATGACGGTCAAGTGTTTAATAGACGCGTTTTACCTGAAATAAAACGCATATTAAATACTTACCTCATTAGAAGCTTAGTTTTTATTTCCGCCTGGTGCTTAATGCATATTTCGACGCAATGATGAACAAATGGGCACGGGTGTGAAATCTCCTGATTCCCCCACCGCGCCACCTGGTGACGCCACTGAGTGGGATGAGCGAGAGAGACAGCGATATACCGGAAGAAAGAGAAGGAAAATACGACGGGAAACGGATATGCCTATCTCAATATTATAAGCTTCTAATGAGGTAAGTATTTAATATGCGTTTTATTTCAGGTAAAACGCGTCTATTATTCACTATAGACGTATATTCCTAAATATAGTATACACATATTTCTGTTAATCCTTACAAAACATAAACTTGCAAGGTGTTTCGATTTTTCTGATGAGAAGTGTATTAGTGAACTCTCCGATAATAAGGACCCAGGTATGAAAAAACATGCAAGTATAGTTTTCAACAACGCTATGAATTCCCCAAATATTAAAATAATCATCGCTAACTCCATAACGTTCAAGCAAGGGTACTCACTTGAGCTGACGACTGTCTCCGCTTCGCCTGACTTTGATGAGGCGGTGTACTCACTGGTTGAGGGAAGTCAGAACCACGGCGCTGCAAATTGACAATATTCACCATCAATAAATTATTGTAAAAATTGGTTAAGCAAACTATTTTATTCTGTTATATATTTCCCAAAGGAAAGTGAGATTATCCATAGTGCATCGAACTCCTCTCTTCTTGTTGTAAAAGACGATTAACGGACTAAAGACTGCACATACATCCAACAGCATAGAGCGGCGATTTTTCCAGTATAATAGATAGTCCTATAAACATTGTTACTAAAAATTAAATACGAATGAGACATCAAAGACTAATGGACTATGGTTAAATTGCGATGTAGGTACAATTTAGATTTTACTGAGAGCTTACTTTCGCTAGACGATCCGTCATCCTCAAGGTTTCTGCTTCCCGATAGCCTTCGGGAGTTCCACCTCTCGTTATGCCAGCTGAAAATGAAGTTTTAAAGCTGATTGTTCTTTATTCATAACTTTGAACTTACGAGTACCAATTAGTGACATACCATAATTTATGGAGGCGTTAGAAGCTCTTCTTTCGTTATTCCTAGTTTCTGGGTCTCTGAAAATCAGGAAATAAAGCTTCAATAAGTTCTAACTCTTAAAGTCTCAGCTAATATAGAACTACAAGTTTTGCGGAACTTCATTTACCTGTGGTGATGTGGAGACGACTGCTGCCGACTCTTCTCTGAGACACTTCTTTGCATCGGAGAGTGATGATGGGCAGTTGCTGAACATAAATAATTAAAATATAACCTAGTGCACTTCTTAGTGCAATTAAAAATTATGCAAGAAATTGGCGTGGTTTATAATGTTCATTTTAAAATCAAGACCCCACAAGACCGTTTACATTAAAACAAAAAACTGTACGCTATTTTGGCGTGCTGTCAAATTATGTATGGTTTAATAACAAGTAAAGAAGTTTAGTTCTATGCTATTCTATTATTAGGAAGTTAAGATCATACCAGGTGGTGACTTCTGGCACGTGTACTGAAATGTGTTCGTGTCCCACAAGTCGCTTTGCACGACTATGAAATTCTCTTTTTTCTTTCTCTCCGAGTCTTTTCTTTGACCTGTAATATAAATGAAGGCTTTTAAACCCATCTTGTGAATGCCTACATATTTTGCTAGTATGTTCTTTTTCCCAGCTATTTAAAGTCAAGGCACTCAAACATATTTTAAAAGACTTACATGATTTTCTCCTTTCTGAGGACGAATAATCTGCATCTATATCTAATATGTCTTCTATCTCTTGCTTTGGCTTTATGACGGGTGCTGGCGGAGAGTCCCGTTCTTGTCCTAGTAAAAGTAAATGGGAATTAGTTACATGAGTATCCCAACTCTTTTTAAAAGCTGTATAGGTTGTTGGAAATCTAACCTTTATAACCTTTGCGAAACAGCTTACATGACTTTTAATTTTGTTACCCGAACGTCCATGCACAAAAGCAAGGACCTCTACACCTTTCTGACATTCTGGGTCAGGTGTCCATTTACGCTATTACTATCGTGGCTCTGTCCAGCTTGCGCAAATTATCAACGCGTCATCTACTCTTAGGTACTTTAAAAACCAAAGGCGTCGTGATTGGGGATTGGGGTCCTCATTGCCTAGTCTCTGACTAACCCTTCGCGGATAATAATCGTGATTATACTATGTACACAAATATATGTACCTACTTAAATAACACGACTATTATTCTGAAAGGGTTAGTCTAGTCTAGACTAGGCAATGAGGAGCGCAGAAGCAGTCTACTGCCAGAGTCCACGTTAAGCCAAAATACAACTGCACATGTGCTCATGGTGATAGGTTGTGAGCCCATCGCAGCTCTATGCTGCTTTATTTAGTCCGTTAGTCGCCTTTTACGACATAATACTACAATAATACTTGCATATATTTTTTGACGACCTCCTTGGTCGAGTGGTTTGTACACCGGTTTTCCGCCATCTCCGAGGTCCCGGGTTCGATCCCCGGTCGGGTCAATTTAGAAATTATTGTTTTTCTAAATTGCCTCGAGTCTGGGTGTTTTCTATATAATAAGTATATGTTTAAGTATTTTAAGTATGTTTATTAGTTGACTAGTAACCATTTAACGAGTTTCATAACGAAGTTTCTCTTGGGCTAGATAATTGTTGTGAGTGTAGGAAAGTTTATTTATATATTATTTCCTCTCTTCTTTGCTAAAAGCGTGTCATTTATATCAGCTATATAAGGTGACTGCGAGAAACCGCAAGAAAATTAAAGGGCTGGTCAGGTCAAGTGTTTTAAACATCACAAAAATGGTCTCATTGCAGACTAACGTAGGTACTTATCGTCCAGCTGACGCGGACGGGTCGGCAGACGGTCGGCTAGCCGGCCGTTGCCCGCGCGTTGTACATAATCGTTATTTTTAATTGTTTTTCATTTTTTTTTATTGCTCTAAAATAAATTAGATACTCAAAGACTATCCAGTTTAAATTCACAAAATGAATTATTTAATTAAAAATGAAAAAACACGAATTTCTTTTATGTCATTTTTGTGATGTTTAAAATACTTGACCTGACCAGGAGGCCAATTCTCATTTTTCGAGATGTAGTCTCGAATCGTGTTTTGATTTCGATCACTCTCGACCATAAAATCTCGATAATCGACATTTTGTTCACGAATCTCCTATTCTCAGCGCTAATCGACTTCGAGTTTGATTCGAATTCGAACTTTATCGAGTGGTAATCCAATTTATTATTCTGAAAATCTCGAACTCGACATTTCTCGAACGAGAGCCGCTCGAATTGCTTCGAGTGGTCGGCAGTGGTCGAGACGTAATTTCGTAACGAGATGCTAATGAAACGTCAAATAGCGGCGAAATTACGGTGGATATGGAGGAGTTAATTTCCAATTTTGTCGTGGAAGTGATTTAAAATATTGAGAGAGCTCGCTCTCTTTTTTTAAGAAGGTGGAAGAAAACTTTCCACTCCTTAACTGTATATCGGCTTCCAACATTTGTAGAAGGAGCTGCTTCTGCTGTGGCGTTGGGTATTTTTTGTTGACATTGTGTCTTGTGAATACTAAAATGATCGTTTCGTCACCAAACAAGCACACAACCACAAACAAAAACATAAAATTTATCGACGATACGTCACGTTTTAAACAATACAAGTTGTTTAAGGAAATTAAATTTGATCACAACACATTAAATATAATGATTTTTCGATACTTATTAAAAATTTACTTCTTTAATTAAAAAGCAAGTTCAATACATTTAAATACCTTTATAGTAAAAATATTTGAGGTACATAGTTGCAACCGGTTTAAAATCGGATGAAACGTGTCAAACGGAACGCATCCCGAATTGATTGCATTAAAAAGAATGGCAATATTTATCAAAAAAAAACTCGAAGTCTATTTCGATTAGCGCTGAGAATAGGAGATTCGTGAACAAAATGTCGATTATCGAGATAGAAATCGAAATCAAAACTCGATTCGGGACTACATCTCGAAAAATGAGAATTGGGGCCCTGCCCTTGAAGTTTGTTGCGGTTTCTAGCAGTCACCTTATGTTAAGTTACCTATGACCTTCCGCTCCAGCAGCGGCGGCGGCGGCGGCGCGTCCCCCTGCACGGTGACGTGCATGAGGTCGGCCAGCAGCGCCGCCTGCCCCACGCTGGACATGCGCCGGTGGCCGCGCGGGCCCGCCCGCGGCTCGCGGGACGGGGTCTTCGTCACTGACTCTTGGGACTTGACGACTTTCTTTTGGAGTTCTGGTGTCTGTGGAACGATAGGAAACACTTTTCTGCATCTATCGGAACCGTCTAGATTTGCAATTCCGTATGTAACTTGACATTTGATAGCTACGCACAATTTTATGACCGCATGTGCTCTTAAGTGCTTTTAAGACCATTTGGTAAGCATCGCCACCAGTAAAAAGACGTAAAAGCTGACGATGAATTTATATAGTTTATTCCACCTAGTTGCCTTTTAAGTTGTTAATTCCGTTATGCTACCAGTGCTAATATCTTTATTATTGAAATTTTGCATTTACAATGCTATATAGATATAGGATAAAATGTTTACTAGAAAAAAAACAACCAGTCTCAGAAAAGCTCGAACGGGATTTGGCTTGGCTTGCAGCGTATCAACTACTAGAAAAAATTCAACGAGTCTTCTGGGGTCTCGGTAGCTTAGCGGTTAGAGCAGTGGACCGGCAATCCATAGGTCACGGGTTCGAATCCCGTTCGAGCTTTCCTGAGACTGGTTGTTTTTTTTCTAGTAAACATTTTATCCTATACCAGTGCTAAGATCTACAAAATTATTTGCTTTTTAAATGCAAATTTGTTTACCTTATTTACTTTCGGCGTGGCTGCTTTCGTGTACATTGGCTCCTGCACTTTAGCGGGTACTGATTTCACTGTTGGGGTGTCGCTAGGTTTCAATGCTGTAATGGTTTTGGCTTCTGCTTTTGCTGGTTCAGGAATCTTGACAGGTTTCGGTATAGGCTCTGAGGGTTCCTGGAGGGCATAATATATGGTGGCTGAGTAAAGGCTCTGGATTTAAAGGTGTATCTAAGTTTTGTTTTTCAAACAGGATGGAAAATTCGTCTACCACTAATTAAGGGGATGGAATAGACAATTGGGGCAAAGACACAATTAAGTTTTTTCTTAGGTATTAGGATTAAGCACTTTAAAGGGGTTGACATAGTAAAATTGAGAAACACACTTTTCGAAGAGTTTGGAAGCCTTATCCTAGATAAACGTAGTATCATAATCATACCTCTGCCGTCCATCCATAAGGCAGTTTGGCGAGCTGGTCCTTTTCCGGCACTGCTTTAGAAGTAGGCGGACTGGTGTAGTCGAGATGGTTCTTGAAGGAGACGTTCTTCGTCTGTTCCTTTTTGGGCTCCTTAGGTGGTGCTTCCTTGATTGGTTCAGGAGGAGCCGATGGTTTTATTCTAAACAATGTTAAACAAAGGCATAATTGCATTTGCTCGATACCAAACTCTTAATTACTCGGCTCAGCTTTAGATTAGTTAACGCCTGATATTAGCACCATATTTTTTAATATATAGGTTTGCCAAAGAAACATAATTTACTAAAATTTCACGGCGCGGAGATGCATAGTTTTTACGCTAGAATTTATTGATAATTGCAAAGTAGCCAAGAATTGAAGGAATATCGACAATATTGTTTGACGTAAAATATTAAAACGTTTAGTTGTAAGCAACTAGCTGCCCTACTCCTTTAGGTCACGTGATAGATTAGAAATTTAAGTAGTCTTGAATTTCGAGGTTATTTTTTTTTATTAGACAACAGAAAATTAGCTCCATTGAAAAATATCTTGGGGGGACGGTGATGGAGGGGGTACGGTAATGGTAATATGGTAGAATATTTTTTTTTCTAAAAATAACCAAAATAACCTAACAAAACCTCAAAATAAAAATATCTTGAAAACTATGCATTTCAGAGCTTTGGCTCCCCCTCCATTAGGTCCCCCCTCCCATTTCCCCCCTTTTTTGGTGTTGCTTAATCTACAGTGCTTCCAATTACTTTTCGTGGCCATGGCGTGTTTCGGATATTCAAAGCTTCCGAAAACCTCAGCTACAGAAGATAACTTAATCTTAACTGAAAGGGTACGGTGACCGAATAAGGTAGCGAATATAGTGGTAGCGCCAATTAGGTAAAGTTTAAAATCTCTATCGCCATCCAAGCTAAGCAAAATAATATTTATTTATTTATTAATTTCTAAATACGACGGTGTAAATCTACCCTCCGCTGGGAATCGATCCCTATAAGGACCTGCAAGTCTGAGACTGGTGGTGTATCCACTATACCACAATGGCAGTCACAACATAACGCGATGATGACTTACTACTTCTACGCAGTGAAAAGACTAATAATGTTTATATGTAACACAGACTCACTTTTCAGCTGCTTGTTGGTTTTGAAGGTTGATGTACTCCGCCTCCGCACCAGCGGATGCGCTGAGGCTGCACACCGACGTGATATCGCTGGTCTCTGCGATAAAGAGGAACGATCATGGACTCTACTTCAGGAGGCAAGTCAGCTCTTGGTAATGGCTGTTGTAAAGAGACTACCAACACGTATTGTTCCAATTTGGTAGATAATGATCCTATACATAGCCGTGATGTCGCTGGTCTCTAGCAGTAATAAATAGAATAGGAACAACCAGTGCTTCGGATACCTGTGTTAGGGTGTTGGTTCCAGTTGTTGTCGTGAGGTAGCAGTCTTTAAAATCCACCACCCGTATCAGGCCAGTGTGGTCGATTAAGACCCGACACACTGAGGTTTTTTGATTTGTGACTAAACATAAGGTACGGTTGTTGTAGTAAGTAAGTAGTCATTAAAACCCTACCAAGGCCAACTTGGAAGGATTTTTCCCGACCTTCTCATGATGATGATGATTATTTTGTAGATAGAAAAACAAGCTTCGTGCGAGTCGGGCATGCGCATTAAATATCCATCGTATACCTTTATATACAGGGTGTAACAAAATCAATAAGCGAACGTTTAAGAGCGGTATCTATACATCATTATGATTACAATGACAAAAAATGAGCTCCAGTTTCATAGTGGTTTTTCAAAGTTATGTTTTCTAACAAACTAAATCAATTAAAATAATTCACTTCATGAAACATGCTGTATCTTTACTAACACGCACGCAAGCTTCAATAAAAGGATAGCTCATTGTGCTCCGAGTTTAGTGTGCATGTTCGGGTATCTTTGTGTGCGTGTAGTACAGCTGTACGGGTTCGGAAAGGGTGTATTTTTTGATGAATTATTTATTTATTTATTTATTCAACAATGTTTCAACAGCATATAACAAAACACAAGGTACAGAAGATGTTACTTAAACATAAGCCAGTTAAAGAAACACATTATGCTACTAAAAAATGTTAACACAATTAATGAACGCAGGTAGGTAGTCTAAAAATAATAGGTAGGTACTTAAGTAAATGAATTTTTTCGATTGATAACTTACAGATTAGGTGTGAATCTGATTGTGTTGTGTCTATGTGTGTAAGTGCGTGTGAGTGTAATATCGTGGTTGGTTTACATGGGCGCTCGAATTGATTATGACAGTTGGTTATTAATTGTAGTAAACATTAAAATATTTTAATATTTTAAAAATTCAATTTTAAACATACTTTTAACTTAACTTAAGCTTATGAACTGCATTTTTGAACATAGTTTTGGATGTTGTAAATATATCAATATCTGAATAAAACTTATTGTACGTTTTTAGTAATCTAATAGACATATCATTAGCCCCATAGTTTGTGCGCGCTAACGGTATATAAAAAGGTGGGTGTTACGAGTTCTTTTACCAGGGGCATTCAAGTGGAGTATTCTATTTGATAGTTCAACACAGTCTAGCTTTCCTGAACATACATCATGAAATACAGCCATGTCTTGAATCTCACTTCTGTCAGCCAGAGTTATGAGGCAGTACTTTTGACATGATTCAGTGTAATCATCAATTTTTAATTTACTTTTAAAATTTAAATATTTAACGAATTTAATTTGAAGACGTTCAAGAGAATGCCTGCCTTATGATAATGTTTTGTTGATTATCACGGTAACGAGCATGTAATTTTGGTCAAAATTTGGTATGTTATTATGCTCAGGTATGTATGGTGAGTATGCTCAGTGTGATGTATAGATTCTGCCCTTAAACGTTCGCTTATTGATATTGTTAGACCCTATATACATACCTACTTATTTCAAATATGGTACCGAAAACGTTGTGATAGTTACCAGGATGGCTGATATTATCCTTTGGCACTGGGAGCCTAGTCCTCTGTGTGGCTGGAGACCTGGAGTCTCGCGTTGAGGACTCGGAGCCAGCGTCACTCCCAAGCTTACTCAGCAGCATCTGGACAGAAAACGTTCCTATTATTTTTATAATACCTAATAATTTTATTATTTTATATCCCCACGTGCTATTGTCCACGTGGGAGGCCTGTGCCCAGCAGTGGGACGTTTATAGGTTGATGATGATTGATGATGAATTATTTTGTTTAAATTTTAGAATAAAACTGTCTTGTTACCAGGATCGAGGTACACCGGCTACCTTGGCTACTCTTAGTAAAATGTGGTCAACGTCATACGAACACCACAGATATCTACGGTGCTATTAGCGATCGACTTCCTGCAGCTCATTGTCCTTGGTCTGAAGCGTTTATTGGTACCACTCACTCGCAGCCCCAGATATCCAGTTTATTCCCAGCAGAAGTGAAGTGTACTTGAGGCTCGTTGTTTTTGCCGTGGATGACCCAGATGAAGTTTCAGTTTTTAAGCTTCAATTCAACCTTAAAGCTTCACAGAATTCTTAGCAGATTCTCACTACCAGATGTAGGAAACCCGGGCTACCCAAGCTAGCTGAAGCGTACCTCGTTCTCTTTGGCCTTAGTTAGCTTCTACTTTTTTTTATTGTGAAGAATGCGTTAAGTTGCATACTCGTGGTCTGGCGAGATAAGTGGGGCTCTCTCTCTTACATCCCACCCAACTTCTACGAGTTCGATGGAATGCACGGAGGCATACCCACTCAAAAACGCAGTACAATCCCAATGCTTACAGAGGTGGCTCGGAACCACGAATAGCTGGTACAGAGAACTAAGCATTTCCTAGAATTTTAACAGCAGTGAACCTACAGCTCGTTCTCCTTGGCCTGCAGCGTGCGTCGGTTGTTGTACTGGCGCAGCTCCTTCAGCTCTTCCAGATCGGGCCCTAGCGAGCGGCACCAGTGCGTATCTAAGCTACTCCTAGAGTTGTAGCAGTAGTGTACCTGCAGCTCGTTTTACTTGGCCGGCACCGTTATAGGAACACCCCCAGGTAAATTAGCTACTCCTAGAGTTGTAGCAGTGTACCTGAAGCTTGTTCTCCTTGACCTGCGCCGTTATAGGAACTCCCCAGCAAAGCTGCTCCTTGAGTTGTAGCAGTAGCAGTTAAAACTAAGTTACTCCTATATTTGTAGCAACGGTGTAGGTACCTGCAGCTCAATCTTCTTGGCCTACGCCGTTATCTATTGGAACACCCCAGCTAACTAAGCTACTCCTAGAGTTATAGCAGTGTACCTGCAGCTCGTTCTCCTTGGCCGTTATAGGAACACCCCAGATATCTAAGTTACTCCTAGTTCTAGCGGCAGCTAAGCTGCAGCTAGTTCTCCTTGGCCTGTAGCATCCGCCGGTAGCGGTGGTTGTACTGGCGTAGGTTCTTCTGCCGCCGCTACAGCTCGAGCCCCGGCGAGCAGCAATCGTGTTTAGCTAACTAAGCTCTTTAAAGTTATAGCAGTGTACCTGCAGCTCGTTCTCCTTGGCCGTTATAGGAACACCCCAGATATCTAAGCTACTCCTAGTTCCAGCAGCAGCTAAGCTGCAGCTAGTTCTCCTTGGCCTGTAGCATGCGCCAGTAGCGGTTGTTGTACTGGCGCAGCTCCTGTCGCCGCTTCCGCTCGAGCCCCGGCGAGCAGCAATCGTGTGTAGCTAACTAAGCTCTAAAAAGTTATAGCAGTGAACCTGCAGCTTATTCTCCTTGAGCGTTAAAGAAACACCTCAGATATCTATGCTACTCCTAGTTGTAGCAGCAGCTAACCTGCAGCTCGTTCTCCTTGGCCTGCAGCGTGCGCCGGTAGCGGTTGTTGTACTGGCGCAGCTCCTTGAGCCGGCGCTCCAGCTCGGGCCCCGGCGAGCGGCACTCGTGCGTGGAGGCGGGCCGCAGGGTCGCGCGGATGCGGTTCGGCGCGGAGCCGGGCTGCTGGCCGTTACGACGCAACTCAAGCAGCTGGAACAACTGGAAGAAAAAAATGATTTGTTTGGGAAGTATAAATAGAATACTTTTAAAAAAAACCGGACAAGTGAGAGTCTGACTCGCCCACCGAGGGTTAAGTTCGGTTGGCGCGCCTACCAGGCAGGCCGCCTAGGCGTATGGCAGTAAAGGTTGCCGCGAGCCGACGCACCGAACACCGAGCGCCGAGTCGCTTAACACGTTTTCGTACTTAAATTATATTCATGAGTGGGAGGGAACCCTACGCTCCTGACGTCAAATCGATATCGAGTCAGCGTTGCTTAAGCATTCCGTTAACGGAATATGAACGCTCGGGTTACACGATAAGTTTCAGTTTCACGTGAAAGTCGTTAGAGAGTGAACCTTCTGTACGGTAGTACTATTAGTTATTCTGTAGTTAAAGCCTTGGTAGCAGCATAAAGTTACTACCTAACAAACTTAATTTCCAGGCGCATATTAATATGGTAACTTCGAGAGTTCGAAAACTTATGGTAATCTTCAAGAACCTTAGACATATTGCAGACTCGAAGTTGATTAGGTCCGTTTATTATGCACTCTGCCAGTCTGTACTTACATACTGCATAGTCGCGTGGGGTGGTGCTCCAAAAACAAATTTTTTGACAGTCGAAAGAGCACAGAGAGCAATTTTGAAAGTCAGTATGTCGTTGCCGTACCGTCACCCTACCACCGACCTGTACAAAAAGAGTGGAATCCTGACGGTGCGCCAACTGTATGTTTTACAGACTCTGCTTAGACAACACTCATCCTTAAACTATGAGCCACACATAATTAAAAAAAAAGGAGAAAAGACTTAGTTTGTAACAGGAAAAAGTTCAACAGTAGTTTTTCGCATCGTTTTTTCTGTTATCAAAGTTCAAATTTGTATAATAAAGTTAATAGAGTTTTACCAATTTACTCTTTACCTAAGGGTAAATTTAAATCAGCAGTAAAGGAATGGTTGCATAAATTAAGCTACAACTCTACAGAAGAGTTACTTTAAAGAGATTTGTATTTGTATTTACTTTAAATAATCATTCATATTTATAATACCAGTCTAAATTAAAAAATCCTACACTACACCTAATTGCATGCACCCACGCACACACACGTACACACTCACTCACACAAACACACCCTCACACTCGTACACACACGCTTACACGGTTCAATTTACACGTACACACTCACTCACACAAACACACCCTCACACTCGTACACACACGCTTACACGGTTCAATTTCCTTACTATGATGTAACTATCATCAAATTAGTGGGTAAACTGTTAATATTAATTGTTAATACTCTGTCAATCCCGTGGGGTGGGGACCTGGTGATTTGAAGAACAGGTTAAACCCATTTCAGACACCAGCTCCTCACAAACATTATTTAAGATGTTTGTTAACTGTACCTACTGTTATGTTTTTTTTTGTGAGGAGAAATAAACGTAATTATTATTATTATTATTATTATTACCTAGGGTATAGTAACTTTATGGGAAGCAGCGGCTGACTCTGTCCCTTTCATATTCATAGAATCGGAAAGAGACAGCAGATCACAGCCATGCGCACAGCGTCTATGTGTCGCTTAGAGAATCGCATAGCTGTATACTAAACTAACGTCACGAAGGTCACTCTTGATCTGAGACGCATAATAGCAGCGTTTTTCCTGAAATAAAACGCATATTAAAATACTTACCTAATTCGAAGCTTATAATTTGAGATAGGCACTTCCGTTTCCCGTAGTCCTAGTCCTTTTCAGGACTTTTTATGCCTCTTGATGACGTACTTCCGTTGACTCAACAGGCATTGGCGCCATCTTAGTTTTCTTGTAGACGAATGGCACCAACCTTACTCATTGGCTCTATATTCACCAGGCAGAGTTAGAAAGGAAGCTTCGAATTAGGTAAGTATTTTAATATGCGTTTTATTTTAGGAAAAACGCTGCTATTAAAAGTACTTGACCGTAATTTGAAGCTTATAATTTGAGAGGTGTTTGTTATCGCCTGGTGAGGAAATGGAAGGACATAAATAAAAGAATAACGCCAATGTGATATAATTAACAAATTTTTTATTGAAAAAATTAAAGTATTATTATTTATTAACAATTTATTTAGCATTATAATTATTTTAACGATCCAAATGGTATTATGAATAAATTTACTTTTCATCAATTTGCTGTAATGCTATATTTAGCAATATTTATATCATTGAATAATACAAATAATTTGACATCAACTAATAGGGGTACATAAATGTGTCACACTATTGGAACTGTTTACTGATTGAACCTCGCGTCTGTAAAATCTCTCGAATGTGTTAGCGGAACGCCAATTTCCTCGCGCTAGAATTTCATCGAGGAAATAAGATAACCAATTTTTAGAGGCTACAGCTGACCTCACACTGCCCGGACTAAACTGAATGTTTGCATCTTTAAGCAAGTGCTTTATCCATCCTGCTATAACAGTCCTCGAAGCAGGTTTAGGCGGACCCCTGACAGTCATAAATGAATTACAAGACTTTGCCATATCCCGTCTATTTTTTAATAAATATATAGTTGTATTGATCCAGAATACCGGGTTCAATCGCATGTTGTCATTATTTGCTATCAATTTCCAGCCGGACTGCATATGTCCACTAGTGTCAGTTTTTGAACCAAACTCCGGCCAAAAAATTAAAGAGTCACCCGAGTCTAAGCAATGATCTGAATCTACTCTCAGTAACGTCAAATCATGGATCCGGCGTCCGGAGCATAGTAATAAAAGGATAGCTGTATGCCGGGATGTTTGATATAGGTATATTACTTGTATCTATTGAATAAGTACACAAATATTTACAAAGATCGTCAATATCCCAAATTAGTGGTTTTGCATTTTTGGGATTCTTAAGCGATATAGTTTTAAAATATGTTTGACCATTACATGAGAACTAAGTTGGCTAGACATATCTGCATTACACAGAGAGGAAACCACCGCTTTATGTAAAATAATAGTATTAAGGGATAATCCATAAATTAAATGCAAATCAGCTAAGAATCGAGCTAACTCAGATCCCGATGGCGTCGTACATTAACATGGTTCTTTTTTGCCCATGATACCAACGTTTCTACGCTACCGTATGTTTTTAATGTCGAGTGCCGTCACGAACTTTTTAATAAAGATACTTGATTACTATTCCAGTCTTTTATTTCCTCGGTCCACCCCCACATCTCCAAACTTCGAGAGTCAGATCGTTTACATTCGGTGGTGGAAGACCCCTCGAATTGTCTATTAGGCTCTTGTCTAGGGTCCTCAACACAAACGGAGCTTCGAGGGCTCTCGCTCGGAGGTCTGCTCGCCAAAAGACTTTCTGCCACCGGGGTGCGATTATCAGAAACACCCCTGTCGATTGGTTGAGGTGAGATAGAACCCTGGGTATCAAGAACGGTGGAGGAAATACCCACGCTAGAGGGTAATTCCACGGTATACTGAATGCGTCGTAAAAGAGCGCTTTTAGATTTTTCTGGTCCAACGACACATAATTCCAAACGACGTGGGCTCTCTCCGAAGCGAAGAGGTCGATCATCGGAGTTCCCCATTTCTTGAAAATTGTTTTTATTTTTTTGGGTAATAGGTGCCATTCCGGTGGAAGCCGGTGGCGTGAAAGGTGATCGGCATGGTTGTTGTATCTGCCCGGAATGTAGTGGATAGAAAATATTATACGATGTTGGTGTAACAGTTTCAACAATTGATGGGTTATCTCCATTAATGCTAGATATTTTGTCCCGCCCTCCTTTCGGAGATGAGCTACTACCGTTTTGTTGTCGCACTGTATTAAGATAGAACTGTGACTTACTCAAACGACTCAAAGCATGTCTTAGAACACCATGTAGAATTGCTAGCATCTCCTTTTGGTTGCAATGGAGATTTTTTTCAGTGGCGACCATAATCCGCTCAGAGAAAAGTTGTCTAGCTGAGCACCCCATGCGAGATCTGATGCATCGGTTGTTAGAAAGTGCGTGGGAGGAGGAGGGTGCAACATTGTTGATGAATGACAATTTTTGAGCCACCATTTGAGTTCTGCTTGAACCAATTGTGGAAGCACAAATGTTTTCGTTGGATGAACTAACTGCGAGTTCATAAATCTCAGGAGGTAACGATGATGTAGTCTCCCTCGAGGGACCACAAAACTGGCAAAATTTAAGAGACCTACGAAATTCTGTATTTCTTTGAGGTTTACTTGTTTTTGATTTAAAATTTGACAAACCTTTTTTGTGATATTTGTAACTTTCTCTATTGGCAGTGTATTAGGTTGTCCCATGTTCTCCATAGTAATCCCTACATTAGGCTCTTTTGTGGGAACGTTACCGACTTTTCTAGATTTACGCACCATCCTAGAGTGTGGAAAATATTTAGGGTCATTTGGACGTGCTTTTGAAGAGTGACAGGGTCTTGATGAACCATCAAATAGTCGTCCAAGTACACAAGAATGCGTACATTGCGTTGCCGCAGGATTTGTGCAACCCAATTGCTGAGAATCGAGAAGGTTTTGGAAGCCGTGCTTAAACCTAATGGGAGGCAGGTCATTTCGAGCAGTTCTTTGTCGTAAATTAAGCGTAGAAAGCGACGGTGTGATTGCGCAACTTTGACATGAAAATAAACCTGACTCACATCTATTTTGCACATCCAATCCCTCTGCTGCAGGAAATCGGGATCACGATGTATATTTACTAGGTGAAATTCTTCGGCTTTTACAAATTCGTTCAACGCTTTTAGGTTGAATATTGGGCGAAGAGAGCCGTCGCTTTTTGGTACGATGAAGAGAGATGAAATGAAACTGGGAGAAAACTGAACCGGTTGTAAAATTCCTTGATGTTTCATTTTTTGGATTATTGCAGTCATTTCTTCCGACACGCGAGTGCAGAAGTGGTTGTTTGCTTTTTGCATGTACAAGGGAGGTTTCTTGACAAATGGTATGCGATAGCCTTTTATTAATTCTAATATTATTTCTGGTGCTCCCAATTCCCTCCACTTCTCTATGTGACGTGTTAACTGCCCGGCTTGGAACGACCTCGAGTCATTGTTCAAAAGTTTGGATTGACCCCTAGTGACATAAGAGGAAGATCCTCGACCTCTTCCCCCTCTCTGTGACCCACGAGGCCTCGAGCCTCGGTATTGAAATGAATCTGAATTGTGCCCCGTAATATTATGATTGTAATGTGGATTTATATGGTGGCCACCACCCCTCGAGGGTGGTGCACAATAGTGCATAGGTCTAGAAGAGCCTGATGCATTGCATGGATACCGAGCACCACTTATTTCTGTAATATGTTTCTTGTGGCCGGCACTTCTTGTAGGTTGATAGGTTCTGTAAGCTCCCTTCTGAATGTTTTCAGATTTAAGAGGCCAAAAGGTTTTACTAACGCCACCTGCTTTTTCCAAAGTGGTTGAAAAGGCATTTGTCTCAAAAAGGTGTGTGATTGAGGGTGGTATTTTACTAAGTAAAACTTTAACAGTGGGGTATTTTATGTGTTTAATTTTAGCATCTCTTCTTACTTCTATAGCTTCGGATCTATGACCACATACTAGTTGTAAAAGGACGTTCGAAATTTTATGAAATTTACCATTTACAAATAATTCCTTAATTTTATTGCCCAATTTATTCATACTACTAGAACTTGAATTAGCCCAAGTAAGCAAGTCACGTATACATTCTTGTAAGGCTTCTATTTGTTCAAGGATACAAAATGATATAGCTGCATAAGCTTTATCAGCTTTTGCTGATTGTGTTGTGGCATCGTAGGATTTTATTTCAGGGTTAGATTCAAGATCTACAAAGCCTGGAGCATAATTGTACAGCTTTTGAGTATCGGCATACCTAATTTTGGACCAGGATGGATTACCGAAACATTGAATTTCGTTTAACATCTTAATAAAGTTTTAGGTGTCTTAGGCACTGAAGGTTCCTTTAACTTTGTCTCAATGTCAAATGTAAATTGAGAATAAACAGGGGTATCCTGAACGTCTGGCACGTATTCGTTACCAGCAATATCATTATAAAGCTCGCCACTTATTGCTGAATAAACGGATAAGCAATCTGTATCCATATTATTGTTATAATGAGGGGGCTGAGTAAAAAGGTTACGTAACTCACTGATTTCCTTGGACACCTGGTCTCGCCATTAGTCTTGTGCCTGCTCGGTCATCTCAAAGATCGCTCCGTACTAGTACATTACAGGCAATGTACTAGTTCACTCTAATAGTACTATTAGTTCATTTAGTACACTGATTTATTTGATGATAAATATTCAGTCACGGATGTACTATGAAAGTTTATTAAGTTATTAAATAGTTTTATTGCGTAAATAGACCACAAATTACGTAAGACTAAAAAGAAAAAGGTAAATTGGTGTCATATACAACAAAGCATAATAAAAAATAATAAAAATTTGATTTCTCTTCATACTTGACAGGCTTACGTATTAGGACTGTCTTTTCAAAGAGTGAATCGTAATATTATGCTAACCACACCTACGACATTATTATCTTTTAAATTGTGCAAACACCACATTCTCACTAAAGATGCTCCCTTGTAAACGCACGCTTTCGGCTCTACCGTTCCGATTCCGATTTCCGATGCAGACCATCGAGACCGAGAGAGCCGAGACTGCCGAACGGAACATCTCGTTCCTGTCCGACTGAGTGTACTAAATGAACGAAGACCGAATAAGCATGCGGAATAGTTCGTTCTAGTTCAGTGCTAGGAAGCAATTATTTTAGTTCTTTAGTACATGTACTACACAAGCCTACTCGCCATTCCTGTATCCTAGTATGCCGACTTATTTTACTTTTCTTATTTCGGCGGCGGCGAGACTTCCTGTGCTTAGAGCCTGCAGTGGAACTCGAACTGGAGCTGCTAGAAGAGCTGCTACTGCTGGTGCCGTTATTGCGGGCCCGCTTGCGGCGCTCCGCACTTGGACCAGCTTCAGGCATTTCTTCCGAAGGGGGCACATTGATAGTACTCATTCTGTAAATAACCGTATATTAAAATATGTCCGCTTATTATGTTACACTTGTTACATACGATTTAAAAGTAAAAAAGGAAAATCATATAAATTTTTCCGTTTTAAGTACGTAAATCGTTTACACTTATCATTTACGTATTACTGTCTTTAAAAGAGACACTTTTAAAAACCGTGTAATAAGCAACTGCTCTTATAAACACTTACAAATAACGGGTAATAAAAACATGTACTCACGTTGGTCACAAAAATGTAATTGTTATGTTCACTTGATTCTTATGAAAAAAGTTTTTAATCACTTTTACACTTTCACATCTATTTGAAAAGAATTATTTGCGGCAGGAAACTTCTCTGCACGTGTTTATGCTACGGGGAATAAAACGCCAATGAGTAAGGTTGGTGCCATTCGTCTACAAGAAAACAAAGATGGCGAAAAAGCCTGTTGAGTCAACAGAAGTACGTCATCAAGAGGCATAAAAAGTACTGAAAAGGACTAAAACTACGGGAAACGGAAGTGCCTATCTCAAATTATAAGCTCCGAATTACGGTCAAGTACTTTTAATAATATGTATGATTGAGTTTTAGAGAAACGACATGATACTGGACTGCTAAAGTGGCCTTAATAATTTTGATAATATGGGGGCTAAATTAAAAGTCAAGAATGAAGAGCAACTTCTGCCACGTGCTGCGCAGACGTAGATTTAAGAACACAAAGATTCACGAAATATTGTAATTGTAACTGGACGGCTCAGGTTAAATAACAGGTAGTGAACACACTAATAAGACCACAGAATAGAAAATACCTCTCTCTTCTGTTCTGTAAGAAGGACTTGGTAGGACATAGGAAATATAGTATTTTCAAAGAATCTCACCTTTGGCATGAACACTAAACACAACGTTCCGGTAGTGCAGAATATGATGAAAATGGAGATGAGAACGAACAAGGCGTCTTTGTGATCCGCTAATACCTGAAACAAAACAGTTAATGTTAAGGACATTCTACTCAAAAGAGTTCTAGATTGTAAGAGTTATGATGAATGTCCGTTTATATACTTACCAAGGCAATAGCAGCACCCATTATGCACATGATGAGAACGTTGTAGACAGACAGACCGATGTGCTTGGAGTCGTTGAGAGCTGGGATGGACACGTGACGGGTTTCCCACGCGAGAAATGCTCCGAAAACCTTGAAAGAACAACATAATGCCTCTAAAGAGACCAAAAATCGAGAAAATCTAGATATTTTTTTTAAATTCTATTCAATTTAATACTAAACAATTTTTGTTTTAAATTACCTAATCTTTGACGAAGCTGGTAATTTTTTTACTTTAGAATACTTCTTACTTACCAATAAGAGACCTTTGTACGCGTATATGATGCCAATGAATATGGTCATCCTCTCAGACTGACAATACTCGTTTTCCTGCACAATGACGATGTCTTCACTCGATGGATGAGGCTGTAACCAATTTTTCAGCTTTAGTTTTTATTATATCATTTGAAATCAAATCATCAATCAGTTTTAGATTGAGTGTCTTAGCAGTTGAAAGCCCGTGGTATGGTCCTATGCAGCATGTCTGAACTGTCATCATTATTATTTTCGTTACCATGAGAAACCTTATTAAAATTACTTTCATAATCAAACTTTGATCAATTGTAAAGATCATCATCAAAATGCATATTGCTAACATCGACAAACCAATTGTGCTTACATAAGGCTCCATCTGCTTGGTAGCCCTGTAAAACGGGTCTGAGATCTGCCATGTAGTCATTATGGCCAGGTCGACGCATAGGAGTACCCCGACCACCATGAACAGCTGGTAGTCTTTGATCACCTGCAAATAGAAAGTGCCATATTTACTTAGGTACTTTTAATAAGAGTTACATAATCTATCTCCATCTTACCTACATACATAGATACACGACCATTATCCCAAAAGGGTTAGTCAGAGAATAGGCAATGAGGACCGCAGAAGCTGTTATCTGCCATTTCCCATGTGCTCAGCTGGATAGGCGGAGAGCCAATCGCCGCTCTATGCTGTTGGATGAAGTACAGTCTTTAGTCCGTTAGTCGCCTTTTACGGCGACCAAGGAAAGAGAGGGGTTAGTAGTATTATTTAAGAGAGCCGCTATACTACACGGCTCATCTCTATCTACACCCTAAATGGTCTACCGTCAACCCTTTGACCAGTTTTAGAAGTTCTAATTTGAAAACCTGAACCGAATTACCTTTTTGTTGAGTTTAACGTCAGTAAAGATGGAATGCACCCTCCAGGTCTTCGAGAACATAGCTCCGAAGGCGAGGCTGAACCCGGCCATCAGAAGCCAAGCTCTGGCAGTGCAGATGTAGGGAAATGCGCCTGGGGAGTCAACACGTTTTAATATGACGCTATAGGATTCTATGATAGATTTAATTAGAGTGGTCATGGAAAGACTAACGTACCAAACCAATTCATTGGATAGGGCGGGGATATAGTAGGTATATAGTCAAATAGTTCGGCAATGCGGAGGGGCAAAAATATGTACATGAAAAGTCAACGAGAATAGGGGAAATAAATGTTATAAAACTAATACTTACATACGTTCATAAAAAAGGCCCATTTATAGATTTGCCTGAACTTCTTTTTAAAACCGAAATTGTTTCTCAAACTCAAATTCTTTCCCCATAATCGAAGTAAATTTCTAGGTAACCCCGGAAAAATGACGAACAAATAAACATACTTTTACTTACTGCAAATTAGTTCGGATTTAAAAGATAAAGATTAAGTATTTTAGCATTATAAAATGATGCAAGGTAATTGTTGAACGGTATTTTTAAATGCATTGGTGAAATATTATTATTTAAGTCTTTGATGAGGCAATTTAGGACACAATCAATAAAGAATTAACTAAATCAAAAATGAGACATTTAGTTAGAGCAGACGCAATGACATACACAATATACAGACAAAGCACAATGAAGCGATTGAATATGACTATATTATGTAATTTGAGTGAAACTTTAATGTAGTGTTTTTAACATCCTTAAAGACAAAATTAATACTCAGTCAAAAAATTTTACTTCAGCATGAATTACTACTTAATTTATCACATTAGGTACCTATAGCACCAATGCAGATCAGAGAATTTATTTTCTTTTTAGTTTTGACAATAAATCTTTTTAACCAATGTGTTTCACATGATATTAACTTATTATAAATCTGAAGAGTTAACGTTTACCATGACATTTAGGAGCTTTCAAATAACGACTATTCGATAGCTCTAGAAAGTTCACCTCAATTTTCTACATCTTGAAAAATGTACAAGCCAAAAATACAAGAATTCACATACCATAGATCGACAAAAGCTTCGCGATTGAAGCCAAAGGAAAGAAACCAAAACTTGGAAACATGCTGCCGCCTCCGGTGACCTAGAAAACGACCTAGGTCTTTCTCAGAATCAAAGTAGGTACTATACTAAGAGAGGGGATTACTGGAACAGTGCCGGATTATTCGTAGCGGTAGGTATGAAATTTTTTTAAAGTATTAACCAAAACTTAGAGTTAGGTATATTATAAAAATCTACTGACTGACCTACACTTATCTTCAAAATTAGCATGCTATTTACACAAGATTAGCTATATTCTCAAACATAATGTTAATATAAGAAAACAATTGACCATATCATGGTATAAACAGGATAGGACGTTACCTAAAATATCTTAAGTAGGAGGGGTAAACATAACCAGAAATGTATACAGGAGGGACAAGCTGTTACGTTTCTAAAGACTCCATTCCTCAGCTCAGTTTAATCCGGCACTGGTTTGGAGTTCCCAAAGTTTGGTTGACGGGATCCACATTGCCCAGGGTTAAAGCTCAAGCTTTGGGTAGGAACAAGCTCTGTTACCTCCGTATGGCGTTTCCTGAGAAAGACCTAAGAATCAATGAATCTGATGAGATCAAATGACACACAGCGTGATAGATGATGTGCGAGAGACATGCCGATTGAAAGTGCACAGTTAAATTTTTTTTTAAATGATAATTAAAAATTAATTCTTTTATATCGTAATTTTATTAGGAAAATGAATTTAGCGACCTTGTGTTAAAATTCAACTAGAAACACTAATTTGCTATACATCGTTAGAAGCATCAGATCTTAATCAACTTAAGTGGGTCCTAACTATCTTAAAAATGTGATGTGATCTGACATGGATACCGCTTTGAACTTACTTTTAATATTAAATTTTAATTTCAATTTCAACATTTTCGTTGGTTCTTCTGTTATCAATTTTAACACAAGGGCATATTCCACGTGAAAGAGTCTATGAATGTGGTGAGATCATGAAGTTACCTTCCATCCGTTAGACAGAGTAAACACAGAATTAGAATGACAATGCGGTAAGGATCACACAAATACAACGGCACTGAAAGAGCGGGCGGCACGTACCGATGCTGCTGAGGCTTGAGTCCAGGCCCAGGAAGATCACGCTCAGATACGTGAGGATGCAGCCAATAATGATTAGGTTGTTGAGATGGGGCGAAGACATTTTGATGTACCTGTAGCAACAACAAGGAAAGGAACTTTATAGTAAATGAACAGGGAATTATAAATCATGTTTTTTTCGCATGCCCACTATTTTTCATTTAAGAAATACAGGGATAGTGTATGGAATATTTATCGTTTAAACTTAAGTTGACGTAGGAAGTGGAATTCCGTCAGAATTTCTGAAACTCAAGTTGTAAAAAATGAGATGCTTTACAACAGATTGCGCGTTCAGATTTGAATTTTGCAAATCACCTAATCAACCTTTGCAATTCTGTATCAGCGGATGGTTGAAAAATTCAAAATTTGAGATTACTTTTGCATATATCGATGAGAATACTGACATAACATTATAAAAACTTTAATATCTAATATACTTGTTCGGAACAAAATGGCCACTTACGGCTGGCAACCTTTTGTGTTAGTTTTAATTTGTATTTGACAGACGGCTGTCAGTGTCAGTGTGACACACTCTCACGTTGAACTTATGGTTAGGTTAGGAACCTTGAACGCGGGGTCGCGTAGAAAACTTTTGGTGTAATTTGATGTGTAGGGCACATAGTCAGTTAAACTCGGCGGACCGTAGGGATTAATAAACAGCAACAGTGTAGAACATAAGTTTAGTTTAAAGTCAGTGATTTGTTTGGTCGACACGCACACGTGGCGTACAATTGAACGGTGCTATGTGGTATTGTGCGTATCATCACGTCTTTGTCTGGGATCAGTACTAAGGGGGTAGCCAACGGGAAGTTAGGGCCTTTCCACCACCATAGCACCAGCCCCGAAGACGCGCCGGAGCGCGATCCAACACAGCAGTCGCCGGGGAGGCGAGCTACCATCACCACCGCAGCCAGCAGCGGCCTGGGCGCGGCGGACTGCACCGGGCTGAGCGGCGCGTCTCAAAGGAACTAGTATGTAAGTCGATTTAGTTTAATTATAATTTAAGATTACTTTAGTATTAGTTAGCATAGGCTGTAGGGTTTAGAGGTTCCTCGAGTGAGCCATCTGGACCATACATTGTTGGCTAGAAATAGCCTGGTAGCAGAGACGCTATTAGGGAAGTCATTGATGTAGACTCTCTATATTAAACAATTTTTTGGTAGCAGAGCGTGGTTAATCAACGGACCTCAAGTAATTAGTTATTAGTTTTAGTTTTAAGATTGTTTGCTACCGCATATTAAATTGCATTCAGAATGCAATGTTAATAGGTAGGTTTTGTTGTATGGTTCATGGTGATCATAGCAAGTTCATAATTAATTTGGTAATTAATCTCGCATTTAGAATGCGTTGAGTAGGTAAGAAGTTCATTGCGGAAAGTCATTGCAAGTGCAATTGTCATGACCTAACTTGCTATAATTACTTGCTTAATAGTGCAATGTAAACATTTGTTTTTTGGTTACACATTTAGAATGTATTTATTTGAGTTAGGATATGTATAGTCAATTGTTGAAAACCTAATTTAGAATTAGTCTTGGTACAACAAATAAATATTTTGATGTTAATTGTTGCATTTGTTTGCAAACAGAATTTTAAGATTCTAGCGGTTTGCAAATAATTAAACATTTTATTTGATTCTTGGGGTTTGAAACCTAATTTCAAGTTGGTCTAGCTGCGGCAGCGTTAAAAATCTGATCTGTTTGTAAGGATTCGTTTGAAAACTTAATTTAGAATTTAAAGTTAAAGCATTGAAAATTGTGGTACTTTTGATTTGGTTTGTTGTTTTCGTTTTGAAAACATATTTAAATATTGTAGGCATTTGATTCACAATATTTGTAGTTTGGTTGTCTAGCGATTGCAAAGCTGTAGACACAATATAAATATTGCATTTCATTTGGTATAATCATATTGTAGTCACATATCAATGTTGTAGTTGCATTATACATGGTGTGTTAACATAGTTGTGTACCTATGTAGTATTAAGGAACATTTCTATTTTATTTTTATTTTTGATTTTCTTTGGGAATCAATTCAAGCCTGATTACTGGTTCATCCTTGTGTGGTGTTAGTTAAACATTCATTTTGTTTACTCTGGTTCTTTGGGACCGAATAGATTTGTTTTGTTCTACACAGCGGCATATGTGAAATTTGTTTGGATTATTATATAACGGTTTATACAATAATAAAAGCACATTTTGTTTTGTTTATGCCTTCATTTTTGAAAACCAATTTTAAAATTTAATTTGATTATTATATTGGTTTAAATTGGTTGATTTATGCATAGGGACTATGTAATAATAATAATTGCACATTATTTGTTAGTGCGCTTCTTGTTGCAAACCCGTTTAAGTTTTTTTATGTACTTATTAATTTTGGTTGTGGCTACATTGTAATTAAAAGGCTACATTAGTAGGGAACATTGCCCTGTCTTTGTGCTATTGTTGGACATAGAATCTAATTCCTCGTTATTTGTTTTTTGTTGACAACGCGATGGCGGAGGCAGTCTTTGCAACGCAGCTGCGCTGGTTCGTGCATACGCAGGATCTGCTGTCTCGGAGAGACTGCGATGATGACATCCTCGAGCGAGCCAGGCAGTTAAGGCAGCGGGTGTCTTCGGTTGAGACCGCTATGGTGGTTTTGTCGGAGACTGCTCCAACATCCCACAAAGAGGTATGGTCGGCATATGAAAATGATTTTGACCAAATCATGGAGATCAATGATAATGTCGTCCAGGCGGCCTGCGACATTCAAAGGCGACGGATAGGGGATGTCCAGCCATCCACACCGCCACCAATGGGAGGGCCCAGGATACCTGATAGGCTTCCTACACATCAGGTAGGAAGTTTGCGTGGCGCTGTGGAAGAGGGGTCATTGGTAGACGCACACGCGCGCCAATTGTTGTCGCTACCTAAGGTAGCCAATCAGGCGGACTTAAAGACGCAACTGTTGACGCCAGTCACAGTTGCGTGTAATGCGTTGCGACAGTTAGGGTTGCCAGTAGCCGAGTGGTCGCTCCAACTGGTACACATTGTGCTGGACAAGCTGCCAACGGACGTTCGTTCCCGGTTTGAGCGGGAAACGGCGGAGAAAGGGGGGGGGGGCTACTCTGCCGGGATTGGAGGAGCTTCTAAAGTTCCTCGGCGATGAGGCGGGAGTCGTAGCGACCTCCCAGCCTGACCTGCCGCCATCAGAGGCGCAGGTTTCAATGGGACGCCAGGCGAATCCCACGGCACAGCCGCAGCCAGGACACACTACGCCGCGGCTGGCGGTGCTGACTACAGCAGCCGGCATGGACCCGGCTTGTACACACTGTGGTCAAAAGGGCCACACTACGACGCGGTGCCAGGACCGACGAGGGCTGCGTGTAATGACGAGGCGGCGCATAGCAAGGCGCAGCGGCCTTTGCTTTGGCTAAAGGCCTCAACGCCGCAGTGCATTTGGTGGACCACTCCATTTATTATTGTTGTGTGTTAACAGATCGGGAGTGACTTCACCGACCACACAACAGCGGTGGCAGCGTTACACGGGCAGGGGTGCTCCAGCGTGGAGCACACACCTACCAGCGGACTGGAGGCCCAGTCATGCGCGAGGCGTGCCCCCACACCGGAAGGTGAACCATGCGCAGGCGCGCAAACCCGCGCCTGCAGGTTACCATGCCGCCGGCCCGAGTGCGATTCGGGCGGGGGCCCCGACGGTGTCACGAAGGAGGGACCCCTCCCTGCAACTAGCTCTGTGCGCGCCAGCGTGCAGCCGCGATCGAGCTATGCCGCAGCGGTTATGGTACCACCCGCGGTATCACACGGGCGGGGGCCTTCTTTGGAGATTTGGGACCCGAGCAGGCCATAGCTAGCCTGCCCCTTTGCGAGAGCAAAACCACGGACGGTTTTGCTTTATACTACGGCGGCCGCGTTTGAAAGATATTAAGAAATCTTAAATTTGAAATTTTAATTTTGTGCCACATTGTTTGGTGGCATGCTTACTGGGTGTTTGATGGGGCAAACACAAGTCACTCTCACATCGGTATACAATCTACGGTGAGGAATGTCAATTTCGGTAACGGTAATGAAATTCGCCTGCAGGGATAACGGCACAGACATTGGTCTAGATCGGGCAGACCCACACTTTGTGACCTGGCCCAATTGACCTACTCTTGGGCTCGGGTGTACTAGGACGGGTCCTACTAGGCACCCAGATAGCTCTGGGTCGCTCTACACTGCTGGCAGTGCCAACTATTTTGGTCTTGTTTCTATTATGTACACAGTTTGACGACTCGACTCCGCATTGTCTAGAGTCATTGCGTTTGTGTACCATTTCCATAACTATGCACAAGTTTGGGAAATTGAGAAACCTCCCATGGTCTACATGGTAGCCCATGCCCATGAGGATTGTGAAGCCTTTCAATAGGCCAGTACGTCACGGTTGACGTCTGTTGGATGTGTTACTAGGTAACGTAATTTGTAATTTTGAATATTGTTTGTTCAAAGAGCTTTATTTGTGTAGTGCTCTTTCGGTGTTTATTTTGTCACAGTGGACGTCTTCACCCGTGCAGCCGCAGACGGGGGGGTCTGCCTTCGGACCGAGTCACTCAGTCTCGTCCGTTCTTGGGGGTCGCACGCAACGGGTTCTGCTGGACCTTTCTCGGTAAAACCGATCAACTGCGCAACGTCCGAGTTGTAGGTAAATATTTTGTGTTTTTTTTTGTGCCTGGCTACTAAGGCCGTCCTCTTGGGAGTTTCTTCGTTGTCCACGGAGGCCTTCGTCGTCGCGTTGGATCGGTTCGTGTCGCGTAAGGGTCTACCTTCACTTATTCGCTCCGACAATGGCACAAAATGGCAAGGGCACGGGTGTATTTAACTGATGTTTGTAAATTTTTAGTAAATAAGCTTTGGTAAATAAGATAATTTAATATTATTTTAATTTGGCTAATTAGACTTAGTATGTTGTTGAAGGAGAATAACTTGCTCTCCTTGCTTGTAGCTAGGGCAGCATTGTAAAGTTGTTAGTTGGCGAGCATGGGACTGCGGTTCGATTCCGCGATGAGCCACAGCAGCTGTCTCCCCTTGCCCGATTGATTGAGCTAGCGGTCTGGGGCTGGCCCTCCAGACCGAAGCGGGGGGATGTTCGGAACAAAATGACCACTTACGGCTGGCAACCTTTTGTGTTAGTTTTAATTTGTATTTGACAGACGGCTGTCAGTGTCAGTGTAACACACTCTCACGTTGAACTTATGGTTAGGTTAGGAACCTTGAACGCGGGGTCGCGTAGAAAAGTTTTGGTGTATGAATGAATGAATGAATGAATTTCTTTATTTCTTAAATACGGTACAAAAATAGGATGTCATAATTAAGTAGGTAGTTCAGCGTATTTTGCCAGAAATCGGCGTAGAAACATAAGCACAATTAAAATAATCACTTATTACTATAATGAATTAATAAATTATATAAAATCAATTAAAATTTACAATGTCATAACAATTATATTGAAATTAACATTAAGTATAAAAATTCAAGTAAAATAAATAGGTAATAATTTAAAAAATGTCAAAATTAACTAATGTCACATCACAATAAAACAAACGTTACCAACAAAAGACAAACAAAATTCAAATTATATTATTATATTAAACTAAAATGTATCATTAAGGAATTCATTTATGGAATAGTAACATTTTTCTATTAACATTGAACTCAGCTTCTTTTTGAATATTTTAATTGGTAGTGACTTTATACATTCTGGTATTTTATTATAAATCATTGGTGCCATACCTACAACGTTTTTCTTTAACAAAGCTGTATTGTAACCTCCTGTTAATAATAAATTACAATATTGTGATCGCATGGGTCTTGTTCTGACATCGGATAACTTTTTAAACAACTCTAAATTCAATTTGACAAATGTACTTATTTCTAATATGTAAATACTAGGTAAAGTTAAAATTCGGAGCGACTTAGCACAGGTACGCAACTTTCTGTCGATTTCATCCCATATATTGCTCTAACACATCTTTTTTGGGATCTGAATATTCTTTCTCTTTCACTACAGTTTTCCCAAAATATAATACCAAATCTCAGTGTAGAGGCTACCAAACCGTGGTACGCTACTACGGTGGATTCCAATTTGACCTTCCTAGACAAAGCATAAAGTGCATAAGCAGATTGGCTAAGTTTCTTGCAAAGTTCATCAGCTTGAGGTTTCCACGTTAGCTTACTATCTACTATCATGCCCAAAAACTTAGTGGCATGTACCTCTTCTATGTCTTGCCCTTGGTATTTAATTATGACGTTTTCAACTCCTATCCTCTGATGAAAGTGCATAACTTTAGTTTTGTCCAAATTTATTTTCAAATTATTAGCTTTCAGCCTAGTAATGATATTAGCAAGAGCGTCATTGATTTTGCTTTCATGTTTTCGGGGGCTTCGATTTTCTGACTTGATTATAGCAGTACTATCGTCAGCAAATAAAACCATTTGATGGTCCATTAACGCCCTCGGCAAGTCATTAATATAAAGTAGGAATAACATTGGGCCGAGGACGCTGCCCTGCGGTACGCCATATTTTATTACCTTTGGTTCTGATAAAAACGACTCTTCTAGTTTTGATTGTAGACATATTCTGGTTATTTCGGTGTACTGTACTCTGTCTTTTAGATATGATTTTATCAATCTTAATATATTTCCTCTTATTCCGTAATATTCAAGTTTCTTTAACAACTTTATGTGATCGACAAAATCAAAAGCCTTAGTCATATCAGTGTATATTGCACACACTGGTTTCCTTGCATCAACATTGGTCATAACTGTACAAAGTAATTTAAAAATAGCCATATTAATAGTTTTATTTTTTCTAAATCCTAATTGTTCATTACATAAAATGTCAAATTTGATAAGATAATTATTAATAGAGTCATAGATAATGTATTCAAATATTTTAGAAATAATAGATATTAATGCTACTGGTCTATAGTTAGCCATGTCCTCTTTATTATTCTTTTTGTGGAGGGGTTTAACTATGACCGTTTTTAGGTTGTCTGGGTAAACGCCCAGTTCTATACATAAATTAAAAATATGACTTAGGGGCTTAGCTATAATTTCAGCTACAAATTTTACAGCTTCTGTATGAATACCATCATGCCCTACACTTTTTTTGTTTTTCAGTTTTCTTATCGATTTCATTACCTCCTGAGGAAGTATTGGTAACATAAACATTAACTGCGAGAAACTTTTACCGCTGAGGTCTTCCCTGTACTCTATTATATTAGTAGACTTTTGAACTTGGTCTATATAATGTTCATTAAAAGCATTTGCAATTTCAGATGGAGTTGAAATTAATTTACCATCTTTTTTTATTGCATTTATGGATTCTGCTTTTTCCCTTGGCCCATTTATTATTCGCCACGTAGCTTGCGATTTATTTTGAGATGTCTTAATAAAATGACTATTTTGTGCCTTCTGTGTAATTTGATGTGTAGGGCACGTTAAACTCGGCGGACCGTAGGGATTAATAAACAGCAACAGTGTAGAACATAAGTTTAGTTTAAAGTCAGTGATTTGTTTGGTCGACACGCACACGTGGCGTACAATTGAACGGTGCTATGTGGTATTGTGCGTATCATCACGTATTTGTCTGGGATCAGTACTGAGGGGGTAGCCAACGGCAAGTTAGGGCCTTTCCACCACCATAGCACCAGCCCCGAAGACGCGCGGGAGCGCGATCCAACACAGCAGTCGCCGGGGAGGCGAGCTACCATCACCACCGCAGCCAGCAGCGGCCTGGGCGCGGCGGACTGCACCGGGCTGAGCGGCGCGTCTCAAAGGAACTAGTATATAAGTCGATTTAGTTTAATTATAATTTAAGATTACTTTAGTATTAGTTAGCATAGGCTGTAGGGTTTAGAGGTTCCTCGAGTGAGCCATCTGGACCATACATTGTTGGCTAGAAATAGCCAACAATGTATGGTCCAGATGGCCAGATAAATAACAACAGCATTCATTGCTATGCGGATGACAGTACTGGGGATACGCTCTACACCGGGCGAGCTAATATTTCTCTGGAAAGCGTCATCGAGAGCCGGAATAAACTTGTGACTGACACCGAGAACATGTTAAGTCATGTCTCGGATTGGGGCCGACATAACCTAGTCCGCTTTAACCCCTCCAAAACACAAGTTTGCGCATTTACCGCGAAAAAACATCCCTTCGTTGTACCTCTGAACTTTGAGGGAGCTCCCCTTGATACCAATCCGATTATTGGAATCCTTGGCGTCGATATTTCGAGTGACGTTCAGTTTCGTGGTCATTTGGAAGGTAAAGCTAAATTAGCTTCGAAAAAGCTGGGTGTGCTTAATAGAGCGGGTCAGTATTTCACGCCGGCCCACCGTTTACAACTGTATAAAGCACAGGTCAGGCCGCATATGGAATACTGCTCCCATCTCTGGGCTGGAGCACCCCAATACCAACTCCTTCCATTTGACCGCATTCAACGCAGAGCTGCTCGAATTGTCGGCGACGTGGTTATTTCAGGTCGGCTCGATCCACTGGCTCTTCGGAGAGACGTTGCGTCTCTCTGTATATTGTACCGTATATATCATGGGGAGTGTTCTGAGGAATTGTTCGAATTGATCCCTGCCGCTAATTTCCTTCACCGCACTACACGCAATCGACTGTCATTCCATCCACATCACCTTGATGGATGGCGGTCTACTACTGTGCGTTTTTCAAGAAATTTCTTGCCTCGAACTACAGTGTTGTGGAACCAGCTCTCGGCGGCGGTATTTCCGGACCGTTACGACTTAGGGATCTTCAAGAAACGAGCCTATTCCTTCCTTAAAGGCCGGCAACGCACCTGCGATTCCTCTGGTTTTGCGGGTGTCCATGGGCGGCGGTGATTACTTTCCATCAGGTGACCCGCTTGCTCGTTTGCCTCCTTCTGCAATAAAAAAAAAAAAAAAAAAAAAAAGCCTGGTAGCAGAGACGCTATTAGGGAAGTCATTGATGTAGACTCTCTTAAACAATACTGTAAAGAGATAGAGCCTCTGACCTCTGATTTCTGTAATGTATGTTCATCGCCAAGAAGCCAGTGGCAAGGAGTATGCCCAGGATGGAGCAGGAGACCAGCACCGAGTAAATTGTGATGTTGACCTGCGTGTGTTCGATGAGGCGCAGCGTGCGGTCCTTCGGGGGGTTCCTGCTGTATTTCAAAATAAAAGAAACATTAAACAAGTACCTATGTTAAAATGGTTTGATCTTGTCTGTAGTAAACTGGATGGAGTTCTGCAAGACATATTATTAAATTAACATACGCGAGTTTGTTAATCAGTATTCTTTTGAAAGGCCTGAAAATCTTGGCCGTCTCACTGGATCCCACTTTTTCGAAAAAAATTTTGTCCTAATTTAATTTGGCATAACGAGTTGGGCATGTTTCTTTTGTCATTATAATATTTTGACATAATGGGTTTTTGGTATACTATTTCAGTAATCATAAATATGGGTTAGGCTAATGTTTTTTGCCCTAATTTTGATTTGCAATAAGGCATATCGTTTATTCGTAATAGTAATAATTATTAGGCATTAGATCTGGTCTGGTAGATAAGACAAGACAGAAAGTGAGGTTATAAATTTAAAATGCAGCAAAAGTTTTAAAATAGGGATCCTCTTACCACCTCTTCTTGGGCCGACCTCGGCAGCGTCGATCATCTTAACGAACATTTGCCCAGCAATCGGCATCGATGCGGCTAACGTGACAAGACCGATGCTTGGAAGCTTTGCAGCCTACGTCCGATACGCCTAAGCCCGTTGTAGAGCGCAAGGTATTAAGTACTCACGCACGCACTAGTAATGTCGATTCGTATCACCTCCCAATTTCTGTGACTCGGCCGGTGACAAGGTCTGCGCACCGGATGGTAGGATGGGCAAAATGCACGTGTCAATAGTCTGCGCTTCATGGAGATTGGAATATGTCCTTATCTATTTAAGTAAATATATTTATAGAATCTACCTACCAGCTTTGGAGCTGTGTGGTGGCATGGCATGGCGGCTCCTTATTAAAAGCATACTACCAACTCATCCCTTCCCATGGGTGTCGTAAAACAAATAACTTTCTAACAGACTGCACATACATCCAACAGTATAAAGCGGCTATGGGCTTGCCATCTTTCACTCTGAGCACATTTATAGTTGCGGTTCTCACTGCCTAGGGTTAGTAAACCCTTTGGGGATAATAATCGTAAGTGTAATGTATGCTTTGAGCTACCAACCTCCCCACCCACTTGAAGGGCTCCCCGCTGCTGAGGTCGAGGCGGTCCCGCTCCGCGCAGTACTCGCCGACCTTCACCTCGCCCTCCTGGTCCCCTTGGAACTGCTTCAGAAGGATGGAGGCTTTGCGCTCGTTGTCGTAAAAGCGGACTGGACCCTGATAGATTTGACAAATCAATCAATCAATGCCTGTCTACAAGCAATTTCGTTCTTCGGCATTTTTCTTTTTTTTTAGTATTTGGCTTAAACAAATTAAATAAAGAGCCGAAGAGTGTACGGAGACGGGCTGATTATGATGATGAAATATTTTAATTTTATATCTCTTAGTAGAACACATCGGATGCAGAGAGGTATAGCTCTCAAACGAGAACAGAAGATCCATAATGAGCCACACCGGAGAGCTGCCATCCAGTTGTTTGGTGAAGGAACCAAACCAAAGCTTCCTGCGTCTTATCTTCTATTGTAGAAAGAATATCCAACTGTATGTATAACTTTAAGTATTAATCAAGCATACGGCTTATCGGATGGTAAACGATTACCGTAACCAATTTACGTTTGCAACAACCAGCGCCCTGCGCTCAGGTATTTTCACATATCACATTAGCTTTGCCGATCCTGTAAAACCACATCACGTCTTTTTTAATAAAATGCTAAACTCTTTTTCTATGACTACTGATACGACTACTAGACCACAAAGATATATTATGGCAGGTAATGCGTATTCACAAAACCCACCAACCTGCGTTGGACAAGCGTGGTGCTTTATGTTATAGCCCAATCTGCATATATAAAAGTCTATGTAAAGGCCTGGCTGCAGTAAGACGTTTATATTCTAGTGATGAAGACTCACAGTGACTCCCTCGAAGGTGACGTTACTCAGCGCGTCCAGGAACAGCTGCTCCCACTCCTTGTCTCGGTACCGGAAGTCCTGGACGGTCTTCTCTTTATATTTCAGCTTCACCCGATGCGCCACCGTCTGTATCGCCAGTGCCATAGCCCATATACCTGGAAGAAGATCAAGTCTCGTTTAGGATTTAATGAATTTTTGATGTCCTGAGCCACTGTAGCCAAAGTAGTTTTTAGTCTTTTCATGCATGAAGACGGGCCAAGATCCCTGGCACACTTCGTCGTATATTGGGCAATTTCTGTAAACTGGTAAGTACACGGCGTCCCCGATGGTAAAGCTATAGAAACATTATGATGCATAGAAAGTTTTTTTTGTTTTTATTTTTACCAAATTTTTATTTCTTTTTATTCTTCGATAAATAGGCTAACGAGCAGGCGGGCTACCTGATGGAATGTAACCACCACCTTCCATGGACACCCGCAAAGCCAGAGGAGTCGCTGATGCATTGCCGGCCTTAAAGAAGAAGTACGACCTTGGAAGAATGCGTAAGCATTGTGGGGGGGGGGGGGGGGGAGGAGCGGGAGATGGGCCTCCGGTGCTCGTAACAGCAACGTATTGTTTCACACCAATATTCCGTGAGAGGGTGGTAACTGGTATTACGCCGGGCGAGCTTCCCAATTCGTACGGTAAGGTGCAACGCAGCGTGGCTCGACCTCTTACAAATTACAATATTTCGAGCTAATCCATTCTGGGGAAGAGACGCTAGGCCGTTGGTCACCGTTTGTTGTCGTAAGATATCAGTCGTTAAAATCCACCAAGCTGCATTAGGCCTACATAGTGGGTACAGGTCTAACTTCTCATTGCAACAGATGATAAAGATGATGATTCTGAGCTGACTGAAGTTTGTTGCTGTTTGAAGGTAGGTATATCTGTAAAGTAAATACATAAAAATCACGACTAGACTGAGCAATTAGGACAGCAAAAGCAGTCCTCTACCATAGTCCACTTTTCACCAAATAGCGACTGCACATGTGCTTAGCGTGACGTGACAGGTGGTGAGTCCATCGCCGCTCTATACTGTTGGATTTATGTGCAGCCTTTAGTCCGTTAGTCGCCTTTTACGACACCCAAGGGAAGAGAGTATTCTTTCACCGCTACGCGACACGGTTAAGGTGAGGTATTTCGAGCGCTTCTCTCTCGCTCTCTCGAGGGTGCGGCGGTAAGGGACGGGTATAGCAGCGAAGCGGCGCGAATAATCGCGTTTTATATTTTAAAAAATTGATAGGTGTAATAAATAAAAAACGATCGGTTATAATTCCTCAAGTTATCTATGAACTTCATTTTGGTAAATGACTCATAATATCAAATCACTTATTTTAAGAATAAAACCTGGAAAAGAAGATAAAATGACACAAAAATATGTAACTTTGTGAATTTATTCTATCGAGCCAACTTTATCAAATCGTGTTTCCATCGGGTGTATTTTACAGAGTAAAGCCTCAACAACATTTCATAATTTTCGCAGATTTTAATTTTACTGTTTACTACTTCAAAAAGTAATTCTAAGATCGTGTTATTTTAATTTTTCCCTAACACCTAGCCTTAAGTAAATGATATTGTTAAAAACTTACCGTCATAAGTGTATCCGTGAAATCTAGAATACTCCAAGCCCCTTCTTCGATCGTATTCGACCTGGTAATCTTTTGCTGTCTGAAATAAAAAAGGCATTAAGGTTATTTGGAAATCTTACTTGGCTTAAACGCGTTCTATAAGTACCTTTACTCACAAGACAAGATGTTCTTACAGTTAAAATGCAGTGCTAAATAAAACTATACTTTCTGGGCAGATCTAACGATTTATATCTTTGGGTTTCAAGTGAGCTCGCGCTCACTTCGACTCACTATCGACGTCATTGACATGTTGTCTAGGAGGACTGGTCTGTAAAGCACATAGACTCACGATCCCAGACACGGTCATCTCGCCAGTAGTAGACAGCGGCAGCAGGTCGGTCAGGATGGTGGAGTCCAGCGCGGCGGCCAGGTCGCGCTTGGAGCATGGCGCGCGCCGCATCCACCACTTGTTGCTGTACGTGCCTAGCAGCAGCCAGGTGTACGCGCGCCCGTACATCTCCAACCTGCATTGACAGTTTATCATCATTTCATTTGACATGCATGCATGCATAACCACGACTATTATCCCCAAAGAGTTAGTCAGAGACTATAGGCAATGAGGACCTCAAAAGCTGTCCTCTGCCATAGTCCACTTTTCATCAAATAGCGACAGAACATGTGCTCAGCGTGACAGGTGGTGAGCCCATCGCCGCTCTAAGCTGTCGGATTTATGTGCAGTCTTTGGGTCCGTTAGTTGCCTTATACGACACCTAAGGGAAAGAGGGGGTGGTAGTATTTTTTCACCGCTACGCGACATGTCACACGGTTGATTCATTTGGCCTTTAGTCTATCGATTTATTGTGCAACATCTGCCAGACATCACTTTGATAATGACAGATGCGAGTGCGGCATGATGTACCACAAGCTTGACAGAAAAAGTTCACTAAGTACATAAAATATACAGTAAATTTACATTCCGCCTGTTTCCCTGTAAGCCAGAAAACAGCTTTCCAATACCACGGTACGCTACCGTCTTCCATGGCTGCAATTGCTACAATGACTGCGTTATAAAAGTTCCATTGCATTGTTACGGCGGCCCTTGCATCATTTACTCTCTTAACCAATGATGTTACAATATTGCTCTTAACGGCTTAGGGTACTCTTGAACTGACCTTTGACGAGAACATCTTCAAACTGGTCGAAGTAAGTACATTCGCCGAGGTATTCCCACTTAAATAATTATAAAAAACGTTTTTTAATTAATATATATTTTTTCTATTAAATGAAAAGCTTAGATGCATGCCGTCCTACTTCTGGGTAAAAGCTTCTCCATCATTGAAATCAAGTCTGTCTTGGTTAAAATTGATGGGTATATAATTGCCAAGCTTGCCAAATGTCGTAAGGTTTAGTTAAGAATAAGAAAAATTTTATTGACAATCACACACATATTCTATAAATGACCAAAAAAAATATATATTAAAAATAAAAGATAACAAAATAACACATATTTAGACGGGATTTAACGCAAAACTACTTAGTAAAGGCATTCTACGCATACCTTTTTATACCCGAACGCGAAAGTTTAAAAGTGTATATAGCAAACCGCTACGGGTCGGATATTGCAAAACAAGTGCGTCATCTAGAAGTCCTTCGGAAAAGGCGGGTGCGTTTGGAAACATCGTTGGCATTTTTAGTTAGGTGTCGCGATCGAGACTTATTACCTACATGTGTGCGCATTACACCACGTAACGATATCGCATTTTCGCGAAGGATTCTAACAAACGCGAGTGTACGTCTCCTGAGACAGTTAATTCGGAACAAGTACAGTGAATTGGACACAATAAATAAGGAGTTATATGCGTTACATTTAAGTTGTAGTGTTAGTCTTTCGCGGGTGGATTATGATTTGTGTGATCGGGTGACATTTTTACAAGCGAGTCGTACCTTCGAACTGTGTAGTGCGAATCATGAGCGAAAGTTTTCTAAGCTGGTTAACCGGTTCGTCGAGAAGAAAAGGTCGTTTGTATCAAGTGAACTAAGTGACACGGTTATAAATCTATCAAGCGTGAGTCTAGATGACACTACCGTAACCATCTTGGCCAAAGGTTTGAATTTTGCTCCAACGCCAAAGCGAATACCATACGAAGTCGTGATCAGCAGCGTTGAAGAAACGATTATTCGTAATAGAGTACCACCTAACGATGCCGATACCCTAAGGCAAGACGTCGCAGTCGTTTTACGAAAATCGAAACTGCCGGCCGGTAATGTTACTACGGAAGAGCGTCAAGCACTAAAAAACATTCGAGATAACAAAGATGTGTTAGTGCTTAAGGCCGATAAGGGAAACGCCACTGTAGTGATGAATACTATCGATTACCAACACAAGATACAGGCCTTGCTATGTGACGAAAAGGTATATAAACCGGTAAATTACAACCCCACGGCCAGAGTAACGCGTAAGATACGATCTCTTATTAATGACAACCAAGACCTATTTACCGAAGACGAGTATGAGTCACTGTACAGACCAAAATCACATCAACCACCGAAATTATATGGCCTGCCCAAAATACATAAATCCAACGTGCCGTTGCGGCCTATCGTAAGTCAAATTGCTTCTCCTACTTACGACCTTGCAAAGCACGTTGCGTCAGTATTGCGGCCACTTGTGGGTAAAACACCGTCTTTCGTCAAGGACTCACGCCACTTTGTCCAAACTATAAAAAGCCTAATATTGGAACCGGACGACATTATGGTGAGTTTCGATGTGGAATCGTTGTTCACCAATGTTCCAATCAAGGAGTGTTTGGACGTAGTCCGGGAAAAACTGAAGGTCAACGAAATGCCGCGAAATTACATTGATCTGCTTGAACACTGTTTGGACGGCAACTATTTTCTTTTCCAAAGTCAATATTACCTACAGATTGATGGTGTCGCAATGGGAAGCCCAGTCACTCCGGTACTTGCCAACATCTGGATGGAACATTTTGAAGAGAAGGCACTGAGCCTCGGTCTGAAGACCATCCGACTTTGGAAAAGATACGTAGATGACATCTTCAGCGTCGTTAAAGGAAGCAAGCAGGAAGTGGATCAGTGGATGCAACATCTCAACTCCCTTCACCCGAAGATGAGGTTTACATATGAGATGGAGGCGAATAGGTCGTTGGCCTTTCTAGATGTCAAGATGACCGTGAGACCAAATGGGTCCGTAACACACTGTGTTTACCGAAAACCCACGCACACGGACAGATACCTACACGCTACCTCACATCACCACCCTCGACACTTGCAATCCGTGATAACGTCACTAAAGAACAGAGCATTTGACCTCTGTGACCCTGAGCATTTAAAGCGTGAGCTGGATCATGTTCAGGAGGTACTCAATAAAAACGGATATCGAGTGAATCGACTACGGAAGCAGCCGACTAAGAGTGACAAACATCCCGAAGTTAGAAGACAACCAGCCTATATGCCTTATGTTAAAGGAGTTACGGACAAGATCGGCCACATATTACGCGAGTACTCGATACCGACAATATACACTCCAGGCATAAAGGTCAACAACATTGTGGGCTCCCCAAAGGATGTTTTGCCACTTCAAACACCAGGCGTATACAAGATAGACTGCAGCAGCGGTAGTTCCTACATAGGCCAGACAAAACGGACTATCCATGAGAGGGTCAAGGAACATATTGCAGCTGTGAAAAACCGCCAGTCTAACAAATCAGCCATTGCGGAGCATTTACTTGAAAGAGGCGCAAATCATTGGATCGAATTTCATCGTACGCAAGTCCTCTCCACAGATCGCCACTTTTATTCAAGAGTAGTGCGTGAAGCGATTGAAATTAAGAAACATCCGAACAATTTCAATCGGGAAGATGGTCACAAACTATCATCAGCGTGGAATCCAGTGTTTGCAAAAACGCCACTTCGTTTTAGTCTGCAATCGGCTAACTACCAGAATAAGGCTTGTATACGGAATAGGGACACCGTTAGTGTTGTGTGTGACGGTAGTTGGATAAATAATGTGACGGTGGATGAAGACTCAGCGACGCAAACGGAGGCGATACACCGCGACAGCAGTCCACCCGTGACCACGGCCGGTGCAACTCGGTCGAAACGTCGGGTATAAAAAGGTATGCATAGAATGCCTTTACTAAGTAGTTTTGCGTTAAATCCCGTCTAAATATGTTTGCATAATGGAACGCGAAAGTTTAAAAGTGTATATAACAAAATAACACAGGATAACAAAATGATTAAATAAAAACAGGTACCTAGCTAGTAGTGTGTGAGGCCAACAAGGACCCTGTCTCAGCAATATGCTGCCACGTCCCTCAAAGTTGGGCAGAGTGACAAAGCAGCGCTGATATTCTGACAGGGCCTTTATAGGGAGGTGACGTCAAATAACAGAAAAAGATTAGATGCATAAAAAAAAGATTAGATGCATAAAAAAGTTAAGATTACAAACTTGCCCTGTGTATTGACAGAGAAATCCTAATTACACTGTTCTGAAACTGGGAATTGAACATAGGGGTGTTAAAAGTCCAAGAAACCTCTTACTTGTAGGCTTCACAGAAGATCCGGACTGCCCAGGTTTCATTGAAGTTGCCCAGAATTATTCTCACGTCCTTTTCTTTCAGCTTGGACAATGCAGTCCTCACTTCTGTGGCAAAGCTCTGTGTTTCTTCTATCAGAAATCCGTTGGAGTCAAGATCAGCCAAAAGTCGGTTATGAGCCTGAAAATGTGGAACATCATCCTAATGAATTTAAGACAACCAAATTGTTTATAGCCTTTTCGGAGATAAAAACTTACGAAGCAATGGGGTAGTGACATTCACAAGTGCTTGATTACTGTAGTCTTTTGGATAAATGATATTGAATCTTAAATGTTGATGTAAGTAAGATTCGGTTTCCTTTCTAACCCAATAAGGAAAACCCACATAATATAAAGAAGATGCAGTTTAGACAGGCCTCCTCTAATGGATGGTACGTATATACTAGCATTTTAGTGTGTAGGCTTCCCCTTTTCCCCGTCGAGCTTATATGCCTGGACGGGAGTGGGGGATGAGAGTTACACATAACTCGAGGTCACCTCAGGTCTCGGTGTACGATCTTGTAAAGATCGCTGGTAGCCGCTGGATGCGAGTAGCACAAGACCGCATGCGTTAGAGATCTATGGAGTAGGCCTTTGTCTAACAGTGTATGTCTTTTAGCTGATATGATGATGGCACTTACCAAAGCGTATCTGGGCTCGTTCTGGTAAATGGTGCCGACCCTGGTCCAGTTGAAGTGCTGCAGCAGCCGGATGCGGGGCAGGTTGAACGCGTTCTCCGACGGCACGATGCGGAAGAAGTTAGGGAATGCCTCCTTCGTGAACATCGGGTGGGTGTCCGCGTAAGACAGCTGGATTAAAATGATATAATAAAAACTTTAATTCAGAGACATCCTTATGTTAGACACACTCCAGCAGATCAATCTATCTAATACTGTCTTACTCCAATCAATATTGATCCCTAAAACCATATCATATAGTTCAAATTTGATTAACAGTGTCGCGTAGTGGTGAAAGAATACTACCACCCCCTCTCTTTCTTGAGTGACTCTATGCTGTTTGATGTAAAGCCTGCACATACATCAAACAGCATAGAGCGGCGATGGGCTCACCACCTATCACGCTGAGCACATGTGCAGTTGCTATTTGGTGAAAAGTGGACTATGGCAGAGGACTGCTTTTGCTGTCCTCATTGTCTAGTCTCTGACTAACCCTTGGGGATAAAAGTCGTGGTTATATAACGTATGACGAAGACGTATGATTGATCTGCTGGCGTCTGTGCATTATTGCATGCATTGATGGTATTTAAAGCATTTGTCTACAATTACTTATTTAATTACAGTTGAGATTATTTCAGTATTTTCGGACGATATATCACTATTATGGCCAACTGGGAACATGATGTTACAGCTGGTTATGTTGAAGTATGGATGGTGATTACATTACCAATTTAAATGTGTGTGTGAACACTGATAATTGATGATTTGAAAAGAAAGCGTAAGTAAGCAAGGTAGAGCGTGAAGCTTTGCAATACCTGGACATTAGATGGGCGCCACGCAAAGGGTCTCTTCATGCACGCAGGTATTCAATTATTATATATTAGGGTCGGTGGTAATGTTAGACCTTTTAAAGTCCGCCTGGTTAGCTACTACCATCTTAACAACAATGTAATATGCATTGTTGTGTTCCGACAGTTAGAGATAAGATAGCCATAGTTCCTCAGTTGAGGATTCCCGGTAAAGCGCGCTTCCACAATGACCCCTTCCACCCTGATGTCAAGTGGAAGTGAAGTCTAGGCGCGAGGACAACTGGTGCAGCGTAAGATACGTAGCATCAGTCACCCTCACTCTACAGCCCACAAAGTGCTTCTTCACGCCTCGTTTGAAGGATTTAGGTAGGAGGGAATACGTGTGCTGGTAGACAATTCCATCTTTTAGAGGTGCGACAAAGAAACGAGTCACCAAATTTCTTTGAGCGCGATGGAATATTAGAGACTGTAAATTGGTGACTCCAGAGAGCAGCACGCGTACTCCTAAAATAAAATATGATCGTAGGTCCCGTACCTGTGTGAGATGCCAGTGCTTGGAGGCCTTCGCAATCGGGTCGGTGACGTGCGTGCACGCGGCGCCGAACAGCATTAGCTTGTGCGGCCCGCTGTGCATCATATCGAAGAAGGACTTCACTCCAACTGCTGCGTTGCACTGGAAGAGGACCATAAAGGTTGCTTCACACATATCAGTGAAGTCACAGTTCCGACACAGTACCGGCACAGTGAAAAATATTCTTTCATACATTCTCTATGAATTTTGTCAAAACGAATACGTCCGTGATTTGCCGGTGGCGGCACTGACACTGAGAGCATTTACACTGACAAGTGGGCATGCGTTCATAGATAATGTATATGAAAAACACTGTGTCGGAACAGTGGCTTCACTGATATTAATATGTGTGATAGGAAATTTTGGTGATCGTGAGTATCAGTCAGCCAGTGACAAAATTAAGGAACTTTGACTTGCAAATGCTTGAATCTGAAAATATATCTAGCAATGTAATGCCCTCTTGGCACATGAGTAACTACTCATGTGCTCTTGGTCACTGAGCATTTTTTTTTCTAGTTTTTTCCGCTTCGAAGTTACTGGGGTTTGAAAATGGCCGCCCGTATGGCGAGAAATGGATGGTACACCCGTGTCATTATTTTTTTGCTTTTTTGCTTGACTTGGCGGTTTCACTTTCGTGCCCCTAGATAGCAACCATTGGCAATCCTAAAACCCTTCAATCCTGCCTGGCCTGGATTATAATATGGGGTAAGGTCCCATCTCTCAATGTAACATTGTTGATGTGGGAGGCCTGAGCCTATCAGATGATGATAATAATTCTAATAAAGTGGAAAAACACGAGCTGCAAGCTAAAAACTGTCATATACTCAACACTCAACACAATCAATGTGAATCAATACATAAATGAGAATAAATGAGTAATTTTTGCAACAAGAACCTAAATAGCCGTTTGTTAACCATGTGTAGGTGGCTACCTGAATAAGGGAGTGAAAGATCTATCTAGGGTTTAAATTATCATCAGCATGGAATCCAGTGATTGGCAAATGCAAACCGCAACGTCAGTCTATAACAAGAAACTCCGATACTGTTAGTGTAGTGTGCCGAAGTCGTGTTACTGAAGATTCATTGCACTGTGACAATTTAAGTGAACGTATGAGGGTGGATGAAGAAACAAATACCCGCCCGAGCCGACGACGCCGCGCACCGCCAGTTCGCTTGTGACCACGGCCGCAGCATCGCGGCCGAAACGTCAAGCAGTAAGTAGATATGTACTTACTTACAAAATTAATCGTGTTTAGTCCCGTTAAAACAGTTTTAATGCAATGCAACGCGATAGTTTAAAGTCTTAAAAGATCTATCTATCAAGAGGAGAGACCTTTGTAGCGTTAGTGTAGAGTCGAAATTAGCATAGACAGGAGGTGAGCTTTCTCACATTGACAAGGGGAGGGCTGTGCTACTGTAAATATCCCGCTATCACCTTTTCTCCGCCAGAATTCAAAACTCACTACACCGAAGTTTGATGCTACTTCATTTTATTTATCCAATACTTTTAAGCACTTTGGGCTTATGTAATTTCGACTCTACACTAACGCTACAAAGGTCTCTCCTCTTGATCGGAATCTAAAAGAACGTGAGGGTCGAAGTGAGAGTGGCGACTTTCACTCTCGTACACTGCTGGGTGGGTACTGTGCCAGTTGCTAGTAAAAAATACAGCAGTGCGTGCGCTGTATGCGAATAGACAGGGCATGAGCGTTTGCCATTTGTCTAGGGGAACGTAGACAACCGTCTACGTTCCCCTAGACAAATGGCATCATCAGACAATGAATCTTAGTAGCCATACCTCAGTGTCGTTCCACCACATGTGCAGCCGGTAGTTGCGCAGCACCGACTCGTGCTCGTTGACGTGGTCCAGCGCCAGCTTCACGCTGGGCATCACCCCTCGACCTACGGTAGTGTTCACAGGACATTGGCACCCAATCTACTAGTTAGCTTTAGAAGCCAAATATATTGATTTAGCTATTATTTTCAGAGCTGTGTGGTTGTGTCTAGGTTGCCTTTCTTAGGACAAAATATAAAGTATTTTAACATAGCGTAAAAAAAGAGTATTTATTTATTTATCCTCAAAAACGTATTTTTTGTTGCTCTTTGCGACATTTAACAAATAGGTACTTATTTGTCTTTTACGTAAATATAAATAGAGTATTTTAGCGTACTTTATTGGTGTCATAGCGTAGATTATAAAGTACGCCTACATGAAAAAGAGGACAATGCTCTATTTAAAATTAAGGGTGGCAACCCTGGTGGCTCATTAAAATAATACAACCCATCTCTTCCCTTGGGTGTCATAAAAGGTGACTAACGGACCAAAGACACATAGGTACATCCAACATAATAGGGCGGTGAAGGACTCATCACCTGTCACGCTGAACTGAATACATATGCAGTTGTAATTATCGGAGAAACGCGTTTTTCCAATAATTACAACTGCATATGTATTCAGTTCAGCGTGAAAGGACTGTGGCAGCGGACTGCTTTTGCTGTCCTCAGTGCCTGGTCTCTGACTAACCCTTCGGGGATAATAGCCGTGAGTGTGTGTGAAAGTTGTCGAGGAAGTTCCCGGGTCGACCACTTTTCAACGATATTCGATTGCACACATCTACGCGCACGCTAGTACGCTTTTTTTTTGTTAGCCTGCCGCGGCTTGCCGTCGCCTGTGCGATCCATCGGCCGCACCACGCCACGCCGCGCCGTGGCACTCCGCGCCAAGCCGTTCCAAGCCGCGACAGGCATTGCCGGTCCCACGGCCAGTTTGCGGACGCGCCGCGCCGGGCGTTGCAATTAAGCGTTCCCACGGCGCGGCGCGGCTTGTCTTCAGACAGGCCGTGGGACCCAGCCATAAGAGGCACGGTACCTCGGCTCCGGTTAACCGTGTCGTGGGGGGCTACGGAATGTAGCGCAAGAGATTATTGCCGAAAATTGGTTTAACGGGAACTTTCTCGACTGTAACTATTTCAGTCTCTATCTACCGACCTCAATAGATAGGGTATCGCAACTGGAACTACGGGTCCGGTTGTGTTTTCAGAGGTACTACGGGGTTCCGGTTCAAGCCCCCCGCTGGTCGTATGCCTTTAACCAGGCGCCTCCAGCGGGATCCGGACATGGGTTGGACTCGTAGTGGCGTGTGGTTAGCTGTAGAGCTTGGGAATGTTCGTCTATCCTGGTATTGTGTGCCAGGACTTCCAAACTCGTGCACAGCGAGCGGGGCCTAGTAGCGGTCTCAGAGGGGCCAGAAGCGAAAAGTCCTGCGGGGAACGTGAGTTTCCCTTATAGTTGGCAGCTTTGTCCGGTGGTTTTCATTGGACATTGGTGTTGACATCTCTGGTACTAGTCTGGAGAACTAGTAGAGCGGCCTCCTAGATGCCGTAGCCTCCGGTCCAGCCAGCCGCGTAGGACGTGGGAACTGGCTAGGCGCCCGGATGGGTTCCGAGAAGTGAGTATGCTTACTACTCCGCTACCAAGGTGGACACTTGAGAGTCGACTTTAGAGTCGACGACCCTAGCAGTGGCAACTGCGAGTTGTGCCCTTCGTGCAACGAGAAGTGAGCGAGCTCGACAGCTCCGGTTACCTATCTGGACAATAGGCAGTGAACTACACGTGTTCACGAGGATACTCTCCTGAGACACTAGTCTTATGAGTTCCGAATGAAGAGCGCGCTGCGGCGGGCACTAATTTGGCGTCAAGACCTAACGTTAGTGGTCTCCTGCGCGAGTGTTCTACTGGCGCAGGGACGTCTGGCACTTCTTGCATAACCTAACGGTTGGTCTCGAGGTGCCAGTATAAATATAAACTTAGTGAAGTAAGGAGAGGGGATGTATCTATTTCAGGTCAACTTAGATAGATACCAGTGTTGGAGTTCTCAACCCCCTTGCCGAACGGGAAGAAGCCTGCGATGTACACGTCAGTCCGCCGGTTCAAGATGGCGTCCAGGTTGGGCTTCTGTGGGGTACCGGAGACCGGCAGTACCCAGAGCAGGAACAGCGGCAGCATCGTGGAATCTGAAATATTGTTTAATCATTATCATACAGTTGTCTTACCTAAGCAAGAGCCCTTTCTACATTTTCTCGAATTTGTTCTCGGCGTCATTATGTTCTGAGTCTTTCTACATGTAGAATTTAGAGTAACAACGCTTCTTGTTCTGGTCTTTCGGTGCATGGTGATGGCATTGTTAGTTATATTTTAAATTGTATGGGCAGAAAAGCGATGTGGTCAGCAAAAACAATAAGTTTCAACAAAACTAACCTAAGATTAAGAAAATGAATTATTGGTCACATGCGGTATTATTTTAAACTTAAAAACATGAAATTGGTAATGCAGAATAACGTCCATTTAGTTAATTATGAACTGTTTGTTTATTTCTTGCACGTTTACAATAGGTAAGTACACTTAGGTAAGTATATACTTTTAATTGCAATACCGACTCACATCTAGAAATTATCATATATTAAATAAAAAACAATTGCCAGAAATGTATGTACGCGGATCATCTTACAACGGCTGCACCTATTTGGCTAATTTCTCTTTTGTTGTGTTTATTAATTGTCAGGACTAAGTGTTCACGTGGACGACGACGCACGCCTGCCGCGCGCCACGCGGGGGCGCGCGCGGGCCGCAGGCTCTACTTTGAGTTAATTAAACTTTAAGGGGAGGTATTTCGAGCGCTTCTCTCTCGCTCTCTCGACGGTACAACGGTAAGGGACGGGTATAACAGCGAAGCGGCGCAAATAATCGCGTTTTATATTTAAAAAAATGGATAGATGTAATAAATAAAAAAACGATCGTTTATAATTCCTCAAGTTATCTATGAACTACATTTTGGTAAATGACTCATGATATCAAATCACTTATTTTAAGAATAAAACCTGGAAAAGAAGATAAAATGGCACAAAAGTATGTAACTTTGTAAATTTATTCTATCGAGTCAACTTTATCAAATCGTGTTTCCATCGGGTGTATTTTACGGTATAAAGCCTCAACAATATTTCATAATTTTCGCAGATTATAATTTTACTGTTTACTACTTCAAAAAGTAATTCTAAGAACGTGTTATTTTAACTTTTCACTAACACCCAGCCTTAATAAGAGGTTTGATGTCGCTTTATTGCTACCAAAGTCGTAACGTTTGGGTTGATATTGTTCAGTTGAATCTAAATCAAATCTCCATCACAGTATAGGTCCGTCAGTGGACCCAAAGTTGGGAAACGTGAACTAAAAGTATGATGCAAATGTACCTATTAGGTAACAATTTGTGTATGGTTTTAACTAATTTGTCTATTTAAGTAAAATTTTAAACACTGAAAAAAGACGACAACCTCAGGCGGGAATCCAGCCGCCCGGAATGCGGAAGGTGCGTGGTTCGATTCCCGCCTGAGGTTATCGTCTTTTTTCAGTGTTTAAAATTTTACTTAAGTATATTTAAGCGTTAATAAAACGCAAAAATATAAAACATTAATCTATAAACGCAGCCTCGTCATCTTAACCGAATGTTTAAAATATTTGTAAAAATATTTCTTTCGGATCTAAGAGGTGAAAACTTCTAAGATTTGATAAAGCAATGTTGACTAAAAACATAAGCATCAAGCACAATGACAAATTTCGACGGTTGAAAGCCAGACCTCGGTAGCCAAGTGGTTAAGGCAGCCGCCCGGAATGCGGAAGGTGCGTGGTTCAATTCCCGCCTGAGGTTGTCGTCTTTTTTCAGTGTTTAAAATTTTACTTAAGTATATTTAAGCGTTAATAAAACGCTAAAATATAAAAAATTAATTTGTCTATTGTTTTAGTAAATATTTTAATATTTGAACTCACTTATTGTTCCAAGAAAACAGTCCAGATCTAATAGTATACTCGCGTTTATTTCAAATATTATCAAATCAACCATAGTTTATTCATCCAATACAAGATCTTAAAGTTTTTGATATTGATTCTAATTTAGAATTAATATCAAAAACTTTAAGACTTAATAAAACGAAAAAAAACGGACCATTTCGTTTAGAATTTCTAAACGAATGGTCTGTTTTTTTATTCGTTATGAACTCATAAGGTACCCATTCTTGTTCTATTAGTAGGTAAGCACGTTCATATAGAAAATGAATCTATTTTTGCTCACTTTTCCAAGTTAGAACTTTGACACACCAAGATTCACATTAACACATTGAAAAGAGAGAAATTAGAAACCTATTTCGTTTGGGAAACCATAACAAATACTAAAACTTACCAGAACCAATACTAAGGTATCCAAATACTCAGCCGCCTTTTTAGCTGGTAATCACCAGGCTTAGCACATCAATAGAACCTTATTGGTACTTCCGGATAACACTTTCCGATATACCACTCAATATTACTTAATCCCATTTTAGAAAATCCACACATTTTCACTTAAATCAGTTAAAAGTCCACATTTTCAGCTGAAACAGTTTTACCATTCCACAGTCCTGGAAATATCACGTCGCATTTAAGTTTCTTTAAATAGACCTTATGCCCTTGTGGCTACGTTATACAGTCGCATGCATTATTTTAGCACAGGGAATTTCACTAGCGCACATAGAAACGCGTAAACACCATACAAGCTGGACAAAAATAGTTTTTATGCAGTAGAGTGTAAGAGTTAAAATGTTTTTTAATCGATTTGTATCTTAATACTTTAAAAAAATGTCCAGTGAGAGCAAACAAGCAAAATTAGGCTTTCACGGTGCAGATCAATAGAAGCGAGGGTTGGAGCTAAGACTAGGGATGCGCCAATGTGGGGGAATCACTTTAGATTTTTACGTGATACATCGATATTTTATATGGTTCAATATAGTATGCGATTATTTAAGTGTGAGATTTAGCTTGTCTATTTTACAATAGTACCTACCTAATGCTAACCGGATAGCTGGATGCGAGCAGCACAGAGAGATGATGCGGAGATTAAGGGTGGCTTTAGGGGTGACCTTTGCCCAGCAGTGGACGTTATTTGGCTGAGGATGATAATAGTTAGGTACATTTTTATATTATGGTAACAATCAGGCGTAGGCGTACCGGCCCGTCTAATGGTTATACGTTTACCGTAGGAGTGCGTTCCGTCGTTCTGGGTGTAGTTGTTTGATTAAAGTTTAACTCGTTTGAGTTGCAACTGAGCCACGGAACGATCGAGTTGTTTTTATAACCTCTTCTGAAGTATTCCTGTCCAAAACGAGAGAAAACTCTTCTTTTGTCTACATTTTTTCCACTTTTATACAATATTTAAAACTAATTATTAAAAAGTAAAACAATACGAAACAAACAGGCCGAATTTATCGAGACGTTTTGACATAAATTGCAAAATTTGACACTTTAACAATGATATAAACGTCAAATAGCTGTCAGAGTGAAAAATAACCATCCGATTTGATGGTTGTTTGGTTGCTGCGCTCTGAGCCACAGAACGGATGAAACAACGCTCTGACAGCCGTCAGAGTAAAATTTCACCAAGCCACGGAACGGGTAGAGCGCGCACCGGAGTGCGCTCGAGTGCACTCGAGTGAAGCCACGGAACGCAGCCCAGGTAGTCTACGAACGTTTGCAAAACCAGAGTTCATTCGTCATTACCATCGACAATTATGAATCATTCCCTTACTAAGTACTATACTTACTTATTAATATTTTAGAGGAAAAGATAGTTTACCCAGATTTCTATTTAACATTTTATACCTACGAACCTACTTACTTAGTTCTGTTGGCAAGCCACGAGCGATGTTTTTTAACCCTTTGCGTGCCAGCTACGAGATAACTCGTAGTGCGTGTCTTTAGCATGGTGCCAACTACGAATATATTCGTAGATTTGGTTGGGCCTCCTATACAAACATTTATTTATTGGCACTACACGTAAGGTCGGATTTTGAACGTTTGGCATTAGCAAATAAAACACATGATAAAATTAAAGATCAGACTTTTAACGGAAAAAAGATATGACATGACAAACATAAGGTACTTAGTAGTAGTACAAACAAACAAAGGAAGACATAATTACGTCTTTTCTGCAGTAGGAATACAAAATTTAGCTGTAATAAGCTTTAAAACAATCAACTACACGTAACGCCAGAGTTTTTGGACATAATGTGCAAAAATAACTTGTTTCTTTGCGTTATAGCCTACGGGATTTATGTTCTACTATGCCAGGTACGATTTATCTCGTAGCTGCTTATATGTATGACGGCATACAGTATAAATATATCAAAATATTCTGGCGCTGAAAGGGTTAATATAATTTTGTGTTGTCAATTTTCATGTGCCTAAAGAATGCTGTGAAGTTGCGTGTCGTCTGCTAGCTAGAGGCCTTAGTTTAATAATTTTAATATTACTATTGAACATGACCACTGAATTCTTATCCAACTTATATTTATTTCATAAACTGTGAAAGTAATTGATAGCTGTCGTGTCGGTGAGCCATTTGCACATCACTAAACGTTTTTCACTACGCATGCGCAGTTGAAGGGGGGCGTGCCGTGCCTGTATCGTCATTCCAGGTCTAGAAGCTATCACGGACCAGCTGAATGTTATTAATAACTTATTTATTTACATCTTAATAAACATCTTATTCAAACATTTACATATCTATCAAAATTCGAGCCAACCTTTAGAAAGTCAACATTATTTACTAACTGAAATGAAACACTTTTTACGGATTAACTCGCGTTTAATTTACTATTTACATAGTTTTTATATTATCCTGACGTTTCGAACCCTTTACAGGGTCCGTGGTCACAGGGAGACTGAGGTGTTGGTCGTCTCATTGTCAGAAGTTATTTGCCTACCGTCAATAATTTTTATATTTTACCGGGTGCGTTCAAGTTTACGTTTTCGAGGGACCCAACCATTACATCAGATTTGACAAACCTCAAAATACTCGCCAAGGAACAACGATTCATCCCTAGGATGATACGCGAGGCTATTGAAATTAAAAAACATCGTAATTTCAATAGAGAGGATGGTTGGAATTTACCACCTGCCTGGGACCCCATCATACAGGTCATCAAATCCCAGCCCCAACAGCAACACATTGCCAGACCTAAAAATATTGTTAGCTCGTATTGTGTAAACTTGAACGCACCCGGTAAAATATAAAAATTATTGACGGTAGGCAAATAACTTCTGACAATGAGACGACCAACACCTCAGTCTCCCTGTGACCACGGACCCTGTAAAGGGTTCGAAACGTCAGGATAATATAAAAACTATGTAAATAGTAAATTAAACGCGAGTTAATCCGTAAAAAGTGTTTCATTTCAATGTGTAGTGCTCGCTTAAACCTCAGAAAACAATATTATTTACTAACATTTTTATGATGAAAACAGAATACCTAAAATGATATTTATCATCGCTGTGGGACCTGAAGATACTAAGACATTACCGTGAAATGCACGGTAAAATTATTACCGTTATGGCGAATAATAATTAAAAACACCACTTGACAGTTAAAAAAGTAAAAGTTTGAGGTTTTCTTAATTCGCCATCTAAAGTTTTCTAATAAATCATCTTGGCCGGTAGCTTGCTTTGTAGGTAAGATAGCGGTATGAATGTCATTCCATTAGTTTGGAAGATACAAGCCACGGATAGGTCCTAAGCTTTATCCCTCTTTATTGTCGGCATTTAAAAAGTAACGGGCACTCGTTGTTTCGTTCGGTAAATTAAAATACCGGAGTCCCAGCCCGGCCAGGGGGGCTAGCATTATGTCAATGAGTATCGCGTCTCTTAGATTCCTTAGGGCGTTTAAGTAGGAGGATGAGAGCGGAAACCTGAAGGCGCCTACAATGGCTAGAAGTACAAAACACCGCGATTACATATTGCTATAAGCATAATTTCAGGCGCTAAAACAAATAACAATGTCGTCCAGGTTCATTGACTGCTGTGTTCTAGTTCTAATTCTAATGTTCTATTACGTAAATAATATAGGTAGGTACCTTACAGGTAAAAAACAATAATTCAATATTTTAGACGACCTTCGTGGGCGAGTGGCTAGCTTTGCCATCTCTGAGAACCTGGGACGGGTTCGATTCCCGATGGGGTTAAATTAAAAAAAAAATGTTTTTATAAATTGGTTTCCAGGTCTGGGTGCTTTCTAAGCATTACAAAATATGTGGTATTCTGACCAATAAAAAATTGAGAAAGAAGTTTAACTTGGGCGTTGTTGGGCTAGATAAATTGCTGTGATGTGAGAGTGGAAAAGTTATTTTATTATTTTTATTTTATTACATGCAACTTTTACTATGAAAATGTACTTATATACTTGAGTTTACCTTGGACTTTACTGGGATTGACATAAAGCTTATTCTGCAAATCACTAAAGATTGTGACATTTCAAAACTTGTATTGCCATAATAAAAATAACCGATTCGTTTCAAGCAGAGTTCTATATGCCAAGTCATTCAAATGTTTATGTAATATAATTTGATGATAATTTCAATTTTAATGATCGTATAGAATATACATTTTCTGATAAAGAAAACTTCTTATACTTTCCCAGTATTACGGGCAGTGCAAAATGAATATCAACGCTACGTTCCTTTTCACGCTTTCTTCGTGAAACTTCAAAAGTTCCACATAAGCGGTGCACAACTGACAACCCCGCCTGTCAGAATACGTGGCCCAGAAGGTTTACGTGATTTGTGATTCTTGTTTATATTTTTTCTTGCAGTATTTCGTTAATAATTAAAATTGAAGCTGTAAGTATTTCAAGCTATAACCTCACGAATCATTACTAACAATCACCATAGTGGGAAAAGTGTTGATGCGTCGTGAAAGTTGACTATAAAGTTACATGGCAGGCAGCTGTCAAAATTACTTTGCTGTAATTTATGGGATAATTCTAAACTTATCCGTTTATTTACTAGATTTAACTGAAAAAATCTTATAAGAGAGTCGTGAGTACTATTTAAAGTCACTAGTTTCTGTCTGTGCAACTTTACATTTTGTGAATGTGCTGTGTTTTAATTGGGACATAGGAACTTGTTTTACCTAATTATTAAATAAAAACTTGACCTATATACAACAAAGATTAGCTGCAATACAGCCCCAACACTCCGCTTGAAGTGTTATATAAATTTCCAGAGTAAACCTTAAAAAAGAATCACTATGTTGTTGAAATGAAGAAGAAGCTAAAAATTAACTCTTATCTCTGATAAATGATACAATTCTAGCTCTCCTATAGTAATATGACGTTAAGTTGTATCCTTTTGATCATCAAAAATTCATTTAGTAAACTATTTCTGAGCAGAAAAGATTTTGTCATGCAACATGTTAAACTAATCAGTCAGATCAGATCAGTTGCGTTAGTTAGGTTAGTGTGGAAATTGTTTGTTTGTTGTTTTCTTTAGTTAACAAACACTACTCAACTATTTTTGTTTGCAAAACAGCACTGTCAATGTTCATTAGGATTGTTATTATCTTTTGCTTTTTGTCCCTGTGGTGTATGCCTTTACAAATGAGTTTGACCCTTGTGCGGACTATCCCTGGTTGTGGACTTTACTGAAATATCATATCATACAACAATTACTGTTCAAGCCTTCATGGAGTGGTATGGAGGAGGAGAATTGTACGCACACTACATAGAGGGCGCCACATAATATATTAGCTGTATAGCCTTATGCCGAATTTTAAAGTTTCTCAGTTTGGTTCCTTTATAACGACTTTCACTTGATGCCGACTTTTATAATTTATCCATGTTTAGGTTTAGAATTCCGAAACAATAAATATCTTCGGTTTAACCTCTCAGTCTAGGAAACGAAATGTCTAAAAATTTTGACAGCATTTGCGATTTGGCAGAAATTTAAAGGAGACCTTTCCATTTCGGCTCAGAATGTACCGAGGTACACTTTTTTTAAAATATCTTCTTAATTATGCGGAAGCCTCTGATGATATAATTTTTCTATAAAACACGCCGAAACAAGTATTTTTTGGGAAAATAAAAAAGTCCTACATAATATGGTCTAGAAAATCGTAAACATGAAACGAAACATGCAAATAAAGGGAGAAAAGATGGCAGTGACAACTGTCATATTAGTTTTTTGTGATGGTGACAGTTTGTGGATGAACAAAAACATTTTTTGTGATCTAAACTCACAATGTTGGAGTTTCTCCCTTGTTCTTTTAGCAACAAAACGTGTTGTCAGACTCCATTTTATAGAAATATATGACTTACTTACTACTTGAAATTGGCTTAATGCTAAACGCGAAGCCATTAATTAAGTTATTTTATATATCTCACAATGGATAATAAATAGGTGCAAAACCTAGTTTAAATTATATGGTTTTCTATAAACTACTATCCTTGTCTCTCTCCAAAATAATCAAACGCACAAAATAATTCGAAACAATTAAAAACACTTATTTTTGTTACTATATAACATGTTTTTGCTAAAAACAGGTTATGTTTATGTAAAAATAAGTTACTCTAAGACTTTTATCTAATAATTAGTTGGCCCTTAAGTAAGCTAACGAAACGCACCCGACAGCGAGAGAGTTTGCTTGCCAGTTAAACTAATCCAATGTTGCAAGCCGTCAAACCTTTCTAATAATATTTTTAGGTGGTTCAATTATAATAAAAAATATAATACATGTATTTCTGGAATCTACGATTTTTTTCCAACATTTTGGTACCTTTGAATCTTAGGTACATGCGTGGCCGTAGTTCTATGGGAAGAGAAAAGGTCTCCTTTGCGGAAATAGAAAAAAAATTGAATGCAGTTCAATTTAAATTTTGCTTTCACGATGCATAAAATGTACCACAGAACCGAAATAATCGACCTTGTTCATACTAAAGTAATCTCTAAGTGTATCAAAACATGGTACAAAGTCAAGTGGAGAGAGCGGCCAGCGCGGCCTTATATGGCCGCTTGGGGTCTGACGGAATAGCGAGTTTTTTGGTTCGGCTATATTTGGCCGCTTGGGGCTTGAGGGGTTAAGAACCGCAATGCCGACACTTCAACAGTCGTGTGCAGTAGTGTCTTGTAAATCGTAATAGTTATATTACACTACTGCACACGACTGTTGAAACAAAAAAATTGTTAATCTACTTTTATGCAAAATAACAAAAAAATTGATCTTCTCTTACGGAACAAAAATAAAAATACCATTACATAAAAATAATAAGTTAGAAGCGAATATTTCCAAATCATAACAAACATGTATCCATTTGAATGTTGCTGCTCAAATAGGTAGTCATTCATTATTTTGTGGTAACACAGTCTCTTGATTTGTATTTTTTTTAAATAATTGGTAAGTTTATGACATTTTATTTCAAGCATTTTATTTTATCTAAATGAGATCACATTTAGTAAGGAGAATGTATATGTACAGCACGTACAAACGCTCGAAACGACGCACGCCCACAGACGCACGTCTTTGCAGGGCCCCTAAGCGGACATCACAGTGCTCTCATTAGCGCGTATCGCGTCGAGAACGAGTGTTCACTGTTGTGTATTGCGTGCTCTGTGCGCGCGATTTTTAAAAATGCCACGAGTGTATTGCGTAGTATACGGCTGCTTGAACTCGGCTTCTTTAAAACCGGAGCTTTCAATTTTAAAACTTCCTGCTGATGTTAAAAGGTAAGAATGACTTATTATTACTAAATAAAAAGCTTTTTCTTTTAAATAAATCGTTTGGTTGTTTAGGTGATATTTGCCATACTTACATAAGTGTAGTTTTTGAGCGCGCATTATTTTAATGGTGAAAAATAATAAGAATTGATACTACGAAACTTCATTGTTAATAAACTTTGCTTTGAAAATCGATATCTGAGAATCTGTGTGGTTTTTACAACGACTCCGTTATTAGTATGAGACAAAATAGCCTCCATCTTGAACTTTTTAGTTATTCGACTGATTGCTTTAAAAATCAATATCAGCGGATCTGTGGGGTTTCCGACCACCAGCCGCCACCTTTAACTTAATAGTTTTTAATTTTTAATGAATTAAATGTGGCAACCCTTATGCTTTGCTAGTTATCTCAAAAAAAGCGCTAACTAGCTGAGATACAGCGCTAACTAAACAAATACTTTTTCAGTTTTACAAAAATAAGGGGACAACCCTAACGCTCAATTGGCGCGTAGGTATATAAAACAAGAAAAAGGCCGAGCTTCCGTACTGCTTTAGCTTATATTTATACTGTGGTATATGTTTGGCCTCTATTAAGTCGTGGCATTTAATTTTTTTTTTATAATTTGTTTACGCTCACACCAATTATCTAGACCAAGATAAGTATTCTTTTAAAACTCGTAAATATGGTAAAATAACGGATAAATATACATAAACATAGAAAAAACACCCAGACCCACCCAAATCAATTTAGAATAACAGTCCTTCTCTAAATTGACCCGACTGGGAATCGAACCCGGGACCTCAGAGATGGCGCGACGCCATCCCCGGCGCGCTAACCACTCGACCACGGAGGTCGTCAAAAATTATAATAACATTATGTATAAGTACCCACTGCTTTAAAAATTACGTTCATGACTGTATTAAAATCTGCAGACTAAAACAATAATACCTAAGTTTTTAAAACTTGTCAGAACGCTAAGAAATTTTTGAAATAATTATGAAGTCGGCATAAAGGAACCAAACTCAAAGAATCTTGTAAATTCGGCATAACGGTAATTGTTGTATGATATTTCAGTAAAGTCGACAAACAGGGAAAGTTGCCGACTTTTCCTGTTTGTCGAAGGGTCAAAACTCTTACATTAAATTATAAATAAATAAATAAACTTTCCTGCCCTCACACCACACACACACATTATCTAGCCCAAAAAAAGCCTTGTTATGAAACTCGTTAAATGGTTACTAGACAACGGATAAACATACATAAAATACTTAAATACATACTTATATAATAGAAAACACCCAGACCCGAGACAATTTAGAAAACAATAATTTCTAAATTGACCCGACCGGGGATCGAACTCGTGACCTCAGAGATGGCGACACCATGAAAACTGGTGTACAAACCACTCGACCAAGGAGGTCGTCAATTATTAATTCATACTATTAATTTAGACAATGAATCATTGTTGATGTTAAAATCTATTTGTGCAATTACTTTTAACCTTTGTAACTGTAAAATAGAAACCACAAAATAGCTTTTTGGTTAGACACTATTAAATTTAAAATTATTGAAAATAACACAACACTTAACTTGTAATACAAATAATGTTTTTCTAAATCAATTAATTTTTTTTGCTTAGTGATGGGTAATCACTTGTCCTTCGTCTCACCTGATGGTAAGACCTGGAATCCTCAACGACTGAGGAGTAACTGGCTATTATTAACTCCAAAATGAAATAACAGAAACTGGCTATCTTATCTCTAAGCTGTCGGAACACAACTATGCTATTAACATTATTATTATGGCACCAGACTTTATTTAAGATGTTGATAGCTAGCCAGGGCCCAGGCAGACTTAACAAGCCCTACAACCAGCCAAACCAAGTACCTTCAACCAGCCAAACGAAGTACCTACAAAATCTACCTCCCACTGGGAATCGAACCCTGGGTCTAAGACTGCTTGGCCACCTTATACCAAAACCTATAGTACACTTTAAAAGCCTCTGGCTTTTAAAGTGTACTATAGTTTTTAGTATGAAAACTTGAGTTGCAATTCCCGTGACCAAGGCAGATGTAACTCAGATGTTGTTGGATGTTATTATACATACAATTAATAGATGGTCAATAGTGGATGCAAAAAAAAAGTGTGTTTTTATAGTTAAATATATGATTGATTACCAATTTCAGACTGCCTGGCTTCAAGCAAGATGATGAATCCTCAGTACTTACCACCTGGGCAGAACAACAATGCACCAAGCAACCCTCTAGGCTTCCCTCCAACCTCGCAGGAATTTAACGGAGTGCAAAATGCGAATGTCTACAGCCAGATGCCACCAAATGGGCCACAGATGCCTTTGAAGCCGTTTGATCAAAATGACATGTCTCAGAAGATGCAGGCAATGAGCGTAAACGGCCCAGGGTTCCCCAACATTCCTACATCACAGTTACCCCCTGGTCAGCTTCCTCCTGGAGCCAACTTTCCACCTACCTCTAACTTTGGTCCGAGTCAATTACCTCCCGGCCAAAGACCACAAGGTCAGATGCCACCTGGACGCCCGCCCGTCAGTGGCGCCCCGCAAATGCCAATGCAACAGCAAATGCAGCAGAAACCAGCACCTTCATCAGCAGCTGGTCCCCAGCCACCTCAACAAGGTTTTGGACAAATGCCACCTCCAAGTCAGACGCCAAACCAATTTCAAGGACCTCCAACTTCAATGTCGCAAGGTCCACCGATGAGTCAAGCTAGTCAGCCTCAGGGACAGATGCCGGGGCAAGCTCCTCCACACACACAAAGTCTTCCGTCGGGTCCAATGGGCAGACAGCCCGGTATGCCGCCTGGCCAATCGAAACCAGGCTTCCAACAACCTGGTATGCCTTCTCAACCACAGGGTCCACAGCAAACTGGTCTTCCACCACACATGGGCATGCCTCCACAACCTGGCCAGCCTGGATTGCTCCCACAAGGACAATCTGGACCGCCCTCTTCACAACCTGGACAAATGCCACCACCAAGATCTGAGCCTGGGCCTGGTGGACAACCTAGCTTCCCTTCGCAATCTGGCCAACCTGGACTTAGTCAACCCGGTTTACCAGGGCAACCAGGTCACCCAGGTCAATCGCATCAGCATGGTATGCCACCGTCAGGGTTACCGCCACAATACGGCGGGCCTTCCCAACCTGGACTACCTCCGCAACCGGGCATGCCTCCTCAGCAACCTTCATTACCAATGCAGGCAGGCCTTCCCCAACAGCCTGGCTTCCCGCCCCAGCAAGGGATTCCTCAACAACCTGGGTTTCCACAACAACCGGGGATGCTGCAACAGCCTGGTCTACCGCCGCAACAAGGCTTTCCACAACAACCGGGTTTGCAACAACAACCGGGGTTGCCACAACAACCGGGGTTGCCACATCAACCGGGGTTGCCACAACAACCAGGATTGCCACCACAACCGGGCATGCCACAGCCACCGCAGTTCCAACAGCCTGGCTTACCACCACAACCGGGCATGCCACCTCAACAGCAGTTCCAACAACCTGGGTTACCTTCTCAACCTGGTATGCCCTCGCAGCCACAGCAAATGAGCCAGTTCCAGTCGATGCCTGGTCTTCCACACATGCCGCCGCCGTTGCAGAGGCCGTACCCTGGAATGCCGCCCAACCCGCAGCAGTTCGCCCCGGGCTATCAACAGCCCCCACAATCGGGCTATCCCCCGCAGCCTCAGTTCCCTGGACAGCAGCCGAGCTATCCTGGACAACAGTTTCAACAGCCCGCCCAGAAGAGACTCGACCCTGATAATATGCCTAGTCCGGTGAGTAACATTTTTTGTAATATTGACTTAAGAAGTGCGCACGACACAGATTGCAATTATTATATTCTTAAAAAATGGCTTGATACTTTTATACATTCAGGCAGTTTCAAGTAAGAGATAACAGCAAAAATTTTTTTTGCATAGAGTAGAGATGATAGTGAGTGATAATACCAATATTTAATGGTAAGTTATATTCCCCCCAACCCCTTGACTTTTTATTTCACGCATGCTCACACATAAATGTACCGCATCTAACTAAATGTTGGTATAAGACAAAGTAACAAAATAAACATAAATAAATGAACATTCCTACTCTCACACTAATTATCTAGCCCAAGAGAAGCTTCGTTATGTAACTTATTAAATGGTTACTAGACAACGGATAAACATGCTTAAAATACTTAAATACATACTTATTATACATAGAAAACACCCGGACCCGTGACAATTTAGAAAAACAATAATTTCTAAATGGACCCGACCGGTGATCGAACCCGGGACCTCAGAGATGGCGACACCTTGAAAACCGGTGTACAAACCACTCGACCAAGGAGGTCGTCAAAAAGTAATGCATGAATAAAAGAATATATGGATGAAGATATGAATTAATGAATACTTGAATGAATTAAAGAAGGAATAAATTAATTATTGTTGTTAGTTTCCTAAGATTTTCTGCGTAACACATATAAAAAGCGGGTTTATTTTGATTTATACATATATGGCCTTACTTATTAACACTAATTAAGCAATAAGTATTTATGAAATGAAACACTTTCTTACGGACTAACTCGCTTTTAATTTACTTTATTACATAGTTTTTTATATTATCCTGACGTTTCGAACCCTTTACAGGGTCCGTGGTCACAGGGAGACATCTTCCTGTGACCACGGACTGTAATGGGTTAGTCCGTAAAAAAGTGTTTCATTTCAATGTGTAGTGCTCGCTTAAACCTCAGAAAACAATAAGTAAATATTTAGTTAAAAATTGTTTTTTCGACACCACACAAAACATCATTTTGAATTTGAGTAAACACAAAACATCATTTTGAATTTGAGTAAAACTAAATAATGCTTACATAGTGTTTACTAAGGCCCTTAAGTGTTTTTTACTTTGATTAATCCCATTAAACAAACCCATGAAATGTAGTAATGATTTGATTTCAACTTTTGCCTTGCAAGCAGCGGGACAGTATACATTCTGTACTTTATTATTATTTATTACTTACTAGCGGCCCGCCCGCGCCTTCGTCCACGCTAACTTAGAAAAACCGCCATAGTTCAGCCATTTAAAAAAATATACCTACAAAATATAAACAAAAACCATCATCAGTTAACGCTCTATCTTTTAGTGAAAACCGCATACAAATCCATTGCGAGGTTTAGGGGAATAGTGCGGTGCCACAGACATAGGGAAACGGCGACTTTACTTTTATGATAGGTAATGATTTAACATTTGTATCGTTACGTCCAGATCCAAGTGATGGCGGACGACCAGCAGAACCGCGGCGGCATCTTCGTGACCAACGAGAAGGGGCTGGTGCCGCCGCTCGTCACCACCGACTTCGTGGTCGATGACAAGGGCAACGCCAGTGAGTGCTTTAGCTCTCTCATATTCATTTATTGCATCACATATGTATGTACAGTCACAAGCAAAAAATGTAAACAATTGTAACTCTTAATACAATGGAATAAGAGTCAAAATGTATACATATTAATGATCGTGACTATACATTAGGGTCTTTTATAGTAGGGTAGTGAACATAATGGGCCCAGGAAGGGCGTTGCAATTTTCTGATAGCACTTTTTTATTACAATATTTTATGAATCATTGATTTAATTATTTAATAATAACAATTAATTAGTAATAATTAAACAACATTTGTATTTTTAAAATATAAAATAAATAATCACAGAAATTGGACATACATTAATCATTGTAGGAAAGAAAATAGTATTAATTGTTTTATTGGCAGGTTTGGTTGAAAACTTTACAAGTTATAGCATTGTATTTGGTTTTATCGTTAAAGAACTCGCTCGTTTAACTCATAATAACACATGTTTTGCAGGATTTTTTAAAGAAAATTAATGAATTATTAGTATCAAGTTCAGCCTTTATAATTAGGTAGTCTATTATATGCTTTTATCGTCATTGCGTAGCTATACTAATAAAGCTTGTGCATAGGTATTATCAAATTATTCTGATACTGAGAGCGAGCGTTTACGTCGCTCTTTTTAGTGTAAGATTGGGACACTTGCGCACAGACTTACACAACTCCAGTACTTAAATACATCTTAATGGTAGTAATGTGTATTAAGAGAAGTAGGGTTTGCAGCTTTCAGTACTCTTTATTTGTGCAAGGATGCGTATGCACTTTTTTGTGGAATAAATATATCCTCCGAGGACATGCTGTTGCCCCACGAAAAATTCACTCTCATATATGTCGCAGGGATAAAAACAGAGATTTGGTCAATTCCCTAAGTGATTTGATCAAATCACGGAGGATGTTAAAATAACAATACGATTCTATAATTTCCCTAAACAAATAGGGATTTAAACGAATACCAGAACTGGTTTCGTGAAATGACAAAAAAAAAACATGTGACCTACAAGAGTAGGGCAGCTATAGATAGTCTGTTATTATTATTATAACTTAATTAATGGCTTCACGTTTAGCATTAAGCAAATTTCAAGTGGTGTATATTTTTAAAATAAAATAGAGTCTCATAACACGTATTGTTGCTAAAAGAACACGGGACAAACTCCTATGTAGTATTTCTGTTGTCTAATAAAAAAAATATCCTCGAAATCGAAATTTAAGACAATCGCTACGCTGCGCTTCGCGATTTTCTTAAATTTCTAACCTATCACGTAACCGACAGGAGTAGGGCAATTTATGTTCTAGTGGTGATTTTTGAGATCAATGTTACAATACTACATTTACCTAATTATATAATTATGCATGTAATTACAAATAAACGACGTTTAAAATACCATAGAATAGCTTTTTTGTCATTACACAGAACCAGTTCTGGTATTTGTTCAAATCCCTAGATTTGTTTAGGGGATGATTAAATCGTGTTGTTATTTTAACATCCTCCGTGATTTGATCAAATCACTTGGAGAAAATCTCTGTTTTTATCATATCACTGCGACATTATTTTCTTGGTCGACCACTTAACGGTGATATTCGCTTGCGTTCAATTCCGACAGCACGTACATACAGTAGCGTACGAGTACATATTGTACAAGCGAATACCGCCAATAAATGATCGCCTGGGAACTTCCTCGGCAGTATGTGAAGTGTTTGGTCCGTTAGTCGCCATTTACTCCACCCAAAAAAAAGAGGGTTTGGTAGTATTCATATACCACACGGCTAATATATAATAACGGTAACTAATAATACATACATACATATAAGGCGACTGCTAGAAACCGCAAGAAACTAAGGGCTGGTCAGGTCAAGTGTTTTAAACATGATTAAAATGACAAAAATGTTTTCATGTTTAATTAAATAATTCAGTTTGCGAATTTGAAATAGATAGTCTTTGAGTATCTAATTTATTTTAAAGCAATAACATAAGAAAAATACGCACATTTGCAGACTAACGTAGGTACTTATCGCCCGGCTGACGCGGACGGGTCAACGACCGGCCGCTGCCCGCGCGTTGTAAATAATCGTTATTTTTAATTGTTTTTCATTTTGTTTTTGTTATATTATTGCTTTAAAATGAATGACATACTTAAACTATCTAAACTAAATTCGAAAAAATGAATTATTTAATTAAAAATGAAAAAAATACGATTTTCTTTTTGTCATTTTTGTCATGTTTATAACACTTGACCTGACCAGCGCTTGAAGTTTCTTGCGGTTTCTAGCAGTCGCCTTATATAATCACGACTATCATCCCTGAAGGGCAAAACCAGTGCTCATTTTTCACCACATAGCGACTGCGCATGCGTGCAAACTAATAATAATATATGAAATAAATAATGTGAAACCGCTGTTACCAATTAGTTTACCGCCGTACTCAGAGTCGTCAATTAAGTTTTAATGACAATTAAATGTCTTTCCTTCTCTATTTAACACTATCTAAGGAAGTGACAGCAAGAGACTTAATTGTCATTAATACTTAAATGACATCTCTGAGTACGGCAGTTGGTGTCACGGAGCAAAAACAAAGAGGAGGTGTTGTAACAACTTTTTTCATATAATAATAGTGTCTCAGCTGCGCGGGTTGCGGGGGGAGTCCAGATAGGAGAAAACCATCTAGTGGCCAGTAGCCAAAGCAAGTACCTACCTAATTTACGAAATTAGCAGAGTTGTCATAAAAGTTCTGCTATATTTCACTAGATGTCGTGTATGTCGTAACTTTATTTGATGAAGTATAAATTTAATTTAAATATTACTTACGAGTAGATTCCGTTTAATCTCGTTTTATCCGTGTACACGATACAACACAGCACTTCATGCTAACAAAAAGTTCGGGTCAAGAATTTTTTATAATTCTTTAAAAGACATAATAAGCCACGAACAACCTATTCGCCAGTCAACGAGAGTTGTACTGACGAAAGCGACACCTGGTCGTAAGTAGTTCAACTACGGTGTGACGTCAGGACTACATTGATAGTTGCTGGACTACATTGATTGCAACACCTCCTCTTTGTTTTTGCACCGTGGTTGGTGTCTATCCCAGTTTTTTATTAATAAACCGTCTTAGGCTATTGGCTCACCACCTGTCACGCTGGGCACACGTTTAGTCGCTATTTGGTGAAAAGTGGACTATGGCAGAGGACTGCTATTGCTGTCCTCATTGCCTAGTCTCTGACTAACCCCTCGGGGATATTAGTCGTGATCACATGTATGTCTATGTATGTAAACCGTCTTCCTTCCCAGGCCCCCGTTACATCAGAAGTTCAATGTACAGCGTGCCCGTGACTGCGGACTTGTTGAAGCAGACGTCCATGCCCTTCTGCTTGGTGGTAAGTGGAATCGAGTTTCATTTAATAATCTGCAATTACCAAATTATTTTAATTAGGTAATAAAAATATATCAAAAACTTATCCCACTGCTGTAGGCTTACTCTTGAAACACAATTAATCAATTTCCAATCACAAATCTTAAAAATGTTACATGGCACTTTTGTAAGCGACAATAGCGCCACATTGGAATTAAATTGCGTGAAAATTGATTGAACAAATTATTATCGAGATGGCGTTCCGGAATTATCTTTACGTATCCCAATATCGATACATATTAATCGCATTGGTATTGTATTGAGATTGAGTTTGCGTTCAAGACTAACCCATGGTTTCAGGCATTCTTACATACATAAGTTAATTAGGAGTGTATTGACCGACACCAACCACTTTAAAACATACATACATTTAATCACGACTATTATCCCCGAAGGGGTAGTCAGAGACTGGGCAATGAGGACAGCAAATGTAGTCCACTACCATAGTTCACTTTTCACCAAATAACGACTACACATATTCTCAGCGTGACAGGTGGTGACCCCATCGCCGCTCTATGCTGTTGGATGTATGTGTAATCTTTAGTCTGTTAGTCGCCTTTTACGACACCCAAGGGAAGAGAGGGCGTGGTAGTATTCTTTCACCGCTTCGCGACACGGTTAACTCTGAAAAACTATAATATATTCTTCTTTTTTATACTATACTTCTTGTTCACAATAGTTCACAAAAAAAATTCTACCTCGAAATGAAACACTTTTTACGGATTAACTCGCGTTTAATTTACTATTTACAAAATCGACTTATCCGTAAAAAGTGTTTCATTTCAATGTATAGTGCTCGCTTAAACCTCAGAAAACAATAAATTCTACCTCAGTTGGGAATCGAACTTACGTCCTCCACCGAGGTATTTGTTAGTTCTCTCAAAATTTTTTATCGTTTTTGACTTTTTTTTTTTATTTTTTTTTTTATTGGCATCGGGTAAGCGCTTGGCCTTCATCTCACCTGATGGTAAGTGACGATAAGGCCGAAGGTGGAAGCGCGCTTCACCCGGAATCCTCAACCACTGAGGAACTGGCTATCTTATCTCAAACTGCCGGAACACAACAATGCTATAAACATCGTTGTTATGGCGACAGACTTAGATAAGATGGTGGTAGCTAGCCAGGCGGACTTAACAGCCCTACCACCAACCAAACCGAGCACACAAAGATGTACCCCCCGCTGGGAATCGAACCCGGGACTTCTGGGTCTGAAACAGGTAGCTTAGCCACTAGACCACAGAGGCGGTTAAAACTTATGTTTTTGTAGCTACATCGTCTCATCGAACCTGTTTGAAAACATTATTGTAAACTTTTTTTAAAGCAACTATCTTCCCCCTAATTTTCATTCCACAAACCCCCTCCAGGTATGTCCGATGGCGGAAACAGTGGGCTCGGAGCTAGAGCCCCCCCTGCTGGACTTCGCGGCGCTCACCAACAGCCCGGCGATGGGCCCGGTGCGCTGCAGCCGCTGCAAGGCGTACATGTGCCCCAACATGAAGTTCATCGACGCGGGCCGACACTTCAAGTGTGCGTTTTGCAAAGCTACTACGGAAGGTGAGTTACATCGATGTGGCACTTAAATCATATACAATCTGTCCGGAGAAGTAGTAATCAAACTTTAAGGGCGTGATCTATTGGACAATTTTATCTATAAAAATACCTCAAATCAGGGGTCTGACCCGCGGTTCTTTTTTATATTGACATCTTCTTTAAAAAAAGCCATAGCGTGGGCACCTTGACCACATGAGTAAAGTAACGGAACAGTGACAAAACTTCACACAACCGCGGCGTCGCGAGTCAACTACTTACGGCGCATGTGTGCGTGTCTACTAGCCGCTGCGTCGCGTATGCGCCGCCACTGGATAAAACCGGTTTATCACAGTATTTACGCTCGCTCGGCCAATTGACAAACGGAGAGAGTCGCGACGGCGCGTTGTATCAAGCTTTGTCTCTGTTCCGTTTCTTTACTCATGTGCGTTGACACTAACAAGCAAATATTTGGTGTCATTCGATAGCTAACAAGATTATCTATTTGTAGAAGTAGCAAACATACCTTTTTAAGTAAAGTGTTTAAAATTTTACTTAGATATAAAAAGCGTTAATAAAACGCTAAAATATAAAACATTAATACATTTTTAATTTATTGATTTATGTAAAAAAACATGTATGTTTTCACGTCTTTTTTAATTATAAAAACAAGGTCATTCAAGTATTTTTATCGATAAAATTGACCATAGATCACGCTGTTAAAGATTGATTACTACTTTCCTGGACAGATTGTATAACTTAATTTATTGTAACCGAGAAAGTTTCCTGGCCGACCACCAATTCCTTGCGCGCGTACGCACAGTAGCGTGCGCGTAGATGTGTGCGAGCGCATTATCGCCAATAAGTTATCCACTGGGAAATTCCTCGACAGTATTTTGCCATTCAAATAATGTTAAGTAAGTCCCAAAACAGTAAAAAGTTCAAAGTGTCTATCCGGCCACCTGTGGTTATTTAATAAAAATTAATGTGCTGCCGTAGGTCACTTGATAGGTTAGAAATTTAAGACAATCGCGAAGCGCAGCGTGACGATTGTCTTAAATTTCGAGGTTATATTTTTTTATTAGACAACAGAAATACTAGCTACCCTATTCCTGTAGGTCAATTATTATTGTTATTGTTGTTTAATAAAAAAATAACCTCGAAATTACAAAATACTTATTCCAAAGACTTATAAGTTGTGACAGAATAGCTTTTTATGTTAGTCTGCTGCTAATGAACTATTTCACTACGCTACCATAATGTATATTTTAAATTTAACTTTATTAGCTTGCGTTAAGGAACAAATTGGCATACCCAATAACTTACGGCAGAATAACATTATATCTTAACTTACCACTAGTGGCAGTATATTAATTTTTATTAAAATACCACTGGTGGCTGGCTAGACACTTCCTAAAAAGTTTAACTCTAAACATTTTTAACGTTGTGGCGTAGCGGTGAAAGAATCCTACCACCCCCCTCTTCCCTTGGGTGTCGTAAAAGGCAACTAACGGACTAAGTATGCACATACATCCAACAGCTTAGAGCGGCGATGGACTCACCACCTGTCACGCTGAGCACATGTGCAGTCACATTTGGTGAAAAGTGGTCTATGGCAGAGGACTCCTTTTGCTGTCCTCATTGCCTAGTCTCTGACTAACCCTTCGGGGATAATAGTCGTGATTATATGTATGTAGATTTAGACTGCCGCGTCGTCTTATTTGGACAGAGGGCGTTGTTGGAGTTATGTCTCATAAAAGAGGCAGGTGCGGCTTTTTGGTTTAAGTTTAAGCAATAAACATACCACAATCAAAATCATCTTACATTTGGGCATCATTTTAAGGGGTGTAAATAGACCCTTAACGAAACGTAGAGCCACGAATATAATTGTCGTGATTACGATTTTACTTCACACGCGTGAGTTCCTACTGCTCCCGCGCTCTTGTTCCCCGCCCTCCATACCGCAACGGCCCCGTCCCGCACATCATAGGACTGGCACCTATGAATTTGCCAGCCTCTATAGTCAACGCAAGGATCGTGGCAGACGGTGCAATAAAACGTGCGAATGAGACAGCGCACATCATGTGCTCTCTCGCACTTACACTGTTTATGGGTGACGTCACCAAGACGTAGTGATGCGCGTTCTTTGTATACTATGTTTATAGATAACAATAAGTTTTAAGTGGATTATTTTAAATGTGACAAATGTAATTGATTGTTTTGTTTATTATTAGTATTCATTTAATATTCTTACAAATAATATTTGAGACTAATCGTCTTTATCATCGTCGGTGTCGCTACTGTCAACATGTATTATTAGTCGTTCAATACTATAATGAGGTGATTTGTACATATTTGTCGATTAACTCACAAACAACTTCTTTATTATTGTAATTTTGCATTCACAATGCTATATAGATATAGGATAAAATGTTTACTAGAAAAAAACAACCATACGTTTCCTGAGACTAGTTGTTTTTTTCTAGTAAACATTTTATAACAAACAATGCTTTTTATCGACAATCCTGTAAATTTGCGCGTGCGCATCTCTGTTACAAAAGTGATTATGGCACCGTCTGCCACGAGTCGTTGCGTTGAGTATAGTTAAACATATTTTAGAGACTGCAACGGTTTCTTCAAACACGAACCTAAGTGGTATATTAATAAGGTCCATTGTTGCGCAGTGCCGATGGAGTACACCCAGTACATAAACAGCATGCAGCAGTACGGGCGCGTGCCGGCCGAGATGGCGCTCGGCGCGTACGAGATCGTCGCCACCAAGGAGTACTGCCGGGTGAGTGGGGGTAGACGAGTGGCATAGTCGTAATCGATATATCAGTCAATCAAAATTTTAAGTTCTGTCTATATTTTGTTAAGAATGGTTTCAAATAGCACGATACACCATGCATAAATATTATAAAAGTCTCCTTGAAACCTTCTAGTGTAACTTAGTTTAATATTTAATTACTACTTTTTTACTTTAATATTTAATTAGTTTTAATTGTAACATAAAAGTACCTTTTTATAGTTTATATATTTAAGTTATAATGTGTGCACTCACTATCGCATTGTAGTTTATTAAAATACTTGATATATCACTAAATATCATATTCATTTTTGGCTATAATTGTGTTGTAGTGAAGAGTACCACTTTTGACATAACACTAAAAATACCTAAACCTTGTAAGTTAGAGAAACCCAATCTGACTTAGGTGATACCTTGGTATTCCTGTAACGATAGTATAGTTGATGTTAGATGATAGTTGTCCTTCGGTCCAATTTAGGGAACTAGTATCCTAATTGTACCACATGCTGAAATAAAACTAAATATTAAATATATTAATGTAGTTGCCTCGTTTTGTGTTGCCAGTGTAGAATAATGGCACCGTTTAGTGGGAAATTTGAAGGTGGTACAAGTTAGGAGTCTGTACAATATAGGTTACTCTCCCCTACCTTGTATAAATAATTATTTTATAACATGAGGAATTTTGTTGTGGTTAGTGATGGGTTTATGCCCGGCCATTTTGGGCGCATTGGATAAATGCTTAATAAATGTCCGTAGTTTTTGCCCAATATGCCCATTTATGCCCGTTTTTTCCTTATTGGGTTTTTGCCCTCGAATCATCACTAGTTGTGATAGTTTAGTGATGTGGTCCCCCCCCCACAGAACAACACGTTGCCCAACGCGCCGGCGGTGGTGTTTGTGGTGGACGTCTCATACAACGCGGTGAAAAGCGGTCTGCTGCAGACCGTATGCGACAACATCACGGAGTTTATTGAGGTAACGATATATTATATTATTTTTAGTCCAATACTGGTAAGCGCTGGCCTTCATCTTACCTGATGGTAAGTGACGATAAGGCCGAAGGTGGAAGCGCTTCATCCGGAATCCTCAACCTCTGAGAAACTGGCTATCTTATGTTTTCTACAAACTGTTATTAAATTAGCTAATTGGTTTATAAAAATTTGAACTTGGAAGTAAGAAGAAGAAGGAAGAAGACTGCTAACCGTGTCGGGTAGCGATGAAAGAATACAACCATCCCCTCTCTCCCCTTGGGTGTCGTAAAAGGCGACTAACGGACTAATGACTGCACATACATCCAACAGAATAGAGCGGCGATGGGCTCACCACCTGTCACGCTGAGCACATGTGTAGTCGCTATTTGGTGAAAAGTGGACTATGGTAGAGGACTGCTTTTGCAGTCCTCATTGCGTAGTCTCTGACTAACCTTTCGGGGATAATAGTCGTTATTATTGTGTATGTATGGACTTGGAAGTTTGTAGAAAACGAACCCTCAACCCTCTTAACTTGGGCTAGATGATTGGTGTAAGCGTAGAAAGTTTTAAAAGAAAGTTATTATTTATTTTTTAGGCTCTTCCAAAGGATCCTCAGACTGGGCAGACTTGGACGCGCGTCGGTTTTATCACGTACAGTTCTACGGTCCACTTCTATAACATTAAGGTAAGGATAACGTAAGATCCGTACAACACTTGTTTAATAATAGGACATACAAAAAAATCTATGGACGAATTTGATACAAATAAGTAAAACAAATACTTAACACATAAAATTACAAACAATTTAAAATAACTCACACAAAGAAAAAATATAAAAAATGGCAGTGCGAGGCCAATGGGTAGCTAGCGGTCTTCGTTGAGTTTTTTTTTCTTAAATAATGGCTTAGGGCGGTTAGCACATTCAGCCAGTGTCAAGTAAGAGAGAAAATAGCAAAATATTTTCTTTGCATAAAGTTTTCGATTATCAAAACACTAGATCCTGTATAAAATACGTTCGAAAAAGTGGTTCTAATTATTCTATACAATTTGGTTTTGGAATATTCACAACTAATTTTGATACACGGCCTTATCATCACCACATTTAATTAAATTTGTACGGCAATGTCAAATGACAACTGACAGCAATCCAATGCTAGAGATCAACCACAAAATGTTGTCACATGGTTAAGTGTGTGCGTAATAATATTTACAATGCATCGGTGTTTAATGTAGATGTGTGAATTCTGTAACTATGGCAACTGTAGACCGAACATAAACAAAAACATGGATCTGTCGCTCGATAGGTTGAGTCAACTTAAATCATTAATTTATCAGTATGGGACCTCTTGTCATTCTTGTATGACTGACACACGCTCGCCTCAACGAGCGGTCCCTTATTTATGAGTATACATTGTGGTCTTACGAAAAACCGATACAAGCAATGAGTCTGTAGAAATAAACAACTGAGCCAGAAACTGGATATGGCGAAATCCAAAGGGAAACGCCACTGCACAAAAAGAAGAAGAAGATTTATGAGTGGTCGAGCTTTGAGTCGAGCAATAAATCGACGAGAATCTGAAATTTGTTAGGTACTATCAGTCATTATATGTAATTATCATTCACATATTTTTTTACTTTATAAGCAACCGCTTATAAAGTAAAAAAATAGACGGTTTTGTTTTTTTAGTTAAAATATGTAAAAAATCACTCGTACTGTTTTGCAATCGAACCAATAGAAAAAGTCCTTTTGGCCTATATGTTCCTTAAAATGATAACGTAAAGATTGATCTTTTTCATGAATTCGTCAAAAGATATGTGATTATTTTTAGCCATTTATGCGTTTCTGGTTTATTGCTATTTGAAATAGTCTTCGCTAAAGTATTGTGGTAAGATGCGTTATCCATAACAATAACCGTCTTTTTGGTACATGATTGCATCTTTTGAGGAGTTGGTACTTTACTTTACTTTTTACTTCACTTAACTGTACAGTGTGACGTATGTGCACACACACATTCAAAACAAATTGTGGAGGGGCGTGCCATCTTTTCGTGGTTTATCACGAGTCACATTGAGAGCGCTTATTGTGTATTTAGTGTTTAGATGATCGAAGCATAAAGTAGAATATAGTGAGTTATATTATGTATGTTTAATGGTAAATGATGTTCCCCCAAACTCCTTGAGTTTCAGTAAAGATGTTGGCTTTTGCTTTTTATTGTTTTCACTTTCGCCCACAATACATTTATAATAATAAACAATAACAACAGAATTAATTTCCGTATTGTTCGTTCCGACAGTTAGAGGTAAGAGTTTCAAACTATTTGAAGTTTCCTTGCGCGTGCCTTCTTCTCCAGAGCTAAAAGACGTTCTGAATAGGTAAAGTAAAAATTTTTGGACCATTCAAAGACACTCTTTTTTTAAAAAGTTTTTAAGAATACAAATATTTGACTTTTACGTGATTTTTTTTTTAAAAGATCTTAAAATTAAATACTATTATTACTATTACTTACATATTTTATTTATCTTTTACTTTGTGAATAACGTTTGTTTATGAACTTGGTAAGCGTCTATGTTATTTAAGTTCTACGTTCTTAAGTAATCATCATAATCAGCCTTGGGACGTCCACTGCTGGACTTCTGCCTTCCCCAAGGTTCTCAGAGACTAGGCAATGAGGATCGCAAAAACAGTGCACTATGTCATACTTCACGGCACACCAAATAGCCGTTTTCAGAGCGGCCGAGCACGGCTCGCGAGCAGGAAGGACGAGCGTGGCCGCTCTGGACACGGCTAATGACAACTGCCATGTGCTCAGCGTGATAGGTGGTGAACACATCGCTGACTTTATGCTGTTTTTATTATGAGTAGTCTTCAGTCCGTTAGTCGTCTTTTACGATCCAAGAAAAGAGATGGATAATGGGTTGGTAATGTTCTTTAAACGATAAGCCGTCACCACACAGTTTTAATAATCACACTATCACACTAATATATAAAGGCGAAAGTTTGTGAGTGTGTACGTTTGTTACTTCTTCACGTAAAAACTCCTGAATGGATTTGGATGAAGTTCGGCTTACAGATAGTTTATAACCTAGATTAACACATAGGATACTTTTTATCCCGATATTCCCACGGGAACGGGAACCTCGCAGGTGAAACCGCCAGCGGCCGCTAGTAATTAGTAAAGTACAGTAGCCGACAAACTTTTTTTTTTTATTATTTTTTTTATAAAAGAGGGAGGCAAACGAGCAAACGAGCACCTGATGGAGAGTAATCACCGCCGCCCATGGACACCCGCAAAACCAGAGGAATCGCAGACGCGTTGCCGGCCTTTAAGGGAGGAATAGGTTTAAGGAAGGAATAGGAATTGGGAGGAGGGGGGGGGGGGGGAGGAAGGGGCCTCCGGAACCCTCACTGGTCGGACGAAACACAACAGCACCAAGTGCCATTATTTCACGCCGAATATTAGTGAGAGGGTGGTATTACGCCGGGCGAGCCGGCCCAATGCGTGTGGCTCTACCACTCAGTCAGTGTCACTCATTTAGCACCACCCAGGGATCACGTGTAGGGTCTCAAGGGTAAACCTACGGACGCGAGCAACTTTAACCCCCAAACTTGACTTGACTTCTTGGGTATTGAGAGGCGTAGTGAGGGAAAGATTGCGCATGTACACTTACGTGCACTAAAAGTGTTTGCGTGTTCCTGTTAAATATGTTCTCATACTTTTTTTAATCTGCGATTTGACTAGATAAATAAGAATAAATATTCAGTATTAGAAATCTTACAAAATATTATATTTTAGTCTTGAGGCAAAACAGTTTCCATCTCATTCCATTATGTCGAAGCCAGCGAAATTAGAGCTGGTTAGGTTTTGGTTCAGCAGAAACAGAGCTGGTTGTAGACATTGGTACTTCGTCATCGTAAAATTTAATTTAATTTTGACTTTGATTAACTGTCTATCTCTCTTTAAGAAGCAATATACATCAAACACCATTTTTCTGGCTTGTCTTTTTAAAACTACGCTGTGTTGTCGTTGCATGGTGAAAAAAATGAAATCAATTAAAACCAAAAACTATTTAAATGAGACAGCGGGACACAGCGGAGACAGCGGGACGTAGACGCAATGCGGGAGGCGGAGGTCTACTGATTTACCAATCGCGTGGCTTCCCGCCCTCGATGCGTTACCCCTCCGCTGTTGCGCCCCGCAACCCACCACCAAATAGATCTTAAATTCGCTTCTGCGCATTTAAGGTCAAATACTCAAGAAGATTGTCTGCTACTGTACAGCCTGTATACTGTCCTACTGCGGGGCCAAGGCTTCCATCATTGAAAGTCATCGCTACAATCGATGGATATTGGCCTAATCACAACGCTTGCCAAATGCGGGTTGTTGATCAGAAACCCGGGAGCTCCGGATACCGAGCCGAGCGCTTGACCACTGGGCCACCGAGGCGTTATCGTCATCATCAGCCTATACTTGTCCACTGCTGGACATAGGCCTCTCCAAGAGCACGCTACTAAGCGCGATCCGGGGCCACTCTCATCCAGCTCTTGCCAGCCACCTTGCGAAGATCGTTGCTCCACCTTGTCTGAGGGCGTCCTACGCTACGCTTGCCGATAGCATAGAATACATAATAGTACAAGTACAGAAGATTCACTCCGCTAACTTATTTAAATCAATAATGACTCTTGCTGAGACACAATAAAGTGCAATTCGCAAGGTCATACACCGCTCCCATACCTACAGTTATATTTACCTAGAAGTTGTCTCTCTTTCTATCGCGTACTATCGTGTAGCTCTTATCTCTTCTAACGACTGCAGGGCGTTCGCGGGCGTCCGTCCGATCGGCTACTTGTAGCTTCAAACCTAAAGCGCGGAGTGCGCCAGGCCTGACTTTAGCTTGCTAATCCGGGACGTTCTAATAAGTAATAATAAACATTATTTTCCAGGGTTCCCTAGCCCAACCGCAGATGTTATCAGTCGGCGATGTGGGAGACATGTTCGTGCCGCTCCTGGAAGGTTTCCTGGTGAGGGCCGAGGACAGCGGCGCCGTAATGGAGCAGCTGCTGCAGCAGTTGCCCGCCATGTTCCAGGACAACAAGGAGACGGAGACCATACTGCTGCCTGCTGTGCAGGTAAAAATAATTATAAAAAAGTATTGTACACAAAGGATTGCATAGAACTCGTCTTAGGGTACCGCGCGACGTTAAGCGAACCATTAGCAATTCACGCTATGCGTTATTATGCTATTATGCTTTTACGTTATTTTTAAGTTGTATAAATTAATTTCCTTTTAGATATAAGTTTAAATGTACGTATGAAGGTGAAGTTCTATTAAATGTTATTTTAATTTCGTTTTAAAATACAATAAACAGTTATTATGGGTTTTTAATTTTTAAATAGTATAAAATATTAAGTAAATATGTAACGTATTACGTTACACAGTTCACACTGAGAACGCGACGCGACTCGACCGAACAAGACTTTTCTAGGTTGCGATACAGTATAACACTTATCTGCTATAGGTACTTGATGAACTGTAACCCTGGATACACCTTTTCATAGAAAATCAACGCCCAAAAGTGACTTGACTTCAAATTATCATCAGATGCAACTCAAACTCCGCGCCAAAATGGAAAACAGTTGTGCCAATCTAAAAAAAACAAAAAATAATAATTTAGAACTGTAAACAAATCATCCATTCCCGGTACTTTTTTTTTACTGAACGTACATGAGTATTAAACTACCATCTGTGTTTACCACATTTTGGATACTGTTTAAAATACGTTTGTCTGTCCAGGCCGGCTTAGAAGCCCTAAAAGCTGCTGACACGTCAGGCCAGCTGCTGGTGTTCCACACGAGCCTGCCCTCGTACAACGCGCCCGGCAAACTCAACAACCGCGAGGAGAGGAAGCTGCTCGGCACCGACAAAGAGAAACAGATACTCGGTGAGTTACACCGCTAGTTGGTGAGCTATTACGCCACTGGTTTCTATACTAATATTATGAAGAGGAGAGATTTGATTGTTTGTTTGTTTGGATTGAATAGGCTCCGAAACTACTAGACCGATTTGAAAAATTCTTTCACCGTTGGCAAGCTACAATATCTCCGGGTGACTTAGGCTATAATAATATTTTCAAAAATTCGTCACGGGGTACGGGGTCCACGTGGACTAAGTCGCGAGCGGTTCGCTAGTTTTAATTATAATTATACTTAACTAGCGCTTTTGAATGGAAACATCTGTAAGCTTTTAAGATAGTCAAATGAATAATTAGTCGGTGAGTTACAGCGCTAGTTGGTGAGTTACTACTACGAGCTCCAAGATATATTTTACAATTAGCCAATTATAATGAAACTTTGCATGCTAATTTTACAGAGTCCTAAATAAATGCCAGATAACATAAAACAATATCGTTTATTCGGCCTAATTTATGCGATTTAATATTTAATTTATGCATCAATGGAAATGTTAAAGTCGCATAAACTCAGTGTTTATAATGTTTTCTGACATACGATTCATACGATTTTAGAATTTCTTTATTATTGAAATTTTGCAGGATAAAATGTTTACTAGAAAAAAAATCAACCAGTCTCAGGAAGCTCGAGTGGGATTCGAACCCACGACCTTTGGATTGCCGGTCCACTGCTCTAACCGCTGAGCTACCGAGACCCCAGAAGACTCGCTGAATTTTTCCTAGTAGTTTGATTTACGCTGCAAGCCAGCGGTATTACGTCACTGTGAAGTCTATCCTCACAGTCGAAAGAAATACTATTGCAAGTATTTAACAATCGATAAAGACGTAATTGCTTATAAATATCTTTATTATTGAAATTTTGCATTCACAATGCTATATAGATATAGGATAAAATGTTTACTAGAAAAAAATCAACCAGTCTCAGGAGTGGGATTCGAACCCACGACCTTTGGATTGGCGGTCCACTGCTTTAACCGCTGAGCTACCGAGACCCCAGAAGACTCGTTGAATTTTTCCTAGTAGTTTGATTTACGCTGCAAGCCCTAGTCTACATTTTATCCGATTTTAGAATTTTAAAGTTTGTACTGTACCCCAAGCACGGACCATTATGGTACTAGTTAAGGTAATCGTATTATTTTGTATGAAAAAGGTTTAGTAACTTTATGGTTTTCATACAAAATAATACGATTACGATTACCTTAACTAGTACCATAATGGTTCGTGCTTGGGGTACAGAACACTGAAATGTGTAATGTTAGGTAAAATATTTGCTTCTCTTCTCCGCCCTAAGCTTATATCAGTTTTGGCAATAAATGTTGTTCTATTGTATTGTTAGCGCCGCAGACGACCGCGTACAACGAGCTGGGGCAGGCGTGCTCAGCGGCGGGCGTGTGTGTGGAGCTGTTCGTGTGCAACAACGCGTACGTCGACACGGCCACCATTGGGCAGCTGCCGCGGCTTACCGGCGGGCACACCCACAAGTACACGTACTTTACGGTACGTAGACTTTACTTATTTTTTCTTAGTAGGGCCTCCCTTGTCTCCAACAGAAAGTCTATCCGCCTCTGTGGTCCCGAAAGTTGCCTAAGGCGAGTCCTTTCGAGCGCTTCTCTCTCGCTTTCTCGAGGGTACGACGCTATGGGACCGGTATAACATCGAAGCGTCGCAAATAAGCGCGTTTTATAGGTTTTTTTAGACTTTATAGGATTTATTGAATTAGCAGGTTCTCTGTAGTACTTCAAAATTAATATTTACATGTAAAACCGACTCCAAAAAAACAGAGAAACTAAAAAGAACAAAATAATTGTGTTGTCTTGAATAACTAAATTTAATCCCCACAGTTGAAATTACCTTTACATACTTTTGAAGTCGATGCCAAGCCTTAAAATATTTCCTGCTTTTGCCTACATACAATTTAATTAGGCGGTTTGCTTAGTATTATGGAAAACACGTAGACTAACAGGTAGATTTTAAGATGTGTTGGAAATTGTCTAGAAGAACACACTAAGGTACCTACGTATTATTTTTGTTTTTGGAATATTTTCTTATTCATTTAATTTGGCTTGGCACTTTTTTTGGAGTCGGTTTATTTTTTTTTGAAATTTTTTATTATTTTATATTTTTTAGTGTAAACGTTCCTACGTTTACACAGAAAAATAAAAAATAGAAGTAGTAGTAAGTAATAGTACAATATTATTTATTTGTCACTTTTATTGGCTTGGTTAGTATTTTATTCAATTTACAACATCTTAATGACAACTGCTTATCATTTTGTACAAAATATTGTTTTCTCCGATGCAGGGACGTTAATTCTTGAGGAGTTCTCTTGGTGGTTTACCATTAGCTCCACTTGACTGTGATGCATTGTAGCGAGCATAAATTACTTAGCAACCACATTAAAGTTTGTAATCGCATAGCAAACACCAAAAATATTTAGTATTGAGTAGTTCCGGTGGCCGTCTGTGGGCTTCTTCAACAGTTCCACTTCACCAAATGGTGCTTCCCGTGGACAAGTGCTCAGGTTCTTGCAAATAATATATAAATCGCTATAGGTGTGCCTATAATATTTGAAGAGTTACCTCGATTTCTCCAGGAACCCATCATGAGATATTGATCTGATGACTATGGGACCACATGGAAGGTATAACCCTAACAGACAATAAAATTTTTCCAGATCGGTCCAAGCTAAAGGTGGTTAATATAGCGCATAGCGCCATATTCTAGCGCGCTGCCTGTATCTCGCGCGTATCGCGTGCTATTTATGTAGGCGCGTTGGCGCTATGCGCTATGAATATCGCGCGATCGCGCGCGGCAACCTGCAGCGGCGATGGCAGTCGTTGCGTGCGCGCTAATGCTATCGGACGCATGTTATGTTTGTTCTCGCAGCCCGTTAGGTACATTTCGCGCGCGATCTGTTTTAGCATCACGTTAGGTACGTTTCGCGCGCGATCTATTTATTCTCTCTCGCAGCACGTTATACGTTTCGCAATCTTTTCGCGCAGCACGTTAGGTACGTTTCGCGCGCGATCGTTGTAATGTAAGATTAGTTAATATTTTAGATTTAATAAAGTAAAAGTATGGGATACAGACCTCGTTATGTGAATATGTGTGAGGTAGTATAGTTTATGTAAATATTAGGTAAGAAGAACTGCCGAAAGCTAGAAAAATATGTTTGCTTTATATAAGACTAAATGCGACGGATTCAAAAATAATTTTTAAATTATTGTATAGCACGCAGTCTGTCCAACGAACGATATGTAAGGTAACGTGCTACGAGATCTAGCGTGCTCCATGATTAATCGCGCCAGTCAAGCGCCCACACGCTTCCTAATTTATAGCGCGCTAAAAATATAGCGTATTTTTTAGCGTGCTAGAAATTTATAGTTTATAGTCTTTCGCGTGCTATTGTTTTATAGCCGTTTGGAACAACTCTAGTCCAAGCGTCTTTAAGTAATTGGGGAACATACATAAAACATATTTATTTCGACGAATTGAGAACCTCCTCCTTTTTTAGTCAGTTAAAAAATATGTAATTTTTTTTTTTAAATTTAAGAAATACGTTTTAGGCTTTTATTTTGGCCGGTTTTCGTGATTTTTTTGTAATTTTTTTTTTATATTGACTTGTAAAGTGACTGCATCCTGCCTGATGGTAAGCAGCCGATGCAGTCCAAAATAATGAGAGCGCTCACCACCGTGGAATAAGCACGATAACGAGCGCACCCATTCATGACGGCCTGCATAAATGCCGTTTCACGCCCCGCTTAAAAGACCCGGGACTGTAGGAGCTGGGAAACACATGCACCGGCAAAGAATTCCAAAGCCTTACAGAGGAACGACTTGCCAAACTTTTTCGTACGAGTACTGATAGTCTGTCTGTACAGTATGATAGTGGTTCCTAAGACCAGCACGTGTAGTCCGGGAGAGAAAAGGAGAAGGCGGGATAAGATCAAAAAGTTCTTCAGAACACTCTCCGTAGTAGTTCCGGTAGAAGACACTGAGAGAAGCAATGTCTCTACGCAGAGAGAGGAGGTGGAGGTCCTCAAGGGAGGCTGTAACCTCAGCATCTCCAATTATGCGTACCGCTCGCCTTTGCAGTCTATCAAGTGCATCGAGGAGGTATTTAGCGGAGCCGTCCCATAGATGGGAACAAATACTCCATACTCGATCGCACCTGACTTTTGTACAGCAAACAGCGCTGCTCGGGAGTGAAAAACCGCCTCACCTTATTGAGAATACCCAACTTTCGGGAGGCAGTTAAAATACCTTTCTCGATGTAGCATTTTGGATTCAGTTCCTGGCCGATGTCCATGCCAAGAATGCTGAGGTCCACCGAAATGGGTAACGGAGAGTTCTGAAGAGAGGGAGGAGTAAGGATGGGAGTTAGTTACCTTGGATGAGAATGCACAAACCTGGGTTTTGCTAGCATTAAACTCGACCAGGTTTTTAGATCCCCACTTAGAGACACGATCGAGAGTCAGGTTCAGTTTGGCAACCAGTTCTTGCCTGTTCACCACGATATTGGCTTGCTTTGCCGCAGGATGTCCCAAGTACCGCTCATGCACCGTACTGTCATCCCCATAACAATGAATATTGCCCAAGGCAACATGTCATTAATATGCAGAAGAAATAGAGTAGGTGAGAGCACAGAACCCTGCGGCACTCCGGCATTGACTTTGTAGAACGCGGAGGAACTACCCTCACAAAGGACACGAATCCTCCGCCCATCTAGAAAGTCTGCAAAGTACATCTAATCGCGTAACAAATTAGCACATTTTTTAGGCAATATCCTTTAGTGTATTAATATTTTTATAAGAGCGTAATTTATTATATTTATTTAATAAATACATAAACCATTTGATCTGCAAAACAGTTTTGCTCGCATATCCTCGGTGACTCGCCTTAACGGGCATGTTTGCAAACCGAACGCCTTAGCCGCTGTGCCATCGCGCTCGTCTGTCATGTTATTGTCAATGTTTGTTATGTTACACACTTTATATTATACTTAAGACGCCTTCGATCAACAATGCAACTAGATGTCAGGTCGGCGCTAAAAAACTGTCTCGGTAAATAACAGCCCACTTGAGAGGTGAGCTCTTATTTTCTCGCTAGGAAATATTAGGAAAAAGTACTTTATTGGTTGCCCTTCAATGTTGATTTCACCACTAAATATTATTGACGTCTTTTCATTTTTAAGTGACAGGAGTAATCAGTCATTGCTTTGCTCGTTGTTTGTGACAAATGATCGTAAGTATAAGATGATACTAAGAAGATTTGTGACTTTATGACTGGGTGCCATGGTTGTAATTAGGTTGAACTTAAAACTGTTTTATAACTTTTGTCTCAGTTCGTTAGTAAAGAAAATTTATTTATTCACGTGGACAGAATTTAGCTTTGATTTTATCTGTCACTCCCCAATCGCAATTTCACTCCTCTGCCGAGGACTTGTGGATAACAATCACGCTTAAATGCAAGAATGTAAAAACACCCATCAAACTTCACTTATGTTCATTGTACTTATGCAGTCAAAACCAGGGTTATTCTTTCTCTCAACAGTTATCGAATTTTTTCAATAAATTAGATGAAAATATTTTAAATAATAATCTTCTCGATAAATATTTAATTATAGGCGATTTTAACCTCAGTAGCATATTATGACTACCCAATAACGAAAATTCCTTTTCACCAACTAATCACCATACATTAGACGATTTATTGTTAATTGACGAACTTAGTATTCACAACTTCCAACAGTATAATGGTGTGCTAAATAAATTTGGTAGGATTTTAGACCTGGTCTTATCTAGTGAACAGAACATATCAGTTAGCGAGTGTGACGATCCACTGGTGCCTACTGATCCCCAACATAGCGCCTTGACTATTATATTACCCCTTTTAAACTTTGATTTATTGAAAGCAGCTTGTATATCGTTACGGCAAAGGAGACTACGACTCGATCAATACTGAAATACAGGACATTGATTGGATCACAAAATTTTCAAGCATGTCTCTAGACGATGCTACGTCATTTTTTTACTTAACTTTTAATAAACTCCGCGACAAACATATCCCATCGTAAACGAAAATTCACAGATTATTTCCTAATTGGTATTCCCAGTCATTAATTAAAGCCACTAAGGAGAAACGAAAGTTTGAGCGAAAATATGAAACTTATAAAAATAGGTGCGACTTAGAATCTTATAACTTATTACGCAAAAGAATAAAAAAATTAGAATCACTTTGTCACCAAAAATACATTTCGACCGTAGAGGACTCCATTCAACTAAATCCAAAAACATTCTGGTCTCATATTAAATCAACGCGCAATTCAAATGGCATACCAAATATAATGAATTATGGATCTGACGTCATTAACTCGGGTAAAGGTATATGTAACTCGGGTAACGCCTTTTCAGATTACTTCCAATCCACATTCCTAAATCCTGACTCACCTTCCGCAAGCAGTCAATCAACATTGCTGCCCTCTTCTGATAATTTACCTGAACCCACGTCTTATATTTCTTCCATAGATATTGACCGTACTGTGGTGCGCGAATTACTGCTTAAGTTGGAACCTTCTAAATCCGCAGGCCCTGATCATATTCCGGCGATCTACCTTATTAACTGTGCTAAAACCATATCACTACCGATCACCCTTCTTTTTAAAAAATCTTTATCTGTCTGTGCTGTCCCTAATATCTGGAAATCAGCTTTTGTTACCCCAGTTCACAAAAAAGGAGAAAAAACAGATATTTCGAATTACAGGCCGATTTCTAAACTGTGCTTAATTTCAAAAATATTTGAGAAAATTGTCTATAATCAAATATACGCTACACTTAAAAATTCTTTTAGTGATTTTCTGCATGGTTTTTTGAAGGGGCGTTCGACAGTATCCAACTTAGTACTGTTAAATGATAATCTAACTGCTATTATGGACAAAGGGAGACAAGTCGACGTTATATATACTGATTATAGTAAGGCTTTTGATAGAATTAATTATAAACTTGTTTTAATCAAACTACAAAATATAGGTATAAGAGGCGATTTGCTCCGATGGTTCTCATCATACATAAGTAATCGTTCGCAAGCTGTGGTAGTTAGTAATTATATATCTAGCTGGGTTTCAATCCCTAGGGGTGTCCCTCAGGGGTCATTGCTTGGACCCTTACTTTTTGTTATCTTTGTGAACGACATAAATTCATGTTTTCAATCTTCTAATCTTCTCTGCTTCGCAGATGACATTAAAGTTTTTCCTGCTATCTCTTCGCGGGAAGACGTTGACGCCCTTCAGGCGGATCTGTCTCGTCTCGACCACTATTGTTGTCTTAACCAACTGGAACTCAACCCGTCTAAATGGTTTTCTGTTACTTTTAGCCGTAAGAGGGATATTGTCCAGTCTTCACATCATTATACCCTAAAAGGTCAAGCCCTCGATAGGAAAACTCATGTCAAAGATCTCGGTGTCCTGCATGACACTAAACTACTATTTGATAGTCATATTGACACTATTGCAACCAAAGCCTATAGGGCCCTGGGATTTGTGATGCGTAGTTCAGTGGGATTTACCAGAGCTAAAACATTAAAAATACTATTCTGTACTTTTGTTAGAAGTCACCTGGAGTATGCGTCGCAAGTTTGGAACCCAAATTACCAGGTATACATTACCCGTCTCGAGAACGTACAAAAGAAATTTTTGAAATTCCTATGTTATCGCCTAAAGGACTCTTCTAGCTCGCGGAACTATTTAAATGTCTGTAAGAAACACCACCTTTTACCTCTTGAACTGAGACGCGAGATAGCTGATATCACGTATCTGCTTAAAATTGCTACGGCTAAGATAGACTGTCCCCAACTTTTACATAAGCTCTTTTTAAAGGTACCTCAAAGAAATTTTAGAAGTAACCCTACTTTCTGTCTACCAAAAGCGAACACCAATTACAGGCAGAATAGTTACTTATGGCGTGCGTGTAATCTGTTTAACCAACTGGGCAAGCAGATTGAACTGGACCTTTTCTGTACCAGCGTACCATCAGCGAGGCGGATGTTGACTGAGCGGTTTTTTGAGCCTAATTTTTGTTCGTAGTTACTCTGTTGCGTTATTACTTAACCATTAATAATTTAAGCGAGGTTGATAATGCGTTGCTTAGTGCTTTAATTTTTAAGAAATTTCTATTGGTGAGAACCTATAAGTGGTTTCTATGTATTTTATTCTGTAACCTTAGTGAAAATGTGTAAACCTTGGTTTTCCTAAGATAATAAAATAAAATAAAATAAAATAAAATTTTGTACGTGACGCGTTATCTAGTTGGTATTGTTGATCGAAGGTATAAGAAGACACTTTATTTCACTACGGGTAGGGGTTTACCTTTATCTCACCTGATGGTATGTGACAATGAGAGCGACGGCGCGCTTCACCCGGAATCCTCAACCACTGAGAAACTGGCTACCTCATCTCTAAACTGTCGGAACAAAACATGGGTATTGACATTGTTGTTATGGCGCCAGACTTTAGATAAGATGGTGGTAGCTAGCCAGGCGGACTTAACAAGCCCTACCACTAACCAAACCAAGTAACATCTACGTGTATTTCGTTTGGTTGGTGACCGCCGTTGGTGACGACGTTGCGCTTTCACTGCGCTTCCACCTTCGACTTTATTGCCATAGACGAGAGTACTAAGGACCGTGACTCCGAGGTTTGGATTGAGCTTTTGCCTTCGATTTTATCACCACATACAATTGAGGATCTACGCGCACGCTACTGTATGTACTATCACGGACTCCGTTTCTTTACCATTTTAAGGGTCAAAATCCCTTGCACACCGCTTCGTCTATTTGGTACGCGCACACACCCGGGCGGCCGGTCCGCTTCATACGAAAATCGCTGCAAAGTGGTAAAGCGACCGCACATACGGCGTCAGATTAACCTACCCAAAACGGTCAAATTTCTATAATCAATTTTGAACTTTACTGTTTGGTTCTAAGGATCAATATTCATTGGAGAAATTTGACAGTTTAGGGTAGGTTGATCTGACGCGTACGCGCGCTCGGAATGGAGCGCAAGCTAATATCGCCGAAAAGTCGGTCGGCCGGGTACTTCTTCAACTGTACATTAACTTCTGCTGGCCATCGGGCATGTTTACTGATGCAGTGATTACTTCTACACGTTAATGCGGAAAAATTCCTACTCCCTACACCATGCTAAACATGCAAAGCAGTGAAACAAGCATAAATCGTTTTTTGTTGTTGTTTGTTTTGACGACCTCCGTGGTCGAGTGGATAGCACGCCGGGTGTGGCGTCGCGCCATCCCAGAGGTCCCGGGTTCAATTCACGGCCGGGTCAATTTAGAGATTAAAAAAAATTTATTTCGGGTCTGGGTGTTTTTTCTTTTCATATTAACGAGTTTCTAGAGAATACTCATGCCGCTTGGTCTATCTAGCTAGATAATTGGCTATTTGACAGTTGTAACAATAAAATATGTAATATGTCAGAAATGATAGGTTATGATTTAACGATAATTATCCAATAGTTTTTTTTAATAAGATAATTTGTAAATATTTTATTTTTACAAAATAAATTTGCGATTTTTTATCTATGGATTACAAGACCCGAAACACGGGCGGCCATGATTGAGCTTCATGTGACGGATTGTGACGTCACATTTCACAAAGTATACAGAAACTATCTGTCAGGTTTCAAGATAAGTTTCTATATTTATTGAAATGTGACGTCACCGAGCAAAATGTCACGTGACCAACCGTTTTCGCACGAAGTTTGAAATCAATAAAGAAAAATATGTTTTTTTCAGTTAAATAAAGGTTTTTTTCGAGAAAGAAAATATTGTACGGGGTATAAAATAAGCGTTTGTAACTTTTTAAATACTTTTTCGAAAACTGTCAAGTAGCCAATTGGTGTGAGAGTAAACATATTTGTTTTTCTTTAAATTGTTTTTTTTTGTTACTAACTTAGGATTAGGGGTAACAAATTTGAAAGTATATTTGAAAACCGGGTTTACGGTTTTGAATCTGTGACAAGACCGATTTTCCGGTTTTTCGGTGATTTTGAATCTATTACTTAAAAACGAATGTCATGGAATATTCCTTATTAATCAAGCCTTAATAATCATTTGTTACAATAATATTACCAATTGGTGCCTCTGGGAATATCCCTTAAAGCCAATTAAAATTATATTAATTATTACAAACACGCAAAATGCTTTCTTAAAATCATGACATGCATGATAGATAAAATGAAATAAAATAATCAACAATATTAAGCCACTTTTAGAGAATGTGCAGATTTTAGATGCGTGTGTATAAATCCATGACCAGCGCATTAAATTCCTTTCCTTTCTGAATTTCACTGAAAATGAGACATAATTTTTTTTATAGTATTAACAGCAATAAATGCTCGATTATGTTAATTAATTAGCATTATGAGAGAAAGAAGATCCATCAAATTACTACGCTTAGGCAAGTCGGCAAGTGAAGTAACCTCAGCAACACACTCAGCAATAAAGTTAAACAAAAACTTACCTTTTTAGGCAGTTGTTTGATTTTGTATTGCGTTAGTGAAATACTGCGCTAACTACTATTATTAAGTATATAAAACTCTAATTATTAGAATAAACCACAAAATAGAGAAAGGATTATAGCCGCAATCGTAGTCGTACAGTGAAATGCTCAATTCAATTTTAGGTAATGAAACTTGTTTGTTCTCTACTTAGTCAGTGGTTATGAATTAGTATAATTTTTTTTATGGGTCTGGCTTCTAGAATCGTTTAAGCGCTGCGTAAAACCAGTGTTGCTAGACTAGATCCTATTTCTAGAAATCGGGTAAAGTAAGAATTTTTACCAAAAATATCGACCAAAGTTAAAAACCGAAAAATGGAAATAACCGATTTTATGAAATTTTAAACTCGGTTTTAAGAATTAGCGGCATAATGGTTTACTCGGTTTTTTCGATTTCGGTGAAACTGGTTTTGTGACCCCTAGTACTACTACTAACTAACAATCTAAGGGTTCATTGGTCTAAAAATAAAAGATTTTTTTATGAATTATCCCAGGCGGAGGTGGACGGCCCCCGGCTCGTGTGGGACGTGCGGCGCGTATTGTCCCGCGCTACGGCGCACGACGCGGTGATGCGCGTGCGCGCCAGCACAGGCGTGCGCGCCACGGACTTCTACGGACACTTCTTCATGTCCAACACCACGGATGTGGAGCTGGCGGCGATCGGTCAGTACAATCTTGATAATTATGCTAATAGGAATAAACTCATTTCTTAACAATAACCATTTAATGAAATACACGTTTCCCAATAAAGATCCCTGATCAGTTGTGCCTATTATACAAGACACAGGTGCGGTCAGTATTGCTCTCACCTTTGGGACGGCTCCGCAAAGTACCTTCTCGATGCCTTGGACAGATTGCAGCGCCGTGCTGTGCGCATTATCGGCAATGCAGAGGTCACTAACACTCTCGAGCCTTTGCAATTGTGTAGAGATATTGCGTCACTCAGCATCTTTTACGGTTTATACCATGGCGAGTGCTCTGAAAAACTCTTTGACCTCATCCCTCCTTCTCCCTTCCTCCATAGGAGTACGCGTGCTGATCTTCATCATCATCGTCATCAGCCTGTAAACGTCCCACTGCTGGGCACAGGCCTCCCACTTGAACAATAGCACGTGGGGGTATTGGGCCATAACCCACCACGATGGCCCAATGCAGGTCGGTGGGTTTTAACGACTGCCATCTTACAACAACAACCGGGACCAACGGCTTAACGTGCCTTCCGAAGCACGGAGGAGCTCGAGATGTTTTTGTTTTTAATTGGTCACCTATCCGGCAACCCGGCATTGCGAAACTTGCTTAGCGGGCAAGATCGCAAGCCGAACGCGCTAGCCGCTGCGCCATCGAGCTTGTCATCGTGCTGCTCTTCGAAATCACCATTTTACAGTCTCTAATATTCCATCACGCACACAGAAATTTAGTGACTCGTTTCTTTGTCACACTTCCAAAAGATGGAATAGTCTACCAGCACACGTATTCCCTCCTACCTATGACATAGGGTCCTTCAAACGAGGCGTGAAGAGGCACTTTGTGGGCCGGCAGAGTGAGGGTGACTGATGCTACGTCTCTTACGCTGCACCAGTTGTCCTCGTGCTTGGACTTCATTTCCACTTAACATCAAGTGGAGTGGTCATTTGCCGGGCTCTGTATAAAAAAAAGTTACTATAAGTTTTGGCTATTATTATGTTTTTAGATTTTTTCTGTAGGGACTAGCTCTTAACGTTTTAGATTACAGTTACGATAGCTGAACCGTGTCGCGTAATGCGAATACTACTACCCCCTATCTTCCCTTGGTTGTCGTAAAAGGCGACTAACGGACTAAAAACAGCACATACATCGCAGCATAGAGCGGCGACGGGCTCACCACCTGTCACGCTGAGCGCATGTGCATTCGATATTTGGTGAAAGTGGACTATGGTAGAGGACTGCTTTTACTATCCTCATTGCCAAGTCTCTGACTGACCCTTCGGGGATAACAGTCGTGATTATGTATATATTAGATAGCTGATTTATTTTATCTTTAAACTATCGGAACCCAACAATGCTTAACAAGATGGTGGTAGCTACCACCGTCTTATCTAAAGTTAGCTAAAAAGTAAGCAATCAGTAAAGATAGCTACCACTGTAGCTAGCCGGGCGGACTTAAAAAGTCCTTCTTCGTCTTCTTCTTCTTCTTCTTCTTCTTCAGCGTATCATCGTCCACTGCTGGACGTACGCCTCTCCAGTCCTCCTCCAACCAGCCCGGTCGCCAGTGAATCTGGTCCAGATCGGCCCTGCGACCGCCTTGATGTCATCCTACCACCAACCAAATCGAGTACACAAAGATGTACTTCCTGCTGGAATCCCGGGAGCTCGGGCTCTAAGACCGATGGCTTAGCTACATAGACTTTTCTTTTCCTCTTCACAGACGCGGACAAAGCGATCGGCATCGAGATCAAACACGACGACAAGTTAACCGGCGAGGACGGCGTCTACATACAAGCGGCGCTACTCTACACGCACCGCTGCGGGCAGCGGCGCCTGCGCATACTCAACCTAGCGCTGGCGGTGGCGCAGCAGCTCGCGGACGCCTACCGCAGCATGGAGCTGGATACCTGCGTCACCTTCCTCAGCAAACAAGGTAGCAACATCACCATCAGCTATCACCCACCACGCTTCCTCATTGCTGGTCTGGAGCACGGCAAACAAGGTATCAAAATCATCAACCATCAAAGATTAAGCCGTAACCCACCACGTCTGCATATTGCGGGTTGGGTTTAAGGACTGCCATCTTACGTGTCTTCCGAGGAGCTAAAATTGAGTGTCAGTTCTTCCAAGCATGGTTTGAGCTCGCAAGCCACCTAGTATACACGTAGCATGGAGCTTGATTGCCCCACTATATATTACCAAGTAAGCTATCATCATCATCATCAGCCTATGAGCATTATCTGCGGGCAGCGGCGCCTGCGCATACTTAACCTAGCGCTGGCGGTGGCTCAGCAGCTGGCGGCCGTCTATCGCAGCATGGAGTTGGATACCTTCGTCACGTTCCTCAGCAAGCAAGGTATCATCATCCATCATCAACTATAAACGTCTTCTGAGAACTGCTCTCTTACAGGAGAGATGGGCCTTCAGTACTTTCACTCACCGGATGTAACACAACAGCAACAAGTGCCATTGTTTCACGCCGATTTTCTGTGCTCAATTAGTGTTATGGCTGGAGAACCGGCCCTAACTCAGAAAGTACTCATTTAGCACCACCCAGTGGTCAGGTGTAGGGTCATAATGCCCAGCCCTTAGTCGATGAACCCGCAATAAGCCTTCACAGGCACTTATTGACGTTGAAACTAATCAAGAATATAGTAGATTTAATCTAATCTACTGAATCTACTACCAGTTCTTACACCAGGTTTTTGGAGAGTCTTCAACTGATAGGTTGTTTTTTTTCCATTCATCTGTCCATTGTTGAAGTGCAGTTGTAAGATGATGGCGACTGTGTCCGTTAGCCGTGTGGTCGTTGCGTGAGACGAGGGCCTATATCGACCCGCTCCCTGTAGGCCGGTAGCATGCGCAATACGAGAAAATTTTCTCGACCCATTTTCTCGTGTTATGTCTAAACCATAAAGTTACCATACCTAGCGGAATAGAGCAACAAACATGAGCTGTCAAACGAAACCGAAATAGGATGGCATTTGTGTGTGTAAAGAATGCGTTCTGTGATTTACGTCATGTCGCTTTTCAAATTAACATTGATATTGATTACGTTAATTACTATCAGTAACAGTATTAATAGAACTAAAAAAGGATAGGATGGGAAAATATCCACGATTTCACGTAATATCCAAAAAAATCACAAATCCCAAATTCTTAGCGTGCTGATGAGTGCTGACAAACAGTTGCTGTTTGCGCCACAGCGCAACGGAAAACAGCCGTCGCTGCGCCGGAATAGAGTGCATATTAGAATGCACTCCCTCCTTCGCACGGACAGTTGTCGCCGGACGGCGCCCGCGCAAAACAGTGCCATTCGAGATCTCAAAGCGAAGTCACGCGTCGCGCGCCCTTGAACTCAGCCTTCGAAATAAGCAATACCACTCATAGCATATGTGTAAAGTTACGCCTAACGAACTGCCCTAGTGAATAGTTGCGTGTAGTGACTGTGCGCCAGGAAACCAACCTACATCGCCGCCATCAAGCCTCGCCGCCCGTGGTCAGCTCGCCCGCCGGTTCCTGACTCATCATCCCTGTGAGTACTTTATTCCCCTATACCTCCTGCCTAACCCTTATTTCGCCGATGTTACGGTGAACGCCTTTCGCCGTAACATTTCTGGTCCATCGAGCGCGGAATACCTCTAAATTTCATGGTGTTTCGACCATAATCAGCCCCGAATCAGCCCTTAACTTTGATTAAGTAGCCATTAGTAGCTGAGGAGCCCCTCCCTCAATCTCACACTCATAATGATCCCCTGGAGGAACAATGCGAGGAAATCTTCCGCTCTACCACTACACGCGATCCCTCAGGCAGATATACGGTCGCTCTGCCCTTTCTAAAGGACGCCCCTCAACTAGGTAAAACTCACCCTATCGCATTACGCAGATTCCTCAATATTGAGAAGAAGCTAATGGCGAACCCGTCTCTGCGTTCTAAATACGTCGACTTTATGGCCGAATACATCGACTTAGGGCACATGGCTCCCTGTCACCCAAATACATTCGCCCATAAACCTCACTTCTACATCCCTCACCATGGCGTATTTAAGTCAGGGTCGGACAAGCTGCGCATTGTTTTTGATGGTAGCTGCAAAAGCTCCAATGGTGTCAGCATAAATGAATGCCTACACACAGGCCCCGCCCTTCAACAGGACATTGTGGACATCATCATGTCCTTCAGAACGCATCCAGTCGTTTTCAGCACTGACATCCAGAGGATGTTCAGAAATGTGCTGGTTGCCCCAGACCAGAGACGGTATCAGCTGATACTATGGCGGTCCTCACCAGATCACCCTCTGCTCACCTACGCCCTCAATACAGTCACGTACGGCTTAAGATCAAGCCCATATCATGCAATCCGCACTCTGCTTCAGCTGGCTGATGATGAAGGCCATCGCTACCCTGGAGCCGCTCAGGTTCTTCGCAAGTCTATCTTCGTTGATGACATCTTGTGTGGTCATGACACGGTTGAATCCGCCCAAGCACTTCAGGACGAGTTGATAAGTCTGCTAGACCTGGGCGGCTTTCAGCTCAGTAAGTGGACATCTAACTCGCCTAGGCTGCTCGAGAGATTTCCCGACAACAAATGCGACATGCCCAAGGACTTCGACATGAACCCAGAGTCCACGTCCATTAAGGTCTTGGGTATACAGTGGAGCCCTCAGTCAGACGAGTTCACCTACCGCATCTCTCTGCCCCCCATCACACATGTCACAAAGCGGTCTATTTTAAGTACCGTAGCCTCACTTTATGACCCAAACGGCTGGGTTTCTCCCGTTATCTTCCGCGCAAAGCTGCTGCTTCAGCAATTGTGGCTACTGAAGCTGGAATGGGATGAGCCCACTCCCTCTGAAGTACAAACGGAGTGGCACCACATCTCAGTGGATCTGCCGCTGTTGTCTAGCATTCGCTTCCCTCGGCACGTTTGTGCAAACAAAGGCTCAGCTGCATACTCGCTTCACGGGTTTGCAGATGCCTCTGAGGCCGGGTTTGCCGCCGTTGTTTATCTCCATGAGCTCAATGCCTCCGGAGATACTTTAGTACACTTGATTGTCGCCAAGTCGCGAGTCGCACCGATCAAGAATCGCCTCACAATCCCCAAGTTAGAGTTGTCGGCCGCCACCCTACTCTCCCAGCTCATGATCCGTGTGTCGGTTCAGTTATCGGCCCATATCAGTATACAACAACACATATGTTGGTCAGACAGTACGATAGTCCTGGCCTGGCTCAATACACCGCCTCACCGTCTTCAACCCTTTGAAGCCAACAGGGTAGTTAAAATCAGCTCAGGCTCACCAGAATGTACCTGGCGACACGTACCTTCCGAGCTCAACCCGGCAGATTGCGCAAGCAGAGGGATGTCTGCGCAATCCCTGTCAGCCCACGACCTATGGTGGTCTCCCACGTGGCTTGGACGGCCTTGTGAGTCTTGGCCTGCGATGCCCTTAGCTCTGGGCCATCACGCCCTGCCCGGCCTTAAGCCCAAACACGTCCCGTCGCTGGTCACAGTGCCCGGTCTTGACTTTGACCTGCTCACTCGGTTCAGTTCACTAGACAAGCTCGTCGGAGTGACAGCTTGTCTAAAACGCTTTCTGCACAACTGCAGACACCACCCAGATTCGCGACGCTCAGGCCCCTTGTACGTCAGTGAACGAAGAGAGGCCCTACTTTACTGGGTGCGCAGTGTTCAGCACAATGAGTTTGCAGAGGACATCCACCGCCTTCAAACTGGCAAAATCTGCTCCGTCAGACTCCAGCGGCTGTCACCTCTCATTAAAGATGAGCTCTTTAGAGTTGGTGGACGACTGTCCCATGCGTCTATCCGATATGACGCGTAGCACCCGCTCATACTTCCCAGCTCTAGCCCACTTGTAGACCTTATCATTGACCACTACCACAAAATACACTGCCATCCTGGCGCTGACACTTTACACGCTATCCTACGCCAACAATTTTGGATATTGTCCGCGCGCCGCATCATTAGACACCGAGTTTTTAAATGCATTAGATGCTTTCGATGCCGGGCCCAGCCGCAAGCGCCCTTCATGGCCGACCTGCCAGCCGATAGAGTTACGCCTCAGCCAGTATTTAGTCAAGTCACGACCGATTTTGCCGGACCATTCCTCGTTAAATCTAGTACCCTACGTAATGTTAAACTCTTAAAAGCGTACTTTTGTATATTTGTGTGCCTCTCGACTAAGGCGGTTCATTTGGAACCGGTCTCGGACCTCAGCACGGAAGCGTTCCTCGCGGCATTACAGTGTTTTATAGCACGCCGCGGTGCCCCGGTTCTCATCCGCTCGGACTGCGGTACAAATTATGTAGGCGCTAAAAATCAGCTCATCGAAGTACAAAACTTTCTTGCCTTAAACAATGACACGATTGCGCACAAGCTCGCTGGTCAGCACATTACTTGGTTGTTGAACGTCCCTAAGGGACCATGGTTCGGTGCGTTACATGAGATCAAAGTAAAATCAACAAAGCAACTTTTATATCGCGTAATTGGCGAACAACACCTCACATTCGAGGAATTCTCCACACTTTTAGCTCGAATTGAAGCGGTCCTCAACTCAAGACCTCTCTGCCCACTTTCGTCTGATCCTTCAGACTTTGAGCCGCTTACAGCCGGACATTTCCTTATAGGCCGCCCACTAACGGTCCTTCCCGAACTATCCGTGGAAGATAGGCCGATCTCCACACGTAGGCGATTCCAGATGGTACAGGCCCTTTCCCAGCGCTTCTGGACGCTGTGGACCCAGTCCTACCTGCATACCCTTCAAACCCGCTCCAAATGGTTGTCCCCATCCTCCCCTCCCCGAGTCGGCGAGCTCGTCCTCATCAAGGAGGACAACCTGCCTGCCCTTCAATGGAGACTGGGGCGCATTACTCGCACCCTGCTTGGGAAGGATGGCGTCGTGCGGGTGGTGGACCTGGACACCGCCAATGGACACCTCCGGAGGCCTGTGTTCAAGATTGCCAGGCTCCCTCTGGATGAGACCACCCCTGGGCCCCGGGAAGATGTTTGCGCCACAGCGCAACGGAATACAGCCGTCGCTGCGCCGGAATAGAGTGCATATTAGAATGCACTCCCTCCTTCGCACGGACAGTTGTCGCCGGACGGCGCCCGCGCAAAGCAGTGCCATTCGAGATCTCAAGGCGAAGTCACGCGTCGCGCGCCCTTGAACTCAGCCTTCGAAATAAGCAATACCACTCATAGCATATGTGTAAAGTTACGCCTAACGAACTGCCCTAGTGAATAGTTGCGTGTAGTGACTGTGCGCCAGGAAACCAACCTACATCGCCGCCCTCAAGCCTCGCCGCCCGTGGTCAGCTCGCCCGCCGGTTCCTGACTCATCATCCCTGTGAGTACTTTATTCCCCTATACCTCCTGCCTAACCCTTATTTCGCCGATGTTACGGTGAACGCCTTTCGCCGTAACAGTTGCCAAAAACAGTTCTGTTACGTCGCATCACGCATCTCTTTTTATCCCACAGTGTTGTTGCTAGTGACATCCTGCTCGCTCAGCCCTTTGTTTGCTCTATTCCGCTAGGTATAGTAACTTTATGGTCTAAACACGATATGTCAAAAATAGACATTAAAAGTAGTTTTTGATTATCTGTGGTATTTTTGTTTACAAACCCTAACATGCAACACAATTTTGACGTGACAACGTCTTATAAATTGGTTTGCCGGGTGACACTTCAAGAAACTGCGTTACGCTCCGCTCACGTTATGCGCTCACAATGAGAGCGAGTGAGAGGCACGCGTCCCTTCCACTCGGGCATGGTTAGCCCGCCTAAGAGCGAGAGAGACAGACATAAAAAGTGGAAGGGACGCGTGCCTTCAATTCAGTGCGAGATTCTTTGTATAAATTAATGTTTTAAATATAATTCTTTGTATAAATAAATGTTTTAAATTGTTACTATTATTTCATCCTTCTTCCTACTATACGAATGAATATTCACATTAAAATTATTTTACCACTCAAGTCGTTGTCACGTAAAACTTTCGCCCGTATACCGACTTTACAGGCAACCAATTTTTATCGAATTTTGACAACTGTAACCGAGATAGTTTGTCGTTCCCGCCATCGAAGGAAGAGAGAATATCGTCCGCGACATATCTCGTGTTGCGCATGCTAGGCCCACAAGTGTTCGTTTTTAGACTGTGTGTTCGGATAGTAGCAGTAAATGACGTGTGTTTCCTTTAGCGGTGTGGTCGTTGCGTGAGTCGGGCGGGCGCGCGTGCCGCGAGGGCCTGTCCACCCGCTGCGCGCGTTCCCTCGCGGCGTACCGGCGGCACTGCGCGTCGCCGTCGGCGGCGGGCCAGCTGGTGCTGCCGGAGTCGATGAAGCTGCTGCCGCTCTACACCAGCTGCTTGCTGCGCTCGGACGCGCTGGCGGGCGGTGAGAAACTTCACTTTTTTATATACACCTTTAAACGTTCTTGTTCCATTATTGTATTGACGACCTCCTTGGTCGAGTGGTTTGTACCCCGGTTTTGATGGTGTCGCCATCTCTGAGGTCCCGGGTTCGATTCCCGGTCGGGTCAATTTAGAAACTATTGTTTTTCTTAATTGTCTCGGATCTGGTGGTTTTCTATGTATAATAAGTATGTATTTAAGTATTTTAAGTATGTTTATCCGTTGTCTAGTAACCATTTAACGAGTTTAATAACGAATCTTCTCTTTGGCTAGATAATTGGTGTGAGTGTAGGAAAGTTTATTATTTAAGTTTATTATGCACTCGTATTAACGTGATTTAACTCAAAACTACTTAGGAAAGACATCAGTCGGGCGGCCGTGGCCACGGACTGATTGTCAGCCCGTGGCCACGGCCGCCGCAACTCGGTCGAAACGTTGGGTATGAAAGGTATGCGTATGATGCCTTAACTTAGTAGTTTTGTGTGACTTATAGTCATTACCAGCCTATAAACGTCCCACTGCTGGGCACAGGCCTCCCACGTGGACAATAGCACGTGGGGATATTGGGCCATAATAAAAATGGTGGGTTTTAACGACTGCCATCTTACGACAACAACCAGGACCAACGGCTTAACGTGCCTTCCGAAGCACGAAGAAGCTCGAGATGATTTTAATTTGGTCACCCATCCAGCGACCCGCCATTGTAAAAGTTGCTTAACGAGCAAGATCGCCAACCGAACGCGCTAACCGCTGCCCCATCAAGCTCCGTGTGACTCCATTTTTGTTATTTATTTTTAAATTGTAACACAAGCTGGCCGTCATGAATGGGTGCGCTTGTTACCGTGCTTGTTCCACGGTGAGGACCGCTCTCATTATTTTGGACTACATCGGCTGCTTACCATCAGGCAGGAAGTAGTCACTATGACGTGTCACATTAAAAAAAAAACTATGGAGCGGTGTGAGTGTCAACTCATTAATTGTTTTTTTAATACCAACCCATATAATCTCTTGGGTGTCGTAAAAGGCGACTGACGGGCTAAAGACGGCGCCTGCAAGCGGCGATGGACTTACCACCTATCACGCTGAGCACATATCAGTTTCAAGTATAACGTCGTCCATGTATACATGTATAGTCAAATAACGTGACACGTTTGCCATACACAGTACAGTTGTTATTCGGTGTGCCGTGGATTGTGACAGTGCACTGCTTTTGCGGTCTTCATTGCCTAGTCTCTGACTAACCCTTTGGGGATAGACTAATGTTGCAGCACAAGGCTAACTGTATGTATGCATTGGCCCCAAAATTACGTGTGACGGCCGCTCGTGCGCGAAGTACCGCGCCCTAGCCGCGGGCGTGGAGCTGTCGGTGGCGTACACCTACCCGCGATCTTTGAACTGAATCTCGTGTATAGTCAAATGACATGATACGTGTATCTCATTAATAAAATAGTACTACTAACTCTTTCTCCGCTCTTGAGTGTTGTAAAAGGCAAGTAACGGACTAAGAACTGCGCCTGAATGCGACAATGGGCTCACCACCTATCACGCTGAGCACATGTCAGTTTCAAGTATAACGTCATCCACGTATACATGTACTGTCAAATAACGTGACACGTGCCGTAGGGTGTGGCAGTGCACTTCTTTTGTATAGTCACCTACTAATCCATTAGGGATAATTGTCTTGCGTGTAAGCATTACTTATTGACGTACTTAATACTTGTATCTCATTATTAAAAGAATACTACCAACTCACCACTCTTACTGGGTGTCGTAAAAAGCGACTAACAGACTAAAGACTGCGCCTAAAAGGGACGATGTGCTCACCACCTAATCACGCTGAGCACATATCAGGTTCAAGTATGATGTCATCCATGTATTCAATAACTGTATAGTCAAATAACGTGACACGTGCAGTTGTTTTGGTGTGTCGTGAAGTGCGGTCCTCACTGCCTAGTATGATGCCTAATATGATACCTAGTATGATGCGTAGTATGATGCTTAGTATGATGTAAAAGACTAACTGTATGTATGTGTACAGGCCCCGACATCACGTGTGACGACCGCTCGTGCGCGATGTACCGCGCGCTGGCCGCGGGCGTGGAGCTGTCGGTGGCGTACACCTACCCGCGGCTGCTGCCGCTGCACGAGCTGCCTCAAGCGCCGCGGCAGCTGCGAGCTTCGGTCGACAAGATGGCCGACCATGGAGTGTATTTGCTGGGTGAGTGAAGTTTTTTTACATATCTTGTAATGGTTATAAAGTTGGCAGGCATTACACGACAATTTTTAAGCTTTAATGTCTGATATAATAATTACTTTACTGTGTTTATTTTTGGTTTTTCTGACATTTAGGTGATATACATAAAGTATATGTTACTGTAATTAAGATGATTATGATGACATTTAATGAGTTTATACGTAGGTTATAAATGGAAACAGAAAATATCACCAAATAGTAATTATTGCGATATATGCTAGTTAATTGTATGAGTAATATTCACCTATTAATAATTACTGTACATTAAATTCTTTATAAATTCGATCGTCAATTACAATCCGGCCATATCCTTTTATCAGTTATTTTTATAATTTTTAAATGTTAGTGTATTAGACAAAACTCTGTAAGCCAGCAATTAAAATTAAAGATAACGAAACGTTAAAAAATGTCTACCTCTGGCGGGAATCGAACCCGCGTCCTCCACAATCCGAGCGGCTGCATGACCACTCCGCCACCGAGGTATTGGTTAGACCGACGAAATTCTTCAACGCTTTTAACTGTATGTTTTTATAGCAACAGTGTCTTATCAAACCTCTTAGAATTTACATTCTTAGAGATCTGAATGAAAGTATTTTACAATATTTTAAACAATTCAGTTAAGATAAGACTGCTTTATAGATTTGTAATAAATGATTATATGCGTTAATAAAGCCTGAGGTAGACATTTTTTTCAACGTTTCGTTACCTTTGAGTTTAGTTGAGCGTTTTTTAACGCATGTTATCAAATATTACGAAGCATGTCAATGAATGAAATAAATAAATCCTTAGAGAACGGCGTCCACATGCTGCTATGGGTGGGGTCCGCCGCCCCCGCCGAGTTCGTCCGAGACGTGTTCGGCGTGGCGTCCGCCCAGCAGGTGGACACGCAGGTGGCGGAGCTGCCTCAGCTGCAGAACGCTACCAGCGAGGCGGTGCGGGGGTTAGTGGATGAGGCCAGGGTCAGGCGGCGGAATGCCATGCGGGTGAGTGTGATAGCTTTGTTGTACTTGTTATGTTATCCTGTACGGTCTGTACAATCGCACAATTGGCTATTTGCCAGTTGTAACAATAAAATAAGAAAAATGTCGGATATGGTAGTTTATAATTTAACGATAATTATCCAATAGTTTTTTTTTCATTAAGATAATTTGTAGGTAAACACTTTTTTTAACAAAATAATTTTGCGATTTTTTGTCTGTGGATTACAAGACCCGAAACACGGGCGGCAATGATTGAGCTTCGTGTGACATCACATTTCACAAAATGAACAAAAACTATCTATCGGGTTTCAAGATAAAGGACATCATTTTTTTGGGCCTTTTCTGAAAGTGCCGGCCAACAAAAAAAATGGTACGTATTGTTAGAACTAGCATGGCACTTAATATGGCACAAAAGTTGTAGAATTGCTCGGAGCCAAGTTATAAAGTTCGAAGATTCGTCATTTTCATACATTTATTGATTTCTGAAAGTGCTGGAACTGGGAAACGTAACATCGGCGATTCAGTATTTCATTTTATTATATTATAAATAATATTAATTTAGTACTCATTCGATCGCCCCTGTGTTCACCCGTGTCAAATATTGTATCAAATATCAAGCATAATAAATTCAGACCTTCATGAAGACTTCTTTCATGTCATCATTATCAACTTAAATATTGTACAGGGGCAGCTCGTACATTTACATCCATACATATAATCACGACTATTATCCCCGAAGGGTTAGTCAGAGACTAGGCAATGAGGACCGCAAAAACAGTCCTCTGCCATAGTCCACTTTTCACTAAATAGCGACTGCACATGTGCTCAGCGTGACGGGTGGTGAACCCATCGCCGGTCTGTGCTGTTGGATGTATGTGCAGCCTATAAGGCCGTTAGTCGCCTTTTACGACACCCAGGGGAAGAGAGGGCGGTGGTAGTGCTCTTTTAATGAGCCGCATCGCGACACGGCTCTATCTCTCTATTAAGTTATACTGTTATCGAAAAAAGGTGCTAAGGGATCATTATAGTTGATGGACGTAGCATTGAGTTTGTATATTACATAAATATAAAAATGCAATATTAATATGTACGCCAGCAAATCAACCTATGAAAAGAGGTCAAATTACTACAATAAATTTTGATCCCTATTTGGATGTAGGGGTCAATATCGTTTGGAAAAGTTTGACAGTTTTGAAATAGGTTGATCGCTGCTGGCGAGTGTACAATCGGCCACAGAAGTAGCTTTACCATGTTTTAACAACTCCTGCGTCCGTACATATTGGCTGTACGAGCGCGATCTTTCCGGGCGACTTGGTGTGAAATGGTGCTAAAATGTTAAACTTCTGAGGCTGACCGTCCATTTATACGTAAATATGTATATTACTTGTCCGCAAATTTAGGTGCAAACAAAAAAATTGGTTGCCTGTAAAGTCGGTATACGGGCGAAAGTTTTACGTGACAACGACTTTGAGTGGTAAAATAATTTTAATGTGAATATTCATTCGTATAGTAGGAAGAAGGATGAAATAATAGGGACGCGTGCCTTTCACTTTTTATGTCTGTCTCTCTCGCTCTTAGGCGGGCTAACCATGCCCGAGTGGAAGGGACGCGTGCCTCTCACTCGCTCTCATTGTGAGCGCACAACGTGAGCGGAGCGTAACGCAGTTTCTTGAAGTGTCACCCGGCAAACCAATTTATAAGACGTTGTCACGTCAAAAAATAGGATTATTTTCCCCTCTTTATAACAATCTTTTGTTATTGGAAAATGGCTTACCTATTGTAGTTAGACGCTTGCCTATGTATAATATAATACATTATACTTACTAAAGGTAATTTTACATACATATTAATAAAATCTTACTGACAAAGTTAGTCTAAACTTAGTTAAAACAATGTGGGAGCGTGGTTATTTTAGTCAGATAAATCGAATTCTACTAACTTTCTTTATACTTCTCTTTTTTCTTCCTGGCTGTTGCATGTTTGGCATGCTTACTTCTCATGCTTTGTATATTGCCATAGGGTATTGGTTTATATTATTTAAATATAACTTAAAACGTCACTATTTAGACAGTACTTAGTTTATTTTATTATGTGTGTAGTATGGTGACACCCACACATTCTAACGAATACATATTATAATAACATTAATATTATACCTTGATAAGGTTATAAAAATCTATGAAAGCAATTATTGTTCCTTTTAAATATGAAGGAATGTTTTAAAAGGAACAATAAAACACATTTTACACAAACGCGCTGCGTGTATTTTAAATGTAATCAAACTATGTATAATATGGATAACACATGAACAGCAAGTCACCCAAAAAAAAACAATGTATCTTGAGCTTTAAGCGTCTTAGCGTTAAGGCACAAATATTTTTAATCGATAGGTGTTGGTTGAAATTACCTGATGTCAATAAAAACAACTATTTATTGCTCAAAACAAACAACCAATAGTGAGCAAAGGTGGACTATATCTAAAAGAGATCTCTTTCAGACAACCTAAGGTAGAATAGCGTGATGTATAAGTGGACAACATGTTTTCTTAAAACAGTGAAGACCACTGACCACTGCCTTTCTGTGTATAGTTGACGGTAGTGCGAGAGCGCGACGACTTCAAACTGTTAGCGCAAGTCAGGCGCACTCTAATGGACGACTTGGCGAAGGAACACGCACTCAAACTGTATAACGGGAGGTGATATGGGCTGACTTCTCTATTCTGGGCGGGCTGTGTGCTGAAAATAGGGTGTATTTGCATAGATATAAGCAAAAGAGGAAGATACGGCATGCCCGTAGTAGTATGAATCAAAAAATAACAATTACAACGCTACGCGAGCGGGTCAACAAGTTCCGCGACATGCCACGGCGACGACGCGCGTCACGGCAGTCACGGCATTCGGTACATTGGACTCATTACGAATGGAACACGCGCGGTACGTGGTGAACCTATCTTCCTCCTTTGCTTGTATCTATGTGTCTTTGTAATTTTATTTCGTGAATATATATTGACAAGTTTTTCGCTAGCAAATTGTTTTACTTATAAACTTAAATAAATAAAAATAAATAAATAAACTTTCCTACACTCACACCAATTATCTAGCCCAAGAGAAGCTTCGTTATAAAACTCGTTAAATGGTTACTAGACAACGGATAAACATACTTAAAATACTTAAATACATACATATTATACATAGAAGACACCCAGACCAGAGACAATTTAGAAAAAGAACAATTTCTAAATTGACCCGACCGGGGATCGAACCCGGGACCTCAGAGATGGCGACACCATGAAAACCGGTGTACAAACCACTCGACCAAGGAGGTCGTCTTATATAAGGCGACTGCTATAATTGCAAGAAACTTCAAGGGCTGGTCAGGTCAAGTGTTTTAAACATGACAAAAAAGAAATTCGTGTTTATTCCGCGTCAGCTGGGCGATGAGTACCTACATTGACGGGTTAACAGAGGGCCGCCCGGCCGGCCGTTGCCCTCGCGTTGTAAATAATCGTTATTTTTAATTGTTTTTATTTTACTTTTCTTATGTTACTGCTTTAAAATAAATTAGATACTCAAAGACTATCCAATTAAAATTCACAAAATGAATTATTTAATTAAAAATGAATAAAAACGAATTCCTTTTTGTCATTTTTGTCATGTTTAAAACACTTGACCTGACCAGCCCTTGAAGTTTCTTGCGGTTTCTAGCAGTCACCTTATATATTTTTATACAATACAGTTGTTATGTCAGTTGAGCGCTCTTAGTACTCAAAAACATCTGAGATTTCATACGAAATCGACTTTAAATAGAATTCAAGCGCAAAACATCATTGTATGACAGAAATGCACCTTATGAGTACTGCGTTAAGGTTGATTTAATCTGACTCTATAAGATTATAAAGATATTGGGATGTGTTGTCATTTAAAAATCGCCAGGGATGGAACATCAGCAGCTGTTACACGGAATACGGCGCGTTCTAACTAAAACTATTCTAAAATAAAACTATTTATATGATAAAAAAACTTATCTGTAGACGATAGAACTTTACTGTGGCTAGGTTTTAAGCAATCATACGTACTAAATCATATTCTTCTTCAGAATATGCTTGGCGCGCTAAATATCTTGTCCACGTCTGTTTTATTACCTTTAGCACAAAGGCCAATCTAGCTTGCACTATGAATCGAAAAATTACAATAGGTTTAACACTACAATCTGTGACACTTTCAAAATGTATATTTTATGAGATCTATTTACTGGAGCACTTTATAGAATTTGCTATGATGTCGCGCTTTTCTATGAGCATAGCATGTAGCACACCCATTTGACGCATTCACTATCTAATATTAGCGCTATAACGTAAATAAATAGAACAGAAAAATGTTTATTTGGTACAAGTTAAATCATCATATATATTTTACATGTCACTCATGTATTAACATGTTCAACACGTAGTGAACTTACTTGCAATAAACGCACATGTGCGTCTACGGTAGTGAATGCGTGAAACAGCTCAAAAATCACAATTCCTGACGTTTGGCGTTGTACAGTTGGACATAGTGCACCAGTACAAACGCACATGTGCGTTACGGTAGTGAATGCGTCAAGTAGCTCAACCAATCACAACTCCTGACGTTATGCGGTGTACAGTTGGACATAGTGCACCAGTACGACAAGCGGGAAGCGCAGTTCCGCCGCCTGCTGGTTGAGGACCGCGGGCTGGACGGCAGCGCCACCTACACGGAGCAGCTGCTCGCCACGCACAAGGCCGTCCAACAGCTGCTGTAGGTCTAAGCTTGGGAGAGGAGGGAAGCTTACTGCGTACGGTTTACGGTCGACTTTTGAAAAACGTTAATGGATTTGGTGCTTTTAGTTAATATTAGTATAATGCTAAGAAAAATTAGCTCTAATAGTACTACTCATTCGTCAAAAAAAAAAAAAACATTCATTCAAATAAACTTTTTTTTTATAGTTTTTGATTCGTATAACATTTTTTCACCATTCAAAAAGTGTGTTAGTTGTAGAGAAGAGCGGGCGCAAGAAATTCAGATCATAAACATTTATTAATGTCCAAAAGTGGTTAACGTTTTCGTAAGTCGATCGTACAAGCTTCATACAACCGGAAATTATTGCATTCCCTGCCAATCGTACAGAGTTTTGTTAAAAAAAATAGGTTTTTTTTGCAACATTCTATGGTCACAAGTGATTTAAAACATTCACTGCTACAAACGCACATGTGCGTTGCCATACTTTTTTGGCATGTACTAAACGCGTATGTGCGGTGTGTGATAAAGACACGGGTAAAGATGTGATAATTGACGAATAACTTTGGCAAAGGAACTGCAGATTAAGTAGTTTGTATGGAGTTTGCATTCTGTATGCTTTTGCTTGGGATATACAAAGACAGGGCAGGTTATGGGTAGCAAAATAACTGTGCAACTCATAGCAAGGACAGAGATCCTAAAAAGGACAGTGCGCAAATGGGAAACTGCTTTGGGCAGGAATCGTTTCAGCTAGATGAAAACATCGGAACAGGGCGCTTCAGATTGGGCCTGCTGTTTATGGGTGGTGGTCATGTTTGATAAAATGCTTTTGATTTAATTTTGATTTATTATTTCGTTTTGTTAGTGTATTTTTTATATATGTGAAATTAACGCGTGTATTTATCATAGTACGTTAAGAGTTTAAACAATATTTATAATATACTTTCGTAAATAAAGGCCAACTGACATGTTACATCTACATTTATTAATAAAAGATAAGGCACATACAGTCACGCTTACTTTCCTTGGAGGCTTAAACGATTTATTGCATAATTTTTTTTATTTGTATCCGATCTACTTTGAGGGACAAAAGTGTAGTGCCTCATTTTCGCAAACCTTTTATCTACTGAGTTTGCAAACAAGCATATGATCCACCGTATTGACGTTTGGACACCATGTGACGTATTTAGCGGTATCTATTAAAGCAACTGTCGTATAGGCCCTTTTTCTTTTGCCGGAAGAATAAATAACCCCCAGAAGGGAGGCAGCGTGATGGGGGGCAACAACCGTCCCCTTTTCCACACCGAAATCCTTATAGCAGTCGGCGGTGAGAGCGAGGGAAGTTTACCCACTAAGCATTGGAGAAAGTGAACATGTAACGTCTGATGTGCCGTAATGTGTACATCGTACTTAGAGAGTTATCACCGACTTTACTGCTGTGCTGTACTTATCCAGAAAGATACTGTCTACTATGGGCTATAATATAGCTTTTAGAAGCTTTGTTGGTAATACGACAGGTTTGATTTTCCGTCTTCGTTTGGCAGGTCATTCAATGGTTACCCAAGTGGCTTTAGTGACTTGTCTCCAAATTGTGTATTGTTTTTTTTTGTTATTTGATATTTGTACAGGCACTAATTCAAGTTTGCAGATTTAAGTGTGAATTTTGTGTTTGTTATAAGTTTTTTTTGTTGTTTTAATATGGATGTTATATACTTTCCCTTTCCATTATAAAACAGTAGCGCGACTTTTATATGCATTACGGGGATGTGACTTTAGAGATAGATATTTAAAGTATATTTTTTAAAACATAGCTTTTTATTCTGTATACGTATTTTTGTTACAATATTTATAGTTAAATTTACTGAAACTTAGAGTAAGTTTACGGTAAACTGAGATAAAATTGATTCGATCTACTCATAAAATAAAATAAATTTATAGATGAAGATAATTTTATTAGCATAACATTATGTTATATTTTTCAAACAATCTCTATAACATTAGAGTAGCCTTCTAAATTGTTGAAACTTAGTGTAGCCAATGTTAGTTTACCAATTTTGTCAATAGATCGCGGTTGCCCCCCGTTTCGTAAGACACGCCTAATCTCCCATATCTATATCTCCCTCCCATCTGTTCCAGTTAACTGTGATGCGCCAACACGACAAGCTCGAGGCGGTGTTGAGGCACTTCCTGGTGGAAGACCGCGGCGTCGACGGCAGCGCCTCCTATGTAGACTACCTGTGCCACATCCACAAGGAGATACGCACACTGCTATAGCATCCGTACTACTAATAGCTGATTCGCATTCGGCTTTACGCTAGCGCTGTTGCGCTGATCAGACGCTGTGAGGAACGCCTGTCAAATCAACATGTATGATGTACGTAGATCGGAGTGGGTAGAGCTTTTTTATGTACAGACACTTAAACCTATGACAAAATATCAAATTTCTTCAATACATTTTGAACTTTGTTCCTATGTTATAAGGATCAATTTAAATTGGAGAAATTTTACAGGTTTCGATAGCAGTGAGGTCAACATACCCTAAGACTTTTAAATGTATTTAATCAATATTGATCCTAATAAACCCAAACTATAAAGCTCAAAATTTTTTGACGAAATTTGAAATTTTGTGTTAGGTCGATTTGCTGGGGTGTGCATAGTGCATATTGCAGTGTGCATAGTATAGATACGCCCTGACTATGATAAGATATTTCCGGAATCCGGGAAAATTATGTAATTGTTTGGAACGTACAAAAAAGGTGGTACTTAGTATATTTTCTCCGATGTTTTTATCGTACTAGCCATGCTATCGATAACGCTGTGACGTAATTCAAAGGAAATCTCTCCCTTTTTCGATCTTTGCCGATGTATTAGCGCGTTACGTGTGTCTGGAGTATACTAGCGCAGGGGTGCGAATTCTGAATATAACCGGTAATAAAAAACTATACATTTTATAATTTGACACTATTTACAATACTTTCAAGAGAATTTCTAGTGTGGCGATAGTCAGCTGTCATTTCTACAGCAGCGCTCGGAATTGATATTATAATATAGCATTAGAGTACTAATAATAATAACTGTAATTACTTGGTTTTTAGCTGTAGTTACAGAGAAAACAGCTTAAAGCTGAGAGAAAGAAACCACAAATTAAAGAAACAGATAAACTAACAGATAGGCAGAGTACAAAACGGGCGGCTTTATTGTTAGTACACAACTCATACAGGCAACCTTGGATGATGAAAGAAGGTAGAAATAGGTGCATAGAAATTAAATTATTTAAAATTATAAATATTTGTTTCTTATTAAAATAGACGTAGAATAATATCTACCGATTCAATATTCGCACCCTAGGTCGCATCCATACTTAGTTGACCTGTGTATATTTTTGAATGGTAAACTTAGAGTACCTTTTCTAATTTATACACATACTTAGCGTACTGATAGCGTATACTTTAGAATGTTAGCCGCTAGCGATTGCCATGAGAAAATCAGCCTTAAAGACATAAAATTAACCGCGACCAATACGTTATTATTATACTCGAAAGTTGTGTCAATTTATGACGTACGAATGAGTGTAGCTCTCATTAGAAGACACCAATTAACAAATTATATCCTTAAAGGAAGAGTCCCTGTAGAGAATAATTAGAAAAGTATAAAATTATGTTTTTTAATAGGTTCAATTGTTGCGACTATGAGTAAGGTAGATTACCTTAATCTTCGGAATAAGATACATTCATCGTCTTGTATTATATTTAAAGGCAAAGGTTTTAATGTCGTTTTTTATTAAAACTATACTTCGATATAAAATGTATCCGCAATGAAGTTGCAATTATTTATACGAGTATAATATGTTTCATGAATAACAATTAAATTGTAGTTTTATTTCTCTTAAATTCCATAGTGATTTTAAAACAGTATTTAATTAATCGGGCCACTTAATTAATCGAAAATATATTCAGGTGAACAGTTGAGTCTATTAATAAACACCACTGTCGCCGAAAAAGTTATTATTATGCATTTAGACGAATATAGAAACATTGTAAAGATTTTGTAGACAGATATTATAATAATTAATATACTGCCACTGGCACAGAAAATTCGACTTAAAATATCACTTTAGAAATTTATGTCCCAATGTGAGACACCGAAATTTGAACTTTATTCCGTAAACATTAGATCTAAAACCATTAAATAAAACTTTACAAACTGTGCCCGTAAAGGGGGTAGGCATATAGATATTTAAGATATATACGTCCAGCACCAAGATCAGTTAAATTAAAGTACATTTAAGTTGAATTATATTTACACCTTAAAACAAGAGGGACAAGGGTCATTTCGGCTTGATATATGTATAAATCTGAACCTGACTTTGTATATCTGTCTGGACGAAATTTTGGCTTAATAATTCGTTAATAAATAATTGACTCACAGCACGTAACAAGTTTAGTGAAAAGAAAAAGTTTTTCTTAGTACAGACAACATACCGTCTCATATTTTTGAAGAAGGTTGAAAACCGATTGGACGTATTTGACAATTTTGTGTAGTTTAAAGTGTAGTTATGTAGTGTGTACTTACCTTTAGAGATTTTTTAATTTCAGAAATAGTCTTTATTGTCTCTTCTTACGTGTTATCAGTTAAGATCAAAACCTATCCAAAGCTGTCAAATTACTCCAATAGATATTGATCCTTCTTCCCTAGTGACAACGTTCGAAATTTATTGAAGAAATGTGACACTTTGTGGTTGCAGTACTGGCGTCTGTCCATTATGTCATATGAAAGATTGTGTTTATCATTTAAAAATTTGTTTGTAAACGAGATTCTTGTTAAATTATTGCGACTTGCATAGAGAGCCTAGCTCGATGACTGCCGTAGAAATAACATTTACTTAAAAGGACGTAAGTCTCTACCTCCGTCGGTGAAGCATACCTTGTTTTTTAAGAGCCGGTTTTTGTACTCAATTAAAATAGTGTTTTCAAGTACTAAAGTTAGGAACAAGAGTTTTCACTAGAATAATTGTTAACAGGGTTTTAATCATTGATTTTGGGGTCATCGAGTAAACGAGCAAAAAACTACTATGGCAGAGGGAAGATCGTTATGTCTGTCAATAAATATCCTTTTCCCATCCCGCACATGGTAATTATACCGTTAATAAATATTCTAGTTTAAGTGGCCATTGTTTAAAAAGGTAAAAATAAGGATTTTCATAGCATTTTATTTCGTCATACATTACCGGCCAACAAAATGTTAATTGGTTAAATGTAAAGTTGTGAGAAACTTTATTACTTTTTTTCTATAAGTATCGAATTTTTTCTACCTACTTAAACCTATGTACTTTTCTCTTTTGTGTATTTAAATGCTAATGTATTTAAGGTTATTCGTTATGAAAATTCTGCCTTACCGTTAAAAAGGGCTATATATAAATCTTAATTAGTAAGAGTTAAATTATGATGGAAATTTGTTTGTTAATGACTGGCAACACTTAATTTTTAGTTGATAATCTTAAAGTGTTGCCACTTTTTTCAGTTGCCTAAAATTTATGTAACATTATAATATAAGCATACCTCGAAACATATGTGGCAATACAAACAATTTAATTCCATGATATTTATATTTTGAATGATAGAAGTTATTGTTTATATAACGTTAGAATAGAGATTTGTAAAATAAATAGTGTATTTGAGTGTCTGCATTGTTCATTGGTAGGTCGTTTTTAATTTGATAATATTAATGTTTAGGTTATTTTTGTAATAAATAAAGTCGAACGCAATATGATTCCGCGAACTGTTTCTTTTCTTATGATATTGCATATAGATAGTATTTTATTATTTTATGTATTATTTTTAATAACAATAAGATTCTACTATAACTGAGTGTAAATAAATATATTGGCATTATTATTTTCATTTGTTGCTTTTAATTATTATTTACCCACTTAAAATTATTGCGTCGCCTGTAGGCATGTCTGTCTGTCTAATACAGACACACGTGCAAAAGTATGGAATCACCTACTTGTGATTTGTTCCGTGCCATCTTAAAAACTAAACTATTAATGAAAATGGTACCAATTTTAAGGCTATACTGTGAACTTGAAATTGATACCATATCCATTTAAATTACAAACAAATTTCAGAAGCTGTTCTGCTTTAAGTAAAGGCGTATGAATACAGACATGTTATAGGTAGTGCCAAACTTCTAGCTCGCTCTGAAGTTGCGACGCGCAAGTGTACAGTTAGCAACATTATTATTAGAGCGTTATAATAATTATAACATAACAAGGTAATAATATAAATTAGGCGTTTTATTTATTTTATAATACCCAAAATTAACCAGGATAAATTAATAACAATCATTAAATTATAAGCATACTTACATTTATTAAAAATATTTTTTTATGAAACTGTTGAAACTGTGTGTTCTTATCGGGAGTACGGAAAACTGTACAAATATCCGATTTATTTGCTTCTGCATTAATTCTGCGCAACGTCCATACTGAATCCAGTACATGCAGCCGAAATTCTTTAGTTGTTTAAGTAGGTATCTTTGTCAGCTTCTTTCTTCATAAACTCCGATACGTTATAAATATTTTTTCTAGCTTGCCGACGTAAAACAGTTTTTCGTCTATGCATAATTTTAACAGCCTTTCAAAAACAAAACAGTAAGTACTTACTCCAAACACCATAGCAGTAACAAAAAAAATTATTGTGTGTAAAGTCGGTTTACGGACGATAATTTTACGTGACAACGTCATAAGAAAACATTCATGAAAAATTGCATACTCTTATGAATTGAATTGAATTATTATCACTGAATTATCATAGGTATAAGGGGGGTAAGAGGGAACGGTACCACATCATATCCGACCTTACTGTCAACCTCACCTGCACGCGCCTGTGATTTCGTATGAATAGCCGGCGGCGGCGGCCCTCGGGTCGCAGTGGTGCTCCCTGCTAGACGCATTATGCTTACGTCCCGCAGATACCCATGCCATATTGTGCTATTGCGACGCGAATCCGTGTTCACGGCGAGCTTGAAGTTTGGCGCGGGTTATACAATTTCTTGAGTTGTGGAGGTGCGCGACATTGACGCGCGAAAAGCTCAAGGTTCCGGTTTTTTATCAGTCGGCTGTTACATACACGTTGACCAGTAGACATCTACGCTGAATTCCACAGAACTAACTAGAGACTAGAGGCTTTGAGCCCGAGACCAAGCTCTGAAGCACGCCGGTGCATTTTGGAGAGAGATGACGTCTTCTTGAGATGAGATGTCATCTTTACAAAATCGTCATTGAATGATTCAACGCCGACGTCCGAGCTTGTAACGGTACAGAATGAATGGTATCCGTCCGTTAGTAAGGAATGTATGGGAGTAGCACTAAAATAAATATTAATGCGTAGCACCATTAATATAATAAGCATGAAAAAGGGAATAATAAACTAGTTCAGAATAATGGTCAGTGGTCTAGGCTTTATCTTTAGTTTGAATTTCGCGGGGACTGCTCTGTGTGCCCCTTGCGACATAGGCGCCGTCTAGAGTGAGTTATTTACTTGAGCTTCGCGTAAGGCGCAGGACAAACACAAGCGGCGTCGGGTGTGGCGCGGGCGAAGCGCGGGCGAGGCGTATGAGCACTCCGCCCGCGCCACGCCGCATGTATATGTCCCGCGCCCCGCCGCTTCTATACGATTCATATGAAATACGAATGACGCCCGCGCCTCGCCCGCGGCGCGGGCGCGGTCATCCAGTGCGCCGCTGCCAAGTGTGGTGCGGCGCGGGGTGCTCGTACGCCGCTTCCTCGCCCGCGCCGCACCACACTTGGCAGCGGCGCACTGGATGAGGGTGGACATTATATCGGAAAGTTTTCAGTATCGATACTGATTTCCGATAATGGACCTTAATATCGGAATTCCGATACTAGTATCGGAACTACACACATTTTTAATAAATGTGTACAAATAAAAACGCAAAATTAATTTTTAATCAAATTTTTACAATAATTAACAAATCAACTTTAAAAAAACGTCTCTCGCTTGTGAGGACACAACCACATAAATCTCAAAACAATTAAATAATATTAATAATATATATTATGTACCTTTAAGTATGCAATGCAATTGACTAGCGAGCACTGTCATAATGTTCAAAAATAACTGGAAAAAATATATATTATGTTTAAAATCATATAACTACTTTAATAAATTTATTTCGTTAAATATAACGATGTAATTTAACGATAGGTGACTAATATGAAAAATAAACTTTAATATTAACTATTTATTAGTCTACTTAGTCAGAAGATGAAGACATGTTGTGTCGAAACCAAATGCTAAAATGCCCGCCCGCCCTATCGCCTCGCCTTTTCGACATCGTTTGCACACTTCTTCTGCATCGCATCGGCGCCGCGCCCGCGCCTCACCCACGCCTCGCCGGCACCGCGCCCACGCCCGACGCCGCTTGTGTTTGTCCCGCGCCTAAAGCGCAGGACAAACACAAGCGGCGTCGGGCGCGGGCGCGGCGCGGGCGAGGCGCGGGCGTCATTCGTATTTCATATGAATCGTTTAGAAGCGGCGGGGCGCGGGACATATACATGCGGCGTGGCGCGGGCGGGGCGCGGGCGGCGCCTAAGGCGCAGGACAAACACAAGCGGCGTCGGGCGCGACGCGGGCGAGGCGTATGAGCACCCCGCCCGCGCCACGCCGCATGTATATGTCCCGCGCCCCGCCGCTTCTGTACGATTCATATGAAATACGAATGACGCCCGCGCCTCGCCCGTGCCGCGCCCGCGCCCGACGCCGCTTGTGTTTGTCCTGCGCTTTAGGTTGCTAGTTTGACTTCTTTAGTTTGAATTTCGCGGGGACTGCTCCGTGTGGCCTTGCGAGGTTGGCAAGCCGGTGCACATACGGGCGGGCGCCACCTATGGTCGGAATAAGGAACTTTTTATAATTTCACAAAATACAGGGTTATTGGCTTAAGTGGATGATTATTGAGAGGGAATTGTTAATGGAAGGCTACATTTAGATATTCAAACATGTAATATTGGCTATCTGACGAGATTTGGTTGGATTATGGAAAAACTTTAGAATTGCGCGGCGAACGGCGGCAATGAGCGAGCGAGGGGTTGGGAAAAAGATAGAAAGAGAGGTAGGATGTTATCTCCACGTGGCGCAACGCGAAGTTCGCGTATAACAAATAATAAGCGACGCGAAGGCGAGGCGCATCGGGAAACAGCTAGCGATTGGTTGAAGGGAGGAAAAGCGGAATGTTGGAGAGGGATGTTAGGCGCGCGTGGCGCGAAAGTTAAGATGCTTGGGAAAAGGGAGGAAAATTAGCGGGCATTCAATTTTGAGACGTCGGAGGCGTGGTCCGATTTAAGAGACGGTAAAACTCATACGGGAAAACGAGCGTCCGAGCCTTTTAGCGCGCTAAGTGATATTCGAGTTGCGATTTTAACTAACATTGGTTGTGAAATAGAAGTGAATATTAGAGTAAAATTCTTGCTATCGCGACTCGAATAACTATAACAGAATGAAGTATTCTGGATCACATTAGTGGACACGAGTAACGGTGCCAACAAAAACTAATGTGGTTTCAACAGACTTCGGTCTGGAGGCATTTGACTGTATTTAATAATGCCGGCGTTATCTATTAAAACGCTAAATAATACACTATCTTCGAGAGACTAACGGGGGAGAGACAGTTGTCTCCCTAGTGAAAATCGAAAATAGGTCAGACACCAATTAGCTGGAGGTGGGCACGTACAACCCCGTCCAAAACCGTCCCGCCTCCCTACATACAGTGTAGTGTTAGGATTTAAACTCTGAGTATACTGGCTCGATTGATAGTCCATTTAGAAGTCTGTTGCTTGCAGGGGTGACTCGGCTTACACAACTCACCACGAAATTAAGTTAAATGTGGCTTGGGCCTAGATTGCAAAGTACACAAGTAGGGACTGTTAGTTCGACAAAATATAGGCATTTCAAGTGAGGGAAGCTGTAGGAATCTATAGGTAGGCGGTTCTATATAATTGTTATGAGGAAGTGAGGGGACAGTACGGTGTGAGCACGCTGTGCGTACATAAACTAGGTACGTGGACCGCGGGGCCAGGCTAGATTAATTCAGACTAATAAGGTAGGGATAATTAAGTTGCGGTGCTAAATAAAATTTACGATGAAGTGATGTGGGTCCTATCTAGGCATGTAATCTGTTACCGTAGGCCGATAAAATTCTAATTGTTTTCCTAAAGTTGTTACCAATTAATTATTTATTTTAAATAATTAACAGAAGTATGATAATATCGTACCATCATTACTTTGGAATACCTAAAAGGTCTAGACTGGTTTCCTATTACAAGAAAAATACTAAAAGTTATAGCAAATAAGCATAGCTGTACTGTGATGTTTGATTTCTAATACTGAAATGACCAAACAGGTATTTTTAGCTTTCCCTGGGGTACAATACGGCCTTATATTGCTACACTCTTCAAAGTATTAAAAATATACATCCGATACCTATTAGTAAAATATAAGCTGATACTTACTAAACAACTAAAACCAGTTTAGAACTTGGTTGGGTCGTTGAAGCTGCGAATCCACCTTAAGACTTAAAAGCTATGAGCTCCTACTATTATGAAACATAGAAATAATTGATTGATAACAACCTACTAATTAGCCTCATAATGGTCTACTAATACCATTTGAATTCACCTTAATGGTCAAAGACCTCTTAAGATATGTAAGTACTTACTTCTAATAATATGAAACATTGAAATATTTGATGGGAACAATCTAAATCAATCAGACTAATATCTAGTACAGTCTGCTTTATACCTATTAAAGTGAGTAAAAGATAGCTTCTAAATATAATTGATTCATTGATTAACAGGGATAATTAACTACCTGATTTACTACCTACTAAAAATATACTAACTATGATTTAGTAGTCTATCAAATTGGCCACTCAGTCTGAGAGACAGGGGTGGAAGTTAATGGAAAAATAATTAACTTAAGTTCACTTCCTAAAAGTTAAAGATATTGAATAAATTAAACATCTTTTAAAACTTAAGATGTGATAATCTGCCAATGCAGCCCATACAATGTAGTTATATTGATACTTTATAAGATCTGTATAATACACACTAAGAGTGAACCAAAGTAATTTTACTTCAAATGATAGTATTCTATTTAAGTTCACTTCCTAAATGAGTAGGATATTGAATAAATCAAACATCCTTTAATAAACTTAAGATGTGATAATCTGCCAATGCAGCCAATCCAATGTAGTTATATTGGAACTTTATAAGACCTGTATAATAAATACTAAGAGTTAAAAGTAATTTTACCTGTATTAATAGCATTCTATTTTAGCCACCGCCTGAAGTGGCGTTTGAATAAATTATCCACCCTTTATAGAACTAAATCTTAATTTTCTAATAAGACAAAGGGGCAGTCAGTTAGGAATAAGGTTACTTCTATAAAATAGACACAATAATCAGAGAAATAAGTGGGTCCTGTTGGATGCTGGCATCCCACATCTGTACGATGAGTGATTCCATAAGACATAGTTATTGCATTGAACAATTAAGTTCTTAATGTGAAAAGGATATTTGGATGATAGCCAGCCTTGAGGTTAACTTTATTGATTTATGAGGAATAATAATAATTAAAATGCTAACACATATTCCATAATATAAGATGAAATTAAGTCAAAAGTTGTGTTGTCTCTCTATAAATTAAAGTCAACGTGGCGGGGCCTGAAAGACGAATGCGTTGAACGGCACGATATGGGCGAGGATGGAGCTCTTATACTTCCACAAGACTCTTATAATTCCACAAGACCTTTATGTAAATTGCACAAGACTTCTTATGTATCATGCTACTGTTAATAGATAATAATACCTGCAAGCTAAGCTATCATCTGATTATCTCTGAGTGGTTACAAATCTTCCCCGCAGCTGCAGTGAAGGATTTAGATCACAGTTCAGACGGAGTCATTGCTAGGCTACACATATCTATGATATGATTTATAGACTGGTAGGTAATTAGGTCAGGAGAAAATAATTTAACACAGGGATAAGCCAATTACTAAACTTTCACGAAAGAACTTGAGTTACTTAAATGCGGTTAAAAACGGAGGGTTCACTAGACGATCTGGCCAAAATAGTATTTATTATGATATTACATTGCTTGACTGAAATTCACTGCAAATAGAATTAAGCTATGCTAAGGTTTCATCATCATACAAACACTACATACTCCACAAAACTCTAAACACAACCATTAGTTTGTAGATAAATTAGGTTAAATAGTTTTAAGAATTAGATAATAAGTTAAGTTAAGGTGAAAGCAGCGATGATGTGTGTATGTATTATAAGGTAGAATAAGGTAGAGACTTAGGCAGGGGCGAGAAGTTACAATTTGGTAAGCCGTTACCAGGATCAGAAAGTTAGGTTATAATTTATTATTAATATAGTTGTATTGGATTTCAGTCAAGCGGTAATACTTTAATTTAGATGTGGGATTTTTTCTCACAAATTGTTGTCGTGTAGAGATGCGTGAGTTTAGAATTGGCTTAGTAGGGAATAATTCAATGAAGATTAATTAATTCAAAGATATTGAAGAATTATAATTTGACACTTTTCACATTGAACTTTGTTAGATCTTCTAAAGTTGATTCATACACTTTGTATTACAGGCTCTTGATAGTACTTGACTTGTATTGACTTAGCAAATCCATACTAAAATACAGTTTCCTCATATTTAAAAAAAATATCAATAAGACCGAAAATGCTCGAAAAACCCGGGTACCCGGGTTTTAACTACAAGAAAACCCGAAACCTGGGTTTTTAAAATGTGGACCGGGTTTCGATGCCCTAGTTGTGTGTGCGTGACAAACACATTCGCTGAATGACAACAACAGTTGTTACTCTAAAGTATTATAAAAAAATGCACATAATATTCTGGAGTCGTTTCATTTATTAATCTAATTAGCATCTCAGGCTGCACTACCAGTGGTAAGGAAAAAAATAATGTTTAAAACATATTATTACATAAACAGCATTTAATAAAATAAAATAGAAATATTATACAAGCCCGTACATGATAGGCATATTTTATAGTAGGTATCGCGCCTATAGTATTGTTGACACATCATTATAATTTTTATATTAATTACTCATATTAAGGTACCCACCTACCTACGTTATTCATATTTAGGTACCTAGTTACTAACTTGCTATTCAACATATTCATAATGCTGAAATGAGGATGAAATGGGATATTGTAAAATTTAGTGATTCGAACAAATAAACGTTATTCTATTTTTATAAAATTGCAAAATTGCACACACAGGTATTTATAAAATTGCAAAAATCTTATATTACGACTCTACCACCGGTTCGGAATTCACGTTCTGCTGAGAAGAACCGGCAAGAAACTCAACAGTTGGTCCTCTGGACTTACCAGAAAGTCTAGAGAGAAGCGACAATAGTTTATAGGCTGGCAAATTCATACGTGACAGTGCCATGGTCTGCGGGACGGGGGGCGGAAGGTTGCGGGGGCGGGGAAGAAGATGTAGATGACGATGAAGATGCAGATGGCACCCCTCCCCAGTCGCCCGCATACCATTGGTCTGTCAAGTGTACGAATTTTTTCTAGACTGTTTCTAGCAAACCTTACGAAAACACTGCCGCTGTGCCAGCTCCTAGTATTTTTCCAAAACCACGATTCCTACATTACCGGTCTCATTGTCGGCCTTGTAATCACATTTTTGGTCATCAACTAAAGTATTGAGTGTGAAAATATTAGGTACATACCATAATTTAAATTTGCCCTAAATATTTACCTTACGTACGTACCTTATATAAGGCGACTGCTAGAAACCGCAAGAAATTTTCACATAACAAAAATGGTCTCATGGCAGACTTACGTAAGTACCTACTTATCGCCCAGCTGACGCCAGCTGTCGGCCGGCCGGCCGTTGCCCGCGCGTTGTAAATAATCGTTATTTTTAATTGTTTTTCATTTTATTTTTCTTATGTTATTACTTTTAAAAAAATTAGATACTCAAAGACTATACAATTAAAATTCTCAAAATGAATTGTTAAATTAAAAATAAAAAAGAATTGAATTCTATTTTTGTCATATTTAAAACACTTGACCTGACCAGCCCTTGAAGTTTATTGCGGTTTCTAGCAGTCACCATAAATAGTTTATTTTACAACGTGTTAATATAATGGTTCAAAACCTCAGACACCCAATAGGTACATTTGTTATAAAAAATATTGAAATTATAAAAATAATGTTTCTCGGATTGGCTATGAAGAAGTTTTTTCGCTTTACGTTTTCTTGCATTTCTTACAAATTAGAAATTCTATGGTAACTACGTTCAATACAAAACACCATTGTTATAGAATGAAATTATCAGTTCCGGTCAAACTCTTCGGTACCGACACAATCACCACTGATTATTTCGTCTAAAATATGGCACGAGGAAATCACAATTATCCCGTTCTGGAGTTGAAGAACGATCCTGACTCTCCTGCGGAAGCGCTCCAAGTAAATGTCGTACACAAGTCGCCGCCTTGTTCCGTTCTGAAACTCTCTGTACTGGGGGGAACGTATCACCCTCGGCATCAGAGAAGTTATCAATTGGAAGTACTCTTGGATCGACAGCACGTCGAATGCGTACGGCACGAACTTGTGTTTGAAGTAATGGTAAACGGCTGCGAAAACGGAAGAGAAGGTAGGGCTCATATTTCCCAGGATCGCGGAGATTTCTCTGTAAAGACTTAAGAAGATGTTAAGTATGTTTTGAGGACCAGGAACCTGAATGTCCCTCAGAACGGCCGCCAAGTTCTCGGCGCGGCGCTGGTGAAGCGGAATCCGCGGGCGAGGGTCCCGGCTAGCCTGCATCTCATGCCGACGCGCCAACTTGTCACTGACGTACGTCGCCACCATCTCACACAAGTTCACAAAATTTTGGAAGGTCACATCAGACCTATCCAATCTTTCGAATATATTTTCGACAGCTTTGAACACCCTTTCGACTATCCCGTCGTCCCTCAAAGCCTGAATAAGTTTTTTCAAATTATTCTTCCTCGCTCTGTCTGTGGGTAGACCACTGGTGATCTCCCTGAATATATACACACCTGCAATTTTTATATCAGCTAGTGTCTGCGCACCGAAAAGCCTACATAAGAGGTCAAAATGCGTTTCGGTAGTACTTTGTTCATGCTCTGTTTTAGTGTTGTTCCTATTATTTTCGGGAGGTTGTTGTCCTCCACCTCCACCACTTGCACCACCACTTGCACCACCACTTGCACCACCACTTGCATCACCACTTACACCACCACTGTTTGATGATGCGTAGTAAATCCTCTCGGGCTCTCGGGTCGGCTCTATGTTCTTCGCGATCTTGCGCGTGCCGTTGCCCACAACCGCGGCTGAGCACGTCGCCGTCGTCGTGCTCTTGGCGACGAACACCACGCCGTCCTTCACTAGCGACTTGCCCATCGAAGCCGGCAGGTTACCGGCGATGCTTCCGCCGGTGGCGCCGCTGATCGCATCGGCGCCGGCGTACAATCCAGTTTTTATTACCGACTTTATGGGTACGTTTCCGTTTCCTATGTCGTTAGCTACGTCTTTCAATCCGTCGAACACTCCCTGGGCTTTGTTGTTGACCACGGAGGCGACGCCGTCGTAGGCTGTGCCCGCGCCCACGGCGCCGGCGTACATGCCGACCGGGCCGCCCACCACGGCGCCCGCCGCGCCGCCCGCCATCACCGCTGTGGTCCTGTTCGCAGCCTCCATGGCTCTGCTGGCTTTGTATCTGTTACCTTCTAACAGGTGGAACGCGGCTTTCGCATGACCGAGCACCGGTATGCCGTTTATAATGTCTCCGAACACCATCTTGTTCAATTAAGATCGAGCCCACCAGGTGTGAGTGCTAGGCACGCCGGCGTGCGGCTGGCGCGGCCGCGGCTCGTCGTCGTCGTCGGTGGCGTTGCGCCAGCGGTTGATGACGGAGTCGAGTTGCGCGGCGCTTTCGTCGAGGCCGGCTTGTCGCAGTTGCGCAGCGCAGCCGAAGTCGTCGAGCAGGAACTGTAGGGAGGACCGATCACGGAGGACGACGTCGTCGAGCCCCGTGCGGAAGGTGACGCAGAGGCGCTCCGCGTGCGCCCGCAGCGCCGGCGCCGCGGCGGGCAGCAGCGCGCGCAGCTCGGCGAGCTCCGGGCCGGAGTAGGCGGTGCGGGCCAGCGCCGCCTGCCACACCAGCGCCAGCAGCCGGCTGGTGCCGACGTAGCTCCTCCGCGCGGCGCTGTCGCTGCTGTAGTCCGCACGGCTGACCTCGTGCAAACACTCGGTGAGTTGTGCCTTCACAGACATTCCAAGCCGATGACTATATCTGAAAATAAATACATTTTTCGTAAGAAATAGTTTTTAAAAAATGAATTTCTTGAATTATTAAAAGGAGCAAGCCGCAAGACGCCCGCGGTCGTGGCCGGTCTTAAGGCGTTTCGTAAACAACTTTCTCAATGCCATGCTGGGGCAATGATGGACGAATGACCAAGTAAATCTTGAGTACCTCCACGGTGCGGAAGGCACGTGAAGCGGTTGATCCCGGTTAGTGCCGTAAGATTGCAGCCGTTAAAACCCTCCAGCCTATGCATTGAGCCAGCGTAGTGGGTTATATGGCCCAACATGCTTCCCAAGTGCTGTTTTCGATGTGGAAAGGCGTGTGCCCAGCACTTGGACGGTTTCAGGCTGATCAAATCGCTGCGACGCGATTAAAGACGTTTTATTATAGCATAAACGCGCCACTGTGTATTTAGCCGATAGTGAATAAATGAGTCACATTTCATAGGAAATCTTTCGCCGTAAGTCGACTCGCTGCAATTGTGCGCAAAGGAGTGCGCGTGTGTGATTGTACAAATGCAAACATTACCGCATACAAATAAATAAACTAACACAGAGATAGAGTACAAAATAGTCGGCCTTAATGCTAACAAGCAGTCTCTTTTTGGCTACTTTAATTTTTTTTTTTAAAGAATTTATAAATGTACGGAATGGAATAAATTAAGTATCTTTGATAAACATAACGATAAATTGAAAAGTAAAATTAAGCATTTTATGCAATATAAATAGGATAACAAATTGATAAGCTAAAAAATAGTATAAAATTAATAAGACTCCGAACCTTCGATTAATTTGTCTTTCCTTCCTTTTTAATATTTATACAAGTGTTTGGTAGCGTAGGTACCTACACAAAGATTAGTTTAAAATTCACGGTTCAATTCAGGCTAGATACGCTTAAACTTCACTCACGTTAATCTATTTATCGATAAGGTTTAGAAAGCACTGTGAGGAATTCTTTGCGGTAATTCTGTGTTTCTCCTTTATTTATTTAGTTTTGTAGATTGTAATCTTGCCTATTCTATAATTTTATTTATAACTTAATTTTGTTTAAATATAACATTAACTGATTAATAAAGTCCTCCTTATGGCCTGAAACAGGATGCACGCCTGAAACAGGTTTTATGTTGCGATTTTATAAGAGTTGTTCGGTAGCTCGACTTACAGAGCAAGACTTACAAAGATACTTTTCCTCGTACTCGAAAAATAGGTCTGAAGTTGCCTGCGGAGCGGGTGAAAGTAGTAGGTACTTTTCCACCCTAGGGAGAATCGTTTTTCTGACAGGTTATGTCATGGGTATTTGTGACTTATTATTAAAATAATACTAACAACTCATCTCTTTCCTTGGGTGTCGTAAAAGACGACTAACGGACTAAAGACTGCACATACATCCTACAGCATAGAGCGGCGATGGGCTCATCAAAATAATACTACCGAAACCTTTCTTCGCTTGGGTGTCGTAAAAGGCGACTAACGGACTAAATACTGCACATACGTGCAACTGCATAGAGCGGCGATGGGCTAATCAAATTAATACTACTAACCCCTCTCTTCCCGTCGGTGTCGTAAAAGTTTTTGTTCATGTTTTTTTTTTACTTTCCTTATATTCGTAATGAAAAGCACAGTGTTTACCTCGGGTGAAAGACCTACTTTCACCCCTAGGGTAACAATGTACTATTATTCGTCCTAAAAAAAGGTGGCAATGCTACCTGTATCACGTGACAAATTTCCAAAATTTTCTTTCTCACGAACAATTTTACGAACACAAAATAAAAGAATCAGTCAAATCGGTCTAGCCGTTTTAAAGTGATGCGCGTACAAACATTTGGGCAATTGATTTTTATTAATATCAGATTATATCCAAGATTATTATGCAAGTTATGCACAACTCAGTTGGATTGCATAGTTCTCACTATACTCATTTGATGGACCCAATTTTGTTTTCCATATTTTCATTTCATACTAATAATAATAAGATACTAACAGGAAAGTTTCCCAGTTAAATCCCAACTATTCATGCACCTAATTCGATGGGTTTAGTTTCGTTTCGGCACTGTGTTTCGGCACCTTCCCATTTCGGCACCCTTGGGATGCCGCTTTTAAAGTACAGTCCCGTTCGGTTCCCACTGGCAATCATTTTAATATTTCAGTGTATTTTACCAGTAAACTTAGCATTTTTTATTTAAAATATGTATACATACAAACAGCACTCGATTTTTTTTGTCGGCGACTGTATCTCCTTGATTGAAATTTATTATCGAGTCTATAAATTCATGGGTGCCGAAACGAAACTAAACTATTCAATGAAGAGTGTTTGTAAACATAACTTACTGCCATTTTCTTTGTGCAAATGTCTAGATTATCAATTAGATTTTTACTGTTTTTTGAAAGAAAGACGCTGTTTTCTCGTGAACCCCTTTCAAGAAAAAGTTTTTCTAATAATCCAAATGAGACTAGATATACCTACTTGCAAAAAAATGTGTCAATAATTTGTTTAGAAAACATTTGTTGTTTAATTTGTCTGTAGTCAAATTCTGTATTTTTTAAACAATAAGTAATAATAATACATACTAAAGCCGGCCGGTAGCATTTGTTGTATATTCAAGTATTTCTCGTAACAATGGCAGGCAAGGGCACTGTGAACTGCGCACGCGCACAACGAACCGCTGCTGAGCAGACTGCGCAGACTGCGAACTTACGTGATACTGATGTGTGGCTCGGCCGCTGTGTAGCGTATTTATAACCTCTAAACGACCGTATAGCGATAAACTATGAGTTAGGAAAACCCAATGCAAAGACAATATACAGTCGAGTAGTTAAATATGTACACATTTTTAGGATAATAATAACGATACATAAAACAATCACGAGTCACGACTATTATCCCGAAGGGTTTGTCAGAGACTAGGCAATGAAGACCGCAAAAGCAGTCCTCTAACATAGTCCACTTTTAACAAGATAGCGACTGCACATGTGCTCAGCGTGACAGGTCTTTAGCGCGTTAGTCGCCTTTTACGACACCCAAGGGAAGAGAGGGTGTGGTAGTATTATTTTTTCCTACAAAGCTATCTATAAATGTTTACTTACCACTTCACATTATTACAGAAATATGTAGGTAATTAATGATTATTTATCCACTCAATGTGTTATAATAATGAATCAGCTTTTTAATTTATAGCCTACATAATAACACGTGACAATTGTATTACTTAAATGCGTATAGGTACCTAGGTATTACCTAAGTACTTATTAAACGTATTAGTGATGTGAGGTATGAACAGTTTGTATTAGATGCGAAGATTTTAAGCCACACTGCTTAATTAAATACCTCATCCTCAATACGATAATATACGGACAAGTCAAGTAAAATTACCCTTATTACCTATTATTGTAGTTTAAGTTAAAGACGGTCTTACGTGTCCACGCAAGACCTTCTTTTACTTTGGAATGGTAGACCGACAAATCGACAAAATATCTGAAAAGTCGGATTTAGAGTTGGTGATGGCAAGCACGGATGAGCCACACAAAAATAAAATGTAAGTACTTAAGTAATTTATTTAGGAATTTCGAATTATTGTTTGCATCACAATTTCCGTAAAGTACATACCCATAATTAATTTTCAAAATTTAACTACTTATTTAAGTACTTGACTGTATCTTACCAGAGAGCTCTACGAATTACGAATTTAGGATTTGAACAACTGTCGTTAGTTATTGTATGAATAGCTTCTTCTCGGAACTGATTTCTTTATTTGTAAAATGGATTTACAACGTTGCTGTGTTATAGAAATTCTAATGGAAAATTATGTAGATCTGTGGGTAGCTATTCTACTGTTCTTAAATAAAGATTTAAAGATTAATGAACTAAAAAGACACAAAGGACTCATGACCCACGAGACTAATAATAGCACAGCAACAAGTCTCGAGTCTTGCAAAATGCTTTTAAGTATTATTTGTTATCTAGAAGTGTGCGCGGTCGATCTTGCAAGTTAAGCAAAGGAGAATGCCCATTTTGTACGGGCACTTGGGTCCCTTTCAAAAAATTTTGTGCTTTTATAGATGTTGTTCTATATTGTAAAAAAACACGTTATGTTCAAAATTAGAAAAAACATTTTTAATTTATTCACCCAGGTTCACGAGATATATTTTTTTCTCTTGTAGAAATTGAGGCTATGTATTATATTATATTATATTATATTATATTAATGTATTATATGTCATTAATTCCATTGTTCACGCACACACAAAGCTTTAAAAAAATCTTATTACGATAGTTTAAAATAAAATTATTACGGGAATAAAAAATATGTATACTTACTAGAACAATGAACCTAAAACTTAAACTCAATTTATTATTGACGTAGTAAGTTGCATAAGCACCTAGTCCTAGTCTCTATCGACATCAATATTACGAATCTTTTGAGCTCCTCTCTATTTTTGTCCGTGGGTGCGCTTTGAGGAATGAAAAATTAATATTTTAATTATCTATTCTGAAGGTGCGCTTGGAGGAATAGTTTAGGTGCGCTTGGTCTGGGTGCGCTTCGAGGAATACCCCAAATTAAATACTAGAAATAAGTATAAACTTGTAATTCAGGGTGTCACATAATTACAATAAAATCCCGAATGATGTTATAATTTTGCCCTTTGACTTTAAGACATTTAGCAAAGGGCTATTATACTGTAAACGATTACATTATTGACAAAAATGCATGGAATTAACATTCCTCTAATTCAGCACACATAATTGTTCTAATGCGTTCATGTGCCCAAACTTTCTAGATTCACTTTGGTTTTTATCTCTTTTTTATTATTATACAAATAATTTTTAATTTTTATTGTTGATAATTATGTTATTGATATTGATGATATGATTTGTTAACGACATAATATTGTTTTGTAAATATCGTTACTTCTCTATAAAGCTGTGGAGTTACTTGCGTCCGTTCTTCTCCACAGCTAAAAGACGTTCAGAATGGGCGGGGTGGGTGGGTGGGTGCCTCTACCAATCCTTGAATAGAAAAAAAATGCTTTTTAATAAGTTTACTTGAATAAAAAGATTTTGATATTGATGATTTTTGGATTTTTATAGTCCACGTTTCACCAAATTTCAACTGCACATGTGTTCAGCGTGACAGGTGGTGAGCCCATCGCCGCTCTATGCTGTTGGATGTATGTGTAGTCTTTAGTCTGTTATTCGCCTTAAAGCACAAAATGTTATTGACAGCCTATTACCATCTAAGTCCAAAGAAAAATACATGTTGGCTTGTCAAAGATTTATACACTAGAAAAACAACTACAAGAAAACATAACGAAAGAAGTGAGCATTTATCTTTGTATCTTTTTATCTTTATTTATATACAATACATAACTAATGTCTAGGTACCAGGAAATCGGGCGTCATAAATTTTATGCACCTATGTCTTAGATTAAATCTTAATATAAGACCTATGTACATAAAATAACCTATGTCTTAGATTAAATCTTATTCTAAGACCTATGTAAGTACCTAGGTACATAAAATGTATGACGCCCGCTTAGGCAGCCCTAGGCTTCCACAACTTTTCATTTGCTTATTTATTGTAGGTGCTTATTAACTATCATACCTACATAGATATTATAGTTATGATAATGATAACTACTTAGTTATTCCAGATTACAAAATTACAGATGATTGAAATATATGTTAGCGCATTATAACATTTTATAAGTGTCCTAGATCCGAGTGGTTGTCTGGCAGAAATCGCTTAAAGCGATAATACTTCCAGTCAAATTGTAACTCCGTATTATTATTATTTTATTTTTAATTGCAATTTTTATGTTTGTGTAGGTAAATCTTTTTGGTGTATTAGGCATCTATCTACTCCTCAACTATTTCTAGAAAATATTTTTTTAACATTAAATACTCAAAGACAACGAGCTATCCCGCCTGAGGTAGACATTTTTTTTCAACGTTTCGTTATCTTTGAGCGTTTTTAACGCAAATAATCAAATATTACGAATTAATACAATAATACAATACTCTAATACAGTACCGGCTGTTTTAGAGCCAACTGGTATCTCTCGCAGCGGTATGACCATTGGACCTTAGGAGCTTGGCAGGTCGTTGGTGTGGGATGCGACCTGTGCAGACACCGTGGCTCCCTCTCATGTACGCGCCACCTCGCTTCATGTCGGGGCTGCTGCGGTAAGTGCTGAAAGTCGCAAGCGGAACAAGTAAGCGACCTAGGCCGTAACTATACATATTTGTTCCGTTTGCAGTGGAGACAATGGGTTCATGGGGGCAGGTGGCCAAGCAGCTCGTTAAAGAGTTAAGTCGTCGCCTTATTGAGGCCTCCGGTGACAAGAAGGCTGGCAGCTACCTCTGCCAGCGTATCAGCCTCGCAATCCAAAGAGGTAACGGTGCCAGCATTCTTGGTACCGCACCCATGAGCCCACAGTTGGTAGATATCTTTTATTTGTAGGTTTTTTTTTCTTTTTTTACCGTAGTTTAGTTTAGGTGGATTAATTTTACTTATTTATGTAAGTAATTAAGTTTTTTAATTATTATTAAGTTATGTTGTTATTTTGTTATTGCTGTATTTAATAAACATTCTACTTTAATATATTATTGATTTAATAAACATTCCAAACGAATGAACAGCCACCCAGTCACTTTACTCATGACCTAACTAGAGAATAATTTTATTCGGAACGATTCAATAATTATTTCAGATAACGATTGTGGCATGCAAATTCTACTACATCATTACGTTTATTCGTGTTAATACTAAGAATTATGCGTAGGTGTGCGTAAACGGGATACATACAACACACACACACACGCTGTGTACAATAGATTTCAACTGGAGTGGCGTACGTGACCGGCCGAGCGTTTCGAGTTTATTGATTATAACTAGAGAAGACATCGCAAAGCAAACTTTTGCGCACCATGCGGCGCATCAGCAGCGACGTGAGTGATGGCAATGGACATTTCCTCTCAGCTCTATTACAAACCCAGACAATAGTCGTACAATCATCATCATCATCATCCTATAAACGTCCCACTGCTGGGCACAGGTCTCCCACGTGGACAATAGCACGTGGGGATATTGGGCCATAACCCACCACGCTGGCCCAATGCGGGTTGGTGGGTTTTAACGACTGTCATCTTACGACAACAACCGGGACCAACGGCTTTACGTGCCTTCCGAAGCACGGAGGAGCTCGAGATGTTTTTAATTTGGTCACCAATTCAGCGACCCGGCATTACGAAAGTGGCTTAACGGTCAAGATCGTAAGCCGAACGCGCTAGCCGCTGCGCCATCGAGCTCCTCTATAGTCGTACAAGGAAGCGCCTAAATGTTGACAGATTGCTGCATTGAGCAGAACAATAAAATTCATCGCATGGGCTGCAATCGCCTCAGTAATCATCACTGATCCAAACGATTGTGGTCCATGCGGCCGCAAATCGATGCGCATAAAATTGCTTCGCGGTGACGAGTCTAGTTATAATACCTCAATGGGTTTATCCCACAGGCGGGCCGCGCACTCGCTACCACAGCTCCCTAGATAAGTAGCTAACTAGCTACCGCCTCTACAGCTACACATGTTATTGACGACCTTCCTGGTATAATAACCGTGTCGCGTTAGTCGTGAAAAATACTACCACCCTCTCTCTTCCCTTGGGTGTCGTAAAAGGCGACTAATGTACTAAAGACTGCACATACATCCAACAGCATAGAGCGGCGATGGGCTCACCACCTGTCACGCTGAGCACATGGGCGTGCAGTCGCTATTTGGTGAAAACTGGACTATGGCAGAGGACTGCTTTTGCGGTCCTCATTGCCTAGTCTCTGCCTAACCCTACGGGGATAATAGTCGTGATTATATGTATATGGTCCTGGTCTAGGGTTAACACGCCAGTTCTGGCGTCGCGCCATCTCTAAGTTCATTGAGGTGGAGGGTTCAATTCCCGGTCGAGTTAATATAGAACAAACTGTTTTTCCAAATTGATTTTGGGTCTGGGTGTTTTATATGTTTATGTATGTTTATCCGTGATCTATCCCTTTAAACTAGTTTCCTTGGGATTGGGTCAGATAATTGGTGTGAGCTTAGTTTATTTTATTTTATTTGTGTATATGTATTGTACGTGCTGTGCTAGTCGCTACCAGCCATAGTCATTAGGGTCAATCCTGGGTGAAGCGTTCTTCGCGTCAGAGCCGTGGCATTTTTTTTCGTGACTAATAAAAAAAAAAATTTCATGGCAAAAAAAGGTTTAAAAACGAGTCAGTCTATTAATAAGGCACAGAAATTAATTTTCATAGAATATGTAGTCAGATCCACTGCCGATACAACAGATCCAAGGCTTATATCAACGGATTTGACAGCCATGGATCTGACAACAATTTAAAAATGAAGCTACTTATTTATATAACTATAAATAAAATCGTATTAATTTCGATTTCAATACCTACTCAGGGATGAATGCAACCATGTTCTCGGGACAGTCAAGTGTAACTATTCTTAATTTAGTAGCAAAACAAGACACGAGCTTTACCTACCTACCGAACCAAAGTTTAAAATAATGAAAGAACTTAAAAATAAGTAACAAAAGCTAGCGCCACGTCCTTAAGCCGGGTCCGCTGCGCTAGATTTTGAACAGAACATTGTTCGAAAACATAAATTAGTCAATGGGCCACATTATTACTCAATGGGCCACGCCCCTTAATTATGTTTTCGAACAATGTTCTGTTCAAAAATCTGACGCAGCGGACCCGACTTTACTGACAAAGTGCTAGAGCAGAACTGGCGATGGCGATAGTTTGGATTTTGGACTAACGACGTATTCAATGAATTAAATGAATTAGGTAAACATAAATTCGTCGCGCTATTTAACATTTGCTCACCGCGTGACATTTTATTGAAAGACTACAGACAAAAGGGTTTTGATTATATTAAAACAATGAATACATAATTTGATAGAGGCACATTTAGTAGCAAAACAAGACACGAGCTTTACCTACCTACCGAACCAAAGTTTTAAAAAATTAAAGAACTTAAAAATAAAGTAGGTATTTGCGCAAAAGCTAGCGCCACGTCCTTCCTGACAAAGTGCTAGAGCAGAACTGGCGATGGCGATAGTTTGGATTTTGGACCAACCACGCATTCAATGAATTAAATGAATTAGGTAAACATAAATTCGTCGCGCGATTTAACATTTGCTCACCGCGTGACATTTTATTGAAAGACTACAGACACAAGGGTTTTGATTATATTAAAACAATGAATACATAATTTGATAGAGGCACTCTTTTCGTATTCAATAAAGTATTTTGTAACGTAGGTAGTCTTATAAATGTAAAAAATATAATACACAATAAAACACCGAGCGCCACGCGTGTGACTTGTAAAATACAAAATACAAATAAATACAAAATACAAAAATATTTATTTCAAAACCAGATTACAGTTACAAACATATTTTTGGGGCCCCCTTTTAGATATAAGGATCTGTACCAGAAGACCCCGCTCTTCCATATCTATAAACTTATTTCTAGTTTTGCAATGCCAAATTATAAATTTTTAACTAGAAAAGTACATAATTTTTAACTATGTGAATGTGTACGTACGTGTGTCAGTGTGCGTGTAGATATGTGGGTGTGTTTGTGTGTGCGTGTGTGTGTGTGTGTGTGAAATGCATGTGTGTTTCTATAGATATAGTATTTTATAAATTTGTTTTAAACACAATATATAATAAATAAATAAATTAATAAATAAATATCAATACATAAATTAAGCATTCATACAACACATTTTAGAACATCTTCTTGTCTCGCTATAGGTTAAAGTTTGTAGCGATTTAATTATTATATTTTTTGCAGTATGAATGTTTTTTGAGTATATATGTGTAAGTTTATTTATCTTATTATACAAGAAAGTTGACATTCTATGAAATTGTTGAGCTGCAAATCTAGTCCTGGTGGGTTTGGTTTGGACAGCAACCATTTTATTTCTTTTATTTTGTTTATTTGGATCGAAGCCTAATAATTTATGTTTTTTTAGAATTACATGAAGAATAAAAAGTTTTCTTATTGAAAGGACGTTACTTAACCAATATAATTCTTCAGTAGGAAATCTTCGTCGCTTGAAGTACATTACCTTTAGCAAAGACCGTTGTGATCTTTCTACTTCTAGAAATTTTGTCTTGGACGAAGCGCCCCATATAACACTGACTGTACAAGTGCAATATAAATTATTTGTAATAAATTTTTATTTTTAGTTTGATTAGAATGTGCACTTGTAGTAATTGGTACCACATGTCTCAGGGTTTTGAACATCCACGTTAACTTTCTTATCCTATTTGATATTTGTTCTAATTGGTTATGCCATGTCAATTTTTTGTCAACAACAACTCCCAAGTATTTTGTGTGAGAAACCTTATTAATTGTAGGACATCCACATGAGTTACGATCATAGTTGTTTATATTTTTGCATCTGTGTATTTTTATTTGTAGGTCATTCTTTGGTTGTGTTTTATTAGTTATGCTAAAGCAGATGTAATTTGTTTTTTGTGTATTTAAAGTTAGTAAATTGTTATCAAGCCAGCTCGCAATCTTTTCCATTCCCGCCTCTGCTTGGACACGTAGGTTGCTCCAAGAAGGACCCTCAAAGACCACTGCAGTGTCATCTGCGTAAGAAAATATGTGACCGCTGCTTAGTTTCCTATTACAAAGGTCATTTATGTAAACCAAGAATAGCGTTGGTACGAACACGCTGCCTTGAGGGACGCCGTAGCCTATGTACCTATCAGCGCTCACATATTCTCCAACTTTTACTTGTTGTTTTCTTTCTGTAAGGTAGTCCTTTAAGGGAGCACCTCTTATACCATATGCTTCAAGCTTGTTCACAAGGGTGGGAACTGATACGGTGTCAAAGGCCTTCTTTAAGTCAATAAATACTGTCAGGCACTTATTCCCTTTGTCTAGTATATCAACTACTAACGAGCTTAGAGCTAATACGGCGTCTTCAGTAGATTTTCCTTTTCTAAAGCCGTATTGAGATGAAGATAGTAAATGAAATTTTTCAACGTATTTTAAAAGTCTAACATTTATTAATTTTTCCAAAATTTTTGAAATAGAGGGTAACACAGAAATAGGTCGATAATTATTTATATCTTCTCTGTCCCCTCCCTTGTGAACAGGAGTGATAATCGATTGCTTTAATAAGGCTGGGAAAACGCCATTTCTAAAACATACATTAGCCAAATGGGTGATAATTGGTACAACTTCATCTTTAGCAAGCTTAAGAAAAGTTGTGGAAATTTTATCGTAACCAGTGGCACTATTAGATTTTAGGCTCAATAAAGTGGAATGCACCTCATCACAATCTGTATCGAGCAGCACAAAAGATGACGATTGAGACAATGATACATTCAAATGACTTCCAAGAGTAGGAGGCTTGACCCTTTTTAGAATTTCATCTGCAAGTTTTTTACCGATTCCAGTAAAGAAATCATTTATATAATTAACGCTATCAAGAGGAGTTGATTTTGTCATTAACAATTCATAGTTATGATTTTTATTTTGCTGTGAGTACGTAATATTCTTTATGTTATTCCATAGACTTTTAGTATTTTTCGTTGATTTATTAAGCTGCTCTCTTTCATAATTATGTTTAAGTTTCTTTATCAAATTGTTGCAGAAATTACGATATCTTTTATAGGTAATTTTGAGTATTTCATTTGAAGGATCTTTACGTAGTTGCTTTTGCATTTTATTTCTATTTCTTATACACTTTAGTATTCCAAAGGTTATCCAAGGTTTTATGATACGTTTAGATTTAGGTATAGGAACTGTTGATGTGTTTTCGACTAAAGATTCTCTTAGTTTATTAACTAATAGTTGAATTATAATGTCCGGCTCGTTACAGAATAATATTTCAGACATATTTAAACAGCAGACATTAAAGCTTGTCAAATCACCCCATTTTTCAGTTTCAAATAAATGTTTATGCTATTCATTCTGTATAATATTGGTTTCGCTTTCAATTGATATGCTTCAATACTACGTAAGTTAAGTAAACTTATAAGTGATAATTTAATTTAGTGTGTTGTACATTATAATTTATATTAAGCTGTGACCCTGAAACTCAAGTGTCCCAGGATTGACCCATTAATAGAATAGTGTCGCCCATCTCGTCCTTTGAATGTCGCAAAAGGCGAAAAGCGTTGCGTTCTTTCTATAGAAAGGACGCAACGCTTATAACAGGGACGATATAATATTTGTCTATGCGTTGACTAAGACTGCTGAAGTATAACCACAAATTAACTAATAGTACTACCACATGAGTAAACTCATGTGGTACTACCGTCGTATAACGCACGAATCATAAAAGGTGTCTTCAAAACGCCGCATGTGCGCGGTTCCCCTTTAAGTTTTGACTGTTTAATTTCAAACACTGCAGCTCTGGAGAGAATTGGAAATTTCAGTGTTATTCAAGGTTTCAAGGTTGACTTTCAATCACTCGGCATATTATGGAACGGTATTTATTGTTGACTGCATAATAATAACACCTATGTTGGAATATGAAACGGAACTTGATTGTTAAAGGTACGATTGTTGAGTTTTTGGGCTATGCCTTTTTGAATTTTGCAAAAGGGTCAGCCACTGCTAAATCAATCATGGCAGATCTTGACAAAATTTATATAAGAAGAAGCTTGGCGACTCAATTAGCATTATTACGTAAGCAATTAATTCACCTAAAATTGCAACCTGATGTCAGTTATACCAACATTTCACGTGCTTTGATAAAGAATTACCTAATTAATTTCCGCTGGAGCGAAAATTGACGAAATGGATAAAATATTACATTTGTTATTCACCCTCCTAATATGGCGGTGTGATCACGGCGCTGGAAACGCTAGGAGAGGATCACCATAGCCTAGCATTCGTAAAACTCGTCTGCTAGATCATGAAGTTAAGTTGAAGACCGAAATATCTACCGAATTTAAAGTTTCGCATACCAATACAGAGAAGTTTTCTATGCGTAATAATTATGGACCGGAGAAGATGAATAAAAATGTGAACCCTCAATCTTCAAGAATAAATCAATATCGTGGCAATCAATACATAAAATTACGAAACCGTACTGCTAGCATGTGGCCGTAGAAATTACATGAAAAAGGACTGCCGTTTTTTTTTCAAGAAGTTTTCGTAACGCGAGGGCAGCAGCAGTAATTTTAAATGTACAGCGAACGCTGTTCATCAGGGCAGTATTGCTTTTATGATTTCAAATTGTGAGTTATGAAACGAAACAAGTAATTCTACTAATCATGTTTCTTTTCTTTTAGGTCCTGGTGCTACCGATTACATATTAATTCACGAGATTATTTTTCTTCACATACCAAAATACCCTGTCCTATGAAGATTGGCGTAGCTAAAAATGGAATTTCAATTTTGGCTTATGGAACAGGACAAACCTGGAGTTCAAGGTACAATCGACGATTCGAGGATCGTTTTATTTTTCCCCCCAAGTTTCTCATAATTGACTGTCTGTAAGTCGAATGCATCAAGCAAGCAAATCCAATTATTGCTTTTGATTTGTTTCAAATGGTGTTCATATCTATGAAAATAACAAATTGCATTATGCAATACTGTAGCAACAACCTTTGTAAAATTGAATTTCAAATGAATTTACTCTCAACTTATTTAAATTCGCTATTTGGTGAAAAGTGGACTATGGCAGATGGCTGCAGTCTTGCTATCCTTATTGTCTAGTCTCTGACTAACCCTTCGGAGATTATAGTCGTGATGTGTATGTAATTTTATTATTTCATGCTTCGAAATCTTTTGAATTATGTCATAAACGCTTAGAACATGTAAAGAAGCAAAGAATTATAATTCTTAAAATTTAGTTGATCATAAATTAATGATTCGTTACATTAATCTACTGACGACATATTATTATCTGAGCCATGCATAATAGGTAATTAGACGCGAGATCGCGACTCCATTTTGCAAAAGAAAAAGAAAAGTCTAACCAAAATAGACCATTTTTATCATTCATTCGGATTCATGCGGTCCGATCAGCCCGACTACCGGCGACGACAAACATTATTTTGTTACTTTTATTGACCATTTTACCCACTATACTTTCACATATTTGATGAATTTTAAAGTGGAAGTCTTAAAAAAGTTTGGTTTTGTTAACAAAAGTGAAAATTTATTTAATGCGATGTTCGTTAAATTACTTATACTATAAAAATGGTTGAGAATATCTTTATAATGAATTTAAGTAGTTTTGTGTTTCTAAGGGAATAAGTTGCCATTTGACAATTCCGTACACTCCACAACAAAATGGTTTCTCAGCGCGCATGAATCGTACATTGACCGAAATGGCACGAACCATGGTCGCAAGTGCGAAGTAAAATATTTTGGGGTGAAGCCGTTTTAACGGATACATATCTAACAAAATAACTACCCACTAAAGCGCTGCTAAATAACAACCATACGAATGTGGCATGGTACGAACCCTAAAACTAATCACTTAAACATATTTGGCTCTGCTTAGGTAACTATGTACATGATAAAATTAAAAAAAAAACAAAACTAGTCGATATTGTCGGTTATAGCAAAAATGGATACAAATTGTTTAACGTCGAAAATAAGCAATTTGTTCTTGCAAGAGATGTTATGTTGACGAATTAAATTCTTAAAAATTCTTGACCAATATTTAAAAGTGATGAGCATCATCAAGTATAAATTCCAACCGACGAGACAATAGTAATTGACGATACTCAGTCAATCAAATTGTCAGACATAGCGAACGGATTAGCAATCTATCCCCGAAAATTAATAAAAAAATGACTGACCCCGATTTGTATTTCTCTTTTGAATACTTCTCATTCCTTACCACTATGTTACAGTGGTGTTTTTAATGGTGTGATACTGATAAATGGTTTTCCGCCATACATTGTGAAATAGAATCTCTGAACAATAATCAGACATGGACATTTGTTGATAGACCTAAAAATATGAATATTGTCAGTAGTAAATGGGTTTTTAAAGTAAACAATAACGGAAACGGGGAACCGGTGCGATAAAAGACCCGTCTAGTGTCCGTTTTTTTTTTACTAAAACATACTTACAAAATTACGGCGAAACGTTTGCACCTGTTGCGCGAATAAATTATTATTAGTATCATTACCTTTAAGTTTATTCTAACTTTTGCTATTCAGTTTGACCTCTAAGTCCATCACATGGATGTAAAAAAATGCTTCTTTTAAATGGAGTGGTTAAAGAGGATATTTGTATGAAAATACCTGAAGGTATTACCTATTGTTGGTATACCAAACCAAGTTTGTTATATAAGCAAAACATTATATTGACTGAAGCAATCCTCGCGATGTTGGTATGAACGTTTTCGATCGTAACCTTAAAGGAATTGGTTTTCATAATTCTGAGATCCATGTCTTTATTGACTAGATAAAAATTCTATACATAACAATAACATACAACATACCTAGTGCTATATGTTGATGGATTAGTGATTTGACACACACACAATGAACAAACCTTACAATATTATTTAAATTGTGAATGAGTTATTAAAACTGACATGATACTGACATGACTAATTTATTTAAATAAAGTAAAAATGTTTTTAGGTATTAAAATTGAAAGAACAAAGAACACAATAACTTTAGATCTATTTATTTATTTACCAAATGTTTTACAAAAACAAAATATCCATGAAAGATTGCAATTCTTCAAAATCATCATTTCCTTTTACATTAAATTACTTAGATTTAATCTCCGACGAATGTTATGATGCACCTTGTTTTTAAAGTAAAATTAATGAGGAGTTATGTTTAAAGCATTAAAGGAACTATACATTTAAAATAGTAATATGATCCCAATAACAAAACCGATAGTTATATTTGAATATAATAACGGTTGTATCAGCAAAGCTAACAATCCCACAGATCATAAAAGTCTAAACAGATAGAAATTAGAGGTACCACTCTAGAGAGCAAATTACTAACAAAGTAATAAAGCTTGAATATATCTCCACAGGAGACCAACAAGTTGACATTTTCTCGAAAGTGATGCCGTCTACAAAGTTCCAGGAATTTAGAAATTAATTTAATTTATTTTGATTCCTTATTGTAGCAAAAATCTTCAACCTTAAACAATAAGATGTTAATTTATCAAAGAATGTATTAAATAACTAAACTATTTAATTGAACATTACATAACATAACATGTTAATATCATATAAAAGAACATGTGATGTACCCACATTACTTAAGATGTTAATTAGTCAGTCAAAAATTACTTATTAAGATGAACATACATAACATAACACGTTAATAACAAACATGTAATAACGTGTGATGTACCTACATAACATAAGATGTTAATTTATCAAAGAATGTATTAAAATACTTATTAAGTTGAATATTATTTTATGTTATATTGTTATTAGTATGGAAAGAGATATTAACTATTTTTAAGCAGCAATTTTCTATTTTTGTTTACTTAAGTATATCCTATTTTCGAGGGGGACTGTTTTTTTTTTAAAGTATACTACTGCATCCCGCTATTTTGGCAGGGTTTTTTGTTCTTTTGTGTCTATTTTCTTTTCTTTCAAAGTGATTAATTAAATGAACTGGAGCTTTATGAGCTCTACTTACTCTATTTACTTGTTTTCTTTCTTTCTTTTGTATCATTTTTACTTTAGATTCTTTTCTTTTAATTTCTTTTTCTTTTAGTTGGAATATACGAAAATACTCAATTCAATTGTATCTATTGATTATACCATACGATTACTTTGTGTAACACCACTACTTTTGTATTAGTCACTCAAACGACTTTTCATTATAAAACCGTTGTGCCAACGGAGCGACTTTTACTTTAATAAAAGCATTCGTTCAGACAACTACGAAGTTTTACTTTGCCGTCACTGCGTCCCTGCCAACAACCTACAGTCATACCATATTTATGTAACCTTCATACGTACCAATAAACATACATTATATAATCAGGACTATAATCACCAAAGGTTTAGTCAGAGACTAGGCAATGAGGACAGCAAAAGCAGTCCTCTGCCATAGTCCATTTTACAGTAACTTTTCGTAACAGGTGGTGAGCCCATCGCCGCTCTATGCTGTTGGAAGTATTTGCAGTCTTTTGTCCTTTAGTTGCCTTTTATACCCAAGGGAAGAGAGGGTGTGGTATTCTTTCACCACTGCCGTCTTTCAATGCCATAAGACGGCATTTTACCTAGATATAAAAAAGGGTCAAATTCGGGCCCACTGGTCTAACTTGCTAAATGCTAGATTTTTTGTTTACACTACTGTTCTAAGAAACATGTTTGCATGTCAACAAATTAATAGGTAAATATGTAGGCGACTGTAAGTCTCAGTCAGATGATCTCTTACTGAGAAACAATTCTGCAAACGACTCTGTTCCAGGAAGGCGACTTATCTTATCTGACGGGTTTTGTGAACGGTCCTATTTAGTTTGTACTTATAAATTGATAGCATGATGAGTAGGTAGGTACTACATATACTTTAGAATAAAATAGAATAGAATTTCTTTATTGCTTACACTGTGTAACAAGTTCTTTAAAAAAATTAAATATTAATCAACAGTTTGCCCAAGATTGGGCATGCAATGTACACAAATAATGATTAACATTAACAAAATTCATTATGAATTTAACAATTAATTTGTCTTAAAACCAAAAAACATTATTCAATAACATTTTTTTTAACTTAAGTTTAAATATATTTATTTATTTATTAATTTAGGTTCACCAGTGTTTGTTTACAATAATACTACAACTACAATACAACAAAAATACAAAAATTATTTAACTAAATGTAACAATCTTATAAGGCGAACACAACATGCAAAGAGATAAAAATAGACTTACTGCTAAATATTACTTACTACTAATTATTATATGTATTATTTTCAAAATATTTTAATTATCAACCTTAATCCATGATCGGCTTATGGTTGTTTTGAGTTTGACAAATGAACCGAAATGGAGATCACCCAAGTCAGTACATCCATTATAGTAGGGGAAATAAGCTACTTTAGCGAGTGGGGTTGAAGCGAAGCTTGGAGAGAAATTATACTCAGGATGGTCAGTCGTAGAATGGATACTTTATTTTAGTTAGTGATCATATATATTACAATTATTATATTTATAAACATAGGTTGCTTAACTTAGTCACTTACGCAAAAGAGAGAGGAACAACGGGTGTCTCATTCACCCGCGGTCGCTATGCAACGCGGTGCGGGGAACACGCGGCGCGGGGCTTCGCGACGCGGGGAAGTGCGGGCGGGGAAACACGCACGCGACAAAACTGGCGACGTTCGTTGCGCTCGGCCATTTCGACGGCCGACAGACCACGGAGCGGACGCAGTGAAGATGCGTGGCGTGCGGCGTGCGGCGATGGCGATAACGTGGCGCTGTTACGAGTGATGTGTACACGCAGCTGAGAATGGTGGCGAAGAATGAAGATGCTGTTTGCATGCTGACGAAGCTCCATTCCTATTTCATTATGGCAGCTCCTTTCAGAGCTATGTCCCTGTTTCATATCGAAAAGGCTTCCGTCTGACATTCTATTAAATGGATTTGCTTTACATCTTCTGTGCTTGTTATTGTGAGTGTGCGGCTACAGTGCTCCCCCTCAAGCGAAGCGTACAGGTGGCTTGACGACTCGGCCGGATGTGGTTCGCTTATCTGCCGGTTGTGTCGTCTTGCTGCGGCTTGGTAACGGTGTTGGTGGTAAAATGGTAACTGTTTTCTGTATGGGTACGTCGAAGTTGAGTTCTTGTTCTTGTAAAACGTATGCGGGCTTCAACCGGTCTATGGATATGTTTGCTTCACGGTGAGGTAGCTTGATGGTAAAAACTTTGCTGTTCCGATCCATGACTTGGTAGGGACCTTCATATGGTGGCTGTAGTGGCTTTTTCACGGCATCTGTTCTGATAAACACGTGCGTGCATGTACTTAGGTCTTTATGCACAAACATATGTTTATTGTTGCTATGGTGTGAAAAATCTGCAGTCGGCTTGTTTGCTTGAATGGTGTCGCGCAATCTTTCGACGTAGGTATAATCCATCGCAGTAGGTATGTTAGTACTTGCGGTAAAAAATTCGCCTGGCAATCGCAAATGGTAACCGTAGGTAAGTTCGGCTGCGCTGACTGCCGTGTCTGTGCGTAAGGCTGCTCGTAAGCCTAATAGAACTGTAGGTAGTTCATCTGTCCACTTAGTTGAAACGGCGACGAGTCTTGCGCGTAATGCGTTCTTGAGTGAGCGGTGCCAACGTTCGACTATTCCGTTTGCCTGTGGGTGATAGGGCGTTGTACGTGTTTTCGCTATTCCCATTTCTTTCATTAGGTTGGTGAACAGCTGACTCTCGAATTGTCGACCTTGGTCACTTGTAAGGGTTTCTGGGCAGCCGAAGCGTGTGATCCAGTGTTGGTAGACGACTTTCGCTACTGTGTCTGCTGTAATGTCGTCCGTAGGTATTGCTTCGGGCCATCGGGTCGCTCTGTCTATCATCGTGATTACATAACGTTGGCCGTTTTCTGCAGTAGATAATGGGCCAACGATATCGACATTCAAATTTCGGAATCTGTCAGCTGGCGGGAATGATGAAATAGGTGAAACTGTATGACGTTGTATCTTGCTCTTTTGACATGGAATGCACGCTTTTGTCCATTTGCCGATGTCTGCGTTCATTGATGGCCAAAAGTACTTCTTTGCGACGAGCTTGCGTGTAGTACGGGTGCCGGGATGACTCACGTTGTGAATAATGTTGAAAACTTGCCATCTATGTTCTGTAGGTATATACGGGCGAACGTAGGGCGTAGACGTTTCACAATATAGGTCGAGATCAGTGTCAGGGATAGTTATTTTCTTGATTGAGATGTTGCTTGAGTTTTGAGATGCTAGTTGCGATATGTTGCTGTCTCGCTCTTGCGCGTTGGCTATATCTGCGTAGGTTATTGTTTCCGGGCACGATATTGTTTCTATGCGGCTGAGTGCGTCGGCGACTACATTTTCTTTGGCACTTATGTGTCGTATGTCTGTGGTGAATTCGCTTATGAAAAGACATTGGCGAGTCCGGCGCGGCGTTTCGTTTGCCGTTTGCGTTTTAGACATAGCGTAGGTAAGCGGCTTGTGGTCGGTGAAAATAATGAGGTGGCGGCCTTCAAATGTTTTTCTGAAATGCTTGACTGCCATGTAGATAGCTAGTAGCTCTCTGTCGTAGGTCGAGTATTTCTTCTGCGCGGTTGAAAATTTCTTTGAGAAGTATCCTAATGGTTGCCATTGGTCGTTGTAATGTTGTTGTAGCACGGCACCGGCTGCGTTATCGGAAGCGTCGCAAAATAACGCGAGTGTCGCATCGTGGGATGGGTGTGCGAGTAAGGCAGCGTTTATAATGCTTGTTTTGCAGTCTATAAATGCTTCCTCCGCTTCGGTATTCCATTCGATGGTGGTCTTGTCGCGTTTTTTCGTATTGTGTAGGTACGAGTTTAATGGTGCTTGTATGGCTGCGGCGTTCGGAATATGTTCACGGTAAAAGTTTACCATTCCGAGAAAACGCCTGAGTTCTTCTATGTTCTTTGGCTTCGGGTACTCCGTGATGGCTTGGACTTTGTGCAGCGGTGGTTTTATGCCTTCTTGTGATACAGTGTATCCTAGAAACTGTACTTGCGTTTGGCCAAAGTTGCATTTGACCGGGTTTATGGTAATGCCATTGTCTTCCAGTCTGCTTAAAACCATTCGTAGGTGTTCTTCGTGCTGAGTTGGTGTTTCTGATGCCAGGAGTAGGTCGTCGATGAAAGGAAACACGAAGTGTAGCCCTCTTAGAACTTCATGGATGTACCGTTGGAAGGTTTGACCTGCGTTCTTGAGACCTGGGCACATTCGTGGAAATTCGAACAGTCCCATCGGGGTGATGATAGCTGTTTTCTCAATGTCCTCGTCACGTACTGCTAATTGTTGATACGCCCGGTTGAGGTCAATTGTACTGAATATTGTTTTCCCAGTGAGTTGATGTGTGAAATCCCTTATGCGTGGTATTGGGTAGCGATCGGGTTTCGTGACTGCATTAAGACGTCTGTAATCTCCGCAGACTCGTAGGTCACCATTTTTCTTCGGTACGATATGGAGTGGGCTTGCCCAAGGACTTTTGCTTGGTCTGCATAGCCCTTGACTAAACATATTTTCGAACTCGATTTTGACTTGATCGTAGCGATGTGGTGGAATAGGTCGAGCGCGGCAGTGAATAGGTTGACCAGTTGTTTCGATGAAATGTTCTACTCGGAGTTTGGGGTTGAGTTTCATTGAAGTGAGACGGGCGATACCGGGGTACTCTGATAGTATGTTGTAGTACGATTGTTGGACGTCGATGCTGCGTACTGTAGGTATGTCGGTGTAACGCCCACTGTGTCGGTACCGAGCTTCGTTGTGTTGTCTATAAGTCTTCGGTTCTTCAAATCAACTAGTAGGTTGTGATGTTTAAGGAAGTCTGCTCCGATTATCGGTTTTGTAACGTCGGCCACGATGAAACGCCATTTATAAGGTCTTCGTAGGTTGAGGTCCAATGTCATTGTTTTTTCACCGTAGGTTGGTATGATGGTGCTATTGGCGGCGTACAGGGTGAATGGAAGAGGTTTCGCAGATGTTCCTTTTCGCTTCGGCAGAACGGAGATGTTGGCGCCGGTGTCGATTAAAAACGATAATCTGGAGCTTTTGTCGGTAACGAATAGGCGGTATGACTTTGTTCCGACGACGTTGGGTTCCGCCTCTGCCAACGTGTTTGCTAGTTTTCCGATGTTTCTTCATTGTTGAAAGTACATGGTGTTGTGCAGCGTTTTGCATTTTTCCCAAAGCGACGATGATAGTAGCAAAACGGTGATGGCGTGGCAGAGCGAGAACGGGATGGTCCGTCGCGGTTGCGAGACGAAGACGGCGAACGGCTGGTATTTCTTTCTCTTGCATTTCGATGTGAATGTTGTTGTGCGTAGTGATAGCGTGCATGTGGTGGTGGGCGAGGGTACGAGTAGTTGTTTCTAAATGCTCGGAGTTCTGCAACTTCTAAATGGAGTTTTCTTATCTCGTCGGCCAGGAACTGTATTTCGACGTGTTTTTCTTGCCAGGTTGATGACGAAACTGAAGCTATCGTGGAGACTTGACGATTTTGTTCCAGCATCTTGTCAGCAAGCTTGGCTAGCTCGTCCAGCGCTGTGTCGTTGCTAATCGCATCGCTAACGATGATCACCGAGTGCACGTGCGGTGGCAGGAGGTTCATCCACATCAATCGGAGTGTACTGTCAGGAACCTTGTTGCGTGCGAGGGTTCGCGTGCGCCGTAACAACTGGCTCGGCTTCTGATCGCCTAGGTCCATGTCGGACAACAGTTTTTGTAGTTGCTTTCCATCCGATTCTTCATAGACAGAGATTAGTCGCTCTTTGATGATTGAGTAGTAGCGTTCAGCTGGCGGCTCGTAGAGTAGGTCGCATATTTGCTCTATGTCTTCTTTTTCGAGTTGTGCGATGACCATCTGCGCCTTTTGTGCTCCGCTTTTCTTTAGTTCGCTAATTGCGGCTTCGAAACTTATGAACCAGAGACGCGGACGATCTCGCCAGAATGGTGGTACACGTATAGAGAGTGCAATGCCGGAGACTTCTTGCAGGTGTTGTGCTGGAGAGGTTGGTGCTGCTGGTTCTTCGTTAGCCATTTTCTTCTTTCTGGATTGTTCTGAGTAGGGTCTTCTGTGTTCTGACTGGGGTCACCACTTTAGCGAGTGGGGTTGAAGCGAAGCTTGGAGAGAAATTATACTCAGGATGGTCAGTCGTAGAATGGATACTTTATTGACGTGACAACGTCTTAAATTAGGTTAGCTGGGAGACACTTATGAAAAAGTGTAACGCTCGTCGGGAACGTAACGATGAGTCACCGAACGAGAGAGAGGCCCGCCGAATGCCTTGCGTCTCTCTCCCACTAAATAGTTAAGTTTAAGTTTACATGTACAATGTTTTAGTAAACAAAATAAAACAAAAAAAAAAAAAAATAAATAAAAAAAAAAAAAAAAAAAAAAAAAAAGTAAATAGCACTACACATTGAAATGAAACACTTTTTACGGATTAACTCGCGTTTAATTTACTAATCGTGGTCACAGGGAGACTCCCTGTGACCACGGACCCTGTAAAGGGTTCGAAACGTCAGGATAATATAAAAACTATGTAAATAGTAAATTAAACGCGAGTTAATCCGTAAAAAGTGTTTCATTTCAATAAAATAAAAGAAAAAAAAAAAAAAAAAAATGTATTTCTATAGTTAAAATTTGTGCAATTCTTATTTTCATTCAATTCCTTGTTCCTATTGTGCAATTTAATTATATTCATATCAATAAATATTCTACCGAGAAAAAGACGTTGTCACGTAAAATCTTCGCCCGTAAAACCGACTTTACAGGCAACCAATTTTTTTTAGTTAGTGATCATATATATTACAATTATTATATGTACAAACATAGGTTGCTTAACTTAGTCACTTACGCAAAAGAGAGAGGAACAACGGGTGTCTCATTCACCCGCGGTCGCTATGCAACGCGGTGCGGGGAACACGCGGCGCGGGGCTTCGCGACGCGGGGAAGTGCGGGCGGGGAAACACGCACGCGACAAAACTGGCGACGTTCGTTGCGCTCGGCCATTTCGACGGCCGACAGACCACGGAGCGGACGCAGTGAAGATGCGTGGCGTGCGGCGTGCGGCGATGGCGATAACGTGGCGCTGTTACGAGTGATGTGTACACGCAGCTGAGAATGGTGGCGAAGAATGAAGATGCTGTTTGCATGCTGACGAAGCTCCATTCCTATTTCATTATGGCAGCTCTTTTCAGAGCTATGTCCCTGTTTCATATCGAAAAGGCTTCCGTCTGACATTCTATTAAATGGATTTGCTTTACATCTTCTGTGCTTGTTATTGTGAGTGTGCGGCTACACTACTAAACCTTGCACTTTTTTTTTTATTTTTTTTTATTACGCAAGCCCGGCAAATGACCCCACTCCACCTGATGTTAAGTAGAAATGAAGTCCAGGCGCGAGGACAACTGGTGCAGCGTAAGAGACGTAGCATCAGTCACCCTCACTCTGCCGGCCCACAAAGTGCCTCTTCACGCCTCGTTTGAAGGACCCTATGTCATAGGTAAGAGGGAATACGTACGTGTGCTGGTAGACTATTCCATCTTTTGGAAGTGCGGCACAGAAACGAGTCACCAAATTTCTTTGTGCGTGATGGAATGTTAGAGACTGTAAATTGGTGACTCCGGAGACCAGCACGCGTACTCCTATGGAGGAACTTTTGTCTCGGAAGACGCCACTTGGCACGATTGTTCTCTAGGTCATTCTGAGCTGATTTAGCCTGGTAGCCACGGAATTGCCCACTGCTGGTGGGCACCAGGGGGGGGGGGGGGGAATTATTTGTCTCCCACGTTGGAGTCGGTGCCTCTCCACTTATAGCTACTAGGGCAAGTTTGGTATCGTTTTCGTATAATTTAAGGAAGGGGAATCCGTTTCTGGAACAAACTTTTTAACCCGTCATAGTAAAAAAAAGAAAAATTAACAAAAACGTAAAAATGAAAAAAAAAAAATTGTTTTGAAAATGCTCTACTACAGCGATACGTCACATAGATTTTTGGCAAATAAAAAATATGATGATATAGCCTATTTAATTGTGAACCTAAAAAGTATTACTTGTGTTCAGATGTTGGGAATAAAACAATAGGTCTTAGCGGAATACTCAAATTTTAATAACGTTGCAAAAAACTACTTAGGTTATCGGCTAACAATCTCGTCACCGCGATGCAGGCTTACAAATACAACGCCATCTAGTAACGTGTAGGCGAATTATTTTCCCATACAAAGTTATGTATGCTAAAAATGCTTTTACTTTCTAAACATTCCGCCACCCAAAGGACGACTAGTCCTTTAAATAGGATAACAAACTAGAAATCTTTGACTCTCAAAAAAAAAAAAACTAATTTAAATATAAATATAACTAATTAGACACTATCAATTGGTAACACACACAGTTTATGAATAGGCCTTTTGATGATGGTATTTTTACATTTTAATGTAAGTAAGTAAGTAAGTAAGTTTTATTGTGTAAGGAATAAGGTACAGTAAAAGCGGTTCTTATAGCTAACAATAGGAGTAGTGTCACTTAATCCTACTTTTACAAGAGTATACACAAAAAATTTAATGCAGTGACTTGACTTCATAACAATATGTAAGTACCTATATATTATTTATAGTACTTATCTATTATCTATATTATCAACTATTTATAATCTAGGTATTCTTGGATACTATAAAAACATTTTTCTATTAGCCAAGCTTTTACTAACAACCTAAATTTTGGCAACTTGTGAGTTTTTAAGACGTCTGGCAAATTATTGTAAATTTTAATACACATAATAAAAGTATTTATTAGATACAAGCGTTAGTTTAGCAGGAGGCTTATGAAGTTTGTTTCTATACATAGAACGAAGATTACGTGTTGTAACCTGACAATTTTCTTGAAATAAACATCTATACTTATACACAAATAAACAAATATCAAAAATATAGAGCGAGGGCAGCGTAAGTAATTTGTAGTCTCTAAAAAATGGCCGACACGAGTCTGTTTGCTTTAGACCAAATATGGCTCGGACACATTTTTTTTGTAACACAAAAACCTTTTCTTTGTGTACCGAGTTACCCCAACAATTTGTAACAATTCTGACCAAACCATCGCTACCAGGATGAGTATCTATAACTCTAGCTATTAACCATTTAAATGCTGGCAGCCTCTAATCTTTAACAAGTACATCCCCTCTCCTTAATTCACTAAGTTTATTTGTACTGGCACCTCAAGACCAACCGTTAGGTTATGCAAGAAGTGCCAGACGTCCCTGCGCCAGTAGAACACTCGCGCAGGAGACCACCAACGTTAGGTCTTGACGCCAAATTAGTGCCCGCCGCAGCGCGCTCTTCATTCGGTACTCATAAGACTAGTGTCTCGGGAGAGTATCCCCGTGAACACGTGTAGTTCACTGCCTATTGTCCAGATAGGTAGCCGGAGCTGTCGAGCTCGCTCACTTCTCGTTGCACGAAGGGCACAACTCGCAGTTGCCACTGCTAGGGTCGTCGACTCTAAAGTCGACTCCCAAGTGTCCACCTTGGTAGCGGAGTAGTAAGCACACTCACTTCTCGGAACCCACCCGGGAGCCTAGCCAGTTCCCACGTCCTACGCGGCTGGCTGGACCGGAGACCTACGGCATCTAGGAGGCCGTCTCTACTAGTTATCCAGACTAGTACCGGAGATGTCAACACCAATGTCCAATGAAAACCACCGGACAAAGCTGCCAACTATAAGGGAAACTCACGTTCCCCGCAGGACTTTTCGCTTCTGGCCCCTCAGAGACCGCTACTAGGCCCCGCTCGCTGTGCACGAGTTTGGAAGTCCTGGCACACAATACCAGGACAAACGAACATTCCCAAGCTCTACAGCTAACCACATGCCACTACGAGTCCAACCCATGTCCGGAACCCGCCGGAGGCGCCTGGTTAAAGGCACGACCAGCGGGGGGCTAGAACCGGAACCCCGTAGTACCTCTGAAAACACAACCGGACCCGTAGTTCCAGTTGCGATACCCTATCTGTTGAGGTCGGTAGATAGGGACTCGGACTTTAACAAGTACAATTGTACCTACATCTATATTGGGTTGAGTTCCAGTCCATTTTTGGCGTTTATTTAAACTTACTAAATAATCATGACCCCATTTATGCCAAAATGATTGCAACTTTTTTTGCAAGTAAATCCATCATTTGTTGTATGGAATATTAATAGTACTAAGCTCCTGTTCGGGAACTACTAACAAGGATTCACCAATCAAGAAATGACTTGGTGTAAAAACATCTAAACTATCATCAGTATTAGCGTCGATGGGTGTCAATGGACGGAAATTCAAACAACTCTCTATTTGACAAAGTAATGTTGAATATTCTTCATACGTAAGCTTCGTGCTAAGTACTCGATTGAGGTGAAACTTGACAGATTTTACAGCTGATTCCCATAAACCTCCTATGTGGGGTGCTCCAGCAGGATAAAATTGCCAGTCTGTTCCATCTCGAGCGAGCAAGTCAGCTATTTCTACAGGTATCTTATCTTATCTTATCTTATTGGGGCCTGCAGAGGTCTCCCCCTCGCAGCGGCACGTCGACCCATTGGGATCTTTTGTGCAACCCCGTCCTACCACTCTGTCTCCTCAGAGAAAATGACTGCCATAAGTTTGGCAATGTCTTTGAGGGCGAAGAGCCTAAAATCCTCTGGTTTCGGGTAGGCGAATCCCAAGAGACTCATTCTTTTCCTAGCAAGGGAGTCACAGTCACACAGTAGGTGTTGCATGGACTCCGTTTTCTCCCCACATGCCCTGCACAAGCTGTCGTTTTCTAGTTGCATTCTATGGAGCATTTGTTTTGTGGCATAGTGCCCCGTCAGGGCTCCGATGATTGTTCGTGCCTGCCTTCTGCTACCTCCGCATATGATTTTACTCCGTCCTAGGGCGTCTCCACCTATGAAGGATTTTGAGTGTTTCATGCCGGGTAGCTTTTCTCATTCGGTTTTATGCCTGTTTTGGATTTGGTCCTTAAAGGCCTTGTTGATGGTGCTCGGTGCCAGTGCAACAAACGGCTCAGGACCAATGAGTGGGGTCTCTGAGCCCTCCCTGGCAAGTGCGTCAGCCATTTCATTGCCATGGATTCCCATATGGCCTGGTACCCAGATCAATCTCACCCTATTGTGACCACCTAGCTTGTTTAAAGCTTTTGTGGTTTCAAGTACAAGGTTAGAGTCGATACAGGGCGATATAAGTGACTTGAGTGCTGCTTGGCTGTCACTCAGGATGAATATGTTTCGCTTTCTAGGGGCGAGTTCTAAATTCTTTTTTGCGCATAGGAGAATTGCAAAAATTTCGGCCTGGTATACAGTTGCAAATTTTCCCATGCTTTGACTATGTTCAAAGTCATTGCTAAAGATACCTGCTCCAGTACCCGACTCCATTTTGGATCCATTGGTGTACCAGATTAGGCTGTTCTTCACTGGAGACGGTGGTCCTTGTCTCCATTCATCCCTAGTTGGGACATATATACTGAATTTCTTTTCGAACATGTACTGGGGGGTTATTTTGTCACACCCCAATTCCATGATCCTATCAAGGGAATCATTAGGTTCCTATTTTGTATGTCTGGTCAGTGGCTTAGATGCGTCCCACAGCCCGGCCACCTTAAGTCTATGTAGCGCTTTCTTTGCCTCTGTTGCTATGACACTGTGCAGGGGTGGAAGGTCCGTAAGGAACTCCAGAGCTGCCGTCGGTGTGGTTCTGAATGCCCCAGTAATCGCCATGCATGCTGTCCTCTGAAGTTTGCTTAAAGCATTCTTACAGATTTTCAGCCTGGTCCTGGGCCACCAGACGATGCTGCCATATGTAAGGATCGGCCGCACCATCATCATGTAGATCCACCTTATGATTTTGAGGTTAAGCCCCCACGTTTTGCCATAGATGGACCGACACATACCAAATACCCTATAGGTCTTGGTAACGGTCGTGTCCATGTGCTGTTTCCAGGTAAGTTCCTTATCCAGTGTTATGCCTAGATATTTCACTTCTCTGGACCATGGAAGCTGGGTGCCGTAAAGTTTTAGGCTTCCCAATTTCGTGAGGTTTTTCATCCTCGTGAAAGAGATAGCGGTTGTTTTCCCAGGGTTTACGGATAGATGATTGGTATTACACCAATCCTCCAGCAAACATAGAGCACGTTGCATTAGCTCCGATACCGTGGAGGGAAACTTTCCACTGACTGTGATGACCAGGTCATCCGCATAACCAACCGTATATAGTGGTCCTTGGTTCAGTTTTGCTATGATTGAATCAACTACAAGGCTCCATAACAGAGGAGAAAGGACCGCCCCTTGCGGGCACCCTCTAGTTGTTTGAGCGAGTAAACTGTCCCCAAGCAGTTCTGAGTAGATTATTCTACCCTTTAACATGCATTCAATCCATTTGCAGATCGGTTGTGGCACGCCATGATCTCTGGCTGCCACATTGATGGAGTCAAAGGTTGTGCGATCAAATGCACCTTCAATGTCTACGAATGTGCAGACGCAGATCTCTTTGTTCTCCAGGGCTGATTCCGCTCGGCTCACCACATGGTGAAGAGCGGTTTCTGTTGACTTCCCTGGCTGGTAAGCGCATTGAAGTCCGTGAAGTGGGAATTTTTTTAACGGTCACGCTCTGATAAATTTGTCTACCATCTTTTCCAGGGTCTTAAGAAGAAAAGATTAGAGACTTATTGGCCTAAAAGCTTTGGGTTCTTCATAATCTGGTTTTCCCGGTTTTAGTATGTATATTACCTTAACACGTCTCCATGTTCTGGGTATATAACCAAATGCAATGCAGGCTTTATACAATCTGCAGAGATGGGGGCCCAGAATGGAAGCGCCCTGTTGTAGTAGGATGGGGTAAATATTGTCAGGTCCTGGTGCTTTATATGGTTGAAAGCTACCCAGTGCCCATTTAACCTTAGATTCATCCACCACCTTTTTAGCTATTATCCAATCATACTTGGAGGTCTTTACTTGTTGCTCCTTCCAGCTGATTGGATCATGTTCGTCTTGAATGATGCTTGATCCAGGGAAGTGGGTATCAAACATGACCTTCAGTGTATTCTCACCATTTCCTGTTCGAGTTCCATTTGCCCTCATTACTGTAGACAGTGGAATCGCCTTTGTTGTAGAGATTGCCTTGGTTAGTCTCATTGCTTCAGGAACAGATTGTATCTGTTCACAATGTTTCCTCCAAGCCGATCTTTTTGCTTTACGAACCGCACTGCTGTAGCGAGTTAAAGCCTTATTGTAATCGCTAAAGTCGTTCTTCGCCTTCGCTTCATTGAACGCCTGTCGTGTCTCTCTTCTAATCTGAGCCACCTCTGGAGTCCACCACGGCTGTCTCCCCGCCACTGATTTTGTTTCTGGGCAGTTTTTCTGCCAGGTCGTTATCAGTGCTTCTGTGAGTCTGTCAGCTTCAAACTCTATGTCCACAACTGAGTTAAGTTTACAGCATGGACCATCTAGTTCCCGCCTGAGATCCCTTCTGAAGCCCTCCCAGTTGGTGTTTCTTGGGTTCTTCCTTCGTACAGTTCCTATGGTCTTACCTAGTCTGTACCTAAAGCATATGTAGTTGTGATCGGAGAGGGATACTTCGTCCGATACATGCCAGTTTGTGATGTTACTTACCGCTCTGTTACTAGCAATAGTTATATCAATCACCTGCGCCCTCCGGGCATTGAAAAAGGTAGCCTTATTTCCTTTGTTAAGTATTTGCATGGGTGAACTTACCAGATACTGCAGCAGTCTCTCCCCTCTCTCATTGGTGTCTGAGCTGCCCCAGATCACATGATGCGCGTTGGCATCGCAGCCGATGATGATATCTTGGTTTTCTCGGCCAGCGCATGTTACCAGTTCCCGTATCTCCTTTGACACTGGATCCGCCTTCTCGAAAGGGAGGTAAGCTGACGATAAAATTACCGTCCGCCTAGCACCCCCTTCCCCCGTAAGGACCTTAACAGCTGTCAGATCCCTGCAACAGAACTTCATTAGAGGCATTGCGTGTAGGTCGTTTCTGACATAAACGCAAGTCCTCATGTCATTAGTAGAACAATTGTAGTATATTATACCAGGGGTTCCACCTAAACCTTTAATCTGGCCCCTGTAAAGGTAAGCTTCCTGGATTAAGGCAATGTCGAATTGATTCCTTTTTAGCTGGCGTGCCAGAAGGGCAGTTGCAGCCTTACAATGATGAAGGTTGATCTGAACGCACCTTACCTCTGTTAAAGTCATCGCCCATCTTCCGTGAGTTCGCCGTCCGAAGCCGTGTGCACGGCCAACGGAGACGACCCCCCCAGAAGCAGCTCGTTCAGGGCGAGCTGCCCTATGACATCTTCGGATCTTGGCGAGGAGATCCCACCACACTCCATTGGTGTGGTCTCCTCTCCAACATCCTCGGCTACCGCGATAGGTGCGCCAAGTTCCGGCTGCCCCACCGCCACTGGAGCGCTTTGGGAGCACTCACCCAGAGTCACCCCCGCCACGCTCACACCACCGCTACCGCCTTGGGCATCGACAAGCTCGTCCGTAGGCCTCTCCTCCAGAAGCTTAAAGACGCTCTTGTCGATGCCTGTATTAAGGCAGTAGCCCTCCGCTTTGATGAATGCTGCAGAGGCACCATCCATCAACACGATCCTACGAACTGTTAGACCCTTGACCTTAGTGTCGACGATCTTCCAGCTCGAAGTCCGCAAGCCAGGATGGTACCTCTGCAACATCCTCAAAACTCTGCCTACCTCAAGGCGGCTGATGTTTCTGGATTTCCAAGCCATTTTAACTGGCTTCGGAAGGTCCTTCGCATCAACCACCCTGACCACGACGCCCTCCACGACAAGGCCGTCCTGCGCTCGGAGCCAGTTCGCCGAGTTACTCCCCTCACACGTGAAGAGTATAGCCCCCGACGAAATGCCTCCGATGTTGACCACTGGCAGAGGGTCAGGCGCAGCCTCCAGCAGGTCCCAAATGGTTCCTTGGATCGCCACGTAGTGACCCTCTCCCAGCGTAGTCGCAGGGTAATCATCAGCAATGATGGCCATCTTATAGGCACTTACTGCCCCCGCGTAAGACCCGTGAGTCTTAACGCGTTTGGCATCAAGCGCCTCCTGACTCTCATTGCTGACCTCCCTCAGCCTTTTCGAGCGCTCCACCGCGTCAGCCGTCATCTCCCCCTCGGCCCGCTGCCTAAGCAGCTTGGCCTGACGCTTGCGGTTGCCCGACCTATGCCACGGCTTCTTGCCCGAGCCCCCCCCTGTATCAGACCTGGGAGCGTCAGGTCGGATCCCAAGAGGACCCAGTACCTTCTGCGTCGATGGTCCGGCGGTGTCTACAGGACGGATCCCATCAGGACCCAATTCCCGTTGCCCCACCATTCCAAGGCCCTCCAAAAGGGATTGCTCAGCAGGTGCTGACGCCCTCCCCTTACGAAGCAGCAGACTTCCGACCGCTTGGTTCCCGCTCATGGTTCCCAGCGGGTTGGGGCCCCTAAGGTTCCCACTCCCCCTGGGCCCCCGCGCGGATCCCGTCTGCGGCGGATGCCGTGCCGGTGCACCTGAAGCCCTGAAGCCCCCACGGTTCCTACCACGTCCAGCTGGTGGGGTTGGTCCCCGAAGGTGTCCATCCCCACTGTGTCTCGCGGTAGGGCCCGCCTTAAACCTGCCTACTCCCGAAGGAGTGTTGCGCGCATGGGTCCCTTGCGGGACGGAAAGGTTGCTGCCTAAGGCAGCCACAAAAATTGGCAAATTTTTTGCCCCCCCCCCCCCCCCCCCCAGATACAAGGGGCAGCCCAAAGAGAAGAGCCCGAAGGCCCAGGGAGGGGTTCTCCGGCCTTGCCGGTACCCTCCTGGGGTAAATTCGTTTCTGAAAATGTGCCATTTTTGTGTAGAAACGAAGAGTGACAATGTTGGGGTCGAGGTTGTCATCCCTCCAAGGATGGGATGGGATAGGATTAGGAAAAGGGGAAGGAAAGTGGTAAGGAGGGGAGTTGCTATGGATAGGATCATGGGATTGAGGATAAGGGAATGGCTTTATCCTCAATCCCATGATCCTATCATGGGATTGAGGATAAAGAATTAACATTCTACACACAACACGAACAAGTTTAGTTAAACTAGAGTATCGACACAACAACTTAACACTTTCACTTTTGGACTTTTGACTAACGACACTATTATTCGCTGATATATTAACTATTGACTTTTTTTCTAGCTCCGTAGGTTCGACGACAGGATGGTCGACGGGCAAGGCGCTCGTCTCTCGCTGCCAGGTAGGTCCTCCCCACCACAGCGGATGTCTCGGGAGCTCTAGCGGTGAGCTTCCTCTCGACGCTACATCAGCAGGGTTATCTTCGGACGCGACGTGGTGCCATCTCTCATTATCAATCAGGTTAGTAATCTCAGTTACTCTATTAGCTACAAATGTACACCAGTAGCTTGGCGATTTCTGCAGCCATGCTAAAACTATAGTAGCATCAGTCCATGCATATACATTGCGACTAGGGATACTCAGTGCAGTCTGTACTCGGCGCAACAACTTCGCTAATAATACTGCTCCACACAGCTCTGGCCTTGGTAATGAAATTTGTTTTACAGGTGCGACTTTTGTTTTGGCTTCTACTATTAACTTTAACTTTATTTTGTTCTAGGACTCTACAGTACACAACAGCAGAATAAGCTATGCTCGACGCATCAGAAAACCCATGTATCTCTACTTCGACCGTGTCATCTGCTACACCTAACCACCTCTGGACTAATATAATTGGCATATCTACTAATTCTCGTCTATAAGTAATCCAGTTATGTAAAAGTGAATCAGGTAATGGTTCGTCCCAGTCTACTCTTTCTATCCATAATCGTTGAAGTATGTGTTTAGCAACAACAACTACAAATGCTAACCAACCAGCAGGATCATAAATGCTAGCTATGTCTCTTAAGACTGTCCTTTTAGTTACTATGTTGGTTAGTGAAGGTAAGGTTATTTGTAATTGGAAGTGGTCTGTAAATCCACTCCAGTTAATGCCCAGTATTTTACGATTAGCTTGCTCTGCACCTTCTATTTCAGAACTGTTTGACGCCCACTTGTGTAGTGGAAATCCTCCTTTGTTTAATAATTTAGTTAGTTTTATTTTCAGGTCTACGGTGTCTTCCAAAGAAGCTCTTCCTCCAAGAAAGTCATCTATAAAGAAGTCATGCAGTAACGTGTCTATGATGTCATCATCGAAGTTCTCTTTCTCGTCTTCAGCTAGTTGCTTTAATGTTCTTATAGCTTGATATGGTGCACATGATGTTCCATATGTGACCGTTGTTAGTCTGTAGTGCTGTATAGGTTGTTGTACGTCTCTACGTGGTCTCCAAAGGATTCTAAGGTAATCTCTGTCTCTAGGATCTAACGTAATCTGCCTGTAATGTTGGCGAATATCGCCTATTAATACTATTCTATGTTTTTTCCACCTCAAGGTAACATCTCAAATATCATTTTGTAGTGCTGGCCCAGACATTAAGTTGTTATTAATGGGTTTACCATTACTAGTGTTAGCTGAGCTATCAAACACTACTCTTAATTTTGTTGTAAGGTGCTCATCATTGACAACAGCATGATGCGGGATATAACATACTTCGTTATGCTGCTTCTCAATCTCATCAGTAGGTATTAATTCCATGTGATTTTTCTCTATGTAATCTGCTATGAAGTCATTGTATTTACTTTCTAGTTGTGTATCTCGTTTTAGCTTGTTCTCGATAGCAGTAAACCGTTTCTGAGCTACTATAAGTGATTCACCAATATCTGGCGAAGTGGACAAAAAAGGTAAGCGAACTAGATAACGCCCTTTCTCCTGCCTTTGATGTGTAGCTTTGTAATGATTCTCGCATTTCAGTTCTAGGTTTTTCAAAACACGTTTCTCTGGCGATTCTTCAATTTCCCAAAATCAACGAAGAAGACTATCGATTTCCACCTTCACATAATGGACTGCTACTTCACCGTGGTGAACGCTATTCGACGTATTTTTGCCAGATATGAGCCAGCCTAGTATAGTTCTCTGTGCGACAAGATTGTGTGTTTCGTATTTGTGTGTCAGAATGCCGTGTTGTATTATCTCTGCAAAGACATCTGCACCTAGTAATATATCAATCTTGCCTGAATTCTCGAATGTATTATCAGCTAAGTGTAGCGTTCTCATCTGAGGCCAATCTAAAGTATGCGTTTGCTGTGGTATATAACTAGTTAATGATCTCATAACAAACGCTGTTATTCTAACCTTCAGTTGTGGATTGTGTCTTGGACTGATCTCGAAATCTACTCTAGCTCTAGTAATGGATTTCACTGAGCCGACGCCTGTAATATTCCCTTTTACAGGATCTCGTTTGAGGCCCAGTGCTTGGCACGCAGCTTCGGTGATGAGGGACGCTTGGGAACCCTGGTCTACTAATGCGCGAAGCGTGTGTGTTCTATCTAGTTTCTCAGATCTAATATTAACTAATGCAGTCGCTAGTATTACTGCATCAGGGTTGCAGTTGGAGCTCTCCAAACTATTGCTTGCTATCTCAACAGTTACTGCCGTCATAAGGAAAAAGGGCACAACTAAATTTTTTTTCAAAAATGAGTTACATACATATTTGGAATCAGGAGAAAAAGGCCTATCTGCTCATATTTTTTGTAAATTTTAGAAGCACGTTAAACCAAAAGTACTTAAAGCAAAAAGGGTACAACTGAGCCATTTTTTCTGTGATAGTACGTAGAAAGAGTACATATAGCTTACATTACGTAAAAGGGTCACAAATGAATAAAGATTTATAAATAGTAAAGGCATATTTGACCGACTTCAAGTTGTAACGGCCTATGTGGCAAATATGCCCTTTTATTTAAAATTTTTCTGTTTCTTTAAAATAACATTTAATTTAAAAGAAAAGTCACAACTGGCACCTATGCCTTTTCTACCAAACATTTTTGAACAGAGGTGAGGTGAGGGGGCTGAGTTGCGAAGCAAATCGCGTCAGTTGTGCCTTACCTTACGTGTAACGGTGAGTCCACGCTTGTTTAAGCTGTGCGGGTAAGTTGTTGTTATTACTCGTCTAATATGAATTTTGTGATTCAATTATTTTATAGGTATTTTGCTGACTTGTAATCTTCGAAATATTTGATGGTTTAGTTGCGATTTACTATGAAAATACTTCATTGTACTTACCTCCTTAATTTTGATCTACGTACTAACAAGCTAACGTATCATGAGTATTTCGTAGAAATTCCGTTAGAAATGTACTCATTTCTACGATTTAATGTTAGTGCTTAAAAAGTTACCTCTCCACTGTTTTAGTATTTTGTTATGAGCACGCGTGATCTTAACTTTGTGGCCCCATACACAGGCATATGAGAGACTTTCTACCTACTTAATTATGTGTGGTTCATTAATTGAAATTGTGCTTTGGCGACCTGTCCGGTGCAGTGGTATATCTGCCTACTACCCAAGGGCTGCGAGTTCGATCCCCGCTCAAGACAAATAGGTATTAGGTATTTGTACGAAAATATTTATTGTTACAAGCTTTTATTTAGTTTCACCTGTCCCGATTTAGTCTGTAATCAAATCTTGCAAGTAAAATTTGATCCAATTCCCGGTTAGCGATTGAGCTGAAATTTTGCATGCATGTGTAAGTCGGATGACAATGCAAAATTTTGATGACATGGAGCTGATCTGATGATGGAACCGGAAGGTGGCCATAGAAACTCGATAGTTAAACGACACAACCCCATCGAGTTTGGACTCGTTCGATCCGTCTTGACGTACTTTGGTGTATTATGTTTGTAACAAGTTCCTTAATAATGTGATAGTTACATTAACTAATTATAATAATAAAGATACAACATTTTTTGTCCCGTTTTAAATAAAAGTTTTATATTTTTCAGCTGTATAGTAGTATATGTAGCAACTATAACTTGTTTAAGCTAGAATGAAAAGGCACCATTGTAAAAATGTGCCTTTGTATTGAAATATTTAATTTTCTTTTCACATCGTAGTGACATCTAACAATTCTCTAATGCATTTTGCAGACTCCGTATGAATTCTTCTCTGATTAAGCATTTTACTTATGTAAGTGTTAAGTATGCTTCTTTTGTTATTATACCTCTTTTTAAGCATCCCCCCTATAATATCATAGTTTGACTCGGACACTTGTATCATTTTAACTAAATTCTCAGCATCTCCTCTTAAACTTGTTTTTAAATACTGACATTTATTTACCTTACTTATGTTACTACTATCGTGGACAAGGGACTTAAAAATATCATGAAACGAAAGCCAATCTCTATAGTTACCAGAGAAGGTAGGTATCTGTATAGCAGGTAATCTAGTACTAACGGTCGCTTGACTATCGCATTCTAGCTGTGGGTTATTACTTGCAGGTGTAGACTTAGTATTCAGAATATCACGCATTTTGGTTTTAATCTCTAAATAATAGCTAAGACATTCGTCATACTCCTCATTAACAAAGTAGCTTAAATTCTTTCACTGTTCTAGTGTAGCTGCAAGTAAAGACTTGTGATTTGCTTGATAGTCGCTCCAATATGATTCTAACATTTCTAATCTAGTAACAACATAACCTGATGTAAGTTTATCTTTAGCAGTCTTCTTATAATTCGTTCCAAGTTTCTGTATTTGTTCATAACAATCTAACTGTGACAACTCAGGTTTCTCCATTTTGCTAGGTTATAATTTTACTTTAAATTATTGTTATGAATTTAAGTACTTAAGTATTTAATTTTAAAAGTTCAAATGTCAATGTAGGTAATGTTCACTTTTTAGAGGTTATTTTAATTACGTCCAAATCACTGTTATTATTTACAACTTACGGTTTACCGAGTCCAGATAACAACTTATAAAATCCTTGTGTTTGTTTTGATGAACTCACTACACTTCACTAAAAGGTCATTGAAGTTCATTGAACTATGAACTTTTATCAGTCACTCACTTCACAATATTTTATCACTGTTGCACTTTGTTATCAATCCAAATCAGGTGATGATAATATGATAGTCTGTACGTGTGGGGTGTATTTGCTCTAAGTAGCCTTGCGTACACGATCCATGTACAGCTACCCGTGTGTGACGCAGCGCAGCGCGGAAGTTCCCGGTATAATAAACCTTATTATACTAACTATCCGGCTCGAAGGACCAAATGTTCAGATGTTGGGAATAAAACAATAGGTCTTAGCGGAAAACTCAAATTTTAATAACGTTGCAAAAAACTACTTAGGTTATCGGCTAACAATCTCGTCACCGCGATGCAGGCTTACAAATACAACGCCATCTAGTAACGTGTAGGCGAACTATTTTCCCATACAAAGTTAAGTATTCTAAAAATGCTTTTACTTTCTAAACAACTTGATTGCTTTTAAAAATAAGGTTCGTCAAAAAAAATATTTTCATTACTTACACAACCTTGATTTCACTTATTCGATGGAATTTGACATGGGATGATTACAGGAACGCAAAAACATAGTGAGCCTCTCGGTTGAGCGAACAATAGAAATAGCTTGTGTGGAGTTGGAGCAGTTTGTTGTATTAAGTGTGTACAGACCTCCTTCAGCATCATATGATTTTTTCGAAAAAGTTATGGATGAGGCATTACATAAAGTCCGTAATGTAGGTAAAACAATAATTGTTTGCGGGGATTTTAATATTAATTTGTTAGAAAATTCCACAATGTCAACTAAAATTAAAAACCTATTTCTATCATACAACTTAAATCATTTATTTTTGGAGCCGACAAGAATAACTGCCACTTCGGCCACCTGTATTGATAACATATATACAAATGTAAAACCACTGGCTAAGCAAATTATTAATAACCTGAACTCTGATCATTGTGGCCAAATGGTCAGCCTTCCACACCAGCGTAAACAAGTGACGAAGAAGAATATCACTGTTGTACCAAAAACTGCAGGTCGGCTGGAACGCTTTAAAAGCAATCTAGATACTAAATTAAATTATTTAGAATACAATGATAACCCTAATGTCTTTTATAATAATTTTTTTAACATTTATTGTTCAGAATTTAATAAAACTTTTATTCCAAAAAAGATCTCAGTTAGTTGTACTGTAACTTTTAATGAATGGGCTACAATTGGTATTCACAGAAGTAGGAAACACCTTTATGAACTTTATGGTGAACGCAACTATAACACCAGCGATGACTTCAAATTATATGTTAAAAATTATTCAAAGTTATTCAAAATAGTAGGTATGTCGATTAGCCAAGGCAAACTATTTGAGTTCTAAGATTAAGAATAGTAATGACAAAATAAAAGTGACATGGAATGATATAAATAGTGAAACAGGAAAGGTCAAAAGTCGTAATAATGAGTACAATTTAAATTGTGATAATAAAACCTTGACTTCTGATGCTGATATTGCTGCAGCATTTGAGAGGTTTTTTACTGACATTCCAGTTTCAACTACAAAAGCCTTGATTTCCTCCCCCGCTGTAGCTGAATCTGTTTTGAAGGAGAATGTTAAAGATTGTGAAAGTAATTTCAGTTTTCAAAAAATTTGTGTTAAAGATATAATAAAAACATTTAACACTCTCAATAAAAAGAAAACTGCTGATCTGTGGGGTAATTCCGTGGACGTCGCTAAAACTGTAATTATGACAATAGCTCCAGTTTTAGCTTGCATATTTAATAAATGCATTGACTGTGGTGTTTTTCCTGACCTCATGAAATATAGTAAAATAATTCCATTATTTAAATCAGGTAGCACTTCTAACCCCTCTAATTTTAGACCTATTTCTGTGCTACCCACATTTAGTAAAATTTTTGAAAAGTTAATGCTAGACCAAATGCAAATTCATTTTTATAAAAATAAACTTTTACATTGTAAACAATATGGTTTTACTAGGGGTCGCTCTACAACTGACGCCGGTGTTGAGCTTTTAATCCAAATATTTGATACCTGGGAGGAATCACAGGATGCCCTAGGGGTATTTTGTGATTTATCCAAGGCTTTTGATTGTGTTTTACATGAAACTTTGGTCAGGTAGCTTAACCACTATGGAATTAGGGATGCTTCTTTGAGCCTTCTAATCTCATACTTGAGTAACAGGATTCAAAAGGTCGACATTAACGGTAAAAGATCTCCGGGATCAGTGGTTAAAATGGGAGTTCCGCAGGGTTCAATACTTGGTCCATTCTTGTTTTTGGTTTATATTAAAGACTTACCTTATTTTGTAAAAGACAGTCATGAGATAGTATTGTTTGCTGACGATACTTCACTTTTATTCAAAGTGAAACGACGACACCCAAATTATGACGATGTGAATAATGCGGTCTCAAAGATTGTTCACTGGTTTAGTGTTAATAACTTGCTATTAAACGAGGAAAAAACCAAATGTGTAAGATTTGTATTGCCTAATGTTAAGCAGGTAATAACTAGTGTACAAATTAAAGATAAGAATGTGAATCCTGTGGACACCACTGTGTTTCTAGGCATCACGTTGGATGCCAAGCTTCAGTGGGGCCCACATATAGCTAAATTGTCGAATAGACTTAGCTCTGCGGCTTATACAGTAATGAAGATCCGTCAGTTAACTGACGTTGATACAGCTAGATTAGTTTATTTCAGTTACTTTCATAGTGTAATGTCGTACGCCATTTTACTGTGGGGAAATGCTGCCGACATTCAAACTATCTTTGTGCTGCAGAAGAGGGCTATTCGAGCAATATATAACCTACAGGCTGGTGACTCTCTCAGAGAGAGATTTAAGGATATAAGTGTAATGACAGTTGCATCACAATATGTTTATGAAAATCTTGTTTATGTTCATAAAAATATTGAAATGTTTTCAAAAAACAGTGATATTCACAAATTAAATACTAGAAGTAAGAACAAATTAGCAGTGCCTTATACTAGGCTCCATAAAAATAAGTCTGTGTGTACGATTATACAACAAAGTACCAAATGATATTCAGAAATTAGATCTTGATAAATTTAAAATCAAAATCAAAGAAAAGCTTTATAAAATAGCTTATTAAAAAGTGTCGGATTATACAGAAGACAAAACAGCTTGGGTCTGAAATGCTCCAAGTACCTACTCCAACAGCTATTTCTAATTGCCTATTATTAATTTATATAGAGCACCATATTTAATTAAACTATTTACATTCATATTTTGTATTTTGTGACCTGGTAACGACATATCGACGGTCCCGCAGAACAAACTCTTATGGAAATATAGGACGATATTTAGTTTGTTATTTATTTGTATTTAGCATCATACTAGCTACATGGGAGTGTAATTATTTTTTACATAACTTTTTTATTTTATGAAATAACCAAACGAACATCACCTTAACTGAAATCTATTCCAACAAACAAAAGCGTATCGACATTTACGAACTTGTTTGCCGCGGTCTGCATCACACGTGCCGCGAACTAACGCCAGATACGAGTTTGTACTCCGCAGTGACGGTCGTTTTTGGAGGTTAAAACTATTTATATATTTGAATCAAATTAATGATAAAAGTTGTAAATACAGAATCACAGTATATGTTTTACGATGTCTGCATCATCAATATAGAAAATAATTTTGAATTAGGATCTACAAATGGATAAAAATGATTGTACTTATTCTACTACTAGCAGAAATATGGATAAAAAATACATTAATCTTGATGAGAAATTGTTTTTTATTTCAAGTCTTACGCGTTTTATAGTTGGCTCAAGGATTTGTATAATATTTAGTAAATATTTTAAGATAAATAGCGAAATCATTGACGTTACCGTCGTATGTTACTAAAGTGTGTTGTTCTACGATAACTCAAAAAAATATGTTATAGTAATGTTTTGATGATGTGATTAAGTTATTTAGAAAACTGCTACATAACGTTTCATTTCGTCGTATCTATTTTTTACAATATTATTTTCGCATAAGTTGTTGTTCACCTAAAACTATCTTAAAATTACCAATCGCATGTGCAGATACGATATTGTTCTACGTAAATTTTCCAAAAAAATACTGTCGTTTGTGATAAAGCTATTTTGTTCGTTGTACGATTTTTTATATGCTACTTTGTTCTAAACAAAAACACACCATTTAACGCTTTTTTAATTAAAATTATGTATTTTTGTAAGTGATAAACTAGTGCTTAAGTAAGGCAATAAAATTTAGTAGCTACTTTTTTGTTTATTTGTCTTTCTAACAAAATCTTCAAATCAACGTGACAGCAATACCAGCTCTCCGTTACCGTCAGAAGCCTAAAACATTATCATGGAAATAACAGATGTTTATTAGGACGTAAATTTGGTAATTCCAATAATTATACAGAAGTATCAGAACATCAACATGAAGCTACTGAAATAATACTCATACCACATGTCAGCAAGTTGTTTCAATCTCTAACATGACTACAGTAGTATCAGAAGATCAGCACGAAATTATCGAAAATACCACTTATGCTACTACCTGTCAGCAAGTGGATACAGCACCTGTTCCGTTTTTACAACATCCGCATCCGAAAGAAGTGCTTATTCCATTGAATATAGAAGTAACCTCCAGTTTTAATAATTCACCAGCGATATATTTAGAAGAATTTGAAGAACCACTTGTTGCCACTTGTTCAACGTCACATATCACGTTAGCTACACCAGCACCATATCTATTAAATGTACACACTTTTGTCCCGATCATAGTTCTTGGATAGATTCAGTTCAATCTGCTAATACTACTAATACACCGACTTTTATCAAATACACATCGTTTTCTAGTGAAAGAACACACACAAAACGAGGGAGACAGTGTGCATGCCCTTATGCGCTTGTCTCACTGCAAAACCATTTACACTCCTGAAGAATGGCGTTTGCTTGTGTTATGGGCAAAACCGAAAGAAGAACCGTAATTAGTTAAAAATATGGAACAGTAAAACTTCTTTAACTTTAAGACCTATGTAAATGACAAATTTTGGAGCAAGAACTTGAGAAGGAAGAAAAATTTGAGAAAATAAAAAAATATTGTGGATTAAAATTAGAGAAGTTTTGATTGATAAATCTGTGCCAAATCATTATCATCATTACATATTACAAAGTAAAGTCGCCGTTTTCCTCTTTCTGTGGTACCGCACTATTCTCCTAAATCACGCAATGGATTTTTATGCGGTTTTCACTAAAAGATAAAGCGTTAACTGAGGATGGTTTTTGTTTAAATTTTGTAGATATGTTTTTTTTTAATGGCTAAACTATTAGGTTCTATCTAAGTAAGCGTGGACGAAGGCGCGGGCGGGCCGCTATCAAATTAGAAATCATTTGAATGCTTGGTTGTATGAAACGATACAAGAAACTCATCTGCAGTACCTGTCCTGGAGCGCGCTTATTCTTCACCACTTGAGTTGACAAAAGCAAAATATAATGATTTAGAGAACATGTGCGATACAGGTGTAATAGATGCAAGTAATGCAACTTTTTCAAATCTCTACCCTTCAAATCTAACAATTGATGACGACTTAAGTGCTAAATATATTTTTTTTAACAAGTGAGACGTATACTGATTAAATTTAATAAAACCGATCGACGTATTTATGTTAAATAATACTAGTAGTTGAATACCTAAGACATTAGTCAAAGTTTTATATTGATTACTGAATCTGTGATTAGTTACACTTTTAGCATTGATTTAAGTACAAAAATAGAAAATAATTTTGTTTTTATCAGATTTTGTGATAATCTTTTACCATCAAGATATTTATGTATAAAAAATAGAAGAGATTTATACGTTTTGTTAAAAAAAATTAAGAGATTTTTAATGGGGATGTAGAACATTATTCATTTGGTTTACATATTCACCTAACTATATTTATTTATTTATTTATTTAACTATAGAATTTTTCATGAATGTTAGTTATGATTACTTGATTATTACTAGATTCCTATGTCAAAGGTTTGTTACTACTACGCCTATTTTTTAAATTGTTTAGCATTTTATTGTTTTTCCATTGTGTTTTTAAGTTTATACATTTTTTTAAATGCTTACTGGGCGCAAAAGATTTCTATAGAAAAAACTAATAAACAAAATCAAAATATTTAGAGAAAATTACAACTTAAGACTTAATTCTAGAGCCAAATATCGACGTACACCGTTTCATGTACACATACGACATAGGAAAGTATGAAATATTTCATAAAATAAAGTCGCAAGTGTAGTTAAGTCTTAGTGTATTCCAAAAAACAAACACTGATTATCACATAAGAATCCATTTTAAATAAAACATAGCATTAAAACTAAACATTAGCACACGCAGACAAGTAAACAAAATAAAGAAATGACTTACACAATAATTTTCTATAAATTTTCCTTTTCAAGTTACGTAACTGATTCGCGTCACTTAAATGCTTCGTATTGCAACTAGATAATTCTGAAGATGCGACTTTGTTCTTGGGACCCGTCGATATAATATATATATTTTTTGTAAATGTCGTTGCTTCTGTGCGCTGTGGTTTCTTGCGCCCGTTCTTTGCCACAGTTAAAAAATTTTTGGACGTTAAAAAGTACTTATTAATTGAGTTTATTGAATAAATATATTTTGACTATTGACTATTGACTACACTTTCGCATTTAAATCTCACTATAAATCGTCAATATGAAATTATATTTTTAAACAAAAGCAACCATCGTGTTAGGAATGCATATACCGAGAAGAACCGTTAAGAATCTCTATAGTAAAGTTACTCTTTTCAATTGCCCCATAGTTATTTTGTCAAAGCTTATTCAGTTAGCTCTTTCAGACATAGGTAAATTAATATTTTATTTGCAAAATTAAGATTGCTCCTTATGTATTGTTTTTATACATGAACCGCCGCACCCGCACAAATCTGTACACTTTAATTGTCTTTTGGTACAGTTGCATCTGTTATTTTCGCAGGTCACCTTGCACTTGCATCTCATCTGTTCCAAACATGCTTTATCAGCGAGGGGTAATGTCGACCAAACAGGCTTCCAAGTTTGGTCTTATTTGTACCATCCCCTCTTAGAATGACATGGCAGGTCTTGATGGGGATCGTTAGATTTGACCCCATACATGCCCTCCTTGGTAGACAGCTCACAATAGATGCTGAGTTAAAGCGTCTCGAGTCGGCGGCAAATTCTCAATGTTCCTGAACAATTCCAACGAAAAAATTAACACCAGTCATCTGGGTATCGGTGGCAACTAGAAGATCCCAGTCTATGTAACAGAGCACCTGACTCGTCGCACTGCCAGGGAGCTAAGTATAAATTTATCGTACGCGACGTAAACTTTTTTTGCGGAAGAACGAGGAATCCAATTATGTACGCATCGAGACTCTGCTAAAGTTTTTTTTTCAATAAAAGGCTTGTAATGACGTAATTGTTTATTACCAAAATGTAAGAGGTTTGCGAACAAAGACTGTCAATATTTTTAATAATATAATTTGTAATTCTTGACTGAAACGTGGTTGAATGACGGCGTTTCTGATTCTGATCCTTGTTATTAGATACAACGTGATCGCCAAAGCAGTGGGTTCCATCCCTCAAAGAATGGTGAAGGGGTGTTTATCGCTGCCACTAAACGACTTGACTCAGTACGACTTTATTCATGCGAATCTGACTGTGAGGACTCGTGGGTGTGTGTCGGGAGCGGGAGTGACAGGGTCGATTCTGCGAGGTGTAACATTTGCGGTGTACCTATACCTGCTACCTCCTTTTCAAAAACATATTTTGAAGCACTATATAGACAATTAAAATCGTGTTTTAGATGCACTGGTTGACGATACGCTCATAGTGGGTAACTTAAATTTAGGCAGTACCTATGTTATGGATTGCGGGAGCGTGTAATGATCTTTTACTTGCTTACTCGAACAGTGAACTACACAATATGTTAACAGATTTTCTCTCCCTTGATAATTTTAAACAGTAAAATGGCATAACTCAATGGAAAATCTTGAGTTTAATTTTGTGCAACATAGCACTCGCCGATATTGCAGGCATTCCTGACCCCTTGTCTATCGTGGACCCGCTGCACCCTCCAATGAGCTTTTCTATCCCTTACATATGTAATGACACTTTATCACCCAATAATGACGCCAGATTTTGTTTTCGCAAGGCCGGCAAGGTATAGTCATACCAATACCAGTGTTATTAAAGATTTGCACACTATCAATTGGAAGGAGTTACTTTGTGGTTGATGGTCTGTTGATGAGATGCTGGAGGTATTTTATGGCATGATAAGGAGTTTGATAATGAAAAACGTTTCAAGACGTTTTTAGTAAGGTCCCTTAAAGAAAAAAATGATCAAAAATTTAACGTTCAAACTTCTCAGAAAAAGGTGTGATTCACTGTTGTCTTCTTCTTATGCTTTATACTCTCGTATGGAGGATTCGTTAAAGTCAAACCCGAAGCTAGTGTGGACCTTTAATAAGAATAAGCGCAAAGGTAAAAATACATAGATTCTATCGAAAGAACGGATACCTATTTGCAATCTTCGCTGATTATTTCGCATCAGTCTTCAATAAATCGGATCCATCACCTCATTCTCCAGCGGTTGCCTGTTGTTGTGACTATCTTAGCTTCTTGTTGTTTACTACGGATGAAGTTTACAAGGCTTTAAAAAGACTTGACTCCACTAAGAGCGCCGGAACGGAAAGCATTTCGGTTTTCTTTGTCACTAATTGCAGAAAAGGCTTGGCATTACCCCATACGTTAATTTTGAACAGGTCAGATCAGATGGAGTTTTTCCTTGCGCCTGGAAGGAATCGCTCATTTTGCCACCGTTCAAGAGTGGTGACAGGTGCTCTGTTGGTAGTTACAGGCCTATCTCTATCTTACCTGTATTTGTTTTCGAGTCGCTTGTTTATCCACTTTTAGCATTTCTATTTAAACATATTATTGCTAGATAACAACATGGAGCATAAATCTACTGCGACTAATCTTATTTCTTTCATCGAGGACCTTACAGTAGCTCTTGATCATGGTTATTCTATAGATACAATAAATACAGACTTCTAAGGCCAGACTTTAAACTATCGCGTTGCATTGCATTAAAACTATTACAACGGGACCTAAGCCCCTTCGTACACAAGGCTTCGCAAATCTTCGATACTCGACGATTTTAGTCTCCAAGCGACTAGCTCCAAGCATCGCGGCCGAAACGTCTAGCAGTAAGTAGACATGTACTTACTAACAAAATAAATCGTGTTAGGTCCCGTTGAAATAGTTTTAATTCTTACCTAGATATACACATGCACATAGACCTCTCCATAGGGGAAGGGGGGCGCCGGGGGGGGGCTTCCCTCCTGGGGACGTGCCAAACGAGTAAGTAGTGTTTCATAGTCAAATAACCTCAAAATAAAGAAAACTGATCAAATAAACCTGATCAACAACCAAAAAAAATTTTTCTACCAAACTTTTTATTTAGAAGCATTCATTCAAGTAATACTTTTAAGGTTCATGATTAAATAGGCTATAACATCATATTTTTTATTTACCAAATATCCACGTGGTATCGCTGTAGTAAAGCATTATCTTTTTTCATTTTTACGTTTTTGTTTTACGAGTATCTTGACGGTTCTTCTCGGTATATGCATTCCTAACACGGTGGTAGCTTCTGTTTACAAATATAATTTCATATTGACAATTTATAGTGAGATTTAAATGCGAAAGTGTTATCATCCCATGTCAAATTCCATCGAACAAGTGAAATCAAGGTTGCCTAAGTAATGAAAATATATTTTTTGACGAACATTTTCTTTAAAAGCAATCTTTTGAGTAATACTTTTTAAGCTTACAATTAAATAGGCTATATCATCATATTTTTTATTTGCCAAAAATCCATGTTGTGTCGCTGTAGTAGAGCATTTTCAAATTTTTTTTTATTTTTTATTTTTACGTTTTTGTTAATTTTTATTTTTTTTACTAATGCCCCCCCCCCCCCCCCTCTGGTGCCCACCAGCAATGGGCAATTCCGTGGCTACCGGGCTAAATCAGCTCAGAATGACCCAGAGAACAATCGTGCCAAGTGGCGTCTTCCGAGACAAAAGTGCAAGGTTTGGCCCAAAATCGACGCTTATTTCCCCAGCTATTAAGCAATTTACACAACCTCGGAATCGGAGAGTTTGCACCGAAAAGTGACTTGTGAAAAGGGTAAGGGGTTATAATAATATATTTAAGTACATTGTTATTTTCTTTAATCCATTATCTTTATAACTGATTGTATAATTTGGTAACGACATGTTGTTTTGTAAATGTCGTTACTTCTATATTATTTTAAAGCTGTGGAGTTTGTTGTGCCCGTTCTTTTCCACAGCTAAAAGACTTCCTGAATGGGTGTCTTTCCTATGCCTATCCATCCATCCCTAAAAAAAATTATTTAGACGATTCAAAATGCTAATTTTAAGCTTACTAATTAAATATATTGATTTTTTTTTATTGGCACGAGGAATTTTTGAAGGCACGCGAAGTCTAAACTTTTAAAGTAAGGGAGGGCAGTAAATTTTATGATTGAAAAATTTAAACTAAAAAGATAAATCTAACAAATTTCTTCGATTTTCTAATGAGATCATATTAAAATAGCGTAGTCTTTTTTCATAGGAACGAATTTTTTTGTGGATCCCATTTCTGTAGGCTAAGTTCTATAATGACCATTCAATGCCTTTTAACAATAGGTAAATGATTAAACACTTTAATACCATGTATGAAAGTACTCTTATCATTAACATTATTATTGACAATTGGTAAATTTAAATTATATCTAATACTTTAAACGTTGGTTACGATACGGAGAGATTTTTAAGCGCTTTCTAATGTAATAGGTAGTAGTAGGTATATAATCCCGTAAAGGCAATCCTGTTGTGCCTAATATGTGCAGGAACAAATATTTGTATGGGAGCAACCTAAAATTGCAAAAAAAAATATGGTACGACTATTTCCAAAAACTACACTTACCTACGTGTGAACGTGTCGCGTGGCGGTGAAAGAATACTACCACCCCCTCTCTTTTCTTGGGTATCGTAAAAGGCGACTAATGGACTATAGACTGCACATACTTCCAACAGCATAGAGCGGCGATGCGCTCACCACCTGCTACGCTAAGCACATGTGCAGTCGGTATTTGGTGAAAAGTGGACTATGGTAGAGGACTGCTTTTGCTGTCCTCATTGCCTAGTCTCTGACGGAATTATGAATGCGTCGACAATAACCCGGACCAACGGCCTAAAAATGTCTACAAATATGACATGAACCCCCCACTGGGTGAAACTTGGTCTGCGTGGGTGGAATTCGGTGCTTGCTGTTCCTGGTCCCGAGCCATCCCTGTGGAACCGAAGGGATATTTTACTAGGTTTTTAGTGGGTAAGCTACCCCTATCCTGTCGAGCTCTTCTAGCTGGGTGGGAAAAGGGGAGTAGTCCGTCATAACCCGAGCTCGCTTGTGTGACCTCGTTGTATGCTTAAGACGGCATTATTATAAAAAAGGGTCAAATTCGGGCCCACTGGTTTCACAACTAGTGTTTGCTAAATGCTACATTTTTTGTTTTTACACTACCTACTGCTCTAAGGTTCCCTATTTTTTTGCAAAAAAAAATTATGTTATAATTTAACATGGCATACTTTTCCTAATAATAGTTACGCACAATATTAATCAGGCATAACTTTTCAGGCACAAAATTTATTTAAGCATAACTAATAAGCATAATAATTGTAAAACATACTATTCTAAAGCCTTCATTTGTTTACGCATAATGATATTGAAGCACAATTATGATAGACATAATAATTATATAAGAAAAAAGTACATAGTTAAGTTTTGGAAACTTTGTGTTTGCATTTAATAAAATATTTTATGTAATTATTCTAAGACTTTTCTTAAGAGATATAAAATAAACATGTTGGCGGCTTAGGGGTAGTCCGAGGGCCACCCCTGTCCATCATAACCTACTATTACACTACGGTATTCAATTTATATTTGATATATATACCTATACCTACTTTTGGTTTTTCAGATTCAAATAGCTATCAATAAAATAAAAAAAAATTGCAAAGACAAATCCTGATAAACAAACCAATCCCAATTATAGCGGATTTTGAAACTTTACCCACCTTATGACTGGTCCAATCTACCAGACTATCTTTATGCCTAATAACAATAAGACGAATGAACATTATGCCTTATAACTTTATGCAAATAAAAATTAGGGCATAAAACATTAGCCTAAACCATATTTATGCTTACTGAAATAGTATGCCAAAAAATGATGATGTCAAAATATTATTATGACAAACAAAAATATGCCTAACTCGTTATGCCAAATTAAATTAAAACAAAAAAAATTAGCTGAAAAAAAAGGATCCCATGAAAAACTTTGTGCCGGTACTGTGTTAGAACGCTGGCTTCACTGATATGTGTGAAGCAACCTTTATTCAGATGATCTTACTGAGAAACAATTCTACAAAGGCGGTGTCATAGCAAGTCCCAATTCTGATTGGCGGGTTTTAACGACTGCCATTTTACGTCTACAGCCGGGACCAAAGGCTTTACGTGCTTTTCAAAGCACAGATGAGCTCGAGATGATTTTTTATTTAGTCACCCATCCAGTGGAACGGCACCTGGCATGGCGAAAGTTTCTGAATGACGATCGCAAACCGATGATCCGACCGCTTTGACATCGTGCTCCTCAACACAATTTCCAAAACAACAACTAAAATGCTTATTGAAGAGAATCTTAGCGGCAGCGGCCGCACGTAAAGTTTTGGTTGTTGCCGTAAGATGACAGTCGTTTAGACCCAATCTATCCGTATGCTGGTATCCATGTGGGATAGCATGTGCCCCGCGATGGGACGTTTAAAGGCTGATGATGATGATGATGATGTATGATAGTGTTCCAAACGTCTATGGGCTGCGGACAGTGCGTTGGCTACTTGATTGTGTATGAAACATTAAAAATATCACTAACAATATTACAGAACTAAACTACCCATTAATCGTAGCGATAACTTGAATTGTATAATGGAGGCCTTTGTTGTTGATATGTCTCACATCTATATCTTACCCTTGTGCGATTTTAATTCCTTCGTGATTGGGATCCTCTATAAAAATAAACTCACATCTATTCTGGCCATCAACACAATCACAACTTCATTATGTATAAAATAAAACAAACTATTATGATATTTAAGAACTATTAAGATACGTAAGCAATCAATTTTCCCAAGATTTTCATAAACGTATTGTGATGCAACTGTCATTATAAATCTTTCTCTGACAGAGTCACCAGCCTTTAGGTTATATATTGCTCGAAAAGCCCTTTTCTGCAGTACAAAGATAGTTTGAATGTCGGCAGCATTTCCCCACAGTAAAATGCCGTACGACATTACACTATGAAAGTAACTGAAATAAACTAATCTAGCTGTATTAACGTCAGTTAACTGGCGGATCTTCATTACTGCATAAGCCGCAGAGCTAAATCTATTCGACAATTTAGCTATATGTAGGCCCCACTGACCTAAACCCCTTCTAACCTAAACAAACAATTGAAACGTGACGGTTAGCCTTCTAACCTGAACATCATTACGTTGGTTATCCAAGATGTGCAAAACTAGTAGTTCCAATAAATTTTAATCAACTAAGAAAAAATTCGTATTTAAAACAAAACTGCGTATTCTTATTAATTCAATTCGTTGCGATGATAATTAAGTGCGTAATCTTAATATTGCGCCGAGAGCACGTGCAGCCCTGCCGCCGCCAGTGCACTCAGCGAGGCCGTGGCTGCACCAGCCGCCCGCCGCGCGCCGCAGCCCGCAGCCGCCTGGACCTACAGCTAAGTATACCACTTACAACAAAGGACTGCACAGTCCTCTCTTTGATTGATGGTTATAAAATCCACATAACCAAAAAACTTTTTAAAGTCCTATAATGCAATAGGTCTTAATACGTGTTTTAACCATGTATCACAGGGCTAGTTTACATGAAATACTGGTCCCCAAAGATGTCCCTATCTACCGACCTCAATAGATAGGGTATCGCAACTGGAACTATGGGTCCGGTTGTGTTTTCAGAGGTACTACGGGGTTCCGGTTCAAGCCCCCCGCTGGTCGTGCCTTTAACCAGGCGCCTCCGGCGGGATCCGGACATGGGTTGGACTCGTAGTGGCGTGTGGTTAGCTGTAGAGCTTGGGAATGTTCGTTGTCCTGGTATTGTGTGCCAGGACTTCCAAACTCGTGCACAGCGAGCGGGGCCTAGTAGCGGTCTCTGAGGGGCCAGAAGCGAAAAGTCCTGCGGGGAACGTGAGTTTCCCTTATAGTTGGCAGCTTTGTCCGGTGGTTTTCATTGGACATTGGTGTTGACATCTCCGGTACTAGTCTGGATAACTAGTAGAGGCGGCCTCCTAGATGCCGTAAGTCTCCGGTCCAGCCAGCCGCGTAGGACGTGGGAACTGGCTAGGCGCCCCGATGGGTTCCGAGAAGTGAGTGTGCTTACTACTCCGCTACCAAGGTGGACACTTGGGAGTCGACTTTAGAGTCGACGACCCTAGCAGTGGCAACTGCGAGTTGTGCTCTTCGTGCAACGAGAAGTGAGCGAGCTTGACAGCTCCGGTTACCTATCTGGACAATAGGCAGTGAACTACACGTGTTCACGGGCATACTCTCCTGAGACACTAGTCTTATGAGTACCGAATGAAGAGCGCGCTGCGGCGGGCACTAATTTGGCGTCAAGACCTAACGTTGGTGGTCTCCTGCGCGAGTGTTCTACTGGCGCAGGGACGTCTGGCACTTCTTGCATAACCTAACGGTTGGTCTCGAGGTGCCAGTACAAATAAACTTAGTGAAATAAGGAGAGTTGATGGTCCCCAAAGATACTGATTTTATTTAATATTAAAAAAAAAACTTTTTAGTTTGGTTTAACAATCAATGAAGATACAAACCTCTGTGTACCTTGCAGGCTATGTAAATGTCTGGGCATAGTCATTACTCACACAAGAGAAAACCATTACCTTAACCTAAACAAAAAAAAAAGGTCACCAAGGTCCTTTCAATCACAAGATATTCACCACTTATCCCTAGGTAGTCTGTGCATCACTCAACTAAGCTGATGAGTGTGTACATGTGTAAGAATGTTTATCAAACTTCTTTAAAACGTAATAGGACTAATCGCGTGACAAGACTGATTATAGTGGTTACTCTAAAAACATGATGTTTTCAAAATTTAATCATTTAGTCTACGACAACATCCCGCACTACTATGAAATTTATTAAGGGGATTACCGGTGTCAGCTTGCCTTGCAATAGAATACTGGCTTCTCCACAGCAAAAATATCCCCAGATCACTGCGGATGGCTTTGCAATGGTGGAATTCAGTAAATCGCATATGAAATGACGACTTTCGAAAATGTCTCTCAACGATTGGGGGCAGCTTATCTGGACAGGGAGGCTAGTGGAAGTTCGTCAAACGTAAAGCGAAAAAAGCACATCAGCTATTTTAAATAATAATAATTTAAATAATATTTTATTATTATTCTTTTTTTTTCGCAAAATGTTTCGCAAACCTACAGTGGTAGAGTTTTACACCTTGTACATTCAGACCAAAAAACCAAAAAATGTTCCAATCTAATTTGCGAAAGATATTCTCCAGAGCGGCCGAGGACAATTTCGGTAATAAAGGGTCTTCTTGTCTAACTCTCCTCTCGATCTTAAACTGTTTTCCCAAAGTTTCTAGTTGGATCCTCGCTTCGCTATTTGAATAGATGTTTTTAATAATGTTAATTTAGTTTGAAGGTATCCCTTGCTGTTCCAGGTTCTCCCATATGGCTTTGTGGCTTATGCTGTCAAAGGCTTTGGGAGTAATCAATGAATGCCATGTAAAAGTTCTTATTGTATTCTTTGTATTTTTCCATTATTTATTTCACTGTGTGTATGTGATCTATGGTGGAGTATTTTTGTCTGAAGCTTGTCTGCTCCTGTGGTTGGCTTTCACCTAGTCTTTTGCTTATTCTTTCTAGGATATTTTTACAGAAAATCTTGTATACGTTAGACTCAAGCTTATAGGTATATAGTTCCCTATATCTATCTATATCTTCCTTTTGACCCTTCTTAAATATGAGGATAATGTGTGAAGTTTTCCACTGTGTAGGGATTGATTCCGTCGTTAGTATTTCATTGAATATTGAAGCAAGTATGGAGAGTAGATCTTCAAGAGAGCGTTTTAGAACTTCGTTCGTAATTTTGTCGGGTCTTGGAGCTTTTTCCATCTTTTGGCTATATATAAGGCGACTGGTAGAAACCGCAAGAAACTTCAAGGGCTGGTCAGGTCAAGTGTTTTAAATATGACAAAGATGACAAAAAAGAAATTCGTGCTTTTTAAACTTTTAATTAAATTATTTATTTTGTGAATTTTCTCTAGATAGTCTTTGAATAAATAATTTATTTTAAAGCAATAACATAAGACAAATAAAATGTTTTCTACAAAGAACTGACACAAACACTTAATTAAAAATAACGATTATTTACAACGCGCGGGCCTCGACCTATCGTTGACCCAACCGTCTGTTGACCCGTCCACGTTAGCCAGGCGATAAGTAACTTATTTAGTCTGCACAGAGACCATTTATTTTCCTATTACGAAATCTGCGTATTTTTCTTAACATAACTTATTGCTTTAAAATAAATTAGATACCCAAATACTTTCCAAATTACAAAATGAATTATTTAATTAAAAATAAAAAAACACGAATTTCTTTTTTGTCATTTTTACCATGTCTAAAACACTTGACCAGCCCTTGAAGTTTCTTGCGGTTTCTAGCAGTTGCCTCATATAGTTTTTTCTACTTCGCTAGGAAGTATTTTTGTTTCTGGTTCCGCTTCACATTGACTTTTGTTGGGTTCTCTTTTCTGTTCATGTTTATGTTTATTGTCTGGGTTTGAGTAGAGGTCCAGGTAGAATTTATTGGCTATTTCGTTTATATCTTTTCTGTTTGTTGCGTTGTTATCTCTTTTTCTGAATTTTGGTATCCATTCTTTGTTTAATTCTCTTAGTTCCTTGAACACTTTCTTCACTCCTTTCGTGCTCTTTATGTGTCTTTCTAGTGTTTGCAGCCTCTTGATCTTTCAGTCTTTCCTGATGTTTACTCTAATTTTCTTGCTTAGTTCTGTTACCTTTTTGATAATTTCTTTATTATGGTGTTTTGATAGCAGGTTTTTCTTTCTTCTATTAGTTGTGTTACATTTGAGATTTTGTCCCTTTTGGGGAAAAGGAAGAAAATCCCAAATGCAAGCTTCAGTGGGTTGTTATCAAATAAAACCATAAAATGTTCAACAGCTAGGCAGTATATTGTAAAAGAACACACACAAATATTTTGTCCAACAACAATAAAATAAAATTATAAATTTTATTTCATTCTTATTATTTAAAAGAGAGGGTTAGTCACAATTTTGTCTTATATTATGTTAGGTACAAATCATTTACGTTACTCCTTTTAATTTATTTGGCCGAAAATAACAAAAAGAACTATCAGTCGAAATTGACCCTAGGGTCAATCTCAAATGAAAGTCCAGCAAACTTTCTAATAATTTTGCCAACTATAATAACCTTATTACCCAGCTATATCACTCCCTAAAACACACTAAATTCCTAAGAGTCAAACGTGACCAAGCGGGTCGGTGATTATTTTAATTTAAAATAATTTTTATAATACTGTTCCTACTACTGCCTAACCAGCCAGCTAATATTTCAGTGGGACGAGCTAGGGTCGTGGGGGTTGGGGATAACACCAGTACCGTTCGGAGTATGAAGTTGAAATTAAAATTAAATTACTCCGTCTATAAAAATATTAAATTAAATGTTCTAATCCGTTTAACCGTATCAAAACTCTCACACGTTTAAAGCCGATACTCTAGAGAACCGTGGGGTTATACCGATATAAAATTAATAATTTTGGGCGCCAGGGTCTGGATGTAGACCCGAATCTGGAGACGATGTCACCATACAACTTCACACAGGTCGAACTCGCAGATCCTCAAATGTTTCACAACTTCACCAACGCTTGGTGTAGTTGGATATAAAAGAAAATACTAGGTTAAGGTTTCGAAACCCTAATGTAAAAATATGTTCCTGAATAAAGAACGATTAAACCCAGAGTAGGGGTACAAAAACCGTCAACGCCTGCTCATCCGCTAGGCGGCGACAGCTTGCTGGCAGCAGGTGGCCGCTGGTGCCCCGAAGAGGCAGGTCTCGCGTCCAGGCTTTAGGGCCCAGCTCTAAATCCTGGCGGCGAGACGGGCCTCTCGAAGCATCTGAAATTATCAACACGGGGCCTATTTATAACACTACACGCCTAGTTCAGATCTGTTACATAAATTGGGGTCCCGCAGTCTGCTATCTGTGTATCTGGGGCCGAACCTATCATAATCAGGGACTCGCAGCGCTAAGGGTTATCAAAAGCTTCCCAATGCTGTTGCTCAACCATAAAGTAACCCCATATCACTAATATTTAACACCATATTTTAATTTTAGTGTTGTTTCACATTTAACTAGTACACAAGGCACTACACGGCTACGATATTCCAATAAACATAACTAATCAATGCTAGAATATTGTGGGATGATGCAATATCCACTCCTAAAAGGGTTTGACACGTCTGCCACATGGCCAAGAGCCTTGCGTCGCCTGGCGACAAGGCATGATTTGGACACCATGAAAAATCGATTTGGATTCCTAGGATGACGGCTTATTATACTTAAACAATGATATTGGGATACTTACGCGCTGGGAGATTTTAACTGTGCGCGTGGCTGCCAGCGACCAGAACTTCGTTTCGGGCACGGATTCCTGTAAATAAACCACACACTTGTTGACTATATTCTCAAGCTAATGATGCCTCAAATCCACTACATTATTACGACCTCAGATTAAAACAAAAGGTGACTACGACTCATGCCTACCTGAGTGCATTGATCTCAACACATCGCACTACGTCACGCCAGAGATTGAAATCGTTTCGACCTCATCAGACCCGGCCCTTTCAATTCGCCTCCGGAAGTCTTATAAATCGAAGGCCAGCTTTTGATTTCTACTCCCATTGTCGGGTAATCCATAAGAAATTGTTATTTTAGATTCTTCCTTCAAACTATCAAAACGTCAAATATGACGTCGGTCACAACTCGCCCTCTGCTAACAGAATCTGTCAACAATTACAGAACAAGACCTATAAAAAAAATTAACGTTTAGCAATGTGAAATGCGTTTTTCTTTAATTTAAATTAATTTAATGTTATATTTAACTCACTGATTACCCTTAGGGAGTATTAGTTTCCTCTCTGGTAACCCCTACGGGCAGAGACAACATGACAACATCCATATAAAAAATATTTCTCCCGTTCGAATGTTCTAGATAAAAGTCCTTATAGAAAAAATAGTTCTATTTCCGGATTTGCTTGAATTAAATTAAATTATTTAAAGTAATTATTATACATATTAATTTATCATGTAATTTATTATTAGAACTGTTTCGGCTATTTTTTTTAAATTGAATCTTTTATGTGAAATTAAAAGCTGACAGCTACTTCGCCCCGCTACCGCTAGGCGTCGCTACGGTGGCTGTCATTTTCTCTATGGTGTTATGTCTAATACAAAACGTAAACAAAGGAACTTTTCTTCAAATCTAACGCAAAGTCTTGCTAAAACTGATTTAGAAATATGTTTTAATTGAAAATGCAAGAAAAGTGTGTCTTGTAATGTGTCAGCCAAGGCTCCATGTCTTTAATGTGAAGAAAAAGGGATTTAATTCAAACAAGCTACACGGACTAATGTTTTTGGACATTTGATCATTCTAAAGCAATGATTTCAGGTAAGTACTATTCAACCATTGCGAACTTCTTTTGTAGATTAGTAAAGGCAGACAGGACCCTGAATTTACAACGTAACAGTACCTCCCCAACCACCAGAGATTTGACCGACCAGGGCAAATCTCGACGCTGGCCCTCCAGCGTCACACTACACTTCAAACAACCAAGCAAGCACAAACAACCAAAAGAAAACCTACCCGTGTAGCTGCACTACACAATAACTCAAAACTTTCCTGTAAATAGCTATACAATATACTATGACAGTAAAAAAAACAACAAAACGCAGGCTTGTGTACGACAATTCTTCATATATATATATATTTAAATATACAAATATCCCATATATATATAGTTTGTATATCCCAATAAATATACAAACTTCTATATGAATATAAACTAATATACATAATAAATATAATAATATCAATTATAATGTACCCTTACATAAATCTAAAAACTTGGTGGCTATGCAGTTAACATATTATCACAGTGTCACCAACCGCACTGTTGCCTCGCGTTAAGGCTTTTGGTACCAGTCACTGATCCGCTGGGGTGTATGGCTTAATTTTTTAACAATACTGGTTACTGAAAAGTCACCACAATAGACTCACAAAGTGAGTCTGATCCATTAAGCAATATGGAAAAGACAAACCTTAAGGAGTTCAATATGAATATTACCAAAATACTAGATTATAAATGATTGACTACCTTATATATATTAAATACACCAATTATGGTTATAATGATATTATTACATAAACATAAAAACTGGTGGCTATACAGTTAATCTATTATTACGGTGTCACCAGCCGCACTGACGCCTCGCGTTAAGGCTTTTGGTACCAGTCACTGATCCGCTGGGGTGAATGGCTTATTTAACTATACAGGTTACTGAAATAGACCTACAGTTATCCCACTGGGTAAGTCTGAATCATTAAGCAATATGGAAAAGACGAAGCCCAGAGAGGCACAAAATAATAAATACATACACCAAACGTCTATACATGTTCTACAGGTTAGGTCTGATCCATTTACAAACATGAAAAAGACGAAACCCAAAGAGCTATAAAATAATAAATACATGTAAGAATCGTCTACACGTCCAAGTCTACCCTTCCTAACAAACGTTACCTCCTCAATACACAAACATCTAAATGCTCCTACCTATAAGCACATATTTAAAGTAATGCCCAGTAAACTTCTTACACGGCTGGGCAGCCGTAAAAAAAAACCCATAACCCAAACCAACAAATATTCACCACCACCTAAAAGTTTGGCTAACCGCCCCTAAATAAATCCTACAAAAAAAAACCGAATTCCATCAAAGCAGCCTACACGCCCGCCAATAAATGGCCACCTTCCTCAGGACTATCACCACGTTGCCTTACCAACGTTCCGGAGATTGAGGTTTGGCTGACAGCCCAAAAAGAAAATCCAACAAAAACTTATTCCGTCAAAGCAGCCTACACGCCCGCCAATAAATGGCCACCTTCCTCAGGACTAATATCACGCTGCCTAACCAGCGGTCCGGAGATTGGACCCATTTACTATGGTATCTAATCTCCAATTTTAAAAAAGAAAAGAAGTAAAAAAAAAACTCTCCAGCTTAACAAAAGAACGGTGTTGCCACGCCAAAAGTCGAGACTTTCCTATTTGTAGATAAACGTCAAAAACCTCAAAAAATTTTAAACAACAAGCTCCCTTGAAAGGGCTTCTAGCACTGTGGCATATACAGCCACTAGCGCTAAAACAGCGGTAACTTCAAGGCATATACAGCTCTCCATCGTCACCATTAACCCCTTTCACAAGAAACCAAACACCACAAGGGATTCCAGCACTGTGGCATGTACAGCCACTAGCGCTGAAATAGAGTGACTTCAAGGCATATACAGCCCTCCATCGTCACTTTTCAACCCCTAACACAAACAAAAACACCACAACGGAGGTTTTCAACTCACCATACAAACAAGAAATCGTAAATTGCAAAGTAAATTTAATAGTATTAGCATTTTAAAGGTATTTATTGCAATGTAAAAAGTAATTTTAATTGATGCAAGTCAAAAAAAAATTAAAATATTAGGCGTGGCATTTTAAAATTAAAAAAAAAAACTACCAAAATATGAGCTGGCTTCCTCACTAGATGATTTCAATTTAAGTTTATAGTACTCATCCACAGAACACAGTAACAACCGCAACAAACACAGTATTACAATAATAATACTTACAAATAATTGTATTTAAGTCAATCTCAGTCAATATCGTTCAAATAATATTTTAATTATAGGAATACACTAACACCACAATTAACGCTTGTATTAGAAAAAATAAAAATTAATAAAACATTTGTATTCCAATAAAAATTGTGACATAACCTATTGTGTCATAAAATAATAATTCAATTCAGCTGAGTACAATACTTAAATAATTAACACTTGTATATATAAAAAATTAAATTAATATCACTGGTATTTAAATAAATTAGTGTTAAGATCGTTCAAATAATAATAATTTCACATTGACACAATATTTAAAAAAAGAACGAATAAAAATTCGTTATTAAAAAAAATGGGAGGAATCCGTGCCAATGCACGCGTGACGGTTTTTCTTAAAAGTAATAATCCCCACGGTTCTAGAACGCTATCGGTATTCTGGCTTTTTAGTTACAGCATAAGACATAACCACTATCCCTAACCAAAACACACGTTGGCAGTATATTGTAAAAGAACACACACAAATATTTTGTCCAACAACAATAAAATAAAATTATAAATTTTATTTCATTCTTATTATTTAAAAGAGGGGGGTTAGTCACAATTTTGTCTTATATTATGTTAGGTACAAATCATCTACGTTACTCCTTTTAATTTATTTAGCTGAAAATAACAAAAAAAATGTTTGTTTGTTTCTTTTATTTTATTTTTTTTACTCCTATTTATGTACAACATGAACGCAATAAAGAACTTTGAACTTTGAACTTTGAACTATCAGTCGAAATTGACCCTAGGGTCAATCTCAAATGAAAGTCCAACAAACTTTCTAATAATTTTGCCAACTATAATAACCTTATTACCCAGCTATATCACCCCCTAAAACACACTAAATTCCTAAGAGTCAAACGTGACCAAGCGGGTCGGTGATTATTTTAATTTAAAATAAATTTTATAATACTGTTCCTACTACTGCCTAACCAGCCAGCTAATATTTCAGTGGGACGAGCTAGGGTCGTGGGGGTTGGGGATAACACCAGTACCGTTCGGAGTATGAAGTTGAAATTAAAATTAAATTACTCCGTCTATAAAAATATTAAATTAAATGTTCTAATCCGTTTAACCGTATCAAAACTCTCACACGTTTAAAGCCGATACTCTAGAGAACCGTGGGGTTATACCGATATAAAATTAATAATTTTGGGCGCCAGGGTCTGGATGTAGACCCGAATCTGGAGACGATGTCACCATACAACTTCACACAGGTCGAACTCGCAGATCCTCAAATGTTTCACAACTTCACCAACGCTTGGTGTAGTTGGATATAAAAGAAAATACTAGGTTAAGGTTTCGAAACCCTAATGTAAAAATATGTTCCTGAATAAAGAACGATTAAACCCAGAGTAGGGGTACAAAAACCGTCAACGCCTGCTCATCCGCTAGGCGGCGACAGCTCGCTGGCAGCAGGTGGCCGCTGGTGCCCCGAAGAGGCAGGTCTCGCGTCCAGGCTTTAGGGCCCAGCTCTAAATCCTGGCGGCGAGACGGGCCTCTCGAAGCATCTGAAATTATCAACACGGGGCCTATTTATAACACTACACGCCTAGTTCAGATCTGTTACATAAATTGGGGTCCCGCAGTCTGCTATCTGTGTATCTGGGGCTGCAACCTATCATAATCAGGGTCTCGCAGCGCTAAGGGTTATCAAAAGCTTCCCAACGCTGTTGCTCAACCATAAAGTAACCCCATATCACTAATATTTAACACCATGTTTTAATTTTAGTGTTGTTTCACATTTAACTAGTACACAAGGCACTACACGGCTACGATATTCCAATAAACATAACTAATCAATGCTAGAATATTGTGGGATGATGCAATATCCACTCCTAAAAGGGTTTGACACGTCTGCCACATGGCCAAGAGCCTTGCGTCGCCTGGCGACAAGGCATGATTCGGACACCATGAAAAATCGATTTGGATTCCTAGGATGACGGCTTATTATACTTAAACAATGATATTGGGATACTTACGCGCTGGGAGATTTTAACTGTGCGCGTGGCTGCCAGCGACCAGAACTTCGTTTCGGGCACGGATTCCTGTAAATAAACCACACACTTGTTGACTATATTCTCAAGCTAATGACGCCTCAAATCCACTACATTATTACGACCTCAGATTAAAACAAAAGGTGACTACGACTCATGCCTACCTGAGTGCATTGATCTCAACACATCGCACCACGTCACGCCAGAGATTGAAATCGTTTCGACCTCATCAGACCCGGCCCTTTCAATTCGCCTCCGGAAGTCTTATAAATCGAAGGCCAGCTTTTGATTTCTACTCCCATTGTCGGGTAATCCATAAGAAATTGTTATTTTAGATTCTTCCTTCAAACTATCAAAACGTCAAATATGACGTCGGTCACAACTCGCCCTCTGCTAACAGAATCTGTCAACAATTACAGAAAAAGACCTAAAAAAAATATTTACGTTTAGCAATGTGAAATGCGTTTTTCTTTAATTTAAATTAATTTAATGTTATATTTAACTCACTGATTACCCTTAGGGAGTATTAGTTTCCTCTCTGGTAACCCCTACGGGCAGAGACAACATCCATATAAAAAATATTTCTCCCGTTCGAATGTTCTAGATAAATGTCCTTATAGAAAAAATAGTTCTATTTCCGGATTTGCTTGAATTAAATTAAATTATTTAAAGTAATTATTATACATATTAATTTATCATGTAATTTATTATTAGAACTGTTTCGGCTATTTTTTTTAAATTGAATCTTTTATGTGAAATTAAAAGCTGACAGCTACTTTGCCCCGCTACCGCTAGGCGTCGCTACGGTGGCTGTCATTTTGTCTATGGTGTTATGTCTAATACAAAACGTAAAAGGAACTTTTCTTCAAATCTAACGTAAAGTCTTGCTAAAACTGATTTAGAAATATGTTTTAATTGAAAATGCAAGAAAAGTGTGTCTTGTAATGTGTCAGCCAAGGCTCCATGTCTTTAATGTGAAGAAAAAGGGATTTAATTCAAACAAGCTACACGGACCAATGTTTTTGGACATTTGATCATTCTAAAGCAATGATTTCAGGTAAGTACTATTCAACCATTGCGAACTTCTTTTGTAGATTAGTAAAGGCAGACAGGTCCCTGAATTTACAACGTAACAGTTGTAGCGTTGTGTCACTTATTCTATATTTGTTCTCTCTTCTGTTCTCAGTTGTTGCTTGTGTTAGTAGTTTTTCTAGCTTTCCATATTTCGTAGAGGCATCAGTGTTTCTGCCTTCCGTTGTTATTTCTCGCGTGTGATGTTAAGAACTACATTTAGCGAGAGTCTGTCAGTATTGTTCCAAATTAGTTTTTAAGTAAAAATGTTAAATTATTTAGTGTTGACTTTTGCATTATTTTTTATATGTATGTTACCAAATATCGCCGTCCGTGTTTATATTGAAATAAAAACAGTTTATAAAGATATTTTCTATGTCATTTTGTATGCATACCAAATAACCCCACCCTGGGGGCTATGTGGAAAGGCACCTTCTTTTTTAAAATAAACCTTACAATTTGTTCATTCTATATTTTTATTTTTGTATTTTTATAGAGTTATATCTGTATTAAGCAACACATTCTTCTTTATCTGTTAAAAATTAAAGGAAAAATAAATATTCAAATTTTATCCCTACTTTTTTACCAAATAGCCCCGTTCTACGGTATCTCTCTACATGCCTCTACTCTTTGTAGGTAATAGGTATCCTAGCAACTACATAAACAAAATCTCTCAAACGAATATTTCAGAGAGTCAAGTGGAATTCAAGTGAATTTATTGTTAAACTTAAGGCGGGTCTCCTGCGACACTGTTTTGTGTTTTCTAACACCTAACATCCATCTAACAAATATGGGCGTGGCCTACGTTCAAATTTTGACATATTTTCTTAGATCTTAGATGTTAGAAAACACAAAACAGTGTCGCAGGAGACCCAGCTTTAGTATTTTATCTTAAGTCCAAGGTTAAGAACTAGATCAACGCGATTTGCACAGGGGAACCCGTTTGGAATAGTGGCGAAAGGGTATGGTGATTGGAACAATCCTGGCACCAGCCAAGGACCACCATCTTCAGCACCAGCAAGAAGTAATTCCCCTGTGATGATTGAAGCTTCGACTGTGTTGTATGAATAATGATTGATTTATTTTATAAAAAGATGTATGTCAGTCAGTAGTTGAGTTAACACACGTAGTTGTGTTAGTAGTTAAAAGTACTTAATAAAATTATGTGTACAATAAAGAATCATGAATGAGAAAACAGTTGAGGTATTTTATTTTTGACAAAACCAATAAAAATACAAAATAGTGATTTTTATTAAGTAATATTATGTCATATTATTATATCCTCCTATAATTAACACGATTAAAAAGAGGATCAAAGAAATTAAATTATTTTGTAAACGTATTTGGGTACAATACTAGCACTTCCTCTCTTCCCTTGGACGAGACACAAGATTCCAATGAACAAAGGCGACTGCCTAACGGATTAAAGACAGCACATCCATCCAACAGTACATTGTGCAGTCGCTGTTTGGTGAAAAGTGAACTATGGCAGAGTGCTTTTTTGGTCCTCATTGCCTAGTCTCTGACTAACCCTCCGGGGATAATAATCGTGATTATAATGTATGCATGTACCTATGTAAAAATATCCGTAATTCAATATATTTACACAAATAACCTAACTTTTTCATTTCGTTTTCTCTAATACTATAACCCTAGAAGTAATAACTAAGTAACGGACGATTTCTAAATAACATAGCCATAATTTTCAGTTTCTGAAATCACCTACTACCTATGAATTAAATTAAATTAAATGAATTCCACAACAACCGTAGCGACAGCTCTGTCAGGTGAATGACATTTTACCTAAGAGGATGTAATTACTACGTAGACATTACGATGGCTAGAATATGAAACGATACGATCCGTATAAAGCGAGTTCGTGCTTCCGATTTTCACGGATTTTCATACATTAGCTCTCGTTAACGTACGCACGGACGTTCTCTAAACGACCACATTACGCTTAGATGAATGATTGGCCTCGCTGCGCTCGTCTAGATACCGCGCTACCTATAGTCCACAGCTCCGTAAATGCAGCAACTCATTATTGTAGTGTGTTTATGACAATATGCAAGGATGCTAGTGTGCGTGAAAAAATTGTTGCCAGCTGCTGTTACCCGAGTTAATGGGAAAAATATTTTTGCTGTGATGTAAGTATTAGTTAAGTTGCAGGTTTTAAATGTAGCTCAGAAAATATTTAAAAATTAACAATTAAAAGCGAATATGTATTATATGTATGTAGGTTAGACGTAGGTTTCTTCTGTATAAAAATGGTAGGTATGTATAGCAATGATTAGCCTCATTTTTTTAGTTGTTTTTTTTATTACTACCAACCCTTTTCTTCCCTTGGGTATCGTAAAAGGCGACTAACGGACTACAGACTGCACATACATCCAACAGCATATAGCGGCGATGGGCTCATCAAAATAATACTACCAACCCCTCTCTTCCCTTTGGTGTCGTAAAAGCGACTAACGGGCAAAGGCTCACCACCTAAGCACATGTGCAGACTGTGCAGTTGTTTCTTGCTGAAGCGTGGACTGTGTGGGCGTGGTCTGTGTTGTCCATAGATTCAAATGATTACTAATTTTACCATAAACTTTAATTTAATAATAACTATCTCAAAAAAGTTGTTGATCTAAGTAAACAGAATAAGTCGAGTCTTTATTCATGATTATTCTATATATGACTAAATACTTTTACGTTTTTGTAGGCTCATTGTCATATGACAGACAAAAATTAAAAAAAAATACTTTTTCCCCTAGGGCAAGAAAAGCTATTTTAGCCTCGCTTTACAACGCTACAATGACGGTCTTTTTGAGCAAGAGGAGTAAAAAAAAAATATTATTTCAAACATTCTCTATGATTTTTTTTCAAAACGAATACTTTCGTGATTTGCCGGTGGCGGCACTGACACTGAGAGCATTATCACTGACAAGTGGGGATGCGTTCATAGAGAATGTATGAAAAACACTGTGCCGGTATTGTGTCGGAACTGTGGCTTCACTGATATGTGTAAAGCAACCTTTAACCTATAATATTACCCGAATCATAAGCTATACACCTGTTCTCAGTTTCATTAAAATCCGTCCAGCGGTTTTTGTGTGATGCGCGTCAACCAAACAGACAGACAAATTTTCCAAAAATTATTCTAATGTTCACGTATCCTTCATCCCCAAGATTATGTTTTTCGCAAATATTTTCATTGGAAGTATCGACACAAAAAGTTTACATTTCAGGAACATAGGTCAAAATGAAAAAAATAGCTTTTCCATACTTGAGTCAATCAGCTGATTGCGCATTTTGTATAGGGAAAAATAATAAATTTTCGACCCATGTTCCTTAAGGAAAGTTGTTCAGTTTCATCGGTAGAATCCCCTTTCTTCTCTTTCATTTTTACTCCTTATTATAGATCACAAATATAAGTAAACATGAAATAACATAGAACTAGGTTAAGTATATAGTAACTTTGTAAGACAAATGAAATAGGTTACCTATATAATAAAAGACAATAACAATAAATTCACATAATAAATTATCTCAACCATGGAGACTTTATTCTTGTTTAAAGCGGTAACACTGAATGGCGTTTATTGTTCATATTATTTTATGATGAAATTCGAAATTATACGATACTGACTGATGTATGTGATCCCAGTGTCCTTCTTTTTTTAGAAGTATTATTTTTACACAGTTTTACTACGCAAACTGGCATTTTAGTTTGAATTAAGCCCAAAATTGAATAAAACATTCGGTATGTACACTTCACCCACAGCTGCCAGTGTGACTGGCTCGGGTACGCCGATTTCGGCGTATTATTTGTTGCCGCATTTGACAAGTACGACGGAGGTCTCTAGAGACCAATCATTAGTCTAAGACCATTACGATTACCTTATCCTAGTCCCATAATGGTTCGAGAAGGCTCTTGGATAGTTTGTTGTTATGTAAGTACCTAGTCTATTTCGTTTGTAGTACGGCCGCCAGGGGAGATCCAAGTCTCAGAAAAATATATTGTTCTGAGATCCAAGTCCACAAAGACGTTTGTTAGACATTTCGATCAATGGACTCTCAGTGACAATTTTGCTATTGACGTACGATCGAGCAACAATAATATTGTCACGATTATACCTTTCTTTTTAGAATTATGAGGCCATTTTATACTTAATATTTTTTGTATATTAGACAATTAATTACAGTTCCATACATTTTTTTTGTTAATTAAGTACATCGGACACCGCTTAGGTTCCTGCGGGGTTTTCCAAATTATAAATTTTACTTATTATTTTTCTAGCTCCATACAAAATATGAATATATTTTTTTTCCTAATTACATCGAATATCACTCATGTTCCTTCGAGGTACCCTAAGGGGGCCAAAATTTCGTCAAAGATTTCAGCTACGACGACGCACCGTTTTTGACATATTCGCGTTTTTATAAAAAGTTACTTTGAAATTTTTTTAAGTGTCGGCTCCATATACAAATCAATTCCATTCCATTACGATTAAGACAAATTGGGTAGTCTTCAAAAACTTAGAAGTAATCTCAATCTAATCGTAATGGAATCGTAATAGACTCTAATTGGTGTTGCCTAAATCTACCAAGAGACCGAAGGAGTGAACAAACTATTATTTTAGTTTAAATAATCGTTTTTTTAGTTCTCTGTGATTTCATTACAAATTATTTTGTTCGCAATGAAGCGCCTTGTTTAAAAACATGACCTACGGATAATAAAAACGCTTTTTTTAAAAGAGTCGAATGCCATTTTATTAACAATGGAGTTACATTGGAACACGATTGAAGAGCAGACTAGCAACATAGTCCAATGGCAGTTCAATGGAATGTCACTGGAAAACCATTGGTCTTAAATGAGTAAGAGAATACCAAATGTGTCAAACAATTCCAATGCGATCCAATTGCGATTCAATTATGCCATTCGTAAATTAGCAGACTTGGGCCCCTGGTCATGTTAGACCGCTCAACCCACCATTGGTCTAGCTAGACCATTGAGGTACACAGTGACCATTGAGTGACACCCCTCCGCAGTTTAGGTACCTACGTTCGGCCGGCGCGCCTTTAATGCCCCTTCTTCTGCGTCTGTGGTAGGTATTTAACGTCTGCTGCGTCTGCAGACGCTAAATACCGCAATTTTTAGCGCCAATCACCCCCCTACACGTCGGCCGATGTGAAGAGGGGGCATAAGGCAGGCGTGGCAGGCGTATGGCACTAAAGGTTGCCGCTCGGCTCGCACGCTCCACGTCGCGCGTCATCGCTTAAATCGTAATTGTACTTAAATATATCAACCCTACGCTCCTGACGTTGTCAAATCGATTTCGAGTCAGCGTTGCTTAACGGAATATGAACGCTCGGGTCACACGATAAGTTACAATTTCGCGTGAAATTCGTTAGAGAGTGAACCTTCTGTATGGTAGTACTATTAGTTTATTCTGTGACATAACGTCTGATTCCGGAGGGGTAGACAGGGACCATAGCTTTCCATTTGCTATGATCCTGAGACACTACTTTTGCTTCATTTATATTCATACATACATTTTCAAAGGTAAATAGTTTGGTATCTAGCTTGATGATTAAAAACATTAATATTTAAATGGGGCTTAATACTAAACTATTCAGTAAAGGCATTCTTCGCGTACGTTTTATATCCGCCGTTGCGACCGTGTTGCACCGGTCGTGGCCACGGGCTGACTGCTGTTTCGCTGTCTGTCGCGCCACCGTTTGCGCGACGGGGTCTTCGTCCACCGACAAAAATCCAACTATCGCCACATACAACACTAAGGATGGATTCGACCAAACTGGAATAAGACTTACTCCCAGATTAGTCTATACAAATTCGGCGCTTTATGTATAAGACCTTATTCCAGTTTGGTCGAATCCACCTTAAGGGCCATTTCACCAACAAAATGTATGGAGAATACTGCTGTATGGAGGGTATCTCACCCGGTGATCGCTTAGTTGCGCTAGAGCTGTATACATTTCGTTAGTGATATTGCATACAGCCTTATTATGTTAACCAATATTAATTGTGAACTAAAAGAAGGTTGTGTTTTTGCACGCAGTAGATAGTTTGTGACCATCTTCCCGATTAAAATGATTACGATATTTGTTTGTTGGTTAATCGTGTCAAGAAGATATAGATAGGTTGATCTCTAAGGTTTAATCTCTCTCTATCATACAAGTCATCAAATCCCAGCCCCAACACCAACATATTGCCAGACCTAAAAATATTATTAGCTCGTATTGTGTAAACCTGAACGCACCCGGTTAAATATAAAAATGATTGACGGTAGGCAAATAACTTCTAACTATGAGACGACCAACACCTCAGTCTCCCTGTGGCCACGGACCCTGCAAAGGGTTCGAAACGTCAGAGACTAAAAACTATGTAATGTAGTAAAATTAAACGCGAGTTAATCCGTAAAAAGTGTTTCATTTCAAAGATAGGTTGAAAAAATTATACTACCTCAGATGGGAATCGAACCCACGTCCCAATGTCCAACAGACCTGTCGATTTTTTTTATTTATAGGCCAAAATTGGCCTATCGCGCAATCCTGGCAGTCAGTGTCATTGTGCCGTCAAGCAGAGTTTACCTCTCGCGTTTCGGTGAAATTGTTCGCAAAATGACCGTTTGCTTAGTGAAATTCTGTCGAAACTACAAAAGAATTTTTTTTTCTAAAAGGAAAGTTACGTTTCATCTGTAAGTATCGATAAATTTTAATGAAAATTTTAAGTTTAACAATAATAACGGCCATGTATGCGTAGTGTTGCTGGTATCAAAATGTAGAATTCCCATTATTGGTGGCAGAATATAAAAGGATGTTTAAATGTAATAAGTATGATAAAAAATACTCAGTCTTGTAAGTTAGTATTTATACATGGTCTTGTTGTAAATAAAGTAAATACATTAAATATAATTATTATTGGAATGCTTTCAAAGTTTTTATTTTTTTTAAACTGATGTCTGATATAAAAGAGCGTGAATAAATCCTTTTCCTATTCGATGCCGAATGTTTGTAAATATATTACTGTCATTTGTGCAAATGTCTAGTTTCACTAGGATTTTTACTGTTTTTTGAAAGAAAGACACAATAGTTAACTGTTTTCTTGTGAATGTCTCTCAAGAAAAAGCAAAATCCTACTGCAACTAGGTATAACAGTAATCTGTTTACAAACAATCGTCATCGAATTTGGCTGGATTATAGGTTCCGTTCTAAAACAAGAAAAAAAAAATTACCTACTGTAATATTTTATAATACTATTATTATAAATTATTATTGTGGTATGGTATTGTATCGATATTTGAAACGAATAAAATAATTATTATGTTTGAAATGGAATGTACGTAAGTATTTATGTAAGAAGTATGTATTTAAGTATATGTATGTAGGGGATGGTAGTATGTATGCTTCAGAGCTCGATGGCGCATCGGCTAGCACGTTCGGCTTGCGATCTTGCCCGCTAAGTCACTTTCGCAATGCCGGGTCACTGGATGGGTGACCAAATTTAAAACATCTCGAGCTCCTCCGTGCTTCGAAAGGCACGTTAAGCCGTTGGTCCCGTTTGTTATCGTAAGATGACAGTTGTTAAAACGCACCAACACGCATTGGGCCAGCGTGGTGGGTTATGGCCCAATATTCCCAATCTCCACGTGGGAAGCCTGCGCCCAGCAGTGGGACGTTTATAGGCTGATGATGATGATGACGATGTTTGAGAAAGTGCGGGTGCATGTTTGTGCCCCTAAAAGGTCAATATTTCTCGTCTCATGTAGGTGAACTATTGGACACGGATATTTATGTGCATCACATTATGTAACCTTTACAACTGTTCGACCACATAGCAAACATTTTAATTTTCAGATTTCCAACTGATCCGGTAGAAAGAAGTCGTCGTCGAAATATTTAACTATAAGGTTTCAACATAATAAGAAATTAGAGAACATGAAAAATGATGTAACATCCAAACGAAAGTTATTTAAGAAACAAATACAAAGAGAACGCCATTAATTGTTTTGATTTTAATTTTAAATTTTAAATTTCTAATTAAAAATCAATTTCGATTAAGTATTCAATGTTAATCATCCTGCCTGTTGCTTCTATTTCGTCCCTATTACAAACATATCACACGCACGCAGGCTTTCATTAGCGCATTATTTTATTGTAGGTACTCGCCCTCGCCTTCAATCATCAATTTTTTCTAAACACACTAGCTTCTTTTCGATAGACATACCTAATTTTAAAAGTTATGTTATGTTGTTGGTAAAAAATATTTATGCACAATATAATTTTAAAATGATTCATATCATTTTAAAATTATATTGTGCATAAATATTTTTTCCCTTCTTTATCGGAAATTACGCATTTGCTGGCAACCATTCGCGCTAGTGTCAGATACGCGGCTGTCACGCACACTTCAAATTCAATACAAAAACCGGGCGGATTTTGAGAAGCGTTTGTACCGCGATGCTCCGTCTAGACTTGTATATAGTCAAAGCCCATAGGATGTAAATTTTCGAATATCCGAATGAGTTTCAAAAAAAGAATACTCATTTTGGCCTAGATAATTGGAGTAAGCGTAACCAAAAATAAAAATAAAATATCATTCGGATTTTTTCTGTTTTTTGAGAGAGATAGTGAGAAAAAATATAACAATCGTATCTTCCTCTCAAAAAACAGTCAAAATTAATTACTTAGATTATATTCACGACTATTATCCCAAAGGGTTAGTCAGAGACTAAGTAGACAAATTACAACTGCACATATGCTCAGCGTGATAGGTGGAGAGCCCATCGTCGCTCTATATATATAGCATCGGCTCCTCTGGCAACCCCGGCTGTGAATAGTTGCTCATATCATTGCTTTTCCATTTATTCGTAAATCCTCGCTTAAACACAGTAAAGGTTCATTGATAGTGTAGTGCCGTGTCGAAATACTCTGCGGAAACGTTATCCAGACCAATCTCCAGCCACAACACAGGAAAAAAGATAAGCTAAGTGTGAATTTTGTACCCACATTCTCGCTTGTTACAAAGCTGTCACAATCAGAAATTAGAGTACCCTCAAAATCCCTAACACGTCAAGTGTCAAAGTCAACTGACAACGCCAATTTTGATATTGACATTTTCTCAGAGTTGCCACAGTAAAATACTGGTACCATTTCGGGGTAAATCAATAATAGTCTGTGAGTCCCTAGTGCGAAGATTGAAAGTATGAACTGCAACGCATGTAATAAAATTTTACGCTCCAAAGAGTTTATGAAATGTCGTTTATGTGTGGGAAAATTTCACTATGAGTGCCTAAATCTAGAAAGACAGACTGTTCGTGCATTTTCGACTGAATACAAAGCTGCCTGGATCTGTCCAACTTGCAACAACGTCACTAGGCGTACCACACGCTTGAATGATAATACACCAGTTAAGCAGAGTGGGTCGATTCAACGTGCAAATGACACCTTAAACATGTCTTGTGACTTGTCTGATAACAGCACAACAACATCCCCACCTCTCTCATCAGCGACAGAACCTCCTTGTACGATTACTAAGAACGATGATGTAACAATGGATAAAATAAGAGCTCTTTTGGATGAGAAACTTCATGAATCATTAACAGTTTTCATGGAAACCTTTCGTAAGTCCCTATGGAATGATGTCAGGGAAATTGTTAAGAGTGAAATGGATTCTGTAATCCAATCTGTCAAGGATGAATTTAGCGCTACTACAGATTTTATTTGTGCTGAACAGTCTTCGTTGCGTTCGGACATTGCGACGAGTTCCAATACTATAAAAACTCTAGAGACTGAGAATGCGCGCCTACAACTAGAAATAAATAAATTGAACAACCGCCTAGTCGGTATTGAAAAATTATCACGAAGTTGTAACATCGAACTGCAAGCTGTACCAGAGCACAAAAATGAAAATATTCTGACATTATTGAAAAGGCATGTGACACGATAAAGGTGCCTGTGGAAGATGGACACATTCACTTCTGCCGTAGAGTGGCTAAACAAAATAAAGACTCCAACAGGCCGCGCAATATTGTCGTTACTTTCTCAACGCCTCGATTTAGGGACTTGATATTGTCAGCTTCGCATAGATACAACAATAAGGCACATCCTGATCAGGGTTTAGTGTCTTCTGACCTTGGAATCTCCGGCGAGACGTATAAGATTTTCGTCACAGAACATCTATCTCCAGAGCAGAAACAATTACACGCGGCAGCAAGAAAGGCAGCCAAGGAATTAAAATACAAGTTCGTTTGGGTTAAGTACGGCCAAATCTACATGCGGAAGGACGATTCAAGTGTTGCAGTACTTATAAGAGATTTGGATTCTATAAAGAGGTTACGTTAGGTGGTGATAATTGGCAGTTTTTTTATATGTTTAAATATATATGGTCTTTATAAGTAAACATTACGATGCTCAAAATGTATAGCATATTTTATCAAAATTTGGGTAGAGCAAGAACAAAATTAAGAGATTTATATTTGAACATTTTTGTTAGTAATTATGACATTATCTGTCTTACGGAGACTAATTTCGATAATGGTGTGTTTGATTCCGAGGCTATTGACAATAGATATAGTGTTTATAGAAGAGACCGCGAAAATTCTTGTTCAAAGAAAAATAGTGGAGGTGGAATTCTTATAGCAATTAAAAAATATATTAATACTGTTCGCCAAAGCTCCTGGGAGAGCAGAGTTGAGGATATTTGGCTTTCTGTTCTACCTTCTAAATCCGGTGAGCCTTCTTTTCATGTATGTTTATGCTACTTGCCGCCCGACTTGCCCATTGAAGATGTTAATGTTTTTCATCACAATTGTCAAAAAGTGTTACTACAATCGTCACTTGCTGATATTTTCGTTATCTTGGGAGATTTTAATTCTGCAAATATTACTTGGGAGATTCATAACGATTCCAAACTGACCATACCGGCTAATCCTCAAGATCGCAGAGCTGTTTTGCTTTATGAAACAATAACACTTGTAACCTTACTCAGTTCAACTGCATCCCCAATAAAAACAAACGTTATTTGGACCTGGTTCTTTCAAATCTATCTGCGTCTTCCATAAATGTTGCTAAAGCTGAACAATTATGTCGCGTAGACTCCCATCATTTTGCGTATTCCATAGATATACATAATGTCTCCCTGGATAAATCTTTAGAATCAAAGTATAATAAACGGTACAATTACAATAAATGCGGTTATTCAGAGGTTAGATCTGAACTCTTAAGTGTTGACTGGGATAAATTACTTAAATCAGATAATATTGATGTCTGTGTTGATAATTTTTATATTAAAATTAATTATATAATTTCTAAAAACACGCCAATAATTAGAAAAACGACAGACAAATATCCTGTTTGGTACAGTCAGTCTCTTATTAGATGTATCAGAGAGAAAAACAAGTTCCATAAGCGTTATAAAAGGTTTGCAAATCCCCGTGATTATGATACATTCTCCTTGCTTCGCTCTAGATGTAAGTCTCTTATTAACGATTGTTACAATACTTATTTATCTACAGTAGAAGACTCTCTGGAAAATGATAGTAAAATATTCTGGCGTTACGTAAATGGTAGGAAGGGTAGAGTCACCATTCCACATACTATGTCTTTTAATGACAAAACTTCCTCGGGTGGTCAAGGTATAAGTGAACTATTCGCGGATTACTTTGGCTCAGTTTATGATCAGCCCTCCATGTCTGAACCCGGTGGTTTTGATATGTCTGACGAGTTTAATTTAGCCTTGCATGATTTTGATGTCAGCCCGAGGGATATTTTACAGAAAATTAAAAAGCTCGATGGTCATAAAGGCGCAGGTCCCGATGGTATACCCCCTAGATTCATAAAGGAATGCTCTGAAGAGCTGGCATATCCCCTAACGATGTTATTTAACAAGTCCATAAAGTTTGAAACTTTTCCTTCTCACTGGAAGATAGCCCATATCATTCCTATTTTTAAATCGGGAGACAGAACATCTTGTACAAACTATAATCCCTGGTATATGATTCTCTTTATAGTCATTTCAGTAATATTATATCAACCAAGCAACATGGTTTTGTGAGAAAAAGATCTACTCTTAGTAATTTGTTGGAATTTAAAAATTATCTGTGTCATGTATTTGCATCGGGTGGTCAAGTTGACGCTATTTACTTAGATTTTAGCAAAGCCTTCGACAAAGTGGACCACTCGTTGTTATGTCATAAACTATCTTGTTACGGTATTCATGGAAATTTGCTTAGATGGATAATTTCATATTTGGGTAATCGGAGTCAGCTTGTTACGGTGCGAGGGTTTTCTTCCAATTCGATCTCTATCTCCTCGGGGGTTCCACAGGGTTCGCATCTGGGACCACTGTTATTCGTAGTCTTTATCAACGATTTGATTGACTGCTTATCATGCCCTGCCCTTGCATATGCAGATGACTTAAAAATATTCGCGGATGTAAGTGACGAAAATCTATGCGTTGCGCTTCAGGATGACCTACAGATGATTAACGAATGGTGTTTATCAAATAATATGCGGCTTAACATTGATAAATGTTGTGTCATATCTTTTACTAATAGAAAGACCAAACTAAGCCGGTCCTATAGCATAGACGATAAATTGCTAAACAGAAAACAAACAGTCAAAGACCTAGGCGTCCTATTTGATGAGCAGTTGTCATTTCGCCCTCATTATGATTACATCATTAAAAAAAGTCATAAGCTTTTGGGCTTCATAATAAGATCCACTAGGGATTTCAAGAATCCTAAAAGCATTCTCACTTTATTTTACAGCCTAGTTCGAAGTGTCTTAGAGTACTGCTGTCCGGTATGGTCTCCTTATTATATGATTCACATAAATAACATTGAGAGGATTCAGAGGCGATGCTTGCGTTTTTTTACACATAAATTCAGTTATGGGCGATCACTAAATAACTATGAGGCCAGACTTTCTGAATTTGGTGTGACTCCTTTGCATGCCCGCCGTGAAAGCTATGACTTATTGTACCTTCACAAATTGGTGCATTCATCCATTGATGCACCCGAACTGCTTTCATTACTTAACATTAACATCAGACATAGATCCCGTTTTCCTAATACGTTTGATTTACTAACTTATAGAAACAATACGTCTTATTACAACCCCGTTGTAAGAATGTGTCGGACTTACAATGAATATACTCGCGGTGGCAGGAACATAGATATGGACTTATTTAATGGAAGGTTTTTTCAATATAAAAGAATTGTATCCAGCATTGTAAAAGCCAAATGGTCCTGAACTTATCAAAATCAGAATGTAATTAATTTATAGTTTATAATCGTTTAGAATTTTATTGAAATGCTATTATGTTGTTATTGTGCTTAGTTTTATTAACAATCTTTTTATTTATTTTTGAAATTATTAATAATTTTAGATTTTTATGTGTAAATGTAATTTAACAAATTAATTTTTTGATACCTTTTTTATTATAACTATTCGCGTGCTGATTGTTTTATCATGCTGCGTACACTTTTAGTGGATTACTGTCTAGGCTAAGTCAAAAATTCAACGTATTATTGGAATATGTATTGGCTGTAATCTGTCGGTGTACCATAAATAAATAAATAAATAAATAAATACCGTTGGGTGACATGTATGTGCAGTTTTAGTCCGCCCGTTAGTTACTTTTTAAGGGAAGAGAAGAAATTTGGTTTGAACGAATTCTCACCCACAGCCCTATTATTATTTATTTTATTGACAAACGGATTAGGTGGGTAATACCTGAATCTCTTCGCCAACACGAGGCAACTAGCCAACTTTATAGACATAATACTCGTATTTGAATTTTTGCGTTTATAACGCGTAAATAAACTGGTTATCAAAACTATGTCCTCACCAATCTAATAATGGCGATAAAACACTTCTTATTCATCGTCATCATCAGTCTTCCCACTGCTGGGCTCAGGCCTTGTACACACATATTTGTGAGTGTATTCCTCCTTGTATTGTATGGACGTACATTATACCACCTTACGTAAGAATTAAGCCGGTCTGATATTTGTACTTGAGGAGCTTGATGGCGCAGCGGCTAGCACGTTCGGCTTGCGATCTTGCCCGCTAAGCAACTTTCGCAATGCCGGGTCGCTGGATGGGTGACCAAATTTAAAACATCTTGAGCTCCTCCGTGCTTCGGAAGGCACGTTAAGCCGTTGGTCCCGGTTGTTGTCGTAAGATGACAGTTGTTGGTGCGAGAGGCACTAACATACGACGTGGTTAGGCGGGAGGTAGAAAGGACTTACCGGGAGCAGGCTTTACGAGGTCGCTGGCACCGGGACACGAGCTGACGGGCGGCGATGTAGGCGATTTGATGGTCACGGCACAGCACAAAGTCACTTCACCTAATCACAGGCACTATCATCCCAGGGTCACTATCAATAAGGGCAGTTCCAAGGCGACACCAGAGCGCGTATATTTGTGGGCGTCTCGCGATCGCTTGCAGACAGAGTGACGCAGGCGCGCGCCCGGTTTCACACTGCTCCCGCGCGCCAACTTCGCGACACACTGCTAGGTGGCGCTAGGCGTATTGTGGCGTACGTCGCGCCAGTGGCGAGTACATCCTCTGGGGCCCACGGTGGGCTCATCCAGAGGGAGCCTGGCAATCTTGAACACAGGCCTCCGAAGGTGTCCATTGGCGGTGTCCAGGTCTACCACCCGTACGACGCCATCCTTCCCAGGTAGGGTGCGGGTGATGCGCCCCAGTCTCCATTGAAGGGCAGGGAGGTTGTCCTCCTTGATGAGGACGAGCTCGTCAACTCGGGGAGGGGAGGATGGGGACAACCATTTGGAGCGGGTTTGGAGTGTGTGGAGGTAGGACCGGGTCCACAGCGTCCAGAAGCGCTTGGAAAGGGCCTGTACCATCTGGAATCGCCTACGTGTGGAGATCGGCCTATCTTCCACGGATAACTCAGGTAGGGCCGTTAGTGGGCGGCCTATAATGAAATGTCCGGCTGTAAGCGGCTTAAAGTCTGAGGGATCAGACGAAAGTGGGCAGAGAGGTCTGGAGTTAAGGACAGCTTCGATTCGTGCTAAAAGGGTAGAGAATTCCTCGAATGTGAGGTGCTGTTCGCCAATTACGCGATATAAAAGTTGCTTAGTTGATTTTATGTTGATCTCATGTAACGCACCGAACCATGGTCCCTTAGGGACGTTCAACAACCAAGTAATGTGCTGACCAGCGAGCCTGTGCGCAATCGTGTCATTATTCGAGGCAAGAAAGTTTTGTACTTCAATGAGCTGATTTCTAGCGCCTACATAATTTATACCGCAGTCCGAGCGGATGAGAACCGGGGCACCACGGCGTGCGATAAAACGTTGTAACGCCGCGAGGAACGCTTCTGTACTGAGGTCCGAGACCGGTTCTTAATGAACCGCCTTAGTTGAGAGGCACACGAATATACAAAAGTACGCTTTTAAGAGTTTAACGTTACGTAGGGTACTAGATTTAACGAGGAATGGGCCGGCAAAATCTGTCGTGACTTGACTAAATACAGGCTGAGGCGTAACTCTATCGGCTGGCAGGTCGGCCATGAAGGGCGCTTGCGGCTGGGCCCGGCATCGAAAGCATCTAATGCATTTAAAGACTCGGTGTCTAATAATACGGCGCGCGGACAATATCCAAAATTGTTGGCGTAGGATAGCGTGTAAAGTGTCAGCGCCAGGGTGGCAGTGTATTTTGTGGTAGTGGTCAATGATGAGGTCTACAAGGGGGCTAGAGCTGGGAAGTATGAGCGGATGCTGCGCGTCATATCGGATAGACGCATGGGACAGTCGTCCGCCAACTCTAAGGAGCTCATCTTTAATAAGAGGTGACAGTCGCTGGAGTCTGACGGAGCAGATTTTACCAGTTTGAAGGCGGTGAATGTCCTCTGCAAACTCATTGTGCTGAACACTGCGCACCCAGTAAAGTAGGGCCTCTCTTCGTTCACTGACGTACAAGGGGCCTGAGCGTCGCGAATCTGGGTGGTGTCTGCAGTTATGCAGAAAGCGTTTTAGACAAGCTGTCACTCCGACGAGCTTGTCTAGTGAGCTGAACCGAGTGAGCAGGTCAAAGTCAAGACCGGGCACTGTGACCAGTGACGGGATGTGTTTGGGCTTAAGGCCGGGCAGGGCGTGATGGCCCAGAGCTAAGGGCATCGCAGGCCAAGACTCACAAGGCTGTCTAAGCCACGTGGGAGACCACCATAGGTCGTGAGCTGACAGGGATTGCGCAGACATCCCTCTGCTTGCGCAATCTGCTGGGTTGAGCTCGGAAGGTACGTGTCGCCAGGTACATTCTGGTAAGCCTGAGCTGATTTTGACTACCCTGTTGGCTTCAAAGGGTTGAAGACGGTGAGGCGGTGTATTGAGCCAGGCCAGGACTACCGTACTGTCTGACCAACATATGTGTTGTTGTATACTGATATGGGCCGATAACTGAACTGACACACGGATCATGAGCTGGGAGAGTAGGGTGGCGGCCGACAACTCTAACTTGGGGATTGTGAGGCGATTCTTGATTGGTGCGACTCGCGACTTGGCGACAATCAAGTGTACTAAAGTATCTCCGGAGGCATCGAGCTCATGGAGATAAACAACGGCGGCAAACCCGGCTTCAGAGGCATCTGCAAACCCGTGAAGCGAGTATGCAGCTGAGTCTTTGTTTGCACAAATGTGCCGAGGGAAGCGAATGCTAGACAACAGCGGCAGATCCACTGAGATGTGGTGCCACTCCGTTTGTACTTCAGAGGGAGTGGGCTCATCCCATTCCAGCTTCAGTAGCCATAATTGCTGAAGCAGCAGCTTTGCGCGGAAGATAACGGGAGAAACCCAGCCGTTTGGGTCATAAAGTGAGGCTACGGTGCTTAAAAAAGACCGCTTTGTGACATGTGTGATGGGGGGCAGAGAGATGCGGTAGGTGAACTCGTCTGACTGAGGGCTCCACTGTATACCCAAGACCTTAATGGAAGTGGAGTCTGGGTTCATGTTGAAGTCCTCGGGCATGTCGCATTGGTTGTCGGGGAATCTCTCGAGCAGCTTAGGCGGGTTAGATGTCCATTTACTGAGCTGAAAGCCGCCTAGGTCAAGTAGACTTATTAACTCGTCCTGGAGTGCTTGGGCGGATTCAACTGTATCATGACCACACAAGATGTCATCAACGAAGATAGAAGGTCCCTTAACGTGGGCAGGGTGTTACTAGACCCGTGCCTGCGTTCAAATAGCGTGCGAAGCTCGCCCTTGAGCTTCCGCACCACTATTGACACAAACACGTAGTCGTCTCCTATGGGCAGATCTAAATTGTTGAGGGCACACTGAGCTGATATGAGTGGCGTGAGGAACAGTGTGCGGATGTTAGAGCGCGTGTGGATGCTTGGCAGCCCCAGGATTATGTCGACGAAACTATCGATGAGAACCCGGCGGTTCTCATACCGCTTGGTGAGGATGTCCATGGCCACGGCAAAATTCTCATTGGTGACTTTTAAGTGGGACACCATACTTAATGCCTCACCGCTGAGACTTGAGAATAGGTAGTGGAGCTTGACTGCGTCCGACAGGGTAGCCATGTCGTCAGTCAGACTCCTAAACAGCGCAATGAAGGAAGGCCAGTCCTTCACTTTTGAGCTGAACCTGGGCAGCGCTATCTTGGGGAGGACGACTGTGGGCGTATTGACGCCGAAAAGGGGCTGAGCGCTATCATAGCGCTCAGCCCCTTTTCGGCGTCAATATGGTTGGTATGGGTTGGGGATGACGTGGAAGAGGTTGAGATTTCCTCCCTAGCCATAAGTATCCCCAGGTACGCTCCGGAGGCTTTTGTGTGGTTCTCAGTGTATGTCTTCTCGGTCTTCTCGTCCAGGTCCTCCTCGTCAAGAATGTTATAATACACTGCGTCCATTTTTTCTTTCACGCCTTGTATCTGTGTGAAACGTACGTTAAATTCCATTATGGAATGTGTGGAGCTGCCAGCAATAATTTGTGATCCTATCTCAAGGAGCTGAAGTATGGCCTTGACCGCCTCCCTAAATATCGCGGCCTGTGCCTTGGTCGGCATCGCGATGATTAAAAGGAGACAAAGAAAAATAAAAAAAAATAAACAAATTTAAAGGCAGTAAAAGAACAACACCCTGTATATATTCTATAGTTGGGCTGGACATATTTGCTTACCAAGGTAAAGGCAAATGGGTCAAAATTAATACAACAATAAACAAAAAATAAAAACTTAGTTGGGACGCCGTGTATATTGCCCACGGGTTGGCAAACGCATGTGTATGTGTATGCCTGTGTTTATTGGACGCACGTACTTAAGATTAGCCGACCGCAAAAAGAAAAAACAGAAAAAAAATCACGTCATCCGTAGCCCACTTGTGGGCAAGCGCATGCGTAGGCGATGGCGGCGCATCCAATCAGCCGGGAAAGCGTGAGGAAAAGGAAAATAAAAAAATCTAATAAAAAGAAAGTGTAGGACACGTTGCACGCAGCCCACAGCTGGGCAGACCTGTAGCGGAAACGAGCGCGAAGAATAAGCCGGTCGCAAAAAAATATAAATAAATAAATAATAAAAACTAAATAAAAAAAAATTGGGACACTGTATCTGTGAGTAAGCGATTATTTAAAAAAAAAACTGATCACACTTAGCTCGTGTGTAGAGCACGCACAAAGAATGAGCCGATCGCAAAGGCAAAAATTAAAAACAAAAAAATATAAAAATTAACAAGAGAAAAAAAATTTAAGGACGCCACTGGGCTCACGTGGTGAGCATGCACTAGAAATGCGCCGATCGCAAAGGCAACAATAAAAAAAACAATAAAATTAAAAATTAACACGAAGAGAAAAAGAAAAAAAAATTAAATCTAGTTGTATTATTATGTAAGAAAAATACATCTGCAGCCGATAAAAATAGCATGAAAAAATTAAAATAAAGGCTAAATAACTGAGCTTAATTATTATTTCAAGCACGAATTAGGCACACAAGCGCACGCACAGCAACATTGTACGCATTAGATCACAACAACATTGTATGACACTGTGACTGTGAGATAATCGGATGCATACACAAAATCAACAATAAAAATCACTAAACTTGTTATCGTAAATTAACCTGGAGTTAGCACGAATCGGATACTGGTAACACGAACTTTTATCAGGGTAGGTAGGTAGACAATAAATTTGCCCGGGCTTAACAACGACTATATCGTGCAGAACCTTATATTAAAACAAAAAGGGAAGATACGGCATGCTCCTACTTGTAGTCATTTAAAATATAGTCCTACTTAGTGATGTGCCGAGTACGGCTTGACTCGAGTCAGACTCGATTCCTGCTTTGGACTCGCCTACTCGAATACCAATTTATTTTGATTCGAGTACGCCGGACTCGATTCCGGTACTCGAGTCAGTAAGAATCGGTTTATTACTAGCTGACTTGATTCTATATGCGAGTTCAACTGACTCGAGTCTAGTACTCGAATTAGATTCACTCGCTCGTACTCGATTACTGTTTACAACAGCAATGTGACGCCTAATAATACAAGTTTGAAACTACAACTTTTTGTTTTAATGTATTTATTTGTGTCAGTAACCTACTGTGAGTGAATTTAATTGTTGAAGTGATGTGATTTTATTGTAATTAACTTGGTATAGGTATTAAGTACTAGGTATATTACAAAATAGCGCCCAAAAAAGTGAAATGAGAAGTTTGTAAAAATTTCATAGCACAAATCTGAAGTTCATAAATAGCTTTTAAAAAGATTCTTTTTGTTATGTAATAAAACAAATAAAACTTGATCTCATTTTGGATTCGTAGCTAGATACCTCCTAGTATGTTCTATGTTTTTTTGCAATGTTTAAAAATCATTAAAAAAAATTGATTTATGCAAAACCTCCTGCTCGAATTTTAGTTTTCATTCTAAAATGAGTAAGGGTCTCTAGCTCTGGACTCGAATTTCTAGACTCGAATTATGGACTTGAATTTCCAGACTCGAGTCCTGGACTCGAATCGCGGAATCGAGTCATGATTCGAATACCGTATAAACGGACTCGAGTCGACTCGATCCTTAAAATAGCGACTCGGCACATCACTAGTCCTACTCAACTACTAAAGCAAACACTCACACACGCACACCTATAAAGTGTAAATCGAGCGAGCGAGACAAAGCGGTAAGTTTCAACGTCAGCGCGAGGGAGTCAGCGAGTAGCGCGTTGACGTCTCGGTCGCTTCGCAACAGACGAGTACGTACGACCTATTCCGACGCCACTGCGGAGTAGCGTCTTTCTCTTTTTCACACAGTAGAATATCCGCAATAGTGCGATGTAGCCTGTTCGCTCGGCAAATTGTGACTGAAGTGAAATTGTGCCTTTAGGCCTAATTTTGGCGGCTCACTCACGAGACGCTAATGCCGTATCTTCCCTTTTTGTTTTAATCTAAGTGCAGAACAGATACTGTATGGTAATGCAATCATAAATGTTAGGAAATAATATTTAGAAATGAGAAATTAAAATAAAGTACGTGATAACTACGAGATATGAGGAAATAATGTTTTGAAGCGGACTGTAGTTTTATGAGCAGACAGGTCACCAAATTATGGTGTAAAGAAATACGGGATAGGTCGCCGATTTATTATTTACCGGTTCGAATGACCAGATTATGTTGGTGGGAGGCACTAACATACGACGTGGTTAGGCGGGAGGTAGAAAGGACTTACCGGGAGCAGGCTTTACGAGGTCGCTGGCACCGGGACACGAGCTGACGGGCGGCGATGTAGGCGATTTGATGGTCACGGCACAGCACAAAGTCACTTCACCTAATCACAGGCACTATCATCCAAGGGTCACTATCAATAAGGGCAGTTCCAAGGCGACACCAGAGCGCGTATAACTGTGGGCGTCTCGCGATCGCTTGCAGACAGAGTGACGCGGGCGCGCGTCCGGTTTCACACTCCTCCCGCGCGCCAACTTCGCGAGGTGGCGCTAGGCGTATTGTGGCGTACGTCGCGCCAGTGGCGAGTACAACAGTCGTTAAAACCCACCAACCCGCATTGGGCCAGCGTGGTGGTTTATGGCCCAATATCCCCACGTGCTATTGTCCACGTGGGAGGTGTGGCGGCCTGCGTCGCCACATAATTTATTATCCTCACGTATCGGTTAAAGAGTTTGTAAGCGCATTCCTAAACGCGTGTAGATCCGATAAAGATATGACACGGCATCATCCCTCCAACATCTACGTAGTTATTATTGTATAAATAGTCTTGTAAGGTTTAGATAATAAGTTAGTCACAATGTAGTCACTGTCAATATACAACATCACATAAAGAGACGCAGTCGTTATTTACCATCGCCATGGAATCCCTCTATCATCACAATCTCCCCTACTTCGCCCGCTGGAACACTTAAAGCAAACGGCGAAAACTTGAACATAAACACTGGTGACCCCGACCGTGCCCAGCAGTGGGACGTGTATAGGCTGATTATGATTATTTATTATACTGAATATTTGTACCGTGTCGTGTAGCGACTCACTAAAAGAATGCTACCACCCCCTCTCTTCCCTCGGGTGTCGTAAAAGGCGTCTAACGGACTTCTTAAGACTGCACATACATCCAACAGCATAGGCGACGATGGGTTCAACACCTTAGTCACGCTGAACACCTGTGCAGTCGCTATTTGATGCGCCGTGTACTATGGCAGAGGACTGCTTTTGCTGTCCTCATTGCCTAGTCCCTCATTAACCCTTCGGGGATAATAGTCGTGATTATGTGTATGTATGATGTATGATTATAATGCAACAGGGCCCTATCCTATTAGGGCAAGGAACAGCGCTTACAAAGCATTATGTAGTACCTACCGTAAAACGGTATGAATAGGGACGATTCTGAACTTTGACTACAATTTAAACCTATTAGCATAGTAGGTTGTAGGGTAACTTGTGTTATGAAAGAAATCCAGGTCTTATGCTCTTCTTTAATGTAGTAATCGGCAACTGAAGTTAGTGTAGCCAGGTTGTGAAAAATATTTAAAAATATGCCTTGTCCCTATTCCCCTTTATCCGGGGTCAACGGAGACGCCATGTGAGAATAGTGATATTTGGCCAGGGCTGTCACCGCCCTAAAATAAGCTTTTTTTCATTCCCGGTTTTGTCCCTATTAACCCTGACGTCTCTATACACACTGTTTTACGGTACCTACCTCCTACCCACTTATCATGCTATCAATTTATAGTTACAAGCTAAATGAGACCGTTCGTAAAACCCGTCAGATAAGATAAGTCGCCTTCCTGCAACAGAGTCGTTTGCAGAACAATTTCTCAGTAAGATCATCTGAGTGAGACTTGCAGTCGTCTACATATTTACTTATGTATTAGTTTATTCAAATGCAAACGCGTGTCTTTGTGCTGGTGTAAACGATAAAGATGAACATTCAACCAGAGGGTTATAATATTATAATGAATAATACATACAATGACATGTAATCACGACTATTATCCCCGAAGGGTTAGACAGAGACTAGGCAAGGAGGACCGCAAGAGCAGTCCTCTACCATAGTCCATTTTTCACCAAATAGTGACTGACAATGTGCTCAGCGTGACAGGTGGTGAGCCCATCGTCGCTCAATGCTGTTGGGAGTATGTGCAGTCTTTAGTCCGTTAGTCGCCTTTTACGACACCTAAGGGAAGAGAGGGGGTAGTAGTATTCTTTCACCGCCACGCGACACGTTTAATAATAGAGAACAAAAACAAAAATAGTTTAATTTACAATCAAAGGACAGCGGATACTTAGTAATTTAAACCCAAGCCCGGCGCTAAAGAAACTCAAAATTGGTTTGGTATTGTTGAGTAATTCATTACTGCATAAGGGACACCGCCGAAATATTTTTCATAATGTATAAAATTGCCATTGAAAGTTTTTCAGGGGTCTTATTAATGTTTCAGTAAAAGGATCATTAAATTGCTAATATGCGTGTTTAGCAGTGAGTAAAGGGGGTATAATCCAAATATTTTTCTACAGTACCTAAATATAAATATTACCTCCAAAAATATTTGATTTTTTTAAGTAAGTTAATATATATATGAAAAGGTATCAATCAGTAATAATCACATCACACTTAAGAGGCCTATTACATTTTGAATGTGATTTTTGCGTAAATTGCCCATTTTCGCATTTTGTAGTAATTTTGCAGTTGTATTTATCGTTTTTATCAAAATAGGATAATAAATTTGTGCATAATATTACAAATCTCCATTCTGTGAGCATAAGTTGAATTCGGACGGCCGGCGCATCGCATTTTGTAGTAATTTTGCAGTTGTATTTATCGTTTTTATCGAAATAAATAGGATAATAAATTAATTATAAAATCTTTATTCCTCATGAAGTAACAATTACTCTGGTATAAATTTTGCTCAATAATATTATCGTAGATAGGAGATATTCACAGTGAACTTATAGCAATTTTCGAAGTGTTTTGGTTTAGAATAAGAAGTTTTTTCTATATAAAATAATTCATATCTAAAAATTCCGAGGCCGCCACGCACTATTTGACTATATAAGAGACAATATTATAATTATTTTATTTCACTTGTTCAGAACAGTAGTTCAATCGATAAGCTCAAAAAAGTGCCTTCGCGCACTTTATGAAAATCTTTCTCTGCAGTTTTGGGTTTAATTAAAAAGCTAAGCAAAATTTACAAAAAGCGAGGCCGCTACGCACTATTCCAATAGCTATTCTACACTACTCAATATGTCATAATTGTTTATGTATTTTTGTTTCTGAGATCCATAACGCCAAAATTGACCAATTTACGCAAAAATCACAGTCGAGATGTAATAGGCCTCTTAAGTATATTCTAAATGCGAAAAAGCGATGGTTTGATATTTTAATGTTTAGATGTTTTGTCTGCTTTTTCACCTCAATGATTGAACTGATTTGAATGAAACTAGGTAGGTAGGTAGGTAGCTAGGTAGATAAGGACCAGGATTAACACCGCTGACTGAAACGAAGGCGGAAGCTAGTCCGATATACGATATATCATTTTACTAAAACATTGAATATGACACCCTGCAAAACTTCGAAAAGCAATTTCACACTTTTGGAAAAATATATCAACGATGCATTACTTAATTATTTAATTACACATGTTTAGTAATAATCTGAGGTACATTTAATTTCCGCCGAGGACTGGGTTTTTTGTTCATTATCCTTTCATAATGTTTGGCATCTGTTAACGACCTCTATGGTCTGTGGTCCAGAACTCCAGAGGGCCCAGACAGTGGCAAATGCATACCGCCTGTATATTCGCAATTCGTCGTACACTGCTGTCTCAGAGTTTGTTCTGCATTCTAAGACTGCTGTGTACTTAATGTGGCCAAGGGCTAGTGTAAAATAGAGCAGCGCGCGCGCATTGTACAACGCATTACGATATTTACGATTAGACAGGGGGTGAGAGTTTGTGTCTAACAGTGGACGAGTACCTATAGGCTGCTGATGATGAGTTTGCCACTCGCCACTGATCTAAAACACGCACACCCATTGAAGTATTATAATGTTAAACTAGAGACGCACTGCGAAGGAATTTTTCAAGCACTGAGTTGCGTTGAGGCCTGCGCAAAAAATTGCTTCGCGCAGCGTCTCCAGTTATGTGCACCACACCAGACTGTCTGGCGTTAGGTAGGTAGTTAGGACCATACTGAACTTCAAAGCAAAATCAATCCTAATGATATTTATAATTAGAACAATTCTGCTTTGAAGTTTCAGACCTAGTAATTTAATAAGAGCAATGTTTTTATTCTGCGAAATGTGATCACGCGCTTGTGTTAAAAATTTAAATATACTTTTTAAATAAGGGGGTGACCTGCGGAATATCAGTACAAATATTTTCATGTAAGAATTATTGTTTCAGAATTAAGAAAGTTGTCGAAGAAATATGTTTTAGGAGTCATTAGATTTAGGTATTGTTTGTTATTGTTTAAAGAATTTGTTTCATCAACAAGGCCATGACCTTGTGCAATGATCAGGCTAACTTACGTAAGTTCTTTTAATGTATTTAACTAATTCAGCACATACCTAGTACAAGTGACTTAAAAATACGTAAAATTTCACAATTTCGTGCAGGACCCAGGACCCTCTTAAGTGTCAACATGATTAAGAGCTCCTTCAAAAATTGCTTTTCTTATAAAACACATAATACCTACGTCAAATGTAATATATGTCGACATTGCCGCTATTCCGCGACAATTTAGTACGGAATTGTGTAAGTAGGTATTTAGTTTTTATATGTTAGGTTTTGAAGGTACCTATATAAGTAAGGTCCTTAGCGTTAACAGTAATAGAAATAATCTAATGGAATCCCAGACCAACAATAAAAGAAAGTCGGAGCATTACACGCAGTTTAGTGAAGCCAAAAATACCGTGCTCGTTATTACGCGCCTTCACGCTCACAGATGCAACACAACCATGTTCATTTTGTTCATTACAAGCTCAGACCAACAAAGCCCAACACTACACACCCAGCCACACTAAATTTGCACACTAGTTTAGGACCAAGACACCGCACTCGTAGAACCAGAGTGCGTAGACCCGGTTCACACCCGCCCGGTGGCAGGTACATTCGTAATAATGTACCTGTTACTCGCGTACCCCCCACGACACGGTTAACCCAAGCCGAGGTACCGTGCCTCCTAGAGGCGCCCTCGGGTTTAGCCGCTCCCTACCGGTTCGAACCCCCAGAGGCTCCGGGGGGGGGATCGGAGACTCGCTTGCGAGATGCCATCCCCCACCGAAATCCCTCTGGGGAATTTCAACCACTCACGGCTTGAGGAACGCTTTAAGTTTCTCGCCGCCCCCAAACAAGCCCGGTAACGCTGTAAAGGTCATCTGCGACCGACAGCATTAACAATAAAAAAAAAACTAAACAAAATGAGCATGGTTGTGTGGCATCTGTGTGCGTGAAAGCGCGTAATAGCATGAATGCGCACGGTATGTTTGGCTTCACTAAAATTGCGTGTAATACTCCGTCTTTCGTTTTGAAAGAAGAAGTCACGTGTCTAGGGGGGCTGTCTGTGGCTGCGACTGCGCGGCTGGCCTATGGGTAAACCCGCTCGCCCGGTCACGTACGCCACTTCAGTTGAAATCTATTAAATTAGAAGCCAGCTGTGTATATTATTTTGTCGCAGGCAAATTGTATTATTCGCCATTTTACTAACGGCGTCGTCCGTTTGCAAACGCTCGCTGCTTTGTAAAACGCCGAAGGTAAATTGATAATAATGTTAATAATAACTAATGATAAAATATACTTTTATATTGTTAATAAATAAATAATGATAAATAACTTTTATTGCACACAAGAACAAAATTAAATAACAGAAAACATTAAGTGACAAAGTACAAATTTTAATTTTAATTTTGAAGTAATAATTGTTTATTGACATTTCTTTTTGATATAAAATCGGTATTCCGTAAGTAAAATAGCCTCAACTTTGACCACAGCTATGACTGCAACGAACGATGTGACTTAACATAACATCTTCCGGAGGCGTGTCAGATAACCACAAAAACTTTTCTATTGTCTACAATCATTTTCTTTGCAAACAGCCGACGCCCTTTGTAAAATGCCGAAATATACAATCTGCTTGCGACATAAAATTATACACAGCGTGTGTACCTATGTGCATGTGTGTGTTGTATGTTTCCCGTTTACGCACACCTACGCATAATTCTCAGTATTAACACAATTAAACATAATGCAGTAGAATTTACAGGCCTTACTGAAAGCATATCATTAAAATCTTGATAAATTAATAATACAGGGTGTCTTTTAGGTCACCGGTGTCGAAGACTTTAATGGTATTTAATACAATATTTTATCGACAAACCTCCTTTAAGAGCCATTAAAATTTTATGTTTCTAAAGCACCACGAATCGGTCAATAATAGACTACGTAGTCATTCTGCGAATCAGTCATTCCTAGACTAAACCACGATCTGGGGTCGTCCGACCCCAGATCAGTAGAGCCGCTGACGCCGTTTTAGTTTTTAAGTAATTTATTTTTAGTTTATCATGGTTTCTTTCTTCTTTTTTTCTGTTCTGTTTGGGGTAAATAAAAAAATACTCTACAAAATTGGACATGTATAAAGGATCATGGGCATAAAGGAGAACCGGCACTTTTCATAGAAAAAATGCTTAACTTGTATACAATAGAATTTGGTCATGAAATAAAGCTAATATGATTTGCTACCTAAACCAAGTTTTGTCTTATTTTTTATCGAATCTTTAAAAATGTCTAACGTGGCTGCACAAAACATAATTCTTTTGCTTTAAAAAAAGGGAAATGTCAACAATACCGTCACGTCATGTTTGATTTGACAGTTAGCGGCTGCCATTTGTCAACAACTGTTATTTGTTGAAAGATATTGCATAATGAATAACAGATTAAAAAAATTAAAAAGTATACAACCTAAGCATAAAACGCCGGATCTCCTTTACAGAATATAAAGTCATTTGATAAGTATTGTAAGAGCATTCAAATGCTCTAAGTAAGTATTACACTTGCACTTATGACAATTAATTGTCATGAGATTGTAGGCTTAAGACGATCATCCAAAGCTTATATATGTATGAGTATTATGACACATTGAGTGGATAAATTATTATTATTATTTTTTTTAATTCTAATTTTTAAGGGGTTTTTATCCTTAGGGATATGTCAACCCCATTGTACCTTTTTACAATATTTCTTCCTTAAAGTAGAACTTATAATGTTCATGAAATAGTGTATAATAATAATAATAATATTAGTGCTTAAATTACTAGTTGATGGAAGAGTTTCAATGCAAAAGCGACACTAGCTGGCATAACTTTTTGGCTATCTCAGATTTCGGTTCTGCCAAAATGCTTTGGACTAAACCTACATCTAGAATATTTAAATTAAATTCTTTTATAAATAAAACTCTCTCATCCTTGTTTCTGACACAATCCATTAGCAAGTGTTGTACATTCTCAACTTTATTACATACTAAACATTTATCAGACGGTGCTTTTTTCATTAGAAATGCAAACTTTGCCGATGGGTAGTGTCCGGAACGAAGTCTTAATGCCAATTTAACATAATTCCTTTTTAAATTAGGATCATCAAACCAAGAAATACAAGGAGGTTCTGATTGTATTATTTTATACCATATACCTTTGTCTTTTGATTTATAGTCGTAATACTCTTTCCATTTTTGAAAACATTTAATTTTAAATTGTGGTATAAACTCCGTGAAGTCAGGTACAAAATATAAGCATTGCCATTTGTTGCCCCAAATTTAGATATGAGATCAGCCTCCTCATTTCCTGCTAATCCAATATGTGCTGGAATCCATTGCAACGTAATGCTTATATTACTTTTACTTAATAGATTTATAGTATTTAATATTTCGTAGGCTATCGAAGCACCTCTGCTAGTACCAGAGGCGCATCGAGACACGTGTTGTAAGGCGCTTTTGCTATCTGTTATAACGACGCTTTTACTAAAATTTTTATTTAGAGCATACTTGAGAGCTTCCGATATTGCAATGAGTTCCAGTGTCATTATTGAAACATTTTTGTTTATCTTAAAACTAGCTTTATACCCATGATTTTGGTCATATAAGCCTGCACCTAGTCCATCATTGCTCTTTGAGCCATCTGTGTATATCCTATGCCATCCATTATATCTATCAAGTAGTTCCCCGAGCACATTATTTTTAAGAATATTAGGCTCATAATACCGCTTAGCCTGTTTTATTGTATTAAGGTCAACAACAATAATAGATTCAATGTCAATGGCGGAAGTCCAAGTGTCCAAATTAAACATACCCATAGTGTCGAAGGAGGAGCAATTAATTTGATTGACGTCTGAATAAGATTTAACAAGTAAAGATATTTTCTTATTTTCCCAATATCTGTTTTCCCTAAAATTATGTAACTCTGAAATTAAATTAATAGTAATACTGTTTGAAACGGAAGCAACTTTTAAATTATATTTATATGAAAGGTATAATCGCCTCAAAAAAAGCGGTGCAATATTTAACTCGCTTTCCATTACGTGAATTGGAGTGCTTTTAACAAATCCCCCTATTAATCTCATTGCTTGGTTTTGAATCTTATCTAATTTTGACATATGGGTTTTTGCACTACAATCATATACAAAACATCCATAATCGAGTCGACTTCTAATTAAAGCGAGATACAATCGTCTTAAATGAATTGTATGCATACCCCAGGAACTACCTGCCATCATTTTAAGCAAATTAAGGATTTTTTAAACTTTTTGTACAATTTCATTTATGAATAAATACTTCGCCACTGCTGCGGAATCTTTCCAGTTTAAAATATTTTGTTGTATATTTTTAGAAGATAAAGTTTAGCATTATTAGGTATATGATAGATCATGGAGTAGGAAATGCCATCCCTCCCCGGAGCCGTGTCTTTTGTTTTCAAACAATTATTAAGTTCTGGAAGTGTGAAATCGACTTCAAGCTGTTCGTTTTTCGAAATAAATGAAGGCTCAGGACCCGTTACGTAGTCAGGAGTAAGCGAGTGTAGTAATTCCTTTTGTTTTTCGATAGAGGGACTTTGCTTAACCTGTCTATATCCTTTCATCCATTTTGTACGACGCCATAATAATGAAATTGATGTTTTTTCATCGATAGAGTCACAGAACTTTTTCCAGCTCTCAAACTTAGCTTTTTTAATCATCTTTTGAGATTCTAGAGTTTTTTCTTCTAATTTGCTAAGATTCAGAGGAGTAGGATTCTTACGAAAGTTGGCTAACGCTAGGCGGCGTTGTGCTACTACTCTGGACAGTTCAGGAGTCCAATACTCTTTGGGTGTAAATTTTGAACTGGGTTTTTTACAGATTTTAAAATACGGAATATGTTTATCTGCTGCATTATTTATTTGATTTTGAAAAAGTCATACAACTCTTGAGTGTAATTTAAGCTATTGTCTAAACTTTCAAATTTTTCTTCGATAAAATTGCGATAATCATTCCAGTTTACTTTCTTAAAATTTCTTTTTTTAATTACGCTAAAGTATGAATTAAAAATGTTAAAAGACATTTTTATAATCAGATGATCACTCCCGAGATTTTCATTGAATACTGACCATTGCAATTTGACAGCAATATCCGAAGAGGCAAATGAAATATCTGGCGAGGTCTTCTGTAACCTTCCATTAACTAACTTGACACGTGTCGCTTGGCCGTTATTAAGAGAAACAAATCCGTTTTCCAGACAGGAGTCCATTATCTGTGTGCCTCTTGCATCGGTTTTAACTGACCAGTTAGTGTGATGTCCATTAAAATCACCTGCAATTAGTGTTTTTTTAGAGAATGAAGAAAATATTGCATCCCAGTCTGATGGTGTGGTCTGCACAGGGATAAATTATAGAATAATATATTATTCTGAGGAATAAATTAATAGGTAATCATTGATTACCTACATATTTCTGTAATAATGTAAAGTGGTTACTTAACCACTATCTATGTATCTTTACTTAAAGATACATAGATAGCTGTGTAGCTTTAAAATGTGTACACATTAAAGAACTCGACTGTATAATGTGTTAACATCGGGTTTTCCTAACACCAAAGTTTATCTTGGACGCGCGGGCCGCAGTCGTTCACATGATATAAATACGGTACACCCGCTCGTTCGTGACTCATTGTGTGCGCGTGCGCTGTTCACCGTGTTTGTCATTGATACAAGAACTATCAATTTTTTTCAATATTATCTGTACAAGATGGACTTCGGCAATTTTTTGAATGGTATAGCGGGGAAGGCTATAAATGCTGCGACCATGACGACGGCGACAACGGCGGTGGTTGCGAGCGTGGCGAAGCCGAGGGGCGCCGGCGCCGTGTGCGGCACCCCAGTGACTGGGGACTGGGGCCCTTCCGAGGAAGACAAAAAAACAATCGGACTGTTTCACGGTGTGACATGTAAGGATACACAGCACGGAAATGTACCATCCGCAAAATAGGTGTTATCAGTCTCGATGTCGTAAAGGTCATGGAAGAAGCTGTTATTAAAAATCACAGAATATAACCTCAAGACAGCGGGTGAAGCAGTGTACTAATTTTATAGTTTTTGTATGATTGATTGTATTTTATTGTTGATCACAATTGTAATTTTTCTGATTTTTTTACAATGTACCTAATTATATATTTTTTTTTATTATTTTATGTAACCGAATATATTATTTACTTACCCACTTACTCTAGCTAGAGCATTCAACTGTTTACGCCAGTAATTACTTTTATTACAAATTGCAATACAATCATTTGGAGTTGTTTGTTCTAACACACCGATGGAGAACAAAGTTGCCTAAATACATAACATAATTATTATATTCACGACTATTATCCCCGAAGTCAGAGACCAGGCAATGAGGACCTCAGAAGCGTTCCACTGCTACATTTCACGTTTTACCAAATTAATGACAACTGCACACGTGCTCAGCGTGACAGGTGGTGAGCCCATCGCCGCTCCATGCTGTTGGACGTATGTTTATTTATTCATGTGTTGCTATCATGTACAAAAGTATAAAAGATGTTACAATATAATGTCTTAGGGAAAGTACACACGGCGTCAGATCAATCTACCAGAAACTGTCAAATTTTTACAATCAAATTTGAACTTTATTGAATGGTTCTAAGGATCAATATTAAATTTAGGGTAGGTTGATCTGACGCCGTGTGTACATGACCCAGTTACGGAATTGCAAACACAAACACAAACCAATTAAATTACATAGAATAATACTGTTACGGCGAAAGGCGTTCGCCGTAACAGCGACGGAATATGGGTTAGGCAGGAGGTAAGGGAATTTCTGGGGCTTACCTGGTTCGGGCTGGAGCTGGTTGGAGCTGAAGGCAGGCGCGGGGGCGCGGGCTTGAAGGCAGCAACACACAACACAGTTCACTTAGGGGCACTGGTCGTAGGCGTTTTAGGGGGAGGTGAGCTGGTGGTCCTAGCTCTAGGTCACTGCACACACACTGCACACAGATGACGGTGATCACGGGCTGAGTTCTAGGTCGCGCGCGCGCGTGGATTCTCTCTAAAAGGTCGAAGCACACTGCCGTTGCGCGGCGCCGGCGAACACTTCGTCGAGTATAATTGTCAACTCGCTGTGACTGGCCGATCATTCGTTGCCCAGTCGTTGCACCAATATGCATCTTAATTGACCGGCGCAGAGACGGTTATCCGTCGCGCTGTGGCGCGAACATCTTCCCGGGCCCCAGAGGGTAGGAGGGAGGGGGGAAGGAATGGAAGTTAAAGGGGAACTACAGCCCCGATTCGTGCTGTGTTGAGTTAATGTCGAGTGGGTGTGTATATGATGAGCTGGGAGGAATGCACGTGTGTGACTGTATGAGTACAATTGTATGAGGGCTGAATGCCTGTGTCACGAAGCACAGGGGGCGCGGGGGCGCGAAGCGCCGAAGGCGCATAGGCGCACGGGGCGCGTAAGCGCAGAGGCGTGGGGGCGCGGGGGCGCAGAGGGCGCCGGGGGCGCGTAAGCGCAAAGGGCCGCGTCAACGCAAAGGCGTGGGGGCGCGGGGGCGCAGAGGGCGCCGGGGGGGGGGCGCGTAAGCGCAAAGGGCCGCGTCAACGCAAAGGCGTGGGGGCGCGGGGGCCGCAGTCAACGCAAAGGCGTGGGGGCGCGGGGGCGCAGAAGCGCAGGGGACGCATAAGCGCGGGGGCCGCAGTCAACGCAAAGGCGTGGGGGCGCGGGGGCCGCAGTCAACGCAAAGGCGTGGGGGCGCGGGGGCCGCAGTCAACGCAAAGGCGTGGGGGCGCGGGGGCGCAGAAGCGCAGGGGGCGCATAAGCGCGGGGGCGCAAAAGCGCGTCTGATGTCATGCACCGTATAGGTGCGGGCTGACTACATGTGTTTGTGTGCTGCAGGCTGATGTGTGGGTGCACGTGTGTAGAAGTACTACGCTCTTGTGGTGAGCACTCACGAGATTGAGTCGATTGCCAAGGCAAGAATTAAAGGCAGAAAAAACATAAAATTAACACGAGCGAAAAAATAAAGCACGCTATTTGGCACGCGTGGTGAGCATGCACGAGATCTGAGCCGATTTAACACGACACGACCATAAAAATTTCATTACAAAATAAAACGGGGAAAACAACAATATCGTCGTCTAGACGCGGGTGTGTTATACTTAACTAAAGTTATATGTGCAATCTAATTAGTAAGAAAAAATATAACACGAATCGAACACTGTTCTTTGAACACGTTCTTAATTTATTTTTGTAGGTAGGTTAATAATATTTCGCAATGCACTTTGCAACGTCTATCGTGCAGAAAGGGTCATGTAAGGTAATGAAATTAGGAATGTTACGCGATAAGATTTAAAAATCAGAAATTAAAATTAAGTTACGTGATAACTACGAAATATGAGTAAATATTATTTTAACGGGTCGAATGACCAACATGTTATGAAATAGTTAATGGGCTGAAATAGTTATCCTATATATATATAATAGTGGACTGTATTAATAATGTGGGGCTGAATGTCTACGGTAACATGTACCTACTCCTGCGACCCCTCATGCGACCGCTGTGCATGCGAGGACACATGCAGCGTTCTGTCGCTGGGTCGCTTTGCCGGAGTTTCCCGTAGCGCGGGCGGAAGCCACCGCGCCGCCGATTCCGGCTGGTAATGCTGTGTGGCATCGTCCGGTCGGTGAAGGGATGTGTGGTGATCTGCGATGCCACACACTCTGCATGCCTTCACCGACTTGCATTCGTCCGGGTAATGTGGTCCGAGACAGCGGGGACAGCGCTCGCGCGACACCACAAAATCCCACCGGCCCTGCGTCGGCTGGGCATTGTAGGTAGCGCACGCTATTAATCTGTGTCCCCTAATCCTACAGTAAGGGCAGTAAGGGGTGTTTGGGCTGGCGTGCATTGTGTGGGTGTTGTGTGCAGTTGTGTAGACGTGTATGGGTGGCGGCACGAGTCGAGGCAAAAAGTGAAATGTGTACGGTAGGGTTTAAAAACTAGTGGACTGTATGTATCCGGCTCGTAGGATCAAAATGTTACGGCGAAAGGCGTTCGCCGTAACAGCGACGGAATATGGGTTAGGCAGGGGGTAAGGGAATTTCTGGGGCTTACCTGGTTCGGGCTGGAGCTGGTTGGAGCTGAAGGCAGGCGCGGGGGCGCGGGCTTGAAGGCAGCAACACACAACACAGTTCACTTAGGGGCACTGGTCGTAGGCGTTTTAGGGGGAGGTGAGCTGGTGGTCCTAGCTCTAGGTCACTGCACACACACTGCACACAGATGACGGTGATCACGGGCTGAGTTCTAGGTCGCGCGCGCGCGTGGATTCTCTCTAAAAGGTCGAAGCACACTGCCGTTGCGCGGCGCCGGCGAACACTTCGTCGAGTATAATTGTCAACTCGCTGTGACTGGCCGATCATTCGTTGCCCAGTCGTTGCACCAATATGCATCTTAATTGACCGGCGCAGAGACGGTTATCCGTCGCGCTGTGGCGCGAACAAATACTAATAAAATTATATTATAATTATACAAGCTTACAATTAAATTCAATAAACATTTTATAAAGAAATACAAATAAACATCAACTTAAAAACATTATAATTTTCAAGAAAAGTGAACAGTTCCTTTAATGTCAGGCATACTATTTTCTCAAATATTTTGAGCTGACTGGCAGTAATGCAATGGACCGATAATTTTGACTTCATTAAAAATAGGCTAAGGGTGGATTCGACCAAACTGGAATAAGTTTTACTCCTAGATTAGTCTATGCAAATTCGGCGTTTAATCTAGGTATAAGACCCTAATCCACCCTCAATAAGGACTAATTTTAAGCTCTCTGGGAATGCCTTCGTCATAGGATTGAATAACCAAGAATGTTATAGGTTTTGTAAACTCTTCAACGCAGTATACCAGTACACTTTTTGTTTCAAAGATACTGTAAGACGTTGTCCGTTTTATTTAAAATCGAGCAATACCAGTTTTTTTTATTGAATATTTTTTTGTATGTGTCTTGAAAATGTCCTTCTATGACAGGGAGGGCATGTTCCAATTTGTATTGACGCTCATAATTTGTTTAATTGTATGTTGTATGATTTGGTAACGACATATTGTTTTGTAAATGTCGTTACTTCTTTATTATTATAAATCTGTGCAGTTTCTTGCGCCTGTTCTTCTCCACAGCTAAAAGATTTCCTGAATGGGCGGGGTGGATGCGCACCCCCATCCATCCAAATTAACTTTTGACGATTCAAAATGCTTATTTTAAGTTTACTGAATAAAGAGATTTTGATTTGATTTGATTTGATTTGACTAGCTGGGATTTCGTCATGCCCGCATGTGTTGTGTTTCGCTTTAGAGATAATGTGGATTTCCTCACATCAGACTCCGTAACCTCACCCAAGTAGGTACACAGAATTTGTTAAAGCATCTGATACACGAACACGGTGGTATGAGGCTGAACTAGTTTGGTTTGAACTAACGCTTAGAAAGTATAGTTTTGAAATTAAAATATTCGCTACTGTTGTTGGTGTATCCTGTATTTTATGATACCAACCGAAAGAGTCATTCATAATGATCAATACCATGAAAAATATTTATTTTTTGTAAAGCTTACTTACTATCTAAAGAAAGTACCTAGTTCATTTAACTTATGAATTTGCTCAAAATGAGACCCACTTTTACGTATGCACAGACGTATTCTTCCACTGAATTCGCTACGTGTCTGCTTTTATATCGAGTTATAGTATGTATTTAAACTTTCTTTAATTTAAGATACTGTTCGCGCCACAGCGCGACGGATAACCGTCTCTGCGCCGGTCAATTAAGGTGCATATTGGTGCAACGACTGGGCAACGAATGATCGGCCAATCACAGCGAGTTGACAATTATACTCGACGAAGTGTTCGCCCGTGCGGCCGGCACTGGGCAAGGGTAGTGTGCTTCGAGCCTTCCAGGTGAATCCACGCGCGCGCCCGCGCAAGAACTCAGCCCGTGAACAACCACGTGTTCAGTGTTTGTGACTTGAGAGCGCTGTGTTTACCAGCCCAATTACCCTTAAAACGCCTCCGATCAGTGCCTAGTGGAGTGAATTGTGTTGTGTGTTGCTGCCTTCAAGCCCGCGCCCCCGCGCCTGCCTTCAGCTCCAACCAGCTCCAGCCCGAACCAGGTAAGCCCCAGAAATTCCCTTATCTCCTGCCTAACCCATATTCCGTCGCTGTTACGGCGAACGCCTTTCGCCGTAACAGATACTATGTTGTTTAAAAGAAATGAATCCTTATGAATGACTCTTTCGGTTGGTGTCATAAAATACAGGATGTCATTTTTCACATTTCATCGGTTCGATTCCCGAAGCAGGTGGTTTTTCAACTTTTTTTAAATGCAGTTTTAAATATTTATAAAAATAAAGGAATGTTTCTTTTCTGAAAATTTGCCATCATCAATATGAAGGGTACATTTCCTCCAACCACGGTCTTTTTTTCCACCTCGTATATTTGGTCCTTACTTATGAAATTGGCGTTTTGTCGTACTTGCCATTTTGATCTCAAATATCTCCTCTTTGGTTAGGAATTCCAATTTCAAATTTATATAGCTGTTTACTCATACTTTTGTGTTTTGAAAACCGTAATTCATTTATTCTTTTCTCTTTTGATTTTGTCTTTGCGCCACTCAGTTTACAAAATGGAAAACTTGAAATATCGCGTTATTTACGAGTACGAGTTCTATCGCGGCACCAGTGCTGCAGAAACGGCTCGAAGGATTAATGATGTGTATGGCGGCGGTGTCGCAAAATAAATCACAGTGCGTTTTTGGTTCCAACGTTTTCGTTCTAGAAATTTCGACCTGCAGAACAAGCCCCGTGGACGGCCGGAGATCAAAGTTGATAACGAAGAATTTAAGGCTATTGTGGAAGCGGATCCATCGCAAACCACGTCCGAGTTAGCTGCAGGCTGCGGTGTTAGTGATAAAACTGTTTAATCCACTTGAAGCAAATTGGGAAGGTGAAAAAGATTGAAAGGTGGGTACCTCATGAATTGAGTGCAGCAAACCGACAAACGCGCGTCGACTGCTGCGTTACTTTACTCAACCGGCACAATAATGAAGGGATTTTAAATCGAATCATTACCTGTGAGATATAATCACTATTCTAATTCCTGATCTAATTATAACAGAAAGAAAAAACCCATAAACTAAAACAAAATAACTTAAAAACTAAAAACCTAAAATTATCTTATAACTTAGAATAATAAAGCATAGAAAGCGAGAACATGCACGATAAATGAGGCCAGTAAAACCAAGCCATACTGGCTTGGTACCGAAACGGCCCGCGTCAGTACTAATAATCTAAACTTATCCATCTATCAACAGTTCCAATTTCCTTACTTTTGGGGCAAATCTGATTTTTCTAGCAACATTACTTGTACACTTGTGTGCGTGTCGCCGAGATAGTACGCGTAACTTACTCCTACATCCATTTTTTTCTTGCCTCACGCCATGACAGTTTTCTAATACGAGACTGTCGTTCTATGCGTTATTATTCTATGTCTTATAAATTAAAAATATCTCTAAGAGAACCGCTACCGCGCGGCAAAGTCCCCAAATGGCTGGCAGCGTTGCCCTTTTGAATGGCTAAGCTAACTCGTTGGCGGAAGTAGCTGCCAGCGCCAGCCCTCCGGTCGCCGCAGGCTTCAACAAGGCACTTCGATAGATCTTTCAAAAAATAAAAAAGATCTTTCAGGTCTTTTTACCTGTGATAAAAAGTGGATCCTGTACGATAATTGGAAACGCTCATCGCAATGGCTTAACCCTGGCAAACCAGCCAAATCCTGCCAAAAGCGAAAATTAACTAAAAAAAAATACTTGTGAGCGTTTGGTGGACTAGTGCCGGTGTCGTTCACTACAGCTTTCTTAATCTGGCCGGAACTCTCACTGGCCGGACGAAACACAACAGCACCAAGTGCCATTATTTCTCGCCGGATATTCGTAAGAGGGTGGTATTACCCCGGGCGAGCCGGTCCATGCGTGCTGCAATGCAACGCAGCGTGGCTCTACTACCAGTTAGTGTTACTCATATAGCACCACCCAGGGGTAACGTGTAGGGTCTCAAGGGTAAACCTACGGACGCGAGTAACATTAAACCCCATCTACCTAATATAATATTTTCAATAATTCGTCACGGGGTACGGGGTCCACGCGGACGAAGTCGCGAGCGGTCCGCTAGTCGAGTATATTTATAATCACGAGAATTATCCCGGAAGGGTCAGAGAGTCTATACCATAGTCAACTTTTTACCAAATACCGACTGCACATTTGCTCAGCGTGACAGGTGGTGAGCCCATCGCCGCTCTATGCTGATGGATGCATGTGCAGTCTTTAGTCCGTTAGGCGCCTTTTACGACACCCAAGGGAAGAGATGGGGTGGTAGTATTATTTCACCGCTACGCGACAAGTTTAGTTTTAAAAGGATCATTGGGTTCCCATTTTGTGTGTCTGAACATTGTAGCAAGAGCATATTCGTGTCCTACCTATATGCTCAAAAAAGTACCATGATATTATGAGTTTGCTACCTTTTATAGATCGAGTTTATCATAAATTTTATAAAACAGATCGTGGGACGATTTGTGTCCGCTGTAGGCCGTTTATAGGATGATAAATAATGGTATTTAAAGATGAATTATAACTTTACCGCGTCGCGTAGCGGTAAAGTAATACTACCACCCTCTCTCTTCCCTTGGGTGTAAGTGAAAATGGCAACTAACGGGCTAAAGACTGCACATACTTCCAACAGCATAGAGCGGCGGTGGGCTCACCACCTGTTACACTGAACACATGTGCAGTCGCAATTTGATGAAAAGTGGACTATGGTAGAGGACTGCTTTTGCTGTCCTCATTGCCTAGTCTCTGACTAACCCTTCGGGGATAATAGTCGTGATTATATAATGTATACATTAAATACCCTTCCATAATACGCTGAGTGATTGAAAGTCAACCTTGAAACCTTGAATAACACTGGAATTTCCAATTCTCTCCAGAGCTTCAGTGTTTGAAATTAAACAGTCATAACTTTAAGGGGAACCGCGCACATGCAGCGTTTTGAAGACACCTTTTATGATTCGCGCGTTGAACTTCAGCAGTCTTAGTCAACGGTTGAAAAAACGCAACGCTTTTCGCCTTTTGCGACATTCAAAGGAAGAGATTGGCGGCGGTATTGTAATAGCCCCTTTTTAAGTAAGTTATTGTAAAAATTTAAAATAATTTTTGAAGAAATTTAATTCATCACTGTTTTAATTTTGTAGGCCTATATTTTTATTAGGTACTTTATCTTTTATTTTTTTTTATCAATTAATTGCTTTTTAATAATTGTAATTTAATCAAATTTAATTTATATACATTATTACTATTGAATTGAATTCTTGCTCATGTTATTGATACGTACTTATGTGATTGTTTTTTTTTTTTGTGGAAACTTTGTTGATTTATGTTCTATGTATATTATGAAGTTGTATTGGTTATGTAATTGTTTGTTTCCTAAATAAATAAATGGCCATGGCTGGTAGACCAGCACGGCACATCCATACAATATACACAAATAAAATAAAAATGACTACGCTCACACCAATTATCTAACCCAAACCCAAGTTCTTTTAAAACTTGTTTAAGATGGTTTACGCATTTCGGTGTTCCCATACAAACTTCCAAGTCGAAAGTTTTAAAAACCATAAAGTCAATTTTTATGAAACTTTGCATGCTGAAGTAAAACACATTGATCTAAATAGTTTGTTACAGACAACATTTTAAAAAAACGTTTATTTAACTGAGTTATTGCAATTTTTAACTTTCTATAGAGGACTTTAAATCGGAAGGACTTTAAAACATTCTTAAATGAGTAAGAGAATACCAAATGTGTCAAACAATTACAATGAGATCCAATTGCGATTCAATTATGCCATTCGTAAATTAGCAGACTTGGGCCCCAGGAAGGTCGTCAATAACACGTGTAGCGGTAGAGGCGGTAACCACTTGTCTAGGGAGCTGTGGTAGCGAGTGCGCGGCCCGCCTGTGGAATAAACCCATTGAGGTATTATAACTAGAGACGTCACCATGAAGCAATTTTTTGCGCACTGACTTGCGGCCGCATGGACCACAATCGTTTGAATGAGTGATGACTGAGGCGATTGTAGCCCATGAGCCACATTTTTTTATCCTGCTCAATGCAGTAATCTGTTATGTCAATATTCAGGAGCTTCCTTGTCCGAATATTGTGTGGGTTTGTAATAGAGCTGAGAGGAAATATCCATTGACATCTCTCACATAGCTGCGGATGCGCCGCATGGTGCGCACAAATTTGATTTTCGGTACATCTCTAGTTATAATCAATAAACTCTAAACGCTCAGCCGGTCACGTACGCCACTCCAGTTGAAATCTATTGTACACAGCGTGTGTGTAGCTGTGTGTGTTTTTATGCTTGTGCGTGTGTTGTATGTCTCCCGTTTACGCACACCTACGCATAATTCTTAGTATTAAAACGAATAAACGTAGTGATGTAATAATAACTAGTACCTACTTATAATACAAAGAAAACGTGAAGACCCGAAATCAATTTAGAAAAACAGTTATTTCAAAATAAACACGACCGGGAATCGAACCCTCAGAAATGGCGGCGCCAGAACCGGCGTGCCAACCATTCGACGATGGCGGTCGTGGGCTTTGGATTCATTGCCTCCTATAGCATAAGATTTCTTACTTGCTGGATGGTAAATTGTTTGATAACCTGATAGCTTGTTGATGTTGACAAAACACACTTATTCATCATCATCACCATCATCATCACCAGCCTTCCCACTGCTGGGCTCAGGCCTTCCCTCATGAACCCCCTCAATCGGCATGGGAGGGATAAACGAGTGCCACGTGACCACAGCACCCGGGACCAACGGCTCATATGCCTTCCGAGACAGATATTCTATTGGCCACCCATCCGGAGACCGGTGAAGTTTGCTTAAAGGTCGCTTCACACATATCAGTGAAGTCACAGTTCCGGCACAGTGCCGAAATATTCTTTCATACATTCTCTATGAGCGCATCCCCACTTGTCAGTGTCAGTGACGGACGACACAGTGCTTTTAGTGCGTTCATAGAGAATGTATGAAAGAATATTTTTAAGCTTAACTAGCAAGATCGACCGCGCACACCGCCGCGCCATGCGCGATTGGACTTCTCGATTACAAATAATTAAAGCATTTTGCAAGACTCGAGACTATAGCTGTGCTATTATTAGTCTCGCGAGTCATGAGTCTTACGGGTCTTTTTAGTCTTTTGAGTCTTTATTTAAGAACAGTAGAATACCTATCCAGAGATCTGCATAATTTTCCATTAGAATTTTTATCACACAGTAGCGTTGTAAATTCATTTTACAAAAAAACAAATCCGTTCCGAGAAGAAGCTATTCATACAATCTAACGACAGTTATTCAAATCCTAAATTCGTAATTCGCAGAGCTCTCTGGTAAGATACAGTCAAGTACTTAAATAAGTAGTTAAATTTTGATAATTAATTATGGGTATTTACTTTACGAAAATTCTGTTGCAAACAAAAATTCGAAATTCCTAAATAAACTACTCAAGTACTTACATTTTATTTTTGTGTGGCTCATCCGTGCTTGCCATCACCAACTCTAAATCCGACTTTTCAGTTAATTTGTCGATTTGTCGGTCTACCATTCAAAAGTAAAAGAAGGTCTTGCGTGGACACGTAAGACCGTCTATAACTTAAACTACAAAAAAGGGTAATTTTACTTGACTTGTCCGTATATTATCGTATTGAGATATTTAACCACACTGCTTAAAATCTTCGCATCTAATACAAAATGTTCATACATCACATCACTAATACGTTAAATAAGTACTTAGATAATACTTAACTACTAAGTACTTGGGTTCCAGATTTTTTGCATATAATGTTATGTCATAATTTAACGTGGCATACTTTTACTTATCCTAATAATAGTTAACATTTACTTGATTGTAATTTGTATTGTACACACATCAAAAGTGTCTAGGGATCAACATATATTTTTGCAATAACTTTTCTCCTGATTGATATTAATTAAAATTTTCTTTAAGGATTCATCAAATAAAGTGTTTTCGTTTGTCTACAGTAACGATAAACCAAGTCACCTTTGCATTAATAAAGAAATTTGCCATTTTCCTAATAAAGGGATTTTTGACATTTGAACCACTAACATTAAAGTTTGAAAAAAAGACTGAAATAACAGTTTTCTTTAAAATTTTATTGGGTAACTTAAACAATTAATAATCCGTGTTTCTACCGCGAACACTAACAACACAAGAACATCGATTTGGCATACTCAAAATGAGTTCATCCAAATCACGCTGTGGAATGGCCGCCCATGTTCGTTGCAACAACAAAAAAAGGTGTTCTTGCGACTGGATACCCTCCATATTCGGCAGAGCTCTTCTCTGTAGCATATCCCATGCATGCTCAATCGGGTTCAAGTCTGGCGACTGAGCAGGCCAGGGCATGACATTGATGTTAGCTGCGGCGAGAGTCTGTCTTACAACTCTTGCGGTGTGCGGTCGTGCATTATCATGCATTAACTGAAATAAGGGACCGATTTGCACTTGTAGAGGAACGATGACGTCTGATACAATCGTCTCAGCATAAATTTGAGCGTTGAGGTTGCCTCTGATCCAAATCAACTCAGTTCTTCCGCCGATCCAAATACCCGCCCATACCATGATGGTTCCACCACTATAAGGATGGACTTCCTGGCAGGATTTTAATCGCTGTTGGCGTCCAGGGGTTCTCCAGTGTCGTATACGTCTTGTATCCGGTCTCATACCAAAACGAGACTCATCAGAAAAGCACACGAAACGCCATTGTTCTTCTGCCCAATTTCTGTGTTCAAGAGCCCATTGATATCGAATCCTACGATTGTGCATTGCTATAGGTGGTACCCTTAGCGGTCTTCGGGAATGAAGGTTCACTTCATGCAAGCGGTTTCTGACTGTTTGGTCGCTAATTAAGTTCCCTGAAGAGTGATGAAGCCTCACGGCTAACATCATGGCGGTTATTGTTGGAGCTCTTCGAGTTGTGATTTGAATGTATCGGTCTTGTCTCCGTGTGGTGCAGCGATACCGTCCTCCATGGCGCTCAGCCACGGTACCAGTGCTTCGGTAACGTGTCCAAAGTCGACTGATAACACTCTGACTTGTATTCAGAGCTAAAGCCACAGTACGTTGCCGGGAACCAGCTTCTATCATTCCCACGGCTCTGAGCATTTCTTCCCTGCTTAAATGACGTCGCCGCTCCATAATAACGTTGGTTTTAATCAGTAGTAGGGAAACAGTAGCACTAATAATGTCTTCAATGCGTTGTATGTTTTTATAGGGAAAATATTGACAGCTGATTTTCATCTTTTACTAGAAATTGATTGAAAGTTCCTGTTTCAAATTATGAAATGCACCAAAAAGGATCCATATAAATTTATAAAATCATAAATTTATTACAAAGCCACATCTCAATCTCAAGAAATCCGCATAAAAATGCTTGATCCCTAGACACTTTTGATGTGTGTACATCTAAATAAATAAAAAAATAAAAAGTAAGTATTAACTTACTTTTGGTTTTTCAGATTTAAATAGCTCTCAATAAAATAAAAAGTATTGCAAAGACAAATCCTGATAAAAAAAAACAATCAAAATTATAGCGGATTTTAAACTATAACCTCACCTTCTGTCTTGTCTAATCTACCAGACTATCTTTATGCCTAATAACTGTTAAACAAATAAACAATATGCCTTATAACTTTATACAAATCAAAATTAGGGAAACAAACATAAGCCTAAACCATATGTATGCTTACTGACATAGTATGCCAAAAAACAATTATGTCAAAATATTATTATGACAAAAAAATATGCCTAATTTATTATGCAAAATTAAATTAGGACAAGAAAAATTTGTCGGAAAAAAAGGGATCCCATACCTATACGCATTTAAGTAATACAATTGTCACGAAATATTATGAAGGCTAAGTTAAGGCTATAAATGAAAAAGCTGATTCATTATTATAACACATTGAATGGATAAATAATCATTGATTACCTACATATTTCTGTAATAATGTGAAGTGGTAAGCAAACATTTATAGTAGCTTTGTAAGAAAAAATAATACTACCACACTCTCTCTTCCCTTGGGTGTCTAACGTGCTAAAGACCGCGACAAAGAGTGAGCTCACAACCTGTCACGCTGAGCACATGTACAGTCACTATTTGGTTAAAAGTGGACTATGTTAGAGGACTGCTTTTGCGGTCTTCATTGCCTAGTCTCTGACAAACCCTAAAAATGTGTACATATTTAACTGCCCGACTGTATATTGTCTTTGCATTGGGTTTTCCTAACTCATAGTTTATCGCTATACGGTCGTTTAGAGGTTATAAATACGCTACACAGCGGCCGAGCCACGCATCAGTATCACGTAAGTTCGTAGTCTGCGCAGTCTGCTCAGTGGTTCGTTGTGCGAGTGCGCAGTTCAGTGCCTTGCCTGCCATTGTTACGAGAAATACTTGATTAGACAACAAATGCTACCAGCCGGCTTTAGTATGTATTATTATTACTTATTGTTTGAAAAATACAGGATTTGACTACAGCAAAATTAGACAACAAATGATTTCTAAACAAATTATGGACACTTTTTTTTGCAAATATCTCTAGTATCATTTGGATTATTAGGAAAACTTTTTCTCGAAATGGGTTCACGAGAAAACAGCTAACAATGGTGTCTTTCTTTCAAAAAAACAGTAAAAATCTAATTGATACTAGACATTTGCACGAAGAAATGGCAGTAAGTTATGTTTACAAACACTCTTCATCGATTAATTTAGTTTCGTTTCGGCACCCATGAATTTTTATAAACTCGATAAATTTCAATCAAGGAGATACAGTCACCGACAAAAAAGATCGAATGCTGTTTGTATGTATTCATATTGGAGATGGGCCGAATGTGGTTTAAACCGAATACGGACTTCGGCCGAACATTCGGTAAAAAATCAAAGTTCGGCCGAATTTCAGCCGAAGTTCGGTTCTTTTGACGGTGCTTTCTCTATTACAACTACAACACGTTCTAACTAGTTTACGCGCTACCCTCAATTCTTGGTATTGCATCCCGCCCGCAACCCAGCCGCAACCCGCGACAAATCCTCTCGTCTCCCGTCCCGGCCCGCCGGTCATTACCAAATGCGTTATCCGCGCTACAATTATTATTGTGTTATTGTTTACATTATTATCTACGTGATTTAACGAGGTATAGTAATAGATATATTTTCGTGTTGCAAATACAATGAGTGTAAGAAAAGATCAAGAGTTATTTCAATATTTTCTTATACCGAAAATTCGGCATTTGAACTGAATGTCGGCCGAATGCCGAAGTTCGGCTCAAATTGCCGAAGTTCAGCTCAAATTGCCGAAATTCGCTTAAACCAAATTTGTAACGAATTTCGACCCATCTTTAATACATATTTTAAATAAAAATGCTAAGTTTACTGGTAAAATACACTAAAATATTAAAATGATTGCCAGTGGGAACCGAACGGGACTGTACTTTAGAAGCGGCATCCCAAGGGTGCCGAAATGGGAAGGTGCCGAAACACAGTGCCGAAACGAAACTAAACCCATCGAATTAGGTGCATGAATAGTTCAGATTTAACTGGGAAACTTTCTTATTAGTATCTTATTATTATTAGTATGAAATGGAAATATGGAAAACAAAATTGGGTCTATCAAATGAGTGTAGTGAAAACGATGCAATCCAACTGAGTTGTGCATAACTTGCATAATAATCTTGGATATAATCTGATATTAATAAATTAAAAATCAATTGACGAAATTCTTGTAAGCGCATCATTTTAAAACGGCTCAACCAATTTGACTGATGCTTTTATTTTGTGTTCGTAAAATTGTAAGGACAAGGTTCGTAAAAAAAAAATTTTTGGAAATTTGTCACGGGATACCAGTGGGATTGCCACCTTTTTTTAGGACGAATAATAGTACATCGTTACCCTAGGGGTGAAAGAAGCTTATTTACTCCCGAGGCTGGGTTTGCAATAGTCCGAGGGAGTAAATAAGTCTTTCACCCGAGGTAAACACTGCTTGTCATTACGAATATAAGGAATGTAAAAACAAAAACATTAATGTCTTTAGTCCGTTAGTCGCCTTTTACGACACCGAAGGGAAGAGAGGGGTTGGTAGTATTATTTTACTGAGCCCATCGCCGCTATATGCTGTTCATATATGTGCAGTCTTTAGTCCATTAGTCGCCTTTTACCACACCGAAGAGAAGAGGGGGGTTGGTAGTATTAATTTGATAAGCCCATCGTCGCTCTATGCTGTTGGATGCATGTGCAGACTTTAGTCCGTTAGTCACCTTTTACGACACCAAAGGGAAAAAAGAGGTTGGTAGTATTTTTTTGATGAGCCCATCGCCGCTCTATGCTGTTGGATGTATGTGCAGTCTTTAGTTCGTTAGTCGCCTTTTACGCCTTTTTAGGTTGTTAGTATTATTTTAATAATAAGTCACAACTACACATGACAGTACCTGTCAGAAAAACGATACTCCCTAGGGCGGAAAAGTACCTACTACTTTTACCCGCTCCGCAGGCAACTTCAGACCTATTTTCCGAGTATCTGGAAGACTACCATTGTAAGTCTTGCTCTGTAAGTCGAGCTACCGAACAACTCTTATAAAATCTAAACATAAAACAAAAAACCGTGCATTCTGTTTCAGGCCTTAAGAAGGACTTTATTAATCAGTTAATCTTATCATCATCATCATCATCATCAGCCTATTAACGTCCCACTGCTGGGCACAGGCCTCCCACGTGGACAATAGCACGTGGGGATATTGGGCCATAACCCACCACGCTGGCCCAATGCGGGTTGGTGGGTTTGAACTACTGTCATCTTACGACAACAACCGGTACCAACGGCTTAACGTGCCTTCCGAAGCACGGAGGAGCTCGAGATGTTTTTAATTTGGTATTGCGTAACCCATCCAGCGACTCGGCATTGCGAAAGTGGCTTAGCGGGCAAGATCGCAAGCCGAACGCGCTAGCCGCTGCGCCATCGAGCTCCATATTTATATTTAAACAAAATTAAGTTAATGCATATTGACAATATTAGAATAGGCGCAAGATAACAATCTATAAAACTAAATAAATAAAAGGAGAAACACAGAATTACCGCAAAGAATTACTTACAGTTCTTTCTAAACCTTATCGATAGATAGATTTACATGAGAGTTTCCCTAATAGCATTTGCCGTTGGCTTCCATTCGCCAACTGTTGGCAGATGGTTAGTTTACTTGCCAACTTAAATTCAAAATAGGCCCAATGGTTATAACTTGCGCAATTTAACCAGCGGATAGCCTACCACGGGCCTGATGTTATTTTATTACAGTTGGGCAATTTTTGTAGGTATAAAATATAAGGTAACACCATTGCGCCAACAAAAAGAAACTTTATCTATTACTACCATGTTATTCCTACCGTCGGGTAATTACTGTAGGCATTTCAGCAAAATAATGTTGGGATTTTGCGAAAGTGGTACTGAGACCCCGAGGGGTGTGATGCAAGGGGAGGGGAGAGGGGGAAGTGGGGTGAGGGGCAGGGGACAACATTTTAAAAAGTTAGATACTTAGTTCATTAATGTTTGTAGTTCCGATATTTCTTCATAGATGGCGCTGTACTGTTTTGTACCATTTCTGAATCGCGGTAACGAGATTTTTGTGGCCTTAGATATATACCCATCGTATTCGAATTATTTATCAAGCAAGTCTCGCTGGACTCTGGACTACTCTGGACTGTAGGATCTGAGTGTCGCGTCAATTGGAACGGCAGGTCGGGAGTGTGTCACACACTCCACACTGTGTGTGTATGGAGTAGGGAGGGACTTCACTCCTACTTTTAAATAAACAATCTCTGATTTTGAGGACTGCGGCCGTTCGTTGGGTGGGACAGTACCTATTAGAGTAGAGATTGGTCATTCATACTACTCGTACTAGGTAAATTTGATACTAGGTGCACCTGTTATCTAATACTCGATCGACCATAAGTTGGCAAGTCCATCGTTGGCCCTACTGATAGTTGGGCCTTTGTAGGTAATCTTACTTTGGCCATCAGTTATGGGCCCAACGGGTAAACTGCGCGCCAATTATACTTGTTGGCCAACAAACCGAAGGTACGTGGCCCAACTTAATGCCAACAAAAAATGCTATTAGGGTTAAGCCAGAATTGAACAAAGAATTTCAAACTAATTTATGTTTACGCTTTACGCTATCAAACATTTGTATAAATATTAAAAGGTAGGAAAGAAAAACTATTCGAAGGTTCGGAGTCTTATTATATTTTATACTTTTTTTAGCTTATCAATTTGTTATCCTATTTATATTGCATAAAATGCTTAATTTTACTTTTGAATTTATTGTTATGTTTATCAAAGATACTTAATTTATTTTATTCCATGAATTTTTAATTTGTTTTTTTTAATTATTAAGGTAGCCAGCAAGAGATTGCTTGTTAGCATTTAGGCCGACTATTTTGTATTTTGTACTCTATCTCTGTGTTAGTTTATTTACAATTAAGTTTGTTGCATTTGTACAATCGCGACCAAAACCGACGCATTACACACGCGCATTTTTTGGCGCACAATTGCAGCGAGTTGAATTACGGCGAAAGAATTCCTATGAATTGTGACTCATTTATTCACTATCGACTAAATACACAGTGGCGCGTTTATGCTATAATAAAACGTCTTTCATCGCGTCGCAGCGATTTGATCAGCCTGAAACCGTCCAAGTGCTGGGCACACGCCTTTCCACACCGGAAACAGCACTTGGGGAGGAGGCTGGCCAATGACCCAATGCATAGGCTGGAGGGTTTATTGGCTGCCATCTTACGGCACTAATCGGGATCAACCGCTTCACGTGCCTTCCGCACCGTGGAGGTACTCAAGATTTATTTGGTCATTCAGCCATCATTGCCCCAGCATGGCATTGCGAAAGTTGTTTACGAAACGCCTTAAGACCGGCCACGACCGCGAGCGTCTTGCGGCTTGCTCCTTTTAATAATTCAAGAAATTCATTTATAAAAAAACAATTTCTTACGAAAAATGTATTTATTTTCAGATACAGTCATCGGCTTGGAATGTCTGTGAAGGCACAACTCACCGAGTGTTTGCACGAGGTCAGCCGTGCGGACTACAGCAGCGACAGCGCCGCGCGGAGGAGCTACGTCGGCACCAGCCGGCTGCTGGCGCTGGTGTGGCAGGCGGCGCTGGCCCGCACCGCCTACTCCGGCCCGGAGCTCGCCGAGCTGCGCGCGCTGCTGCCCGCCGCGGCGCCGGTGCTGCGGGCGCACGCGGAGCGCCTCTGCGTCACCTTCCGCACGGAGCTCGACGACGTCGTCCTCCGTGATCGGTCCTCCCTACAGTTCCTGCTCGATGACTTCGGCTGCGCTGCGCAACTGCGACAAGCCGGCCTCGACGAAAGCGCCGCGCAACTCGACACCGTCATCAACCGTTGGCGCAACGCCACTGACGACGACGACGAGCCCCGGCCGCGCCAGCCGCACGCCGGCGTGCCCAACACTCACACCTGGTGGGCTCGATCTTAATTGAACAAGATGGTGTTCGGAGACATTATAAACGGCATACCTTTGTTGGGTCATGCGAAAGCCGCGTTCCACGTGTTGGAGGGTAACGGATACGAAGCGAGCAGAGCCATGGAGGCTGCGACCAGGACCACGGCGGTGATGGCGGGCGGCGCGGCGGGCGCCGTGGTGGGCGGCCCGGCCGGCATGTACGCCGGCGCCGTGGGTGCGGGCACGGCCTACGACGGCGTCGCCTCCATGGTCAACAACAAAGCCCAGGGAGTGTTCGACGGATTGAAAGACGTAGCTAACGACATAGGAAACGGAAACGTACCCATAAAGTCGGTAATAAAAACTGGATTGTACGCCGGCGCCGATGCGATCAGCGGCGCCACCGGCGGAAGCATCGCCGGTAACCTGCCGGCTTCGATGGGCAAGTCGCTAGTGAAGGACGGCGTGGTGTTCGTCGCCAAGAGCACGACGACGGCGACGTGCTCAGCCGCGGTTGTGGGTAACGGCACGCGCAAGATCGCGAAGAACATAGAGCCGACCCGAGAGCCCGAGAGGCTTTACTACGCATCATCAAACAGTGGTGGTGTAAGTGGTGGTGCAAGTGGTGGTGCAAGTGGTGGTGTAAATGGTGGTGCAAGTGGTGGTGCAAGAGGTGGAGGTGGAGGACAACAACCTCCCGAAAATAATAAGAACAACACTAAAACAGAGCACGAGCGAAGTACTACCGAAACGCATTTTGACCTCTTATGTAGGCTTTTTGGTGCGCAGAAACTAGCTGATATAAAATTTGCAGGTGTTTATGTATTCAGGGAGATCACCAGTGGACTACCCACAGACACAGCGAGGAAGAAAACTTTGAAAAAACTTATTCAGGCTTTGAGGGACGACGGGATAATCGAAAGAGTGCTTAAAGCTGTCGAAAATATATTCGAACGATTGGATAGGTCTGATGTGACCTTCCAAAACTTTTTGAACTTGTGTGAGATGGTGGCGACGTATGTCAGTGACAAGTTGGCGCGTCGGCATGAGATGCAGGCTAGCCAGGACCCTCGCCCGCGGATTCCGATTCACCAGCGCCGCGCCGAGAACTTGGCGGCCGTTTTGAGGGACATCCAGGTTCCTGGTCCTCAAAACATACTTAACATCTTCTTAAGTCTTTACAGAGAAATCTCCGCGATCCTGGGAAGTATGAGCCCTACCTTCTCTTCCGTTTTCGCAGCCGTCTACCATTACTTCAAACACAAGTTCGTGCCATACGCATTCGACGTGCTGACGATCCAAGAGTACTTCCAATTGATAACTTCTCTAATGGCGAGGGTGATACGTTCCCCCCAGTACAGAGAGTTTCAGAACAGAACTCGGCGGCGACTTGTGTACGACATTTACTTGGAGCGCTTCCGCAGGAGAGTCAGGATCGTTCTTCAACTCCAGAACGGGATAATTGTGATTTCCTCGTGCCATATTTTAGACGACATGATCAGTGGTGATTGTGTCGGTACCGAAGAGTTTGACCGGAACTGATAATTTCATTCAATAACAATAGTGTTTTGTATTGAACGTAGTTACCATAGAGTTTCTAATTTGTAAGAAATGCAAGAAAACATAAAGCAAAAATAACTTCTTCATCGCCAATCCAAAAAAATATTATTTTTATAATTCAAATAATTTTTATAAGAAATCTATGTACCTATTTTGTGTCTGAGGTTTTGAGCCATTTTATTGATACGTTGTAAAATAAACTATATAACGTGACTGCTAGAAACCGCAAGAAACTTTAAGGGCTGGTCAGGTCAAGTGTTTTAAACATGACAAAAATGACAAAAAAAGAATTCGAGTTTTTTCATTTTTAATTAAATAATTCATTTTGTGAATTTTAATTGGATAGTCTTTGAGTATCTAGTTTATTAAAAAGTAATAACATAAATAAAAAAAAATAACGATTATTTTCAACGCGCGGGCAACCAACGGCGGGCCAGCTTACCGTCTGTTGACCCGTTCGCGTCAGCTGGGCGATAAGTACCTACGTTAGTCTGCAATGAGACCATTTTTGTCCTGACCTGACCAGCCCTTGAAATTTCTTGCGGTTCTAGCAGTCACCTTATACTTATAAGGTACGTACGTGAGGTAAATATTTTGGGCAAATTTAAAATAAGGTATATACCTAATATTTTCACACTCAATACTTTAGTTGATGACCAAAAATGTGATTACAAGGCCGACAACGAGACCGGTAATGTAGGAATCGTGGTTTTGGAAAAATACTAGGAGCTGGCACAGCGGCAGTGTTTTCGTAAGGTTTGCAAGAAACAGTCTAGAAAAAATTCGTACACATGGTATGCGGGCGATTGGGGAGGGGTGCCACCTGCATCTTCATCGTCAACTACATCTTCTTTCCCGCTCCCGCAACCTTTCGCCCCCCGTCATGCAGACCATGGCACTGTCAATGAACGTCAGGATTGAGGAGCCACCCCTAATTTTTAAATAAAAATCATACCATCAATTAGTAGTATAAAAAATAATTTTGTAGGACAAATTCTGGAATTTGTAGTATAATACTTTCTAAGGTACATCAATATAAAGCTGGCTCCTCAATCCATACAGTATGGATTGAGGAGCCACCCTAGAACTCGGGAAGTAATGAAGTTACTTTTTTGAAAATTTAGTATGTTTTAGTAGGTATTTTGTAGGTTATCTACAAAAAATTTCAGTGCGGTACTGCCGAAATTAAATAAAATACAATAGTTTTGTTGTGGCTCCTCAGCCCGTATACAAAAGCGTAAATTCCTATGAAATTGATCCACATATTAATATATTCGAACTAATGGACAATTAGTGGGATGTATGCTTGAATTTGTAGTATAGAAATAAAATAGCAAGATTAAGTAAATTCGCTAAAAAAACCACATTTCATCTGGCTCCTCAATCCAGACACTTGCATTTAAATAATTGACTGTATCTATCTAACTATAGAAGATAATCAAAAGCTTTATATGCCAATATTTAGTAGAAATTTCTACTAAATATCTATGTACAAAATAACATTGTACAATTTGGTCAAAGGAAGTTACAATGATTATTCGATATTCCATACAATTCACTATATAGGGTGACCATATCGATACTGGCAAAGAGAATAAAAATATGGTTAAGTACCCGTATTAAGGTAGCGTATTGTATGTTTTTCTTCTTATGTAAGTACAAAACGTTATGCGTACGTTTATTAATTAAATAATTAATTAATTATTTTATTTATTTATTTCAATAATAAAATGTTATGCGTACGTTAACTTAAAGTTAATGAGACAGCGTGGGAAAGCCTGTTCCCAGCAGTGGGACGTGTAAGGTTGTAGATGATACTCATGGGGTATTTCCGACTGCTGATACAATTGATTATTAAAATGAATACCTACAACTCTTCATACTGTAACGGTACAGAATGAATGGTATCCGTCCGTTAGTAAGGAATGCATGGGAGTAGCACTAAAATAAATATTAATGCGTAGCACCATTAATAATAAGCATGAAAAGGGAATAATAAACTAGTTCAGAATAATGGTCAGTGGTCTAGCGCTTTATCTTTAGTTTGAATTTCGCGGGGACTGCTCTGTGTGCTCCTTGCGACATAGGCGCCGTCTAGCGTGAGTTATTTACTTGAGCTTCGTGTTAGGTTGGCAACGGGCTTTATCTTTATTTTGAATTTCGCGGGGACTGTTCTGTGTGGCCTTATGACATAGGCGTAGGTTGGCAAGCCGGTAGACATGCGGGCGGGCGCCACCTATGGTCGGAATACGGAACTTTTTATAATTTCCCAAAATATAGGATTATTGGCTTAAGTGGAGGATTATTAAGAGGGAATTGTTAATAGAAGGCTACATTTAGATATTCAAAGATGAAATATTGGCTATCTGACGAGATTTGGTTAGATTATGGGAAAATTTTAGAATTGCGCGGCGAAAGCGGCAATGAGCGAGCGAGAGGTTGAGAAAAAGACAGAAAGAGAGGTCGGATGATAGCTCCACGTGGCGCGACGCGAAGGCGGGGGGGCGTCGGGGAAGCGGCTAGCGATTGGTTGAAGGGAAGAAAAGCGGACTCGCGCGGGCAAATCTTAGGCGCGTGGCGGGAAAGTTAAGATGCTTGGGAAAAATTAGCGGACATTGAGTTTTGGGACGTCAACGGAGCGGTCCAACTTAAGAGTGCGGTACGACTCATACGGGAAAAATAGCGTCCGAGCTTGATAGTGCGCTAAGTGATATTCGAGCTGCGATATTAATTAAGATTGTGAAATTGAAAGTTATTAATAAAGTAAACTATAGCTATCGCAACTCGAATCCGTTAACAGAATGAAGTATTCTGGGGTACATCGGCTGAAACGGATCACGGTGACAACGAAACCCTATGTACCTTTCAACAGACTTCGGTCTGGATGATCTTTGATTGTATTTAATAAGATCGGCGTTTTACACTATTACGCTAAACAATACACTATCTTCGACGGAGTAATGGGGGAGAGACAGTTGTCTCCCTAGTGAAAGTTGAAGATAGGTCAGACACCATTTAGCTGGAGGTAGACCCGTATGACCCAGTCCAATCTCGAGTCTATCTCCATACATACAGTGTAGGGATAGGAAAATAACACACTGAGTATACTGGCTCGACTGATAGAACATTTAGGAGTTAGTTGCTTTCAGGGGCAATGTGACTCTCACCACACACCACGAATTTAAATTAAATGAGGCTTGGCCTAGTTTGCAAGGTACACAATAGGGACTGTTAGTTCGACAAAATATAGGCATTTTCAAGTGAGGAAAGTTGTAGGAATCTATAGGTAGGCGGAGATATATATATATGGTTAGTTATTAATTCAGACTAATAAGGCAGGGATAATTAAGTTACGGCGCTAAATAAAATTATGATGAAGTGATGTGGGTCCTAGCTAGGCAAGTAATCTGTTACCGCAGGCCGGTAAAATTCTAATTGTTTTCCTAAAGTTGTTACCAATTAACTATTCATTTTAAATAATTAACAGAAGTATGATAATAATGTACCATCATTACTTGGAATACCTAAAAGTCTAGACTGGTTTCCTATTACAAGAAAAATACTAAAAAGTTATAGCAAATAAGCTTAGCCGTACTGTGATGTTTGATTTTTAATGCTGAAATGACCAAACAGGCATTTTTTAGCTTTCCCTGGGATGCAATACGATCTCATATCGCTACACTCTTCAAGGTGTTAAAGTTTTACATCCGATACCTTAGCAAAAATAAGCTGATACAAACTGAACAACTAAAACCAGTTTAGAACCTAGGATAAGTCGTTGAAAGAAGACATTGCAAGCTATGAGCTTCTAATAATCTGAAACATAGAAATAATTGATTGATAACAACCAGCTAATTAGCCTGACAATGGTCTACTAATACCATTTGAATAGACCTCTTAAGATATGTAAGTACTTACTTCTAATAATATGAAACATAGAAATATTTGATGAGAACAATCTAATCAATCAGACTAATACCTAGTACAGTCTAATTTATACTTATTAAAGTGAGTAAAAGATAACTTCTAAATGTAATTTATTTAATGATTAACAGGGATAATTAACTACCTACTAAAAAGGTATACTAACTATGATTTGGTAGTCTATCAAATTAACCACTCAGTCTGAGAGACAGAGGGTGTAAGTTAATGGGAAAATAATTAACTACATTCACTCCCTAAAAGTCAGGGATGTTGAATAAATTAGGCATCTTTCAATAAACTTGAGATGTATTTATACTTTATAAGATTTGTATAATGAACACTAAGAGTAACCCAAAGTAATTTACTTCAAATGATAGTATTCTATTCCAGTTCACTTCCTGAAAGTCAAGGATATTGAATGAATTAAACATCCTTAATAATCTTAAGATGTGATAATCTGCCAATCCAATGTAGTTATATTGGAACTTTATAAGACCTGTATAATAAATACTAGGAGTAAATAAAAGTAATTTTACCTGTATTAATAGCATTCTACTTTAGCCACCGCCTGAAGTGGCGTTTGATTAAATTATCCACTCTTTATAGAACTGAATATAAGTTATTGCATTGAATAATTAAGTTCTTAATGTGAAAAGGATATTTGGATGATAGCAAGCCTTGAGATAAACTCTATTGATTTATGTGGAATAATAAGAATTTAAATTGCTAACACATAGTTCATAATGTAAAATGAAATTAGATTTTGAGAGGAGATGTAAATTCTCAGTTTGAAAGAATTAAAGCTACAAGCTAATAATTAATGTTAAAGCCAAAGTGGACGGGGCCATAATTAAACAATGAGATGTAATGGCACGCTATGGAGCGGCGGTTGGAGCTCATAAACTTCCACAAGACTTAAACTTCCACAAGACTTATATTTCCACAAGACTTTTAAACTTCCACAAGACTCTTATATTTCCACAAGACTTTTAAACTTCCACAAGACTTTTAAACTTCCACAAGACTCTTATATTTCCACAAGACTTTTAAACTTCCACAAGACTCTTATATTTCCACAAGACTTTTAAACTTCCACAAGGCTCCTATACTTCCACAAGACTTTTATAATTCCACTAAACCTTTATATAAATTGCACCAGGCTTCTTATGTATCATGCTACTGATAATAAATAATAATACCTACAAGCTAAGCTATCATCTGATTACCTTTGAGTGGTTACAAATCTTCCCCGCAGCTGCAGTGAAGGATTTAGGTCACAGTTCAGACGGAGTCATTGCTAGGCTACACATATTTATGTTATGATTTATAGACTGGTAGGTAATTAGGTCAGGAGAAAATAATTTAACACAGGGATAAGCCAATTACTAAACTTTCACGAAAGAACTTGAGTTACTTAAATGCGGTTAACAACGGAGGGTTCACTAGACGATCTGGCCAAAATAGTAGTTATTATAATATTACATTGCTTGACTGAAATTCACTGCAAATAGAATTAAGCTATGCTAAGGTTCCATCTTCATACAAACGCTACACACTCTACAAAACTCCAGACACAACCATTAGATTGTAGATAAATTAGGTTAATTAGTTTTAAGAATTAGATAATAATTTAAGTTAAGGTAAAGCGGCGAGGATGTGTGTATGTATTATAAGCTAGCTAGGCATATAGGTGTGAAAGGCATTAGATTTAGGTTTAGATTTAGGTGTAGCAATTTAATGTTGTGGGGAGGTTACAAATTGGTAAGCCGTGACCAGGATCAGAAAGTTAAGTTATAAGTTATCATTAATATAGTTGTATTGGATTTCAGTCAAGCGGTAATACTTTAATTTAGAAGTGGGATTTTTTCCCACAAATTGTTGTCGTGTTGCGATGCGTGAGTTTAGAATTGGCTTAGTAGGGAATAATTCAATGAAGATTAATTAATTCAGAGATATTGAAGAATTATAATTTGACACTTTTCACAATAAACGTTGTTATCTTCTAAAGTTGATTCATACACTTTGTATTACGGGCTCTTGATAATGGGTGAATTATAATTTGACACTTTTCACAATAAACGTTGTTATCTTCTAAAGTTGATTCATACACTTTGTATTACGGGCTCTTGATAGTGGGTGAATTATAATTTGACACTTTTCACAATAAACGTTGTTATCTTCTAAAGTTGATTCATACACTTTGTATTACGGGTTCGACCAATATTGTAGACAGTCGCAATGAGAGCTGGAGCTAAATTTTGTTGTACGAAATCTGTAACAAAAAGATTCTCAGGTTAGGTTAAAGGTCAAAGGAGATAAAACTACAAAACAATAATGTAATGAGTATTATTTGAAATACAATACCTTTCAGTTATTATCTTTTTCTTCTTTATTTAATGGCGGATTTCTACCGTGATGCTGGTGGCGTTGTTGGTTTTCCAAAGTTTAATGAGTGAACAAAGTACTTAGATATAGTCAATAACCAAACTATTCCGGGGGTCTGGAGTATTAAATTTTAAAATTGTTGAGTTATCTGTGAATACTGAAACCTTTAGTAATTGTTTTCTATGAGTACTAAAACTTTGTATTCGATTTTGATAGGACGCAAGTTAATTGTTGACGTTATGAGTTATGGTAACTGTAGTTTTGTTTCTATTCCTGGTGATAGATTTCATATAGGCATAGGCAACTGGTTCATACAGCCTTGTGTTGAGTTATTTTTAGGATCGTAAAAAGTCGATGGGGTGACATAGTTCAACATTTATTGATTTAGAAAGATTTGTAGAATAGGGGGCGGTTTAATTATTATTGCTGTCGGATGGAAAGGCAAGGGGGCGAGATTGGACAGAATTAACCAACTAAGTTATTGCTGGATTCAATTTATATTATAGGACGGCGATATGCTGTACAATATTATAAAGTTATGACGCTAACAGCATAATATAAAACTAATAATAATTATATTTTGACTAATAATCGTTGAGCGATTGCGGTTTTTAGTTGATGTGCTATTCCACGTATTATAATTTATTTTGTTGGTTATGTTAGAGAAAAAAAAATTATAATAGTGTACTTGAGTCTCACATCTGAAATCCATAGAGTAGTTTAGGCTAGTCAAGGACTATAACGTTCTTTGTCTATGGTTGGACCATAGAGACAAATGATTTAGCGAAACCATAAACAATCTAGAATTAGGAATGATTATAAAACATGACGTCATAAAACCAATCGGAGAGGAAACTTCCTTATCGCGTAATCATGTGATTTTGTTATAGCAAGTGGAATCACCTGTTATTTTCCATACCTGTTATTTTTAATACCTGCGATTTTTACATTGAAAGAGATTTTCCTAATACTTATCACGTAGTAGATTAGAATGCAATGACATGGGAAATGCCGCTTCATTTTGTTAGTTCGCTAAAATCCTAGGAAAAGTAACATAAAATAGTATTACGGTTCAAAATACACGCGTTGATGAGGAATCGCGATTATAAGTAATAACAAGTAGCAGGGATGTCATGTAGGGGATAGAATCATGCGACTATTCATTGCTAGTAGGAATTTTGGTTTAAAAGCAACGTAGTTTGGGATGCAAAATGTAAACGGATAAATACGTCTAGTAGGCGATAAAAGTCGTTACCGTCTGGAAACAACTATCTAATATCTACTCTATTGTGGGGAGGTTACCTATTAGCGAGGCTAGATGGCGTTGGGTTACCAATGAAAGATTTTATTTTGGATGTTGGTAAAAGGGTGCTGTCTAATAATAATATGTATAAATGTAATACTCTTGCAGCGTTGTAAGTAGTCGTTACCGGTAATCGTCGCTTCTTACCGTATAGTTGAAATCGTGATAAATAGTTAATTATAAAGATTTATAAAGGATTATTATTAGCTTAAGATGAGGTTAACGTACGCAGAGGTAAAGCTCGCTGGGCACAGCTTACTATACCTACTTACCTAATATTATCAGTTGTGAGTTACCTAGAGATATCTAAGTCGGGAGAGCGGTGAAAAGGGAAGACCTTACTACATGACTAATTAGTTAGGATAGGTAGAGATAAATAAATCATTAAATTCACTGGGTTGGATTAGCCTATTAAGAAGGGTATCTTGCACAATTGTCTATCTCCGTTGAACGATTAAGATGTGGAAAAAAAATGATATTACTAGTTAAGTGTTGTGTGAGAAAGTGTAGGAGGTATACTAGTGGTAGCATAGCACAGGATAGGGTGTAGTGAGTTTATTCTATTACAAAATATTATATATATTTTATAAATCATATCCAATCAGTACTTGTTACAATACTCAATTACAGTACACAAAGCAAAACATAATCACCCATTTTACAGACAAAAACCATTGAATCGGATGCTTGACCGCGTCTACATAAGCCAGCAGCTTTGCTTGTGGGTAAATCGAAAGAGGCACTTGTACAAGAGGCTGGTACTGACTAATCGGGTAGTGCCGAAGGAGAATATCCTGACGGTGTATCCCAGACACTAGCTTTGGTTAGTTGATGGTTCTTCTAGGGCAACCATGCCGACTTACTAGGGATCATTGACTAGTCGAAGTTTGATTCTACACACACACGACACTAATCTATTATATTTATAAGTACATTAGAACCTGCACTTGGTTATATTTAATTATTGGTTTTATATAAATATAGTTGGGCGGAGATACTCTTGTGGGTGAGAAAGTGTAGGAGGTATACTAGTGGTAGCATAGCACAGGATAGGGTGTAGTGAGTTTATTCTACTACAAAATATTATATATATTTTATAAATCATATCCAATCAGTACTTGTTACAATACTCAATTACAGTACACAAAGCAAAACATAATCACCCATTTTACAGACAAAAACCATTGAATCGGATGCTTGACCGCGTCTACATAAGCCAGCAGCTTTGCTTGTGGGTAAATCGAAAGAGGCACTTGTACAAGAGGCTGGTACTGACTAATCGGGTAGTGCCGAAGGAGAATATCCTGACGGTGTATCCCAGACACTAGCTTTGGTTAGTTGATGGTTCTTCTAGGGCAACCATGCCGACTTACTAGGGATCATTGACTAGTCGAAGTTTGATTCTACACACACACGACACTAAAATATTATATTTATAATTATCTTAGAGCCGGCTTTAATTATATTTAATTGAGGAATGGTAGAAATTATATATGCTGAAGAGATGTTAGTAGGAATACGATAGGCGAATTAGTAGAAAAAAAAAGAAATGCTTCTCGAGGATACCTAAACGGATGATGGATAATTGTGGAAGGTGGATATTAATTGAGCTTGGGAGCAAAATAGGGGTCGAAAGAAAATATAATAATAGTGGTAGAGAAAAGAAAAAATAGTTGACTGGCTTGAAGTCGAGATTTAACTGCTAAATTAACGAGTTATAGCACTGTTACGCTATAGGGATAACAATAGCGTATGTTATCACATCAATTATAAAGGCGAGTTGCGGGCGGATGTCACGTCATACTCAATAGTTAACTCGTTTTATTATTTTGAAAGTTAACACAAGCTACTTATAAAACAGTGATCGATTTTATATACCACGATTTTAAGTTGTAGGATAATTTTAAACTCATAATCCGCAGAAACATTCAAGCCGGAAATAAAGCGACTGATATTGCGAGCTGAGAATAAATCTCTTAGTGTAAAATTTATTAACAAGTAAATCCCTGGTATTGCGTTATCGAGATTACAATATGAAATCGATTATCACAATTCGAATCATACAAGGTAATTATTTAGATGTTGTCTCGCGTCGACAGGTACAAATTTTAATTTAGATGGGTAAAGACATTAGAACTGAAATGGGTTTCGGATGTGTGACGTTCTTAGGACACGTACTGTTTAGTAGCATAATTTAAATTTAGTAAAATCGGCTGTATTGGACATATTTCGTTTTGCGGATATATATATATTTAACCGAGGTTATCCTGGAGGTAGCCATAGTTCAAAGTTTACTAAACCCAACTTAGAGTCATAGCCTATCTTTATATGTCAGAAGAAAATAATAAATTTATAAGTAGTAGATTTTAAAGTCAATAGTAAATTTATTTTCCGAGGTGAGACCTGAAACCTAGTTCGCACTAGGACATTCAAATACTTTAACCGGTAATGTTGATTATAATAAATATAGATAATCGGAACTTATAATAATATTCTAATACTGCTATATTAAAATTGTTATTATGAAATTAAATAGGGTTGCTTAACAATTGACAAATAATTATTAACTCAATAATTTGTTTTAGTACAAAGTAAATGTCTACGGGTTTAGAGATGATAGGACGAACGAAACGCGGTTTTGACTTGTGGGAAGGTCAGCGCGGACTGTCACAGCGGGATGATTTTGTTGGTTATTTATTAATATGAATTGCTAGAATTCTTAGATAATCTAGATTATTGGCATCTAATAGGTATGTACGTGATGTAATTGTAGATGATTAAAATTAGTGCTAAGGTAGGTTATTGTCGAAGTTATGACACAACCTTAAAATTGTTAGTTTTAATGTAAACTACATGTTGCATCTAGATTGTTATAAACAAACTAATTAATTGGCAGTTTTCACATAGGCATGTAGGCCGGGACATTGAGTTGATGAAATAATGTTATCAAAATCATTCATCACGGAAAGATAAAGATATTTTATTTGCAAGTGTGAATACAAAAGTTTAGTTCGGGTTAGTTCTATCCTGTTCTATTTTAGTTTTGTTGTAGCGTTTTACCTAGGGTTGTTCTAAATTATAAGTAATTAATTGTTAATTGTCTGTTGTTGTCTTCTACGTTAGAAGAGGAACGGAGAAAGATAAGGGGGACTCATTTTGTTATAGTCAGCTGTATGATAGATAATCCTTCTAATATTTCTTGTGATTGCGGTAGTAACATAGAATGTTTATAGGATGTTTTGTTCATTAACTAATTATCTTCACCGCAGCTGTGGATAGGGATGGCTAAAATATGTGAACAAAGGTGGAGAAGATTGGTCATTATAAATTAAAATAAATACTTGAATTGCATTATGCCTGACTAAATAGTGCGAAGAGGTGGAGTAACTATGTTAGAGAAATTCTCTATTGCATAATATTCGAACTTTTGACATTTTCATTTGTAACTTTAGAATTTTGATTAGAGTATTTAACTAAGCGGGTCCAACGAAGAAGGCATGCTGAAAGCGAGGTCTTTGGTCGTCTATGCACACAATAAAATTATAGATGACACAAGGGAGCATTCTTAATTGGCACTGTTAAATTAATAAAAGTAGCTTGTTTAGGGTGTTCGAATATTTTTAGTCGCACTGGGCACAAATAGAACTTAGTTAAGCGTGTAGGGTTTATTTTGATTTACCTGGTGAAGTAATTGAATCGAAGTTTCGGAACTGTGCTGTAGAAGTGGGAATTACTCAGCACACAATAAAATTAAGTGGTTTCCATTTAGCTTCATTTCCTAAACTAGCCTTTCTTAAAGTTGCGGAAATTCTGCTGTAAGGTGGTTCCTTTGGGGGCGTCTTGTGAAGTCTAAATCAGGACAATTATACTTGACTAACCTATAGAGAGATAATGTCTTAGGCTGCAGAAACAGAGGCCATTGATGGCATTTCATTTTGGCGTGGTCAGGGGATCTCGTGTTGCTGGGGAATTTTACCATCTGGACGGAAGGCTGAAAAGTAAAGTAGAATGCATAATGAGTAACCAATTAGAGTTACAAACATTCGGGAGATTACCATCTTAATAATGTGTCTTGTGCGAGTGTAAAATTAAAATCATCTAATAAAAAAAAAAAAAAAAAAGAAACTAGCACTATTGAATCACGCAGTTTGGAATTCAGTAAATACGAGAAAGAACTCACGATATTAATTACCATGAATACTAAAACTAAGTGTCACCTTCAGTGGCTTATTATTTACCGATTTGATCGTTATTAGTTATATAAAAGGTAGGAAGTTAAGTAGAGTTGTGGGGGCGGATAAGATAGTTACCGGTCTGTTTATTTTAATAAGGAAATGATATTTTTCAAAGGTATAGGAAAGTAAGGGGATATTGACGTATTATATATTAGCAAATGAGACTAAATGTTGTCTTTCGTACATAATAATAACTAGGGATGAGACATAGTTACTAGATAGGTTTTAGCATAAGTATTTGCTTATACACATAAGCTCAGTACTTGTCAATTAGTATACAACGTCCAACGCGTACCGGGGTATTAACAAGTACTTATCGATGACGCATACATTGACAGTTAGATATACATAGCACACAAACTTCTAATAGATCTGAACTACGGGGTAGCTAGTTCAAAACTCAAGGACGTGTTTCGAGATGCGTACCCCCTTAGAGTGAATGAGTTTTTCCTAAATATTTACGATCGACAACCTTATTGTAAGGCGTTAAGACCTCTATTTGTATGCACGGTGAGTGGGTGTCACTGCGTACCGGACGGAAGCGAGTCTAGTATTCTATCTCGGTTATTTGTAGGATTAGACATTAGATGTATCTCATCTAAAATAAAGTTATAACTCTTGGGCGATGATGGTATGCCTACTGGTTTTGGTTGTTATGGGGGGGTTTGGTTAAGATTTCTTATCCGCGGAGAGGAAAATAGGTTTCGGTTGAAAGAAGTAGCTAATTCGGGATTGTGGAGGACGCGGGTTCGATCCCTGCCTGAGGTAGACAATTGTTCCGACGTTTCGTTATCTTAAGTAATTATATAAGCTAAGATGAGATTGGTAGCGTTGAAGTATGAAGGAAAGTTTAATTCAAATTATTAATAATTATTCATTAACCTAGTTGGAACTAAAAGACCATGACGGCGAAGTGGTTGATGCTTCACCCACGAAAGATCCCAGGTTCGATCCCTAGGTTGCAACATTTAGATGCGGAACAAGTTGTAAGAAAAGACGTAAGTTAAAAGAAGGCCATGATGACAGATGTACTTGAAATTATTCTAGGAAAATAATTTAAAGAATAGAATAATTGAATGGTTCGGAAGATGTTATAAACTTTACGTCGGAATCGTCATAGAGTTGAAGAGTTTTCGCTAGGGGGCGTTAGTAGACAGCGCAAGAGACTGTTATATTGATCTAAATTATAGTAAGATTTGTTGTTATGATGGTAAACAAAAGGCAAATCATTATTCGGCGGTTGTGTATGATTAGAGACATGGTAGATGTCTAAGTTATTGGGAAGTATTTACCGAAACTAAGTTTACTGGGATTCCGTTTCGAACACGAGAACTGGGTATGCGATTATGATTTTGTGTCAGTTGAATAGAATGAGGGGTGTGGGCTTTTTTGCAATGAGAATGCTTATGGAGGAAGGAGTCATTAGGGATTTGGGGAGGAACTATAAATAGTAGGAATATCTTTGAGGGCTAGGATGACAATGAGGTTGGCAAGGAAGGAGGTGCTATTTTGTACTTAATTAAGTACAGGGTTTAGATATAATTCGCCGCAGATAAGAGTGGTACTTTATCTGCTTAAATTCTATCGGGGGCGGCTGTAACGGTACAGAATGAATGGTATCCGTCCGTTAGTAAGGAATGCATGGGAGTAGCACTAAAATAAATATTAATGCGTAGCACCATTAATAATAAGCATGAAAAGGGAATAATAAACTAGTTCAGAATAATGGTCAGTGGTCTAGCGCTTTATCTTTAGTTTGAATTTCGCGGGGACTGCTCTGTGTGCTCCTTGCGACATAGGCGCCGTCTAGCGTGAGTTATTTACTTGAGCTTCGTGTTAGGTTGGCAACGGGCTTTATCTTTATTTTGAATTTCGCGGGGACTGTTCTGTGTGGCCTTATGACATAGGCGTAGGTTGGCAAGCCGGTAGACATGCGGGCGGGCGCCACCTATGGTCGGAATACGGAACTTTTTATAATTTCCCAAAATATAGGATTATTGGCTTAAGTGGAGGATTATTAAGAGGGAATTGTTAATAGAAGGCTACATTTAGATATTCAAAGATGAAATATTGGCTATCTGACGAGATTTGGTTAGATTATGGGAAAATTTTAGAATTGCGCGGCGAAAGCGGCAATGAGCGAGCGAGAGGTTGAGAAAAAGACAGAAAGAGAGGTCGGATGATAGCTCCACGTGGCGCGACGCGAAGGCGGGGGGGCGTCGGGGAAGCGGCTAGCGATTGGTTGAAGGGAAGAAAAGCGGACTCGCGCGGGCAAATCTTAGGCGCGTGGCGGGAAAGTTAAGATGCTTGGGAAAAATTAGCGGACATTGAGTTTTGGGACGTCAACGGAGCGGTCCAACTTAAGAGTGCGGTACGACTCATACGGGAAAAATAGCGTCCGAGCTTGATAGTGCGCTAAGTGATATTCGAGCTGCGATATTAATTAAGATTGTGAAATTGAAAGTTATTAATAAAGTAAACTATTGCTATCGCAACTCGAATCCGTTAACAGAATGAAGTATTCTGGGGTACATCGGCTGAAACGGATCACGGTGACAACGAAACCCTATGTACCTTTCAACAGACTTCGGTCTGGATGATCTTTGATTGTATTTAATAAGATCGGCGTTTTACACTATTACGCTAAACAATACACTATCTTCGACGGAGTAATGGGGGAGAGACAGTTGTCTCCCTAGTGAAAGTTGAAGATAGGTCAGACACCATTTAGCTGGAGGTAGACCCGTATGACCCAGTCCAATCTCGAGTCTATCTCCATACATACAGTGTAGGGATAGGAAAATAACACACTGAGTATACTGGCTCGACTGATAGAACATTTAGGAGTTAGTTGCTTTCAGGGGCAATGTGACTCTCACCACACACCACGAATTTAAATTAAATGAGGCTTGGCCTAGTTTGCAAGGTACACAATAGGGACTGTTAGTTCGACAAAATATAGGCATTTTCAAGTGAGGAAAGTTGTAGGAATCTATAGGTAGGCGGAGATATATATATATGGTTAGTTATTAATTCAGACTAATAAGGCAGGGATAATTAAGTTACGGCGCTAAATAAAATTATGATGAAGTGATGTGGGTCCTAGCTAGGCAAGTAATCTGTTACCGCAGGCCGGTAAAATTCTAATTGTTTTCCTAAAGTTGTTACCAATTAACTATTCATTTTAAATAATTAACAGAAGTATGATAATAATGTACCATCATTACTTGGAATACCTAAAAGTCTAGACTGGTTTCCTATTACAAGAAAAATACTAAAAAGTTATAGCAAATAAGCTTAGCCGTACTGTGATGTTTGATTTTTAATGCTGAAATGACCAAACAGGCATTTTTTAGCTTTCCCTGGGATGCAATACGATCTCATATCGCTACACTCTTCAAGGTGTTAAAGTTTTACATCCGATACCTTAGCAAAAATAAGCTGATACAAACTGAACAACTAAAACCAGTTTAGAACCTAGGATAAGTCGTTGAAAGAAGACATTGCAAGCTATGAGCTTCTAATAATCTGAAACATAGAAATAATTGATTGATAACAACCAGCTAATTAGCCTGACAATGGTCTACTAATACCATTTGAATAGACCTCTTAAGATATGTAAGTACTTACTTCTAATAATATGAAACATAGAAATATTTGATGAGAACAATCTAATCAATCAGACTAATACCTAGTACAGTCTAATTTATACTTATTAAAGTGAGTAAAAGATAACTTCTAAATGTAATTTATTTAATGATTAACAGGGATAATTAACTACCTACTAAAAAGGTATACTAACTATGATTTGGTAGTCTATCAAATTAACCACTCAGTCTGAGAGACAGAGGGTGTAAGTTAATGGGAAAATAATTAACTACATTCACTCCCTAAAAGTCAGGGATGTTGAATAAATTAGGCATCTTTCAATAAACTTGAGATGTATTTATACTTTATAAGATTTGTATAATGAACACTAAGAGTAACCCAAAGTAATTTACTTCAAATGATAGTATTCTATTCCAGTTCACTTCCTGAAAGTCAAGGATATTGAATGAATTAAACATCCTTAATAATCTTAAGATGTGATAATCTGCCAATCCAATGTAGTTATATTGGAACTTTATAAGACCTGTATAATAAATACTAGGAGTAAATAAAAGTAATTTTACCTGTATTAATAGCATTCTACTTTAGCCACCGCCTGAAGTGGCGTTTGATTAAATTATCCACTCTTTATAGAACTGAATATAAGTTATTGCATTGAATAATTAAGTTCTTAATGTGAAAAGGATATTTGGATGATAGCAAGCCTTGAGATAAACTCTATTGATTTATGTGGAATAATAAGAATTTAAATTGCTAACACATAGTTCATAATGTAAAATGAAATTAGATTTTGAGAGGAGATGTAAATTCTCAGTTTGAAAGAATTAAAGCTACAAGCTAATAATTAATGTTAAAGCCAAAGTGGACGGGGCCATAATTAAACAATGAGATGTAATGGCACGCTATGGAGCGGCGGTTGGAGCTCATAAACTTCCACAAGACTTAAACTTCCACAAGACTTATATTTCCACAAGACTTTTAAACTTCCACAAGACTCTTATATTTCCACAAGACTTTTAAACTTCCACAAGACTTTTAAACTTCCACAAGACTCTTATATTTCCACAAGACTTTTAAACTTCCACAAGACTCTTATATTTCCACAAGACTTTTAAACTTCCACAAGGCTCCTATACTTCCACAAGACTTTTATAATTCCACTAAACCTTTATATAAATTGCACCAGGCTTCTTATGTATCATGCTACTGATAATAAATAATAATACCTACAAGCTAAGCTATCATCTGATTACCTTTGAGTGGTTACAAATCTTCCCCGCAGCTGCAGTGAAGGATTTAGGTCACAGTTCAGACGGAGTCATTGCTAGGCTACACATATTTATGTTATGATTTATAGACTGGTAGGTAATTAGGTCAGGAGAAAATAATTTAACACAGGGATAAGCCAATTACTAAACTTTCACGAAAGAACTTGAGTTACTTAAATGCGGTTAACAACGGAGGGTTCACTAGACGATCTGGCCAAAATAGTAGTTATTATAATATTACATTGCTTGACTGAAATTCACTGCAAATAGAATTAAGCTATGCTAAGGTTCCATCTTCATACAAACGCTACACACTCTACAAAACTCCAGACACAACCATTAGATTGTAGATAAATTAGGTTAATTAGTTTTAAGAATTAGATAATAATTTAAGTTAAGGTAAAGCGGCGAGGATGTGTGTATGTATTATAAGCTAGCTAGGCATATAGGTGTGAAAGGCATTAGATTTAGGTTTAGATTTAGGTGTAGCAATTTAATGTTGTGGGGAGGTTACAATACTCTAATTTTTGAACACGACCAGAAATTCAATTTATCACAATTGCGGAAATATAGCATTTGTTTAAGTTTATACAAAACATAAACAGAATATTATTGTACAAATTTTCATGAAACTAACTTAGTTCTGGTAAAGAATCATAGATGGCTCTTTTATTTATTGATTCCTAAATTTTGTTGATTCCTAAATCACGCAAACAGGTTTACATTCTAAAAATTCTTAAGCAAAATGTAACACTTTATCTAGCTTTCGATCACTGCTAATAAACCATACATGTTTTTGTGGTTTTGATTGAATTCTCAACCTCGACCTTTTGATTAATTATAGTAAGTACTTACCTATATTAAAAACTGATGTAGTAATAAAAAAACTAACTAATTAACAAACTAAATATAAAAATAAGAAAACCTGAACTATTAGCATCATAGGATGTAAACTAAAGATTGCGTGGAAAGAGTGCTATATCGTTGTTGTTGCTGAGCTGACGTAAATTAACTATGTCGCGTAGCGGTGATAGAATACTACCACCCTCTTGGGTGACGTAAAAAGGCAACTTTCAGACTAAAGACTGCACATACATACATCCAACAGCACAGAACGGCGATAGGCACATCACCTGTCATGCTGAGCACATCAGCACTCGCTATTTATTGAAAAGTGGACTACGGTAAAGGACTGCTTTAATTTGCTGTCCTTATTGCCTAGTCTCTGTCTAACCTTTCGGGGATAATAGTCGTGATTATATGTTAGTATGTGTTTGTACCAACTAATTAAGTTTTCATGGAACATTATCAAAATGCCAAGACAAAATATAGAAATTTGGAGTCATTTTTAAAACTGTAGAAAAACATTATCTTTTAAAGGAACTACCTACCTACGACTAATTAAACATTTTTAAAATATTTTGAAGTACAACTTATGATTTTAATGAACCTTTAATAGAAAGGAGTAAAAATGTTGGTATAATATATAAAAGTCGAAATCACTTTCATGTTTAAATCTTCGAATTGGCAACATTACGCTAGAGCCGAGTAATAAGCGTATATACCTACCAGACTGTTGAAAACCGATGTTATTGTCATCAGATCAGATCAGATCATTTATTTGCATAGAATAGGTTAACAAAGGTGTTACATAAGATCTTATTAGTGAATATATTGCTCCATTCTGTCAATAATAATTAACATGCAAAACTTGAGTCTAAGAAATCCTTAATACTATAACAACATTCATCTATCATCCATTTCCGCAATTGCCTAGTCATAAGGTTTAGAGGTCCGTCTTTAAATTGTTTCGGAATTTTATTATATATTTTAATACACATGCAATAACAGCTTTTTTCAACAGCGGTTTACAACAGTGTGGACAGTTGTTTGCAACGAAAGGAGACCCAGCGTTTTATGCTTAAGTTGTATACCTACTTTTTTAATTTTTAATCTGTAATTCATTATCATCTGGCAATATCTGTCAACTAATGACAGTTGTACAGCCGCTAGCTGTAAAATCAAACATACTTGTGACGGAAAACATCAACGGCGGTTGTAAACTAAGTGGAAGCCTTGTTTTCAACAAGTGTGGACGGAACACAACGGCGGTTGTAAACCAGCCTCCGCCAAGGTGACTTGGTGAGGAGGCTTGTTTACAACAGTCTGGTACACGCTTTTTGTGCGTTACAAGCAGCGTTGCCATTTTTAGCAGGATCCTGCTTATTTAGCATTTTTAAGAGTAAAATTTATGCTACTTGCAGCAGGATGTTTAGCATTATCGTAATTTTTTTTCATATTTGGACATATTTCTGTAAAACTGTTGTTATTATTTTAATTCTTTCTTCCAGAATCATAAATCCTACAATAATTTCTACGTACATAAGCAACAAATCTACTTATTTAAATAGCCCTATTGGCATCCCTTCTTTGATATACATACTTAAATAGTGTAATTAAACAAAATTTGATTCACTTGATTAATAATAATTTTGTATCTTTATTGTACGTACATTAATATAAATGAACCTGGCTTTTTTCAGTAACCACGTTGTATGTAGGTTGAAGATAGCGGTGATATTTGTAATTTGTTAGAGGCAGTGGCAACACTGCTTAAGTGGTTTACAACAACGTCCACACAGCGGACCGCCCGCCAGAGGGATCGCAGCAAGTTTTTAAAACGCTCCCGCAAACCAAGGTCGTGGAAAGTTCAACCGAAATTTCGTTGCAAACATCTGTTGTAAACCGCTGTTGAAAACTTCGGTTTACAACAGTCTGGTACACGCTTTAAGGAAAGTTCATTGCGTTATTTTAACTTATCACTTTATGAGAATATTTTAAACGTACGTGTCTAAAACGACTACTTTAATATATTTTTAAATATAGGAAAAGCAAAGAGATTGATCTCATACAGTCTTAATATAACGTTATACGTAATTTGTGTTATGCATCATTAGCATTTTTTGTCAAATAAAAGCTGTAATATAAGTGGCAACTTATTTCTTTACTTTCGAACTGGTGTCTCCGTTTTACTGGAGGGCGGGTAAATAATGCTAGGCGCAGTGGACTGTATGAGCGGGGGCGGTTATCACATATATAAATAAATAGGAAGGGGCAGTTTGAACGAAGGAAGCGAAGGGCGGCGGTTACGGCCTTCAAGTGTTCCCCTGCGTGAAATAAGCAGCAACACTAACCTGGTAATCGGCGTCTTCAGCACCCTGGATTCTGGCAGCTAGCTACGGCGGCGGTGTGTGGCATGGACTCGCGCGGGCGGAGAGCGGTAAGCGGCGGTAGCGGCGGCGGTGTTCGCGGCGGCGGTGAAAAGCGAACTAGCGGGAGCGGGCGTTCAGCTCAGCGGTGAATTCGCAACTGTCAGATGACAGTCAGAGGAATGCTGGGGCGCGCCGAGAATCGCTTGTGCGGACGGTACACCGATAACCATTTATGGTGCTACTACCCTCTCACACAAGGAGACAAATAAAAGCACGCAAACACGAACTTTAACTTTTTTCATTGATTTCAAAGTATAAAAAGTGTAATTCATTAGATTATTTTATTTATTCATGAGGTTTGGCTCAATAATCTTTGATGCCAGTGCCGTAAAATATACAAAATAACAGATGCGGATAGTAAATGACTTAAACAAGTCTAACTTTGATTCCTTTTTAAACAATTTTGAACACAACAGTTAAGTAATAAAGTAATTCAATTATTTTAACAGAACGTATACACTGATAATAAAGCGTGAGGCGCATACAGTAAGTTTATTTGTGTATTAATTATAGTTATTTAACATACAAGATCAGAAAAATGATTGAACGATGCAAAGTGTTAAAACCAAGGAACATAAATACAAACATACATATAATTACTACTATTATTCCCGAAGGGTTAGTCAGAGACTAGGCAATTAGGACAGCAAAAGCAGTCCTCTACCATAGTCCATTTTTCACCAAATAGCGACTGCTCATATGTCAAGTGTAAGTTATATATAAATATTTTTTTTTATAAAAGAGGGAGGCAAACGAGCAGGCGGGTCACCTGATGGAGAGTAATCACCGCCGCCCATAGACACCCGCAAATCAGAGGAATCGCAGACGCGTTGCCGGCCTTTAAGGGAGGAATAGGTTTAAGGAAGGAATAGGAATTGCGAAGAGGGTGGTGGGGGAGGGGCCTCCGGAACCCTCACTGGTCGGACGAAACACAACAGCACCAAGTGCCATTATTTCACGCCGAATATTCGTGAAAGGGTGGTATTACGTCGGGCGAGCCGGCCCAATGCGTGCTGCAACGCAGCGTGGCTCTACCACTCAATCAGTGTCACTCATTTAGCACCACCCAGGGGTCACGTGTAGGGTCTCAGGGGTAAACCTAGGAACGCGAGTAACTTTAACCCCCAAAATTACTTTTATAAGAATCAATAGTAAAATGTATTGATTAGACTTCATTATTTATAAGGTTCGGCTCAAAAGTTCTTGATGCCAGTGCTGTAAAGTATTACAAAATGGCAGATGTGGTAGATAGGGCATGATAAAAGTTTTTCTTTAATTCCTTTTAAAATGTTTAAACATAATTTAATAGGTACGAAGTATCTTTTAGATATTTGTTTACATTAATTAGGCTGTAATTTTATTCAAACAATGTATTTTATTTCTCAGATTCAGATCTTATATATCTGTCATCAGAAATAGGATCTGATAAAAGTTTAACGTTTTAAACCCTTACCAAATTAGTCCAGTGTAGTGTAGCTTTTAAAAATGCAAAGCTATGTATTTATCCAATATCATCGATAAGTATTAGCAATTGTTAAGTTACAAATTAAAAAAGTGTCGAAAAGAAAGAACAAAATTTGCGTTAAAATTATATAAATAATATTTATAACATTATAATTGTTAAGTTCATAATAATATATATTTTGTTAAAATTAAATGTAAAGAACAATTTGTCCTGTTTTCATTCATATAACATGGTCACCCTTAGTGAATTGTATGGAATATCGAATAATCATTGTAACTTCCTTTGACCAAATTGTACAATGTTATTTTGTACATAGATATTTAGTAGAAATTTCTACTAAATATTGGCATATAAAGCTTTTGATTATCCTTTAAAGTTAGGTAGATACAGTCAATTATTTAAATGCAAGTGTCTGGATTGAGGAGCCAGATGAAATGTGTTTTTTTAGCGAATTTACTTAATCTTGCTATTTTATTTCTATACTACAAATTCAAGCATACATACTACTAATTGTCCATTAGTTCAATTATATATTAATATGTGGATCAATTTCATAGGAATTCACGCTTTTGTATACGGGCTGAGGAGCCACAACAAAACTATTGTATTTTATTTAATTTCGGTAGTACCGCACTGAAATTTTTTGTAGATAACCTACAAAATACCTACTAAAACATACTAAATTTTCAAAAATGTAACTTCATTACTTTCCGAGTTCTAGGGTGGCTCCTCAATCCATACTGTATGGATTGAGGAGCCAGCTTTATATTGATGTACCTTAGAAAGTATTATACTACAAATTCCAGAATGTGTCCTACAAAATTATTTTTTATACTACTAATTGATGGTATGATTTTCCTTTAAAAATTAGGGGTGGCTCCTCAGTCCTGACGTTCATCACTGTCACGTATGAATTTGCCAGCCTATAAACTATTTTTATTATTGAAATTTTGCATTCACAAAGCTATATAGATATAGGATAAAATGTTTACTAGAAAAAAAAATCATCCAGTCTCAGGAAGCTCGAGTGGGATTCGAACCCACCTTTGGATTGCCCGTCCACTGCTCTATATTTTTCTAGTAAACATTTTATCCTATAAACTATTGTCGCTTCTCTCTGGACTTTCTGGTAAGTCCAGAGGAGGAACTGTTGAGTTTCTTGCCGGTTCTTCTCAGCAGAACGTGAATTCCGAACCGGTGGTAGAGTCGTATTATAAGATTTTTGCAATTTTATAAATGCTTGTGTGACATTGTGATATATTAAGTAAGTAAGAAATAAATAACTATTTGATACTTACTTACTTACATAATAATATATTTTCGAATTTCTTATTTCGCAATAAATAAATAAAACACTTTTATTTCGGACTACAGTCCATAACTCGTTAGTTAAAAGTTAGTAACAAAAATAGCTTATTCTAGATTAGTAATGTTAGTAAAAGACAAACAATATTATTTATTTAATCCTATACGCAGTTCCACCCAGTGCCTTTGTATTGGGCAGTCCGGTCTTTCAGCAATCGCCTTCAGAATGCCATTCCGGCTGCTACGCAAGCGTTGCAGCAAGGAGGCCGCTTTCTTACGCATGATGGCGTGAAAACCATCTGTACGGGCCTCCGCAAACATTCCTGACACACTGCAACGCCGCGGCAGCCGCAACAGAATCCTAAAAGCGTTGTTGTATTGTACCCTCAGGATGTTGTAGGCTCGGCGCGTATATGAAATCCACAGGCCGCTCGAGTAGAAGGACTGACAGAACGCCTTAAATAAACTTATTTTGACGTCTGTCGTGCAGCGAGCGAACCTGCGGGCGAGCATATTGCTCCTAACTGCCAACGCCCTGCGCTCTCGCTCTATGTCGCCATCATCCTGAAGGTCGCTGGTAACAACATGTCCTAGGTACTTAAAGCTATCTACAATATTTAGGGCTACGCCGTTGAGATATACCGGTGGCACAAGGCGAGGCCGCTGTCTAGGTGCCTTAAACACTAGAATTTGATTCTTATTAGAGTTGTATACTAGACCATGCTCCACCGCATACATCTCGCAGATCGATAGCAACTCTTTTAACCCACCTGGACTGAGCAGCACCATGTCATCGGCATAACTTATATTATTGACACATATACCGTCAATATGACAGCCAACATGTGTGCCACTCAGTCGCTCGATAAGTCGGTTCACATACAGATTAAATAGCAAGGGCGAGCTTAGTCCCCCCTGCCTGACCCCACACTCCAACCTGTATTCCTCTGACATAGCACCGACCCATCTCACTCGGTTCGTCTGATGAGAATACCAATATTTGAGAAGAGCCGTATACTCCGGGGGCACACCCTTGTCCCTCAACTTGTCCCATAAGATGTCATAGACTACGAGATCGAAGGCTTTTGACAAATCAAGAAAGCAAGCGTACACCGGTGTTTTTCTTGCCGTGTAGTACTTGACAGTGTGTTTCAGGGTTAGAATGGCGCTCTCTGTTGACACTCCTGCTTTGAACCCGAACTGAGCATCATGCACTTTTATACACTCTGAGAGGCTGCCCTTCAACACACCGTCAAGCACCTTGGCCATGACTGTAGCGAGTGAGATAGGTCTATAACTTCCCATATTGGAAGCGTCACCTGTCTTGTTTTTAACAATGGGTACAACTATCGTCCGCATAAGTGGTTCTGGTAAGTAGGAGTGACCTAGGCACAGGGTGATAAACAGCTACAACACCCTAAGCAGATGGACCCCCGCATGCTTAAAATGTTCAATGCTGAGACCATCGTGACCCGGAGATTTCCCACGCTGCATGCCCGAAATGATTTCAGCCACTCTCCTGGCTGGTATTTTTATGTTCCGCTCAGTCACAATGGTCTCAGCATTTGCTGCATTGCGAGACACGGCACCCAAGGGCGATCGCACAGAAATTTTTTCCCTAAAAGCATCTGCAATGTGTTTATGGTGAATAATGCCACCGACACTCACCAGGAGGCTCGGCCTCACGTTCATTTTATTGGTGTTCTTCCAAAAATTTTTAAAGTCTTTTTTAGTATGGTTGGTAGCGCGGATATCCATTTTGAGCTGGTCCTGTCTGTCCTGACACCACTTTAGTTTAGCTTTGAAATGTCTCATCGCCACCGCCATACTATCATATATTTCACCATTACGGGGTCGCCCAGCTAATGTCCACAACTGAAATTGAAGCCTCGCCTCACGGTGCGCGCCCGCGACATGTCTGTTCCACCCCGTGACATAGCCACCCTTTCTCCGACATTTTATTTTATAAGTCTGTACTGCGGCCGTCGACAGAGTATTTCTAATTTCTTGGTACATTTTATCAAGTATTACGTGATGCTCCCCAAGGTCACAGAATCCATCACAACAACCACTCAACTCCTGGGGAACATCCAGCAGACGCAATGCAGAATGACAAAGTTCACGGTACCGACTCACCTGCTCATCTTGTCTATCGCCCCAAATAACTCGATTTACAGGTGCATCAAAATTACCAGCCTTAAGTCTAAGTTTACGTAAATCACATTCAACCACCATGGGATAGTGATCGGACCAATACACGTCATACAAAACTTTCACACTGACGACTGATTGTCGCGCCGACTCCGTGACTATGCAATGGTGCAACCATCTATTACAGCCATGCGATTCACTAGTAAAGGTGTATGTACTATCACACATACTTTGATCTATACAGTGCCAACTTTGATCCACACAAAAATTTAACATCTCAGTATAGAACAGTTCATCTGGATGTGCATTAAAATCTCCTATGATATAAAAGGCCTCGACTTCTTTATTTTCCTCTACCTCTATTATAGAACGGATGGTACTAAGACAGCTTGTAAACTCCTGGAGATTGTCAATTGAGTTCGTAAGCATGTACACACTTAAAATAACTACGGATCTACCACTTACTGATATGTTGATCGCACACACTCGCACATTATCACAATCAATGGGCGACACTGACACGAACACACCCTTACGCCACAGTAGCGCAACGCCCCCATAGGGTCTCCCGCTCAACAAGCCCGCCGCAGTGTCGACCGCCGACGTCCCAGTACACCCGAACGCGCCGTAAACAGTGCCGAGAAGTGGTAGGTCGTCTGGCAACAACCACGTCTCCTGGAGGGCTACCACATCCGCCGACTGGCAAAACGCTCTGACGCCTTCCATAGATCGCTTGATTGACTTGCAGTTAAAACTCACTATTTTACTGCAATTGTTCTGTTAAACTATTGAATTGAATAATTAAATTAATAGCCTTGTGTGTTTGTACAACACTAGCGCCATCTTTTTGTCTATGAAAATCTCCCTAAGCCGTTCTCTCTGATTTAGCTACTCGGTGTGTAACCATAACTTGTCGTTCAAAAATGTATCAATTTTATGCTTCATTACAAAGAGCTTGTATGCGTTATAGTCCCTTTCCTGTTTCATTTTTATTTTCACTAATGAAACTCGTTCTTGGGTCTTATCATAAACATAATCAGTAATATCCTGTTTAGACACCGCTTTGTGCACATTTGAAATAAATAGTGGCACTTTCGTGTCCGCCGCTTTAAACTGCAATGCCTTATCCGCCACCGCACTTCCTATTTGACTAATAAACAAGTTTCTATGTCTTCGCTTTTGTACCAAATTCCAATCTTCGTTGTTCTTAGATATTTTCCAATCGCCCTCCCTCTGCATAACTTGTGAAAACGACGGACGCTCCTCCCTTATAACACTCGTTTTGATCAGCTGCTTTGCTAACCGGTAGGACTGTTGACTGCGGCGCACAATAGACACTCGATGTGTTGCGCAAGCACACACCTGCATTCACTCCTGCGCCAGGCTCACTCGCCGGGGTCGGATGCGGCGGCGGCGGCGATGACTTAGTATCAGTGCCTACGCACGCAACTGTTGTCTCACTCACTCCTGCGCTAGGCCCGCTTACTCGGGTCGACGTCGACTACACGGGTGGCAACTGCTGCGAGGGGGGGGAATGAGATGCAAGACTCCCGGCGATATCGTGCTCAACACAGTGTGATTCATCAGTATCAATATCAACCGATAATGTCGGTAGTGCAATTGGTCCGCTATTAACTTAGATTAAAACACTTTTTGTTTTAATCTAAGGCTATTAAACAATCTAAATGCACCTCTTTTTTGCATGTTAACATTTCTTTCTTGGCTTAAAATAGACACAGTTTCTTGTAACTCATTAGTTCGATCATTCAACTCAACTTTAAAAGCGTACTGATTTTTAAAATCTCGTGTAAGGTGTTCGAGTAAAACTATCTTTTTAAGCAAGGTGGTAACATCAATATGATCAAATGTAACGGGCGGTAATTTTTCCAATCTTTTGGCCACAAAAATCGGAATCCGTTCTGAGTCCGTTTCCTTGAATAAACATATCGCCACCCCCGGCAAAAAAAAAATGCAATTGTAGAGGAAAAATTAAAAACATATTTTAACAGATTAAAAATCGACTATAGGTTTGGTATACAAGTGTGATATCTCAAATGAAGGCTAATTTTTGTACCTTGTATTACGTGTTATTAGGTAATATTTAATATATTATTTACAGAAGATATTTCAGAAAATAAATAATACTACAAAAAGGTTATCGTTAATAGTTACTAATATGCACTTACCATTTTATTCCCGTTATTTCTGCGAAATAGTGTGTATTGTTTTATTACATAACAATGATATTCGTCACAAAATTGTGTCTCAAATAATGAAAACAAGAATGGTTAGCCATTATGTTCTGTTAACTTGTTGTATGGTATTGAATCTTTTAGTTTTATTCGGAATTTTAAAATAAAACTAAGATTATCGTAATCATTTCTTGGTTTATTAAATAATACAATTAAATCTTATTTTATAAAAATAACAATTTTGACATACTTTAGAAATCTTAATATTTATTATTCTTCTGGATCTTCTTCTTTTGTATTGCTATCAGGGGTATCAACTGAGGTTAGGGAATGGTAAAAACCGTGGTCGTTAGTGGGGATTGCTCCTGATTTGCATAGACCTTTAAGGTCACCTTGCAGAGCCTTACTCAATGATAGTGGTTTATTTATTTATTTATTTTAATTGCACATAAAAAACTGCAAAAGGCGGACTTAACGCTACAAGGCATTCTCTATTAGTCAACCGGTAAGGATGTAGGAGACTAGGTAAGGCGATAAATCAAAAAAGTTACATTAATGAATAATAAACAACTACTTACAACCAACTTCATAAATAGAAAGAAGAAGAAGAAGAAATATTAGAAAAAACATATATTATAAAATACGCAGGCCTACAAAATACTATATACTTACATAACAAAGATTCAATATATAAAATAAATAAAATAAATATTTTACATAAATATATAAATATATAATTATATAAATACAACACATCAGATAGTGTAACATCTAGATAGAGTTTAAATAGTGCTCACGCACAAGTCTTTTGAATACCATTTTACTCTGGGCACGACGGATATTTAATGGAAGAGCATTCCAAAGGCGGATAGCACATAGAGTAAAGGAACTGGAGACAAGCCAAAACGATGTGCGGGGGTTTAAAAAGTGAGGTTGTTACTGGAGCGAAGTTCACGGTGATGAGAGGCTTCCAGAAACTGAAACCTAAATTCCACACAGACAACTCTAAGGTTACTTCGTTCAAGGATAGGCAGCCATTTGAGTTGTCTTCTGTAGTGAGTAATGTGGTCGAACTTACGCAAACAGAAGATAAAACGGATACAGATGTTTAGCAAACAATCCAACTTATTCAGAAGAAGTTGATTAATGTCAGAGAAACAGACGTCGGCGTAGGGATAGGAAACACGAAAGCCTGTACTAGCGCGATTTTAGTGCTGGATGGGACAAAAAAATTCAGTCTATACAAGGACCGTAGCACCGAGTTGACCACTTTACGAGAGATCTCGTTCACTTGATCTTCTCAACTGAGAGAGCTGTCAATAACGAGACATAGTAATTAGAATAAAATAGACGTCGGTGTAGGAATAGGAAACATGAGAGCCTGTACTAGCGCCATTTTAGTGCTGGATGGGAGAAAAAAATTCAGTCTATACAAGGACCTGTTATATCGAAACTAGCTCTGTTTGCCATATTAAATTAAATTGCTGAGTTTCCCATTGCATTTGCGTCAATGCAATAGGAAACCCGAATCGTCATTATAGCTTCAGTTAGTTTTCACATTAGATTGGATTGGACCTCCGTCGGGCATAGACTGTCCATTCTTTTAATAAATAAAATAACGTGTTTCAAGTAAAATATCTTTTTTTTAAAAAACTTTCCTGATCCGCCCCGTAACAGTGGTGTCAGAAGTGGGATACCAGTGTTGAAATTCGTTAATATTCGTTGATTCCATTCCACTGGTATTCCATCAACGGGTCGCGTGAAAGATTATCCGTTATAATACTCCGTATCGTCCAGTCCGTCTCCGGAACGTGAGTAACCACTAAGTAACTACGTTTCGTCAAGTTCCCGCTCGTCTCCTGTGGTTGAGTCGCAACAGTCAGCCTTACAGCCGTAAGCCTGCCGACCAGCTTCCGTAGATAGCCGCTGTATCCCGCCGGTGCGTAAGTCGCGCCGCCGCTGCCGCCGTCTCCCTGCTGCTGCCGCCTGCTGGCCGCCGCCGTCGCCGCTAAAGCGACGCTCTGCCATCGCCGCCACGTGCCGGTGCCGCTCACGCCGGGTCACCGCCGCTGGTGGTAGTATTCGCAGATCTGCAGTCTGAAATCTATAATTCCGAATCTCTAAAAAAAGATTTATCCGGGCGTATCGCTATGACAGAAGATCTTAGCGCTCTTCTCATTTTCTCTAGGGCTACATCCGCGATTAAGCAATAACGTTCGATGCAGAAGCCCTAAATCTCTCAATGATGCAGTAAATATCGCTCTTGAGGAAGAAAAGATTCAAAATCTTTTATTTAAGACCGTGACTAAGCCTAAATGCAGAATCTGTGGAAAGCTCGGGCATCCAGAATCCGAATGTTTCGCTAAACCGAAGCGGGCGTTTCCGCCACGTGTTTCCTCTGAGCCTCAGCCGTCAACGTCACATAATAATAATTCCGGCTCACACGCTTTCTGCAGGTATTGCAAACATAAGGGTCATGATATTTCACAATGTCGCAAACGGAAATTCTATAATGCATAGAATTCTAATAATTATAATAAGTCGTCGAATATGCATCACGTTACATACGACCCGCCGCCGACGCTATCGCCGCCGTCACCGACACCTTATCAAGTTTCGTGCGAAAACGTCGAAGAGTCTTACAAAGATTTAAACTAAATAATCGGTCTACGAAAACGTGCCGTCGTTTTCCGAGTGATTTAGGCACACGCGCATTTCTAGTTAAGTCTCGTTCAAATAATAAATCTCAACATGCTCCGCCGCGAGTCTCTGTTTCGTTGAGTCCTAGAATTAATAAACCTCGATACTGTCCTCCAGGACCCACTGTTTCGTCGAGTCATACGTATAAAAATAAATCTCAACACGCTCCGCCGCGAGTCCCTGTTTCGTTGAGTCCTAGAAATAATAAACTTCGATACTGTCCCTCGGGACCCACTGTTTCGTCGAGTCCTACGTATGCACAAATAGCTCAACATGCTCAACCGCGAGTCCCTGTTTCGTTGAGCCCAAAAAATAATTAACCTCGATACTGTCCTGCGGGACCCGCTGTTTCGTCGAGTCGTACGTATAAACATAATATATCTCAACATGCTCCGCCGCGAGTCCCTGTTTCGTTGAGTCCTAGTAATAACAAACTTCGATACTATCCTTCGGGAACCGCTGTTTCATCGAATCCTAAATATAATAAACCTCAACACGCTCCACCGCGAGTCCCTATTTCGTTGAGTTCTGAATCTGTAAAACCCAAATATAATCTACCTAGAGTCTCGGTTCCACCGAGTAAAACGTCCCATTTGTCCTCGGGACCCTCTGTATCGCACAATCCGGAAAACCGAATCGAGAATAATATAAATATTCCTGTATACGAGATTAATTCGTCAATAAAAAAAAAACATCCTTGCCACATGTACATCTTAAAACTAGTTTTCTACGAAACCTCTTCGTTTTCTCTTAGATACGGGCGCAAGTATCAGTCTTGTTAAACGATCAAGCCTAAGCAAAGCACCTGACTTGTCTCGCGAAATTGTTAAAATAAGAGGAATCAATACCATAGAATCTTGTTCAGAAACCCTTGGCACATTTCAAATGGATATTATCCTAGCCAAGAATACTTATGCGTATATTCATATTCATATTCATATTCATATTCATTTATTGCATCTTGTTGTATAAAATGGTGTTACATAATTTTTTAAGCACAAACAAGAACCCTGTAAGGGCACGGCAAAATACTTATACTATACTTACTAAACTAATTTATATTATTATTATCTAATTATATCATAACAGGTGCTGACATTTATTATGATTATAATATTATATTTGTCTAAACAAGTAACATAAAACTTTAACTAGGTACATAAACATTTATTTTTATTCAAGTTTCTAAATTAACGTCTAAATATTCCTTTATCGAATAGTAAGCCTTTTCAAGAAGAAGTTTTTTCAACTCATTGTCAAATTTTCTTCCTTGGAGGGCTTTTAATGAGTTAGGCAAGTGGTTATACAACTTGACTGCCATATAGAATGGTCCTTTTTTAAAAAGATCAAGGTGTGGGGTTAATTGGCATAAATTATTTGCCCGGCGAGAAACGTAGCGTCTAGGAAGGTCGCTTATTCTATTGAAATAATGTGGACTAGTGCGAACTAATCTACAAAGCTCGTAGATGTATAAACAAGTAACTGTAAGGATTTTTAAACTGACAAACCACGGCCGGCACGACTCTTTGGGTGTAAGATTGGCGATCACTCTGATGCAACGCTTTTGTAGAATAAATACTGATTGGACTTCTGTTGAGTTCCCCCAAAAAGTAATCCCAAACCTGATCCAAGCCCCAGCGTGCGCGTGGTATGCAGTCAACGCGCATTGTGAATTTGTACATTTTCGCAACTGATATAGGGCGTACGCAAAACTGCTAAGTCTACTCACAACTGCACTTACATGAGATTTCCAAGTCAAGGTGGAATCCATGGTGATGCCCAACAACGTGAATGTATCGACTACTTCTATTTTATTCTGTTCAAACGTTATATTGAGTGGCAGTGCTGATCTTTGGTGTGGTCTAAATTGAATTATTTTAGTTTTTTCCAGATTTAATACGAGGCCTATTTCACTCAGATGTTTTGCTATATTATTTAAGGACGATGTTATTTCATCATGTAATTTATTTATGTCATTGTAGTTGCCAGATATGATGAGTGTAGCATCGTCAGCAAATTGCACGACTTTGTTCGGCGTGGCATGAGACAGGTCATTAATATAAGCTAAAAACAGCAAACATCCTAGCACGCTACCTTGTGGTATTGATCCGAGAACTGTGCCGATTGTGGAATTAACATTTTCCACAACACCTTCACTAGAGTGTGCAATTTGTACAAGTTGCTTTCTGTCTTTCAAGTAAGATGTCAGCCACTTAATTGGATTTCCACGAATTCCCAGATATTCTAATTTTTTTATAAGTACCTCATGCAGAACACGGTCGTACGCCTTGGAGATATCCATGAATATCGCCACAGCACACTTATTTTCGTTAAGAATATTCAGAATCTCAAAGCTACAGTCGAGCACTGCTGTTGTCGTGGAGCGTTTCTCCCTAAAACCATGTTGGTTTGTATTAAGCACCTCGTATTTTTCAAAAAATCGGTAAATTCGTTTGCATATTATTTTTTCACACATTTTTGATATTCCTGATAGTATGGCTATCGGACGGTAATTTACTACATTGGACTTATCACCTTTTTTGAAAATAGGTTTAATTATAGCTTGTTTTAAGCATTGTGGAAAAGTACCTTGTTCGTAGGATTGATTGAGTAAGAATGTTAAAGGGGATACAAATTCATCTACGCAATGCGCCAGTAACGTGGCCGGTATCTCATCATAACCACATGTATTGTTTTTCTTTAGGTCCAAAATTGCCTTGCTTACCTCTGGCTCCGTGATCGTATCTAGGTAAAATGTGTTCACTAGGGTATTTCTATTCTGTATTTTAGGGCTATGGATATTATCGTTTTTACCAATACTAATGTAATAGTCATTAAATAGATTTGCTATGGTCTTTGGGCATGTGATTGTTTCATTTTTATTGTTCAATATTATATTTCTTTGTCTATTATTGTTAAAGGGTTTTGTTTTCTCATTAATTATGGTCCACATCATCTTGTATTTGTTTTTAGATGTTGTAAGTCTGTGTATATAAGATTTCCGTTTTTCACATAGAATATTTTTTTTCAATAATTTGCTGTATGATTTTTCGTATTTATTTAGGTTATCATTTTCGAATTTAGTAGTAAGGTAACGGAGGATTCTCTTGTGATAACAACATTTTTTTATACCTTTAGTGACCCACCCTGTTTTATCTTTGTTTTTGAAAATTATGTCTTTATTTGGTATATATTGGTCTAAAAGGATTCTAGTTTGCGATTGAAATTTTTCGAAATTTTTATCTATTTTATTATCAGTAGTTAACATTTGTTGCCAATTTACAGTGCTTAATGCGTGTTTGAAGTTGTCCATATTTTTCCTGCTAAACATTCTTTTATTTTTTATTTTCCTTTTAGTAGTATTTTCATTTACAGTTTTGTCGACTGGCATCTGACCAATTAGGGTGCTGTGATCAGATAACTGGTTGTGGTGAACCTCAGTAGTCATATTGACATTCCTTCCGATTATAAACTGATCAACACAAGATGAACTGGTTGGTGTTATTCTTGTAGGAGACCTATTAATACAGCGTAAACCATAGCACTTAAGAAGGTTAGTAAATCTGCGTGACATACTTGTATTTTCAGTAATGTCAATGTTTATATCACCCCCTATAACTATTTTCTTGTTTTTATTGTATTTTGTGACGTGTTCCAATAATAATTGCATTTGAGAGAAAAAAATTTCCACCTCCCGATTCCGTTCAGGATGGTAAATAGATATTATTAACAAATTGATATCGGTAATCTCTACTCCACAGAATTCCACCACAAACTCGACAGTGTAAGATTGTATATCAAGTCTTTCTTTCGTTTTAATGAATTCACGCGTGTATATAGCAACACCGCCATGTTTATGATGTCGTCTTATAAACCCTGCTGTCAGATCATAGCCCTCCAATGAGTAAAATTGGTAGTTAGTGGGTTGCAACCAATGTTCACACATTACAATTACATCGATATCGGAATCTGACAATAATATATTTAATTCATCTACTTTATTTGTAAGACATTGTATGTTTTGGCACATAATAGTAAAATGTTTGGGCACGAAAGGAATTATTATTTTGAGGCAGAGCAGCTACAGAGTTATCAACTAAAGTGCTACCATGCACCAGCAGTTCCTTAGTAATATTTGACATTAATTTGCATAAATCGTTAATAACAATTTTAAAACCTTGATTAATTAAAGTGCCATTAAACCGGGAAAACAATTGGAAAGAGCGTTGGAGATTTCTATTTGAATCCAAAATATGGCAATACTGATGTATTCTATTATCATTATTAAGTAAGTTATTAAAGGTTTCAATTCTAGCATTATACATGTTTGCAATGTTAGATATTTTATATATAGGTAGGCACAAAATAACATTAGTGTGTTGTACTAATGACAGAGCTTGTCTCACGTCCCGTACTAAATCGAAATAGTTATCGGATACCTTAAAATCACACTCACCAATAATTATCACACAATAGTCTTCAGATGTAGAGGCTATAAGTTTGTGTTGCAGACCGCGTAGTAATTGTCTTACACCACCGCCTGGTACGCGATAATGACACATTTTAAAAGTATTGAACGATTTCCTAACGGTTGCAGCGAAGCTTTTCCGGTCGATACTGCTGATGATGCACAGCTTAGGCTTGTCTTCCTCCAGGTTTTTCAGGCCCGGCTGTTGCTTGTCATGATTCAGCAACATGTTTAACATACGCCTTTGAGAAGGTGAAGTCGTTGCGGCAGCACTTGTACCAGTTTGTGGAGTTATTGTTGTATGATCTAAGTTACTCCTACGTTTTTCATTATTTAATGGTGTAGATATCAATGGTCCCTTTTCATTCGTATTTAAGTTATTATCCCTATGTTTTGACGTTAATAAGTCGATGACCTTTTTCTGTTCGGTATTTTTATCTTGTAATATTTTATTTATCGTACTTAAATTGTTTATCTCGGAATTAGCTCTGTTTAATTCTTCCTGTAGTTTTATATTCGTAGCTTTCAGTTCTTCAATGTATAGCGAGTCTACAGAGGCGACATCTTGTAAACTATGACAGGACTGGTATGTTTTATTCGAGCCCGACGTTTTACTATTCTCCAAATTGAAAAGAGAAGAATCGGATGCAGACATGTTAGGGAGTGAATGGTTTTTTCTTTTTCGGAATGTAATAAATTCTTTTTCTTCATGATCGCTTACTGTGTCATCTCCCATATCTGATAAACTTTCGAACGAATTTTGTGTTGGAATATTTATATTTATTTGTGGTGCCGTGTAAATCATTTCCTCCATGTTATAGGTGCAATTGTCACATTTGCAGGTGTCCCTTTTCTCTGGTTTCATCAAATAAAATATTTTTTCAGAAATACTAGTGCAATCCAAGTGAAAGTATCTCTGACACTTGTAACATTTTATAAAATCTCGTTTTGTAATTTCTCTCTTGCACTTACTGCATAATTTTTCCATTTTGATATTAATATATCAAAAAAATATTGTTATTAAGTACTTAATTAATTTGTTCGGCAATAGCAATGTGATAAAATATATTTTTCTTCATCACAAAAAGTAAATAAACTGTGCAGCGCCGCGCCCTCTTTTGTGCACAGAAGTAACTACTTGAACAAGTGATTTTTTTTCGATCAATGAGCACTATAAGCAGATCAATAGTTAAGGTACTGGCCACTAGATGGAGTTACTTTCGTTTCTGTTTTGTGATCAAAAGTCCACTTTAAGTAAATTTGTTGAAACATCCATTTAATACGTTAATTTCTTTTGGCGATAATAGTTCGATAAATCACAACAAAAAAAAATAAAAAAGCCAATTAAATATGCAAAAGGAAAATGAAAAATTGACGATTTGATCACCGATTTCTAACAGAAAAAGTCTCGCACTGTCTTCAGGCGCCAATGATCTCATCGAAGATGTGACAAAATATATTGTTACATTGGTCATTCACAACAATCAATAGGTACAAACAAAGCCGTTAAAAAGTTTTAAATAGAAAAACCGTTTGTTGTTAGTTTCACTGTCACTAGCACGAAAAGTAATTTGCACTATATTATTTAAAATCACAAGCTATTTAATTCTGTTTTATTGTTCATAACGCACAGTTATTTAATATTTATTTGTAATCTTGTTGGCAGAGTTCAAATGTCACTGTATTTGTTTTTATTTAGCAAAAATGTTATTGTTCACAATATTATCACTGAATTAATAGGGATCTTTAAAATAATGTTCACTGGTATAAATTGAAGTATTTACTATAACTTTTTATAACAATCACTTATTTATAACATAAATTAATATTTTAAAAATATTTTAACACGGAGCTAATGTTTACTCTCTCGCGTTACGCGCGCCATTATTGATAATGGCTCTCAAAATAGCCACGTTTTCCCCCCGAAGGGTAGAAAACGTATATTTAGGTTTCAGCCGTAGCTTGATCCACCTATGAGATTACCCCTTAGAATTTCACAAATTTCATATAGTCAACGATGACGTCAGTCTAGAATATGACGGCATCATCGGTAGCGATTTTTTGGGCTATTTCAAGGCCACTATAAACTATGATTTGAATTTAATAAATATTTACGGGCAAAATGTGCATATGAATTATATCCAGCCAACTTATATTATTCCCGCTCGAGCCGAAGCTGTTATCGAGTGTGCGGTATCAAATTACTCACCCGAACGCTATCAAAACAATGAATGGTTATTACTAGATCATTCTATAAGCGATGGTGTTTATGTCGCTAACTGTCTCGTTTTTATAAAACCTAATAAAAAAATAAACGTAACTATTTTAAATACTACTAATTCTGAAGTTGAGGTCAAGGACTATGCTGTAAAGTTAACGCCTCTAGAGCCTAAAAACAATATCACTGATTCATCTCAATGCGTAAATTCTATATCTTACACAGCATCCGATAGAATACAGAAGGTATTAAACCTTATTCGTTGCTCTCATTTAAACTCTGAAGAAAAAGAGTCACTTCTCGAGTGTTGCTCACAGTACACCGACATCTTTCATATGGAAGGCGAGCCTTTGTCCTTCACAAACGCGATTGAACATACCATAGACTCGGGAGATGCGCCTCCCACTCACGTAAAATCATATCGCTTTCCCGAATGTCATAAAGAGGTGGTAGACACTCAGATCCGTAAGATGCTCGATCAGAACATTATAACATTATACGTCCTTCTGTTTCGCCATGGAGCGCCCCAGTATGGGTAGTCCCTAAAAAGATGGACGCTTCTGGTAAAAAGAAGTGGCGAATAGTTATAGACTATCGCCGCCTCAATGACGTCACCGTATCTGAGAGCTATCCTCTGCCTCTTATCACAGACATATTGGACCAATTAGGACACTCCAAATATTTTAGCACCCTGGACCTCTCCAGTGGCTTTCATCAGATCAGGATGAGTCCCAAGGACGCTCCTAAAACAGGTTTCACTGTCAATACCAATTCTAGCACTTCCGGACATTACGAATTTACTAGAATGCCCTTCGGGTTAAAAAATGCTCCTACCACCTTCCAAAAGCTGATGAATACAGCTCTTTCTGGCCTCCAAGGTCTTCACGCTTACGTGTATTTGGATGATGCCATAATCTATAGCCATGACCTCAGAAGTCATATCACAAAACTTACTTAAGTCTTTGATCGATTGAGAAAGTTTAATCTGAAACTACAGCCAGATAAGTGCGAGTTTCTACGGCACGAAGTCGCCTATCTAGGCCATATAATAACACACAAAGGTGTGTCTCCGAATCCTGACAAAATCAAGGCCGTCTCTCAGCTTCCGTCACCTAAAAATCCTAAAGATATAAAGTCTTTCCTAGGTCTAGTCGGATATTATCGTCGTTTTATAAATAACTTTTCTCAAATAACAAAACCATTGACTTCCTTATTAAAAAAGGACGCCACCTTCCAATGGTCTCATAATCAGGAGCAAGCCTTCATCCAATTAAAGGATAAACTAACTTCGGCACCTCTACTCCAGTATCCTGACTTCAAACAACCTTTTCTTTTGACCACCGACGCGTCTAACTACGCAATAGGCGCTATACTGTCGCAAGGCGAAATAGGTAAAGACAAGCCCGTCTCGTATGCGTCACGCACCTTAAACAAAGCCGAGGGCAACTATTCTACCATAGAAAAGGAGCTCTTAGCCATACTATTCGGTGTAAAGACCTTTCGTCCTTACTTATACGGTCGAACTTTTAAAATAATAACAGACCACAAACCACTTGTGTGGCTCTTTAATGTCAAGGATCCAGGCTCCAGGCTTATAAGATGGCGCCTAAAATTAGAAGAGTACGACTATGAGATCGTCTATAAAAAGGGAAAATTAAATGCAAATGCCGATGCATTATCCCGTTTTCCAGTAAACGTCTTAAGCGATGACGATAACACAGACTCCATGTTATGTAATCCGACGCTATTACCAGATAACGAAGACGACTCACATAATTTACCTTCCATATCAGAAACTTACGAACAGTTTCTTCAAATAATAAAACAACCCGGTGTCTCGTTTGACACTGAGATTCAAGAGCACAACGATTCCTTACTTAAGGCGAAGTGCAAACTGATCGCTTATTCAGCATCAGTCGATTTAGATGAGTCCGTGCCTTACTGTCAAGACATCATAGATGCTTGTCCAAATCCGCCGGACATTCGTAGTATTGAACATGATCTGCACACCTATTATTCTACGTCAAACGATAAACATACGTTTACTCATTTATTTGTAAAAGCCAATCACTTTGATGAAACGTCATATAGAGATATTTTTAATCTTCTCCGAGATTATCGAGATATGATCAAGTACTGGTACATGGAGGAAAAAGAAATCGCTCTACCAGACTTCACGGATCCATTTACTAAACTATCATTTACTAAGGTCTATAACATTATATCGTTTCTATTTCACAATACTAATATTAAAGTTAACATATACCGCAATTCTATAAACTATCCTACGCCGGACGAGATCAAACAAATTCTTAAAGATAATCACGACTCTCCTCTCGCCGGTCATCCCGGTATCTCGCGTATGTTAGAGAGAATTAAATCTCAATTTTGGTGGAAAAACATGCGACAAGATATTGAAGATTATGTAAAGAACTGTCGCTCTTGCCAAATCAATAAGCCCTTAAGGCAGACAAATCGGGCCCCTATGATAGTAACTTCCACAGCATCTCGGCCCAACGAAAAAGTTTATCTTGATTTGGTCGGTCCACTTCCGGAAACTCATGAGCACAAATATAAATTCTTACTTACTTTACAAGACGACTTAACCAAATTTTCTCAAGCATATCCTATGCTAACATGCTCTGCTGAAGAAACAGCTAAATTATTTGTAATCTTTATCTCCCATATGGGAATTCCTAAAATGGTCGTCTCAGATCAAGGTACAAATTTTTGCTCAGACGTATTTAAACAACTCGAGAAACTTTTTAGTATAAAACATATATTCGCATCTCCATATCATCCGCAAACGTGCGGTGCCCTAGAAAGGAGTCATTTTACTCTTAAAGAGTATCTTTGATCTTATATCGGTGAAAATCAACACACATGGGATCTTTATATCCCAAGCGCAATGATTGCGTACAACTCTAACGTGCATAGCACTACAGGTTACTCGCCTTTAGAGTTGTTATTCGGTTATAAGCCTTATATACCTACGAGTATCGATACTCTCGATACCAATACATATACAGATTACATCCGAGCTCTTAATCGTCTTTATTATAGCCGCCAAAAAGCGCTTCAGAATATTCAAGCCTCTAAAGAAAAATCTAAAAATTATTACGATTCGCACACCAAACCTATAACTTATAGCGTTAATGATTTAGTATATGTACGTTGCCACCATAAGCAAAACAAAGCCTTATCTCCAGTGTGGAAGGGCCCTTTTAAAATAATAAAGCTAAATGGAAAACATACTGTTACCTTACTGATAAACCGTAAGCACGTACGTCATCACTATGACGAGATCAAGCCCGCTAGTGATAGCGCGTCATAACAAACACGTCACATGGCATGACGTCATATTATTACAATTCCTTATCATTTATTTCAGATCGGCGCTGTCGTCGGTCGCGTGCGAATTCGTATCGCCCATAGTCAGTAGTCCCGGGCTTTTCTTCGATAAACTCTTAGATGTTAAGTTTACTAATAGTGACTGGAATGTCGTAGCATATGTAGACATAAGTCATATACAGCCTAATTTAGATAAAATCGAATTTCTATTTGAAAAGTTAAACGTGTTTTGTAACTCATTTACATCTTCTAAGATAGAGACTGATTGTCTCAATTCTTTATCTGCGTTGAGAAATCAACATTTAAATAATGTTAATAAGTTTTCTTCTATTTCATATCTCCTGGTAGATGAAAGGCCAAATAAGCGTTATAAAAGAGCTCTCATCGATTTCGGAGGATCGTTAAAAACTATTTTTGGTACATTAGATTCGGAAGATTGTTAAATATTCGAAGGCTATCGAAGATGTACAGACGGATGAGAAGCAGCTGGCTCATCTGATGAAAGATAATATCCACGTGATAAAATCTACTATCACATCTTTCAATAACTCTATATCCAAGGTCGACCAAAATGAGAAACATCTCATGAGAAATATGGAGACCATTCACAAAATCTTAGAGAATGTCTCAAACTCTAATGACAAATTAGAAATCAAATCGCAACTTAGCTCCTTATTGAATTCATTAGAGTCTATAATACTAACTTTATCTTTCGACATTGACGATATTAATAATGCTATTTTATTCGCGAAGCTCAATATTCTGCATCCGACTGTACTTAGCCCGCATCAACTATATAACGAACTAGATAAGCATAGGAATAGACTACCTAGCCATTATGAACTCGCTGTATCCTTAACTCTACAAAATATACATGAACTTATAGATATATCTAAGCTAATATGTTATTATCATTTAAATAGAATTATAATCGTTATTAAGATTCCTTTAGTGTTACCTCAGGTCTATGACCTTTATAAGATACTATCTATGACCTTTACCTGTCCCATATGATATATCGAAACCTGACACATTCATTCTCATCGAGCCGTCTAGCTCATACGTAGCAATAACAGCTGATCGCATGCTCTACTCACTGATAAGAGACATAGAGAAGTGCAAACTTATTAGTGACAAGTGTTATGTGTGCGTACTTATAAATGTGTTTTCAGTGATCGCGAATCCTACGTGTGAAACGACTCTATTAAGCGAAGTTGTGAAGAAACTTCCAGATGTGTGTTCTACGAAATTGGTACACGGTTCAATCGATTTATTTCATAAGTTAAGTTTTAACCGATGGCTGTTTGTACAATCAGAGCCAGGGAAATGCCATATCACTTGCAGTAATCGAGATGTAAATTCAGATCTCATCTTGTTCGGAACTAGTATATTGTCATTGCCAAAAAATTGTAAAGCATTTTATAAAACATTACAGTTTACCGCCGTCGGCGAAACTACAATAGGTAATGTTACTAATAAAATCTCATATTTTAATATTTTATTAGATGACTGCTGCGAACGGTCGAAAGTAAATAGAACTTTAGAGAAATTACCTTATACTAAGTTAGATAATATTAATAATCTTGATTCATTGTTACATGCTAGCATACATTTAAACTCTTTGGAACAAGACTTAAATAAATTAGAGACTCCTTCTCATTTTGAAACCTATGGTATTCACTATATGTCTCTTAGCTATATATCCAGCTTCCTAATATTAATGTATGTACTATTCAAATATCGTAAAGTGTTTTGTAATCGCTCGTCATCTTGTTGTATTCAAATTTACAATCAATGTAATAATTCTAAAATAAAGAAAGATCCTGTATCTCAAATGGTCATCTATCGAGATGCACATGTAGAAACATCTGAGGAGGCTGATGTTACAGCAACGCCAACTCCTACTAAAAGAAATATTGTTTTCACTAAAACACATGATCTGTAACAATTTAATCTTTTATTTTAATACTATTTCTATATTTTCTTATGTTATAATCATGGATGCTGCATTCTGTAGCACATACATATCTTTAGATAAATAAGTTTATTATTGTAAGTTTTATTTACTCTTTTGTTATTTTAACCGCTCTGCCAAACGTAAGTCCAATCATAGTTCATCTCGTCTTGGGTTAATCTCTCATCACTTTGAATGGTGATGATCGATCTTAACGGGGGGGTTGTTATATCGGAACTAGCTCTGTTTGCCATATTAAATTAAATTGCTGAGTTTCCCATTGCATTTGCGTCAATGCAATAGGAAACCCGAATCGTTATTATAGCTTCAGTTAGTTTTCACATTAGATTGGATTGGACCTCCGTCGGGCATAGACTGTCCATTCTTTTAATAAATAAAATAACGTGTTTCAAGTAAAATATCTTTTTTTAAAAAGACTTACCTGACCCGCCCCGTAACAGACCGTAGCACTGAGTTGACCACTTTACGAGAGATCTCGTTCACTTGATCTTCCCAACTGAGAGAGCAGTCAATAACGACCTAGGTAGACCTTGACATTGAACACTAAACTAAGCACCGAGCTTAGCTTAGTGTTCAATGCCCGGCTTATAATATTTTGATGGAAATATGGTTTGGCGTTTAGCAGTTCTCACCATCCGATTGCAGCGATTCCTAGCGGTTTTGAAAAGCATCCCAGTTAGAATCGGTTCCCCATCTTTTGAATGTACGAAAGTATTTTGTTGCGCCTACGCATGGCCATGCGGACACCAGGTGTAATTCAAGGCGCAGGAGGCCGACGTAGCATGACGAGCTTTTTTGGTGCATGCTAATCAAACAGATTCATGACTAAACTGTTGAAGTACGCAACCATGTTGTCGACAGAATCAGCCTCAATAACAGGTGTCCAGTCCAAAGCGTACGTGTCACTATTAAGTTTTTCCACATCCAGTCTAGCGAAATTACGCATTTTTACGATAAGGGATTTGGGTTTAGGAGGCTTAACTTTTTAAGCTGCAAAAATGAGGTGGAATAGCCAGGAGCAGGTAATTGGCCATGTTGGACGACATGGGAAGATGAAGAAATTAAAATGTAATCAATCCAAGAGTAAGAAGTCATTAGATTATGGTGAGTTGGATCGAGTGGAAGAATTTGGAAGTTAGCTGACTCAACTATGGATCGATACTTGCGCGACTGTACAGAAACCTATTTAGGGTCGGTGTTGAAATCACCCATAATAATGTGGTGGGAATAGTCGGTAGCGAATGAGTTAAGAAGGGAATCGAGGTCAGGCTGAAATTCAACGGAAGCAGGGCAATTAACAAACTCCCAGGATAACTTTCATACCTTTTACATCAATCTCAAGGAAGAGATATTCCATGCAGCCGTGGCGGGAGGCAGAGGAGGCTAAAAGCTTGTGGGAAAAGGTGTGAGATAAGTAGATAGCCGCCCGCCACTTCCCTTGCCAATGCGATCATTGCGGATGAGATTGAAGCCTGGGAGATGATATCATAAGGAGTTCAGACTCAAGAGTGCTCGGTTGTTCTGTGGCACTAGATGGTAACCAAACAATGCCACGTGCCGGGAGTCACCTGTTACGATGTATAATCCTATTACGCTCGCACTCAGGTCTAGGCATGTGAGGGAAAAGAATGGCAGTGCTCCCGCATCTTACAAGCTTGGAACTAATAAGCAATTACTCTTTACTCTATTCCGTGGATTAGTTAGTAACGCTGTGGTCTGTGGTAACACTGCAACATATCTTCCGCAAATAAAATGGTAATGTAGCGCATTATTTTGCCGATATGTATTTTCGCGAACATTATTATAATGGCTCTAGACATAAAAGTTACTGGGTGAAATTTATACTAACCGACTGCTTTCATTTTATTCGTGTAAAAATAGATATGGGTATAAATTAGGAATACTATTGTAATATTTTATAACTTTTTTGATTTTAGAAAATAAAATCTACAAAAAGTATATGACGTGTATTGACACTCATAGATTTTAAAAATACAATAAAAGGAAAAAGAGTATTTCAGCCATTGTCATTTTATTTGCCGGGGACGGCGATATGATGTCCTCCAAATCTCGTAGGGATTTTCCTTGTCCCTTTCGTGTCACCGGTCGCTTACTTAGCGATTCAAACAGTAACGATTTCGCTAACTCAATGTCCGCCGTACTAAAAGCACTCTCACAAATTTGCACAAGGCTTTGCTCATCCATAACATCTAATTTGTTTTGAACAAAGGCTAGCACTTCACATATTAGGATGTTACAGTTAGAACACTTTAACTTTTTCGACATGCTATCCATTCTCGTAGCAGAGGTGCGTGCCCCTGCTTGCGCTCGCGTTCGCGGACGGAACCGTACTGGTAATATCCCATTTCATCCTTATTTCAGCATTATTAATATGTTTAATAGCAAGTTAGTAAGTACCTAAATATGAATAACGTAGGTAGGTAGGTGGGTATCCAAATATGAGTAATTATTACATGTGTCAATTAACATAGATTCCCCTTCCCCCCGGACCGCGAAAGCGTTAAGACGTGTCTTCTGTGCAATTTTTGCTTAAAAATAAATTAAATTAAAAATAACTCGTAATTAAATTGGAAAAGTATCAAGTGCCTATAACGTGCAAGGAGGTAGCGGAGAGCAACGAGCAGTGAAAAGTAAAGAATATTTTAAAAAATCCTGCGAACCGCGCTGCGCACAAGACATTCAAAAATACCAGGCGAGCATAACGTGCGAGGCAAAAGCGGCGCGCGAGTTGCGGGTCAGAAAGAGACAAAGGTATGAGTGCGATATAGCTCTGCGAGCTACGACGCGCGTACAACTCCACTGCGCCTTATCTACGTCACTTAGGTAGCTTGCCCCAATCTATAAGCGGCAGCGTGAGCGACTCGAATTCGGGTTTGGTCCAAGTAGAATTCTGATAGTGGAAAATCACCTGTGTTGTATAGTAATGCCACTAAAAAGGACTCCGCCTATTACTTCACAGCAGCAACCCGAAACGGATGCTAACTTAAGTTCCGCACCCGCGACCGATACCGAAAATGAAAGCGTTCATGTATCTAGCAAACATCGACCACGGAAACGCCAACACGATGATGAGTTATCTGCATTTATGGCAGAAATTAAGAAATCTATTGATGCATTAACAAACCAACAAGTTTCACTGCAAGAAAGTGTAAAAGGTATCCAAAAACAAAATGAAGATATTATTAGATCAATGGATTTCATATCGAAACAATATGAGGAGATGAAGGGAAAAATTTCTAAAATGGAGTCGGAAGGAAGAATCCACTTAACTTATATCCAAAGCTTGGAGTTAAAGGTTGAACAACTGGAGAAAACCCAAAAGCAAGCTAGCATTGAAATTAGAAATGTTCCTCCTAAAAACAAAGAAATAAAAAAGGACCTTATACAGTTGGTGCAAAAAATAGGAGACCACTTTAACACCCGCGTGGATGAATCTCAGATTCGTGATGTCTTCCGCTTGAAAACTGCGAAAGCAGAGAATCAACCGATTATCGTGGATCTTACTACAGTTGTTTTGAAGGAGAACTTATTGAATTCAGTAAAATCTCATAATAAGTCTTGCAAGGATAACAAATTGCATACTGGCCACCTTAATTTACAAATTGACGGTCCACCGAAACCAGTTTTTATTAGCGAATGTCTCACCCAAATGACGAAAAAAATGTACTTTCTCGCTCGAGAGTATAGCAAGAAAAACGATTATGCGTTTTGCTGGACTGCACACGGAAAGGTGTTCCTACGCAAGAAAGAAGGTGCCCCATGCCGTCGCATTAACAACGAAGCTGATCTCCAGCAACTGCCTGTATTGGATAAGTGACTAAATTACCATTTGTTATATAATACTATTTTCTTTCTCAATTTATTAATTTCAAACTGCTTCCATTTTTGTTTAAAACATGCATGGTCTGCTTACAGATTCTTTATAATTTACTTTAATTTTTTTTATTATTCAATTCGTATTCAGAAATTTCTATTGTTACTAGCATATCATTCACAACGTAGCGTTTATTCAATGTCTTGTTTAATGATTAATATGTCCAATGTTTACCCGTGTATATTGTCACATTCAGTCTCAACTCTGCACTCATTATTAGAAAAGAAAATTTGTTGCGCCTTCAGTTGCACACTTGAGATTTTTCAGTCACAAAATTCACTTCTCTAGCCGATGTCTCTGACGAAATAGACTCTCTTAGTGTCTCCAGTGCAATTATTTGTAGCCCTGAATCTATCACGAACTACTTTAATCAGTCTCAAAAATCTGTTACTGTAATGCATACAAATATACGTAGCATAGGGTGTAATTGGGATTCGCTTAGGGTCCTCTTGCATAGAATTAGTGTTCAGTGTGATATCATTATACTCACCGAATGTTGGTTGAGCAAATCTACTAATGTGCCAACATTGAACGGTTACTTGTCATATGCGTCAAGCTATCAAAATCAAAATGACGGCGTTGTTATCTACATTAAACTAGACATCCAACATACAGCTGCCCAGCTAGCGCTAATTGATGCTAATGGTCTTGTTTTAAGGCTTGAAAATAAAATTGCTATCCTGGCTGTCTATCGATCCCCATCATATAGAAACATAGACAATTTTAGCGATAGTCTTGACGTTTGTCTCACATCCTGGCAGTCTGCGTGTACGTTGGCACTGATTGGTGATATTAATATTAATATCTCTCCGGAAAGTAGTGACTCTAATTATAACAAATACTTGGAGCTCATGGCTTTCCACAGTTTATTGCCCGCACATGTTATCCCCACACGTGATAAGAACTGCCTTGATCACGTAATGGTAAGATCTGCTCAGTATTCAAGGACATTTATCCTGGACTCCCCTATAACCGACCATGCTCCACTTCTATTTCTCTTAGAATCTAAACTAGAAAGAAATAAGCCCCAGACCAACTTTATAAAAATTGATTATCCATCTTTAATTCAACAACTTTCTGAGACTAACTTTGGCCAAGTGTACAGTGCACCAGATGCAAATGCAGCAACTGAAGCTTTTATCAGCATTTTAACTAAAGTCATTACTTGCTGCTCCAAACATATAACTGTTCCCCATCGATTTAGAATCATAAAGCCTTGGATGACCCCTGGGCTTGTACGCTGCGTAAGACACCGAGATAAATTACATCAACAATCAAAATCTAATCCAAAGAATGCAATTTTAAAGCTTACTTACACTAGATACCGTAACTACTGTAACAACCTTTTGAAAAAACTAAAGACCGAATATGAGAAAAATGAGTTCCAAAAAAATAAAAATAACCCTAAGGGTATGTGGAAGACTATCAATAAAGTTGCCAACTTAAAACAACGTAACCAATCTTCTTTTGAACTATTAAATCTTACACATGATCCACAAGAATCGGTTAATGTTGTTAACGACTACTTTGCGGGAATAGGCAAGAATCTGGCAGACGCTATTCTTAGTCAAAGCGACAAATCCGTTCCTGATGCTATTAACTCATTCACGGAATCCCAATCTCCAAAGGACTCTTTTGCGTTGTTCGATGTAGATTACTGTGAACTAGAATCTATAATCACGCATTTGAAAACTGATAGTGCTACAGGTATTGATGATATCTCTACTCGTGTTGTAAAAAATGCCAAAACTAGCCTTATTCCACCTTTGGTTCATCTGTGTAATATGTCTTTGTCCTCCGGTACTTTCCCGGATTCTTTAAAAAGGGCAATAGTCCATCCTATATATAAAGGTGGCAACAGGAACAGCGTCGGAAACTTCAGACCCATATCAATCTTGACGGTGGTGTCAAAAATATTAGAAAAGGTGCTTAACAGTAGACTTATTAAATTTCTAGAACGGAATAATATTATTGCTAGCAACCAATATGGATTCTTAAAGGGGAAGTCTACGGAAGACGCTACCTTGAAACTAACTGAGACTATAGTAAAACATCTAGATGATAAATTAAAAGTTGTTGGTGTTTTCCTTGACTTGTCGAAGGCTTTCGACACCGTCTCGATCCCTTTATTGCTGCGCAAAATGAATCTGATAGGTATTAGAGGAATAGCTCTAGACATATTTAATAGCTACTTATCAAATCGATCTCAGTGTGTTAAAGTGGGTGACTATGTCAGCAAGGACTCAGCGCTAGCTTATGGTGTTCCTCAAGGTAGTGTCTTGGGCCCGACGCTTTTTCTTGTTTACATCAATAGCCTGTGCTCATTATCACTGCCAAACTGCAATATCATTACTTATGCGGATGACACGGCATTGATTGTGAGTGGAAGGGATTGGGACCAGGCAAAGCACTACACTGATAATGCTCTCAGAGAAGTTATGCGATGGTTGGGAGCTAACTTGTTAACATTAAATGTTGACAAAACCCAATATATGACTTTTTCAATTCGAGCCGACCCCTTACCTCGTGATTTTTCAATTACAGCTCACGTTTGCTCATCGGTGGGTGTATGTAACTGTGCTGAGTTAAGGCACACCTCAAATGCAAAGTATCTCGGTCTCATATTAGATACCAATCTCAGTTGGAAACTACATATACGTAACCTGACAAGCCGAGTTAGAAAATTGATTCCAATATTTCGTAAACTTAGATGTTCTGCAGACCGCGATACCCTGATGTGTGTATATTATGCTCTTGCACAGTCGTTAATACAATACTGCATTGTAACCTGGGGTGGGATTGGTATCAATACCCTGCTTCCTTTGGAAAGAGCTCAGCGAGCTATTCTTAAAGTAATGTTTGGTAAACCACGCAGATACAGTACTGAGCTTCTTTACCAGGAATGTTCTGTACTCTCAGTCAGACAACTGTTTGTTATAAATAGCGTACTACGCAAGCACAAAGTTCTGCCATACATTCATCCCAAGCGTAATAAAACCAAGGTTTGCCCAACGGTGTCGCATAGAACATCTTTTGCAAAGCGACATCACTATGTTATTGGTTCTTACCTTTACAATGCTGTGAATAAAGTCATTGATATCTACCCTTTAACGTTCCATAAATGCAAGGGAAAGCTTAAGGACTGGCTGTTGCACCTAAATTATGACGAAACTGAAGTAATCCTGCGCATTTAGACCTCTTTTTCATCTCACACTCATACCTACACGTAAACACACACATACTGACTGTGACAAATCGGAGTTTTTGGCTTATTTTTAAGCTTATTGCTTTATTTTTTTGATCTTTTTGATTTGTGTAATGAGACGCTACGAGATAAATTTACTTCATTGTGGTACACTGAAGATGGTGGAAGACGCAGGCAGCTGTGACCCAGTTTAATACTAGGACAACTGCCGACGTTAACCTCTTGTTTGACTGTATACTAAAAGCATAAGAATAGGTTATGTTTGTAACACAGAATGGTAAATAAATATATTATTATTATTATTATTATTATTATAGATACTTACTATTATTAATGACTAGCGGCCGCTCGCGGTTTCACCCGCGTGGTTCCCGTTCCCGTGTGAATATCGGGATAAAAAGTATTCTATGTGTTAATCCAGGTTATAAACTATCTGTATGCCGAATTTCATCCAAATCCATTCAGTAGTTTTTACGTGAAAGAGTAACAAACATTCGCGTTTATAATATCAGTTAGTAGGATGTACCAACAATGCTCTCCATTTGATTGTGCTTTAAGTACCTACCTACTATAAATATGCCTGTCATGTACGGACTTTTATAATATTTCTATTTTATTTTATTAAATGCTGTTTATGTAATAATATGTTTTAAGCAATATTTTTTTTCCTTTACCACTGTTAGTGCAGCCTGAGATGCTAATTAGATTAATTAATAAATGAAACGATGCCATATATGTGCAATTTTCTTATAATACTTTAAAGTAACTAATTGTTGTTTTCATTCAGCGAATGTGTTTGTCACGCACACACAACGTCGTGCGTCTGTCCTAGTACCTAGTTTTCTATTTTTTTAATTTGCCCGTTAGTACTGAGTTCCGCTCTTCACAGGAATCATTTCTGTTGAAAAATTAAATATTCTAATTTTTAACACGCTTTTATTAGGTCGACGTGTATGTAACAAACTATGTAATGGAATCTAAGGTAACTAATTTAACCATCTTTCAAGGGTCGTAGCGTAATGAGTATTGGCAGCTGTATGTAGTTGTGATGACAATACAATAATATGGTACTGTCGAACTGATCTGATGATGGAGCCGGAAGAAATGAACTGGAACTTCATGATGGAAAATCATATCATAGCTGTTTTGGATTTCTTAGAAAAGTCTTGTAATGAACTTTGACCACAATTAGGTTTCAAGGTCTGATGATGAAGCCGGAAGATAGGCATGATAGAGTATCGTAATAGTCGTGTTTGCACTTGTGAGAAAGGCTACGTAATGGACTTTGAACACGATCAGGTTTCAAGGTTAGACCAAAAAGTATAAAATAAATTTATAGTTTAAAAAACACTAGAAAAATACGCTTTTATAAGTGCACGTAAAACCAAAAAATAAATTATGGATCGTTCAAGTTATCTCTATGTCTGGGCTGAAGTGTAAATTATAATTTGATTGTAAAAACGTGGGGCGCTGGAACAGGAAAGACTTTCTTGTTAACAAATACTAATACGAACTTCCTGGCGGAAGCTGCATGAGGTCGCACAAGAGCATAACGTTTATGCCGCCAAAACGTTACCAAAGGGAAGAGCATAACGTTTAAGCCGCCAAAACGTTACCAAAGGGAACCAAAGATAATATCTCGTCCACGAACAAGAACTCTACATTCTGCCACAGTTGACGCATTACACTTATGTACTTAATTTCCTAGAAGAAGAGGCGTTAAAAATGTTGGTGAATGTCGTATCTCCTCGCTGCTGGCGCATGTTTTGTCTGAGTTCGACAAACTGTTACTTTGAACAGACTGTTTAATGTAGAGCCACCTACTAGTCGTGCTGCAACTCCAGTTAGAGCGCCAATCTGTGTAACCTGCTTCCCGTAACATCGCTTAACTTGATTTCTCAGCAAATTATACAAAAAGTCTTTCCTTTTCCAGCGCCCCACGCTTTTACAATCAAATATTATAATTAAAAGCAAATAGTTTGCACTTTAGCCCAGAAATAGAGAAAACTTGAACGATCCATAATTTATTTTTTGTTTTACGTGCATTTATAAAAACGAGTTTTTCTAGTGTTTTTTTAACTATTAAATTTTAAGAGTTCTCTTCACGACTTTACGTGCCTACCGTAATACAGAAGGCTCATAAAGCCAAGTAGAAGGTTGTTGTCATAAGATGGCAGTCGATAAAACCCTCCAACCTGCATTTTGCCAGTGTTGTAAATTATAATTATTATTATTCATTTCAAAATGGTTTTTGATAAAAATAGGTGTTAGTACAATTACAATAATAATAAACACTGTTACATAAATAAATATAATACATTAATGAGTCATGAACCTCAGTGGCACTCCGTGTGAACGCAACCCGGAGGTGCTGTTTCCGATTTCGATCATCGTTTGCACGAAGTGCCTTAATAGAGGCGCATGTGGATCATCTGCCACCATCCTCAGGATGCCGTTGTCACCCCCCCGCACCCGACTCATCAGTGACGCTACTTTCTTTCTCAAGAGAGCCTGAAAGCCGTCAGTTCGTGCTTGCGCAAAAATTTCAAACGCACTGCAAAAGCGGGGAAGTATCAGCATCATCCTGAAGATGTTATTATATTGGATCCGAAGAGTGTTGAGCGACTTTTTAGAACAACTCATCCACAGACCGCCCGTGTAGAGACCCTGACAATAGAGGCATGCCTTTTAAGTTTTGTCGTTTGAAGAAAAAAACATAACTAGAACCTTATAAGGTTCTAGTTATGTTTATAGTACTTTTTATTGTTTTTCAAAGTATTCACCACGTAGCTTAATACACTTTTCCATTCGCTGAAACCAGGTATTATAACATTTATTCCACTCTAAAGTGGGGGTGTTCAAAATGGCTGACTTGAAAGCGTCGATTGCTTCTTCACTGGACTGGAACCTTTGACCACGAAGACTTTTCTTAATTTTAGAAAATGTTAAGAAATCGTTAGGGCTTAGGTCAGGACTGTATGGAGGATGGTCAAGAATTTCTACTTTTTCCTGCTTCAAATACTCAATCGTTTGACGAGCGCTGTGTGAGCTTCCGCTGTCGTGGTGCAGGATGTTGCGTCGCTTTGAGTTAGATTTTCGAAGTTCGGCGATGACTTGTGGTAAACAAACTGTGGTATACCACTCTGCGTTAACCGTTCTACGATCTTCAAGTGCAATAGTCGCAACATGGCCAGTTTTTCCAACGAACGTGGCCACCATCTTCTTTGAAGTGCTTCGAGAACGAACAACTTTTAGTCGGCTTTGGCTCGTCTTGAAAGACCCAGATTGTAGATTGTTATTTGGAATCAGGTTCGTAGGCATAGATCCAAGATTGGTCACCACTGATGATGTAGACGTGATTTGACTCTTCTTGGTTGAGCCTTTGCAGAGTTTTCTTACACCATCTGACGCGGGCCGCCTTGTGATCGTCGGAACTAACTAGCTTTCTCACACCAAGCGCTTCATGCAAGATCTTCTAAATGGTTGTCCCTGAGATGCCTAATAGAGCCTCTATCTCTCGATACGTCACATGACGATCTTCGAGAATTAGTTATCTCACAGCTATGATGTTATCTTCAGTGAAGGCGGATTTTGGTTCACGAGATTTGTCACTAACACTAGTATGTCCACGCTGGAATTCTAAATACCAGCGTTCGACAGTCCGCAGACATGGGGCTTCATCACTAAACACAGATGTTAGCTCTTCAAAACACTGAAGCCGTGTCAGGCCTCTTCTAAAGTTGTAGAAAATTATTGCACGAACATTTTCCTTAGAAAGATTTATTTTCGTACGTAACCTGACAGATTCCAATCGACGCTGTGACTAAACAATAGCATTAATCCTAACACTTTCAACTGTTTTGAGGTTCAAAATTTAAACACATTCGAATATAGAACAGTTCCAAATTCAAAATTGCCGGGAAATATGGAAACGACAGAACTTAAAAGACATGCCTAGTATGCCTTGAATAGCGTTATTTTGACTTGGTCCGTACATCGGGCGAATCTACGAGCGAGCATGTTGCCGCGCACGCCAAAGCTCTTCTTTCCCTATCTATGTCTAGATCGTCCTTTAGGTCGTCGGTAAGTATGTGCCCTAGGTATTTAAACTGGTGGACCCTCATTAGTTCCACTCCACTCAGGTAGATTCAAGCTATATATTCGGGACACTTACCGGCGGCCTTAAAAACGAAATATTCGCTTTTTTGACATTATATGTCAGACCATGTGATACAGCATACGCCTCGCAGAAATTATGTCTCAATCTCCCCATGTAAGTATTGCCATTAGTGAGCCAAAATCGGATAGGTACCCCACTATTTCGAACAAAGTAGGAGGTTCGTAATATTTGATTATTTGCGTTAAAAACGCTCAAATAAGCTCAAATAAACAAAACGTTGAAAAATGTTTTCAGGCGGGAATCGAACCCGCGTCCTCCGCATTTCGGGCGGCTGCGTTGACTACTTCGCTTTTATTTTCAACAGGTTAAAAGAGGCCTACACCAAATTGGTAGAAGCTACAAATGTTTTTTTTTCCACTGGTAAGCACTTGCCCTTAATTTCACCTGTTGGCGAGTAAGTGACGATAAGGCAGCAGGAGGAAGCGCTTCACCCGGAATCCTCAACCATTAAGGACCTGGCTACCTTACCTCTAAACTGTCGGAACACAACAATGCATATAACATTGTTGTTATGGCGCCAGACCGTAGATAAGATGGTGGTAGCTAGCCAGGCGGACTTAACAGCCCTACCACCAACCAAACACAGTACACAAAGATGTCCCCCCGCTGGGAATCGAAGCCGGGAACCTCCGGGTCTAAGACCGGTGACCGAAAAAAAAATAACTACATAACCCTCTCTTCCCTTGGGTCATATATCTAACAGCATAAAGAGCACTACCTGTCAAACTGAGCACATGTACAGTTGTAATTTGATGAAACGTGGAGTATGGCAGTGGACAGCTTCTGCGGTCCTCATTGCCTAGTCTCTGACTAACCCTTTGGGTTGACAGTCGTGCATCAGTCATCCTCATTATTTTGGACTGCATCGGCTGTTTACCATCAGGCAGGATGCAGTCACTATGACGAGCCATTACAAAAAAAAATGTAGGTATGATGATGAAACTTAAACAACATTATGTTAAAGCTGCGAGCAAAGTGTGACCACTTTTATTACAAAATGAATTATTTTTTATGGATATACACAGCGCTGCGGGTCAATGCAAGCCCGCTGCTGATGTGGGACTCTCCCTTTAGCGCCTGCTTCCCAATCCGTGTCCGAAGGTCTCGCCAGGGACTCGGGAGAAAAAGGGGTGTTAAGAGAGTACGCATTTCGGTTTCCCATACAAACTTTCAAGTCAACATTTTGGAAAACCAATAAGCCGATTTTAATGAAACTTTGCATGCTAGGGTAAAATATAGAGATCTAAATAGTTTGTTGAAAACATTTTTATAAAACGTTTATTTAGCTGAGTTATTGCGATTTATAGCTCACTATGGAAAGTTTAAAATCTCAATAACTTAGTTAAATAAACGTTTTTTTTTACAAACTATTTAGATCCTAGTATTTTACTTAAGCATGCAAAATTTCATAAAAATTGGCTGATTAGTTTAAAAAAAATTCGACTTGAAAGTTTGTATGGGAAACCGAAATGCGTAAACCTTCTTAAGGCGAAGGGTACTGAGTAAACATATACGAGGTGACTTTAGACATGTTTCCTGGGCTTCGAAAATAATATACGCTTTTAACCATATCCTGAAGCTCTACCTGTAGGCTCGAAATACTTGCTGTTAGCTATATTAGCATTCAGAACTAATTTGAAATGCTAAGCTCTGTATTTATCTTATATAATACACTTTATTGCACAAAAACATTTACATTTAAACACAGGTTACACAGGACATATACAAAGGTGAGCTTATCTCTAGAAGAGATCTCTTCCAGCCAACCCTAGCTTTGGTGGTAAAAAAAATTTATATGCGGGACTAACTGTGCTATAATAATATACGTACTTAAACTAAATACTTCAATATAATATTTACACATACATATAATACAAATAATATACTAATAAATATGTTAGTTACTGATTATCGATTTGGTACGATAGATAATGCTCTTTTAATCTTAAACATTTTTTATCAGTTTGACAAATCCATATAAAGCGAAACACGGTACTTATATAAATTTCTATAGCACCTACAGTTACAGTAAACGTAAAAGTAAAGTAGGTAACAGTAATAAAATGTTAGGATTTTTAGCGTAAATCTATTTTTTCCTTCTAATTTTTCAGGCGTTTACTTGTATAGAATGCGACATTGCCGTAACTGTGCGATGCACGATGATGGTCACCTGATGGAGAGTAATCACCGCCGCCCATGGACAACCGCAAAACCAGAGGAATCGCAGGCGCGTTGCCGGCCTTTAAGGGAGGAATAGGTTTAAGGAAGGAATAGGAATGGGAGGAGCGGGGGGGCCTCCGGAACTCTCACTGGTCGGACGAAACACAACAGCACCAAGTGCCATTATTTCACGCCGAATATTCGTGAGACGGTGGTATTACGCCGGGCGAGCCGGCCCAATGCGTGCTGCAACGCAGCGTGGCTCTACCACTCAGAAAACCTGAAAAGAAGGAGAAGACTGTTCAGGAACAGAAGACTCTTTAGAAGTAAATGAACATGAATCAGATTCGGAACAAGATTGTGATGAAGGGGACGAAATGTTTATTCCACCGAGTCCAGTTGTGCAGTCGCATCATCAATGCAAGTCTCTGAAAGTGAACATACATTGCAACCAATTTCACAACCAGGTGAAGGCTTTCATCGACCTGCACTTGACTACTTTCGTCCAGACTTAGAAGTCCTGCAGCTGGAGTGATCGCATTTGTTATTCATAAGTCGTCTCTGGGAACGTCTGAGGAATCATCACCTCTGAGGGAGCCTGCGTCAGATTGTCTGGTGCGTTTCACAGCTAGGGAAGTAGCAGTGGCCGTGAAGAGCATGACGCGTGGGAAATCGCCTGGGCACGACTCTCTCAATATTGAGCATTTACAACATGCAGGTGTTCATCTGCCCAGAGTGCTGGCCATGCTCTTCACTTTCTGTGTTAGTCACTCCTACTTGCCATGAGATGATGAGGACTCTGGTGGTTCCCATAGTTTAAAATCGTACAGGTGATGCCTCAGATAAGAAAAACTACAGACCCATATCGTTAGCCACAATTGTAGCCAAGGTGATGGACAGTATACTTGATGGTCAGCTCGACAAACATCTTACTCTGCATGATGCCCAATTTGGTTTCAGAGCAGGGCTTTCTACGGAGACAGCAATAATGTGTCTTAAGCATACTGTTCGTTACTACACAGACAGGAACACACCTGTCTATGCATGTTTTTTGGATCTGCCAAAGGATTTTGATTTGGTGTCTTACAACAAACTGTGGCAAAAACTGTATGAGGAGACAACACTGCCTGGAGAGCTCGTAGAACTGCTCAAATTTTGGTGAGGCAGGGAGGGTCAGTTTGTACGTTAACCGGCTTATTGGGGAGCTCAGTAGCACTATGGTAGGCTGTTCTATAGATGGCACATTTGTAAACAATATTAGCTATGCCGATGACATGGTGCTGCTGAGTCCGTCAATTAGTGCCCTCAGAAAACTTGTCAGTATATGTAAGAGGTATGCAGAGGATCATGGTCTCCGGTATAATGTCAATAAGAGCAAGCTGCTGGTGTTTAAGGCGGGTACCAAACACTATCCCACAATACCGCCAGTCACGTTATACGGTACTCCACTTAAGGTAGTATCAGAATTTAAATACTTAGGACACTGGGTCACTGCAAACCAGCACGACGCCTAGGCTACGGGCACAGTAGGGGATTCTGCAAAGAGGAGGAGACCTGGTGCAGCAACTGTGGGAATGCGGGCCATATTGCTATTGACTGCCCCACGTGGTCTGACATCGGGACTTCTCCCTCTTGCAGAAACTGCTGCAGAGCCCAACTTATGCAGAAAGAGCATAACGCTTTCAGCGGAGAGTGCCCAATACGCAGAAAGTGGGATCGACTGGCCCGCTCAACAGTTGCGTATTGCTGAGGGCACCACAGTAAAGACCACAGCTCCCTACCACTTTATCCAGACAAACCTGCAAAGGAAACGGCTCGCAACGGAGGAGCTCTACATCGAAGCGGAGAGGCACAAAACAGCAATAGCGCTTATTCAGGAGCCATATGTGGGAGCCGGAGTTAGCATGAAGACCAGAGGAGGAGCACGCTTATACCAGGACATCGGTCAGGGCACCGTCAAGGCTCGACTTCGACTCTTCCCTTGACGTTGTCCAATACCCTGAACTCACTACCAACAACATCGTGGTGGTGGAGGTTAAGACCGGTGCCTGGAGAATGGTGGCAGTATCATGCTACTTTGAGCCAGACCAGCCCATAGAGCCCTACCTAGATCAATTAAAGCGCATTGTAGACTACTTCGGAGCCAATAGGGTTGTCATAGGTGGGGACACAAACGCGAGGAGCACATGGTGGGGGGACAAGATAAATAACTACCGGGGCGAAGAGCTGATGGGAACGCTGCACGAGTTAGGTCTTCAAATACTTAACAACAGCAGTATACCGACGTTCGACACGGTAAGAGGCGGGAAACGTTACTCGAGCTTCGTGGACATAACGGCATGCACAGCGGGTTTTATACCTTTTATCAAAAAGTGGAACGTTGACGTGGGACTCACCAGTTCCGACCATAATGCTATCACCTTCCTTGTAGCTCTCCAGAGGTCTAAAGGCATAAGGATCGAAAGAACAACTAGACTGTACAACACAAAGAAAGTGGACTGGGAGAGTTTCAAGGAGGAGCTGGTCAATCTACAACACAGCCACAACCTAAACGCCACGGAGATCGGCGACATTGAGAGCAAGACGCAGGCAGAAAGTATCGCAGCAAAATATAACGACATCTTAACAAAAGCCTGCAACTCGAAAATACCACTCAAGAAAAAGATCGACACTCTCAGCCTGCCATGGTGGACAGGAGAGCTGGCTGAGTTAAAAAGAAAGGTAAAAACATGGAAGAACCGAATCCGTTGCGCCGCCCAGCACCGAAGAGCCGCCGTTATTGCCGAATACGTGGAAAAGAAGGAAGAGTATCAGACCGCAGTAGCCAAGGCCCAAACTGAGTCATGGAAAGAGTTTTGCACCAAACAAAACAGGGAAACAGTATGGGATAGCATCTACAGGGTTCTCTCACGCACAACACAGAGAGTGGAAGACCCCATGCTAAAAATGGATGGGACGACGCTCGACGCGAAGGGATCGGCGAAGTTGCTGGCGGAGACATTCTACCCGGAAGACCTAGAGGAAATGGACGACGAAACGCATGCCAAAATACGAGAAAAAGCGGGAGCTGTAAATGAGGGAACAGATGCTGATGCATCTGATCCCCCATTTACAAGATCCGAGTTACGCATGGCGGTTGAGTCGTTCAACCCTAAGAAGGCACCGGGTAAGGATGGCCTCACGGCTGACATCTGCCGAGCGGCCATAAGTAGCGATCCGGATTTGTTCCTCCAGATAGTGAACAAGTGTCTGGAGTATGGCTCATTCCCGAGCATCAACATCAACATCAGGAAACAGGCGACGGTGGTCATCTTGCGAAAACCAGCCAAGGAAGACTATACGGCCCCAAAGTCTTACCGACCTATAGGCCTTCTGCCAGTATTGGGGAAAATCTACGAGAAAATGTTAGTAGGTAGACTGAAATATCATCTCCTCCCAAGAATGAGCAGGAGACAGTACGGTTTTATGCCACAGCGCAGCACCGAGAACGCCCTCTATGTCCTAATGAAGTTTATCAGGTACAACCTCGAGAGGAAAAAGATAGTAACGCTCATTTCCTTGGATATAGAGGGCGCCTTCGACAGCGCCTGGTGGCCAGCCATTAAGGTTAGATTGGCGGAAGAAGGCTGCCCCCCGAACATACGTAGAGTGTTCTCGGATTACATGGTGCAATAGACAGGTCACGGTCCGTTACGCTGGAGAGGAGGTCCGCAGGGATACCACCAAAGGATGCGTACAGGGATCTGAGATGTATGTAATGAAACAACGTATAGCTAGTCATGCGGTTTATTCGAGACTAGCTCACACGCCTGCACGCACACCTGCGCGCACGCACAACTACCTACATACATAACACCTCCACCCTTAATCTAAAGCCCCTTACAGTAGTAAAAATTACATTGAATACAAAATTATTATTTACTAAACTATATAATGCAAAGACATCAAATAACGTATTCTATTATACTTAATTAAACTTATAATTAGGTGGATTATTTATCCGACATTGACGCATGGGACGAGACCGGGTCGGTTCAGAGGGAGGCAAAGGATTCTGTGTCTCGTTTTGAATCAGCGGTTCGCAAACACAATCTTCGAATTTATCTTGGTTTCCGTCATCATTTTTCTCGTCTACCATGATTGCCGATGAATCGGTTCCCCGAACGTCTGGGTCTGGCAGCGCTTCGTGATTCCGAGCTCCCTCATCCTTCGCCGTACTTTGATCCACAGAGCTAGAAGGACTGATTAATGAACTCCGCATCCGTTGTTTGAGCTGATCAATATGTTTTTGGGTCTCCCTTCCTAAAGCATCGACAACCCTATAATCCGTGGTCCCTATCCTTTCCGTTACCTTTCCCGTAATCCATCTATCCTTTCCACTAAATTGACGCAGCCAAACATCATCCCCCGGGCGCAACTCGCGTGAACCACTGGCGCTATATTTTTGCTGGCGTTCCTGAGCGTTTCTAACTTTCAGTTCCCTACTAGGTCTTAAGGCATCCAGCTTCGTACGCACCCTGCGACCTAACATGAGAGATGAGGGTGTCTCTCCTGTAGTACAGTGTTCAGTATTTCTATAATATAATAAAAAATTATTAATAAATAAATTTATTTCTTGTTTATCCCTAATCGCTTTTTTAATGACCCTTTTTACGGTATGTACGGCATTTTCCGCCGCCCCATTAGAAGCAGGATGATATGGCGCTGAATATATATGTTCGACGCCATTAACTGTAAGAAATTGTGAGAACTCATAACTTGTAAACGGTGGTCCGTTATCGGAAACTATTTGTCTGGGTAAACCAAAACGCGCAAAAAGTTCGCTTAATACTTTAATCGTGTGACTAGCCGCTGTACTCGGTACCTGACTCACTTCTAGCCATTTGGTCCTAGCATCAACTATTACTAAAAATATACGCCCCGTGATAGGCCCTAGGAAATCGATATGTACTCTGGCCCATGGTTGGTCCGGCCATGGCCACGGGCAAGGCTTGTGGCGCGGCGGTGCGTCACTCTCTGCAACACATACACGACAGCCATGACACATCTTTTCAATCCCTTCATCCATTCCTGGCCACCATACATAACTTCGAGCGAAAGATTTAGTTTTTACTATTCCCATGAACATCGTGTAAAACCGTTAACACTTTGTCCCTACAGGCCTCCGGCACGACTACTCTATGGCCCCACATCACACAACCCAGTTCTTCATACAGCTCTTTTTTCCGAGTGTAATAAGGTCGCAGACCTATTATTTCATTATCCGCCGGCCACCCATCCCGAAGATAGCCTAAAACTCTGCCTAGTAGTTGATCGCGGCTAGTTTGCTTTTTTATTTCATTATAGTCTAATAACATTGCATTTTGCGCAAAATGCAAGTAAGATTGTTCCGGCATAGTAACGGTTTGTTTACCTGTAGGCAGGGCTGGCAATCGTGACAACCCAAAGTCAAAGTCAAAGTCAAAATATATTTATTCAATAAACTCAATTAATAAGTACTTTGAATCGTCCAAATCTTTTTTAACCTACCACCCATTCAGGACATAATTTTTTAACTGTGGCAAAGAATAGGCGCAAGAAACCACAGCGCACAAAAGCAACGACATATACAAACAAAAAAAAAGAGTATGTCGTTATCAGGTCAATACAAAATATGAATTTAAAAAAAAAATGATGCAATACCAAATTACAATACAATGTATTACCAATTAAATAAAGACAATTAGAAATAGCTGTTGGAGTGCTTGGAGCATTTCAGATCCAAGCTGTTTTGTCTTCTGTGTAATTTGACACTTTATAATAAGCTTTTTTATAAAGCTTTTCTTTGATTTTGATTTTAAATTTATTAAGATCTAATTTCTGAATATCATTTGGTACTTTGTGTAGGTAACTTACATTTAATTTACATTATTTTTATGTAATTATTAATGTATTTACATATACATTTATATAATAAATCTATAGTTACATAATGTTTATCTTATTCTAACTTATCCTATATTTACATACTTACAATATAAATCTACATCTGAAATAAAACTTAATTTATAGTGAATAATAATATTAATACTTAAAAGCTATTTAATATAAATTATATAAATTAATCACAAACTACTTACACAATAATACGAACACAACATAATTAACATCATCCGAATATTTCGTCGGACGGCTGATGCGCCCGCTGATTGTAGTGCTAAGGAAACACAGTAGCAAAACCTGTCCGGCCGATTTCGCAATATTTCGCTCGCTGCGCAGGCGCAGACACTCCGCGGCCGAGCGCCTAGACGAGATCTATACACCGCGCGGAGCCCGTGTTTCTCGATGCACGGACCGCTGCTTTCGTTTGCTTTCGCTTGCTTTGTTTACGCTTATAAATACGCTTTAGTTATTAGCCCTATAGTATTAGTGTTATTGTTGTAGTGCCGTAATTTGTGCTTTCGCTTGTTTAGACTATCTATCTTTCTTCTGTTCTACCTTCTGACTTTTTAATGTATGTGCATTGTGTGTGTGGACATTACACTGATCTGTAAGTACGCTGGACATTTTTATTTGGTGTTAACCTCACGTACCTAAGCACCCCATAACTGGTGACCCCGCTTTGAACACAATAAGAAGATGGCTAGCGACAGCGATGATTCGGCGAAAACCACAATTCGCGAAAGCTCCACGAGTCACGTACGCCAAGACAGCGCGCGCGTGTCCACTGTTCCGTCATCCGACATTTGCCGAGTTGGAGTTCGACTTGCACTATTTTGGCCAGACAAGCCTGCCATTTGGTTTGCTCAATTGGAAGGTCAATTTGCAATATCGAACATCACCGCCGACACGACCAAATTTTATTATGTGATCTCCCAACTCGACAACCAGTATGCAGCTGAAGTGGAAGATATAATCGTCTCACCGCCTGATAGCAACAAATATCAGAAGCTAAAAAGCGAGCTAATTAAGAGACTTTCTGCTTCCAAGGAGAAGAAGGTCAAGCAACTCCTCATGCATGAGGAACTTGGTGATCGAAAACCGTCCCAGTTCCTCCGTCATCTGCAAAACTTGGCAGGACCCGGTGTCCCTGAAGACTTCGTCAGGACTATCTGGTCCAGTCGCCTGCCACATAATATGCAGCAGATAATTGCATCGCAGACCTCCTCCTCAATCGAGACCCTGGCAGACCTGGCAGACAGGATCCAGGACATAGCTCCTCCAGCTCCTTCGGTAGCGGCAATATCGGCTCCGAAACCATCCGTTTGTGGCATGGAAGAAATGGCCCGACAGATCGCCGAGCTTACCCGCCAAGTACAAGCTCTCACAGCAGACAGAGCCAGATCCCGAGACCGATCCCGCCATCGTCATCGAGGTCGATCATCGTCTTCCCGTAGACCCGACTCACGCCACAGAAGGCACCCACTCTGCTGGTATCACGCCAAATTCGGGAACAAGGCCCACAAGTGTATCAGCCCCTGCGACTTCAAGGCGGAAAACCCCACGGGCGGTCGATAATGGCGGCTGACGATTGCCTGAATAAAACTGGTCGCCTGTTCGTCACTGACAGTAGATCGAAGTTCCAGTTCCTGGTAGACACAGGGAGTGATCTTTGTGTCATTCCACGATCTACGTTTCGCGACCGTCGTGCGAAGACAAATTACCAATTGTGTGCAGCCAATGGTTCCATTATAGACACTTACGGTACTGTGCAATTAAATTTAAACCTTGGACTTCGTCGCGACTTTGTATGGCAGTTTATCATAGCTGACGTTACCAAGGCCATTATTGGCGTAGATTTTTTGTCATTCTTTGATTTAGTGGTTGATGTTAGAAACCAACGCTTAATTGACAATAAAACTAATGTGTCCGCTGTAGCTACCATTTCTTTTACAGACAGCCTAATCTCAAGTGTAAAGGTCTTGACTGGCGTCGGCAAGTATCACGGTATTCTCGGTGAGTTTCCTGAAATCACACGACCAGCGGGCACACCACGTCACATTACTCATCACACCAAACACTTCATTCGCACCACACCAGGCCCTCCAGTTTCATGTCCTCCTCGCAGACTAGCCCCAGATAAACTTAAAATTGCTAAGTTAGAGTTCGAGGCTATGATAGCTAACGGTACTGCACGTCCATCTGACAGTCCATGGGCGTCGCCTCTTCATCTCGCGCTCAAAAAGGATAACAGTTGGCGTCCATGTGGCGATTATCGACTTCTCAATTCCAGGACCATACCCGACAAGTATCCGATACGCCACATCCACGATTTTGCCCAAAGCCTAACTGGCTGTACCATCTTCTCCATGGTGGACTTAGTTAAGGCTTTTAATCAGATCCCAGTCACAAAAGAGGATATTCCGAAAACCGCTATAACGACACCGTTCGGATTATACGAGTTTCCGTTTATGACTTTCGGTTTACGGAACGCAGGCCAAACTTTTCAGCGATTCGATGACGAAATGACCCGTGGCCTCGATTTTTGCTATCCCTATCTCGATGACTACCTCATCTTCTCCAAGTCTGCGGCAGACCACAAGGATCACTTGCGTTAGCTATTCACCAGAATGAAGAAATATGGTGTCCTTATTAACACCGCCAAATGCATGTTTGGTCAGCCCGAGGTATCATTTCTGGGCTATACTATTTCACATTCTGGTGCTAAGCCACTGAAAAGCAAGGTTGGGGCTATACAAGACTTTCCTGTACCAAAGACAGTTAAACAGCTTCGGAGATTCTTGGGCATGATCAATTTTTATAGGCGATTCATGCCTAACGCTGCCCAAGTTCAAGCTCCACTTAGTGACTTGCTGACCGGTTCTGTCAAAGGTTCACAGCCCGTACAAATAAACGGAAATGCATTAAACGCTTTCGAGGAATGCAAGAAAAGCCTTTGTGATGCAGCTTTGTTGGCACACCCTGACCCTAAAGCCAGCTTAGCTTTAACTACTGACGCGTCAGATCTTACAATTGGTGCGGTTCTTCAACAATATAAGGACGGTCATTGGCAGCCCCTAGCATTTTTCTCTCGCAAGTTGAGCTCAACGCAGCAAAAGTACTCTCCGTACGATCGCGAACTCCTTGCTATCTACCAAAGTATCAAATACTTTCGGTACATGCTAGAGGCAAAACATTTCACCATATTCACTGACCACAAACCGTTATGTTACGCATTCCATCAACGGAAGAGTAACTGTTCCCCACGTCAGTATCGGCACTTAGACTTCATATCTCAGTTCACTACCGACATTAAACACATAGCCGGGAAAGACAATGTCGTGGCTGACACGCTTTCCCGTGTCGATGAACTGCAGATCCCAGTCGACTTAGAAGCCTTAGCTAAATCCCAATCCTCAGACCCGGAGTTACATGACATACTACAAGGCGAAACTTCTCTACGCTTAGAGAAATTACATATACCTGGCAGTTCCACACTTTTGTATTGTGACACCAACACCGCGACCCCTAGGCCTTTTGTGACGAAACAGTTTCGCAAACAAATATTTGAGAATTTGCACTGTTTTAGTCATCCTGGCGCTAACGCTAGCAGCAAAATGGTCGCTCAACGATATGTTTGGCCCTTGATGAGAAGAGACTGTCGCGATTGGTCTAAAGCATGTTTGGCATGTCAGCGCGCTAAAGTAAATCGACATGTGTCCTCACCCTTAGGTACACTCGATTTACCCAAGGCTCGTTTCAAATATATCCATATAGACCTTATCGGCCCTTTATCTCCATCTGCCGGTTACCGGTATTGTATGACAGCAGTCGATCGCTTCACGCGATGGCCTGAAGTTGTCCCATTGACCGAAATTACCGCAGAGGCCGTAGCTAAAGCCTTCGTTACAGGCTGGGTTTCGCGATTCGGTTGTCCTCAAGACATTGTTACCGATCGCGGTAAGCAATTTGAATCAGCTCTTTTCCAATCCTTAGCTAAGCTCATCGGATTCCGACATCGGAAAACTACGTCTTACCACCCTCAGTGCAACGGCTTAGTCGAACGTTTTCATCGACAGCTAAAGACGGCCATCACTTGTCACAATACGTCAAACTGGATTGAGACATTACCTTTAGTCTTACTCGGTATTCGTAACGCGGTTAAAGAAGACCTGCGAGCTACCTCTTCTGAACTTCTATATGGAGAGAGTTTGCGAATGCCAGGCGAATTTTTCGGTCACAAAACTGACTGTCACACAACTGACGTTAGAGACTTTGCCGCTCGTTTACGTACGTTCGCCGAAAATTTACAGCCCGTACCAACTTCACACCATACCAACAACAAAGTCTTTGTACACAAAGATTTAAGTACTTCTTCTCACGTTTTTGTTAGAGATGACACTTTACGAGGTACATTTCATAACGCGTATAATGGACCATATGAAGTTCTGAGTAGGAACAACAAAACATTTAAAATTCGTGTAAAAGGTAAGGATGTCATTGTCTCCATCGACAGATTAAAACCTGCCTATACACTTTCAGAAAAAACGCACACTACACGTCATTATGAGGATATAGAACCGAAAACTACCACTCCTAGTTCAGTTTGTACACGTTCTGGGCGACGGGTTAAATTCCCAGATTATTATCGCCCGTAGACACGGAGGGCAGTGATGTAGGTAACTTACATTTAATTTAAATTATTTTTATGTAATTATTAATATATTTACATATACATTTATATAATAAATCTATAGTTACATAATGTTTATCTTATTCTAACTTATCCTATATTTACATACTTACAATATAAATCTACATCTGAAATAAAACTTAATTTATAGTGAATAATAATATTAATACTTAAAAGCTATTTAATATAAATTATATAAATTAATCACAAACTACTTACACAATAATACGAACACAACATAATTAACATCATCCGAATATTTCGTCGGACGGCTGATGCGCCCGCTGATTGTAGTGCTAAGGAAACACAGTAGCAAAACCTGTCCGGCCGATTTCGCAATATTTCGCTCGCTGCGCAGGCGCAGACACTCCGCGGCCGAGCGCCTAGTCGAGATCTATACACCGCGCGGAGCCCGTGTTTCTCGATGCACGGACCGCTGCTTTCGTTTGCTTTCGCTTGCTTTGTTTACGCTTATAAATACGCTTTAGTTATTAGCCCTATAGTATTAGTGTTATTGTTGTAGTGCCGTAATTTGTGCTTTCGCTTGTTTAGACTATCTATCTTTCTTCTGTTCTACCTTCTGACTTTTTAATGTATGTGCATTGTGTGTGTGGACATTACACTGATCTGTAAGTACGCTGGACATTTTTATTTGGTGTTAACCTCACGTACCTAAGCACCCCATACTTTGTTGTAAAATCTTACACACAGACCCTTAAAAGAATTATTTATTTTATGGAGCCTAGTATAAGGTACTGCTAATTTGTTCTTACTTCTAGTGTTTACTTTGTGAATATCACTGTTTTTTGAAAACATTCCAGTATTTTTATGAACATAAATCAAATTTTCATAAATATATTGTGATGCAACTGTCATTATATTTATATTCTTAAATCTCTCTCTGAGAGAGTCGCCAGCCTTTAGGTTATATATTGCTCGAATAGCCCTCTTCTGAAGCACAAAGATAGTTTGAATGTCGGCAGCATTTCCCCACAGTAAAATGCCGTACGACATTACACTATGAAAGTAACTGAAATAAACTAATCTGGATGTATCAACGTCAGTTAACTGACGGATCTTCATTACTGCATAAGCCGCAGAGCTAAGTCTATTCGACAATTTAGCTATATGTGGGCCCCACTGAAGCTTGGCATCTAACGTGATGCCTAGAAACACAGTGGTGTCCACAGGATTCACATTCTTATCTTTAATTTGTACACTAGTTGTTACTTGCTTAACATTAGGCAATACAAATCTTTCACATTTGGTTTTTCCCTCGTTTAATAGCAAGTTATTTACACTAAACCAGTGAACAATCTTTGAGATCGCATTATTCACATCGTCATAATTTGGGTGTCGTCGTTTCACTTTGAATAAAAGTGAAGTATCATCAGCAAACAATACTATCTCATGACTGTCTTTTACAAAATAAGGTAAATCATTAATATAAACCAAAAACAAGAATGGACCTAGTATTGAACCCTGCGGAACTCCCATTGTAACCACTGATCCCGGAGATCTTTTACCGTTAATGTCGACCTTCTGAATCCTGTTACTCAAGTATGAGATTAGAAGGCTCAAAGAAGCATCCCTAATTCCATAGTGGTTAAGCTTCCTGACCAAAGTTTCATGTAAAACACAATCGAAAGCCTTGGGCACAAAATACCCCTAGGGCATCCTGTGATTCATCCCAGGTATCAAATATTTGGATTAAAAGCTCAACACCGGCGTCAGTTGTTGAGCGACCCCTAGTAAAACCATACTGTTTACAATGTAAAAGTTTATTTCTATGAAAATGAATTTGAATTTGGTCTAGCATCAACTTTTCAAAAATTTTACTAAATGTGGGTAGCACAGAAATAGGTCTAAAATTAGAGGGGTCAGAAGTGCTACCTGATTTAAACAATGGAATTAATTTGCTATGTTTCATTAGGTCAGGAAAAACACCACAGTCAATGCATTCGTTAAATATGCAAGCTAAAACTGGAGCTATTGTCATAATTACTGATTTAGCGACATCCACGGAATTACCCCACAGATCAGCAGTTTTCTTTTTATTGAGAGTGTTAAATGTTTTTAATATATCTATAACACAAATTTTTTGAAAACTGAAATTACTTTCACAATCTTTAACATTCTCCTTCAAAACAGATTCAGCTACAGTGGGGGAGGAAATCAAGGCTTTTAAACCCGTCGGCCCCGTTCTGCTTTGAAGTTACATATTCGATGTCATATGTGTATGCCGATAACTTAATAGCCCATCGTTGTAACCGACTTGCGGCCATCGATGGGATTCCCTGTTTAGGTCCAAAAATCGTAACTAATGGTTTGTGATCAGTGCGCAATGTAAAACGTCTACCATATAGATACTGGTGTAATTTCTCTAAGCAGAACACAATAGCTAATGCCTCCCGTTCTATTTGGGAATAATGTTTTTCTGCAGCCGTCAGCGCCCGCGATACATACACTACTGGCCGCTCCCCCGCGCCCCCGCGCAGTGCCCTCGCGCCTCCCGCGCCGCCTAAGCCATCCTTATCGCACAGCTGACTCAGCACGCCACCTATTCCCCGTGCGCTTGCATCGCACGTCAAAAACAAAGGTTTGTTTGGATTATAATGTGCGAGGACATCGGCGCTTATTAATATAGATTTAATATTTTTAAAAGCTAGCTCACATTCATTATTCCATTTCCATGTCACCCCTTTCTTTAATAACTTGTACAAAGGCGCCAGAATAGTGCTCAAGTTGTTTACAAACTTGGCATAAAAATTAATTGTTCCTAAAAAAGCTCTCAACTCCGTTATATTACTAGGGCGGGGTATATTTAAAATACCTTCCACCTTCTCCGGATCTACTTTAATACCCTCTGCCGAAATAATGAATCCCAAATACTTAACTTCATTTGTCATAAACAAACACTTATTCTTTTTAATTTCATGCCATACTTTTGTAACCGTTCTAACACTCTGTCTAAAATAAATAAATTTTCTTTAATATTTGGCGTACTAATAATAATATCGTCTAAAAACACTTCTACGTTCGGTATATCCTTGAAAAGATTTGCCATAATTCGTTGGAAAATACCCGGGCTTGAGGATAACCCATACACTAATCGTTTATACTTAAAAAGACCTTTGTGTGTATTAATAATGGTAAAATTTTCAGGATCATCCAGGACCACCTGATTATAGGCTTGGGTTAAGTCAATTTTTGAAAATATCTTAGCTCCATTTACATTAACCAACAAGTCACTTATTCGCGGCAAGGGGTACTTGTCTACTAATAAAACTGGATTTAATGTTACTTTGTAATCAGCACAAATACGGAGTCCACCATCAGCCTTACGCACCGGTACAATCGGAGTAGCCCAGTCGGCGCTGTCCACGGGCTCGATGACGCCAGCGCGCAGCATGCCGTCTAGCTCCGCCTCGACGCGCTCGCGCAGCGCGTAAGGCACCGGCCGCGCGCGGCAAAACACAGGCGTTGCCCCCTCGCGCACCCGTAACCGAGCCTTGCCTCCTGTGAACCAGCCCAGTCCCTCCGTAAACAGATCCTTATATCTGTGAAGTAATTGCGTTAGCTCATTATCACAATTAACCTTATCCGTGTACATTGCAATATTATTTTGATACAAGGGTATTTTAACTTCTAATTCTGACAGCCATTGTCTGCCTAATAAGGAGGTGGTTCCACCATCTATAATAAACAGCTCTGTTCGCGCCACAGCGCGACGGATAACCGTCTCTGCGCCGGTCAATTAAGGTGCATATTGGTGCAACGACTGGGCAACGAATGATCGGCCAATCACAGCGAGTTGACAATTATACTCGACGAAGTGTTCGCCCGCGCAGCCGGCACTGGGCAAGAGTAGTGTGCTTCGAGCCTTCCAGGTGAATCCACGCGCGCGCCCGCGCAAGAACTCAGCCCGTAAACAACCACGTGTTCAGTGTTTGTGACTTGAGAGCGCTGTGTTTACCAGCCCAATTACCCTTAAAACGCCTCCGATCAGTGCCTAGTGGAGTGAATTGTGTTGTGTGTTGCTGCCTTCAAGCCCGCGCCCCCGCGCCTGCCTTCAGCTCCAACCAGCTCCAGCCCGAACCAGGTAAGCCCCAGATTCCCTTTCCCCTATCTCTTCCCTTATCTCCTGCCTAACCCTTGTTTCGCCGCTGTTACGGCGAACGCCTTTCGCCGCAACAAGCTCCAACCGTTTTGATTTACTAGCATATTTAACAAGTGGCCTAATTACCCCCAGCGGCTTAATTACCGACCCGTCATAAAATTTTAAAATTAAATTAGCCTTTTTTACCGGTCTGTTACAAAACATTTTGTCATAAGTATTTTTACTAATACATGATACTAATGAACCTGTATCTATCTCTATCATTAACTTTGTACCATCTATGCATACATTTAAACTCACCGGCTTATAACTATTTAAACTGAGTTGATGGAGATCCTCTACTACCGGCCCGTCTTCATCGTCCGAAGAAAACCGTACGTCGCTCCCAGTTTGCCTCGAGCGGTTAGTCTGCGTCGATGTTTCACCAGCTGCTTGTACATGAGCCACCATGCCCTTGGTTGAAAACCGTTCCTGTGGCCGTAGCTCCCCGAAACGCATGGGGCAAACACGACGTAGGTGTCCTTTTTGTCTGCATCTGCCGCAGATAAACCGACTATATCGACAAGCCTCACTCTGATGCTCCGGTGCTCCACAAGCTGTACACCCATATCTCAAACTATCGGTGAACTTACTTCCACGTCCCGCCGAGCTACTCCGGCCTCTGCCTGCTCCCACGCTCCGCATTTTCATTGCATGTAGCGCCTCGGCCCCGGCCTCGTGGCCTCCGCCAGACACACAGCTGCTGCTTCCGACCGTCTGATCCACTGCCGCCGCATCCCGTTCCGCTGCTTCCATCGCACATGAAATTTTTACGGCATTTGAATATTGGAGATTCTCCTCGGCAAACAGACGTTGCCTTATTGCCTCGCTTCGCAACCCACACACTAGCTGATCCCGTAAATTCTCTTCCAACACCGCTCCGAACTCGCAAAATTTGGATATTTTCTTTAATTCCGATATGTATTGTAAAATTGATTCACCCACATTTTGTCTTTTCTGTCGAAAACGATATCGTTCTGCCATGAATGATGGTTTTGGTTGTAAATGATCAGTCATCACTTTCACTACCACCGTGTAAGACTTTTCACTGGGTTTGTCCGGACTTGTTAGATTACTTAACAGTTCGTAAGCTTCATCGCCCATTGCTGCGATTAGAGTAGGTAGCCACAGTTCCGCCTTGACATTGTTCACTTTAAAATACATTTCGGCACGTTCCACATACATTGTCCAATTTCCCGCTCTTAAATTAAATTCCGATAACTTTCCTATCGACATTTTGCTTTAACTTTATTATTTGCACGTTAATAACAATCCTCGTTCGCCACTGAGATGTATGTAATGAAACAACGTATAGCTAGTCATGCGGTTTATTCGAGACTAGCTCACACGCCTGCACGCACACCTGCGCGCACGCACAACTACCTACATACATAACAGGATCCATCGCTGGACCCATCCTGTGGAATCTCCTGTTGGACCCCCTTCTCAAAGACCTTGAGGCTAAGGGCGTCACCGCACAGGCGTTTGCGGATAATGTAGTGCTAGCTTTTGTAGGAGACACAGGGCAAGACATCACAAGACAGGCAAACCCTATTCTCGCCCTTGTTGAGGAGTGGGGCGTCAAAAATAAGCTGAAGTTCGCAGCGCATAAGACCAACAGCATGAACATAACTAGAAAGCTGAAATTTGACGCCCCCCGCCTCAGCATGGGTGGGACAGACATAAAACACAAGCCACAAATTAAGCTCCTAGGCCTAACGATTGACGACAAGCTGACATTCAACGCACATGTGGCTAACGTGTATAGAAAAGCGGCAGGTTTATGCAACCAGCTATCTAGAGTGGCAAAAGTCAGTTGGGGATTGAGTCCGGAAGTGGTAAAGTCCATCTACGTACCGGCAGCGGAACCCGTTGTAACATACGCAGCTGCGGCATGGTCCTCAGCCGCGAACAAGATTACAACGCGTAAGCAGCTGAGTGTGTTACAGCGGGGCCTCGCGCTAAAGATGTGTAGAGCTTACCGGACAGTCTCTTTGAATGCGGCATTGGTTCTAACTGGCACACTTCCCCTAGACCTCCGCGGAAGGCAGGCATTAAGGAGGCAGCAGCTCTATATGAGGCCAGAAGGGGGATGCCCCGGCCTGATCTAAAAGATCGGGAAGTCGAAGTCCCTCATCCCGCATTACATACACCTCACCCAGCGGAACACATCACCCGGGAGCTCAAGCTTATTACAGAAGACACACACGCAAGCACAGATACTAACAACATCCGTATCTACACCGACGGCAGCAAGATTGACGGTAAGGTGGGTGCGGCCCTGACCCTGTGGAAGGGTGCCGCTGAAATCAAAGCCGTCAAGCTTGTGTTGCCGTCATACGCTACTGTCAACCAGGCTGAGCTCCTGGCACTACATAGAGCCTCGGAGGTGGTACTTAGTAAAAAGGAGTTATCTTTTGGTATTTATAGCGATTCCATGGCAGCCCTACAGACCATCATTGATGTGACATCCCTCCATCGCCTAGCAGTTAAATCGCGTTTGAACCTGAAGCGAGCTTTTATCCAGGGCAAATCTGTTGATTTGCACTGGATAAAAGCACATGCCGGGCTGGAGGGTAACGAAAGGGCCGACCTGTTAGCCAAGGAAGCCGCTATGAATTCCAGGAGAAAACCGGACTATGATAAGTGTCCCATCTCATTCGTCAAGCGACTCATTCGTAATGAGTCGCTTGAGGAATGGAATGCGAGATACAAGGAAGGTACCACAGCCGAGGTTACAAAACTATTTCTACCTGTTCCTAACTATTCCAATCGCTGCATACATGATCACGCGCAAGATCACACACACGCAGGCCACTACACAGATACTCACGGGGCACGGCGGGTTTTCTGAGTACTTAAATCGCTTTAAGTGCAAGGACAGCCCGTCGTGTGTTTGGACCCGGATGTTCCGGAAACAGTCATGCACATCCTCTCCGAGTGCCCTATACACACTCGTGAGAGGTATAACATACAGGCGCAACTGGATCTGAGTATAGTCCCAAAAAACTACAGTGCAATCTTGGCCAGCGACTCAAGGGACAAGTTCCTGGAGTACAGCACAAAAGTTTTAGAAATAGTGAAAAAGCGAAATAAAACTTATAAATATAATAAGTAAACCAGCTCAAATAGAAAGGACTAAAATTGTATAAATTGTATATATACAATTATTAGGACCTAAGTAGAACATGTAAAAATAAGTTATAATATAAGAAAATTAAAAAAAGCAAAAATGTATTAGTATTGTATATAAGTAAGATTAATAGTATGTATGTGCACTATGTCAAAGATAAAAAGTAATAGAATAAGAAAAATGTAATAGTGTAAGAAACCCTGTATAGAAATAAGACTAGAATAAGAACAAAAACTGTAAGAAAAAATTTAAAAAAGTGTCCCATGTGTAGGAAATTATTTACCCCCTAAGTAGTAAATAAAGTTTAAGGTTTAAAGATATTTTATTTTCTTATAAAGATTTACAAAAATCACTTACATGAGAAACAGATAACATAAAATTATTTTGTTGGGCTATTTTAGAAAAAATTAACACACAAAACACATCAAGTTCTATATATCTATCACACTTACAAATCGTTCGAAAACAGTTTATTAGTTTTATCTGATCAATAATTAAGGAGGTAGTTCCAAATCCGAAGCAAAACTCGGCCCGCGCTTAACTTTAGCCCGGTCACGGATGCCACGATAACACCGACTTTGCGCAACTGGATGTGCCGCAGTAGTATTAAAAATGATACGTTTTATTTTTTAATGAAAATTTTAATGAATTTGTTAATACTTATTAGTATGAAATGTATATAGGAACAACTTTTTTGTGGTTTAATATATTATATATTAAATCATACTATATTATATATTATTACATTACTTATATTATTTTATGTAATATTTTATTTTATTATAATTTTATTATATTATATCGTACTATACTACATATTATATTGTTGATGTATTTATTTATTTGATTTCATTATGAACGTAGTGTTTTTGTTAAAGTGAAATGGATAGGCTAGTTAGAGTAGCGCACGCAGAGTCCCAACCGCTAAGTATAAAAGATATGATGAATGAAAGCGTAAGTATGAGGAATGAAAGTACGAGAGGCATCAAAGCGAGAACTGGAATGAAAGAGTAATATAGCGTATAAATCTCCAGTCCTGTTGGAGGTGTAGTATTTAAAAAAAAAAAACCAGCACGTCGACATGGACTTGTAGAGGGAGCGCAGGGCGCTGGCAGTTAGAAGCAATATGCTGATCCGCAGGTTTGCAAAGTGTACTAAAGAGGTCAAACTGACGTTATTCAGGGCATTTTGCCAGTCATTTTACACGTGCAGCCTGTGGATTGAATATACTAAAAAGGCCTACAGCGTCCTGCGCATCCAGTATAATAACGCTTTCAGGGCGCTGATGGGGTCGCCGCGGTAATGCAGTGCCTCTGGTATGTTCGCGGAAGCGCGCACTGACGATTTTTATGGTCTGATGCGCAAACGTGTTGCATCTTTATGGCGACGGGTACGCGCCAGCCCCAACAGCATTCTGCAAACGGTTGCAAATAGGTTCGAGGGGGCGATCTTAAGACACTGGACTACTATCCAGGTCAAGCCCTCGAACCTGGCTGCAAAATAAATAAATAAAGTTTTTCTGTTTTGTTTATAGTGTACTACCTACTAAATTAACATAGTTATATAAGTCATTATTGTTACTAACAATTAATATGGAAGATGTACCAATTCCGAAATAAATGATTTATTATATTAATATTATTATAAAGCCAAATCAGATTCCTACGACTTAGTTCCTAAAATTATTGGCTGTTACGATGATTCAACCATACTTAGGTACATGAAAGAGTGGTAATTAAGAGCATTCCACAGCTCATAAAAAATCGAGTCAGCGCCATAATACCTCAAGTCGAACCACCGCCAGAGCCAAGTCAACCAGTAAGTAGACGAAAAGTTTGTTGCGGTCTTTGTACTTGGAAAAAGGACAAAAAACCAAAATTTCTTGCAAATTTGTGTAAATTATTACAATAATATAGGTATTATAATAAAAAAATATTGAATATTGTTGATTAGTAGTTATGCATTTTCATTTTTTATATAAATATATTTTGACTAAAAAACATAAGCATCAAGCACTGACAAATTTCGACGGGTGTAAACCAAACCTCGGTAGCCAAGTGGTTAAGGCAGCCGCCCGGAATACGGAAGGTGCGTGGTTCGATTCCCGCCTGAGGTTGTCGTCTTTTTTCAGTGTTTAAACTTTATCTCAAGTTATGCATGTTACAAAAAGCTTAATAAAAGATGTTGATTTTCAGAGTTACTTTATAAAAAACGCATAAGTTGTAATTGATCTCTTTTTGTTTTATTTAATACATAATTTATAGTAGTATGGGCAAACAATGTGCCATTAGAATATATAAGAAAATAAAAATAGTATAAGTCCTGAAAGTAACATGAGTCCAAAAACTATGCATAATTTTAAATTTTTTTAAATGTTTAAATTATTAATAATTGTCTTTGCATACCATTACTTGTTTTATTTAAGAGTAATAATATTATATAAATAAGATATATTCAATAACATTAGCAGTTGTGGATATATCACACAATAAAATCCGGTAGCGAGTTTTGGCGTTACAAATAGGGGCGCGGGTCCTGAAGTGTTAAAGGGCAGATTGTGACCCCACCTGTTTAGGGTCAATGATCGTAGCTACAGGGCAGAAGTGCGCCGCCAGCGCCGCCCAGCGGCTCGCGTGCACAACTAGGAGCAGCGCGCCGCGACACATCGGGCGGAGGAGTGTTATTTCCCCTTCTGAAACATAAACCGTTTAGGTACTAAAGTGTTATACAAAATGTATCAAATTGATGTTTTGATCAATAAAGATTATTATTATTATTTTTCAACGTTTCATTATCTTTGAGTTTATTTGAGCATTTTTTAAAGCAAATAATCAAATATTACGAATAAACCGTCTTATTAATAAAAATGGCCAAATGTTACACTACGAAAGAAGACAGATATAAACAACGCAATCTAATCCTTAGTGTAACTTTAATCAACGTTTATTAATAACAGAGGAAGAGTTCAGCTGTCGTTATACCGGACACATACATACATATTTTCACGGCTATTAAGGAACACTAAGAAATTACAAGGAAATACAAGAGTAAAATTCACATGTACTTACAGTTTCATTACGGCTTTTCTCGGCGTATTAATGTCTGGATACCTCCTCGGCGTCGTCCTCGTGGTTCGAATCTTCGATAAGGGTTTGAAAGCGCGAGTGACCGGAGCAACGACTTTTGGAGAACGATATCGAACGCGCGCGCTCTTTCGAAAATCCTACCGACTGTGCCAATTACGAAGGCGGCGGCCAAAGCATCGTAAAAAACTGATTATGCATTATAATTATTAAAAGAAAATTACAATATGAATAATTAATTACAAATTAAACTATGCTAAGCTTGGACGAAGTATGTACCAAGAATTATGAAATTAACTTGCGGTGGCGGCGGCGCCTAACACGAGGCGTCGACTCAGAATTCACGCGGCGGGTGGCCCCAGGCTTCATATTGATGATTCGGCATGTCGCAATCATATTGTAATTAGGTAAAAGTTAAATAGGCCCGGCGTCAGCGATGTACTGGTAGTAATGTCATGTAACACCTGCTCCAACAATAATGAACAAAATAAATAAATATATTTTACACCGAATAGATTCCGGAATGGTTTTGTTCTTGGAGCGAAGTGATAAAACATAGTTACTCTATAGTATTAATATAATAAGATAGAGTATGTTTTAGCATTAAATTTAAAAGTTAATAAAACAAATAAAGCTGTATATCTTGTTGGGGAGGTGACAGAAAAAGTATTTTAATAAAAATAGAAAGGGCACAACGATGTATTTTGAGGGTTATAGTTCCAAGCATTTCAAATACAGCACAACTAAAAAAGAGTTCGAAGTCTTGACTGTTAGACATTACTGTTCTTAAAGAATAGTCTTAAAACGGCACTTATGTGAAAGAGTTCGTAAACGCATCTATCACACTAATATTATAAAGGCGAAAGTTTGTGAGTGTGTATGTTTGTTACTTCTTCACGTAAAAACTACTAAATGGATTTGGATGAAATTCGGTATACAGATAGTTTATAAGCTGGATTAACACATAGGATACTTTTGATCCCGATATTCCCACGGGAACGGGAACCACGCGGGTGAAACCGCGAGCGGCCGCTAGTCAGAAATATATTTATAAAATGTATGATATTCCTGCATGCCATACTACATTTGCTCAGGGTTTTTTTTTATTTCTTAGCCACGCTTCTGTACAATCGTAGAAGTAAAATTAAGCCTATAAAAGATTTGATAAGATTTGTTAGAAGAGCACTGGATGAGTTTCTGAGTGGTATGGATTATGAACGGATTGAAAATTTATTGCAGGTATCTAAATGATAATATTTCTTTTTATGCTTTATAAATATTTATAGTACTTATAATTATATTTGTCTTCTTTTTATAATACTTATATTTTGCTATAACTAAATTTACTGTTGAAGTTCCTAAGTATGTATGTATTTGGATGTATATTATATGAGTATGAATGTAACACAATGTTTATGTTAATTTTTATTATCACATTACAAATTCAGTAGGCAGTGGTAGGTATCTGTTTATTTAGCTTGTACTACTTGTTTACAACAAACCCAAAACTCATTATCAGCATCTACTGTGTGTAAGCTACTTTGATTATTTTGCCATAATCTATAAATCTGCTGTACTACTAAGTAAATATATCTTATCTTTCAAAGCGGCACTAGGGATGGCGTTTCTTTTTAAGACAAATCGATTTTTAAATCGATTCGAATCGCATTCTAAAAAAATTGATTTACAAAAAAATCGAGTTTAAAAAGATCGATTTCTCAAAAGTCGATTTATTATAGAGTGTGTATATAAAATAATAAGAAATCCAAGATTACAGTCGTATTTTTTTTTTGCTTTTATATATTATGAAGAGGCGAATAAAACAAAGGAAACAGTTATTAGATCTGATGGCGTGAATTTTTGAGTAATTTAGTGAAAAACTATTATTTCTTTACATGTGTTTGAGTATATTCAACGAAATATAAATCTTTAATAGTCCTTAACAAAACTGAAAAAATCGAATTTCGATTTTCTACATCGAAATATCGATTCAAATAATCAATTTTTTGGTCACGTGAGATCGAGTCTTTGATTAATCACTATCAGATCGCCATTTCTAAGCCACACATCACGTAAGTTCGCAGTCTGCGCAGTCTGCCCAGTAGTTCGTTGTGCGCGTACACAGTTCACCCTTGCCTGCAATTGTTACGAGAAATACTTGGATAAACAACAAACGCTACCAAGGCCGGCTTTAGTAGGTACGTATTATTATTATTGTTTAAAAAATACAGAATTTTACTACAGCCAAATTAGATAATAAATGTTTGTAGAAAAATTATTGACACATTTTTTGTGCAAATTTGTATCTCTAGTGTCATTTTGATTATTAGGTACTTTTTCTTGAAAGCGGTTCACAAGAAACGGATAACAATAATGTCTTTCTTTCAAAAAACAGTAATAATCTGATTGAAACTAGACATTTGCACAAAGAAATGACAGTACTTAAGTAATTCTTTATTAAATTAGTTGTGATTAAACTAGGAAACTTCTTATATTATTATTAGTAATATTGCTTACTTAGTTCACTGAGGTAACTACGTAATATCTTTGACTATATACATGCTTAGATTAAAACAAAAAGGGAAGATACGGCATGCTCCTACTTGTAGTCAATCAAAATATAGTCCTACTCAACTACATATACAAACACTCACACACGCACACCTATAAAAGTGTAAATCGAGCGTGCGAGACAGAGCAGTAAGTTTCAACGTCAGCGCGAGGGAGTCAGCGAGTAGCGCGTTGACGTCTCGGTCGCTTCGCAACAGACGAGAGTACGTACGACCGATTCCGACGCCGCTGCGGAGTAGCGTCTTTCTCTTTTTACCACAGCAGAATGTCCGCAACAGTACGATGTAGCCTGTACGCTCGGCAAATTGCGACTGAAGTGAAATTGTGCCTTTAGGCTTCATTTTGGCGGCTCACTCACGAGACGCTAAAGCTCATCACACACCACGCAGATACGGTAAGATATCTGTATCTGAGCAGATATCTGTCAATATCGCTCTCTATATAAATCATATGAACCAACACACACAGCGCAGATAATTTATATTTTATCGTACAGTATCTGTGAGCACCGACAGATACCGACAGATGGTGAGATTTTTATCTGCGTATACAAATATATCTGCAGATAACATCTGCCGTATCGGCATGGCATAATATTTTATCTGCATGTAAATACAGGGTGGATGCGCTTAGGACTGTTCACAATGGCTACATATTGCCAACGCGTTATAACGATAAGCTATTTTAAAGTAACCTAATATTTTTTAAGCTATAATATATTAGTTTAATAGAACATTAGTAATATCCACAAAAACTTCGTCGAGTGTTCGTTGGCTCGTTGCAGTATACATTATATTGTAAATGATAACTGTTATTATTATTAACCCTAAGAAACATGATTTCTTTATTTTATTGGAGAAAAATATATTAAAAGTAAAAGTGCAATAGAAACACACAAAAAACATTTATAAATCACAGCATGTTTATTTAAGAGCAATGAATAACAATTAACAAGTAAAACAGGTAAGTATTGTTTAATTTTGCCAAAAATAATGAACTCATTGAACTTTCCTTTGTAGGTACTTTACACACACTACATACATTTTTAGCAGCATCGTCCACATCACTGAAATTCTTCTAAAAATGGCTTTTTCGCATCATTTTTCCTTAACTATTATTTATTTACAAACACCTAATAAACTAAAATCTAATACACTACCTACCTACCTATTATAAATAAAAGTATCTACACACAATTATCTACACCAAAATTAACAACAATATCAAAACAACACCTAGCAAACCGGCCGCGTACCTACTATACTAATATTATATTATCACGTTTGAATTCGAAAAATATTAGTTATTCGTTATGGACATGTAATAATATATAACTTTTGTCCTGCTCTAATTTAAAATCCAACAATAATATTAGATCTTATCTCCTTGCAATAAAACACCCTGTATAAACAATCCTTACCAAAAAACAAGTCTACTCAGTGTGAAGGATTCCGAGTGAATGTATCGTCTCGTATATTATCGTATCTGTTTAGTGTGTGATGCTTTCAGATAAATAAGTTTTTATACGCAGATAAAATATTACCGTATCTGCGTAGTGTGTGATTAGCTTGATGCCGTATCTTCTGTTGCCGCTTAAGGCACCAACATGCGACGAGGTTAAAGGCTGAAGGCAGGAAGGCTGAAGGAAGGATGTACTTACAGGGATGATGAGTCAGGAACCGTCGTGCGAGCTGACCACGGGCGGCGAGGCTTGAGGGGCGGCGATGTAGTCACTACACTAAACAGTTCACTAGGGGCACTGGTTAAGGGCGTTTAGGTCGAGCTCTTCACTTTAGGTTCAGGAGTCACAGCGCGCGTATTTTGTGGGCGTCTCGCGTTAGCTAGCAAACAGACTGGACGGCGCGGTATCTCACTAAGCCAGCGGCTGCGGGTCGCGCAGCGGTGGCGCCGCGGCAGATAGGCGGACGCGGTCGTCAACAACCGCCTTACCGATGGCGGTATAGTTTGAATGGCCGTCCCGGCTTTGGCGGGAACATCCTCCGGGGGCCAGGGTGGGCTCATCCAATGGGAGCCTGGCGATCCGGAATACAGGCCTCCGAAGATGTCCATTCGCGGTGTCCAGGTCCACCACCCGCACGACGCCATCCTTCCCAGGCAGGGTGCGAGCAATGCGCCCCAGTCTCCATTAGAGGGCAGGCAGGTTGTCCTCCTTGATGAGGACGAGCTCGCCGACTCGGGGAGGGGAGGATGGGGACAACCATTTGGAGCGGGTTTGAAGGGTATGCAGGTAGGACTGGGTCCACAGCGTCCAGAAGCGCTGGGAAAGGGCCTGTACCATCTGGAATCGCCTACGTGTGGAGATCGGCCTATCTTCCACGGATAGTTCGGGAAGGGCCGTTAGTGGGCGGCCTATAAGGAAATGTCCGGCTGTAAGCGGCTCAAAGTATGAAGGATCAGACGAAAGTGGGCAGAGAGGTCTTGAGTTGAGGACCGCTTCAATTCGAGCTAAAAGTGTGGAGAATTCCTCGAATGTGAGGTGTTGTTCGCCAATTACGCGATATAAAAGTTGCTTTGTTGATTTTACGTTGATTTCATGTAACGCACCGAACCATGGTCCCTTAGGGACGTTCAACAACCAAGTAATGTGCTGACCAGCGAGCTTGTGCGCAATCGTGTCATTATTCAAGGCAAGAAAGTTTTGTACTTCGATGAGCTGATTTCTAGCGCCTACATAATTTGTACCGCAGTCCGAGCGGATGAGAACCGGGGCACCGCGGCGTGCTATAAAACGCTGTAATGCCGCGAGGAACGCTTCCGTGCTGAGGTCCGAGACCGGTTCCAAATGAACCGCCTTAGTCGAGAGGCACACGAATATACAAAAGTACGCTTTTAAGAGTTTAACATTACGTAGGGTACTAGATTTAACGAGGAATGGTCCGGCGAAATCGGTCGTGACTTGACTAAATACTGGCTGAGGCGTAACTCTATCGGCTGGCAGGTCGGCCATGAAGGGCGCTTGCGGCTGGGCCCGGCATCGAAAGCATCTAATGCATTTAAAAACTCGGTGTCTAATAATACGGCGCGCGGACAATATCCAAAATTGTTGGCGTAGGATAGCGTGTAAAGTGTGAGCGCCAGGGTGGCAGTGTATTTTGTGGTAGTGGTCAATGATAAGGTCTACAAGTGGGCTAAAGCTGGGAAGTATGAGCGGGTGCTGCGCGTCATATCGGATAGACGCATGGGACAGTCGTCCACCAACTCTAAGGAGCTCATCTTTAATGAGAGGTGACAGCCGCTGGAGTCTGACGGAGCAGATTTTGCCAGTTTGAAGGCGGTGGATGTCCTCCGCAAACTCATTGTGCTGGACACTGCGCACCCAGTAAAGTAGGGCCTCTCTTCGTTCACTGACGTACAAGGGGCCTGAGCGTCGCGAATCTGGGTGGTGTCTGCAGTTGTGCAGAAAGCGTTTTAGACAAGCTGTCACTCCGACGAGCTTGTCTAGTGAACTGAACCGAGTGAGCAGGTCAAAGTCAAGACCGGGCACTGTGACCAGTGACGGGACGTGTTTGGGCTTAAGGCCGGGCAGGGCGTGATGGCCCAGAGCTAAGGGCATTGCAGGCCAAGACTCACAAGGCTGTCCAAGCCACGTGGGAGACCACCATAGGTCGTGGGCTGACAGGGATTGCGCAGACATCCCTCTGCTTGCGCAATCTGCCGGGTTGAGCTCGGAAGGTACGTGTCGCCAGGTACATTCTGGTGAGCCTGAGCTGATTTTGACTACCCTGTTGGCTTCAAAGGGTTGAAGACGGTGAGGCGGTGTATTGAGCCAGGCCAGGACTATCGTACTGTCTGACCAACATATATGTTGTTGTATACTGATATGGGCCGATAACTGAACCGACACACGGATCATGAGCTGGGAGAGTAGGGTGGCGGCCGACAACTCTAACTTGGGGATTGTGAGGCGATTCTTGATTGGTGCGACTCACGACTTGGCGACAATCAAGTGTACTAAAGTATCTCCGGAGGCATCGAGCTCATGGAGGTAAACAACGGCGGCAAACCCGGCTTCAGAGGCATCTGCAAACCCGTGAAGCGAGTATGCAGCTGAGCCTTTGCTTGCACAAACGTGCCGAGGGAAGCGAATGCTAGACAACAGCGGCAGATCCTCTGAGATGTGGTGCCACTCCTTTTGCACTTCAGAGGGAGTGGGCTCATCCCATTCCAGCTTCAGTAGCCACAATTGCTGAAGCAGCAGCTTTGCGCGGAAGATAACGGGGGAAACCCAACCGTTTGGGTCATAAAGTGAGGCTACGGTGCTTAAAATAGACCGCTTTGTGACATGTGTGATGGGGGGCAGAGAGATGCGGTAGGTGAACTCGTCTGACTGAGGGCTCCACTGTATACCCAAGACCTTAATGGACGTGGACTCTGGGTTCATGTCGAAGTCCTTGGGCATGTCGCATTGGTTGTCGGGAAATCTCTCGAGCAGCTTAGGCGAGTTAGATGTCCACTTACTGAGCTGAAAGCCGCCTAGGTCTAGCAGACTTATCAACTCGTCCTGAAGTGCTTGGGCGGATTCAACCGTGTCATGACCACACAAGATGTCATCAACGAAGATAGACTTGCGAAGAACCTGAGCGGCTCCAGGGTAGCGATGGCCTTCATCATCAGCCAGCTGGAGCAGGGTGCGGATTGCATAATATGGGCTTGATCTTAAGCCGTACGTGACTGTATTGAGGGCGTAGGTGAGCAGAGGGTGATCTGGTGAGGACCGCCATAGTATCAGCTGATACCGTCTCTGGTCTGGGGCAACCAGCACATTTCTGAACATCCTCTGGATGTCAGTGCTGAAAACGACTGGATGCGTTCTGAAGGACATGATGATGTCCACAATGTCCTGTTGAAGGGCGGGGCCTGTGTGTAGGCATTCATTTATGCTGACACCATTGGAGCTTTTGCAGCTACCATCAAAAACAATGCGCAGCTTGTCCGACCCTGACTTAAATACGCCATGGTGAGGGATGTAGAAGTGAGGTTTATGGGCGAATGTATTTGGGTGACAGGGAGCCATGTGCCCTAAGTCGATGTATTCGGCCATAAAGTCGACGTATTTAGAACGCAGAGACGGGTTCGCCATTAGCTTCTTCTCAATATTGAGGAATCTGCGTAACGCGATAGGGTGAGTTTTGCCTAATTGAGGGGCGTCCTTTAGAAAGGGCAGAGCAACCGTATATCTGCCTGAGGGATCGCGTGTAGTGGTAGAGCGGAAGATTTCCTCGCATTGTTCCTCCAGGGGATCATTATGAGTGTAAGATTGAGGGAGGGGCTCCTCAGACTCTCAGAACCTTTCCAGACTCTGACGTATGTCCTGGGCTGATTTAGCTTGAGTCTGGTTGTAAGCTAACGACGTGAGCTGAGTTAACCTGCTGCGCCGGCTGCGCATACAAGTCCTCAATGGGTCCTATCAACGCGAAGTCGAAAATCGTGCCGAAGGCTATGGGCTTGCCCGGGCCCAACGAGACCTTAGTCCCGTCCAACACTTGACCAAGAACGTCCGACCCCAATAAGAGGTCGATTGGGGCTGGTGTGTGGTAAAGCTGGGCAGCCAATGGCACGGGTGGCTGGCCTAGTACGTGGGAAATGTTTGGTACCTTCTCTAAGGGAAGGTAGCCAGTGACGTTTTTTAAAATGTGAGCTGTGGCAGTAATTGTAGGAGTATCATTGTGAGTGGGTCGGCATACTATTGTTATTGCCGCCTTTGACTCATGTTTGTGCTGATTCCCAACTCCTGTAATTTTTAAAGAAGTGGGTTTTGATGGCAGGTTCAAAAGTCGTGCCATGCGTGACGTTATTAACGTCAGCATACTGCCACAGTCCAATAAAGCTCTGGCTGTGTGAAGATGGCCATGTACGTCCGCGACTCTTAGTGAGACGGTTGGCAACAAAATGGGTGTGCCAGTGGGCACAGAAGGTGAGTGAGCTGATTGAGTATCAGCTGAAATTGTGTGAGCTGAGTATGTATCAGCTGTGTGGGCATGGGTTGACTGGGCATGGGCTAAATCTACCTCTTCGCTAGGGTGCTCTGTGATAGTAGGGAGTCATAATTGCTGGCGGCGTTCGCGGGGCCTACCTGGCGAACCGGACCTGCGCGGGCTGGCTCTGTGAGCAGAGCTGGGTCGCACCTGTTTAGCCTGTGCGGGTTCGTGCCGCCTGCTGTGTCTGGGACGCTCCCTCGAGTGCTCTGTCAGCTGTGGTGGGGGTACATGTACAGACGACGAATGAGCTGAGTGCGTTGGGCCGTCTGGTCGATGGAGGGACGTGTGGTGGTTCGTGCTCCCACAGTTCTTGCATGCCGAGACAACGCTGGCAGCGCTCGCGTGCCTGTACAAAGTCCCAACGGCCCTGTGTTGGCTGGGCATTGTACCATCTGCACGTCATGAGCGTATGTCCCCTAGTGGCACAATAGGGACAGTAGGACGTCGAGCGTGAGGAAGAGGACGAGGACGATGATGAGGAGCAACTTTGCTGGAAGGCCGAGTATACGGGGAAGGGCTGACTGCGAGCCGGGGAGGTGGATGGGCGGTGACGCATTTGCTGCGCTGGGCGGAATGGTTGGTGAGTAGGCTGCTCATGGGCGCGGTGAGGCGATGGAGCTGAGGAACGGCCACGGTAATGGTCGGGTTGTTGCTGAGCCATCTGAGCATAAGTGCGATGGGGCAACTGAGGAGGCGCGCGGCTACGAGAAGGGCCGGGCTGGGGCTGAATGGGTTGAGCCATGGCTATGTTGGAGAACTCTGTCTCCACACAGCGCGCGTGCTCCTCGAGGTAGGAGATAAGGTCCCTTAACGTGGGCAGGGTGTTACTAGACCCGTGCCTGCGTTCAAATAGCGTGCGGAGCTCGCCCTTGAGCTTCCGCACCACTATTGACACAAACACGTAATCGTCTCCTATGGGCAAATCTAAATTGTTGAGGGCACACTGAGCCGATATGAGCGGCGTGAGGAACAGTATGCGGATGTTCGAGCGCGTATGGATGCTTGGCAGCCCCAGGATGATGTCCACAAAACTATCAATGAGAACCCGGCGGTTCTCGTACCGCTTGGTGAGGATGTCCATGGCCACGGCAAAATTTTCATTGGTGACCTTTAAGTGGGACACCATACTTAATGCCTCACCGCTGAGACATGAGAATAGGTAGTGGAGCTTGACTGCGTCCGACAGGGTCGCCATGTCGTCAGTCAGACTCCTAAACAGCGCAATGAAGGAAGGCCAGTCCTCCACTTTTGAGCTGAACCTGGGCAGCGCTATCTTGGGGAGGACGGCTGTGGGCGTATTGACGCCGAAACTGGGCTGAGCACTATGGGTTGGAGATGACGTGGAAGAGGGTAAGATTTCCTCCCTAGCCACAAGAATCCCAAGGTACGCCCCGGAGGCTTTTGTGTGGTTCTCAGTGTATGCCTTCTCGGTCTTCTCGTCCAGGTCCTCCTCGTCAAGAATACTATAATACACTGAGTCCAGCTTCTCCTTTATGCCCTGTATCTGTGCGAAACGCACGTTGAATTCCGTTATGGAATGTTTGGTGTCGCCAGCAATGATCAGTGATCCCATCTCTAGGAGCTGGTGTAAAGCTTTGGCGGCCTCCCTAAATATCGCGGCTTGTGACTTGGTCGGCATCGCGATGAATAAAAGGAGACAAAAAAAAAAAAAAAAATTAACAAATTTGAAGGCAGTAAAAAGAACAACACCCTGTATATATTCTATAGTTGGGCTGGAGGTATTTGTTTACTAAGGTAAGGGCAAATGGGCTAAAATTAACGCAACAATAAAGAAGGCAAAACTAAGTTGGGGCGCCTTGTATATGGCCCACGGGTGGTGCAAACGCGTGTGTATGTGTAGGTATGTCTGTGTATATGTATGTATGCTTATTGAACGCGCGTACGTAACATTAGCCGACCGCAAGCAAAAAGCAAACAAAACAACAAAAACAAAAAAAATCACGTTATCCGTAGCCCACTGTTGGGCAAGGCGCTCACAATCGGGCAGACCTGTTGCCGACACTGGCGCGAAGAATGAGTCAGTCGCAAACAAAAAAATAAAAATAAACTAATAATAAAAACTTAATTAAAAATTGGTTGCCTGTAAAGTCGGTTTTACGGGCGAAGATTTTACGTGACAACGTCTTTTTCTCGGTAGAATATTTATTGATATGAATATAATTAAATTGCACAATAGGAACAAGGAATTGAATGAAAATAAGAATTGCACAAATTTTAACTATAGAAATATATATTTTTTTTTTTTTTTTTTTTTTTTCTTTATTTATTTAAGGACTTATGACTAAAACATGACATGTCAGTCCTATCATAGCCTAAACATACACAGACTTACACTTAAAATGTAAATTAAATTTTTAACTTGTAGTTAACGGCAAACACCGATGTATTATCATATTGTATACCAATATTGCTGCAAGTGAAGTAGGTTGACTTAGTATACTTTGAAAAGTTCCTATATCTAAACGGTTTAGGTTTAAATTGGACATCAATGTTTGCCGCTCTCCGGAGTTTTTTACGCATTCCGCCAACAAGTGGTGAATCGTCAATCGTTCCACAGACATCACAATTAGGGGAGTCTACTTTATTCATCAGAAATGCAAATTTGTTTGATGGAAAGTGGCCAGATCGAAGTCGGTGCATAGTTATTATGTAAAATCTACTTAGCTGAATGTTACCAAACCATGGAATTGGGATTGGTTCACATTGTATGGTTTTGTACCATATTCCCTTTTCTTTCGACCTTTCGTTAAAATATTCATTCCATTTTTGATATACTATCTTTTTGTACATATGTAAAGTTTCCGAATAGTTAGGTAAAATATTGTAATTGTCTCCCTCCATCCCTGCTAGTTTTGCCAATCGATCGGCTTCTTCATTTCCACTTAAACCAATATGCGCTGGAACCCACTGGAGTATAAGGCCAATATTAATACAATTAAGCTCATGAAGCTTTGCGAGTATCTTATAAGCTATCGATGTGCCTCTGAGCCCAGAGGCGCATCGAGCTATGTGCTGCAAAGCACTTCTGCTATCTGAGAAAATAACACATTTGCTAATTCCAAGACGACTTGTGTACAGAATGGCTTCATAGATGGCTATTAATTCCAATGACATTATTGAGACTTCGGAAGAAACTGAGTAAGCCCGTTTAATTTGATTTTGAGGACAATAATAAGCTGCACCTTGTGTATTATCACTTTTAGACCCGTCTGTATAAATTTTGTGCCACCCTTCATATTTTCTATTTAACTCTGATAAAATGCTAACTCTTAATGAATTAATCTCATGTATCTTTTTAGAACCATTAACACTTTCTAACTGTACGACGATAATTTCTTCTATCTGGATATATGACAACCAGATATTTAATTGAAACATTTCTAATGGACGCGATGAATGAATATGATTTCCTCTCGTAATATTATATGAAGTACACAAAAGCGGTTTCTTTTTATTTGTCCAATAATTGTTTGTTAAACATTCATCATTTAATTCGCTAATTAATTGAATGGAGGTATTATCAGCCCATGATTGTGCTTTTAGGCAAAATTTGTACGCTAAATATTGTCTTCTTACGTCTAATGGTGGGATGCTAGTCTCGCTCTCCATCACATGAAGGGGTGAACTTTTGATAAATCCGCCTATAACTCTAAGGGCCTGGTTTTGAAGTTTGTCTAATTTTTTTTTTGTTTTTTTGTTTTTTTTTTTTATTTTTTTTTTATTATTTTTTTTTTATTTTTATTTTTTTTTTTTTTTTTTATTTTTTTTATTTTTTTTTTTTTTATTTTTTTTGTTTTTTTTTTTTTATTTTTTTTTTATTTTATTTTATTTTATTTTATTTTATTTTATTTTATTTTATTTTATTTTATTTTGTTTACTAAAACATTGTACATGTAAACTTAAACTTAACTATTTAGTGGGAGAGAGACGCAAGGCATTCGGCGGGCCTCTCTCTCGTTCGGTGACTCATCGTTACGTTCCCGACGAGCGTTACACTTTTTCATAAGTGTCTCCCAGCTAACCTAATTTAAGACGTTGTCACGTCAAAAGGTTGGGACACTCTGTCTGTGTCCCACTAGTGGGCAAACGTGTGAACGTGTGTAGAAGTACTGTGCTCTTGTGGTGAGCACGCACAAGAATGAGCCGATTTAACACGACAAGAACATAAAAAATTCCTTAAAAAATAAAACGGGAATAACAACAATATCGTCGTCTAGACGCGGGTGTGTTATTACGTAACCAAAGTTATATGTGCAACCGAAAAACGTAAAACGCAAACGTAACGCAATAATTTAACTACTAAACCTAACGCATCATTAGTACAAGTATTACACAATTAGTACACTAGCTCGCTCAAATCACAAAGACATTGTATGACACCATAAAATCAACATCAACAACATAAACACTAAACTTCTTAGCGTAAATTAACTAGGAGTTAGCACGAATCGGATACTGGTACGAACTTTTATTTGGAACACGATACCCGAAACACGAATTTTTATTCGTGTAGGTAGGTCAACTTTGCAACGACTGTCGTGCAGAAAAGATTTTGTATGGAGATGAAATTATAAATGTTAGGACGTGAAATAGATATTATTATGAAATATTATTTTTAGCGGACTGTAAATAATTAATCAAAGTTAAGGGCTGATTCGGGGCTGATTATGGTCGAAAGACCATGAAATTTAGAGGTATTCCGTGCTCGATGGACCAGAAATGTTGGCGCTTAAGGCACCAACATGCGACGAGGTTAAAGGCTGAAGGCAGGAAGGCTGAAGGAAGGATGTACTTACAGGGATGATGAGTCAGGAACCGTCGTGCGAGCTGACCACGGGCGGCGAGGCTTGAGGGGCGGCGATGTAGTCACTACACTAAACAGTTCACTAGGGGCACTGGTTAAGGGCGTTTAGGTCGAGCTCTTCACTTTAGGTTCAGGAGTCACAGCGCGCGTATTTTGTGGGCGTCTCGCGTTAGCTAGCAAACAGACTGGACGGCGCGGTATCTCACTAAGCCAGCGGCTGCGGGTCACGCAGCGGTGGCGCCGCGGCAGATAAGCGGACGCGGTCGTCAACAACCGCCTTACCGATGGCGGTATAGTTTGAATGGCCGTCCCGGCTTTGGCGGGAACATCTTCCGTTTTTGTTTTAATCTAAGTATACATGTCTAGACGGAGCATCGCTGTACAAACGCTTCTCAAAATCCGTCCGGTTTTTGTATTGAGAAGTGTGCGTGACAGCCGCGTATGACTGACACTAGCGCGAATGGTTGCCAGCGAATGCCTAATTTCCAATAAAGTAGGGAAAAAATATTTATGCACAATACAATTTTAAAATGATTCATAGTATTATTATTATTTCTTACTTCACCAACGCGCGTACGTATGCGCTAGTACTTGCTATACTGCATTCTCGGAGTGGCTACGTCTTTGCTGTCGCTGCGCTTGCATACCTACTGAGTTGTCTACGTATCCTGCGCACCTATGTTCGCCTAGTACCTGGCCTCTGGATATAGTGAGGTAGCGCCGATTGCTGCCGCAGTGCACTGATTTAATTGGCGTATCGAGCCTTTGCTTGCCTAGTGCCTGTTTTAAGGAGAGTGAACTGTAGAGTTAACGGCATTATAACCCCTGTGCGTGGGTTTTCAACCTCCTGCAATCTTATATTAGCCTGATAAAATGAACCGGGACGACACCAATATGTCCATATGCGCTGGGGAAGAAAACGCTACATCAAGTTTGGTAGATGATGACGTAACGCCACCAATGTATGTCTTTGCGCGCAGTAAGAATGTGACTGCCGATGATTTCTTCGCCTTCAAGGAGGAGATGAAGAACATGATTCAGTCTATGAGGATCTCACAACAACAGGAGAGTAGGAACATCACGTCTACTCTATTTGAGATTAAACAAGCTAACTCTAACATCGAAAGCGCATTAACGTTACTTACAGCGCAACACCAAGAACTGACAAATAAAATCACTCAACTTGAGATAAACTCCAGGGAGGACCGAAAATACATTACTTTATTGGAGGAAAAACTTGAAAATATACAGATGGGGTGCAGAAAAACTAACGTCGAAATAAAAAACGTACCGCGAAAAAACAACGAAACGAAGAACGACCTAGTTAAGATGGTCATGTGCTTATCCAATACCATCGGAGGAAACTTAAAGAAAGGTAATATTACGGATGTTTACAGGGTGCGTGGGAAGAAGGATTCTCAAAATACACCGATTGTCGTTGAAACGTCTTCAACTTTACTGAAAACAGAGTTTTTAAAATTGTGTAAAACGTTCAATGTTAAAAGTAAAGCTAAATTATGCGCTAAGCACCTCGGCTTCCGTACATTTGAGGATACACCTGTTTTTGTATCCGAACAACTTACATCTAAGGGAGCCCGTCTCCACTTTCTTGCCAGAGATTTTGCTAAATCAAAGCGATATAAGTACTGTTGGACTGCCTATGGCAAGGTATACGTCCGTGAAAGTGACAATTCTCCAATCATAATAATAAAATCGGAAGCTCAGGTTCAACAGCTGATGAATAAATGACTACCTGGTGTTTTCTTATATATAATGTTGTTATTTAATCGTAACTCGCTTAGACCGTTTCTATCATACATATTTTTTATGGTTTACCTAAGTTTTATGACTCTTCTGTTAAGTCCCCGCCAGCAAATGCTCACCGTTTTATGTGAAACGGTTTTATCTTACTTTTTTGGCGTTAAGAAATGTTTTAATAATTTATATGTACTTATGGGTTTGAGTACAAATATTGCTCAATTGAACCCAATGTGTTCTTCAAACACTACGTTTTATCCATGTAAACAACTTAATTTAATTGCTCGCATACTAATAAATACATTAACACGCAAACACACTCACACACACCTACACACACAAATACACACTTATTCTGAGATACTTATATGCACACAAATACGCACACACACACACTTACACACACAAATACACTCTCATACTAACATACAAATATACGCGCAAATACGCACACACACATTTGAACTTGCATGCTTGAAAAAGGTCACCTTATTATACAATACATTTAAATCTTTTCACATGAAATCAGTTGCTACCACTAATACTATCCCATATGAACATAATGAATAATACGGCCAATACTATAACAGACTTGGATCAATTAGAAATTGCTACAGCTATACAATGTAATATTGAAGATGTAGGCAAAATTCTACAGATAAGAAACAAAGACTTTGTAGTGATAGCCCAAAATATCAGAAGTATCTATCATAACTTTGATGACCTAACTATTTGCATGGCCCAGCTTAAAGTCGATCCTGAAATAGTAATTTTAACGGAATGCTGGCTTAGCGGACACAAACCAATTCCGACTTTACCTAACTACAGATCATTTTTCTCAACGCGGTATTTAAATCAGAATGACGGTGTCATAGTTTTTGTTAGAAATAACGTCAATGCTGATGTCAAGGAGATTTATCTACAGGATGCATCTTGTGTTCAAATTAAAATAAATGATAATATTATCTTGGGTTTATATCGATCGCCATCAAATAACAATGCTGATGGTTTTATTGGTTCACTAAATGCGCATTTAGAAACTTTAGAGGTACACAAATGCATTACTCTAGCTGGAGACATAAATATAAACACCATACTCGGTATACACCATATACCGAGCAGAGCTATGAACGCAAAAATAGATCTAATTATCTTGACATGTTAGGAACTCATAGTATTATGCAGGGACATAACTTACCCACCAGAGAGAGTAACTCCTTGGACCACATCATGCTTAAAATAGATAAAAATAATATGGTTGCTAAAGTCGCAGTCCTAAATACTACCATTACTGATAATGCTATGACTCTGCTTCATCTGGCCGGTTTAAATAAAAAAAGTAATTGTAATAAAATAAAATTAGTCACAGATTATGACAATGCACTAAAAAGTTTAATGGAAAAAAATTTGGCTGAGTTGTTATTCTGTGACGATCCCGAGATAGTCACGCAAAGATTAATAAATAAAATAGTAGAATCCTTAAATGAAAATACGAGTAAAATAAAAATCCCTAAAAGCAAGCGCATTATTAAACCGTGGATAACCACGGGTGTATTGAGATGCATTCGAAATAGAAATAACATGCAATACAAACTTCGTTTAAATCCTCATGATGAGGTTCTTAGAGTTACTTATAAAAGATACCGCAATTATTGTAATAAGTTAGTCAAAAAACTGAAACGAAACTACGAAAGGAAATTATTGCGGGACTCTAAAGGTGACTCTAGAAACCTCTGGAAAAATATAGCCACTATTGCAAATCTCAAAAAGTCAAAGTCGGATAACTCAAAATTATTAGGTATTAAACCCTCCCCACTGGAGTCTATAGATTTTGTTAACGATTATTTTAGTAATATAGGGAAACAACTAGCTGACGCCATTGACCAACCAGATGGTACTCAGCGAAGCATTGGCCTTTCCGGTGGGAATTCACTCAATTCACTCACTTCTTTCGCTCTTCTTGAAACTGATGCAAATGAAGTTCATTTAGTCTTAATGGGGTTGAAGTCAAATAGTGCTCCAGGATGGGATAACATCCCATATAGCTTTTTAAAACTCGCCAAGGATATAGTGGTCCCTATCATAACCCATTTAACAAACCTTTGTTTTAGTAGGGGTTTATTTCCTTCCCTATTGAAAGAATCAATTATAACGCCAGTTCATAAAGGAGGGGAACCGGATGATGCTAGCAATTACAGGCCAATTTCGGTCTTGCCTTCGATATCCAAAATTGTAGAAAAACTATTAAATAAACGACTGTTGAGCTATTTAAATAAATACGACATTTTGTCGAACTCACAATTTGGCTTTCGTTCTGGAAAATCTACAGTTGACGCCATTGAGGCGCTTACATCGGAAATTACTGAACAACTGGATTGCAAAATGAAATGTCTGACTGTCTTTTTAGACCTAAAAAAGGCGTTTGACACTGTTTCGATCCCTATCCTAGTAAATAAGTTAGAAAACATCGGTATTAGGGGACGCCGCTTAGTCTTTTCAGGGACTACCTTACTGAAAGGACGCAAAGAGTAAAAGTAGGTCAAACGGTTAGTGAACGAACCCGCGTCACCTACGGCGTCCCACAGGGAAGCGTGCTGGGTCCGACTCTGTTCCTAGTGTATATTAATGATATTAATGACCTATGCAACATGAAGATTTGGAATGCTAAACTTGTTTCATATGCAGATGACACCGCCGTTGTCTTTACTGGTAAATCCTGGAGTGAGGTAAGGATTATGGCGGAACAGGGTATGACTGAAGTTTCTGGATGGCTTAGAGCAAACCTACTTACGTTAAATACATCGAAGACTAATTTCATGTGTTTTTCAATAAATGATAGGTATCAGCCCGAAGCGGCGTATGAAATCAAAATACATAACACCAAACATGCTCAAAACACTAGCAGCTCCTGTCCCTCCATAGCAAAAGTTAAGTCGACTAAATATCTCGGTATGTTGGTTGACCAGAGAATGTCATGGCACCCTCAAATTGATCTGGTTGCTGGGAGGCTGCGAAAGTTGATGTGGGTTTTTAAAATACTTCGACACGTAGCCACGAAAAAACTAATAAATCAGGTTTGTGTTGCTCTGGCGCAGTCGGTTTCAATATACAGTATAGCAATATGGGGTGGGGCTTCGAAAACTAAATTTTTAGAGGTGGAACGAGCGCAAAGAGCCTTATTAAAGGTGATGTTTTTTAAATCGCGCCAATTCTCCACTCAAGCACTCTATTCAATGGCTGATTCACTTACCATGAGGAAATTATTCGTTTTGCACATCGTCCTTAAAAAACACGCTTCACTTGAATTTAATCCAAATGCTATCACTGGCAAAAGGAGAAATTATAATGTGGCCATGACGAAACGTGCATGTACGCATTTTGCCCAAAACCAGTATTTGCACCTATCTTCTCATCTATACAACCGTATTAATAAGGATCAAAAAATATATCATATGACCTACCGAGCTTGCAAGCAAGAGCTAGTTTCGTGGCTTAAGTCTCTATCTTACGATGAGACTGAAAATCTCTTAAGATACGGCTTTTGATTATCATACGCTATTGGTTTACTTACCTACCCTCTCTCTCACACACACATACACACACACACATACACACACACACACACACACACACACACACACACACACACACACACACACACACACAGAGGCGCGCGCGCGCGATTTTTCTTTATGCTGTTTATTATTATATTTGTAAAAGATTATTTTAATGTAATTTAATTTTTGTTCTTATTGTTTTGTTCTTAATATTTATTTAGTTATACGTGAACATTATTAAATGTAAGTATGGAAGAGTGGCTTCTTTTGGAACAGGTGTTGAGTACACTTAAAAGAAGAAGTCTACCCTAATTGTCTGTCAAACAAGTTTTGGTAAATGAAATAAAGATTTTATTTATTTATTATTATTATTGTCAGCATATTTTGTCCCACTGCAGGGCAAAGGCCTCCCCTCCTTCTTTCCACTTTTTTCTGTCTACCGCCACAGTGGTCCAATCTGGCTGATATGCGTCCAGCTCGTTACGCCATCTTCGCCTCGGTCTGCCGCGTCGCCTTCTAGCATTGGGAGGTACCCAAACGGTAGTGGCCTTGGCCCAAAGTTCCTCTGGCATGCGGTAAACGTGCCCGGCCCAATTCCATTTAAGTTGGGCAGATTTTTGAGAGACGTCCTGAACTTTGGTTCTTGAGCGCAGAATTGAGTTTTTTATACGGTCCGTTAGGCGGACACCCAATATACTGCGCTCCATTGCCCGCTGGCACACCTCGAGTCTAGACCTCTGCTGAGCCGTCAAAGACCATGTTTGAGCACCGTAAGTAAGGATGGGGAGAATGCACATGTCCATGAGTTTGCGCTTTAGGCACAGCGGCAAATTGCCTTTCATCAGATGTTTCATCATGAGGAGCTCGATGGCGCAGCGGCTTGCGCGTTCGGCTTGCGATCTTGCTCGCTAAGCCACTTTCGCAATGCCGGGTCGCTGGATGGGTGACCAAGTTAAAAACATCTCGAGCTCCTGCGTGCTTCGGAAGGCACGTTAAGCCGTTGGTCCCGGTTGTTGTCGTAAGATGACAGTCGTTAAAACCCACCAACCCGCATTGGGCCAGCGTGGTGGGTTATGGCCCAATATCCCCACGTGCTATTATTCAGTGGGAGGCCTGTGCCCAGCAGTGGGACGTTAAGAGGCTGATGATGATGATGATGAGATGTTTCATCGACCAATAGCTTCTCCAGGCGTTTTTAGTGCGACGAGTAACCTCTTTATCTTGTCGCGTCTGAAACGAGACTATTTGGCCGAAATACACATACTCATGGACATATTCGATTTCCACCCCATCAACGTATCGTTTGGTCTGTGTGCTGTTGGTCATCAATTTGGTCTTCGACATCTTCATCGCAAGTCAAACCCTGAGGCTACCCTGGTTCAGGTCGTCTAGCATGCAGCCTAGTTCTGTGGCTGAGGAGGAGAATAGAACGATGTCATCAGCGAAGCGGAGATTTGTCAACCGCCGCTCGCCTACGACAACCCCTTTTTCTGCCCAGTTTGGTGTCAACTTTTTGAATACTTCTTCTAGAGTAGCATTAAAAAGCTTTGGGGACAGCGGGTCTCCTTGCTGAACCCCTTTCTCAATGCGGAAGGAAGGGCCTGTGGATGATAATTTGATCGCGGCGGTGCTGTTCTTGTAGATTACGCGAAGGAGTTATTAATATAAGGAGGGATTCATAGTATATCATAACTTAAGTAAAATTTTTTTTAAACACTGAAAAAAGACGACAACCTCAGGCGGGAATCGAACCACGCACCTTCCGCATTCCGGGCGGCTGCCTTAACCACTTGGCTACCGAGGTCTGGCTTTCAACCGTCGAAATTTGTCAGTGCTTGAAGCTTATGTTTTTAGTCAACATTGCTTCATCAAATCTTAGAAGTTTTCACCTCTGAGATCCGAAAGAAATATTTTCACAAATATTTGAACATTCGGTTAAGATGAAGCTGCGTTTATAGATTAATGTTTTATATTTTAACTTTTTATTAACGCTTGAATATACTTAAGTAAAATTAAAATTTAAAAAAAAAAAAAAAATTACTTAAGTATATTTAAGCGTTAATAAAACGTTAAAATATAAAACATTAATCTATATCATAACTTTTTAAATTAGGTATGTCTATCGTATATGTAAGTATAATTAACGCATAAAAGAAGCTGGTGTGTTTAGAAGAAATAGATGATTGAAGGCGAGGGCGAGTACAATAAAATAATGCGCTAATGAAAGCCTGCGTGCGTGTGAAATGTTTGTAATAGGGACGAAATAGAAGCAACAGGCAGGATGATTTACATTTATTACTTAATCAAAATTGATTTTTTAATTAGAAATTTAAATATTTTAAATTAAAATCGAAACAATTAATGGCGTTCTCTTTGTATTTGTTTCTTAAATTACTTTCGTTTGGATGTTACATCATTTTTCATGTTCTCTAATTTCTTATTATGTTGAAACCTTAAAGTTAAATATTTCGACAACGACTTCTTTCTACCCGATCAGTTGGTAATCTGAAAATTAAAATGTTTGCTATGTAGTCGAACAGTTGTAAAGGTTACATAATGTGATGACTGCTCATCAATATCCGTGTCCAATAGTTTACATGAGACGAGAAATACTGACCTTTTAGGGGCACAAACATACACCCGCACTTTTTCAAACATCGTCATCATCATCATCATCAGCCTATAAACGTCCCACTGCTGGGCGCAGGCTTCCCACGTGGAATAGCAGGTGGGGATATTGGGCCATAACCCACCACACTGGCCCAATCAAATGCTTGTTGGTGGGTTTTAACAACTGTCATCTTACGACAACAAACGGGACTGCCTTAACGTGCCTTTCAAAGCACGGAGGAGCTCGAGATGTTTTAAATTTGGTCACCCATCTAGTGACCCGGCATTGCGAAAGTTGCTTAGCGGGCAAGATCGCAAGCCGAACGTGCTAGCCGATGCGCCATCTCTCTCTCAGCTCTGAAGCATACATACTACCATCCCCTACATACATATACTCAAGTATTAAAAATGTGTCGATCTTCCGTTCAGAAAGACGAGTTATTCATAAACCAGAATGCCGTTGGTTCGAACAGTCAAGAGTACCACCTCTCAAATATCAGCATTGTCCTGGTACTCATTTGCACTATGATAGCTATTGCGGGACTTTTCGGTCTCTACATAATGTATAGACGGTGTCATCATGGATTGATCCAGAATGTGGTGTCGGCGCAATCCCTGAGGCGTTCATTTCGACGACCAATCCAGGAGGCTCGTGTTTGTTACGAGTGTCAGCAGCATATGATATTGGGGGTTAACAATGCTCACATCCATAGGTGTGTACCCTTGAGACCCTTCATGTGAGCCCTGGGTGGTGCTAATTGAGCATTTGGTGGTAGAGCCTAGCTCGCCCGGTTATCGACCACCGTGCGGTAGTGTACGCTCGCCAAGTGATCTGTGCTCGTCGCAGGTCGCGTTCCGGGAACAGCGCCGCAGGAGCCAGGGGAGCGGCTATTGTTGCAAACTGTGAACGAGAGAGTTCTGCCGTGGAACCATTGAGCGGGAGACGAAACTCGACACGCCGGCCAGGTAGACCCGTAGAAACGGTGGTGCCGCTGGCCGCCCGCGGCATAGTACAGGGGCCCGACCAGGGCTAACCAACTCGGGAGGCTGCCTCACCAGGTCGCGCATAATCTCGGAGTGGATCGTCGTGCCGGTTGGTGACCGAAAATGGTGGGACCCGGCGACCTCTTCCGGGAGGGTATGGGGGCCCTTCTGCTTTCTTGGAAAGGACCCATCGGAGTGCGCTACTGCCATCGCTGATGAGATCTTGTTGGGTATGGAATATTATATTCCATTCACAGATCTTGCCAGCGTTGGCAGACAGCGGCCTTGGTTCAATCGCGAATGCGCCAAAGCTGCTGAATGCAAGCAGGCGGCGTATCGTGCTTGGACGAGGGCTTGCGCTCTGAATGATCCTAGTACCAGCTCCTTGAAGGCGGCCTACAACAAGGCCTCTAAGTCTAACAAGAGGGCTCTCGCAGGAGCGGATGCACAAAGAGTGGCAAGGCAAATCAACTCCCGCCCCACGAGTTGATCTCGCACCCTGTAGGTAGCCGTAGCTATTGGCTGCTCGCTAAGGCTGTGCAGGCCAACTTCTGCTCTCCCTCGCTGCCCCCATTGAAACATCCAGATGGCTCGTTGGCTTACCAGCCGCTTGAGAAGGCGAACTTGTTGGCTGAACTTTTCGCGGCCAATTCGCGCGTCGACGATTGTGGCGCCGCTCCACCTATTATAGCAATGTGCTAATGGGCCACCATGCCTGATATTCGTATCAGGCAGTGTGACGTACGTGCCGTGCTGCGGTCGTTCGACGTGCGGAAGGCTAGCGGGCCGGATCGTTCCTCGTTCCTCTGTAAGACCATTCGGCTTTGGAATTCTTTGCCGGCGCATGTGTTTCCCAGCTCCTATAGACCCGGGTCTTTTGAGCGGGGCGTGAAACGGCATTTATGCAGGCCGTCATGAATGGGTGCGCTCGTTATCGTGCTTATTTCACGGTGGGGAGCGCTCTCATTATTTTGGACTGCATCGGCTGCTTACCATCAGGCAGGATGCAGCCACTATGACGAGCCATTATAAAAAAAAGACGTGTGAGTCATTGGTTCGGGACATGCGAGATCATTTACTTACAAAGAAATCAAGCACTTCTATTCATAATGAGTAAGTTATGGTGAGACAGAACGGTAATTCTCTAGAAAATTACGGAAGGAAAATCGAAGAGTTGTTCGTAAACTTGACGATATCGCAAGCTGATGATAATCAAGACGCATACAAAATATTAAGACCTTTGAACGAAAAGCTGGCTATTAAAAGCTTCACCGACGGTTAGCGAAATCGGCAACTAAGTATGACATTATCAGCGCGCAATTTTTCGTCATTAAAAGATACTATAAGGGCAGCGAAGGACGAAGAAGCGTCATGCAGTCGTCAGAATCCGGAGCCCACGGTTTATTTTGGGTATCGTGGACGACCAACTGCCAGTAGATATTTCCGAGGTAACTTTTCCAGGCCAATGGGGCACCCACATATGCCATTTTCGCGAGGTAATAACCATGCACATTTTTCAGTTAATCAAACTACAAGGGGCCAAGCTTCGAGTCAACCGCGCGGGGGCAATAGTTATAGGCAGGTGCGGACTTATCGCAGCGGCAAAAGCCGTGCTTATAATCGTGGTCATAATGTACATTATATGGATAATGTAAGAGATTTACATTTTTTGGAGTCAGGTCATGCATCCACTTCGAATTCGGATCATAATTCAAATGTAGTAAATAATGAGCCAATGCAGTTTTTTCGATAATAATTATATATTAGCATGTGATTACAGCAGTTCAGTGGAACTGTTAGTTGAAGATTCTAAATATAGTTTTCTAGTAGATTCAGGAGCATTGATGTCGGCGTTGAAATATGAAACTGTACAAAGATGGAACGTGCCACTACATAACGAACACATCCACATTAATGGAATAGGGGGCAAAGTACAATCAATCGGTTTTGCTTATGTTATACTTACCATAAATGGGCAGGTATTCGAACACAAGTTTTATGTGATCGATTACCTACCATGCAAGCAATAGGTAGAGATTTTTTGCACAAATATAAAGCGATTTTAGACTGTGAAAATAATACTTTGTCAATTAATTGTTCCAAGGACAATCGTGTGACAATTCCTATGATTAGCGGATCTTTAGGTGAAAAAGGTTTTCTAACAATTCCACCGAGATGCGAAAAAATTGTTGTTGTCGATAGTACCATCAGTGACGAATGTGTTGTTTTGCCAAGTGAGTTATGTCAAGAAGTTTTTATGATGAAAGTGTGTCAATCGAATATATCTGCGCAAAATTTTCAGAAGTATTTCATTTGCCTAATGATAAATTAACTACTTCTAATTTATACGACCAAACAATACAATTGAAATCTAATGCAGAACCTGTATATGTTAAACAATATCGTTTACCGTATTCACAGCGTTCTGAAGTTGAAAAACAAATCCAAAAAATGCTTTCAGATAATATAATTGAACCAGTGAAAAGTGAGTGGTCCAGTCCTATCCTACTGGTACCTAAAAAATCTAACGATAATTCTAAAAAATGGCGGTTAGTTATTGATTTTCGTAAACTTAATGACAGAATATTAGACGACAAATTCCCATTGCCGAATATAACGGACATTTTGGATTCTCTATCAGGCGCGATGTATTTTTCCCAATTAGATTTATCTCAGATGTATTATCAGGCAAACTTAAGCCCCGAAAGCCGGAAGTGCACAGCGTTCGCGACCTCCGTCGGGTCAATACCAAATGACACGTCTTCCTATGGGATTAAAAATCATTCCAAGTTTTTTCTTACGATTAATGACTGTTTTTTTTTATTATTTTTTTTTATTTTAAATGGGTTTGCGTTTGGCCTCAGTCTCGCCTGGTGGTAAGCGATGACGAGGCCGACGGTGGTACACGCTTACCCAGAAAATGCCTATTCACTCTGGCCTTGAAGATACTAAGGTTGTAAGTATCCGGAAACACAGACGCAGGGAGAGCGTTCCACTCCTTAGCGGTGCGTACTAGAAAAGATGCAGCAAACCGCTTCGTACGGATTGTTGGAAAGTCAACGACATGGGGGTGGAAGCCCTCCCGGCGTCTAGTGGTGCGGTGGTAGAAAGTAGAGGGTGGTATCAGGTTATGTAGTTCCTGCGCACACTCGCCAAAATACACCTTATAGAAGACCGATAGACAGGCGACTTTACGCCGATGCTCCAAACTCTGAAGTTTGGTTCCAACGAGCGCATCGTCGCCTATGAGTCTCCTAGCCCTTCGGTCCACTGAGTTCATTAATAATTGAAGAGTTGCAATGTCTGGGCTAACATACGACAAACTATTTATTTATTTAGACAATTTAATTTGTTTTGGGCGAAATTTGGATATGCATAACAAAAATTTAATTGATATTTTAACAAGACTTCAAAAAACTAATTTTAAATTAAATCCTAACAAATGCGACTTTTTAAGGAAAGAAATGCAATTTTTAGGGCACGTTATTTCCACTGAAGGTATAAAACCAGATCCAGAAAAAACTAAAGTAGTACAAAATTATCCCGTTCCAAAAAATGCGGATGAAACTAAAAGATTTGTAGCGTTTACTAATTTTTATAGAAAATTTATTCCAAATTTTGCAGAGAAAGCTTCATCTCTGAATAGACTTTGCCGCAAAAATGTAGATTTTGATTGGAATTTAGAATGTCAAAAATCATTTTCTTCTCTTAAAAGCATTAATTTCTCCACCCTTACTTCAATATCCAAACTTTGACAGGGAAAATACTTTTATTTTGCAAACCGATGCTTCTGGTGTTGCCATCGGATCAATATTGAGTAATAGCGATAATAAACCAGTCGCATTCGCAAGTCGCAACTTAAATAAAGCCGAAATTAGATATCCAACTATAGAGAAGGAGCTACTTGCTATAGTGTGGTCTAAAACATATTTTAGGCCGTACCTCTATGGTCGAAAATTCATAATAAAAACCGATCATAAACCCTTAATCTACCTTTTTAATATGAGCAACTCTAATAGTCGTTTGACGAAATTCAGATTGTTGCTAAAAGAATATGACTACACAATTGAATATGTAAAAGGAGCAGACAATGCAGCTGCAGATGCTTTGTCTCGCATACAAATATCAAGTGAAGAACTGAAGGAGATGAATGAACGATACGACGAACGTAAGTGATGTGTGTTTTGACGAGGGCACAAACAAGGAGATTGAATGAAATAAATGATAGACATGAAATCGACAACCCGGTGGTCGATAAGCGTACCTTAGACACTTGGTCTGATCAACCAAAGGTATTAGGGACACTTAAAAACTCGAAGGTTGCATGGAATTAAGGTTTGTAAATGGCGAAGAATGGAAAAAGATAGAGCGTACTGCATCCGAAAAATATAATTTATTCGCCTTTCAATCAAACAAACAAATAATTTATATTAATCCCTCTTTCCGATCATATTGCGCACGAGAGGCCTTTGTGAGGAAATTGGGGAATTGTGTAAACAATTAAATATAAAAAGTATGTGTATAATAAAAAACGACTATAATTATGAAAAAATAAAAGAGTAACTCGTTTAATAAATGACACCCAAAATTGGTCCGGGCCAAGTGTGGGCCAGTTAAACATACAAAGATACATAGATATATTATATTTTATTTGATTAGGTTTAAGTATAAAGTTATATAATATATCTATGTATCTTTGTATGTATGTATTATATTATCTATGTTTAACTGTTTTACAAGTATTAAGTTATTTATTTATATGTGAAATAACAAAACTTAATTAATAATTTCTTTTTAAGCTTATGTTTTCAGATGCAGCTGCCACACTTGGCCCGGACCAATTTTGGGTGTCATTTATTAAACGAGTTACTCTTTTATTTTTTCATAATTATAGTCGTTTTTTATTATTGTTTATATGTTTTAAATGGTGTCAAAAGAATAAATGATAAAAATACACAACGTGTGATATTGAACGACTATCATATTTTGCCGACAAGCGGGCACGCCGGCATTAGGCGCATGATAAACAACATAAAACGTCGATTTTTCTGGCCAGGACTTGAAAAAGATGTATCCGACTTCGTTAAGCGTAGTGACAAGTGTTTACGACAAAAACACTTTAAGCACATAAAAGAACCCATGGTTCTCACGGATACCGGATATTCCTCTTTTGATATAATTTATTTAGATTTAGTAGGGCCCTCAATTAAGGATAGTGATAAGATACGGGATACCCCGACAAATAATATCGGATCGAGGCACGGAATTTGTTTCTGCCGTTATGAAGAAAGTGTGCCAAATTCTTAAAATTAGGCAAATGACTTCAACAGCTTATCATTATCAATCTATAAGGAGCTAAGAAAATAGTCACACAAATTTAATTTCATACCTTCGTATTCAAACTGATAACGAACCGCTAAATTGGAGTGTTTGGCTACCCTATTGGTGTTTCGCTTACAATACGACTGTACACACAGAAACAAAATATACACCGTACGAACTTGTTTTTGGAAAGCCGTGTACATTACCCAGTAATTTAACTTTTCAAATTGATCTATTATATAATAATTATGATAACCCTAAACAACTTAAATATAGGCTCCAAAAATCGCAGTGTGATGCAAGACAAAATTTAATTAAAAGTAAAGAGATAAGAAAAAGTAGATACGATAGCTATACAAATCCTATTACATATAATGTCGGTGACCTGATACTACTTAGAAACGAACAAATGAAATGTAAACAAATTCGATCCTCTGTACTTAGGACCTTTCAGAGTTTTATTTTTATTTTATTTTATTTAGGACAAAAAACAATTACACAATCGGTACATTTATAAAAGTAAATAAATCAAGTAGGGTTAATTGTGCAACCAGCAACATTGTCCACAACGGAGGTATTTATAAAATGTTTGAGATAGGCACCAGTACACTACACTACAACACAGATGGAAAAACATGACTTAACAAATATAACAAAACAAACAAAACAAGTTCCTTAGAGTTATAGAAGATTGTGAACCAAATATAAAAATTGATTATAAATGAAAAGAAATGTTAGTACATAAGAATAGAAGTAGACCTTATAAGAAAAATATATAAAAATATATCATGTATTGGAAATTACATTGTAAGTGTGACTTAAATTAACTTATAACATTCTCTATAAATTTAATTATCAAGCCTGTATTCATTTTATGCACTTAATCTTTTGCATTTAAGAAAAAAATCTTTAATTATTTTATTTCTTTTTTAGCCGATGGGCATGTGGTGTATGTATTAAGTATGTACGTTTATAATAACGTGTTTTTGGTAACAATGCTTCAGTAATAAATCAGACCTGAGAGATTAAACTTGTTTACTTAGTAATCCCGAGCTCCCATCCTTACAAAACGCCTTAAGACCGGCCAAGACCACGAGCGTTTTCGCGTGTCGTTTGCTTCTTTTAATTCAAGAAAAAAATAACTTACGAAAAATGTATTTATTTTTAGATACGGACATCGGCTTGGAATGTCTGTGAAGGCACAACTCACCGAGTGTTTGCACGAGGTCAGCCGTGCGGACTACAGCAGCGATAGCGCCGCGCGGAGGAGCTACGTCGGCACCAGCCGGCTGCTGGCGCTGGTGTGGCAGGCGGCGCTGGCCCGCACCGCCTACTCCGGCCCGGAGCTCGCCGAGCTGCGCGCGCTGCTGCTTGCCGCGGCGCCGGCGCTGCGGGCGCACACGGAACGCCTCTTCTGCACCTTCCGCACGGGGCTCGACGACGTCATCCTCCGTGATCGGTCTTCCCTACAGTTCTTGCTCGACGACTTCGGCTGCGCTGCGCAACTGCGAAAAGCCGGCCTCGACGAAAGCACCGCGCAACTAGACGCCGTCATCAACCGCTGGCGCAACGCCACCGACGACGACGAGCCGTGGCCTCGTCAGCCGCACGCCGGCGTGCCCAGCACTCACACCTGGTGGGCTCAATCATAATGAGCAAGAAGTTGTTCGGAGACATTATAAACGGCATACCGGTGTTCGGTCATGCGAAAGCCGCGTATCACCTGTTGGAACGTAACAGAGAAGAAGCGAGCAGGGCCATGGAGGCTGCGAACAGGACCACGGTGGTGATGGCGGGTGGCGCGGCGGGCGCCGTGGTGGGCGGCCCGGCCGGCATGTACGCCGGCGCCGTGGGCGCGGGCACGGCCTACGACGGCGTCGCCTCCGTGGTCAACTACAAAGCCCAGGGAGTGTTCGGCGGATTGAAAGACGTAGCTAACGACATAGGAAACGGAAAAGTACCCATAAAATCGGTAATAAAAACTGGATTATACGCCGGCGCCGATGCGATCAGCGGCGCCACCGGCGGCAGCATCGCCGGTAACCTGCCGGCTTCGATGAGCAAAACGCTCGCGAAGGACTGCGTGGTGTTCGTCGCCAAGAGCACGACGAAGGCGACGTGCGCAGCCGCTGTGGTGGGCAACGGCACGCGCAAGGTCGCGAACAACATAGAGCCAACCCGAAAACCCGAGAGGACTGGCCATTCATCATCAACCAGTGGTGGTGTAAGTGGTGGAGGTGGAGGACAACAACCTCCCGAAAATAATGGGAACAATACTCAAACAGAGCATGAGCAAAGTACTGAAGAAACGCATTTTGACCTCTTATGTAAGCTTTTCCGTGCGCAGACACTAGCTGATATAGAAATTGCAGACGTCTATTTATTTAGGGAGATCACCAGTGGACTACCCACAGACAGAGCGAGGAAGAATAATTTGAAAAAACTTATTCAGGCTTTGAGGGACGACGGAATATTCGAAAGGGTGCTCAAAACTGTCGAAAATATATTCAAACGATTGAATACATCTGATGTGACCTTCCAAAATTTTTTGAACTTAAGTGAGATGGTAGCGACGTTTGTCAGTGACAAATTGGCGCGTCGGCATGAGATGCAGGCTAGCCAGGACCCTCCCCCGGCAATTCCGTTTCACCAGCGCCGCGCCGAGAACTTGGCGGCCGTTTTGAGGGACATCAAGGTTCCTGGTCCTCAAAACATACTTAACATCTTTTTAAGTCTTTACGGAGAAATATCCGCGATCCTGGGAAGTATGAGCCCTACCTTCTCTTCCGTTTTCGCAGCCGTCTACCATTACTTCAAACACAAGTTCGTGCCGTGCACATTCGACGTGCTGACGATCCAAGAGTACTTCCAACTGATAACTTCTCTGATGGCGAGGGTGATACGTTCCCCCCAGTACAGAGAGCTTCAGAACGGAACTCGGCGGCGACTTGTGTACGACATTTACTTGGATCGCTTCCGCAGGAGAGTCAGGATCGTTCTTCAACTCCAGAACGGGATAATTGTGATTTCCTCGTGCCATATTTTAGACATCATGATCAGTGGTGATTGTGATGGTACCGAAGAGTTTGACCGGAACTGATAATTTCATTCAATTACAATGGTAGTTATTTTGTATTGAACGTAGTATAGTATAGAGTTTTTATTTTGTAAGAAATGCAAGAAAATATAAAGAAAGAGAGAAAGAGAACTGGGTTGACTTTTGAATCGAGTCGCCTGAATTTGAAGAAACTAACACTGTGGGGTGGTCTAAGGGGTTCTTAAATAAAGGTTTATTAACATTTTCGCTGCCGCCGTTGTGTTAAAATATAAAAAAACCACTTGAAAGTTTTGTCAAAATCGGCTATAATTACGAAAAATTACACGATTTTAGGTTATACAGTACCATAGTAACAGAACCAAAGCGGGGGGGGGGGGGGGGGGGGGGGGCGCATGAAAAAAATCTCAAGAGTAAATTAGGTTAGGTTAGGTTAGTATGTTGACCAAAAACGCGCGAGCCGAGCGAGCGAAGCGAGCGTGCCGCGGGAGCGTCCGGCGAAGCGCCAGAAATGACATTTTTGTAAACCATATTTTTAAAAAATTACATAATTTAAAAATTACTTGTCTGTGGCGGGAGGGGTAAGTGGGGGGGGCACTCCTTATTCCTCCCCTCCCCTTCCCCCACCAATTATGGCGACTCGATTCAATTTTTTTACTACGATACATAACCTCAAAATACAAAAATTATCATAACTTAAAAATTACTTGTTGGCGGCAGGGGGGGTAAGTGGGGGAGTACTCCTCCCCCCTCCCCCTACCTTCTCCACTCCCACCCCACCCCCGATTCAGGCGACTCGATTCAAAAGGTTTACCAGAGAACTTCTTAACCAATCCGAGAAATCTTATTTTTATAATTCAAATATTTTTTATAATAAAAATAAGTACCTAGATTTGTCTGAGGTTTTGAGACATTTTATTAACACATTGTAAAAGAAAATAAGCTACGTACGTAAGGTAACTAAGGTAAATTAAAAAGTAGGAATGTTTTATTTTCACACTAACAATACTGTAGCTGATTAGTAGGTACCAAAAATGTGGTTACAAGGCCGACAACAAGACCAGTAGGCATCGCACTTTTGGAATAATACTACGTGAATGAATATCTCTTCTAATAAAAATCTTTAATAAACTCTGAATAGTTTCCACGATCCACTATTTACATACCTACATTGTGGTACAAACAGAAATGATATACATTTTTGGGTCTATTGTCAAAGGAATTTGCCTGATGTCCTTTTACTTTAAACAACCCACATGCGTATCGTGGTATTCTAGCTGGAACATTAAAATCAAATTTATTTAGCAACTTGGGGCTAAATAAATTTGAGTTTTAATCAATGCAGTTGTTCATAACTGTATATAGATAAGACATATCGAGACAGGTACGTCGCATCGAGATCGGCATCCAGCCAAAAATGTTTCGATTTCTCTATGTAACCTGTTATAAATGGTAGATCATGGTTCGTATAAACTTTTTTTGCTGCCTTTCGATTCTGTTAACATGTATTTTATAGCTTGGACACCAAACTGAGCTACAGTACTCAAGTACTGATCGAGAAGGGATTTTTAAAGCCTCGAGTGCTTTTCAAAATGAAGCCGAGTGATTTATTTGCATCACCTATAATTTTATCTATGTGGCTAGTAAACCGCAACTCACCATCCATCTGAATACCAAGGTCCTTTATGACAGTAACTTCTTTGAGTTTTTTACCAGTAATGTTATATTCCGTAAGAAGCTTGTTACGTTTTTTTGTGAATTTTATGTGGTGGCATTTGTCAGCATTTAAAATATGTTATTCCTGCTACACCATCTTAGGAGGCTGTTAATGTCTTCTTGCAAGCTTTCTGAATCAGCTGGATACGAAACTATCCGCGTCAACTTTAATTCATCAGCAAAGAGATACATTTGGCAATGTTTAATATTCTGTGAAATGTCGTTTATAAATACGTAAATACATAAAGAAAAGAGGCCCCAAGACAGAACCCTGAGGAACACCTGACATCGCAATAAAGGGCTCAGAATGTTCACCATCCACTACAACTCGCAAAGGACGATTTGTGAGATAGGAACTGCACCATTCCAGCAGGTTGCCCGCTATTCCAAATGTGTGCAGTTTCCTTAAAAGGATTTTGTGGTTAATTTTGTCAAAGGCCTTCGAGAAGTCGGTGTAAATTGCATCTACTTGTAATCCCCGATCAACTGCTTTCATTAGCTCAGATGTGAAAAGCATCAGATTGGTGTTGGTCGATCGCTTTTCCGTAAAACCATATTGATCGGTAATGATGTATTTATGTATATGCCTGTACATGAAAGAATGTACCATTGACTCGAAGACCTTTGACATTGTTGAGAGAATAGACACGGGACGATAGTTAGCCACGGATTGCCTTTTGCCACTCTTATAAATGGGAACGACCCTTGCCTGTTTCCATGAATCAGGAAACGTGCCCGTCTGCAGTGACCAATTGTATAAAATAGGCAACGGTAACGCCAGTGTTCTTGCACAATTAACCAACAAGAGTGGGTGAATATTATCTGGGCCTATACCTATTGCGATATCGAGCTTTTTCAGTTTTCCTTCAACTTCATCAGGACTAAACTGAACAAAACCGATTGCATCCAGTGTATTAGAAGTAGACTCTGATCATTAAAGGCATTGTTGGTGTTATCAACACTTAACTCGTATACTGAAGAAAACTGGACCGCAAACATATTTGGGATTCGGTTTACGTTAGATGATAAGTTTCCGTCAAGTGTCATAGTACTTGGATATGATGAGCTATTCTTTCTTAAATTTTTGATATACGTCCAGAAGTATTTCGGATTTTTCTTTATTTCAACTTCAATTGTGTGTATTACAATCGTTTCGTAAATATTCAAATTCCAATCTATCGAGTGTATTTTTTTTTTAAACTTTTCATGATATTTTAATTTTTGTTTTAGAAGATAAACCAATTGTGATGTGAACCAGATAGGATAAGACCCCCGCCGAATTTTTGTCTTGGGAATATGATTTTTAATGGTAACGTGCAATATGTCATAGAATCGGGTGAGCATCTCATTCACATTGTTACAGAAACCTAGCTCTTCCGTTCATTGAATTGTTTCAAGAGAAGCATTTATTTTATTTACTATTCATGTAATTTCAAAATAATCGCCTTGATAAAAATTATAGCGTTCCATTGGGATCGAATTTTTAAGAGTTTCCATTTTTATTATTATATTAATTTTAAGAGCGGGATGAAATTTGTCTAAGTTCCTGACTGGCTGAAAGCATTCCTCGACCTTTATCTCTTCCCGGTCACAAGGTATTAAATCGAGCATTTTATTGCTTTGGTTAGTCACAGAACTAAACTGTTTTGAATCATTAAGCGCTATAAAATCAACTAAGCTTCAGAACAATTCACTGTTATCATATCCCACTGGTGTTAAGCTTAATGTATCAGCGTTATAATTTTTTTGACCTTCAATACCACTCATATTAAAATCCCCTGCAATCAGAGTGCATTTACGTTCGGTGCATGATTGCAAGTTATCATTGGCTTTATTTATAAAGATTTCTAAACTATTAATAGTAACTGGGGATGGTAAGTAGACAGCACAAATATTAACTGTGTCTTTTCCACCCAATTTGGATGAGACAGAAACCCATAGATCCTCGCAATCACTTTTATATTCAACAATACGCTTAGACATTAGCCGATTGACCACTGATATAAGTACACCGCCTCCCCTCTTTTTAGTTGATGCAGATGTCTCCCGATCTCGTATATATACATTATAGTTACTCTCAAAAAACTCAGAGTCAAAACATCCACTATTGAGCCAAGTTTCTGTAAATATAATTACATCGTAATTACTATTAATTATTTTTTTGACGTACTTCAGTTGCGTAAGACGTAGCAACTCGTAGATGCACACCATTAATTTCGGGCGCTATAGCTCAGTAAACGCAGTAGAACGGATAAAGGTTCACAACTCACGCCAGCGGTACGGAGTTCGAACCCAGCAAGTCGCCACAAATCTATGACTCCAACGAGGGCAAAGCACGGGACTCCAGTACAAATTTAAATTAAATTTAAATAAATTTGAAATTAGTGGCGACACGTCTGCTTGCAAGAAAGATGGATCGCGATTATGATCACGATACATAATATTAATATGTTAATAAAAATACGTGAATAGATTCTGAATGTTTTATTAATGAACAAATTCTTAATATTGTATTGGTGTACAACCTAAATCATCACTGTAATTACTTCAGTCACAGGAACAGTCTTGTAAATTAGTTATTAATTCTTGGTCACTAAAGTTGTAAAATTTTACTACACGCTCAATATCACCTTTTAGTTCTTTAATTTTATATACTTACCTTTTTTTCCAATTATCAGGGGTAATAACATGACATGCATCATGTAGCTTATTGTTAGCATTTTATTTGCTTGTAAAAGGGGGCTGGGTGTTATGTCGAGCCGCGTGACCTGAAAAATATAATATGTATCGTTACTTTTATTAGCTATACCTACATGTACTTACATCATTAATAGCTGCAATACACAAAGAAAATTAATTAAAAGAAAATTAATCACAACTGTCACAACAATCATTCAGCACAAAACTAAGCATAGCCCGAACTATGGTGACTGAATAACGGATAAACAAAAAAATACTAATAAACATCCATGATTCGGTGACAAATGTTCGTGCTCACCACACAAACATTTGCCCCTGCCGGGATTCGAACCCGAGATTGTTGATGCGCTATCAATCAGGGCCGCTGACCACTCGACTACCCGGCCGTCCGAGCGTTCAGTTGTAAAGAAAATGGAAGAAATTTAGTACGTGTACAAACCTTTGACTTGGGCAAATCTGTTGTTGCACGACTTAGGCACTTGTATCAAAACAAGATGGCTTCCACCCCCACCCAACCCGTCTGTGACGGGTTGCGAAGTTCATTTCCAATAAAATAAAACAAAGTGAACATCGTAATGCGACCGAATTTATCGATTTAAATTGAGCCTGTGAAGTATGGATTCCTATCTAATGTGCCAATTCACTTCTAAATTTTTTTCATTTTAATATAATCGTCTATATACTCAAGAAACTTATGTAAAGACTAACAAATCAATTAATACAGCTAGAATTATAAATACAACAACCATTCAAACCACAAACGGTCGCATGAGACCGCACCTACAAAAACACGCGTGACTTTGTACCGTGTTTTCATAGACTTACAGACTACTTTAATATAAACAAGTTTGATTATTTCGGTTCGGTGGTACATTTTATGCATCGTGATCGCAAAATATCGCATAGTCTATGCTCGATTCTGTCAAATTTGACGTTGACAGTTGTGCCAATTTTTGTTTTAGAAAATTTCCACGAGTGAGTGGTTAAAGTCAATCGATTGGTTATTGAATATCAATTGAACTTAAATTGATTTACTATCCCAACCCAAGTATTTTTTGTATTGGAATGACCTTGTAAAGGGGTACGTTTTTTTATTGTAATGTTTAAAAATTGTGAAAAATGTGTGTTATGTGAGTTTATTGGGATAAAACCTAATCTAACGTATAATAAATAATCACAAAAAGTAATTGTAGTCTATTGTTGTATGTTAACACATATACTGCCACGTCAGCGATATATGGCTGACATACATTTGATTCATTTGTTAATAATTGGGGATGCCGAGCGATCGCAAAAACTGATGAGATTGATTGATCCATCGCCTTAAGTGATGGATTATAAAAAAATATGTTATTTTTAAATGTTGTCAAATATATTCTTACGCTTTTACAAAGTCACGTCGTCGTTCTTGATGACACCTGTCACATGTATCAAGCTTTAGTGAACAGACTATAATTATGCCAGTCGCGGCTGAGCGGTACGTAATGCCGCGCGCGCCTGCGTGGTTCGTCGCTGCGCCCGCTGCTACCCACCTGCTACCGCTCGTAAAGCGACAGGACAGCCCTACAGTTTATAAAATTATCGCTGGCTCGGGGGCCAAGTCACCGTACTTGTTTTATTCTATGGCGGCCGGCACTGTTCCCGGCAGTGTTACGCAGCCCCTCCACCCGCGCTCTTCTCCTGCTCCCGCAACCTTTCGCCCCTCGTCCCGCAGAGCATAAGGACTGTCACGTATTAATTTTCCAGCCTATAAACTATTGTCGCTTCTCTCTAGACTTTCTGGTAATTCCAGAAGAGCAACTGTAGAGTTTCTTGCTGGTTCTTCTCAGCAAAACGTGCATTCCGAACCGGTGGTAGTCGTAATGTAAGATTTTTGCAATTTTATAAATACTTGTGTGTGGCATTTGTGATTTATTAAAAGTAAGAAGTAAATAACTATTTTATAGTTACTTTCTTTCATATATTTCCGTTTTTTTTTTTATTGTAACATGATACGTGATGTGTTATTTCAAGGATTGAGATTCTTATCGAAAAACGTTTAAGTTCGAATCAGTCAATTTTACAATATCCCATTTCATCCTCATTTAGCATTACGAATATGTTGATAAGTAGGTAAGTACCTACCTATATGAATAACGTAGTAGGTGGGTAGATACCTAAATATGAGTAATTATTACATGTGACAAATATCTTAGATACATTATTAACGATGTCTTAACAATGCTATAAGACTCTCCATTTGATTGGGATTCAGTAAAAATGACTGTTAAGTACGGAATTTATATTTTTTCTGTATATTTTATTAAATGCTGTTTATTGTAATAATATAAAGTTGTAAGCATGCATTAATTTTTTCTCCCTTACCACTGGTTAGTGCTGTCTGAGATGTTAATTAAGTTATTAAATGAAACGACGCCATATTATATGCATTTTTTATAATACTTTATTAACAAATTGTTAATTTCATTCAGCGAATGTATTTGTCACGCACTCACAACGTCGTGCGTCTGTCACAGTAGTTTTCTATTATTCTCATTTTGTTCGTTAGTACTGAGATCCGCTTTTCACAGGAATCATTTCTGTTGAAAATATTCATATTTCTTAAGAGTTCTTTACACGACCTTACGTGCCTTCTGTAATACAGAAGGCCGTAAAGCCATTCGTTGTTATAGTGATAGATGTCAGTCGTAAAAACCCTCAACCCGCAATCGACCAGTAGGTATTATAGGTCATGTCCCAATTTATTTCAAATATATTTCGTGACCATGGATACAAGTCCTTCAGTCGTAATATTAGAGATCATTGGTAATGCTTAAATTAGATGATAATGAGTGATGATAATTATGAATGTTAAATGATATTTCCCCTAAAACCCTTGAGTTTCAGTAAACATGTGGGACTTTACTGAGATCTCACACGGACTTCTTGAGAGAATTTGAAAATTAATGATGTTGCACGGTTTTGTTTTATTTGCCAACACTCATGCACATTCACGAACACTTAACGGTTATTGTACTTCGACGTTGCATCCTCGAGATTAATATTCACAAGGTAGTCCACTCTTTAATGTACCAGGCATCCAACACATATTAAGAGCTATCTAAAAGAAATTTTATTAAAAAAAGGCTGTGGATAGCGGAGCGGCATTTTAGTACGATCGGTTAAGATGCCGTAATTACGGCATCCTAGTACAAAGTGTAGGCAGTGAATAGAGTGCCACAAGCGGCAACTTAGTACGATCGGTTACGATGCCGTAATTTGACGGCATCCTAGTACGAAGCGTATAGAGTGCCACAAGCGGCATTATATCTCAATCGGTTCGGGAACCGTAACATATTTTTGATTTGTCATAATGTCCAGACGACTTATTATACAAAAGATTTTTTTGTATGGATTTAGATTTCTGTGGTCTAATAAAAAAAAATAACCTCGAAATTCAAGACAATCGCTACGCTGCGCCTCGCGATTGTCTTAAATTTCTAACCTATCACGTGACCTACAGGAGTAGGGCAGCTAGTATTTCTATTGTCTAACAAAAACTTTACGGCAGCTTAGGCGGCGTCACTATTATACCGCAAAATTTACGGTTCCCTAACCAATAGAGATACAGTGCTGCTTGTGGCACTCTATACACTTCCTTAAAAAAAACATAAAACGTTACCCATAGTATAGACACAGGCGCCATCTAGTGAATACCAACCGAGTGCACGAGTTTGTCACCCGCGCTGTCATCGTCATTCGCTTTTCGTGTTCGGGCATCCGCACATCGTTACCCTAAAAGTGTTTTTTGTAGCAAAAAACTATGTGCTAAAGGAAGCATGGATAATCATTATATATGCATGTGGAAAAACTGCGTAAACGACGATCGCCAAGTAAATCAGGTCAGTCAGTGTTTTAAACATTACATTTTGTCGATGTTATGATTAAATTACAAAGACAAACGATTTTTTAAAAACTATGTGATTCGTTAGCGAATATACGACTCAGAACCACTTAATGAGACATTCAAAGTATAAACGTTATTGAAATATATTTCATAGTACGTTTCCTTCTTTATTTCGATTAATACTTTCGCTAGTGCCTTTGTGGTTACCTACATTTTTTGACTTTTTCACTATTTATCGATTTTCAAGAATACATATGACGTTTAGCTTTTTTAAATAATAATAAAAAGTAAAAAACACATAAGCAGTACCGTGAAGTGATTACGGTCAGTGCTAGTATGAAATCTAGTATCGTGACGAGATTACGATCGATATTAGGGGTACCTACCTACCCTATGGTGTGACGCGATTACGGTAGTTCTATTCTTCGGTCATTCCTTCCAAATGACTCTTTGTTTGCGCGAGGCAGTAGTTACCTACATTCTATTTTACAATAATAATAATAATTATAATAATATCTTTATTTACTTACATCTAAAGTTTACAAAGAGCTCTTAACTAATAATCTAAAGTAGATTAAATTCTGTTGCCTGAGCTAGGTAAACCCTGTTTTTCAGGCGAATGTGGGCTTAGGCTAAGTTTAATATAAATCGAAACATAAATGAATATAACAGGTTCCTTATACGCGAAATTACAATCTAATATAAAGACATTATGTAATTATTTTTTTACTAATCTTTTTATTGGAGCTTTTTTTCGTATGCAAGTGATTTCTACAAAATCCTACAGTGCCGCCTTACATACTGCACATTTATGTATTACCGTGATGTGATTACGGTCAGTGCTAATATGAAATATAGTATCGTGACGAGATTACGATCGATATTACGGGTACCTACCCTATGCTGTGACGCGATTACGGCAATTATATTCCTCAGTCATTCCTTCCAAATGACGCTTCGTTTGCGCGAGGCAGTACCTACATTATATTTTATTTTTTACTAATTCTTTTATTGAAATGTTTTTTTGTGTGCAAGTGATTTCTACAAAATCTTACAGTTCCGCCTTACATACTTACACACTTGTGAAGTACCGTGACGTGATTACGGTCAGTGCTATTATGAAATCTAGTATCGTAACGCGATTACGATCGATATTACGGGTACCTACCCTTATGTAGTACCGTGACGTGATTACGGTCAGTGCTAATATGAAATCTAGTATCGTGACGCGATTACGATCGATATTATGGGTACCTACCCTTATGTAGTACCGTGACGTGATTACGGTCAGTGCTAATATGAAATCTAGTATCGTGACGCGATTACGATCGATATTACGGGTACCTACCCTATGCTGTGACGCGATTACGGCAATTCTATTGTTTGATCATTCCTTTCAAATGACTTCGTTTGCGCGAGGTCTCTCGCCTACCACAACGCCTAGTGACTCCGATTTCAATAAAGAACCGTAAATAACGGACGTATTAAATCTAATATTGAAAAAGACTTACGATCTGTCATGACCGTAGCACAAGTACACAGTCCGGATCTTACCCAGACCATCCAGGACGCTAGGGATACCTAGTCGTAATAATCCAAGCGCAGCAGAGGAGTTGCCAGTTGTAAATCCAATATCGTCGGATTTTCTTGACGTTCTTGGAGTATCCAAAGTTGAAGGAGGTACCATTGGGATCCAAAATACCAGAAGAGGTCTCTAAACGCTAGGGAAATCCTCATAGATGGTATGAACAAAGATCTTAAAGATCTCTTTGCTACTTACCAAAATTATAAATGCAAAAAAAACCTCTCATGGCAACGAGACCCCTATGCCTTTGACATAGATGCATTCACCTTAAATTGGAATATATTTTATTTTTATGCTTTTCCCCTTTCTCGCTCATATTAAAATGCTTCAGGACAATAATTAACGACGAAGCCACTGGTGTACTATAGTCTGACCGCTATCGCTGTACCGCGCCTTGGGTATGCGAGCGGCGAGGCGGGGGGGCGAAACAGTTGCTCCATTTTGTCATTCTGCCGTCATCGCTCACGGCGGCATTTAGTGTGTCAGACGCACATGAGATAAAATATCTAAAAATGGGTCGTGCATTATCTCGAGATAATCAAGACTGTAACTTTTAAAGTGGCCGAATACTTTAAGAAAAGAAAAGCAAACAAAGAAAGTTTATATTATATATTTTCAAGAATTAAAGATTTATTTCATTTATATTGGTTCTTTAATTGTACTTATCTAAAAATCATACTGGACAAAAACGGATTGGATGTAATTATACTCGTAAATATAAAGCTTCAATAAACTGTGCTTCGATATCGTAAGATCTGTCTGACACTACGAATCTCATGTGAGTTCATGCTCTTTACTTCCCACTCCCCCCACCACCGCGCATACCTAAGGCGCGGTACAGCGGTTGCGGTCAGGCTATAGTCGTATCGTATTGGCCGAGTCAACCCTGGTATCCCCTACTTAGCTCAGTAGCTCACCACCAATATACTTCGGCCCAAGTGACGATAATTATGTTATTTTCACCTTTCAGGACCCAGCACCCCCTTTGCAAGAAACTTATCCTGGTAGCATAATAATAACAAATTATCAGAAAAGCATTTCAAAGACAATCGTTAAGTAATGAAACCATTGAGGTGATGATTTCCTCATTGTCTATATCCTCACTAAAACAATACAATGTCGCTTTTACGAAATGGTGGAGTTATTGTGATATTTATAAAGTTGATTTCTATAACTCCCCACTTCCAATTCTATCAAAATTCCTTACGGTCAACTGTTAACAGCAAAAATTGGTTGTAATGTAAATATGCATCGTTCTGCTCTTCCTATTTAGGGCAAACATTATAGTGAAGCTGATTTAGTTGTTCGATTTTTTAAAGGTATTTACAGGACTAAACCTAGTCATCCGAAATATTCGGAGACGTGAGATCCAAAGATTGTAATCGATCACCTTAGTAATTTATATCCAAATGAGGAACTTACTCTGGAGTTTATTACTAAAAAATTAGTAACTCTGCTCGCATTGTCAACCGCACAACAAGTACAGACGTTATCTTCGAATTTCTAATTTAAATAAATAATAAATATGTCGAAACCATTGTGGATGATTTAATTAAAACATCTGCTCCAGGGCGACAACCACCTTGTTTATTTATACCATTTTTTCTAAATAAGATTGAAATCTGCCCTGCAAAAACATTACTGTCCTACTTAGATATAACTAAAGTTTACAGAGATAAACCCAGAACGGAAAGGTTATTGCTCACCTGAAGCCTATTCATAATGCAACTAGTTCTACATTAAATCGTTAGTATAAAAACACCCTATTTAACAGCGGTATTGACACTTCTTTATTCTCAGCACACACGTGTAAGACACGCGTCCACGTCCACCTCGGCAGCAAACAGAAAAGGCCTTTCAATAACTGCAGGATGGACTGGTAATTCTCTGGTGTTTGTCACGGTTTTACAATCGACCCCTTACCATTGAGAATGACGATAATGCCTTTGCAGCGGCTATTTACATTGATTAATTTCTAGTTTATCATTCATTATAATATATCATACTGGTTTGTACTAATATGGTAACTAATTATATTTAATCGGTTATACTCGTAAATACTCAATTTTAATAGTTTTTTTATTTTTTTTATTTAGTAATTTAACATGTTAACATCGTTTTACAATACTATAAATCACCATAACACTTAGAAACCACTACTAAGGTTTAATATTTAGTGCTACAAAGTATTGACATCGAGATTAATTGATTATCTAACAGATATTAGCTTTTATCCGTGCGGTGACGGAGAAAGAATACCAATCGCCGCCCCTCTCCTCGTCCGGTGGGTGTCGTAAAAAGCGACTAACGGACTCTTTCGAGCGATGATCTGCTCCACTGGTGGTAGGGCTTGACCCGTCTGGTTGGTGACCACCGTACGCATGGTGTAAAACCAGTCAAGTGACTGCTTGTCGGTCGCGTTTCGGGATCAGCCAGCGTATAACCAGAGCTCGAGAGGATGATGCTGCGATGTATTTGGTCTGTGGAGGCTTCCGTCAAACCAGTGCCAGGAGGACTTCGTTAACCTGCCGACCAGGGAGACACGTAGAAACGGTTGTCCCGCTGGCCGCCCGTGGCACAGTACAGGGGCCCAAGCGAGCCTAACCAGCTCGTGAGGCTGCCTCACCATGCCACGCATAATCTCGGGGTGGTCCGTCGTGGCGGTTGGTGACCGGAAGGTGGGGTCCCGGCGGCCATTCCCGGGGGGGTTCGGGGGCCCTTCCGTTCGGCAGGTTAATAATACTCGTCTGTGGGCAAATTCCTGGGGAAACAGGCCACCACACTTTGACCATTCGCATCGCGGCATCATTTTCTCGATTCACGCCTCTCTCTTTCCACTCCTAAAATGACAGCGCCTAACAACAAAACTGGTACTACAGCGGTGCACACCCCCACCACAACCTTACCGTTTGAGGTGGAGTTCGCTAACATCCGCGGACTCCATGCAAACCTCAATGCCGTCCACCACCATCTCGAGACAGCACGGCCAGCAATGTTGTTCCTGACGGAGACGCAAATAATCCGCCCAGCTGACACCACCTACCTGAACTATCCCGGCTTTGTGCTTGAAGAATCCTTCAAAGCCAAAGCCGGAGTTTGCTTATTCGTTCGGGTGGATGTTTGCTGTCGCCGTCTGCGCTGTCTGGAGGACCCTTCCTTCTCCCTCCTAGTGGTACACGTCAACTTAGGCTCTCATTGCCGTGTCTACGTCTGCGTCTACCGATCCCATAACGGCGACATGGAGACAACTCGACTAATTGAACATCTTAGTCGGGTAGCAGATGATGCGCAGGAGCGGTTTCCATCGGCGGAACTGGTGTTTTTGGGGGACTTCAACACCCACCATGAGTTGTGGTTAGGTTCCTCCAAAACAGACCATGCTGGTAGAACTGCCCACGCATTCGCTCTCACGCATGACCTGACGCAACTGGTGAACCAGCCCACCAGGATCCCAGACATAGTTGACCATGCGCCCTCCTTACTCGACCTTCTGCTGACGAGTCGCCCAGCTGGATACCGGGTGGAGATTCGAGCTCCTTTAGGTTCCTCGGATCACTGCTTGATATCCAGCACAGTGCCCTTAGCATCGCGCCAGCCAACAGCGGTTTCGAAACGCCAGATTTGGCACTACGCGTCGGCAGACTGGGACGGTATGCGGGAGTATTTTGCATACGTCCCTTGGAGGCAGCGCTGCTTTAGTGAGAAGGACCCAACTGCTAGTGCCACTGCCGTTGCTGATGAGATAGTATTAGGAATGGAATACTATATTCCACACTCCTATGTCATCAGCAAAGGCAGACGCAACCGCTGGTTCAATCGCGAGTGTGCCAGCGCTGTTGAGAGCAAACAGACGGCATACCGCGCTTGGATCAGAGGTAAAGCTCATGGGGATCCCGAAACTCGCTCGCTAAAAGCAGCCTATAATAATGCCACCAAGTCGTGTAAGAGGGCCTACATTAGAGCGGATGCCCAGCGCGTTGCACGAGTAGGCCAAGAACTCCTGACGCATCCTACGGGCAGCCGTAGCTACTGGCGTCTGGCCAAAGCCATGCAATCCAACTTCTGCCAACCCTCGCTGCCACCACTGAGATGTCTTGACGGAACTTTAGCTCACAAGCCGCAGGAAAAGGTCGATCCCCTGGCCAAACTCTTTGCGGCTAACTCCCGGATCGATGAGTGTGATGCACAGCCACCCTCAGTTCCTCACTGTGGCCACACAATGTCTGATATTAAAATCTAAAAAATATAGACACCGAAATGAAGCGAGCAAATCTTGTCATTGAGCTCGATCGGGTGTTGGTTCCATTTCTAAATGGAGCTCCGATAATCTAGTGGAGTTCAATGCCAAGAAAACACAGGTGTGCGCGTTCACAGCGAAAAAGTCGCCATTCCTTCCCCTTCCTTCTCTTCAGAGTACATCTCTAGGCCTGCAGAGCAGTATTAACATGCTCGGTATGGATATCCGATGTGATCTGAACCAAAAGGACTACATCGAAACCGTGATTAAAAATGCCTCACGTCAAATGCCTCGGTGTCCTGAACAAGGTGCGGCGATTCTTCACGCCTGATCAGTTGTGTCTATTATACAAGACATAGGTGCGGTCTTGCGTGGAGTATTGCTCTCACCTTTGGGACGGCTCCGCAAAGTACCTTCTCGATGCCTTGGACAGATTGCAGCGCCACGCTGTGCGCATTATCGGCAATGCGGAGGTCACTAAAACTCTCGAACCTTTGCAATTGCGTAGAGATATTGCGTCACTCAGCGTCTTTTACCGTTTATACCATGGCGAGTGCTCTGAAGAACTCTTTGACCTCATCCCTCCTTCTCCCTTCCTCCATAGGAGTACGCGTGCTGCTCTCCGGAGTCACCAATTTACAGTCTCTAACATTCCATCACGCACAAAGAAATTTGGTGACTCGTTTCTTTGCCGCACTTCCAAAAGATGGAATAGTCTACCAGCACACGTATTCCCTCCTACCTATGACATAGGGTCCTTCAAACGAGGCGTGAAGAAGCACTTTGTGGGCCGGCAGAGTGAGGATGACTGATGCTACGTCTCTTACGCTGCACCAGTTGTCCTCGCGCCTGGACCTCATTTCCACTTAACATCAGGTGAAGTGGGGTCATTTGCCGGGCTTGGTATAAAAAAAAAAAAAAATAACTTAAGACTTGTTTGTGTGTCATATTTGTCAATCAACGGGTGCATTATCAATTCATATTTGATAGAAAATATGTTTTAAATTTACTTTTGATGTTAAGAGGATTAATACCGTCGCGTAAATCGGGAGGTAGTTCATTAATAAATCTAGGAACGAGGTAAGCATTTGTTCGCTCGCCGTATTAGTTGTTTACGCGAGTCGCATTCACACAGAGCCGCTTGCGAGCCATAGCCCGCGTGTATACAGGGTGATCGATCACTTTTTTATAATCAATCGTTATAAAAGTTTTCTTTAAGTATTAGTTAAATTAAATCATATAGGTACTTAAATTATTTCGCAAAATTTGTGTTCTAAACATCTATTTTGTCAATATAAATCTCGAGGATGCAACGTCGAAGTACAATTGATGGTTAAACAAACTTACCTGAAGTGAAGTTTGACCGTAATTGTACGAGACGTTGCATCCGAAGAGATTTATATAAAGATTTATCCCTTCCCTTACATGCTGGCCCCATATAAATTAATTTTGCAAAACAGCTCTAAAAGTGAATGACGATGACAGCGCGGGTGACAAACTCTTGCACTCGGTTGGTATTCACTAGATGGCGCCTGTGTCTATACTATGAGTAACGTTTTATGTTTTAGATAGCTCTTAATGTGTTGGATGCCTGGTATATTGAAGAGTGGACTACCTTGTGAATATAAATCTCTTCGGATGCAACGTCTCGTACAATTACGGTCAAACTTCACTTCAGGTAAGTTTGTTTAACCATCAAATAATCCACAATTATTTCACGTTAATGTTCGACAAAACACAATTTTTGAATAGAAGACAAAACTACACACATGACGCTTCACTTTCCCGCCAAGAAGTCCGTTGTCCCAATCTCCTCATGTGTTGCCATTAGTGAGCCAATATCGGATAGACGGGTTAGGTACCATATGTCCGGATTAGTTCGGACATGTCCGGGCTTTTAGACTCTAGTCCGGACATTGTTATAGCTGCGGACAAAGTATGACCCTTTTTCACAAGGTGAATTTTTTTCTATGGACACACAGCGGGCCAGTGGAAGCCCGCTGCTTATGTGGGACTCTCCTTTTAGCGCCTGCTTCCCTATCCGGGTCCGAAGGTCTCGTCAGGGACTCGGGAGAAAAGGGGGTGTTAAAGGGCAAAGTGTTACTACACCTGTTAAGGGTAGATGATCTCAATGATAGGGCCATCGTAGCTGCAGGGCAGGCAGTGCGCCGCCAGCGCCGCCCAGCGGCACGCGTGCACAACTAGGAGCAGCGAGCCGCGACACATCGGGCGGAGGAGTTATCTTCCCTTCTGAAACATGAAAAGCTCAGCTGTGGTAATACCATATAAATTCTTTAATAGTTTGCCAAGGGACCTGTCAGGAACCGTCAGAAAAAAATCAGCTGTACACCTCCTTTTAGTTTTTTCATAACTCATCAAAATGTACGGTAAAGTTTAGGAAAATACTGTCTTCTTAGATTGAATGAAAATTTTGTCAAGTTAAAAACACACAATCGGACTGGTTTTCTTTTCTGTAAGAGACGACTTATTGGTAAACATGTGCAGAAAAAAAAATGCAGATATAATCAATAATAACGTCAAAACAATATTTTGTAGATCAAGGTAGAGATATCTCAAATTTTAATAAAAAAAACATATCTTGTAATCTGCTGAGAACTGTTTTTTTGTCTGGCGGTTCCTGACAGGTCCCTTGGTTAACTATTTAAAAAAAATATATACTACATCAGGTTCGGATCATCTTGTATATTCACGGCTAGAGACTAGGCAGTGAAGACCGCAGAAGCAGTCCAATGCCACAGTCCATGTTTCACCATATTATTCCGTTAGTCGCCTTTTACGACACTTGAGAAAAGAGAGGAGGTTAATAGTATTCTTTTAGAGAGCCGCTACACACACGGCTAAAATATTTTTTTTGCCATACCTACTTGGGAGAGATGACTGTGATGATAGGCCCCTTGTAAGTGCAGGGCAGGCAGTAGTCGGGCTCCCGCGGGCGGACTTTGCACGCGGCAGTCTCCACCAGCCACATGCCAACCACTTGCAATACGACGAGCAGCAACTTTTAAAGCATCGTTTGTCTTCGTAGAGAAGTTAGTTCTGTAATTATATATTTAATGTTTCATACATAGTTTAATAGTTTTAAGCCACCGCTGCCTAAAAGGGGGTGCCGCGCAAACACAAAAAAGACATAAGTCTTAATAATGAACTTCAAAGCAAAATCAATCATATTGATATTAATAATAAGATCAATTCTGCTTTAAAGTTTCAGACCTAGTAATTTAATTAGAGCAAGGTTTTATTCTGCGAAATGTGCAAAACCAGCACGCGCTTCTGTTAAAAATAAAAATAAAATACTTTTAAAGAAGAGGGTGCCCCGCGGAATATCAAAACAAATATTTTCATGTTTAATTTTTTTATTTTATTTATTTCAACAAAAAAACGTTACATTAATGTTTTACAACATTCTGCCAAACTGTGAAACAGTTTGTCGGCAGCCAGCTCTCGTGGAATCGTTTTTACAGTCCTGCTTTTAATGTGATATAATATTCTACATTTCTATAATAATTGTACTTAAACTATGTACGTTAAGGAACTAAAGATAAAACTATTCTACTAAAATTACAAACATTATGAAAACAATAAACAAAATCTATCTTAAAAGTTAAATATATAATAAGGTCTACGTATTAATACAATAATTTAATCATGTAAGTTTCCTTTTGCAGGAACCTACATATTTTAATAAAACAATGAAAATCGAGGACAGTTATTAATGTTTTATAAGCATGTATTATATTATAATCTAAGTATGTTTATCCGTTATTTACTCAACCAACATCACAAGTTTCAAAAGAAGCTCAACCCGGGCCAGACAAATGGCATGAGCGACGAAGTTTATAGTTATTGTCATTACTACTACGGACACAAAGAAAGATAGTGTTTTTTTAACAAAGTTTTTAATTGTTTTTGCTTGGGACATTTTTTAAGAGGTCTGTCGGCGCGCGAGTGGCGGCGCACGGCAGCACACGGCGCGGCGCGCGAACGGCGCGGCGCGTGTCTACGGCGCGGCGCGGCAATGGAGGGACAAGCCCGCCGCGCAACGCCACTTTGCTTCACGACCGCATAGGCACCGGGCGATCACATTTTGTACGGGCACACGAATCAGTTTATTGTAAAAATTAAACCTATAAAATACAGTCCACTCTTTATTTAAGCTATCGACCCAACAAATGTTTAAAGGTTTATATTGATTACAATAAATTCGTGTGCCCGTACAAAATGTGATCGCCCGGTGCCTATGCGGTCGTGAAGCAAAGTGGCGTTGCGCGGCGGGCTTGTCCCTCCATCGCCGCGCCGCGCCGTTGACACGCGCCGCGCCGTTCGCAACAACAACAACAACATGGTGAAAATCCCGTTTTTTTCTTAAAACCCTTGTTACAAAGTTCAAAATGTGTTTTGACATTTTTGTTGTAGGTTGAAGTGGTGGCGTCTGTACAATGTAGGTAGTACAGTCACGAGTAAAAATATGTAAACAATTGTAACTGTTACAACAATATAATAAGAGTCAAAGTGTATAGGTACATGTTGGTGCCCGTGACTACATCATTATCATGGTAATCGTCATACTCATCAGCCTGTTACTGTCCCAACTGCTGACCACGGGCCAACCCACGTGGGCAGCATATTTTTTGGAAATTGTGTTAAGGAACTCGATGGCAAAGCGGTCCGTCCGGCCATCGTTTACCGGATAGTGTTAACAAACGTTAAGGGGGTCGTGCGCGAAATTGTGAAATTTACGTATTTTTAAATCACTTGTACTATGCGCTGAATTTGTTAAATACATTAAAAGAACTTATGTAAGTTAGCATCATCATTGCACAAGGTCTCGGCCTTGTTGAAATTTGAAACAAATTCTTTTAAAAATAACAAACAACATAAATCTATCGCCGTCTAAAAACATATTTTTTTGAAAACTTTTTTAATTTTACAATAATTATTCTTACATAAACCCGCTTATCTAAAAAATTATCTAAAAAATCTTATCTTGTTGTTCCCAAAGTAAAAAAATATTATGGTAAGCGTACAAGACGCTGGTTAACGCCGGTGTATAGTGATGAACTCCCAAAAGACCTGTCGGCGCGCGAGCGGCGGCGCACGACAGCACACGGCGCGGCGCGCGAACGGCGCGGCGCGTGTCTACGGCGCGGCGCGGCGATGGAGGGACAAGCCCGCCGCGCAACGCCACTTTGCTTCACGACCGCATAGGCACCGGGCGATCACATTTTGTACGGGCACACGAATTTATTGTAATCAATATAAACCTTTAAACATTTGTTGGGTCGATAGCTTAAATAAAGAGTGGACTGTATTTTATAGGTTTAATTTTTACAATATACTGATTCGTGTGCCCGTACAAAATGTGATCGCCCGGTGCCTATGCGGTCGTGAAGCAAAGTGGCGTTGCGCGGCGGGCTTGTCCCTCCATCGCCGCGCCGCGCCGTAGACACGCGCCGCGCCGTTCGCGCGCCGCGCCGTGTGCTGTCGTGCGCCGCCGCTCGCGCGCCGACAGGTCTTTTGGGAGTTCATCACTATACACTGGCGTTAACCAGCGTCTTGTACGCTTACCATAATATTTTTTTACTTTGGGAACAACAAGATAAGATTTTTTAGATAATTTTTTAGATAAGCGGGTTTATGTAAGAATAATTATTGTAAAATTAAAAAAGTTTTCAAAAAAATATGTTTTTAGACGGCGATAGATTTATGTTGTTTGTTATTTTTAAAAGAATTTGTTTCAAATTTTAACAAGGCCGAGACCTTGTGCAATGATGATGCTAACTTACAAAAGTTCTTTTAATGTATTTAACAAATTCAGCGCATAGTACAAGTGATTTAAAAATACGTAAATTTCACAATTTCGCGCACGACCCCCTTAACGTTTGTTAACACTATCCGGTAAACGATGGCCGGACGGACCGCTTTGCCATCGAGTTCCTCAACACAATTTCCAAAAAATATGCTGCCCACGTGGGTTGGCCCGTGGTCAGCAGTTAGGACAGTAACAGGCTGATGAGTATGACGATTACCATGATAATGATGTAGTCACGGGCACCAACATGTACCTATACACTTTGACTCTTATTATATTGTTGTAACAGTTACAATTGTTTACATATTTTTACTCGTGACTGTACTACCTACATTGTACAGACGCCACCACTTCAACCTACAACAAAAATGTCAAAACACATTTTGAACTTTGTAACAAGGGTTTTAAGAAAAAAACGGGATTTTCACCATGTTGTTGTTGTTGTTGGTTTTGAGTCCCCGATATTGAATAGAAATTCGTCGTTTTTTCCTAAAAGTTATTGTAGTGACACAGTGTTAAACACTGTGGTAGTGACCATGAAAGTTTAAAATGCTATTTAAAAGTAACAGGGGCATGAGGTTTAATATGGATTAAAAAATTAACAGTTCCGCATAAGTTGAAGCTCCGTGCTTCGGAAAGCACGTTAAGCCGTTGGTCACGGTTGTTGTCGTAAGATGAAAGCCGTTAAAACCCACCAACCCGCATTGGGCCAGCGTGGAGGGTTATGGCCCAATATCCCCTCGTGCTGGCCACGTGGGAGGCCTGTGCCCAGCAGTGAGACGTTAATAGGCTGATGATGATGTTGATGGAAAAGTTGATCTGCAGACGTGTGAACCTTGATTGGCAGGTTTTGCGGTCTGCTTCTGGGCTTGCACTGCGGCTGCGCGCAGGGTCTGTAGGGCGTCTTGGGGCTGCCCTGCGTTGGGTCCAGCACCGACACTCACCCATCCAGTGACCCTGGCAAGACCGCAAACCAAACGCCTTGGCCGCTGAGCTCTACTTGAGTAAAGAACTTTTGAAACATCGGGTCACTGGATGGATGACCTAATTAACAAACGTCTCGTAAAGCCGTCGGTCCCAGCCGTTGTCGTAAGATTTCTTTTTTATCCTTTATAGGTAAGTATTTGACCGCGATCTCACCTGATGGTAAATGGCGATGCGGCCTAGAATGTAGCATACTTGCCTAGATAATGCTTATTTACCCTTGCCTTGAAAATGTCCAGGTTGTACGTATGTGTCAGGAAATAGATCCGCAGGAAGGGAATTTCCACTCCTTAACTGTCCGCATCAAATATGATGACACAAAGCGCTTTGTGCGTATAGGTGGTATGTTGACAGAAAGGGGTAAGATGGTTCGATAAAACCGCATCGGGCAAGCGTGATTGGTTACAGACAAATCTCCCAATGCTCATTTGGGATAGCCTGCGTACCAAACAGTTGGGGCTAAGTTGGAACAGATAATGATGATGTTGTACCTTGATTTTCAGGTTGCGCGGTCTGGAGCTTGGCTTGCACTGCGACTGCACGTAGGGTCTGCAGGTCCTCTTCTGGCAGCCCTGCGTCAGGTCCAGCACTGAAACGGCGATGTGCAGCAGCAGCATCACGAACTCGTTGTAGAACACCATCTCGGTGAAGCTTTTGAAAATGATATGAACGGTTAAGCACTGCGATCCCCAACTAGCTTGCTAAGCGTGGAGATTATGGCTGGAGAGGCCAATGTCCAGCAGTGGACTTTTATGGGGCTTGACTACTACTACATTACTATACTATTATAAAGTTGAATGATGTATTTTTTTCACTATATGCAAGGACTTGGCTTTCATGATAAGGCTGATAGTGGAAACGCGCTTCACCAGGATTCTTCAACTACTGAGGAGCTGGCTATATTATGTCTAACTGTCGGAACACAACAATCTTAGTAACATTGATGTTATGACGACAAATTTTGATAAGATCGTCATGCCAGGTGGACTAAAATAAGCCCGAGCAAAAGCGTTAAGCTTTTCAAGCTTTTAAAACTCGGCAACGCGTTTATGATTCCTCTGGTTTTGCGGGTGTCCATGGGCGGTGGTGATTACTCTCCATCAGGTGACCCGCCTGTTCGTTTACCTCCTTATTTTATATAAAAAAGTTCCAGCACCAACCAAACCGAGTACCAATAAGTATTCCCCGCGGCGAATCGAACCCACGACCTCTAGGTTTGAGAGCGGCGGTCCAATTAGACTCTCTAACCTTTTAACTGCGGCCGCGTAAGTGGCCTTGATCAGTGCTCAATTAATAGAATTTCCATTGTGTCTATGACGCCACCTTTTAAGTGTTAATGGTATAGAGCCAGCAAACGAGCCTAAAACGAGCAAACGAATATACGGTCCGTATGCTCGTTTGCTGTTCGGCGGTTCGGTTCGGTTTGTGCGGTACCTGATGGTGCGCGGTCATTGAAACACGCGACATCTAGGGCATATCACTACGGGCAAGTTGTCGAAACTGAATCTTGAGTTTTCTTAGCTCTATGCCCTGCCTTGTAATTTCACTGGATCTAAATAGTACCCTTAAAACCCAAACGCTGCAATGTAAAACAAAACTGCTCGGGGATACAAACAGGGTATACAATCAGATTCTTCTCTGAGATGCCGGGTCCAATTTTCGGTTAGGTCAATTTGAAAAACATAACTGTTTTTTCCAAATCGTCTCGTGTCTTCATGTATTCTATGTATATTATATATAGGTACGTGTTTAACTAAGCTTTTCCATAATTTGGTCAACCTTGAAAACGTGTTTCGAAATGAGTTTCAGGAGATAATTTGTATGAATATGAGGAAAGCAAAGGAAGGTTTGGAACATAGCAAATGAAAGTATCTGCATACCTCTATACGAAACAGGCACGATGTATGTGTGACTGGACGTATAATGCATGTATGTTTAGTGAGTTAATTAACCTTTAATTTTACTACCTGAAAATTCAATCAGTCTTTCTGATACTCCAATCTGGTTTTCAGTTCATTTCTTCTCACACTGGGAGATGTTCTGGTTCCAGTTTCACTTCTTCACACATTTGGGGCTGTTCTCGTCGCAATTCACGTACTCGCGGCGGGTGCAGCCGAAGCAGGACTCCAGGTACGACAGCAGCAGCGTCACCACCAGAACCACCACCTCTTGAAGTAGCTCTGTGTCCATCGCCAGTCGGAGCTGGTAGCAATAAATCGTTGGTGAGCGATATTACTGGAAGCTCTTCTCTCCCCCCTCTAACCCTTACAATTTCTACTCCTTCCTCAATGATCCTACTCCTTAATCAAGGTTGGCAACGCATCTATTGGGGGTTAAAGTCACTCACGTTACCATTAATTAACCCTTAGTGCTTGTTCACGTTGTCGCGCGGGCGCGGCGGCGGGTGCGGGCGCGGTAGACGTAGCGAGTTCGTGTTCACGCTGGCCGCCAGGAGTTTGCGCGTTTGTGACGTATTCTTACCTGACGTCGCGAGTGAATCGCACGCTCCGCCGCTTGTTCAAAGTGAACACACACAAACGTCTCAAGCGTGTTCTCAAGCACGTGCGTTTCGTACGTGAATACTTGGATATAACGTCATATGTTTGATATTTCGTAACCGCGCCTGGCAGCGAGTCAACGTGTCTCAACACTGAACCCTGTCGCTTAGCGGTGAAATTATACTACCACTACCCCGCCCCCCTCTCTTGGGTGTCGTAAAAGGCGACTAACGGATTAAAGACTGCACATATTTATTCAACAGCATAGAGCGGCGATGAGCTTACCAGCTGTCACGCTTAGCACATGTGCAGTCGCTATTTGATGAAAGGTGGTAGAGGACTGATTTTGCTGTACTCATTACCTAGTCTCTGAATAACCCTTCAGGAATAATAGTCGTGAATCGTTAAGACCCTACACGTGACCCTTGCTAAATGAGTGACAACGTCTGAGTGGCAGAGTCACGCTGCGTTGCAGCACAATTTGGGCGTAACACCACCCTCTTGCGGAATATCGTCGTGAAACTATGGCACTCATTGCTGTTGTTTCGTCCGGTGAGTAAAGAAACCGGAAGTCCATCTCTCCTACACCCCCTCACAATTCCTACTGCTTCCTCAAAGATACTACTACTTCCAATAAGCCGGTAACCCATCTGTAACGCCTCTGGTTTGCAGGCTCTCCGGTGTGACCATCGCTCAGGGTGGAGTGCTGCCCAACATCCAGGCCGTGCTCTTGCCCAAGAAGACTGAGAAGAACGCTTGTGTCGACATTATATAATCAAAGGCTTGTGTCCATGGGCGGCGGTAATTACTTTCCATTGGGTGACGAGCGCGTTTTTTTTCCTCCATTTCACATAAAAAATTGTCCAATTTTAATAATTAAACCGTAACGCGTACCGGTGAAAGAATACTACCACCCCGTCTCTTCCCTTGGGTGTCGTAAAAAGCGAGTAACGGACTAAAGACTGCATAGAGCGGCGATGGGTCACCACCTGTCACGCTAGCACATGTGCATACGCTATTTGGTGAAAAGTGGACAATGACAGAAGACTGCTTTTGCAGTCCTCAAATGCCAAGTCTCCGACTAATCCTTCGGGGATAATAATCGTGATTGTATCTATGTATTTTAACTCTTCATCATAGTGAGTCTATAAACGTGCTACTTCTGGGCACAGGCCTTCCACATGGACAAATGGAGATATTGCGCTTTTGCCATCATGCTGGTCCAATGTGGTATTGGTCACCCTTGTTAGATTACCTTAATGAATTGTTACTTTGGGTCGTCTCCACAAACTGCTACTTCTTGCACGGCGGGAGTTTGCGAGTGCAAACTACCCTCTTGTCCCTGCACCCGGCAACCACCTGTAATAGCCACGTCGCCAGCCAGACCAGCAGTACAGCCCGCTCCACTAGCATGGCCTGAAACCATAGAATAATAACTTAAACATAGAAGAAGTCCAAATGAGACTCGTATAGTTGTGCTATTTTTTCAAATGAGCCATAAACATTGAAAGAAAAGAGACAAAATAAGTTGTCAAAAACGTCAAATGTCCAGCGAAAATAAAATAATCGGTCACCATGTATGATACCGAATTCAAAAGCGACCTATATAAATGTAATTCGAATGGTGACCAAACGGAGTGCCCACTTAAATGTCATAGCACTCCTTCTATGCTTTAGTTACTGTTCTGAGCCTGAAACATACATACTAGTGTCGCCTGTCGATATACATACAATGGATAGTAAAGGCGTCACCGATAGAATCAATATTCTATCGACCTATTCACCTCACCTATTCATGATGGCCTGCATCAATGCCGTTTCAAGCCCCGCTTAAAAGACCCGGTACTGTAAGAGCTGGGAAACACATGCGCCGGCAAAGAATTCCAAAGCTGGTGATCAAAAAAATGGTCTTACAGAGGAACGACTTGCCAATTTTTTTGGTACGGGTACTGCCCCCTTACTCTGGAATCTAATCTCAATGTCGATATCAAAGCCGTCAAATAACAATACCATAATAAGTGCGTACTCTTGACGCGCTTAAATTCGGGATCAGATTGAAATCGAAATCATGTTCTTATCGGAAAGATAAGTATGAAGTTTGCTGCCAATAATGTCATCGATAGTGAGAACCTTTTGTGTTTTTGACGTATCGATAAATGTAATGCATAATAAAAATCCACTTTAACATCTAAAATTATAGCTGTATCTAATTAATGAAGTTATAACTCATTTTATATCAATGAATCCTTCAATGTTAAGCAGAATTTACAAAACAATATTGCATTATTTAAAGCGACATCAACATTTTAGGACGTATGAAGCGCTGCCTTCGCCTTGAAATGCTTTAAAAAATAAAAAGTATGTCTGTGGCGTTGTCTGTCTGTCTCTGATTTGACAACATCACTTTCTATCATGAAGGACAATAAATTATTATTAATTTTCTGCGATGTTTGTTGTGAAAGTAAAGATTAATTTTACACTTGGTATAACTGACCGACGACCTAAGTTTAACTTATTCCACTAATAGTCAATTAAAGTGACAGTGAACGTTTCAAACTTTCGTAACGTCTTGAAAAATATTTGGGATTATCGAATCAAATATCATAAAATTCATTGTTCACCTTTATTTTCTAGTATTGGGCTCAAAAAAAGACCACTAAAAGCTCAGTATTCGGTTTTGATGAATGAGGTAAACGGGTAGAGGCAGTAAGGAAAGTGGTTGGACCGTCTCAGATGCAGTAGAGCCTCCAGCACAAGATATTTTTGAGGCACGGACGTGAGGTTACCAATACTCTCCAACAAGCAGCAAATAAATAAATAATGAAGCTAATGAAGACATGTGTATTTTTTTGTTATCTGGATTAAATAATTGTAAGCAAGCAGTAGGTATACAATTGTGTGTTAGGCAATAAATTTTGCTGAATAGTATTATTGTTTTATTAAAAGAGTATTTGTTTTGTAAAGATACTGAGAGTTAAATAAACTGAATATAACTTTACTTAATTTACCAAACAAACTTTATTTAAAATTTATTATAAATCATATGAGGCACCCTGTTCCCCAATAAGCAACGTTATCTTTTTCTGCTTAATTTTAGCTCGGTTCTTAGAGCGTTTCTTAAAATAAGAAAAGAAAGAGCCAAACTCGCCATCATAGTACTTACAAATAAGTAGGTACATACTCGTATATACATACATATAATCACGACTATTATCCCCGAAAGATTAGTCGGAGACTTCAGAGACTTGGCAATGAGGACCGCAAAAGCAGTCCTCTACCATAGTCCACTTTTCACCAAATGGCGACTGCACATGTGGTCAGCGTGACAGGTGGTAAGCCCATCGCCGCTCTATGCTGTTTGATGTATGTGCAGCTTAGATTAAAACATTGTTTTAATTTAAGATGTGCAGTCTTATAAATCATTTATTTAAGTAGGTAACAAGTCTTATCATATTTTACCTTAGATTAAAACAAAAAGGGAAGATACGGCATGCTCCTACTTGTAGTCATTCAAAATATAGTCCTACTCAACTACTTAAGCAAATACTCACACACGCACACCTAGAAAGTGTAAATCGAGCGAGCGAGACAAAGCGGTAAGTTTCAACGTCAGCGCGAGGGAGTCAGCGAGTAGCGCGTTGACGTCTCGGTCGCTTCGCAACAGACGAGTACGTACGACCGATTCCGACGCCACTGCGGAGTAGCGTCTTTCTCTTTTTCACACAGTAGAATATCTGCAATAGGGCGATGTAGCCTGTTCGCTCGGCAAATTGTGACTGAAGTGAAATTGTGCCTTTAGGCCTAATTTTGGCGCCTCACTCACGAGACACTAATGCCGTATCTTCCCATTTTGTTTTAATCTAAGTATTTCACACATTAATAATCTTTAGTCAGTTAGTCGCCTTTAAGACACCCAAGGGAAGAGACGGGGTGGTAGTATTCTTACACCGTTACGCGACACAGCTGCATATAAATGAGTACCTATTTACCGAAAAATACGTAAATTCAATACACATAAAGTACCACTTTAGTTATTGTGACAATGTCAATTGACAGCCAATCTAAACACCATCACAATACCAAATTTAACTGTCAAAATAGCGTCCAGGGTACGAATTTCAACAAAACTTAATGTCATTTAGTTCACGCAATATCCGCGCGACATGAATCCATTTTATCGCTAGTGTTGAAACTCAAGAGTACGAAAATTCACAATACCAATTCGATCCAATAGCGATCGGTGTACAGTATGATGGTGGTTCATGTATTCCGACAGCTTAGAATAATATAGCCAGTTCCGTGGTGAGGATTCCGGGTAAAGCGCGCGTCCACCTCCAGCTTTATCTTCACTTACCATCGGGTGAGATAAATCACAAAAGTTCTTACCTGTGTATAAAAAAATACCCCCACAATCAGTTCGCAATTAAGAATTAAGTTGTCAATACTTCAGCATTTATTTGAAAACCTATGCTAATGTGCATAACTGCATAGAACAAATCACAAATTACGTATCATATTATATTAAGTCTAAAAGAGATTAATCCCTTTGCTTTTCCTATGTTCAAAAATATAAATTGTTATAAAATCCACTCTATTACTTGGGTGTCATAAAAAGCTGCTTAAAGGTGTCGTAGAATACTACACGTATACATCCAACAGGACAAGACATTAGACATTACTGTAAGACGTGCAAAGTCAATGCAAACCTTCAAGAAGCTGTCAAAAATCACTTCTTTTTTATATGTTTGTGTATGTTGTATGTACCTATGTATGTGTATAATATATGTGTAGGTATATAGATATATTTCGTTTAAATCATAGTTACTTTCTAACGCCTCCAACTGAATCTGATGTATATCGTCTCCATCCCTAGGTTGCCTGGAAGATATCGCTTTTAGTGATAACACCGCACATTGTACGACTTCTTTTAAATTGTAATATTTTATATTTTCTGTTTTTTTTTAATAACGACTCGTCATATTGACTGCATCCTGCCTGGTAGTAGGTAAGCAGCCGATGCAGTCCAAAATAATGAGAGCGCTCCCCACCGTGGAATAAACACGATAACGAGCGCTGCCATTCATGACGGCCTGCATAAATGCCGTTTCACGCCCCGCTTGTTTTAGTGTACAATAAAGAATATTCTATCTATCATGTGCACTTATAATTTAGTGAAACGTGGACTATGGCAGATAACTGATTGCGGTCCTCGTTGCCTAGTCTCTGACTAACCCTTCGGGGATAATAGTCGTGAGTGTATGTATGTATGTATGTATGAATTACAACAAAATTACGAGTACAAGAACTGTCATGTTCATATAGCTTTCTTTGGCTCAGGCTATGATACAGATACAGCCTCGGACCAAATATTACATGGACAGAGTCTTACGACGTTGCCGCTTTTACATACGTGTATCAAAGTAAAGTATTTGTATCTCTGTCTGTATGACTGTAGTGTGATATGAGTAAAAGAGATAGTTAATGTACGTTTGGCAACGACGCACTGTCGGTGTGAGACGTGTCATTTCATGACCGACTACTAGGTCAAAACATTGCTGGATTGTGCGAAATAATAGTGAAATATTAAGAAATCTTAGTGTTTGTGTTATTTGTGTAATATACAATTGACATAATGTCTTGTTCTGCTGTTTATTGTTCGTCAAGAACAACAAAATGAGGTGTGAGGGACCAGGAATTATCATTTCATACGTTAGTGATTTCTCATAATATGTATGCTTAACTATGAGTTTTTTAATAATTAAAACGGCAAAGCATTAATTTTTGCTAATTCTAAATCATACTATATCGTACACTATTCATAAGAATCCGGTTTTAAACCTTAATTAAATGTAATATATAGGCTTTGTTTTTGGCATAATGATTAGTGATGTACGTATTTGTGTATCGAAGCTTTATCGATATTACTAATATTCTTTTTATTATTCTTTTTTTAGGTTTCCAAAATGCCCGGAAATAAGACGTGAATGGGTTAAAGCTATTTATTAGACGTGATAACTGAGAGCCTACAAAATATTCAAGGCTCTGTTTCAAACATTTTGAAAAATCTTTTTTTACAGTAAAAATTTTAGCCTTAGTTCAAAATTGAATCTTAATAATATGGGCGGGAATATGAATAGTAAAAAGTATTGCTCTTCACTTTACTACACAAATTATTATTTTTTATTTGTTTGTTATAATAGAAGGAGGCAAACGAGCAGGCAGGTCACCTGATGCAGAGTAATCTCCGCCGCCCATAGACACCCGCAACACCAGAGGAATCGCATATGCGTTGCCGGCATTTAAGGAAGGAATAGGAATTGTGAGCGGGGGGGGGGGGAGGCCTCCGGAACCCTCATTGCCCGAACGAAACACAACAGCACCAAGGGCTATTATTTCACACCGGATATTAGGGTGTTACCAGACCAATCGATCGATGGTAGAATGGATTAGTCGACGTCGATCGATGTCGATCGACAATCGACCGGTAAAATGGATTGGGTGTTAAATCGAGCTGTTTGATTAGACGCACCGGCCGCTTCCGGAGCCAAAGTGCGAAAATGAATAGTTTTCAAGATATTTTGAGGTTATTTTAGGTTATTTTTAGGAAAAAAAAACAAATATTCTACTAAGTTACCATTACCGTACCCCCTCCATCCTCCTCCTCTCTACCTCCCTCGAAACTACTAACCTCGAAATTCATGACAATCGCTACGCAAGAAAAAAACAAAAACAAAAACCGCTGCTTAAAATGTCATTTGGATAAAATAAGCGATCGTTGGCTTTAAAAAACGGTCGCATCCAGATTCTTCTCCGTCTCCGTAATAATAGTACGAGCAACATCGTACTGGCCAAGAACAACGAGTCCTTTTCTGAATACATTTCGCTAATGGAATTTAGCCAGGGTTAATCGATCAACGTCGACCGGCCGTCGATCGATGGGTTAGAGGAACGGTATCCGTCGATTGATTAAAGCTACCACACCTATCGATCAACGTCGACCGACCGTCGTCGATCGATTGGTTAGTCAAACAGTAGGTATCTGTCGATCGATTAAAGCTACCAGACCAGTCGATCAACTTCTTTTGACGTTGATCGATGCCGTCGATCGACGATTGATCGATTGGTCGGGTAACACCCTTAGTGAGAGGTTGGTATTTACGCCGGGCGAGCCGGCCCAGCGTGCCCGGCGTGCTGCAACGCAGCGTGGCTCTACCACTCAGTCAGTGTCACTCATTTAGCACCACCCAAGGGTCACGTGTAGGGTCTAAACGGTAAACCTACGGACGTGAGTAACTTTAACCCCCAATTATAATAACGAACTAGGTACACACCACATTAAAGTGATTATATCGATATACTAGTCACATCTTTAGTCACGCACACATGTACAGATAGAAAGCTGCACACTAACAAAATACGGACATGCTAAAAATCCAAAGACTCTGTCCATTGTGATATTTGGTCCGAGGGTGAAATCAACCTTAGAGGGCAACAAATAAATAATTTTATCTGTATATTTGCCTTGCGAGAAAATAAACGCTCACTTCTCAAGTGCGTGTTTATTTGCCGAGACATATTTTTAACCTGACATCTAGTTGTATTCTTGATCGAAGCCTTTAATAGTCCACTACAGGACATAGGCCTCTCTGGAGGAAATTGCAAAACCTCCACGCTTGGAAATGTGAAATGCTGCTGCCGTTTTACTGAGGCTTAGGACGACTACCTCAAACATATATTATATTATAGTCGCCTTTTACGACATCGGCATAAGGAGGAAGAAACGCTCGTCTGAAACTACCCGTACCTACATGAACCAGCTTTGTTATCATCTTGATTTGCGAAACAGACTTTGTTTGAGAACGTTTAAAACATTTAACTTTACGGCAGACAAGCATTCACACAATGGCTGTAGATATCATATAAAGGTTTTATCCTACACATCCTCGCAGCCTACCTGTGACCGCGGACTTTGCAAAGGGTCAAACGTCAAGATAAAATATTGGGTAAAAAAACGAGAAAACATATAATTAATAATTTCTATGTAAGAATTTTATTTCTACAAAATAAAACTCATACAAATTTTGATTCCATGGACGTTTTGATACAGGTAATTTTGTAGAACTGGACATTTTGATACTCCGGTCATTCTGATACAAATGACCTTATGGATATACTATATATAGCTGCTTTATGCTGTTGGATCCTTTCGGTCACGCTGAGCACATGTGCAGTTGTTATTTGGTGTGCTGTGGACTATGGCAGAAAGATGGCAGATGACTGATTTTGCGGTCCTCATTGCCTAGTCTGACGCTTTGGGATAGTAGCAGGGAGGTGTCACTCCGGCAGTTTAGGTACGTTAGGCCGGCGCGCCTCCCAGGCAGGCCGCCTAGGCGTATGGCAGTAAAGGTTGCCGCGAGCGCGAGAGCACCGAACACCGAGCGTCGAGTCGCTTAACTCTTTGCTTAACTCGTAATCCCTGCGCGCGCGCGTAAACCCTACGCTCTATGACGTCATGACGTCAAATCGATATCGAGTCAGCGTTGCTTAACGGAATATGAACGCTCGGGTCACAAGATAAGTTTCAATTTCGCGTGAAAGTCGTTAGAGAGTGAACCTTCTGTACGTAGTACTATTACTTATTCTGTGATAGCAGTCGTGAATCAATGTAAATGGCACAAGTGGTTACGTTGAGTTTTCACTCTAGCACCCGCCTCCCTATCCAGAGGCTACGTCTCTCAAATTCGAAACTTTGTTGGCCCGTTATTCGTCGTACAATGCGCGTTCGCCGCTGGTTTTTTTATAAGCGATTGGCATAGTAGGTAGGTAAGTACAGTCAGCATCAAAAGTAACTGAACAAAAACAAGGTCGCAAAAGTAATAGTCACGTGTAAGTGTCTTTACATACTCATCATTTAACACTTCAGAATTATATGCCTTTTTTGTGTTCATAATTATAACTTCTCTGTAATTACCTATAGTGATGGTCATGTACTTTTGACTAAACAGTTATGTCAGACAATTCTAGTCATTTCAACCGTAACAATCATTTGAAAATTTCATATGCTAAGCAAGCCAAAAGCCAGTGGTATTACGTCACTGTGAAGTCTACCCTCACATTCGAAAGAAATACTAAGTATTTAACAATTGATAAAGACGTAATTGCCTATAAATATCTTTATTATTGAAATTTTGCATTCACAATGCTATATAGATAACGGATAAAATATTTACTAAAAAAAAAACAACCAGTCTCAGGAAGCTCGAGTGGGATTCGAACCCACAACCTTTGGATTGCCGGTCCACTGCTCTAACCGCTGAGCTACCGAGACAAGTCAAGTCAAGTCAAGTCAAAATATATTTATTCAATAAACTCAATTAATAAGTACTTTGAATCGTCCAAATCTTTTTTAACCTACCACCCATTCAGGTCATAATTTTTTACCTGTGGCAAAGAATGGGTGCAACAAACCACAGCGCACAAAAGCAACGACATTTACAAACAAAAAAATAATAATATGTCGTTACCAGTTCAATACAAAATATGAATTTAAAAATAATAAATGATGCAATACAAAACTACAATACAACAAAACTACAATACAATGTAGTATCAATTAAAAGGAAGCAAATGTAACGTAACGGACTACAGGCCTATAGCATTACTATCTAGTTTTTCAAAGATCTTTGAAAAAACTATTTATAACAGACTTTTAGACTTTTTCAATAAAAATAATTTAATAAATACAAATCAATTCAGTTTTCAGAAACAAAAATCGACTACTTTAGCAATGTTTATAACATTAAAAGATATATGGGAAGCTTTGAATAAAAAGAAATCATGTATTGGATTGTTTCTAGACATGTCTAAGGCATTTGATTGCGTAATCCATGAAACCCTTCTATATCAGCTTGATAAATTAGGTATTCGGGGAATAACACTAAAACTACTGGAGAGCTACCTTAAAAAAAGAGACCAATACACAGTAATAGATACTTTTGATAAGATAACTAAAAACATTTAAAGAGGTAAAATCTGACCCTAGAGAGATGCTTCTAGGTCTACCACAGGGAAGTATTCTTGGCCCTCTTCTTTTTTTAGTATATGTGAACGAACTCCCAAATATCACAAACCACTTATGTGTTATGTTTGCTGATGATGCTTCAATTTTCATACCCAATAATCAAAATGATAACATTAAATTTGAACAAGAAATAATTAAAACTTTAAATGAAACCATACGTTTTCTAATACATTAAATCTGACAGTAAATCTTTCCAAAACAAAAGTAATACAATTTAGAAACTATAAAACAAATCAAATTAAACTAAATATAACAACTGAATGCAAGTCAATCATTGAAATTGTTGATGATATAAATTTCTTAGGTGTAAATATTGACTCACATCTAAATTGGAAGTTACACATAACTAAAATTAATAGCAAAATATCGAGCTACTGCTATGCCCTATCTATACTTGCGGAAACATCATCTGTAGAAGTAGCCAGAGCCGCCTACTTTGGCCAAGTTTATCTTCTTCTTACTTATGGAGTTATTTTCTGGGAAAAGTCTGTTAATGTAAAATCTACCTTTATACTTCAAAAGAAATGCTTGAGAACTATTTACAGTATGTACTTTGATGACACTTTGAGAAATGTTTTTAAAGAAAAGGCTATTTGACACTGACAGGTATTTATGTATTAGAGATGGCTCTTTTTATAAAAAGCAATATTCAGTATTTTAAACATAAAAGAACAAATAATTGTAATTTGCGGAAGAGATAAGCATGTATCCCTGTATCAATAGAATGCCTATGTAACAGGAATCCAAATATTCAATCATCTGCCCACAGATCAAAAAGCCTCTGTAAATTTAACATGTTTTAAAATTAAATTAAAAAGATGGCTTATAGATAAGGCGTTCTACAGTTTGACTGAATATTTTGGTACAAAAACAGCATAGTGGCTGTTTCTATGTAACATGTACCTACATACTAAAAATTGCATGCCCGACTAGGGTAAATTGTTTGCTCTCATTATTTTAGGCATAACACCTGCTATGTATTTAAACAATTTTATGGCAATAAAAATTTATCTTATCTTATCTTATCTTAAAGACAATTAGAAATAGCTGTTGGAGTACTTGGAGCATTTCAGATCCAAGCTGTTTTGTTTTCTGTGTAATCTGACACTTTATAATAAGCTTTTTTATAAAGCTTTTCTTTGATTTTGATTTTAAATTTATTAAGATATCATTTGGTACTTTGTTGTAAAATCTTACAATATCTTCTGAATATCATTTGGTACTTTGTTGTAAAATCTTACACACAGACCCTTATAAGAATTATTTATTTTATGGAGCCTAGTATAAGGTACTGCTAATTTGTTCTTACTTCTAGTGTTTACATTGTGAATATCACTGTTTTTGAAAACATTTCATTATATTTATGAACATAAATCAAATTTTCATAAATGTATTGTGATGCAACTGTCATTATATTTATATTCCTAAATCTCTCTCTGAGAGAGTCGCCAGCCTCTAGGTTGTAGATTGCTCGAATATTCCTCTTCTGAAGCACAAAGATAGTTTGAATGTCGGCAGCATTTCCCCACAGTAAAATGCCGTACGACATTACACTATGAAAGTAACTGAAATAAACTAATCTAGATGTATCAACGTCAGTTAACTGACGGATCTTCATTACTGCATAAGCCACAGAGCTAAGTCTATTCGACAATTTAGCTATATGTGGGCCCCACTGAAGCTTGGCATCTAACGTGATGCCTAGAAACACAGTGGTGTCCACAGGATTCACATTCTTATCTTTAATTTGTACCCTAGTTGTTACTTGCTTAAAATTAGGCAAAACAAATCTTACACATTTGGTTTTTCCCTCGTTTAAAAGCAAGTTATTTACACTAAACCAGTGAACAATCTTTGAGATCGCATTATTCACATCGTCATAATTTGGGTGTCGTCGTTTCACTTTGAATAAAAGTGAAGTATCATCAGCAAGCAATACTATCTCATGACTGTATTTTACAAAATAAGGTAAGTCATTAATATAAACCAAAAACAAGAATGGACCTAGGTCCAAAATGAACCTAGGTCCATTCTTGTTTTACAATGGGAGTTCCGCAGGGTTCAATACTAGTATTGAACCCTGCGGAACTCCCATTGTAACCACTGATCACGGAGATCTTTTACCGTTAATGTCGACCTTCTGAATCCTGTTACTCAAGTATGAGATTAGAAGGCTTAAAGAAGCATCCCTAATTCCATAGTGGTTAAGCTTCCTGACCAAAGTTTCATGTAAAACACAATCGAAAGCCTTAGATAAATCACAAAATACCCCTAGGGCATCCTGTGATTCATCCCAGGTATCAAATATTTGGATTAAAAGCTCAACGCCAGCATCAGTTGTTGAGCGACCCCTAGTAAAACCATACTGTTTACAATGTAAAAGTTTATTTCTATGAAAATGAATTCACATTTGGTCTAGCATCAACTTTTCAAAAATTTTACTAAACGTGGGTAGCACAGAAATAGGTCTAAAATTAGAAGGGTTAGAAGTGCTACCTGATTTAAACAATGGAATTATTTTACTATGTTTCATTAGATCAGGAAAAACACTACAGTCAATGCATTCGTTAAATATGCAAGCTAAAACTGGAGCTATTGTCATAATTACTGATTTAGCGACATCCACGGAATTACCCTACAGATCGAGTGTTAAATGTTTTTAATATATGTATATCACAAATTTTTTGAAAACTGAAATTACTTTCGCAATCTTTAACATTCTCCTTCAAAACAGATTCAGCTACAGTGGGGGAGGAAATCAAGGCTTTTGTAGTTGAAACTGGAATGTCAGTAAAAAACCTCTCAAATGCTGCAGCAGCATCAGCATCAGAAGTCAAGGTTTTATTATCACAATTTAAATTGTACTCATTATTACGACTTTTGACCTTTCTTGTTTCACTATTTATAATTTCAACATTTTTATTTTGTCATTACTATTCTTAATCTTAGAACTCAGATAGTTTGCCTTGGCTAATCGGCATACTCTTTTAAATAACTTAGAATAATTTTTAACATACAATTTGAAGTCATCGCTGGTGTTATAGTTGCGTTCACCATAAAGTTCATAAAGACGTTTCCTACTTATGTGAATACCAATTGTAGCCCATCCATTACAAGATACAGTACCACTAACCGAGATCTTTTTTGGAACAAAAGATTTATTATATTCTGAACAATATATGTTAAAAAAATCATTATAAAAGACATCAGGGTTGTCATTGTATTCTAAACAATGTAATTTTGTATGTAGATTGCTTTTAAAGCGTTCCAGCCGACCTGCAGTTTTTGGCACAACAGTGATATTCTTTTTCATTACTTGCTTACGCTGGTGTGGAAACCTGACCATTTGGCCACAATGATCAGAGTCCAGGTTATTAATAATTTGCTTAGCCAGTGGTTTTACATTTGTATTTATGTTATCAATACAGGTGGCCGAAGTGGCAGTTATTCTTGTCGGCTCAAAAAATAAATGATTCAAATTGTATGATAGAAATAAGTTTTTAATTTTAGTTGACAATGTGGAGTTTTCTAGTAAATTTATATTAAAGTCACCGCAAACAATTATTGTGTTACCTACATTCAATGATATTTTATGTTTAAATACGTTGCCTGGCCTCCGTAGTGGCAAGGACAAATCAAGGTAATTGCCTGGACTTCACTCAGTCACACGTCAGTCAGTGTCACGTCATTACGTTTGTACCTTTTTAAAGTTTTTTATGTTGTTTGTTAGATAAAATGCCTTCCTGTGTATACAGAAATTGCAAAAACTATACTGCAACAGTAAGAGACAAGAAAAGTGTTTAATTTCATTTGTAAATATTGTAAATATGAATTTAAAATAGAAAATTTTCATTTAGTTATGACATTTGCGCTGTTTCCAATTCGATATACGTGAGCGAGAAGCGTACAGTACATGTAAGAGTGAAAGAGAGAAAACAATGGCGACCGAGATAGCCGTGCAAAGGGGAATGCGCTGTTGCCAATTGGTCGACTACCCTATATAGTTATTATCCCTTTTTAACAATAGGCTTGACATTATTGTATTTATTTTCTTTCCCTTTCGACGTGTGTTACGTCAAAGAAACAATTTCACCATTTTTTAAATGCAATTCGTTCCCGTATGACTAGTCTATTTATAAAAGGTCATTGCCTACATTGCGGACCTTACGCAATGTCTCATCCATAACTTTTTCAAAAAAATCATATAATGCTGAGTGAAAATTTGTGTAAGTCAATTTGCGTGTAAGTCAAAACGCGTGTATGTCAATATGCGTGTACGTAATAAGTCATTATGCGAGTATGTGCGTGTATGTCAATATGCGTGTACGTAATTAGTCATTATGCGAGTATGTGCGTGTAAGTCAAAACGCGTGTATGTCAATATGTGTGTACGTAATTAGTCATTATGCGAGTAACCCCTGTATACACTTATCACAACAAACTGCTCCAACTCCACACAAGCTATTTCTATTGTTCGTTCAACCGAGAGGTTCACTATGTCTTTGCGTTCCTTTAATTTAAACTTTTTACTAACAATAATTAAGGAGCCACCATGTATTACATTTCCTCGACTGAACGAACTTCCTACCAAATGATTCTTAAAATTGAACATGAACTGATGGTCTTAAGCCAGTGCTCGGTAATGCAAAGAATATCAATATTATTACAGTTCATGAACAATTCAATCTCTAAATCTTTGCCCATCATTCCTTGGATGTTCTGGTGAACAATATTCATAGATTCTAGAAGACCCCAGAAGACTCGCTGATTTTATCCTAGTAGTTTTGATTACGAATATTTTATCCGTTATCTATATAGCATTGTGAATGCAAAATTTCAATAATAAAGGATTAATTATTTATTTTTCTATACCTAATATCTAAGAAAGGGTCAGCCCGTGGCCACGGCGGCTGGTGCAACTTTGGCGAAACGTCGAATATAGAGGGCATGCGTAGGATGCCTTTACCAAGTCCTTTTGCGTTAAGGGGGTCCTGCACAAAATTTTGAAAATTTACGTATTTTCAAGTCACTTGTACTATGCGCTGAATTATTTAAAATTTGTATTATGTAAGTTAGCCTGATCATTGCACAAACTCATGGCCGTGTTGAAATTTGAAACAAATTCTATAAACATTAACAAACAATACATAAATCTAATGACTTCTAAAAACATTTTTTTCGACCACTTTCTTAATTTTACGAGTGAAACAATAATTCTTACATGAAAATATTTGTATTGATATTCCGCAGGACACTTTAAAAAGTAAATTTTAATTTTTAACAAGCGCGTTATGGTTTTGCACATTTCGCAGAATGAAAACATTGCTCTTATTAAATTACTATAGGTCTAAAACTTCAAAGCAGAATTGTTCTAATTATAAATATCATTATGATTGATTTTGCTTTGAAGTCGTGCGGCACCCCCTTAAGCTCAGTTAAAATTTGTGAGTTTAAAATAAGTTCACATAAAGCAAGTTCCTATACATACTCACACAAGCTTATCCAATATTGTTTCTTCTGTTCTCATTCTGGTTCCCAAATTACCTGTGAACGAAACATAACGTTTTGAGCTATTCCACCAAAACCACTAGTCTAATTAACTAAAACTATAGACTATAAACTAGAGACGAGATAGTGAGCTAGTGGAATTTGACCCCAAACGTTACCTTCCGATCATAAAAAATGCAATAAAACAGGCCAATTATGTTAAGAGGTGTATTTCCATTGATATCAGAGAAAAAACTAAACAAACATTACTATTATATATGCCTAAAACAGGAATACAAAAATCTGTTTGAATTTAAATCGAATCATTGGTCCACTGCAAAGTGCTTAGTCGTTTCATAATAATGTCATAGTTCGAGATTTTTTCCCCTGCGATCTAGAGCCCAAGGTTAGTTTCTATAAGGGCCTCTCTTGCAGGGCGCACGCCCAGTGCAAGGCACTTTCTTCTTGCAGCCCGAGGCACCGATAATCAGCATCAGAAAGAACACCAACAGTATTGGGCAGAGGCGTCGAAATTTAACTACATCCATTTGGAGTCTGCAACAAGAAAGTGGTTTGAGTCGCTTAATATTACCCAATAACTAGCGACATCTGTTGAGCTATACGGTTAGCTATTATAATCTACCTTTTTAACGATGACACAAAAACAAAGAATTGTCCCCTATTATGGTAACTGTGAACCAAATAGAAAACATTTTGGAATTCAAAAAATTAAAATTGATCTAGTTCAACCGCCTCTTTGGTCTAGACAAATGTTTAGATTTATATCACCAGTGTTAGATGTAGGTTGGATTCCCAACGAGGTGACATACCGTAGGGCCAGTTTTTTGGGTTGTTTACTGTCGGCATTATCAGATATCAAAAATGTGGGGGTACGCTCTACTTTTTGGCGGTGCGATGGTAGAAACTCGTACAGTGCTAACGATTAGTTCCTGACTCGCCAGATTCCTGATTCATGAACAAGAATCCGACGAAACGAAAATGCGGTAAAACAAGAATCCGGCGAATCAGGAATCCGGCGAATCAGGAACTAACTGTGCTAACACCTGTCGGTATAACAAATAATAAATAAAGTTAATTCGGTCCTGCACAAGCGAAGATACCAATAAATGTGCTTCCAATGATTGCTTGGTGCCAAAGGTGCCAAGTGCTTGGTGTGTAAATTCCGTACAGTCAAGTAAAGAAAGACAGTACAAAGTCAAAAGTTTCGTTAAAACCTACCTTATTCACTTGCAAGGCGCTGGCCGTCGGCAGGTGATGTAAGCTTTTTTATTGCATCCGGTGACGTGTCCAACGAGTAATAATGCGGTGAGAATCAGATAAATGGCGTTTTGCAACGTGCCCATCTTTCACCTCCTCATCGTGGCTCGTGCTTGAACCTGCAAAAATCCACCTACCTAACAAGTACTTTCAGAGACGTATCATAGATGGCGTTACAGGCTCGTTTCATGAATACAGTTTGCAGTGCAGTGCTAGCTTAATAGATGGCACAAGTGTTTCAATATAAGTAATTATTACTCTAAATTTAAAATATTTATTTGAAGTAATCCGAAAATAATACATTACGATATTGGTCTCACTACCGATAACATTTGGGTCAAATTCTTTCATCTACAACTCAATTATTTAAGTACTAAATGCAAATCATCTAATTCTTCAAACGACAAAGGGACACAAGGAACTCTTACCTTTAACGTTTTTGAGGTTGTTGAATTATATTTTTGTTTATTTTACTGTGAATTTAGTTTGCGAGAGATGTTGGTCGGATGACAGAAAATATGATGTTGCAGCGCTGCCAAATGGAATGTTTTGAAACCTGTGACATTTTGTCTATTTTCTCGATCACTAGTCTTTCCTAGAAGAAGAGAGGTTTGGTCCACCAAGAAGGTTTTTTATTCAACAGCATTTCATTTAGGTTTTATTTCTTAACACGTTCGCTGACGTTAAGAAGTTGTCCTGTCGCCATAATAGGGCACTAGAATTTTCCATACTAAACGATTACCCGTCGACAGACGTACTAAGACATGTTAATATTTAAATTTTGTCTTATACGACACTTCGTCCAGAGACGTCAACGTCCAACGACGAAGTGTCATATTAGAGAGCTAGTTACTAGTCTGATATGACACTACGTCCAGAGACGTCAACGTCCAACGACGTAGTGGCATATTGAAGAGATAGTTATTTATCTAATATGACACTACGTCCAGAGACGTCAACGTTCAACGACGTAGTGTCATATTAGAGCGCTAGTTACAATTCTGATATGACACTACGTTCAGAGACGTCAACGTCCAACGACGTAGTGGCATATTAAAGAGATAGTTACTTATCTTATATGGCACTACGTCTAGAGATGTCAACGTTCAACAACGTAGTGTCACATTGAATAGTAAATTGATAGCCTCGTACGACACCACGTCCAGGACCGTAATATCTAATGACGTAGTGTCACGTTTTACACATTTTTGCCTGCCCAAACAGGACACTACGTCGAGCCACGTTAGAGTTATATATGTAAGGGAGTAAAATAAAACACATTTCTAAAGTAATCACAGCTATATTTTAAATTTCAGTCTGCGTCATACAGCGAAAGATATACGAAAAAACAAATCAACAAAAAGTAATCTCTTAAAAAGGAACAAAACCTTATGTTTTAACTATCACAATAAACTCCTATCTAATAAAATATTAAAATTTTAGTCTGAATGATACAGCGATAGACATACGAAAAAAAATCAACATACAAATAATCTCGAAAACCTTATGGTATTCACCATCACAATAAACGCCACGCCATTGACTTGTGTTTCCACATTATAAAAAAATCAATATTCAATGGTATAGGTATGTACCTACCTACCTACTATACCTATGTAGGTATTATATTATATAAACGAGGTAATTGAAATCACAAGCTACAATCGATTAATACTCAATTCAAGTTTATATACCAGACTGTAAAGTAATTTTTAAAAAGAAAAATAAATCAAATTCAAGACTCTTGCTCTGTCTGTTCCTGAAGTAGATGGTAATCTCGGAAACATTCAGGACATAATGGGGGAAGATTCAGGCAACCAATACATCTGTAGCTAGCTTCAACTCTCTTTTTATTTTTGGAACACATTTCCTAAAAACTTTGTCATCTCTTCAGCGGTAGTCAGGCGAAAAGATTGAGATCGAGAATATCGAGTGGACCTTCCACACCTTCCACATTCCTTATTTGAATTACACAAAGCTGTACCATAATTGTTAGTACACTGAACTAGATAATCTATTAGCTCTTTAGGGAAAACATGATTGAAAATCTCCTCAACGCTAGTTTGAGAGTTAACCTCAAATTGAGGGCCATGTGAATTGACATCAAAGTCAAAAACAGGAATGTCTTCTGTGGTGTTTGACCACGGCTGGTATTCTGGTTCAGGAGATCTTGGTCGGTTCTGCACTGGTGCTGAATCTGCATCATTAGAATTATTGTCCTGAGGCGCGACTAGGGATGGTGAACCATCTCTTGATTCTGTTATTAGTGGTTTGATCAGTGCGGTAGGTCTGTCGTCCTGTCCAAAATCGGAGTGTGAGCTTACATTTGTAATATCGGACTTACTGGAATCCGATGAAGCAACAGGGCCTCCAGAGGTGCGTCGTCGAGATCTTACTGAAAATATTTCTTCTGAGGAAGTAGAAGCGTCTGCATCGGCTGTCTGTTGTGGCTCATAGTTTTCGTCAGAGCCATAATCACCGTCTTCGTCCTTGTACGGGTCCTGGTCCTGTTCGTCTTCCGAGTTTGAAGACATATCGTCGAAGAGGTTTTTCTGACGTTTCTTAGGATTATTGGCTGACATCTGAAATTAAAAAGTGAATTATTTACAAAGTGTAAAGCTTGTAGGTAATTTTGCATTAATTATGCAGAGGTAGGTACCTACAGCTCTTTTGTTTAGTTTCAATAGATACAGACGGCCTTAGAACTAAGAATCAGAATACTTAATCACTAATTCGTGTTAAAAACTCTTCCAAATGGTCAACATCCAGTCATAAACTAATAGCAAACATTTAACGATACTGATATGTCTTAAAAAATGAAAGTTTTATACAATATCGAATGATTGAATGGTTTTAAACCAAAAATACATTTTGATAACAGAAAAACGTAACAAAAGCACCGTGGTTCCTAATTTATGCACCTAATTATTCCTCATACATTACGTGAACTCATTATATATCTCAAAAAAGTAAAAATAAAATTTACTTACGATTTTAGCGACGTACGCGCGTAGATGTTTCCAAAATGGCACTGGCCGCACTGAATGTTCGAGAAGACAGGCGCGCGATCACGCCGGTCGACGTAGTTTCGATGCACGAGAGTTTATGTGTGGGGGTGAAAGAGCGAGACAGCGATATATAAAACTACCCATAAAACACGTAATACGACAGTAAAAATACAAGAGTGCTCACAAGATGACAGTAGATACTGCTCTTCCTAACAATTACAAACAAAAGTATCGTCTGTCGACGTAGTGTCCAAACAAATAAAATAAAGTTTCCCGCCCGTCGACGTACTGTCACAACGCATCATTTGAGCTTCCCGCCTTTGGACGTACTGTCAGCGAACGTGTTAAGGTACGCTTACACGGGAAATTAAAATTGATCAATTATGAGCAACACTGGGCGATTGTGACGTGAGAAAATATGGAGCAATATACGGCAACAGCAACAAGCATCAATTTGGCGAAATGTTTTGCAACAACAATATGGAGCAATATGGAGCAACTCGGCAATACGAAGCAATACTTTCATACACGTACAAAACTATCGCTCGCCATGGAGGACGATTTTCTTGCAGCGGCAGCCTCCAGTGCTTTTATTATTATGAATCACAAGCAAAGGGAACAGACATATTTGGGTACGAACGTTTTTAGCAAGACGGAATCAATCATCGTTGTGTTGTGAATTAGATGACATTTTATTCAAAAACTTAACTCGAATATCCGGAAGTGATTTTCAATTTCTTTTGAATAAAGTTGGCCCATTAATTACGAAACAGATGACCAATATGAGAGAACCAATTTCTGCATCGACGAAACTCGATTTCTGGCTACTGGGGATTCATACAAAAGTTTCATGTATCTGTTCAGAATTTCTGATAGTTGTCTGTGTGTGTGTGTCGCTCTGTGCTGTAGGATGTATGTGCAGTCTTTAGTCCGTTAGTCGCCTTTTACGACACTGAAGGGAAGAGAGGGGTTGGTAGTATTATTTTTATGAGCCCATCGCCGCTTTATGCTGTTGTATGTATGTGCAGTATTTATTTAGTCCTTTAGTCGCCTTTTACGAAACTGAAGAGAAGATAGGGGTTGGTAGTATTATTTTGATGAGCCCATCGCCACTCTATGCGTTTGGATGTATGTGCAGTCTTTAGTCCGTTAGTCGCCTTTTACGACACTGAAGGGAAGAGAGGGGTTAATAGTATCATTTTGATGAACCCATCGCCGCTCTATACTGTAGGATGTATGTGCAGAATTTAGTCCGTTAGTCGCCTTTTACGACACCCAAGGGAAGAAAGGGGTTGGTAGTATTATTTTGATGAGCCCATCGCCGCTCTATGTTGAAGGATGTATGTGCAGTCTTCAGTCCGTTTGCGTCATTTTAGCTCCTTATACAACAATCTACTATTGTTCTACTGTTGCTTTTTATTGTCTCCTATATGGTAATAATATAATAAAATAAAATATTCAGTTTAATATCACTTTACACTGGCTAAATGTGCTGACCGCAAGAAGCCATTATAAAAAAAAACACCCAAGCGCTCGCTGTCCCTGCGGAAGCGAGACGCCGCAAAATCAATAAGTGCAAGCGAGACAGGAAACAAAATTGCTAATAATTTCCAGACTCACTGGATATTCGGCAATACGTGTCGGCAACATTCAGCAATTGGAATATATGGAGCAATTATCAGTAATATTGCCGAAACAATTGCCGAAAATGTTTGATGTTGCTCCACATTGCTCCACTAATTGCTCCATATTGATCAATACGTATTGCCAGCAATAATTGACTAAAAAATTGCCCGTGTAAGCGCCTCTTTAGCTCATAAACATAGAGATTAATCAAGTGGGATGGATGATCCTCAGAACAATAACTAATATTGTTCTGAGGTATGATCAAATTAAAATAAGCCGTGTGACATAGCGGTTCAGCTGGAAGATACTACCAACCCCCCACTTCCTTTGGGTGTCGTAAAAGGCGACTAACGGACAAAATACTGCACGATAATTGCATTTAGGAGCACTATGGGGATTTCTCGAAAAGTGGACTTCTCAAAATGGGGATATCGCAAAATGTGAAGTTCGTAAAACGGGGATTTCTCAAAATGGGGAGTTTGCGAAACGGGGACGTGTACCTACACTCAAGTAAAAAATGTGTTGATTAAGTCGCAGGCTGAATCTAGTTAGAAGTATTAACCGGCGATAGGCGGCTCATCAACTGTTACGTCTAAAACATATGCAGTTGTAACTTGATGAAACGTGGACAATGGCAGTGGACTGCTTCTGCGGTCCCATAGTCCCTGACTAACCCTTTGGGGATAATAGTCGTGAATTTATGTATGTAATCTATACTAATATTATAAAGAGAAAAGATTTGTTTGTTTGTTTGAAATGAATAGGCTCCAAAACTACAAAACTGATTTAGAAAATTCTTTGACCATTTGAAAGCTACATTCTTCCCAAGTGACATAGGCTATATTTTATCCCGATATTCCTACGGGAACGGGTATCACGCAGGTAAAACCGCAAGGATACGTTAGTAAAAGATAAAGAAATTCTCGATCCTGCTCTACAGATACAATGACCGTACATTGCAAAAGTTGCTTAATTGGGAATCATAAACCGAACGGCTTAGCAACTGTACACCTTCGAGTTTCACTAGCGCTATCGAGCTTGTTTTCCGGTTTAGAAATGAGATTCTGTAAAGGCACGTAAGGAGCTCGATGGCGCAGCGGCTAGCGCGTTCGGCTTGCGAACTTGCCCGTTAAGCAACTTTCGCAATGCCTGGTCGCTGGATGGGTGACCAAATTTGAAACATCTCGAGCTCCCCCGTGCTTCGGAAGGCACGTTAAGCCGTTGGTCCCAGTTGTTATCGTAAGATGACAGTCGTTAAAACCCACCAACCCGCATTGGGCCAGCGTGGTGGGTTATGGCCCAATATCCCCTCGTGCATTGTCCACGTGGGGGGCCTGTGCCCAGCAGTGGGACGTTTATAGGCTGATGATGATGATGAAAGGCACGACCCAAAATTCGACTTACTGCTAACGTCACAAAGGTCACTCTTAATTGGAATCGTAAGGGTTCTAGTGACAGAAAATCATATCTGATGAATTATTAATATTTATTAGTTTATAAGTCACCAAAAGTAAAAGTTTCTCAAAATCGCATCTAGTTATCCGACCACCAAATAATTAATAATATACCAAATATTTATTTATTTATTTGGGACAACCAACAAGACAAACACAAATACAAACAATAATTAGGTAGAACATTATGGACTTAAAACTAAGTGTCGTCTTAATTAGAGGCTGCCACGGCATGCAACGTGGTTTACAGTATTTTTACTTTAATAAACTACTACTACTACTAATTACTTACTACTGTTTGTGGAAATCAATACTATATTCGACTATGGCAAAAAAAGTCAAAAGTTAAATTATTTATTCAATGTAAACCTTTACAGGCACTTATTGACGTCAATACTAATAATAATAATAATAAAAAACAGTTAACTAACCTGTAGTTAAAGCTTAACAACTAATCTAACTACCTAACTATAGTCTGTGCCAGACAAACGCGCATCGCTACCCCCAGTACCACTGCACGCCGAAACAGAATCGCGTCGAACCGAAATTTAAACCGTGGTCATAGAATTCTGTGTAAACAAACGTATCCTGGTACGAGACAAAAATGGCGGGCAAGGGGGAGACCCCCCTTGCGACACAAACGGCTAAAACTAATAGGCAATTTATCGTTTTTTTGGGATGAAAGGTGGAGAATGATAAATCATAATGAATTGTTAACTTAAGTTACCACTTCAAGGAATAAATGTGATAGTAATTTGATAGCAAAAAAAGATAACTATAATTTACTGTAATAATTACTTAGCTATAACTTAATAATTGAACTACAGATAAACCAGGTGCCAATGCAAAAGACCGCAAATTATTTTTTGTTTGGATATGTGGGGCTTATCAGCAAAGACATCAACATCACAAGCCTTGCAGATCTTCTTGTATTGCCTTTGCAACCTGTTCACTGTAGCGTGGTGACCCAGATTGCTTTTGCTACCCTTTACCGAGAAAGAGATATACCTTCCGGCACGCGCTAACTTATATGGAGCATTAAAATTTATTAAACTCAAAAGAAACGGACAATCCACATATCCATTTATCAATTTGTGTAATGCCATAACATCCAGCAAAAGCCTTCTCTCCCGCAAACTGTTCATTTTATTTATTTCATAATTTTTATTCTTTATTTTTTTTATTTGACGACCTCCTTGGTCGAGTGGTTTATACACCGGTTTTCATGGTGTCGCCTTCTCTGAGGTCCCGGGTTCGATCCCCGGTCGGGTCAATTTAGAAATTATTGTTTTTCTAAATTGTCTCGGGTCTGGGTGTTTTCTATGTATAATAAGTAGGTATGTATTTAAGTATTTTAAGTATGTTTATCCGTTGTCTAGTAACCATTTAACTAGTTTCATAATGAAGCTTCTCTTGGGCTAGATAATTGGTGTGACTGTGAATGTAGGAAAGTTTATTTATTTATTTATTTATTAAAATTTTAACCTATTTGAATAAAAATTATAAAAATTCAACTCATTTTCAGGATACATTGACAATATCATTATTTACCAAACCATTTTTTTTTTATAAAAGAGGGAGGCAAACGAGCAGGCGGGTCCCCTGATAGAGAGTAATCACCGCCGCCCATGGACACCCGCAACACCAGAGGAATCGTAGACGCGTTGCCGGCCTTTAAGGGAGGAATAGGTTTAAGGAAGGAATAGGAATTGGGAAGAGGGGGGGGGGGTGGGGGAGGGGCCTCCGGAACCCTCACTGGTCGGACGAAACACAACAGCACCAAGTGCCATTATTTCACGCCGAATATTAGTGAGAGGGTGGTATTACGCCGGGCGAGCTGGCCCAATGCGTGCTGCAACGCAGCGTGGCTCTACCACTCAGTAAATATACAACGTTATTACTTACCATGCAAAAATTAGCGTAAAATTATTTTTTTGCACTGCTTGACGTTCGAATGCAAATTGCGGAAAAATTTAAAAAGTTATAATGCAGCTAGTTAAGGGAGATCTTGGGTACATTTGAAAATTTTAGTAGGCATCGGTTTTTTAAATAAGTTAACTAAAGATTTCTTAGTATATGGATATAACTAAATAATGGCCGAAAATCAGAGAGGACCGGTAAACCGGCTAACTTACCCTACATTCTTACAAACATAATAATCACAACTATAATTCCGGAAAAGACAAGACAATGGGGACAGCAAACTGACACTGTCTACGTTTCTCCAAATAACAACTGAGCACATGCTCAGCGCTCGCCGTGATAAGTGGTGAGCCGATCGCCGCTCTTTTATTAGATGTAAATAAGATATGTAAGATATGTAAATATGATAAGTGAATAAGACAAAGTATTGCACCACACAAAGCCACACGGCTCGACATGCTGAATCGTAATAAAAACCTGCCAAGTGCGAGTAGGACTCGTGCACGAAGGGTTCCGTACCATTATCTATAAAAGTCTATTTTGTTGTATGCGAGCCTTCCTTAAATATTTGTTTTATTTGAATTTAAATAACTAAATAACCTGTGAATATTTTAAGCGTCTACCTGTTGCTGTTATAAATATCGAGCAAAGAAAATCACGTTTGTTGTATGGGAGCCCCCTTAAATATTTATTTTATTCTGTTTTCTAGTATTTGTGTTATAGCGGCAACAGAAATACATCATCTGTGAAAATTTCAACTATCTAGCTATCACGGTTCATGAGATACAGCCTGGTGACAGACGGACAGAGAGAGAAAGCGGTGTCTTCGTAATAGGGTCCCGTTTTAAGGTTGCTTCACACATATCAGTGAAGCCACAGTTCCGGCACAGTACCGTCACAGTGTTTTTCATACATTCTCTATGAACGCATCCCCACCTGTCAGTGATAATGCTCTCAGTGTCAGTGCCGCCACCGGCAAATCACGGTCGAATTCTTTTTGACAAAATTCATAGAGAATGTATGGAAGAATATTTTTCACTGTGCCGGAACTGTGACTTCACTGATATGTGTGAATCAGCCTTTACCTTTTGGGTACGGAATCCTAAAATAAGCCTATTATATGTCAATTGTAATTTACAATAAGCTTCCTATGCATCTAAAGGAAATATACAAAAATTCATTATTTTATCTAAAGTTAAAGGAATATTTAAAGTAAAAGCCCGTAATGTCTTAAAGAGTACCTAATGTCATAGTCCAGATCTTTCTCTTTGTTTTTTTTTATTGTTGTTATTATTATTTTGTGAATATTTAAGTTTTTATTATTATTATTATATTGTATGAATTGAATTTGATAGTTGAATTATTTTGAATTGTTATTCAAATTGAATTATTTCGAAAAGTTATTTATTAAAGATAGGATATTTAAATTGTATTCTGAGTAGGTAATTAATCGTTTAAATTTGTGCAATTGATGACAAGATTATTAAAATTAAAATTGAATTGTAATCATGTATATGTATAAGTATGTAAAATGAAATATTTTTAAAACATTGAATTATAATTGTATTAAATATAAGTAGGTAAAAAATTGTAATAAAATTTGTTAATTAGTAAGAAAAAATTAAATTTTAACCTCAATTTTGCGGTGCCCCTACGGGGCTCATGTTTGAGTTTCATGTATGACCTAAAATGTACCACATGACGCAATAAACACTATCTATCTAAAAAAAAGGCGCATGAGACTTTAGAACGTTATTCGTAAAGAACGTATTTCGCATAAACAAAAGCACGCGCGCCTGTTTATGCGCGCGCGCGTGGCGCGCCACGCGTCGTTTTATTTTTAACGAACGCTTCCGATCGCTTACGAATGACAAACCAAAGCATCGTATGTCCATTTAACATTCGCGACATACCGACATACCGGCCGACACACTCACTGCATCGCTGGAAGTGGATGAGTGGCGGTGACGGCGTACTTTTAGAATTGCCGCATTCCAAACGAATTCGGGGTGAGTAAACAAAAAGAATTCAACTGAAAGTTGAAATGGTTGTTTTTATATTTAAAGTAACTCCAACGAGTGCATGTCAAAGTTAATTTTGTTTTTCAAACTAACTTGAATGATATAGGTTTTATGTATTTTTGAATCGTCCAAAAATATTATTTTCTTAACATTTTTCCTTTCTCCGTTCAGTGTGTCTTTTAAATGTAAAAAACGAAAGTTGAACCTCATAGAATATTTGATTGGCAACACTTTGTCTTTATGTGTGTCTATCTGAGGTGTCATGTCATATGTCAAATTGAAATTTTATCTCAGAAAACTGCGGCTGTGTGAGGGACCTGTGTTACCATTTCATGATTTTTTGAAATTGCCGCGTTTTTCTTGGTTCAGCTTTCGTTGGCCAGACTCTATCTTACTTGTTTACACACACACACACACATAGAAGGGAATCCAAAAGGGTGAGTCAGAGACTAGGCAATAAGGCCCGCAGAAGCAGTGCACTGCCATAGTGCACGTTTCACCAAAATTACAATTGCACATGTGTTCAGCATGATACGTGGTGAGCACATCGCCGCTCTATACTGTTGGATGTATGTGTAATCTTTACTCCATTAGTCACCTTAGTCCTAGTTCTTTAAGTCCAATTTTAGGGAGTGGACTCGATTTTTGAGACTGGACTCGTAAATGAGAGCTCAAGCCTTTTTGTCAGTGATAAGACTCACGAGTCCTTACAACATGACTGGAGAACTCGAGTCTTTTTACAATAATATAGAGACTCTTAAGACGAGTTCACAGCTAGTGCCGAAGTTTCTTTAGAAACATTTATTCTGTTGATAGAGTCTGGCTAACGAAAGCTGAACCTCGTAGTTATTTGATTGACAACACTTTGTCTCTATGGGTGTCTATCTGAGGTGTCATGTCGTATGGCAAATATAATTTTTCTAAGAAAATTGCAGCTGTGTTAGTGAACCTGTGTTACCCAGACATGATTTTTTTGAATTTGCCGCGGTTTTCCTGGTTCAGCTTTCGTTAGCCAGACTCTATAAAGTTCTAGGCTATAGTGTTGTACAATTTTTGATGGGAAAATGCCCATAGAGGTAACGCTTTAGCAACATTTATATTAGTATTATACAATTTAAAAGGTTAGATTTTTTTATAAGAACTTGAATTCAAGAAAGGACTCAAGGCTCAGAACAAAGGACTCATTTTAGTCGGAGTCTTGCGAGCTCTGCTAAAATGAGTCCAGTCCCTATATTAGGACTTAAAGAACTCGAGTCCTGGCCAACACTAGCCGCTGCACACACGGCTGCTTACTTGTTTAGGTTCAGACAATTGGCTTGCCCTCATAATGTGTGTTAACAAACCGCTGGTATCCTACCCTAAATAAGTAAGTAAATAGAAAAATATGAAATCACAACCATCGTTTATTCATACAAAACGTTCGTACAAAAGGCCCATACACATTTCCGTTGAATCGTCGCTCGGTACACTCGGCGACATAAACGTTGCTGATGTGACGTTATCTTACCGACGCTTTGTAGCACAGGAGCCAGTCAATATCATCTACATAAATAGCACGCAAAGTTCGATTGTTCACTTTACGACAGATTCGCTTTAGGGCAGATTCGCTTTAGAGCAGAAATTGTACATCCAACTGCACTTATGTAGGTACATATTTTTGCTTTCAAGTTTTAAAATATACAAAGTAGGTAAATAATATTAACTGGTTACTCATTCACATCGACGCATAGAAAGTCCTCGTAATCAATAGGGGCCACTTACAAAGCATTTCTTCTTCTTCTTTTTGTGCAGTGGCGTTTCCCTTTGGATTTCGCCAACAAAGCATTTGATTATTAAAGGTTAAATGACACTTGTCAATTGATATTACGATTGATTTGTTCACATGTGGACTATTAGTATCACTTATTTCTAAATAAATGTTTATTGAATGGGTACATAGTTTGTCAAATATATTCAATTGGCTACTCACAGCAATGGAGTTATTATCCTCTAGTACCATTGAAATCACGTTTTTACTATATTATTAAACTACTTATACTATTTACTATAATCCACCGTGTCGCGTTAGTCGTGGAAAATACTACCACCCTCTCTCTTCCCTTGGGTGTCGTAAAAGGCGACTAACTGACTAAAGACTGCACATAAATCAAACAGCATAGAGCGGCGATGGGCTCACCACCTGTCACGCTGAGCACATGTGCAGTCGCTATTTGGTGAAAAGTGGACTATAGCTGTCCTCATTGCCTAGTTTCTGACTAACCCTTCGGGGATAATATTCGAGACTATAATGTTTGAATTTTTATTATTCGTCATCACGTGGTACGTACGGGGCTGTTGGTCACGTAGCGGTAAAATAATACTACCACCCCCTGTCTTCCCTTGGGTGTCGTAAAAGCCGACTAACGCACTAAAGACTGCACATACATCCAACAGCATAGAGCGGCAATGGGCTTACCACCTGTCACGCTGAGCACATGTGCAGTCGCGATTTGGTGAAAAGTGGACTATGGTAGAGGACTGCTTTTGCTGTCATCAATAGTCTCTGACTAAGCCTACGGGGATAATAGTCGCGATTATATATATTAATACGTCGTGATTATACTTATTAATATTTTAAACGCGAAAGTTTGTAAGAATGTATGGATATTTGTTACTCTTTCACGTAAAAACTACTGAATGGATTTGGATGAAATTCGGCATACAGATAGTTTATAACCGGGATTAACACATAGGATACCTTTTATCCCGATATTCCTACGGGAACGTATGGATAGATGTTTGTTACTTTTTCACGTAAAAACTACTGAATGGATTTGGATGAAATTCGGCATACAGATAGTTTATAACCTGGATTAACACTTAATATACTTTTTATCCCTATATTCCCACGGGAACGGGAACCATGCGGGTGAAACCGCGAGCGGCCGCTAGTATATATTTATATATTTAAAACAATGTCATACAGCATTGTTTCTCTAGCTCCTGCTCTAAGATCCGGGTTCAACACGGCGCGTTGTGTGTAACGGACCCGCTGAATAATACAGGAGTTGTGCGGCGATTCCACACAGTTGCGGAACTGTTTGAACTGGGGTAGGTTGGGGGCAAGGGGGGTGGAAGAGGAGTGGGAGGGGGAAGCAAACGCCGCAGGCCACCGTGCAACAGAAACACAAGATAATGTTTGAATTGGAATAATAGTAATCAGTTTTATGTGACTTATAATTCAGCTTCATTTCATGACCATTTGCATACACACACAAACAATTACATAAATTCGCGACTATTATCCCCGAAGGGTTAGTCAGAGACTAGGCAATGAGCACAGCAAAAGCAGTCCTCTACCATAGTCCACTTTTCACTAAATAGCGACTGGACAATATGAGCTCAGCGTGACAGGTGGTGAGTACATCACCGCTCTATGCTGTTGGATGTAAGTGCAGTCTTTAGTCTGTTAGTCGTCTTTTACGACACCCAAGGGAAGAGTGGGGGTGGTAGTATTATTTTACCGCTACGCGACCAACAGCCCCGTACGTACCCCGTGATGACGAATAATAAAAATTCAAACATTATAGTCTCGAATATTATCCCCGAAGGGTTAGTCAGAGACTAGGCAATGAGGACAGCACGTTTAATTTCATAAAGTTATTAATTATATGCTGACTATCATTATAAATAAAGAGGAGCTCGATGGTGCAGCGGTTAGCGCGTTCGGCTTGCGATCTTGCCCGCAAAACAACTTTCGCCAAGCCGGGTCGCCTGATGGTCACCCATAAAAAACATCTCGATCTCCTCCGTGCTTCGGAAGGCACGTGAAGCGGTTGGTCCCTATTGTTGTCGTAAGATGGCAGTCGTTAAAACCCACCAACCCGCATTGGGCGAGAGTGGTGGGTTATGGCCCAATATCCCCCCGTGCTATTGTCCACGTGGGAGGCCTGTGCCCAGCAGTGGGACGTTTATAGGCTGATGATGGTGATATCATTATAAATGCTCATCTGATTCTCATCTTTAGTGATTCTTAAAACATACTAAAGAAATTTTAATGTTTGGCTACTAAATTCAGCTTCTGCTACTTTAGGCTAGTTAAACCATTTATAATTTATATGAAAAGGGTTAAGCATTTCAGCTTCCCGTATAAACTTTAAGTTCAAAATTTTACAAACATGACAATTGATAAAAATTTCTATAGTGTTCACTATTTTTCGACTTTAGTACAGCCCTTCAAATTGCAATAACTCAGGTTAATAAACGGTTTTTTCTGTTTTCTACAAATGATCTCAAACAATACAAATATGATATCTGAACTTTACTTTAGCCTGCAAAATTTGACTAAAATTGGCTAATTAGTTTGTAAAATTCCGGACTTATAAGTTTGTTTAGGAAACTGAAATGAGTAAAACTACTGAAAACTGTTTTATAACCCGTAAATATTAATTATCACGATTATTCACTATTTAAAGGAGAGCGATATTGCGAAGTTTCTTGTATAAATATAATTATCCACGCCCAAACCAATTATCGCAAGTTAAACTTCATTAAAACGTGTTTTAATGGTTGACTTAACGGATAGAATACTTAAATATGTCGAACTATACATAAATGTAAGGCTAGGGCAGAATAACAGGGTTATTGGGGCTCCTGTTAGTGCTGAGCCATAGACAGGTTGTCTTCAACCCTGCTTTGATGTTACCCGTGCATGTTCTTCTTCTGTAAACCGTTTATTTTCTGTATTTTTATGTGAGAAGTAGGAAAACGAGCACGCGAGTCACCTATGGAAAGTTTATATACATATACATTAATCACGTCTATTATCCCGAAGGGTTAGTCAGAGACTAGGCAATGAGGACCGCACAATGAGTCCTCTGCCATAGTCCAATTTTCACCAAATACCGACTGCACATATACTCAGCGTAACTGGTGGTGAGCCCATCGCCGTGCTATTGGATGTGTGTGCAGTCTTTAGGCCATTAGTCGCCTTTTACGACACCCAAGGGAAGAGAGAGGGTGGTAGTATTCTTTCACCGCTACGCGGCACGGTTTTAAATAAGAGAAAATTACAAAAATTATATAATAATTAATCATCGCCGCCTATCTAAAACCAGAGGAGTCCGCAGACTCGCAGCTATGCGTTTCCGGCCTTGAGTAAGGAGTAGGATCTTTGCGGAAAACGTAGAAATGTAGGAATTGTAAGAGGGGAGGGGGAGAAAAAGGCCTCCGCTACTTTTACCTACCGAACGAAACACAATCAAGGCAAATCAAGTTATTTATTATTTATTTATTACTCGTAGCTTTATATATTCGACCATACTTATTATACATATTATTATAATAAAAGCTAGAATTACTTCACTTTTACTTAACTACCATAACCTTGACACGTAACAGCCTCTTTACTAAAGTAAATGGTGTAACACGTGAAATTATGGCGATATGGTGTCCCCCAGGGTCTCGTAGTCGCTACGGCTACGGGCTACGTGCTACGCCGTAGTTCTGTTCTGTCACCAGTTTGTAGCCAGGTTTTGTGCGTCTTTTATTACTATACACTAGCGGCCGCACGCGGTTTCACCCGCATGGTTTCCGTTCCCGTAGGAATATCGGGATAAAAGTATCCTATGTGTTAATTCAGGTTATAAACTATCTGTATGCTAAATTTCATCAAAATTCATTCAGTAGTTTTTACGTGAAAGAGTAACAAACATCCATCCATACTTACAAACTTTCGCGTTTATAATATTAGTAGGATATTTAAAAAAAAACACGTAGAGGTTTATAACAGATCTACAAGGCATAATGAAAGACTCTATGTACCGTTGACTGGAACAAAACTTCACAATAGAAATAATACTGTATAGCTATCAAAGTCTTTAACAAGCTGCCAAGGGACTTATACTACCTCCCAATGCCACAATTTAAAAGAAAATTATCAAATTATTTATTGGAGAAATGCTATTACTCATTACATGAATTTATTTTATAATATCTAATAGTTAAAAATTATAATTGTTGAATTTGATCTAATTTTGTTTGTTGATGTTAATAATTTGATAGTTTTAATTTAATTTAATTTAATTTGATAACTGTAATTTAGTTTATAAATGTTAATTTAATTTAAGAATGTTTTATAATTTTGTATTGTTAATTTAATGTCATGTTATTAGAATTTACTTGCTTTAAGTAAACAATTTAATATTGTTAATTTAATTGTATATTTACATGACATGTCATGACGGCAGAACATACGCCTTAATTTTTTTAACACCCTTTTCACTATGTTCTAGTAAATAAAACTCATTTTATTTCATTTCATTTAAGTATAAGAAGTTAAGCCGATGTTGGGTCAGGTCAAGAGTACCTACCCTAAACCGACGAGCATGCATGAAGAACGTTGGTTTAGTAGACTCAATTCACCTGGCTGATATCACCTGGGTGCATTAAGTCTACCAAAAGCAATAATAATAATAGGAAAGAAGAGTTTCGACCAACATCTCAAGAGACTCGCTAGACGGCTGGATCAAGGGCCAGATACAGAAGGCGGTACTTCTTGACACGGCACGCATCGTCAGGAGGTTCCTCTCTCTGCAGCCCTAACCACCGGTAGCTTGGGCCCTGCCCCGCTGCCGGCGGCACCCTAGGTTTAGGTTTTTTATAATGTTTAATGTTTTATAGTAGTTTTGTTTATTATTTTTATATCGAATATTATAAAAAAAAACCTAGACTTATGAAAATAAATAAATGCGAGAATAATAATAAATAAAATATGCTTTTATTGCACACACGAACATATAACAGAAAACATTTATACAGTGATAAAGTACAAAACAGGCGGCCTTATTGCTAACAAGCAGTCTCTTCCAGGCAACTTTGGGTGATAGAAATATAATAAAAAAATATTGAAATGGGTCAATGAATAAGGGAAATAAGAAATAGAAATATAAAAAAGATTGGTACAACGTACAACAAATAAATAAATGAGATAAAAAGAGATCATGCAATATTATAGGTACATTAGGGAAATAAATAGTATAAGTATACTTAATTCACCTGCAAATGTGGGTGAAATAAGTCTACTGAAGGAAAACGTTAACCTGTAGTAGACTTAATTCACCTATTCCACTAAGTTCAAGTAAGTTCAAGGCTTAATCGACTGTCCTCAATTGCTTAGTGAGATTAAATTCAAAATACCACGATCAAATTTTAGACTTTTGAACTTTAAACCATTGTATTTGAAATCTTACAGAACCAATTTGGGCATGCAGAGTATTATTAATAGACGGAGCGATGAATACAACAAGGTGTGTAAGTCCGTGAAAGACGTCGATTTGTTCCATACGTCATTAAGTAGTTAGGTATAAAAAGAGTCGTTATAAAAAGAGTCTGGTTTGTTTTAAAAATGAATATCGTATGCTGTAGTAGTGTTAATGATGTTTTCTTTGATATTTTATGGTTAACTAAACTATGTTTTATTATACTTAGTATTTTTGTATTTGTTTCACTTTTGTATTGTGTTCAACTTGTCTTATTGATCTTAGATTTAAGTTGTGTTTGCCTGTCATTGTTTTTTCACTGTTCTAACTGTATTTAAAACAATGTTATTTCTAATTCTCTACTCCCTACATAGCATTTAATCTCCAAAAAGATATGCTCTATCTCATGACAGAATCCGATCTACAGACATGTGTGCAATCATCAGTAACTCGCATTTTATGTACTATAAATAAACCTATTTATAATATACCTATTACTCAAAGCCTTTGCAACATAACAATTAATTATGAAAATAATTTATGTATAACGGAGGTGTCGGTTTGTCAAGAGCGGTGGCTCAGGTTACACGCCACTAACAGGTGGCTATTTACATGCTGTGAAAAATGTGCAGTACGCATTTTGTGCCCAGATGGCATAAATATGGAAACCCTGACCGGTAATGGAATATTAAATATAGATCAAGGATGCACTATCAAAAGTAAAGGCTATTATATTTATAGTCACAACAACAAACAACTTTCTCACAGATTCCATCTCGCACAAAGAAATTTGGTGACTCGTTTCTTTGCCGCACTTCCAAAAGATGGAATAGTCTACCAGCACACGTATTCCCTCCTACCTATGACATAGGGTCTTTCAAACGAGGCGTGAAGAAGCACTTTGTGGGCCGGCAGAGTGAGGATGACTGATGCTACGTCTCTTACGCTGCACCAGTTGTCCTCGCGCCTGGACCTCATTTCCACTTAACATTAGGTGGAGTGGGGTCATTTACCGGGCTTAGTATAAAAAAAAATAAAAAAAATAATAATAAAAAAAAAAACATACAAAGGTTCAGAGTGAAATACCTAATACGTTAGAAACCTCTGTTCTAAATAACATCGTGAAGTCAACTACTTACTCGTACGTACCAGAAGACCACAAAGAAATATGGCATGACCTGAAAACGCAGATCGACGACTTGAAAGAGCAATTAATTTTGTAAGTAAGTACATATCTACTTACTGCTTGACGTTTCGGCCGATGCTGCGGCCGTGGTCACAAGCGAACTGGCGGTGCGCGGCGTCGTCGGCTCGGGCGGGTATTTGTTTCGTCAAGCAGTAAGTAGATATGTACTTACTTACAAAATTAATCGTGTTTAGTCCCGTTAAAACAGTTTTAATGCAATGCAACGCGATAGTTTAAAGTCTTATTGAAAGAGCAAGCTAAAACTCCGTTAACCATTCATGATGTTCGCCAATATTCGGTGTTATATGGTACACTGGCCGTTGCTCTGCTGGCCGGAGCGGCCTACCTATTCATACGAAGGCGGAAGGCGAGAGCGGCTCCTACAACTGGAAAGGTGGTGTTCCAGGCAACCACGGAACAGGTTGTTGTGGACCCCCAGCAAGCGGTGTCGCCATGTGATTATAGTGAAGTGAATGTGGTGTGTAATGTAGAGAAGGGTACCTGGATTACCCCTAAAGCTATTCCGAGATCGCGATCGGTTCATTTAGACATTCCTTCCGTGAGTGACAGTGAACAACAATAATGATAATACAATGGACAATATAAAGACTATAAGTTAACTTACTTTATTACTAACTTTATTCTCAATTTCAAAATAATATTCTTTTACTATGTTTTATACAAATTATTTTACACATTTTCTTTATACACATTATTTTACTACTTACTTACATTTTACAATAATTTATGTGACTTAACATGCATAATTATTTGAAATGAAATGAAATGAAAAACATTTATTCGGAGCATAAATAGGGCAAATATACATAAAAGATATTAAAAAAAAAGTAGGCATTATGCAACCGAAATGGTCGCCACTCAGCTTATGCCGTGACATTTACATGCCATGGCGCTGGTATTCTGTGGAACCAGTAAGAGGGAGGCGCAGCTCCAGACAAACTTAAAAACTAAAATTTAAGTTTATGTCTACAAAATTTAAATAACAACTACTATTTTATAAATAAGTACTTAGCTACAATAATTATTGTTAACACAGTGTAAGTTGCCTGTGATGCAAGCCGTAGACACTTTTACTTTAACATTAAAATTTATTTATAAGGTTACAATACAAAACATAAACAAAACAAGCTACTAAGTATAAAAAAACGAAAACGAAACTGTAAAACAAAATAACGAAATAATTACAAAAATAAAATAAAATATTTACATTATTTAACTTGATAACCTATTGTTTTTATATAATTTTCCTCTCCTTTTGAGTGGGCAGGATGTACAGAGCAAAGTACAATGTGTTTAACTAGGTTAAATTAGTTCGTATAAGCATTTTCACGTCAGCGCTCTCTGATTTACAAAACCGTGATAAGTATAATTTTATTGTAATAAATCAGTGTCAAAACAGCGCTCATTGGGTTTGGTGATTTTCTACGTTTCCCTATCCCTATCGATATAACTGTACCACTACAATTTCTGTGTTGTAGTGTAAAAATGTTGGTAGACCTAATTAAATAAATAAATATATAAATAAGTGAAGCTGAGAGCTCGGCTAGCGCGTTCGGCTTGCGATCTTGCTCGCTAAGCCTCTTTCTCAATGCCGGGTCACTGGATGGGTGACCAAATTAATAAAAAAAACATCTCGAGCTCCTTCGTGCTTCGGAAGGCACGTTAAGCCGTTGGTCCCGGTTGTTGTCGTAAGATGACAGTCGTTAAAACCCACCAACCCGCATTGGGCCAGCGTGGTGGGTTATGGCCCAATATCCCCACGTGCTATTGTCCACGTGGGAGGCCTGTGCCCAGCAGTGGGACGCTAATAGGCTGATGATGATGATGATGATGATGAAGCTGAGGATGTAGCTAATGGCAGGCGGTGGTCTCTTTCTACCCCTCTGAGAAGCGGCCGTTAGAAGTCTGACCAACGAAACGTGACGTGGTCGATTTTCAAAAGTTTTATTGTGGCAATAATTTAACTTGTCAAACGATTGTCAAAAGTACATAGCGCATAAAGGTTAGTTTTCGTACTTGAATTTATCATTTAGATACTTCGTACGTTCTTTTATTGTTCTCGTCTATTATTTTACATTCTATGTGTGTATGTGTGTATATAAGTGTGTAAACCCTTTTCAAAAGGGCACGCACACTTTTATTAATATTGTTTTGTTCTTCATGAAAGTTTAATTAATTTAATTTATTTCTTTTTCAAAATGACGAGTTCAATAACTATAAAATATTTTACTTCAGTTCAACAAACGTCAATTCCATACATACAGACATACATATAATCACGACAATTATCCCCGAAGGGTTAGTCAGAGACTAGACAATGAGGACTGCAGAAGCAGTCCTCTGCCATAGTCCAATTTTCACCAAATAGCACTGCACAGGTACTCAGCGTGACATGTGGTGAGCACAAACGTTAACGTTTAACGGTAATTAAATATAATTTATTAAATTAAAAACTTTAACATATTTTTAAGCTTAGGTAAATATATTTTCTTTTGTAAAATTTTAAACACTGAAAAAAGACGACAACCTCAGGCGGGAATCGAACCACGCACCTTCCGCATTCCGGGCGGCTGCCTTATATATATATTTTCTTTTATTTCCCTTACCTGCTCGTATACGCCAATTGACATACTCGTACATAGTTTGATATTCATAATACTCTACGGTCCTGAACTAGTCGCACGTACTGTCCAAAAAAACTTTTGCCGCTAACCAAACCGAGTATAACCAACTCCTCTGGAAATTGAACCCAGGACCGCCTAGTTTGAGCCGGCAGTTCCACCACACGACCATAGAGGTAGCGATGATAAATCAAGCACCTGGCGTTCCTAAAAGCCAATGCATTATTTGTCTCTAATAATACAACCGGGGCGTGGTGCTGCACCGTACGATGCCATTTCCAAAATAATACAGCTAGTGATGTTCCACAACTTCGATGTCCGATGATTATATCGATGTTTTTATTGATGTCGTCTCTTAGATGTGGAGTAGAATAGAAAATAGCGTGGACTGCCAGAATCTGACTGAAGTGCGACCACCCTAATACCTATTTCTGCAAAGCAGCACTGTTTTGCATTGCTGCTACAAGAACTGCATCTTCAGTGTTGTCGACGCGCTCGTGATTGCTTGGTATTCCAATGTTACGGCGGTCGCTCTTCATCAGGTGAGTCGCATACTAGATTGACAGCTCAAAAATCGACGTTGAAACGTGTAACACTTTATTTCTAAGTATATCTACTACTATTTTATTATACAGACATTATCATGAATTAATCATTTTAAAATATTCACGTAAAAATATATGTTTTTTATAAAAAGTTATATGCGCGTAATAACACCGACAATATGTTCAAATTCGATGTTCAATGAACTTAGATTAGACCTTTTACGATGAGCTTCACTGCCATCACTATATCGATGTTCCACGCGCACGGTCATCCCTAATTTCGGTGCGTCCAAAATTAGGTCACGCCACTGGCGCGAAGTAAGCAACACTGCCACGCGCATTGCCCAGAAGTTCGTCAGCATTGCGCGCGCCGCCCGCCCGCTCGTCCGAACGCCCAGTCTCTACCAGACCCTAACTTGCGCTGCCTCAAAAAAATTGGCACGAGAAAAAAAATACCAACACAAAAAAATAAAGGCGTGTTCCGAATTCGAAATTCGGTGTTGCACTTTCACAAAAATCTAATAAGCATGGCGGTTAATAGTTTACTGCAGTGCTGTGAAATATGAGGGCGTACAATATGTTGCGATGTACCGAAGGGACTTAATAAGACAATATTGCATGGAATAATTTGTGCCCTGCTGGTGTGTATTGCAATTGTGGTGTGTGTTAAACCTAATTGATTTTGTCCAGCCTACGGCCAATCCTATGTAAGTGACACTGTTACTATATCTCATCCCCTAAATACTCTATCTGGGTGTAACATACTTTTTTGTAATGTACCAGTATAAGATAGTTTTTGCTTTTACCAAAATTGTTTTTTTAATCTGTTGTTATAATTACTTTTATGATTTACTTCGACGGCTTAAAATAATGATGATTTTAATACGGACTAAACCTTCAAACGCATATAAGGTCGAAGGACTAAACCGAAATTAAAAAGAATCAATTGCAAAAAAAGATAGAGACGAGTTCGTTGTAGCTCTAACAGGGCAGTCTCAATTATTTAGTTAGACTACGTATATTATATTGTAAAAATTCTGCTATGTAAAGACTTAAGTCTTATGACCTGTTGGTATAAATCCTTAACACAATACAATACGAAAATGAAAAGTTTTAAAAATCAATCTTACCTAATTACATTACTTACTCGTTTAAGTAGGTAATTATTTAATTACAAATGTCACGTATAAAAAAGTTACAGCTAAATAATTTTAGAATATTTTTTATTTACACTATAAAAATCATCATGTTTGATGGAACAGACATGCTCATTCCGTCTTTAATGATCACCCTAGCTTCGTCTGAAAACAATTTTCTAGTGAAACATACTAGACTTTTCACCTTTTGTAAAAAAGGCAGCGACTTTGCCTACGTAAACACTACTCATGTCACACGATCCCAAAGGAACCTATAATGACCTTTCTTAGCAGATATCTACAGCTTTTATAGAACCTTTATGCCAAGTTTCAAGTTGGTAGGCTGAATGGCTCCTTAGATTTCGTGATAGTTGTCTGGTTGCACTGCACGTGACTGGTAATTTGTTTTGTTTTTTTTAAATACTAGTCATGAATATATTTATGTATGTATAACCGTGTCACGTAGCGGCGAAAGAATACTACCACCCCCTTTCTTCCCTTGGGTGTCGTAAAAGGCGATTATCGGACTAAAGGCTGCACAATAAATAAAAGCATAGAGCGGCGATGGGCTCACCACCTGTCATGCTGAGCACATTCTGTTGTCGCTATTTGGAAAAAAGTGGACTTTGGTAGAGGACTGCTTTTTCTGTCCTCATTGCCTAGTCTTTGACTAACCCTGAGTTACTGAGTGGTAGAGCCACGCTGCGTTGCAGCACGCATTGGGCCGGCTCGCCCGGCGTAATACCACCCTCTCACGAATATTCGGCGTGAAATAACGGCACTTGGTGCTGTTGTGTTTCGTCCGACCAGTGAGGGTTCCGGAGGCCCCTTCCCCCCCCCCCCCCTCCTCCCAATTCCTATTCCTTCCTTAAACCTATTCCTCCCATAAAGGCCGGCAACGCATCTGCGATTCCTCTGGTTTTGCGGGTGTCCATGGGCGGCGGTGATTACTTTCCATCACGTGACCCGCCTGCTCGTTTGCCTCCCTCTTTTATATAAAAAAAAAAAAACCCTTCGGGGATAATATTAGTAATTATGTATGTATGTAGGTATGTATAATCTAGTAGGTACTCTACTGTTTCTACATAGTACAGCAGGCAACTATTTCTATGGTTCTGGGCATCCTTGTAAGAACTAGGGTTATTGAACCAGTTCACATGGCAAATGAAAGCGAAGGGGATATACCATAAGTCCTTTCAAACAGCACACCGAGTTAGCTTTGCCTCTATTGTAGGATGTAACGTGTACTACACAATAAATGTATTTTCTTACTTTCCTTTTTGATTGAAAGCCTTTTCAGCACGATTCTATTGTGTATTTCAGTTGTTTGCTCATTTACTAAATAACTAAGGGATAAATGGAAGAAGGCTTACAAAAGACAGCATAAGGCGAGAGTGAATATAATGTCCTTTTGTTTTGAGCTTATTGTGTACACGGGTAACGGTGAACATATAATATTTAGTTCGCCCCCTACGTTTCAAGCTTTTTTGTTTCTACATTTTTCACTTGTCAAAAAGTAATAAATGGAGTAGGTGAAAAGTTTTTCTGCTGTTGTGTGATTCATAATCAAAATAAACTTTCTCAACCAGAATACTACCACACCCTCTCTTCCCTAAGAAGTCGTAGTAGGCGACTAACGGACTAAAGGCTGCACATACGTCCAAGAGCAAAAAGCGGTGATGGGCTCACCACCTGTCACGCTAAGCACATAATGCAGTCGCTATTTGGTTAAAAAGAGGACTATGGTAGACGACTGCTTTTGCTGTCCTCATTGCCTGTCTCTGACTTACCCTTCGGGGATAATAGTCGTCATTAAATGTATGTATGTATACAAGTTTCTCCAGCGATTAGCTTAATGGTCATCAACCCACCAGGTCAGTTTTTACCCGACTGCGCCAGAAGAAGGGTTATGTTTTTCGAGAGTAGTTTGTATGTTTGTGAATTTGTAAGTTTGTATAATTGTTTGGCACGCTCTGCGGCCTGAACGGCTCTATGGATTTTAGCTTGAGAGGTGTCGTTAGATTCGTATTTACTGTCAGACTGACACTGGGTTTATCAAAATAAAAAAAACAAAATGGCGGATTTTAGGCGCCAAATTCAAATGTTAGGCACGCTCGGCAGCCTGAACGGCCCGATGGATTTTAGCTTCCAAGTAATTGTGTGTCATGTGTATAATTATATAGGTTACTATACAAACTCAATGGGTCCTTCAAACGAGGCGTGAAGAAGCACTTTGTGGGCCGGCAGAGTGAGGATGACTGATGCTACGTCTCTTACGCTGCACCAGTTGTCGTCGCGCCTGGACCTCATTTCCACTTAACTTCAGGTGGAGTGGGGTCATTTGCCGGGCTTAGTATATAAAAAAAAAATCAATAATAAAACTAAAAACAAACAAAATAAAAATAGTTAATTGATAAAACTAAAAAACCCGACTACGTTTCTGTGTAATTTGGAAATGAAAAAAATTGCACTTAACATAAGAATCGCCATAGTTGTAAAATAAAATTGTACCTAGCAGTCATGACCCATTCTAGAAAGTCAGCCGTCCAGGCAGCAGATTGGAGTAATCTGCAATACCTATAGGTATGTGCTCTCAATTCATTATAAGCCTCCGTTTCTAGAATGGGTCCGAGCAACTGCTACAATTTTTCTTTGCAACTTTGGCGATTCTTATGTTAAGTGCAATCGGGTATGACGACTTTCTTGTTTTAGGGTTTTTCATTTCCAAATTACACAGAAACGCTGTCGAATTATTTAGTTTTTAAACCCCTCAAGCCCCATATTTCTCCTCACCTAAAACTCGCTATTCGCTTGCCGCGCTCTCCACTCTGACTTTGTACAGTGTTTGATTCACTTAGACTCTACTTTAGTATGAACAAGGTCGATTATTTCGGTTCTGTAATACATTTTATGCATCGTGAACGCAAAATTTAACATAAACTGCGTTTGATTTTTTTTCCATTTCCGCAAATTTAAATTCCCACAATTCGCACCTGCTGTCAAAATTTTTAGACATTTCGTTGCCAAGACTGAGAGGTTATAATACCGTTTTAACATATACAAGTACATGTCATATAATTACGACTATTATTCCCGAAGGGTTAGACGGAGACCATGTAATGAGGACCGCAATTGCAGTCCACTGCCACACTTCACGCTTCACAAAATAAATAAACTTTCCTACACTCACACGAATGGCCTAGCCCAAGAGAAGCTTCGAAGAAACACGTTAAATGGTTACTAGACAACGGATAAACATACTTAAAATACTTAAATACATACTTATCATACATAGAAAACACCCTGACCCGAGACAATTTAGAAAAACAATAATTTCTAAATTGACCCGACCGGGCATCGAACCCGGGACCTCAGAGATGGCGACACCACGAAAACCGGTGTACAACCACTCGACCAAGGAGGTCGGAAATAACAATTGCATGTGCTCAGCATGACAGGTGGTGAGCCCATCGCCGCTCTATGCTGTTGGATGTATGTGCAGTATTTGGTCTGTTAGTCGCCTTTTACGACACCCAAGAGTAAAATATGAGTTGGTAGAATTATATTAAGGAGCCACGCTCACCTCCTGTCTGTTCGTAATTCATTCTACCTACATAGCGCGCGCTGCTGTGTTTACCCCACATCCATTGGTAGCAGTACATAACGTGTATGACAAATTACAAATAATAAATAAATTTTTTTTTATTTGCCAACGGGTAAGCGCTTGGCCTTCATCTCACCTGATGGTAAGTGACGATAATGCCGAAGGTGGAAGCGCTTCACCCGGAATCATCAACCACGGAGGAACTAGCTATCTTATCTCTAACTGTCGGAACAAAACAATGACATAAACATCGTTGTTATGGCGACAGACTTATATAAGATGGTGGTAGCTAGCCAGGCGGACTTAACAGCCCTACCACCAACCAAACCGAGCACACAAAGATGTACTCCCCGCTGGGAATCGAACCGGGGACCTCTGGGTTTGAAACCGGTGGGTTAGCCACTAGACCACAGAAGCGGTTAAAATAATTAAAAACTAAAAAATAAAATAAAAATCAATTATTTCAGACAAAATATCCCTTATCCACACAAAACAACATCTCAATTAAGTACATCAATAAAATAATAAAACATACCTAATCAAATCAGTGTATAAAATAATAATAAAACAGCGTTAGAGCCACTTATAAGGGCCTGAAGTTCTTCTGTTCTGTGCTCACACACACAGCACAATACAGTTATACGTTTTCCATTTCAGCCGGCACCCTTGTCAGTATTAAAAAGTGCAATAAATGTACCCGCCCGTTGGTATTTAGGTCAGCAGGACACACGGGGCTGCACGGGGTAGCTCAAAGCTTATTGAAATACTAAACTTTGTGGTCTAGTGCATATACCTTAGGTCTTTGAGGACCAGAAATAGGTATCGATATAAATATTTATAATAATATTAATGCCTAAACACTAAAAGGGCACTTGTTACATTTTTACCTTCGTCTCTAACGACGAAGAAGTATTTCGGATAAAAATGTGTCAAGAACTTGAACTTGCCTAATTAATGTCAAATACTTTTATTGTTTTATCTCATGTCATCTTATTTCATCGCCGGCCCGGGAATATGTACGGTTTACCGCACATTAAGTAGGTCATCGCGTCAGCATTTTCATATTCATTCATAATTTTATCACATTTGCAATCAAGACATTATCTGTAGCAAGCGCATATCAAGTAAATTAATTTGAACTCAAGTTAATTTACTTAATAAAAATCGTTTTACTATAAACAAAGACTCTTTATTTATCAAGATCAATCAAGATACTTAGTTTGTGTAGCAAGATCAAGACGCGTAGTTAGTATTTAGGCATTCATAATATTGAATAATATTGCGTGGCCCATAATACCTACCCCGTGACGAATTTACAAAAAAAAAATTATACAAACCTTGTCCTGATAATTACAAATACAACAAAAAAGGATATATAAAAAAAAAAAAACATTTAAAATATTAGTCAAATAGGTGCAGCAGTTCTGATGTGATGCGCGTACAAACTTTTCGGCAATTGATTTTTATTTTAACCCCTCAAGCACAGAATAAATAATAGTACTACGTCAAGCCCCAAGCGGCCATATTTGGCCGCACCTAAAAAGCCGCTATTCCGTCAGACCCCAAGCGGCCATATATGGCCGCGCTGGCCGCGCTCTCCACTTGACTTTATACCGTGTTTATACCGTGTTTTGATACACTTAGAGACTACTTAAGTATGAACAAGGTCGATTATTTCGGTTCTGTGGTACATTTTATGCATCGTTGTATGCATAAGTTGACGTTAAGGAGTATGACGAACTCCGTGGTCGAGTGGTTAGCACGCCGGGTCTGGCGTCGCGCCATCTCTGAGGTCCCGGGTTCAATTCCCTGTCAGATTAATTAAAAAAAAAACTATTTTTCTAAATTGATTTCGGGTCTGGATGTTTTTTCTATTTTTATGTATATTTATCCGTTATCTTACCATATTTACGAATTTCAAAAGAAATACTCATCTTGGTCTAGATAATTGGTGTGAGCGTTAACGAATTTAATTTTTTTTTAAAGTTAGAAGCACCATCTTACTTCAGCTATTTTGTAATTTTTTTACAAAAGTTTTATATAAAAACCATCGTCCTTTATAACAATCTTTCTATCAGTGAAAACCGCGTAAAAATTTATTACGTGGTTTAGAAGACACAGAAAAAGTTTTAATTATAATAAATAATACTAATCTAATGAGGTGATGAGAAGCTTGTGGTGTCGACTGACGAAAATAAAAAAATACTCAGTAAAAGAACTCTACCAACACTTCTCTTCTCTTGGGTACCTAGACAGCATATACATCAAACAACATAGAGCGGCGATGAGCTTTATAAAGCTCAGTGGGCTCACCTGTCACGCTGAGCACATGCACGCTGAGTAGTGAGCATATGTGGACAATAGTAATGGAATGCTTCTGCGGTCCTCATTCCCTCTTTTCCTCTGCTCTGACTGACCCTTCGGATAATAGTCGTGATTTTAAGTATGACGGTCGTGTCGCCAGCCCGTGTGTTTCCCCATCGCAGTCGTGTTCAACGATCCGATGCGGTGCACAGATACAATCAGATATGTGTATAGGAGGTGCTACATCAAAGCTCTGTCTTATAACACGCCTCGTGAGCGATATCAGAGACAATGGTCATTTTAAAAGAATTGAAATAAAACACCTTTTTGGAGACTTCTTGGCTGCAAAGTAATGCGACAGGTTTGCAGTTTGGTTGTATTTGTATAAATCAAATGTTGCATATCGTATGTTTTGCTATGTTATGTATAACGGGGAACAGGCAGTGTTGCCAACTCAGCTACTTTGTAGCTAGATCTAGCTACTTTTGGAAGCCAGGCAGCTACAATTTAATGAAACTTGTAGCTAAATCTTTTAGCTACTTTTTCTAGCTACTTCACGAGAAGTATTGCTTGGTCTTTGACTAACCCTTCGGGGATAATAGTCGTGCACCATTTTTACTAAACTATTAATAAATTGTAATTTATATTTATTTATTAATTAGATTTTTACATTTTTGTAAAATTACCAGGTAAACTGTTTAAATATATTATAAATTTTTCGTTTAATTGTTTACTAAAGAAACATTTAGCAAGTTCTAACACTTTATGTTTCATAAGAAACTTTTAGCTACTTCTAGCACCTTTTTGGAGTTAAAAAATCGAGCAATCTAGCTACTTTTTGCAATACGTCTAGCTACTAGCTGGAGGTAACAGTTGGCAACACTGGGAACAGGTAGTGTAAAAGAACCGCAGATATAATGTTCATATTCTGATTTATTTTAGAACTAGCGGCCGCTCGCGGTTTTACCCGCGTGGTTCCCGTTCCCGTGGGAATAAAAAGTATCTTATGTGTTATTCCAGGTTATATACTACTTGTATGCCGAATATCATCCAAATCCATTTAGTAGTTTTTACGTGAAAGAGTAACAAACATCCATCCATACTCACAAACTTTCGCGTTTATTATATTAGTAGGATAGGATGTCTACCGCATAAATATTAAATACAACATGTCTTATCTCTATTTAATGTTTAATCTAACATTATTTTTTTAACTATACGTGACGAACCGGTACATAATGTTTTGCTTTCATCATCATCATCATCATCAGCCTATAAACGTCCCACTGCTGGGCACAGGTCTTCCCACGTGGATAACATCACATGGAGTATTTATGCCATAACCTACCACGCTGGCCCTATGCGGGTTGGTGGATTTCAACGACTGTCATCTTAGGACAACCACCGGGACCAACAGCTTAACGTATGCCTTCCGAAGCACGGAGGAGGTCAAGATGTTTTTTTTTAGTTTGGTCACCCATCCAGCGACCCCGTATTGCGAAAGTAGCTTAGCGCGCAAGATCGCAGAAGCGCTAGCCGCTGCGCCATCGAGCTCCTCAGACAATAGTAATTTTAACTAATCAAAGAATTTAAATAAAACACCTTTTTGGGAGACTTCTTGGCGGCAAAGTGAAGCGACATGTTTGCAGGTTGGTTTTACGTACGTACACACGGCGTCAGATCAACCTACCCTAAACTGTCAAATTTCTCCAATCAATATTGTTCCTTAAAACCAAACTATAAAGTTCAAAATTGATTGTAGAAATCTGACATTTTTGGGTAGGTTGATCTGACGCCGTGTGTACATATAATCACGACAATTATCCCCGACGGGTTATTCAGAGACCAGGGCTCCGGACACATTCGTACAATTTTCACATTCGTACAATTCCACATTCGTACATTTTTTATAAACTGTTTTCCTAATTCGTACAAACACATTCGTACATTTTCTGGCATCGCAACACGAGATATGTCGAGGACTTAGAGCATTCAACCAGAATGCTCTAAGGTCGCGGACGAGAGACGACAAATCATTTTAAGTTGTCATGTTAAGAGGGTTTACGCAAACTTCCAAGTCGACATTTTTAAAAACAATGAGACAATTTTGATGAAACTTTACAAAGTTTACTTTCAAAGCATACATGCTTAAGTAAAATACAGGATCTAAATAGTTTGTTGATAACATTTTTAATAAAACGTTTATTTAACTGAGTTACTGCGTTTTTAAACATTCTATAGTGGACTTTAACTCGCAATAACTCATCTAAATAAACGTTTTTTAAAAATGTTTTCAACACACTATTTAAGTAAAATACTGGGATATAAAAAGTTTGTTAATAACATTTTTAATAAAACGTTTATTTACTGAGTTACTGCGTTTTTAAACATTCTATAGTGGACTTTAACTCGGCATAAATCATCTAAATAAACGTTTTTTAAAAATGTTTTCAACACACTATTGAGATTCCTGTATTTTACTTTAGCATGCAAAGTTTCATCAAAATTGGCTTGTTAGTTTAAAAAATTTCGGCTTGGAAGTACCGAAATGCGTAAACCCTCTTAAGGTTGTAGACAAAAATACCACAGTTTATGCAAAAACTAAGTACTATTAAGTCTATTTTTGACATATTATGTAGAGTTCTAAGCGCATCCATGTGTCTCTAGTGTCGATAAACATTAGAGATAAATTAATAACTCTTTGACCTCATCCCTCCCTCTCCTTTCCTTTCCAGATCGACGCGTGCAGGTCTTAGAAGCCACCCTCATACCGTGCTGACCACCAAGACACGTACCAAAAAGTTTGGACAATCGTTCTTTTGCCGAACTGCCCGTATGTGGAATGCGCTTCCGGCACACGTGTTTCCTTCCTCTTTCTCTCCCGGGTTATTTAAGCGGGACGTGAAAAAGTATTTATGCAGGCCGCCATAGTGAGAGCATTCGGCATAGCGTGGTAGCGCTGTGATGAACGCTTTCACTTCTTGGGCTTCACTGGCTGCTTTTCATCAGGCAGAGTGAAGCCATTATGGCGTGCCACAATAAAAAAAAAAAAAAAAAAAAACGGGTCGAGAAGAGTTCTCATGTTGCGCATGCTAGGCCGGCAGGTAATGGGGAGAGCAAAAGCAGTTCGCGCTTTACTTAAGAAGGTTTACGCATTTCGGTTTCCCATACAAACTTTCAAGTCGAAATTTTTAAAAACCAATAAGTCAATTTTAATGAAACTTTGCATGCTAAAGTAAAATACAGAGATCTAAATAGTTTGTTGAAAACATTTTTAACCGTAACTGTAACTAAAACACCCTGTACTACTTACCTGTGATAACGAATGAATAAATGATTATGATTATGACTAAATAACGTTTATTTAGCTGAGTTATTGCGATTTAAAGTTCACTATAGAAAGTTTTAAATCGCAATAAGTCAGTTAAAAAAAGATTTTTAAAAATGTTTTCGACAAACTATTTAGATCCCAGTATTTTACTTACGCATGCAAAGTTTAATTAAAATTGGCTGATTGGTTTTTAAAAATTTAGACTTGGAAGTTTGTATGGGAAACCGAAATGCGTAATACCTCTTAAGAGGAAACACTACGTCGAAGTGGCATGCACAATTCTCAAACTAAACAGAGAAAAACGAAGTTTCGTAGTCCCCTGTTTCCTCTTTCAGAACTGAACCAATTTTTATTACTTTTTCAGCATCGGTTAAAGAAAGAGATTTTCTATGCCTGTATGTATGATTTTTTATTAAACCAGCCACTTAATGTTTGTTTCTGAAGACTCCTTAAAACGGAGTGATTTCGCTAAATTTCGAAGGCCCCTGGTTATTAAATAAATTACTTAATGAAAAAAAATTAAACACACAGACATAGAAAATCTCTTTCTTCAACCGACGCTAAAAAGGAATAAAAATTGGTCCAGTTCTGAAGGAGGAAACAGGGGACTACGAAACGCCGTTTTTCTGTGTTTTGTATAAAAATTTTGCATGCCACGTCGACGTAGTGTTTTCTCTTAATGACAACTGTGCACATGCGCTCAGCGTGACAGGTGGTGAGCCCATCGGTATCTCTGCTCTATGCTTATGGATGTATGTGCAGTATTTGGTTCGTTAGTCGTCTTTTACGACACCCAAGGGAAGAGAGGGAGTGGTACCTAGTGTTCCATCAATGAGCCGCCCGCACACGGTATATTCTCTTAAGGACAGATTCTCATAAGAAGAGATTCTCAAAAAGACAGATTCTCAAAAGGACAGGAGTACACGTAAGCACATAAAGAGAAAAATTTATCTTATTATAATTTTCAGAGAAAAAAATGAGAGGTTTTATGTGGGATATTAAGAAAAGAGAGTAATGATTTTGATCAATTTATATTCATAAAAACCAGATTAATTGGCAGACAGTAACAATATACACACATTTAGTGTTAATTATAATAACAGTAATATTAATTTATTAAAATAATTAGCCATTTCGCATTTTACATAATGAAAATTGGTACTTACTACTATTTCTTGTAAGATACACAGTTATGTACTACAATACATAATGTTGTTACACCATCATAGCATACCTCAATACTATGTCGACGATCAGAGCTCCGTCATGCTCCGCAGTTGAGTACAGAATGCCCGGAAGGCGCTAGCGCATGACCTTTTTATACTGAAGCACAAACAAGTCGCTAATGACGCATGGCGTGGGGAGCGTGGCAATGGGCAAGCACGTGTTTTCTTATTCGTATTAATTACTGCGGTGAATTTGCTTTCTTCAAACATTTGTTTTTAATGCTAACATTAATAGTAATCTACATTTAAATGCCAATCTCCCACATATATTATGAAAAATATATATAATTAAGTAATAATAATAATTTATATAAAAAAAAATTAAAAATTATTAATTTAATACATTGCTGCATACTTTTGTTTTTTCTTTAAGTCGCTATAACATCAATGTTACTAGCATTGTTGTGTTTAGACAGTTGGATTTATGATAGCCAAATCCTCGTAGCTCAGGAATCCGGAGTGAAATATAATATAATAGAATAGCTGCGTTCTAGGCTAACGTCAGTAATGGACGGTAGCAAAATAAAAGTGTCTGCTTGTTATTATGTTGCGAATTGTTAATTATCACATTGATTAGTTTATCCTATAATGTATCTGCGCTGCGCAGATTTATCACTATGTAAGTAGTTATAAGTTCTCATTTTAAGTGAATTCATGTATGTTCGTATGACAAATAAATTCTTTAAACCAAAACCTAATAGAATAACGTTTATTAGTAGGTACAAACATTAAAAAAAAGAATATACAATTTATCACAAAAATGAATCGTAACAAAACACAGAACAATTAACAATTTATAAAAACTTAACATGAAACATAAAGGTACCAAAGGGCATCCACTCAGCAAAGTGTCATAAGATAACCCCATGACGCTAATCTTTCGTGGGTACTGGATACCCACGTAAGTATAAGTGTGCTACCACCATCACCCGTTTTATCCCCTAACCTCAGTAGAGATGAAGGCCAATGATTACCTGTAAACTTAGATTAAAACTAAGCCTGTAAAGGATTAAAAAAAACACGTAGACTTCAGTTAAACCTGGTTTAAAACAGATGCTGTCTCAATTTTGGTGCAAAAACGAATTTTGGAATGACAGAATTACAGTTTTAATTTATTTATTACTTACTTTTATTTATTTATAAATTTTTACAAAAGTACCATACTTAAATATGTACAGTGTCACAAAAACCAATTTTGGTCTTACCGTACACTGCCATTCGCCACTAACATTGTAGTACAAGTTAAGTACATAATTATTGTTGGATTGAAACATTTTATTATAGGGTAATCGTAAGTGCGCAAACTCAAGGGTGGATTTTATAACCTTAAAAGTTGATTTTTTTTTAAAAAGAGGGAGGCAAACGAGCAGGCGGGTCACCTAATGGAGAGTAATCACCAACGCCCATGGACACCCGCAAAACCAGAGGAACCGCAGACACGTTGCCGGCCTTTAAGGAAGGAATAGGTTTAAGGAAGGAATAGAAATTTGGTGGAGGGGGGGGGGGGAGGGGCCTCCGGAACCCTCACTGGTCGGATGAAACACAACAGCACCAAGTGCCATTATTTCACGCCGAATATTCGTGAGACGGTGGTATTACGCCGGGCGAGCCGGCCCAATGCGTGTGGCTCTACCACTCAGTCAGTGTCACTCATTTAGCAACACCCAGGGGCCACGTGTAGGGTCGCAAGGGTAAACCTACGGACGCGAGTAACTTTAACTCTCAAAATATATATAATATATTATTTGTTTTAATTTGTTTTTTTTGTAATAGTCGTATTTTTGATAACATAATATAATAATGTATATTTAAGAGACTAGGCTACGATCGACAAGGTGCAAAACGAAGTATCCACGTAATGCCCTAAAAAAGGAACAACCCTCGACCTTTACACCAATAAATGCCCTTCTATAAATAATCAATGACGTTTCACACTATATCGAGCTAAATTGGACACTCGCGTTGATAAAACATTCTAATGACACGCAATGTCTTTTTTTAAATGGTTCATTTGGTTCACAAACGTTTATATTACGACTACTATCCCCGAAAGGTTAGCCAGAGTCTAGACAATGAGGACCGCAAATGCAGTCCTCTACCATTAATAGTCCACTTTTTACCAAATCGCGTAATGTACAGTACATTTGTTCAGCGTGACAGGTGGTGAGTCCATCGCCGCTCTAAGCTGTTGGATGTATGTGCGGTCAATAGTCCGTTAGTCGCCTTTACGACACCCAATGGAAGAGATGGGTTTGATTTTATTCTTTTAAGGTCGCTTCACACATATCAGTTCCGGCACAGTGCCGAAATATTCATTCATACATTCTCTATGAGCGCATCCCCACTTGTCAGTGTCAGTGACGACACAGAGCTTTTAGTGCGCTCATAGAGAATGTATGAAAGAAAATTCCGCACTGTGCCGGAACGGTGACTTCACACAGTCAGAGCCGACATCACACAGCTCTGTGAACAGGTTGTATGATGTAATTTTAGATTACACCACACAACCAGTAAGAAAGACAAAAGGTAGTTTTAGCTGTACAAAACAAAACTTCAAGGGCTTTTATTCCACGACGCAGTAAAAAAAATGACAAAACAACAAATTATGCAAAACATTTCGAAACCTCAACTGTTGTGAAATTGCCAAAGTTACCGACCGGTTTCAAACTGGTGCGAAAAAGTTCCGTTACGATTTCGCAAATTTTCAGTTGGAGTGGTACAGTCAGCATCAAAAGTAGCTTAGCATATGAAATTTTCAAATGATTGTTACGGTTGAATGACCAGAATTGTCTTACATAAAGTCTGGCTAACGAAAGCTGAACCAGGAAAAAGCCGGCAAATTAAAAAAAAACAGGACTGGGTAATAAAGGGTAGTAAATTTCAATTTGACTTAAGTACGATATGACACCTCAGATAAACACACATAGAGACAAAGTGTTGCCAATCAAATAACTTCGAGGTTCAGCTTACGTTGGCCAGACTCTAGCTGTTGAGTCAAAAGTACATGACCAACACTATAGGTAATTACGGAGAAGTTATAATTGTGAACACAAAAAATGTCATATAATTCTGAAATGTAAAATGATGAGTATGTAAAGACACTTACACGTGACTATTACTTTTGCCACTTTGTTTTTGTTCAGTTACTTTTGATGCTGACTGTACGTACATTACAGACGGAACGGAAACTTTTTAATTGTGATTTTGAATTTTTTATTCGGCGTAACACCGCTTTTAGTAAGTTACGGCTTGATGAGTGAGCTGACGGCAGAGTGGCAGGAACGTTTTCACCGAAAAGCTTAGAGTGTATTTCTAACAAGAATTCCTCTTGTAAATTAGTTTAGTTAAGTGGTGTGGAAAAATACAAATTCCATACAAACGCTCCATAGTAAATCTTAAATACTGTCCCACAGTTGGGCAAAGGCGTAATCAGAAATCATTTATTGCTAAAAATATGGTACAAGTGGTGTTGTTTAGTATATATTTATAAAATTCTACATATTTTACTGTCACAAATCGTGCAATATTACAGCCTTATAATCATAATCACCATGAATCATAAATCATTTATTAGCGGAATATCATGTACACAACAATGAGATGTAAGACAATGATTTAATGTATCAACAATATTCTGCCATAAGTATGTAGGCATGCAAATATCCATAATTATAACTACAAACAATTGATTTTTTGTCTGAAATTAATTATCGTTGTTAGTATCATTTTTATCTAAAAAAATGTCTTAACAATTTGTACAAACAATACAAAAAAATTAAAATTCATTCAAATGTCATACTTATTAAGAATTAATATTTATGGCAATGTATATAATACGTGTGTGTATGTATGTATATAATATGTATGTATGTAATAAATCTTTACTTTTCCAAATACGAGTCGGTGATGGATGACGAACTCGGGCTATGCATTGACAAAACACTTTGACTGTCCAGGGAATTAAACTCAGGACCTTCTGATGTCAGTCTGAGCGTTGCCATTTGGTCACCCAGGTACCTACTACCACATAACGACTTTTTTATTTTGTATAAAAAGAATATAACTGTACTAATGGCCGCTCACGGTTTCACCCGCGTGGTTCCGGTTCCCGTGGGAATATCTGGATAAAAAGTATCCTATGTGTTAATCCAGGTTATAAACTATCTGTATGCCAAATTTCATCCAAATCCATTCAGTAGTTTTTACGTGAAAGAGTAACAAACATCCATACTTACAAACTTTCGCGTTCATAATATTAGTAGGATTTGCAGTATTATTACAAACTTTTGCTCTAATCTTTAAAATTATAGTCTTGGTAAGACCTGTTATTCGGAGAGTAAAACATAATATGATGGAAAACGAGTACATACTTTACCGTTTTTAAAACTCATGCTGAAAGACAAAAGCAGATTGTAAGCTTTCATGAAATAAAAAATCACTTGCGAAACAAAGAGCACGCCAAGGCAATATGATTCTTTAACATAGAAAAGTAAAGTTCAAAGTGCTCTTAAACGAACAGTGAATTGTTATGACAATGCATCCACTTCAATAAGAGCCTTATTGCTTGAGATATAAGGTTCAATTGTGAAATTTCCATTATGTTTATAAAGATTTTACTGCTACCATCATTCGGAGGAATACTCCGACTTTTATTGCGTTGTCGATCCGTGAGGCGAAAAGCAGCTTTTTGCCCACATACATACATACATAAAATCACGACTATTATCCCCGAAGGGTAAGTCAGAGACTAGGCAATAAGGACAGTAAAAGCAGTCCTCTGCTATAGTCCACTTTTCACCAAATAGCGACTGCACTCCCATGTGCTCAGCGTGACAGGTGGTGAGCCCATCGCCGCTCTATGCTGTTGGAAGTACATATGTGCAGTCTTTAGTCCGTTAGTCACCTTTTACGACACCCAAGAGAAGAGAGGGGGTTGTAGTAAATTTTTTGAAGGAGCCCATTGTGAACCAGCGTCAGGCTCCATTGGACCTGACAAAATGCTGAATTGGCTACCTGTTTAGCTGCGGCCGTGAAACAATTTTGTTTATGTTGTTATACTGTGATTGTTGGAACTGTCTCGTGTGTTAGTTTTCATTTTATTTCATTTAGTATTCATTTACCGCTATGCGACACACGTTTTACCCATTCTTTATTAATCCAGACGTTGCTTGGTGGAAATGAATTAATGTTATTTGTATATGTTTTTTTTTTTCTCTTTATTTATTTAGGAGCTTTGATCGAGGATTCGATCATGCCAGCTCCATTTTACCCTAATCTTAGTAACTAAAACAACTTAACGCTAGAAATTACAAAGTTAAATATAACTTTAGCTGCCTCTGAAGACGGCTCAGCTAAAAAGTTGCTCAAGCAACCAACGTCGTTTTTATTTACAATTAATAGACTATAAACTATGTCTCTCAGGTGACGATTTCGTTTACACTCCATTAACAAATGATATACGTTATCTGATATTCCACACTCCGTACAAATTTGTATATGTAACTGCCTTATATACCTGTGTGTGTACTGGTGGTTGCTCATTACTCATTATTAGAATACTACTGATGCATCTCTTCACTTGGATGTCTTTTAAGGCGACAAACGGACCAGAGACTGCACATACATCCATCAGCATATAGTGGAGATGGGCCATCTGTGACTCTGAGCACATGTGCAGTTTTCATTTGGTAAAACATGCATGTTGAGTTTGTCTATTTATGTATTTTTAGAAAGTAAGAATAATTTGATTGTAACAAACCATTAAAAAAAGTAACAGTAAATAATTACAAGAAATTACAAGAATCTATGTAGCATCACGACTATTATCTCCAAAGGATTAGATAGAGACTAGGCAATGACGACCACAGAAGCAGTCCACTGCCATAGTCTACTTTTTACCAAATAGCGACTGCACACGCGCTCAGCGTGATAGGTGGTGAGCCCATCGCCGCTCTATGCTGTTGGATGTATGTGCCGTCTTTAGTCCGTTAGTCGCCTTTTACGACACCCAAGGGAAGAGAGGGGTATATAGTTTTCTATTAGTAAGCAGTTATACCATACGGCTCGACTATAATAATGTAGGTAGATACAATTTTGTCCTATAGTAGTATAGACTACCTTTATACTAAAACCCTGTTAGAGCAGCCCTTACGCTGATGTCACTGGCTTTAATGAACTTTCGCTTTGTATGATAATGACGGGTAAACATTGTTACGGCCGCTATAGGGTTGCCTGCCTCATTCAATTATAATAAACCTTGTAATATTATAATTAGAAGGTAATTTGAAAACATCAACGACAGCAGCGTTGTTGCGTTCTAAGTGTTAGAGATAGGATAAAGTCAAAGTCAGATACATTTTATTTAATACTAGTGGCGCACCCATGGTTTTGTCTGTAAGAACCCTGTTTCCTATGTACAAGTTTCAAAAAAAATCCTTTACGAATTACAAACAACAAAAAAAATCAGCTAAATTGGTGGAGCCTCTTCAAAGTAATATGCTTGTATACATTCCGGCTGTTTTTTTTTATTTAAGTAGATAGGTAAGCCTTTACAGGCACTTACTTATATACTTCAAAATCATTTTAAGTTCTAAAATCTAAACTACCTACTTGAATCTACCACTAGTTCTGATTTGGGTAGGACCTTTAAGTAAGAAGAGCTGGCAAGAAACTTAGGAGCTTTTTATCTCTTAAGTCATTTTAGTTATATTATACAGGTTGTATTGTATTATACATGTTCTCAGTATTATACATAATATTGAGCACATGTGAAGTCGCTATTTGGTGAAACGTGGACTATGGCAAAGGACTGCTTTTGCAGTCCTCATTGCCTAGTCTCTGACTAACCCTTCGGGGATAATAGTCGTGATTATATTATGTACTAGCGGCCGCTTGCGGTTTCACCTGCGTGGTTCCCGTTCCCGTGGAAATATCTGGATAAAAAGTATCATAAGTGTTAATTCAGGTTATAAACTATCTGTATGCCGAATTTCATCCAAATCTATTCAGTAGTTTTTACGTGAAAGAGTAACAAACATCCGTCCATACTTATAAACTTTCGCGTTTATAATATATGTAGGAAGTAGGAAGATTCCGGTTGAAATGCGCTTCCACCGATAGTAGACCATACGTCACTTAGCATCAGGTGAGATAAAGGACAGCAGAAAAAAGTCTCGTAATTTTTTTAGGTACGAATAAAATTAAGAACATGAAAAATGTTCCCGTGAATTTTTACAAGTTAGTACTTACGAGCAAAATTTATGTTGTTTTTCGATGCGTTCGTGTCACGCTGAAATGGAATGAGGAAGTGTTTTATAATTCAGCGACGTCACTCTGTTTATATTCACATTGTGACATGTTAAAAGTAGGCCATGTTAGTTTTTGTGGGGCGACATTATACTTAGGTTAATTGAAAACGAGTTGTATTTAGTTCGGGACACGTAAAACAAAGAACGTTTTAGTTTTCAAACGTGAAGGCAAGAAATTAATATACAAAGTGATAGGAGTGGTACTTCTTACCCGTTAAGGCTAAGTACTAGATCTCAATTCATCGACAAAAGAATAATTTATGGGGAGTTATGACCATTTTTACTTTATGCGATAACAAAGGTTTCATACGTCGGAGAAACATGAAAAAAATGGCAAACGGTAGCTAAATGACACTGGCTAACTAATAAATTACTTTGTTTCGTATGTTTGAGATAATTTTGGTGAGATTAATTATTTTGGGTTTTTATATCACTTTTTTATAAGTCCATATTATTTTTTTGTCAATGAATTTAGATGTAGTACTTAGCCTTAACAGGTTAGAAGTACCACCCTTACACATTGTATATACTATGTAGACACTAAAATGGTTGTTTTTAGTTGATTAAGTATCTGCCTTTCCATTCTCTAACGGGAATCATTTGAACATGTTGGAGGCGAACTCACTAAAGAAATGACTACTCTTAACCCTTTATAAGACTTTGTCTATTATATTAGACAGCACATTTTGAATTTTATTCCCTAAACGAGGTCAAAACAGAGTTAAAAATTTCAACAAGATGTGTCCAGGTTAAAGGTTAAAGGTCAAACTTTTTCTGAACTCCACTGGGAAAGTTGCTTTTTGTTGTTGCTTATTTCAACCAAAATGCCAAAGGTAGAAGCGCATATTATCCGGAATGTTTATACATTGATGAAGTGGCTTTAAGGCTGTTGCTAACATGTTGTTGTTACTTGTTAACATACATATAATCACGACTATTATCCCTGAAGGGTTAGTCAGAGACTAAGCAATGACGACTGCAAAAGCAGTCCTCTATAGTCCACTTTTCTTCAAATAGCGACTACACTGCAGGTGCTCAGCGTGACAAGGGTGAGCCCATCGCCACTCTATGCAGTTGGGTATGCCTATGTGCAGTGCAGTCTTAAGTCCATTATTCGCCTTTTACGACATCCAAGGGAAGAGAGTTTACTTGTTACCTACATAACTCATTTATTTTGAAAATGTTGTTACTTCTTGACAAAGCTGTACAATTTCTTGCGTCCATTCTTGTGCACACAGCTAAAAAAGACGTCTCGAATGGGTGGTTGGGTAAAAAGCATTGCGGATTATTCAAAAGTACTTATTAATAAAATACTTTGTATTATTTTCGACTAGTTACCTGTATCCAGGTAAGTAGTCAAAAATTTTGGGTAACTTTAAGGTCAAAATGTTTGTTGCTAACCATGACAAAATAGTTCAAAAGAACAATAAAAGATAAAGAATTAACATACAGTTGATTTACGCGTTATAATAATCCAGCTTCAATAAACAACATGAGGAAGTTGAATGAGAAGGGAGTATTTAAACATACATACATAATTATAATCACGACTATTATCCCCGAAGGGTTAGTCGGAGACTAGGCAATGAGAACAGCAAAAGCAGTCCTCTACCTAGTTCACTTTTCACCAAATAGCGACTGCACATGTGCTCATCGTGACAGGTGGTGAGCTAATTGCCGCTCTATGCTTATGGAAGTATGTGCAGTCTTTAGTCCGTTAGTCGCTTTTTACGACAACGTAGTAAGAGAGGGGGTGGTAGCATTCTGTCACCGCTATGCGACACGGTTCTTTAGTGTTTAAATTATTTTCTCCTAATTTAAATTCTATTGTGAAAACAACTTTGACGTCTTCGTATAGTAGCTACGGTGGATACGGCCAGACGTCTCAGAATTAATTTGCCGGAACGATCATTAGGGGTTGTAACGTCCGCGTCATCGTCACAATCATAAACTTTATCGCACTCATAATCTACATAGTAGCTGCACAAGTAGTAGAGGCACATGAGTAAAGAAACGGAACAGAGACAAAGCTTCATACAATCGCGCCATCGCGAGTCAACTACTACAAGCATACGGCGCATGTGTGCGTGCCCACTAGCCGCTGCGTCGCGTATGCGCCGCCACTGGATAAAACCGGTTTACCACAGTATTTACGCTCGCTCGGCCAGTGGACACACGGAGAGACTCGCGAGCGACGGCGCGTTGTATAAAGCTTTGTCTATGTTCCGTTTCTTGCGTAGATGTAGTGGTACCGTTTATACCATGGCGAGTGCTCTGAAGAACTCTTTGACCTCATCCCTCCTTCTCCCTTCCTCCATAGAAGTACGCGTGCTGCTCTCCGGAGTCACCAATTTACAGTCTCTAACATTGCATCACGCACAAAGAAATTTGGTGACTCGTTTCTTTGCCGCACTTCCAAAAGATGGAATAGTCTACCAGCACACGTATTCCCTCCTACCTATGACATAGGGTCCTTCAAACGAGGCGTGAAGAAGCACTTTGTGGGCCGGCAGAGTGAGGATGACTGATGCTACGTCTCTTACGCTGCACCAGTTGTCGTCGCGCCTGGACCTCATTTCCACTTAACATCAGGTGGAGTGGGTGCATTTGCCGGGCTTAGTATAAAAAAAAAAAGGTAGCGACTGATATAATCAGCTTTCCCCGTCCAACCTTGCTAAAGAGTGCGACAGACAAGATTCAGGAGATGATATCCGTGGTTAATATGACCAGCCCACTGCCACTATATCGTAATTTTTATCATCATAAGCAACCCCCTTACTCTTGAAGCCGATCCCGATCGATCGAGAGGTATTTTGAAGTTTGTACTTTATAGTTGCGATACCAGCGCTAATTTCGATTCATATTGCGCTAAGTGGCAAATTTCGTAAAAAATAGTTTAGAACTTTTTAAAACCCGTAATTATTTTAACAATAGAAATGTACGTTACCCTAATAGATTAATATATTTTGGTATACTATTATACCAAAATTAGAATTGTACCAAACGCAATGTAATTGTATGACTGTAAAAATATATAATTCTTTACCAAATGCTTTAAAAGAGCTACCCAGTAAATTATTCAAAACGAAATTATTGACATGGTTTAAGGACAAGAATTTTATAAAGTTAGTGACATGTTTGTGTAATAATTTAAGTATTTTTATAAATTTTATTGTTTATTGACTTTTATTGTTAGACATTTTTATATTTTATTTAATGATTTTATTGTCTTTTTTATATAAATTTTAAGTGAAATTTTGTTTTTGTAATGTCAAAGTTATTATTAGTTTTTTTTTAGTATTAATTTAAATTGCTTTTTGTTCTTACTTTTTAAAATTGCATGCCTCCAATGGTAAAATATGCGGATATTTCCTAATTATGTAACGTCTTTAATACCATATTTTTGCAATAAATGATTTTTATTATTTGAAATATTGGCTGAACTAAATGCAAAACCGAATGCCATTTACTTCACATAAAATGAATTCAAGTTACCTATAAAGTACGAAACTTGACAATAACAATCTCGATCGCTCGCGATCGGTCTAAAGAATAAGAGGACTACTCGCGTCAGTCCACTGCTGGACAAAGGCTGCTCCAAAGCTTTTGAATCCGATCTTCGTCTCTCTTCATCCAACTATTGCTACTCTGATATCGTCGTTACACCTCCTGAAAAGGCGAACAACACTACTTCTACTACACTTCACTCCAGAGCACGTCTACCCAGTCCGTCTACTACCCGTCTACCCAGATAGTGGTCCTGCAGTCCTGGTCATATCAGCCCAGCCCATTGCCTCTTCAGCTATACCGGTAATTTAACCCCTCAAACCCCAAGCGGTCGCATGAGACCGCACCTACAAAAACACACTTGACTTTGTACCGTCTTATTCTTATTCTTATTCTTATGTATTGTTATCGCCTCGGACCAAATATCACAATGGACAGAGTCTTTGGATTTTTAGCATGTCCGTCTTTTGTTAGTGTGCAGCTTTCTATCTGTACATGTATGCGTGACTAAGGATGTGACATATCGATATAATCACTTTAATGTGGTGTGTACCTAGTTCGTTATTATAATTGGGGGTTAAAGTTACTCACGTCCGTAGGTTTACCCTTTAGACCCTACACGTGACCCCTGGGTGGTGCTAAATGAGTGACACTGACTGAGTGGTGGAGCCACGCTGCGTTGCAGCACGCATTGGGCCAGCTCGCCCGGCGTAAATACCACCGTCTCACTTAGGGGTTTTACCAGACCAGAAGTTGATCGACTGGTCTGGTAGCTTTAATCGATCGACGTTTGACTTACCAATCGATCGACGACGGTCGGTCGACGTTGATCGATAGGTGTGGTAGCTTTAATCAATCGACGGATACCGTTCGTCTAACCCATCGATCGACGGTCGGTCAACGTTGATCGATTAACCCTGGCTAAATTCCATCAGTTTCTTTCGAAATGTGTTCAAAAAAGGACTCGTTGTTCTTGGCCAGTACGATGTTGCTCGTACTATTATTACGGAGACGCAAACGCAGACGAATCTAGATGCGGCTGTTTTTTAAAGCCAACGATCGCTTATTTTATCCAAATGACATTTTAAGCAGCGGTTTTTTTTTTTTGCGTAACGTTTGCCATGGATTTCGAGGTTATTTTTTGACAACAGACATTTATTGGACAACAGAAAACTAGCTTCATTGAAAAATATCTTGTAGGGAGGGGGGGAGGGGGGGCTGATATAGGGGGTACAGTAATAGTAACTTAGTAGAATATTTGTTTTTTTTTCTTAAAAATAACCTAAAATAACCTCAAAATAAAATTATCTTGAAAACTATGCATTTTCGCACTTTGGCTCCCCCTCTCCCCCTTTTTCGGTATTGCTTAATCTAAAGTGCTTCCCAAGGTATTTGGGGGGAATATCATTTAGTATTTAAACGTTCATATTATCATCAACTTTAACCCTAGAAAGATAATCTACGTCGTTTCGACGTACCGAAACCAAAAGCATTGCTCTCTCTTTTTTGTTTCGCGACATAGCGCTCTGTCCGTCTTAGCCAACTAAGTCGCCGGGCAGAGCTTTCGCGAGACAGCTATTTACTGTGGTAAGTACAATATTTGTGGAGATATGCAGATCACGTACGTCTGTATGACGTATGATAACCTTTTGCGTGACTTTTACAATTACTAACATAGTTGTTTATTTACGTTTTATTAATATTTTTACGTTGTTTTAGATAATTTTATGAAACAAGGATGGCTAGACGCACTGCCCTTTATTATAGTCAGATTATGACAGTATTAGAGGACAGTGATGATAACAATATACCTTCAGACAGCGACAGCGAAATAGAAGTCTTGATGACGCGCTACGATGAAGACGAAGTTGGTGATTATATAATGGATACGACATCTGAAAATATGCTAGTACCGTCAAATCGACATATTTTTTCCACAAACGAAAAAGTATACCTACTTAAGACTCACGCATAAATTATTCCAACTCTGCTTATACTTCGAGTCGAGTCTACCTGATGAAAATAGCATTGGTGAATTCCTATGTAATATATTGTCATAATGTTACTTCCAAGAACAAAAAGCCGATTAGCCGAAAGAACTACATGAAAAATCTATATACTGAACTCTTATTGCCTTGAATGGAAAAACGGGGTTGGCACGTTGGCAGCTACTACGCTCAAACGACATGTCCAAACTAATATTCAAGAGTTTCTGTCAAACAACCCCACCATAAGTTAAAATGAGGAACCTGTCGTTAAAAAAAGACGTTATTGCGCATATACTGCCTATCCAAAATAAGAAGGACGTCGAAAACGACTTGCTACAAGTGTAACACGACGATTTGCGGCGAACACAGAAACGACTTATGCCTGCGCTGTACCTAATTGGTATATAGTGTAATAAAAAATATTGGGGGTCAAAGTTGCTCGCGTCCGTAGGTTTACCCTTGAGACCCTACACGTGATCCCTGGGTGGTGCTAAATGAGTGACACCAACTGAGTGGTAGAGCCACGCTGCGTTGCAGCACACATTGGGCCGGCTCGCCCGGCGTAATACCACCCTCTCACTAATATTCGGCGTGAAATAATGGCACTTGGTGCTGTTGTGTTTCGTCCGACCAGTGAGGGTTCCGGAGGCCCTTTCTCCCCCCCCCCCCCTCCTCCCAATTCCTATTCCTTCATTAAACCTATTCCTCCCTTAACGGCCGGCAACGCGTCTGCGATTCCTCTGGTTTTGCGGGTGTCCATGGGCGGCGGTGATTACTCTCCATCAGGTGACCCGCCTGCTCGTTTGCCTCCCTCTTTTATAAAAAAAAATAAATAAATAAATAAATAAATATGATTATTACTATGTTGAAAAATAATTATGAGTAACAATTTAATAATAGATAAAAAAAATGTCATTATGATTTTTAAGTTAACATATTTTGACATCCAAAGAAGACATGTTAGTTATTATAGTAGATTTGTAAGAGGATTTACCAAATTTCGTTATTTGTTTAATTATAGTTAATTTGTCTATATTATTTCGGTTTTATTTATAGCACAACATCCTTAAGCAACTAAATAATTACATTTGAATTGCTTAAATATGATAATAAGTCAAGTATGAACTCTGAAAATTCAGTACGTCTTTAAGACGTATGATTATCTTTACCGTAGGTTAAAATAAGATTATCTTTCTAGGGTTAAGCATAATCAATGAACTCTATTATTACGACTAGTATCCATGGGCACGAAATAAATTTTTAAAAAAAGTGAAGCGGCCGGCGCGTCTAATCAAACAGCTCGATCTAACACCCAATCCATTCTACCGGTCGATTGTCGATAGACATCGATCGATTGGTCTGGTAGAAACTATCGATCGACGTCGACTAATTCATTTTACCATCGATCGATGTCGTCGATCGACGATTAATCGCTAGGTCTGGTAGATACTATCGATCGACGTCGACTAATCCATTCCACCATCGATCGATGCCGTCGATCGACGATCGATGGATTGGTCTGGTAACACCCTAATATCCGGCGTGAAATAATAACCCTTGGTGCTGTTGTGTTTCGATCGGCCAGTGAGGGTTCCGGAAGCCTTCCCCTCCTCACAATTCCTATTCCTTTCTAAAACCTATTCCTTCCTTAAAGGCCGGCAACGCATCTGCGATTCCTCTGGTGTAGCGGGTGTCTATAGGCGGCGGAGATTACTCTCCATCAGGTGACCCGCCTGCTCGTTTGCCTCCTTCTATTATAACAAAGAAATTAAAAATAATAGTTTGTGTAGTAAAGTGAAGAGCAATACTTTTTACTATTCATTGTAATTCCCGCCCATATTATTGTAAGGTTCATTTTAAATTATTTGCATAATTCAATTTTAGTCTATTCGTAAATCTATAGAACGATTGACAAACTATGATTTGACACATGTCATGCGTCGGGGACTCGGGGGGGAAAAGTAGGGCGGCAGTCGGTGACTCGGTGAGTGAGGCATTCTGGGCTGGGCGCTTGTACTGGAGGGACTTAGTAATGTAGCCGAAACGAACGGATGACGGGAGGACTGGTTGTATATTGAAGAAGTATAAATGCTTTCTGATATTGGCTACGTGTTTTACTACATTATTAAGATTCAAATTTGAACTACGACTGTAAAATCTTTACTGTAAAAAAAGATTTTTCAAAATGTTTGGAACAGAACCTTGTATATTTTGTAGGCTCCCAGTTATCACGTCTAATAGCTTTAACCCATTCACGTCTTATTTCCGGGCATTTTGGGAACCTAAAAAAAGAATAATAAAAAGAATATTAGTAATATAAATAAAGCTTCGATACACAAATACGTACATCACTAATCTTTATGCCAAAAACAAAGCCTTTAAATTATATTTAATTAAGGTTTAAAACCTGTTCCTTATGAATAGTGTACGATAAAGTATGATTTAGAATTAGCAAAAATTTATGTTTTGCCGTTTTAATTATAAAAAAACTCATAGTAAAGCATACATATTATGAGAAATCACTAACGTATGAAATGATAATTCCTGGTCTTTCACACCTCCTTTCGTTGTTGATGACGAACAATAAACAGCTGAACAAGACATTATGTCAATTGTATATTAAACAAATAACAAAAACACTAAGATTTCTTAATATTTCACTATTATTTCGCACAATCCAGCAATATTTTGACCGAGCAGTCGGTCATGAAATGACACGTCTCACACCGACAGTGCGTCGCTGCCAAACGTACATTCACTATCTCTTTTACTCATATCACACTACAGTCATACAGACAGAGATACAAATACTTTACTTTGATACACGTATGTAAGAGCGGCAACGTCGTAAGACTCTGTCCATGTAATATTTGGTCCGAGGTTATCGCACAATATCGCATAGTCTATGCTCCATTCTGTCTAATTTGACGTTGACAGTTACTGTCAAAAAAGTGTCAAAAAAAATCCAAGAGTGAGTGGTCTGTAGGCTTACTCTTGAAACACAATTGCATTAGTCAATTTCCAATCACAAATCTAAAAAATGTCAAATGGCACTATTGTAAGCGACAATAACGCTACATTGGAATTAAATTGCGTGAACACTTATTGAACAAATTATTATCAAGATGGCGTTCCGGAATTATTTTTACTTATCCCAATATCGATACACATTATTCGCATTGGAATTGTATTGAGATTGAGTTTGCGTTCAAGAGTAACCCCCTTAAAGAGAAAGTAAACTCGACTTTTAAGTACTATTTACGGACGCGTACCAATACATATAATAGCTGCTTATTTCCTATGTAAATAGAGTTGAAGACACAACCCCTCCACAACTAAGTATCCGAGCAAACAGGGATTTGCTGCGGTCCTGAATGTATACCACTTTCATCGAAAGACGTGAAGTCTTATCTCGTGAAGCACAAATCACAGATAATTTGACTAGGTTTAAAGTACCTAATTAGTTCAAGTGTAGTAGGTATACAATGACCTACAACATCATCAATGTTTTAGTTCTTGTGAAAAGTCACTTATGTATTCATTTATATAGGGTACACCAATGATATTATATTACCTCTTTTTATTGTAACATCATTGGGGTACACAACACATATTATAGCCAAAACATCAGCAGGATACATAGTAATATAAAAAGTACTTTGCTAAACTACAATCCGACAATGAGTGCACACATCATAACTTAAACATCCAAACTATAAAAAGGTGCTTCAAGTTACAATTTAAACTAAGTAATGTCAATATAAAACTAAATTACAGTAGAAGGTTTCATGGAGACTTTTAAACAATTTTGGAATCCTGAAGTTAGAAAATATCTATACTTGAGTTATTGCTATTATTAATGAGGTCATTAATAAACGGCACATGCGAACCATAGGGTTAAAGAAAGATGTATTATTTTTGCAGGCTTGAAGTACAAAAGTGTGTCAGCTCAAAAACTCTAAATCGACGAGTTTGTATGGAGAACTCTCATAACGAGTTTGTATGGAGAACTCTCATAACGGGAGTAAGAGACGAATAGGAAGTGTGTCAGAATCGTAGGTAAATCGTAAAATACTTCTTTATTTATTTATTCAGGAAAACATACAGTCATACACTATAATAACATTTACGAAACAATTTAAAAACGTACCAGATAGTTCCATTAAATATAACAAAAATAACAATATTGAGTATGCACGATGGACCTAAGCGCCTATCCAAAACGAATAACAAAGATATAAAAAACAAAGGCAAACCATTAAAAAACTCAGTTCCTTTATAGTTGTATAGTTGTCTATTAAATATGATATCACCAATTTTTTTTGTATAAAAATTTGATAACAGTGAAGAAAAAATGTCAAAATCTTTTAAGTTATCGTCGTAATATCTGCAAGAACGTCTAATAAAAGTGCTTCTAGCTTAATTTGTAGAACGAGCAGTCTAATAAAACGTACTTCTAAAACACGAGGAGACCTAGCTTTTAAATTAATTAATTCTAGTAATGGATAGGTGTGATAATCTATATAATAATGTCCCAATCGATTCTTCTCCCGATCGGTCATTGTGCATCGCTCCCGGTGCGCAGACGCACTATTTTAGTACCGCATTGAGGTTAGAGCCCCGCCGCTAGATGCGCAACAGTGCCGGTGCCAATTGTCACCCCGCGGGGATGGGGAGCTGAATCACAATAACATACATACATATAATCACGACTATTATCCCCGAAGGGTTAGTCAGAGACTAGGCAATGAGGACCGCAAAAGCAGTCCTCTACCATAGTCAGGGACCGGAAAACCCCTTTTTTTAGTTAAGCCAATTATTAGGGAAACCTCATCGAAAGGTTACCGAACGATAGGGTTTCCCTATTGATAGGGTTAGTCTTTCGTAGCGGTAACTTTTTTGAATAAGGTTAACAGCTTCCAATGCACTTACCAAATCAAATAGGGTATTTGTAGCGGTAATTTTAAGCGCTTATCAACTAATAAGGTTACCCTATTGTCACCTATCTCGTTTTCGCGCACAGCGGGCGGCGGGTTGCGGGCGGCGGTCTGCAGTCCGCCGCCGCCGCCCGCTTTCTTTACTCATGTGACAACTCACATGAGTAAAGAAACTAAAAAACAGAACAGAGACAAAGCTTCATACAACCGCGCCGCCTCCCGCGCCGTCGCGACTCGCGTATGCTTGTAGTAGTTGACTCGCGACTCGCGAGTCAACTACTACAAGCATACGGCGCATGTGTGCGTGTCAACTAGTCGCTGCGTAGCGTACGCGCTGCCACTAGATAAATCCGGTTTACGCTCGCTCGGCCAGTGGACGAACGGAGGGCCTGCACTGCACAAAGCACGTCATTTGTTTTGTGCTTCTGTATATTTCTTACGAAATTGTTTTAAGTGGGATAAACTGTAAATAGTTATAAAAGTGTAAATAATTAGTTCTGGACTTGTAAAATTGTGGTAAACTATTACCGTTTGTATGAATAATACTTATTTGTCTATGATATTACTGTACAAGCTTTTTATTTAACTAGCAATGCATGTTTGTTCGGGTGAAATCTTGCAACTTAATTTTGATCCACTTCCCGGTTACCGATTAAGTTGAAATTTTGCATACATGTGTAAATCGCGTGACAATGCAATATTATAATAACATGGTGCTAGGGAAGCTGAAAGCTGGAAGGTGGTCATAGGAACTTCGCAATAAAACAACACAACCTCATCGAGTTTAGACTCGTTTGAATAGTCTTGACGAGTAGTTTTTCTATCAATGGTAACCAGGGTTTGATGATAGAGCTGGAAGGTGGTCATAGAAACTCTGTAATGAAACAACGAGTACTTTGTTTTTAGATGGTTACCAGGGTCTGATCTGATGATGGAGCTGGAATGTGGTTCAAGGCAATCAGTAAAGAAACGACACAACCCCATCGAGTCTCGGCTCGTTTGATTCGTCTTGACGAGTACTTTGGTGCTAGATGGTAACCAGGGTCTGATGATGGAGCTGCAAGATGGCCATGGAACCCAGTAATTAAACGACATAACTCCATCGAGTATGGGCTCGTTTGATTCGTCTTGACTAGTACTTTGGTGCTAGATGGTAACTAGGGTCTGATGTTGGAGCTGGAAGGTGGCTATAGGAACGAACCATTAAGACGAACAAACGAAAAGTTTGATTCGTCTTAATGGGTGGACCGTTTTGATGGGTGGTAAGTGGTGGTGGTTTGATGGATGTGAACATATACTGTATACACGTTCAGTGAGATCAACTTAAAAGTAAAAAATAAATAAAAAGTAAAAAACCTTTTATTTTAATGCGCTAAAAAGAAAAAATAAACTTTTACTAATAAAAATCTCATAAATGGTTGTTTATTTTATTTTATTCTCTTTTGAAACTCTACTAAAATAAGTAAGAATTTTCGCATGTTCCCTAGAAGCTTTGTCTCTGTTCCGTTTCTTTACTCATGTGCTGTTGTTTAATGTTTTTTTTATTATTTTTTATTGACTCGTCATAGTGACTGCATCATGCCTGATGGTAAGCAGCCAATGCAGTTCAAAATAATGAGAGCGCTCCCCACCGTGAAATAAGCACGGTAACAAACGCACCCATTGTATTTTAATGCTTCCTTTACAATAGATATTTTTTATTATAAATTAATAAATTGTTTTTATTTAATATTGTAAATTATAGTCCACTTTGCATGCCGTGGCAACCTGTAAGTAAGATGACACTTAGCTTTAAGTTTATGTTTGTTTCTACAATTTTTGCTTGTATCAGTGTTTGTCTTGTTGGTTGTCCTAAAAATAAATAAAAATAAAAAAATAAAAATATTTTTACCATGGATTTATCGGGACAAAAAGTGACAAAAATTAAAAGAAAAAAATACTTTAAAAAAATAAGCTTTTATTATGTTCATGTTGTTAAAAGATCCAAAAGTTTAAAAATAATAATTTAATCCTGACAAGAAAAATATCATTATAATAGGTATACCTATATTGCAACCTTTAACGGTAATTAACCATATTCGTCTACGTCACAATAATCAAATATCGTAAGTAGGTACATACCTATTAGACATTTTTATTAAACCATAAAACTTTACTCCTTGTATTAAATCTTTGCGTTTTAATCACATACCCAATTTTTTATAAGTAAAAGCGTAAGAATTACATTGCGATGGAGCATTAACGAACATTTAGCATTATTACACCGTCATCATTTTTTTTGCAATCACAATGTAACACTCTTTTATTATAAAACATTGGGTAAGTATGTGACAAAAACGCAAAGTTTTAATACAAGGTGTAATGTATTATAGTTTATTAAAAATGTCTAATAGATATGTACCTACTTACGATATTTGGTTATTGTTACGTAGATGAATATGGTTAATTACCGTTAAAGGTTGCAATGTGGGGTATTCCTCGGAGCGCACCCATTTTAAAGCGCACCAGACCAAGCGCACCTAAACTATTCCTCCAAGCGCACCCGTTGGGTGCGCTTCAGAATAGGTAATCAAAATATTATATGTTTATTCCTCAAAGCGCACCAGCAAATAAAATGTAACAAGAGATGTAGTAACTAAGAGAAAATATCGATTACGAATAACGTACGTTTATTTTTAGAGTATCTATGTTTCATTTATGTCACCCTGGTACTTTTAGCACAGAATAAGTAATAGTACTACCGTACTTTTGCTTCAAAATAACTGTCATGATTTAATTTATATTGACATAGTAAGTTGCAGCTCCTAGTCCTACTCGTTTATTTCTTTTTTTTTAAAGGTAAATAAGATCGCTAAGTTGCCTATCTACCTCTTTTCATTTATGTCTCCCTGGTACTTTTAGATCAATATGACTGTCATGATTCAATTTATTATTGACGTAGTAAGTTGCTTAAGCACCTAGTCCTAGTTTCTATCGAAATCAATATTACGAATATTTTAAGCTCCTCTCTATTTTTTACCGTTGGTGCGCTTCGAGGAATAATAATATAATATTTTAATTACTTATTCTGAAGCGCACCCATTATCAGGATTAAATTATTTTTTTAAAATTTTAAGTTCTTCATATCATCAAGAACATGAAAAAGCTTGTTTTTAAAAAGTTTTTTTTCTTTTAATTTAAACTTTTTAGTATTAATATTATTATATATTTTAATACCTTAACATATCAATAAAAAATTGTCCACCCATTAAGACGAATCAAACTCGACGCGGTTGTGTCGCTTAACTACTGAGTTCCTATGGCCACCTTCCAGCTCCATCATCAGACCCTGGTTACTATCTAGCACCAAAGTACTCGTCAAGACGAATCAAACGAGCCCATGCTCGGTGGCTTTATGTCGTTTAATTACTGAGTTCCTATGGCCATCTTCCAGCTCCATCATCAGACCTTGTTTACCATCTAGCACCAAAGTACTCGTCAAGACGAATCAAACGAGCCGAGACTCGATGGGGTTTCGTTGTTTCTTAACAGAGTTCCTATGGCCATCTTCCATCTCCATCATCAGACCTTGGTTACCATCTAGCACCAAAGTACTCGTCAAGACGAATCAAACGAGCCGAGACTCGATGGGGTTTCGTCGTTTCTTAACAGAGTTCCTATGACCACCTTCCAGCTCCATCATCAGACCCTGGTTACCATTGAAAGACAATCTACTCGTCAAGACGATTCAAACGAGCCCAAACTCATCGAGGTTGTGTCGTTTCATTGCGAATTTCTATGGCCACCTTCCAGCTCCATCATCAGATCAGCACCATGTCATCATAATATTGCATTGTCACGCAATTTACATATGCATGCAAAATTTCAGCTCAATCAGTAACCGGGAAGTGGATAAATTTTAATTTGCTAGATTTGATGACAAACGGACAGGTGAAATTAAATAAAAACTTGTAAAAATCTAACAAGTTGCATTGCAAGTACCGCGCGACAGGTCTTAACGTGAACTGATTGACAAGTCACACGAAAATTAACTTTAGTGCGAATAACTTATTTATGATTCGTTATTATCTGACTACGAGTAAGCGATATTTTGCAGCACGCTCGCCGCGAGGTGGCCTCTGTTGAAAGCTACACACGTAAATAGTAATGCAATAATAAGTCTAATGCATTGCACGTAGAAGCTTGAATCGCTTGTGCGCGTTAAAACACTTTTTATAGGGTTAGCTTCAACAGGGTTTTTGGATGCGGTTAGTGCTTACCCTAATTAACTGTATCAATTTGGTCATCCTTTCGATGCGGTAAGACGACGATATGCTAACCGTATTGATAGGGTTAGTGAAAACAAGTCTATGAATTACCCAATCAAAAACCCCTTATTTGGTAAGCGGTTCCGGTCCTTGACCATAGTCCATTATTCACCAAATACCGAATGCACATGTGCTCATCGTTACAGATGGTGGGCCGTCGCCGCTATATGCTGTTGGATGTATGTGCAGTCTTTAGTCCGTTAGTCGCCTTTTACGACACCCAAGGGAAGGTTGGTAGTATTATTATGCTGGACAAAGGCCTCCCCCAAGGAACCGGCTACCCGCGACCTTCACCAGATCGTCGGACCACCTTGTCGGAGGCCTGCCCACACTGCGTCTTCCGGTGCGCGGTTGCCACTCGAGAATCGTTCTTCCCCAACGGCCATCGGTTCTACGGGCGCTGTGCCCTGCCCATTGCTACTTGAGCTTGGCGACTCTTTGGGCTATGTCGGTTACTTTAGTTCTTCTACGAATCTCCTCATTTCTGATTCAATCACGTAGAAAAACCCCGAGCATAGCCCTCTCCATTGCTCTTTGAGTGACCACGTTTCATTACCGTATGTCATCACTGGAAATACACACTGGTGGACACACTTCCGTCTTCGACAGTGTTTGCACAAAATAAATCTAAAAGTACGTATAGATATATAGACTCTATACGTAATCTGTATTCTGTCACACCAACGTTCTTAACTTAATTATGTAAACGTGCGTAACCTAAACCGGGGCCCGCATTATCAGCGACCAGTCATCCCTCGTTACTGAGGCTTTAGAGGTAATCTTGAGCCCTAAAATAAAGCAGGAATGTAGCACCGCGCCGGGTCTGACGCGGCTGCGGTGACACACGGACAGCAACGACGGCAGACTTTGACCCACGTTTTCACTTTCAAACTCTTGCGTTCCACATTTTGATCACGTATAAAAACAAGATACACAAGAAATCCCGTTAGCCCCTCAGTCTTGGAATTTAACGGAAGTAAAATGAGACTACAGCCTCGATTCGTGCTGTGTTGAGTTAACGTGTGGGTGTGTACATGATGAGCTGAGAGGAATGCACGTGTGTGATTGTATGAGAGCTGAATGCTTGCGCGGGGGCGCGTGGGCGCAAAGACGTGAGCTGAAGGCAGGCACCGTATAGGCACGGAAGGCGCAATGCGCGCTGTGGCGCAAGTCGCAAGGGGTAGGGGTACACAAGGGGTAACGATGTATTTCTTACAACTTATTATCTAAATACGATTACTATATGCTCAATAATCATTTTCTAATAAGAAACACTACTCACATTAGACAAATTCAATAAAAACAGCACACAAAACTCAACGACTTATTCACTCCGACACAAAAATTGGCGCAACTGTCAACGTCGAATTTGACAGAATCGAGCATAGACTATGCGATATTTTGCGATCACAATGCATAAAATGTACCACAGAACCGAAATAATCGACCTTGTTCATACTAAAGTAGACTGTAAGTCTATGAAAACACGGTACAAAGTCAAGTGGGAGAGAGCGGTCTCATGCGACCGCTCGGGGTTTGACGGAATGGCGCGCTTTGTAGGTGCGGTCTCATGCGACCGCTTGGGGGCTGAGAGGGACAATCCCATACTAAATTGTAGCTGAACAGTGGCAGCTTTGACTTACACATTTATAGACGTAAATGTGTTTTGGCAGAATAGCAGTTTTCAACCGTGTCGCGAAGCGGTGAAAGAATACTACCACTCCCTCTCTTCCCTTGGTTGTCTCAAAGGCGACTTACGGACTAAAGACTACACATACTTCTTACAAAGGGTTAGTAAGTGACTAGACAATGAGAACCGCAGAAGCAGTTCACTGCCATAGTCCACTTTTCACCAAATAGCGACTTCACATGTGCTCAGCGTGATAGGTGGTGAGCGCATATCCGCTCTATGCTGTCGGATGTATGTGCAGTCATTAGTCTGTTAGTCGCCTTTTACTAAACCCAAAGAACGAATTTTCTTATAGATGCTTCCAAAAAGCGGACCTACTTGCCTTGCTCGCCGTTTTCTGCTCCGGTGTGTCTCTGAGTGACATCGTTACACACACAACCCGAGATTGCTTCCTCTGGAAGGCCGATAACCCTCAACGCTTCAGACGCCAGCCATCAAACCTGAGTGATTGCCAGCTGAGCGATACTAGCTCTTATGCTCATACACTTTGAGTGCCTCCATTTAATTTAGCAGATTGTGATCTCATTGAATCTTAATGAATTCCTGATTGATTAGCCTATTGTTGTTGTAAGTGCAATTATCTGCGATCACAAAAATGAAGTGCAGTCCCATCAATCTGTAATTTATATTAAGTAGTATTTTATCATACGTACACAAATATTCTGTAAAAACCAAAAAATATTATATTAAAATACTTTTGCAAATACATAATATACACACGATTCATCCCATCGTTAAATTTATCAACATATTTGTATTTCAAAACATTGCTTTTTAGGATATCTTACGGAACCCTAATATTTAAGAAGCTTTAAAGGTGTCGAATACAGAGCAAGTCGAACCACTGAACTGTACAAAATCTCCCGTAAACGCCTGTTCGGGAATGCTCGGAATCTGTGCTTCCCTGCTCGTTTTAGAGACACGGAGAAAGGCGACGTATTCAGTTATGTTATACATAGGTACTGTAGAGTTTATATCATGTTAGGGCGCTGGCTGGTTTTAGTTTGAAGTAATTTATAAATAAAACGTAATTTGAAATGACACGATGTCAAACCGGGAATTAAGGAGAACGATCTGAAGTGCCAACATGGGTAGACTTGACCATGTTATTTTTAGATTTTAATAATGTAATTTAAAATGTTTTTTTTTTATAGCAGAAGGAGGCAAACGAGCAAGCGGGTCACCTGATGGAAAGTAATCACCGCCGCCCATGGACACCCGCAAAACCAGAGGAATCGCAGGCGCGTTGCCGGCCTTTAAGGAAGGAATAGGCTCGTTTCTTGAAGATCCCTAAGTCATAACGGTCCGGATATACCGCCGCCGAGAGCTGGTTCCACAACACTGTAGTTCATCCATCAAGGTGAAGTGGATGGAATGACAGTCGATTGCGTGTAGTGCGGTGAAGGAAATCAGCGGCAGGGATCAAGCCGAACAATTCCTCAGAACACTCCCCATGTTATATAATATGATATGACATGATATGTAATATATATATATATATATAAACGTATACAATAAATAAGTCGTATACTAAATAATGGTTGTTGTTATTATAACAAACGCCCCCCAACCTTTACGGGTGCGAAAGTACCTACTTATATTTACGACCGTTACCCCAAAGCGTTAGCCAGAGACTGGGCAATGAAGACCGCAGAAGCAGTCCTTTGTCATAGTTCAAGTTCCACCAAATTAAAAATGCACATGTGTGTGAAAAAATATGAACATTTATATCTACACTAGTGGCCGCTCGCGGTTTCACCGGAATGGTTCCCGTTCCCGTGGAAACGCGATTTAAAGAATTTATTTGATTTTTAATAAGGATCCCTAAATTTTTTGAAAATATAATATAGCCTATGTCACCCGGAGCTAGTGTAGCTTCCCAACGGTGAAAGAGTTTTTAAAATGGGTCTAGTAGTTTCGGAGCTTATTTAATACAAACAAACAATCAAATGTTTTTTCTTTATAATATTAGTATAGATTATATTTTTTTTACAAAATTCTTAGAGCATACAAATTCATTATCAACGTTAATTCATTCAAAGAATCTTTCCCCATTTACGCTTTAATTTTTATTTTGCTGCGCTAAATCAGTTCAGGATAATGTAAAATTAACAAGCAGATTCGTCAGAAGCATTTATCAGTATTCCTTTAAATTTTAAATGAACCATTTGAGCAGAAAGCTTTTGAAAGAGAAGGAATTATTCAATGAAGTATGACAATTAGGCATTTTCAATAAGGATGAGATATTTTTTATTTCCAAAGCGTTACTTGTCGTGTGGTATAGCAACCAACTAATAAAAGTTCTTGTAGTTCGTTGTAACTTTGATCGATGTTTTAATAATAGTGTATTTAAAAAAAAATCTTGTTAAAACCAATTTTTGGTGGAAGTTTGCATGGTAATGTACATCATTATATTTTTTTTAGTTTTATCATTCTCTTATTTTAGAAGTTGGGGGGGGGGCACACATATGGGATAGATAAAAAAAATTTGACTTTCAATTCAAAGTATGGAGAGCCCCCAAAATGTATTGTTTTTTTTTCTATTTTTGTGTGAAAATCTTAATGCGGTTCACAGAATACATCTACTTACCAAGTTTCAACAGTATAATTATTCTTATAGTATCAGAAAAAAGTGGCTGTGACATACGGACAGACAGACAGACATGACAAATCCATGAGGGTTCCGTTTTTTTTTCATTTGGCTACGGAACCCTAAAACATTTAGACTACAAATATTTAGCTGAGCTACAAGTTAACTCAGTAACTTCGGACACTGATGTTTACGCAGACGAAGTCGTTGGCGGGGCCGCTAGTTTTAAATATCAGGATGACGGTACCAAACCGGAACGTGTTAAAATATATAATGCTGCCAATAATATTATACATACATATAATCACGAATAATATCCCCGAAGGGTTAGTCAGAGACTATGCGATGAGGACAGCTATGACTCTCCCCTAGGTATGTTGAATTAAATCCGGGACATCTGGATATCAAGTCAGAACATCCTGTATCCCGTGAGAAATTTCTAAAAACGTTTCTTTCACACACACCTTGTGCTGACAGTTACGAACACAACAAAAAAAGAAGTTGGAAGACATTTTTTATTTATAGTTTTTAAGTTAATTTTTTTCATATTAATAGTTTGTTAAATATTGTTAATAAGTGTAAATAAATATATTTTGTTACCTGATGTGTGTCCATATAAAATAAAATAAAATAAGTTTACAAAAAGAAGAATCAGCCATAAACAATCAGCGGTCGAGCCGTTCCGAAGTGATGCGCGTACAAACATTTCGACAATTGATTTTTATTAATAGAGATTATTAGACCCATATAATAACTAAAGCATAGAAGGAGTCCAAATGAGACTAGACAATGAATAGTTGTCTTTTTTTACAAATGGCCCATAAACATTGAAAGAAAAGAGACAAAATAAGTTGATAAAAACGTCAAATGTAAAGCGAAAAAAAAAGGATACCCGGTCACCATTTATTTATACCGAATCTCAGAATAATAACTAAAGCATATTATTCTGAGTACCGAATTCAAAAGCGATCTACAAGTGTGATTCGAATGGTTGTCAAACAGAGTGCACACTCAAATGTCAAAGCACTCCTTCTATGCTTTAGTTCTCAGAACAATGCTATTATTCTGAGAGTAGACCCTCAGAACAATTATTGTTCTGAGAATAGACCTAACACACGTTGTCCCTCAGAACAATAGAGCGTTGTCTTATCCAAATCACAATGATAACTCAACTGACAGGAAAGAGATCAAATAAGTCGCGAAGAAAAAGTAAGAACACAGCAAAAAGTTTTTAGCAACCAATTAAATATTTGCATGACGTCTTTTTACATTTATAGATTTTTACTATTGTTTCTCACTTTTTAAATCTTCCCTGAACTTTACAAATGTTTCAAGATTACAATTAGCCAAATCGGTTCGGTTATTCTGGAGTTTTTGCGAGACAAAAGAACAGCAATTCATTTTTAATTATAAAGATGATATTATACAATTATTCCAATTACGTAGGTACACTTATTATTTGATTATTAACTATTTTTTCTTTTGTTCCAGGGGACCAAGTTTCATCTGCAAAAGACAGCGACGACTTATTAATATTAAAAAACAAACCTTAATATAATTTAGCCTTCAAACCACAATTATTAACAAAGCCCTAAACGAGCTAGATAGTTTATTTCCAAACAAATTAGCCAGTATAGTTAATTCATTAAAAATCCCTGATTGGTTAAGTACTGCATTCTATAGTGTAAGTAGAGAACTCGAAGTGAAGTGAAGTGAATGGACACATTGGCAACAAAGTGAACGCGCATGGAATCATCGAGAACAGTAGAGTCGATTGAATCGCTGGTCGGAGATTTAATCAGGTGAGGAACGAACTGTATACTTTGCTCTCTCTCACACATGTAGGTAAGGTACAGTACAAAATACAGTCACTTACCAAAGTTTAGTAATTTGTCCAATCAACTAATTGAGCTAATAATATAACCACAATGTTAAAAGTATTACTGTGTTCCGACAGTTTAGAGATGAGATAACCAGTTCCCCTGTTGTTGAGGATTCTGGGTGAAGCGCTTCAATCTTCAGCTTTATCGTCACTTACCATCAGGTGAGATGAAGGCTAAGCGCTCACCCGTAGTGGCTAAAATAATCGTTTTTAATGATATTACGTTATTTTTAAGGCAAATTATTGAACAGTGTCGCGTAGCGGTGAAAGAATACTACCACCCCATCTCTTCCCTAGGGTGTCGTAAAAGGCGACTAACGGACTAAAGCCTGTACATACATCCAACAGCATAGAGCGGCGATGGGCTCAACACCTGTCATGCTGAGTCAAAGTCAAAGTCAAATTATTTATTCAATGTAAACCTTTACAGGCACTTATTGACGTCAACGCAAATAATAATAAAAAAAACAGTTAACTAACTTATAGTTAAGACTTAACAACTAATCTAACGAGCTTATAGTCTGTGCCAGACAAATGCGCATCGCTACCCCCAGTACCACTGCACGCCGAAACAGAATCGCGTCGAACCGCAATATAAGCCGTGAGAGAGTGCTTTTGCTGTCCTCATTGCCTATAGTCTCTGACTAACCCTTCGGGGATAATAGTCGCGATTATATGTATGTATGTATGTATATGACAAATTATATTAAGACAGTTAAAACTTTTGGAGCGTTGTTGATCGCAGTACGCATAAACATGCAAGAGCACATGTCAGAATATATAGGTCAATGGAAATGTACTACAAGGGCGCCGCTCATAGTTGATAGCCCGTGTGGGGATTGCAATCCCGTAGCACATTCAATCCCGCGGGATTGATATGCGAGAATACTCAATCCCGCGCGGGATCACGCGGGATGCCGCATCTTTGAAATTATGTTATAAAATCAAATTAAAACTACAGATTTTTTTTGTAAAAATCAACTTTCATTAAACATTTCTTACATTAAAAAAATATTTATTTTCTATTAAATAAGTATAAGTAATTAACTAGTAATCTGTTTTATTAGATTCATCTTTAATGTTTGGCATAGTTCAATAGTTTTGTTTAATTTTACCCTTACGCCTAACAAAAGTTTTATATTTTTAATTAATTATACTAATAATCAAATCACAACTTTCACTTAGATAGCGTCAGGTATGCTCTCCTCTGACTCTGATACCATTGCTAAAATCTTAGCGCAAATTTTTTTATTTGCGGGATTCGCGGATCCGCGCTTTGAAGGTGCGGGATCCAGCAGATTAAAAAAAGCTGCGGGATACCGCGGGAATGCGTGACCCCGTTTTGCGGGATTGCAATCCTTAATCCCGTGTTAACTAAAAGAAACATACATACTTACCATACATTTAATCACGACTGTTTTCCCCGAAGGGTTAGTCAGAGACTAGACAATGACGATCGCATAAACAGTCCTCTGCCATAGTCCACTTTTCACCAATCAGCAACTGCACATTAGCTCAGCTTAACAGGTGGTGAGATCATCGCCGCTCTATGCTGTTGGTTGTATGTGCAGTCTTTAGTCCGTTAGTCGCCTTTTACGACACCCAAGGGAAGAGAGGGGGTGGTAGTTTTCTTTCACCGCTACGCGACGCGGTTAGAATTGTTTTTTTTTTTTTTTCACTTTATTGGGGTCAACAAACAGTTTTACAATAATTCTTAATTAAGGATTTACAATAACTTAATTTATTAATCGTAAAACCAACACCGTTAACCACGAAATAATCATAAATATTACAAATGAGAGTGTTAATACTTATGCTTAAATATTCGATTTTAATATATAATAGATATTAATAACTTACAAGTTGTTTAATGTACGGTGTTAATTTCATGCAACTTATTTGTAACAGATACTCTATAAGCGTTGGCCTTTACCGAAAATATGTCTATATCTGTGAAGTACTTGTTGTAAATGTCCGTCAGACGCGCTAGCGGTGAGCGTTTACCTGCGTTAGTACGGGATCTAGTTGTGGTGAAAAGCTTAAATTTTCTACAGGTTCGCATGCGCGGTCTGACGGGCACCTGATAACAGATATTGTTAACTAGGTATATCCATACAGTCATACTTGTTGTGGCAAAAATCATACAGCAACATTACTTGTAGTTTTATTCTTCTAGATTTAAGATCAAGCAGTTGATACATTTGCAGCAATTTTGAATGTGATTGTCGACTACGGAAACATTTAAAGTACATGCAACGAAGAAATTTCCTTTGCACTCTCTCAAGATCATCAGAGTATTTATTATAAAACGGGTCCCATATAGCAACGGCGTATTCCAATTGTGAGCGAACTAATGATTTGTATAGATGGATATATGTAGTCGGTCGTTTGAAATCGTTACTGGCACGGATGACAAAACCATACATTTTATAAGCCTTGTTGCAAATGGTTTCAAGATGTTTATCAAGCGTTAACTTCGTATCCAAAATAACACCAAGGTCCCTAATACTGTGTACCCTGTCAAGGTTCATGTCTGACAATAAATAATTAAAATGACTAATCCTTTTTTTTTCTAGTAAAACTTATACTTTTACATTTATCCAAACTTAGTTCTAGTTTATTACACTTGCAATACTCCGCTAATCGGTTCAAGTCTTCTTGGAACAAAAGATGGTCATTAGGGTTTTCAATGATACGGTATAGTTTAAGGTCGTCCGCGTATAATAAGAAGTTGCAATTCTTAAAACAGTTGTTAATATCGTTAATAAAGATAATAAAGAGCAATGGACCGATTATTGAACCTTGTGGGACGCCTGAGGTTACAGTTATGGTTTCAGATTCATGACCGTTAATGACCACCCTTTGAGTTCTGTTAGTGATGTATGACTTGAACCATCTCCACAGATTACCGCGGATGCCGTTGAACGCAATTTTTTCTAATAGAATTTTATGATCGACCCGGTCGAAGGCTTTCCTGAAATCCGTATATACCGCATCAGTCTGCTTATTGTCATCTATATTTTGGAATAGTTCAGTTGTGTAAACCACGAGATTAGTAATAGTAGAACGTCCGGTCACAAAGCCATGCTGCTGCGGAATTATGTTATTGTGTATATGTGAATATAGATTGTTATGTATAAGCCTTTCAAAAAGTTTTTTAAGGAAACACAAAAAAAATCACAAATGTTTTTAAGGAAATCTTTTTTACAGTTAAGCAATTTTAAACAGATAAAAGATATAGGCCTTGCCCGCTTTATTTGTCAACGTTCCTGCCGGCCCCCTAGGCAGGAAAGACAACAACTACAATTAATTCCGAAACATTGCTTTGCATTGCTGATTTCCTGACGGAACGGTCGATCAGAGTAGTCATCGATGGCTGCTCCTCTGACTCAGTGGCTATTGATGCCGGAGTTCCTCAGGGGTCTGTTCTCTCTGCGACGCTTTTCCTGTTGCACATCAATGACCTGTTGATACCGGGAGTTGTTGGGTATGCAGATGACAGTACTGTCGTAGAGAGATTCCTTTCGGATGCAAAGGCTAGTGGTGATGACGTGATGTTGATGAGAGAGGCCATGGTTGAGCGAACGAACCAGACATTAATTCACGTTTGCCAGTGGGGTGACAGTAACCTGGTAAATTTCAACGCCACCAAAACGCAAGCGTGTTTATTCACCGCTAAAAGGAGTCCCTTTAACCTGACTCCTACTTTTCGGGGTGCATCTGTGCCTGTTACCGATAGTCTCGTCCTTCTGGGCATGGAGTTGTCTTCAGACCTCAACTTCGGCACCAGCATCGAGTCCAAGGCACAAACTGCAGCTAAAAAGCTGGGCGTCTTAAATAGAGTCAAGCGATATTTCATGCCGGGACAGCTTTTAACTCTCTATAAAGCTCAAGTCCGATCTTGCATGGAATATTGCAGTCACCTGTGGGACGGCTCAGCTAAATACCAACTAGCTGCACTGGACACGATTCAACGCAGAGCTGAGAGGCTAATTGGCGACAAAGAACTAGTGAAGAGCAAATTTCACACCCTAGCTCACCGCCGCAAAGTTGCCTGTCTGTCGGTCTTTTACAGACTGTACTTCGGAGAGTGTGCTCTGGAGCTGCATGAGCTCATACCGCCATTCCCCTTCTTCCATCGGACATCCAGGCGCACTGCGGGCTACCACCCTTTCTTGGTGGATATTCCTAAATGTCGCACAAAGCGTTACTCAACATCTTTTATACTGCGTACAGCAAAGGAGTGGAACTCCCTCCCTGCGTCTGTGTTTCCGAGTACATATAACCCGTCCATCTTCAAAGTAAGAGTAAATAGGCACCTTCTGGGTAAACTCGCACCATCATAGATCCTGTCTTAGCCCCTGGGCTTGATTGGGATCAAGAGCAAACCCATACCTAGTAAAAAAAAAAAAAAAAAAAAAAAATTAAAGTGCTAATGGCATCCCTTCCAAACATTAAACAATTCTGGACTTCTTGGCGGGAAAGTGAAGCGTCTTGTATGCTTTTTTGTTTTATTTTCTATAATTTGTGTTTAGTCGAATATTAATGTAAAGTAATGGTGGATTATTTACTGTTATGTGTTCGTGAACATGCATGAGTGTTGGCAAATAAAACAAAACAGTGCAACATCACTTTTCAAATTCTCTCAAGAAGTCAGTGCGAGATCTCAGTAAAGTCCCACATCTTTACTGGAACTCAAGGGGTTTGGGGGGAATATCATTAGCATTAAACGTTCATCACTCATTATCATCAGTATAAGCATAATCAATGAACTCTAATATTACGACTGAAGGACTCGTAATCATGGTCAAGAAATAAATTATATAAAAAAAATAAAACAATTAATTCATAGGTTTGACAAGCAAGAGTTTCTGTAACCTAAAAAGTAGTTTATACTCGTAGACTTCTTGGCGCGAAACTGAAGCGTCACGTCAAGTTTTGTTTTAATTTATGTAACATGACGTGTTTTGTCGTACTTATTTAGATATGTTATAATGGTAGATTATTTAATATTCGGTGTTAGTGCTAAAATGTTTATTTGTTGATTAACCTCATTCATCATTCGCTTGCCCTGTTCCCATGTTACTTCGGGTCGGCGCAGTAGCACGCAGTATGTCTTTTTCTTTCATACAACTCTCTCGTTCGTTCGTCATCAAATGATCCAATCCCTTCTCCTTCGCATCATCCCTCACACAATCCATCCATCTTGTCTTTGATCTTCCTCTTTCTCTCCTACCTTCCACATCTTTTTTACACACATGACTTTCGTCCCTTCTAATAAAGTTAAATAAATATTGTTGACTAAGCTTATTGCTGTGAGGTTAAAATAAATTAAGTCTTATATCTTTTCCCAAATAATTAAATACAGCCAGTGGCATTCACTAGTCAAATTGTAATATAAATACTAATATAAATGTAATTTCACGTTTCCGTTGCGTTCAGTCATAATATTTACATAAAATGGCGAAATGTTAGGGATGCCTTTGCAAGAGTTTCGTTAGTAAAATATTTTATTGGTGTTTTTGTGTACACGAAATTTAATTTGTATGCTAATTAGAACCTTAGGGTATAGATCAATAATACTTATCTGGAGGTAGGATCTGGCCAAAATCCGACAGGAAATTTAAAGAAATAATTATAAAGAACCGTGTCAGCAGCTGACTAAAGATTGCACACACATCCAAAAGCATAGAGCGGCGAGGGGCTAACTACCTCTCACATACATACATATTATCACGAATATATCCCCGAAGGGTAAGTCAGAGACTAGGCAATGAGGATTGCAAAAGCAGTTCTATACCATAGTCCACTTTTCATCAAATAGCGACTGCACATGTGCTCACTGTAACAGGTGGTGAAGCCATCGCCGCTCTATGTTGTTGAAAGTATGTGCAGTTTTTAGTCCGTTAGTCGCCTTTTACGACACCCAAAGAAAGAAAGGGGGTTGTAGTATTCTTTCACTTGTACACGGTTGTTCTGTCACCTATCACGCTAAGCACAAACAGTTGCTGTTTGGTGCCTTGAACTATGGCAGAGGACTACTTTTGCCATCCTCATTACCTCGTCTCTGACTAACCCTTTGGGAATACTAGTCGTTACTGTGTGATCTATACCGACGAGCATGTCTGAAAAACGATAAGAGAGTAAGGCCGGAACGCATTTGAGCGGCGCGGCGCGGCGCTGCGCTGCGCGTCGCTTCACAGCGCCGCTATCGCACTATAACTGCAGGTAGCGGCAGCTCGTTTTCTTATTCGAGTGAGAGCAACGTCTCCCAACGTTAAAAGATGGGAGAATACGACAGTTATGAAGATTTGTTAGTTGTGTCTTTGTTATGAGCAGAAGAAGAACGCAATAGAACATAAAAAAGAAGTCGGAATTGATTTCTGATATACCAAAGTCGCGCTATGAAGAAGATGAACACCACTGTCTGCTTTCTCGTCTACTTATAATGACTCTGCGCGATTTCCCACTTGCTTTAGAATGTGTAAGACAGGATTTTATGAACTATTTCATTTTAACAATACGATATCCTCACTAAGCGCACGCGACGTGACGCGCCGCTTGCTATATCGCACTATCGTCGCTGCATCAGGGCGCTGCGCGTCAAAAATTTCTATTGGAGGCAACAATGCTGTGACGCGCAGCGACGCGCACTGCAGCGCCGTCCTAGTGCGATATCCACCATACAAAATAACTAAAATAATATTTTGATGCGTCGTGCCGTTCTGTGCAGCGCCGCGCTGCACCGCTCAAATGCGGTCCGACCTTATTAAGTGATGCAAAGGCATCGATAGCCGAGCGGATAGATGCTCGTCTTGAACCCGAGAAATTGTGGTTCAATCCCCAGTGAACCCACTCCGACACAGTCATTTAGATTAACAGGTCTATAATCCTAAAAAAAGGTAGGTATGTGTGTCCGTGTCTATGATAGGGAGGGCATTTTTCAATTTGTATTGACGCCGTAAAAGGGAGAAAAGAAACGCCCTTATCCACTTAAGCGTCCAAGCCCGTATATTCAATAAGGCTCCTAACGTCCAGCCATTCTGACAGCTGACAGAAAGTTGACCGAAGCTGACCGAGACTACCCGAGCTGACAAAAAAGCTTAGAACTAAACCATTGCTAAAGCTATATATCAAAACCTAAAATACGTACCAAATGCTTAGAAAACGCAGTATTTTAATAAGTTACCAATAAATTACGAAAAGCTATAACACAAATGACAAAAATACAAGACAAAAAACAAAAAAAAAAATTTATATCGTCATGTAGAAGTCACTGTTTAAAACTATAAAGAACGCGCAAAAAAATAAAAATAGTTAGTACTTACTAACCGATGGCATACCGACATTCATAAGTGCTCAATTATTGTAGCCTGAATTGAATAAATAATTTTGATTTTTTTTTAATGGTAGCGAATGGTTAGCCGTGGTTTCTGCCTACCCCTTCATGCAGCGGGCGTGATGTGTCGTACAGTCGAGAAAGTTCCCGTCTCAGAATAATTACTAAAGCTATTATTCTATGGTTCCCGACGACCACTTTTCGGCGATATTCGCTAGCATACGATCTACACGCACGCTTAGGGTTGCCAGGACGCCAAACCTAATAGCCGGATAGACCAGCCAGTTTGGGCGACATTTGGGTAAAAAGGCCGGACACCCCACATTATTAAAAACATATGTAAATTCAAGCTTTTTTTAATTATTACCATAATTCTTGTTAAATTCTAATAAAATATAAATAAAATCGAATGCTAAATCAGTCTAGTACTTTATTATTAATCAGTCAAATGAAGTCATCACTCAAAAATAAATTCTAGACTCAGATTAATAACTAAGCATATAAGGAAAGCTATAGTATTTGACTGTACACTTTGGAAACGTCTCGCGCTCGCTCTTTTGCAAAATGTAAAAAGCGTAACAAAAGCTGGACACGCAATAAAAAAGCCTAACTATGTCTGGCTTTATTCGGACGCCTGGCACGCTCCTATGTACGAGTACCTACGTGCGTACGCGCGGTCAGAATGGAGCGCAAGCGAATTTCCGAAAAATGTTCGACCGGAAACTTCCTCGACTGTATGTAAGATTTCACATCAAATCAAAATCATATCATTAGCTTACAAACGTCCCACTTTTGGGCACATTCCTCCCCACATGGACAATATCACATGGGGAGTTTGGTCCATAACCCACCACGGTGGCAAAATGCGGGTTATTATTATAACTTAACTAGCGGCCGCTCGCGGTTTCACCCGCGTGGTTCCCGTTCCCGTGGGAATATCGGAATAAAAAGTATCCTATGTGTTAAATCCAGGTTATAAACTATCTGTATGCTGAATTTCATCTAAATCCATTTAGTAGTTTTTACGTGAAATAGTAACAAACATCCATCCATACTTACAAACTTTTGCGTTTATAATATTAGTAGGATTAATGGCTTCGCGTTTAGCACTAAGCCAAATTCAAGTGGTATATAGGGTCTAACAATATCAATAAGCGAACGTTTAAGTTGCATCACACTGAGCATGCTCACCAAATTTGGTCCAAAACTACAGGCTCGTTACCGAGATAATCAACAAAACATTATCATAATTCACCAAAAAATACACCCTTTCCAAACCCGTACAGGCTACACGCACACAAAGATAGCCGAACATGCACACTAAACTCGGAGCACACTGAGTTATCTTTTTTGAGCTTGCGTGCGTGTTAGTAAAGATACAGCATGTTTCATGATGTGCATTATTTTAATTGATTTAGTTTGTTAGAAAACCTAACTTTCAAAAATCACTATAAAACTGGAGCACGTTTTTTGTCATTGTATTCAGAATGATGTATAGATACCGCCTTTAATCGTTCGCTTATTAACTTAGTTAGACCCTGCATATTTTTAAAGCACACGGTAGGTTGAATTAAAATGGAGTCTCACAATACGTGTTGTTGCTAAAAGAATACGGGCGAAAGTCCCCAATGCGGGTATGTAGGTTTTAACGACAGCCATCTTTCAACGACAACCGGGACCGATGGCTTAACGTGCCTTCCGAAGCACGGAGGAGCTTGAGTTGTTTTTAATTTGGTCTCCCATCCAGCTACGCGGCATTGCGATAGATACTTAGCGGGCAAGATCGCAAGTCGAACGCGCTAGCCGCTGCGCCATCGAGCTCCTCATTTAAGATTTTACATACAGGGTTAACTTTGGATTCCCCGCCAAATTTTTTTACGTGTTTCTATAGCAGTAGTTTCACCAAACAATGAAAATTAAATAAAAAAAACATATATTTTTTTTACATTTTTGTCTTAAGAGGATTTACGCATTTCGGTTTCCCATACAAACTTCCAAGTCGAAATTTTTAAAAACCAATAAACTAATTTAATATGGGACATTGCATGCTAAAGTAAATTACAGGGATCTAAATAGTTTGTTAAAACATTTTAAAAAAAGTTTATTTAGCTGAGTTATTGCGATTTACAGTCCACTATAGAAAGTTTAAAATCGCATTAACTCAGTTATTTAAACGTTTTTTAAATGTTTTCAACAAACGATTTAGATCTCTCTATGTTACTTTAGCATGCAAAGTTTCATTGTAATTGGCTTAATGGTTTTTAAAAACAAATGCGTAAACCGTCTTAACTTTAAAATTAAAATTATTGTCACCTAGCGCGCGGCCTATGGCGGTTATCAAAGCGCATGCGCGTGACCGCTATTATTCACCCCGTGCACCAATCACAGCGCGCCGTCGCTTTAACCGCAAGGATGAGCGCACGCACCTAGAAATAAGAGGATATAAATGCAGGCAAAAAATTGTATTTAAAAAAAGAAAACATTCATTATTTTAACGTCAAATATTCTATTATTGCTTTTTTTACCCCATATATTTAATTTTAGCGGGGGGTGCAAAATTAATCATTTATTTACCAGAAACTGGCATATAGGCATCCCTGAGGCCTTAGTGAGCAACAGTACATGCCGGCTGCGCCATTTCCTCGCCGCCGCCTCCTGTTTACAATTCAAATGAATCCAGCTGTTGTGACCGGCTTGTTCTTCTCATTGCTATTACTTTTTCAACATAATCATTGAATCTGCGTTCATCATTTTTATTTACAAGCTTTTATTTAACTTGCTATGTGTAAGTATGTAGGTACACCTTAGGTGCCGTAAAAAGCGAGTTACGAACAAAAGACTCCTGCTGTTACCGGCTGTTTGTTAATTAGAACCTTCGGCAATGGAATGTATTACTAGGTATAGATCAATACTACTTATCTGGAGGTAGGATCTGGCCAAAATCCGACAGGAAATAATAAGAAATAATTAAAAGGAACCGTGTGGTATAGCGGCTGATTAAACGTATAATATAGTCATCATCATTATCATCATCATCATCAGCCAGAAGACGTCCACTGCTTGACAAAGGCCTCCCACAAGGATCTCCACCACGACCGGTCCTGTGCTGCTTGCATCCAGCGGCTACCCGCGACCTTCACCAGATCGTCGGACCACCTTTTTGGAGGCCTGCCCACACTGCGTCTTCCGGTGCGCGGTCGCCACTCGAGAACCGTTCTGCCCCAACGGCCATCGGTTCTACGGGCGATGTGCCCTGCCCATTGCCACTTGACCTTGGCGACTCTTTGGGCTATGTCGGTTACTTTAGTTCGTCTACGAATCTCCTCATTTCTGATTCGATCACGTAGAGAAACCCCGAGCATAGCCCTCTCCATTGCTCTTTGCGTGACTTTGAGCCTGCTAATAAGGCCCATAGTGAGCGACCACGTTTCGGTACCGTATGTCATCACTGGCAACACACACTGGTCGAAGACTTTCGTCTTGAGACACTGCGGTATTTTGGACGAGAAGATATTACGTAGCTTACCGAACGCTGCCCAGCCGAGTTGGATTCGACGATTGACCTCTTTTTTAAAGTTGGACCTACCTAGTTGGACTTTTTGTCCCAGGTATACATATTTGTCAACAACTTCAAGAGCAGAGTCTCCAACCTTCAGAGAAGTGGGTACGACACGTGAGTTAGACATGATTTTCGTCTTCTCCATGTTCATTTTAAGGCCCACTTGTTGAGAGACTCTGTTGAGATCACCGAGCATTGTGCCGAGTTCCTCCAGGGTCTCAGCCATGACTACTATATCGTCGGCAAATCGAAGGTGACTGATGTACACGCCGTTAATATTGATGCCGAGTCCTCTCCAGTCCAGAAGCTTAAACACGTCCTCCAGTGCAGCAGTGAAGAGTTTCGGAGAAATGACATCTCCTTGTCTCACTTCACGCTGCAGCTGGACTGGCTTCGAGTTCTGGTCCTGAAGACGAACTGTCATAGTCGCGTTTTCGTACAAACACTTCAACACTTCGATGTACCGGTAGTCAATTTGGCACCGCTGGAGAGACTGTAGCACGGCCCATGTTTCGATCGAATCAAAGGCTTTCTCATAGTCCACAAACGCTAAGCAAAGAGGCCGGTTATACTCTTCGGTCTTCTGTATAACCTGCCGCAGCGTATGTATGTGGTCTATGGTGCTAAAGCCTTTTCGGAATCCGGCTTGTTCGATAGGCTGGAAGTCATCAAACCTGCGTGCGAGACGATTAGTTATAACTCTCGAGAACAGCTTATAAACGTGACTTAGAAGTGATATGGGTCTGTAGTTCCTCAGTAGGGCCTTGTTGCCCTTCTTAAAGAACAACACAACCACACTTTCATGCCACGCTTCTGGCGTTCTACCTCCGAGTACGACGGAATTAAATAATCTCTGAAGAGCTGCGAGTACCGGTCTTCCGCCTGCTTTCAGAAGCTCAGCCGTAATTCCGTCAGCACCCGATGCCTTTGTAACCTCCCCCCTCTATCTAATTTGCTATACCTTTCTATAAATTCTCTATACCTAAATCTAAACCTAAATCTAATGCCTTTCACACCTATATGCCTAGCTAGCTTATAATACATACACACATCCTCGCCGCTTTACCTTAACTTAAATTATTATCTAATTCTTAAAACTAATTAACCTAATTTATCTACAATCTAATGGTTGTGTCTGGAGTTTTGTAGAGTGTGTAGCGTTTGTATGAAGATGGAACCTTAGCATAGCTTAATTCTATTTGCAGTGAATTTCAGTCAAGCAATGTAATATTATAATAACTACTATTTTGGCCAGATCGTCTAGTGAACCCTCCGTTGTTAACCGCATTTAAGTAACTCAAGTTCTTTCGTGAAAGTTTAGTAATTGGCTTATCCCTGTGTTAAATTATTTTCTCCTGACCTAATTACCTACCAGTCTATAAATCATAACATAAATATGTGTAGCCTAGCAATGACTCCGTCTGAACTGTGACCTAAATCCTTCACTGCAGCTGCGGGGAAGATTTGTAACCACTCAAAGGTAATCAGATGATAGCTTAGCTTGTAGGTATTATTATTTATTATCAGTAGCATGATACATAAGAAGCCTGGTGCAATTTATGAGCCCCACCACCGCTCCATAGCGTACTGTACATCTCATGGTTTAATTACAGTTCCGTCACATTGGCTTTAACTTTAATTATTAGCTTGTGCCTTTAATTCTTTAAACTGAGAATTTACATCTCTCCTCAAATTTAATTTCATTTTACATTATGAACTATGTGTTAGCAATTTAAATTCTTATTATTCCACATAAATCAATAAAGTTTATCTCAAGGCTTGTTATCATCCAAATATCCTTTTCACATTAAGAACCTAATTATTCAATGCAATAACTTATATTCAGTTCCGTAAAGGGTGGATAATTTAATCAAACGCCACTTCAGGCGGTGGCTAAAGCAGAATGCTATTAATACAGGTAAAACTACTTTTATTTACTCTTAGTATTTATTATACAGGTCTTGTAAAGTTCCAATATAACTACATTGGATTAGCTGCATTGGCAGATTACCACATCTTAAGTTTATTAAAGGATGTTTAATTCATTCAATATCCTTGTCTTTAGGAAGTGAACTGAAATAGAATACTATCATTTGAAGTAAATTACTTTGGGTTACTCTTAGTGTTCATTATACAAATCTTATAAAGTATAAGTACATCTCAAGTTTATTGAAAGATGTTTAATTTATTCAACATCCCTGACTTTTAGGGTAGTGAACTTAAATAGAATACTATCATTAACTTCCACCCTCTGTCTCTCAGACTGAGTGGTTAATTTGATAGACTACTAAATCATAGTTAGTATACCTTTAGTATGTAGTAAATTAGGTAGTTAATTATCACTGTTAATCATTAAATAAATTACATTTAGAAGTTATCTTTTACTCACTTTAATAAGTATAAATTAGACTGTACTAGGTATTAGTCTGATTGATTAGATTGTTCCCATCAAATATTTCTATGTTTCATATTATTAGAAGTAAGTACTTACATATCTTAAGAGGTCTATTCAAATGGTATTAGTAGACCATTGTCAGGCTAATTAGCTGGTTGTTATCAATCAATTATTTCTATGTTTCAGATTATTAGAAGCTCATAGCTTGCAATGTCTTCTTTCAACGACTTATCCTAGGTTCTAAACTGGTTTTAGTTGTTCAGTTTGTATCAGCTTATTTTTGCTAAGGTATCGGATGTAAAACTTTAACACCTTGAAGAGTGTAGCAATGTGAGATCGTATTGCATCCCAGGGAAAGCTAAAAAAATGCCTGTTTGGTCATTTCAGTATTGAAATCAAACATCACAGTACGGCTAAGCTTATTTGCTATAACTTTTTAGTATTTTTCTTGTAATAGGAAACCAGTCTAGACTTTTAGGTACTCCAAAGTAATGATCGTACAATATTATCACACTTCTGTTAATTATTTAAAATGAATAATTAATTGGTAACAACTTTAGGAAAACAATTAGAATTTTACCGGCCTGCGGTAACAGATTACTTGCCTAGCTAGGACCCACATCACTTCATCATAATTTTATTTAGCGCCGTAACTTAATTATCCCTACCTTATTAGTCTGAATTAATAACTAACCATATATATATCCGCCTACCTATAGATTCCTACAACTTTCCTCACTTGAAAATGCCTATATTTTGTCGAACTAACAGTCCCTTTTGTGTACCTTGCAAACTAGGCCAAGCCACATTTAACTTAAATTCGTGATGTGTGGTGAGAGTCGCATTGCCCCTGAAAGCAACTAACTCCTAAATGTTCTATCAGTCGAGCCAGTATACTCAGTGTGTTATTTTCCTATCACTACACTGTATGTACGGAGGTAGACTCGAGATTGGACTGGGTCATACGTGTCTACCTCCAGCTAAATGGTGTCTGACCTATCTTCAACTTTCACTAGGGAGACAACTGTCTCTCCCCCATTACTCCGTCGAAGATAGTGTATTGTTTAGCGTAATGATGTAAAACGCCGATCTTATTAAATACAATCAAAGATCATCCAGACCGAAGTCTGTTGAAAGGTACATAGGTTTTTGTTGCCACCGTGATTCGTTTCCGCCGATGTACCCCAGAATACTTCATTCCGTTAACGGATTCGAGTTGCGATCGCAATAGTTTACTTTATTAATCACTTTCAATTTCACGAATCTTAATTAATATCGCAGCTCGAATATCACTTAGCGCACTATCAAAGCTCGGACACTATTTTCCCCGTATGAGTAGTACCGCACTCTTAAGTTGGACCGCACCGCCGATGTCCCAAAATTGAATGTCCGCTAATTTTCCGCCCTTTTCCCAAGCATCTTAACTTTCGCGCCACGCGCGCCTAAGATTTGCCCGCGCGAGTCCGCTTTTCTTCCCTTCAACCAATCGCTAGCCGCTTCCCCGATGCCCCCCGCCTTCGCGTCGCGCCACGTGGAGCTATCATCCGACCTCTCTTTCTGTCTTTTTCTCAACCTCTCGCTCGCTCATTGCCGCTTTCGCCGCGCAATTCTAAAATTTTTCCATAATCTAACCAAATCTCGTCCGACAGCCAATATTTCATCTTTGAATATCTAAATGTAGCCTTCTATTAACAATTCCCTCTTAATAATCCTCCACTTAAGCCAATAATCCTGTATTTTGTGAAATTATAAAAAGTTCCGTATTCCGACCATAGGTGGCGCCCGCCCGTATGTCTACCGGCTTGCCAACCTACGCCTATGTCACAAGGCCACACAGAGCAGTCCCCGCGAAATTCAAAATAAAGATAAAGCCCGTTGCCAACCTAACACGAAGCTCAAGTAAATAACTCACGCTAGACGGCGCCTATGTCGCAAGGGACGCACAGAGCAGTCCCCGCGAAATTCAAAATAAAGAAGTCAAACTAGCAACCTTATGCGAAGCTCAAGTAAATAACTCACGCTAGACGGCGCCTATGTCGCAAGGAGCACACAGAGCAGTCCCCGCGAAATTCAAACTAAAGATAAAGCGCTAGACCACTGACCATTATTCTGAACTAGTTTATTATTCCCTTTTCATGCTTATTATTAATGGTGCTACGCATTAATATTTATTTTAGTGCTACTCCCATGCATTCCTTACTAACGGACGGATACCATTCATTCTGTACCGTTACACCTTGCTGTTCTTAAGCTGCTTGAGAGCCATACCAATCTCATACAGGCTGATGTCCGGGATATCTTCGGTGTAGTGTCGGGTTAGCTTAGCTCTAGGGTCTGTAGCTAAGCTTTGTACAGGTGGCCGCGTGGATGTGTATAGCTGTCCATAGAACTTCTCGACCTCTCCCATAACTTCGGACCTGGACGTGACAATTCTGCCGTCATCGGTTTTCAGCGTCGTCAGTTGGCTCTGCCCAATACCCAAATCTCTTGCAAACACTTTCGAACCTTTGTTTCGCTCGATTGCCTCTTTAATACGGTCGGTATTAAATCGGCGAGTGTCGCGAGTCAAAGACTTCGAGATCTGCCTATTGAGCCGCCGAAGCTGAGACGAATCGTCCGAAGAACGCAGAACCATCACGCGCCGCTCTTCCATCAGTTTGAGAGTATGGTCCGAGAGCTTTTTAGGTCCTCTTATACGGTGGGTTTTGAAGAACTTAGACCCAACCGCATGGACAGTTTTTACAAACCTGTTGTTGTAATCGTCCACCTCTACGCAATCCTTCAGGCATTCGAAGCGATTTTTCAGTTCGAGCTGGAAGCTTTCGGGGTTTTGGATTTGGATGGGTGCAGGGCGGAGCGTAGACTTCATCAATCGACGTCTTTCAAGCTTGATATTAATGTTCAATGTGCCTCTTACCAACCGGTGATCACTGCCAGTTTTGAACGCGTTGATCACAGAGACATCATTGAATATTTGCTTTCTCGTCGACATAATAAAGTCAATCTCATTTTTTGTTGCACCATCGGGACTTAGCCAGGTCCACTTGCGGTGTTCAGATTTCCTAAAAAAGGAGTTCATCATAAAGAGTCCCTCCTTTTCCAGAAACTCCGCCAGCAGTTGGCCCCTTTGGTTCCGAATTCCAACTCCAAATCGTCCCACTTTCAGCTCATCGCCGCTTCGTTTGCCCAGTTTTGCGTTAAAGTCTCCCATGACAACGGTGTAATGAGTTTTGGAGACTTGTATGGCTCTAGAGATGTCCTCATACGTAGCCTCCACCTCATCGTCGGGGTGTGCCGTAGTCGGAGCGTATACCTGTATAACCTTCAACGAATATCGTTTGGTTATTCTGAGTATAAGGTACGCTACCCTCGACGACACACTTCCGGTCCTTACAACGTTGTTCACGAGAGAGCTGTGGACGATAAACCCGACACCACCCTGGGACAGTTGTTCGCCCTCCCGGAAATAGAGCAAGTTACCAGACTTCAAGATTATCGAGTCCTCCCCCTCTCTTCGGACCTCAGATAATCCCACAATGCCCTACCGTATCTTGCTCAATTCTTCCTCCAGTTCGCAAACCTTCTCGTCGGTTCGCAGTGTACGCGTGTTGTAGGTTGCCAGGGCCAAAGTTCGTTGCTGGCGGTAGCCAGGTCTCTGCCGGAGATTCTTAGCACCCCCTGCCCCGTCGCTGCCTTGGCCGCTACCGTAGCTAGGGCGAGCGGGGCCGCCGGGGACTAGGGGCCGGAGTTTAGTGCTGTCGTTCATGTTGGGGGGAATGTTGCCATAATCGCCACGCTTGGCAGGCGGGTTGGCGATCGCAGTATGACGGTGTTAATCTCAGAGGATGCTGCTGCCCATCTTCTGGGTTTGATCCCTCAGTCGCCTTCTACGACTCCCACGGGAAGATAGGGGGGTGGTAGTATTTTTTCACCGCTACCGACACGGTTCAATAATATAGTAACTCATAATAATAATAATATAATAATAACTTATCTTTTCCATTGGACTAAAGATTGGACATACATCCAAAAGTATAGAGCGGCGATAGGCTCACAACCTGTCACATACATAATAATAATAATAATAATAAAAAAAAAAAAAGCTTTTGTCACTGTCACAACGTGTTATTTCTTACAGAAAATATTTTTTGGTTTTATTGGTTCTAATGTTGTTTTCGTCGTACAAAATTTCCGTAAGCAGTGAAATAAAAGCAGTAAGATCAATATCAAAAATGCAAAACACTTATTTGGTTGTTTTTAAATTACTTTTACAATAGAACACAATCCCGAACCTACTGACATGTTGACATACAATGTCAACAAGCAAACAACATTATGAAAATCAAAAAGAAATGATAACGAGAAACAGAGTAAACGAAGCGCACGCCCTCCACCATCGCCTACTCCGCCGACTTCAAGCTCCTCGTCCAATGATGACTTCAACAGGGTGTCAACCGACGAGTCGAGCAGCGCCAGTGGGCGATTGCAGTCTCCGCCGCCAGAACGACCTGCGCGACGTGGACGACCACCGCTGCCGGCACGCTTGGGATCAGTGGGGCAACCTGCCCCGCGTACGACCCCCGCTACCGGTGGTGTAGTGCGCCGCATGCGATGGACTCAGCCTATAAATGAGAACTGCATGCGCGCCTACTATGGGGCAACAGAGGGAGGAACTAACCTTACTGCGTATCGTGTTCGGCTGCTGTCTTTGTTTCAGACCCTTGAACCGACCATCGAAGTGTCTGCCCAACGATTGTCGGATCAAGTGCGGGTAATCCAGCGTAACAACTTGCTGGATCAGTCAGCACTTGATAGGCTACGCCTGGAGTCACTACGTATTTGTACGGCTTCTTCTTCGGTGCAGGATCGCCCTGCCCCACAATTACCGGCCGTGACGCCGGTATTGGTGACGCGAGTAGATCCGGTACCCGATGATGAAGACTATATAAATACGAATGTAAGTACACAGGCGAATGAGCAAATGAGGAGCGCTTTGAACGATGCCATTCTACAGTATCGTGACACGCGTAACTCTAGGCCGCGTATACCTTGTTTGCCCACGAATAGGCATAATTTGGCGTTAATGAGTGCTTTGAACGATTTACTGGTTCCTTTTCTTGGAACCAGTGAAAATTTAATTGATACCCACTCGATTCTTTATTGTGGGGCCATCGCGGTGTGTCGCGTTGCTCGTGTCAAATTCCAGGATTCGGACCGAGTACCGCGGCGAACCGGGACTGCCCCTGCTTGGCAATTGAGGATCGAGGGGCGTATCAATAGGTTCAGGACACTCATTGCAAAGCTAATTTGCTTCAGAAATGGCAATAATCGGCCTCGCGTCATGCGATTCGTCACACAAGCCTTTGTCGGGACTGATGTTCGACCGGAAAACTATATGGCTTGTGTGACGGAACGTATTGACTTTCTGAAGCAAAAAGTCTATGCATGGGCAAACCGTATACGTCGCTACAGAGTGCGTGTGGACCGATACCAACAAAATCGCCTCTTTCAAAGTGACCAAAGAAAAGTATACAGACGTTGGGAAGGAGCTGATCAACGTGTGGGCGACGGGCAGCTACCGGATGTTGATGCCATGACTAATTTCTGGCGCAACATTTGGTCGGTGCCCATCGAGCACACGGAAGGTGAATGGATGAGTGTTATCAGTGAGGCGTGTGAACCTATCGAGACCATGCAGCCTATTAATATTAGTACAGCTGACGTAAGTTGTGCAATCCGTACGGCCCAAAATTGGAAATGCCCAGGACCGGACGGATTGCACAACTTCTGGATCAAATGGTTTCGATGTTCACACGAGTTACTGGCAACGCAATTCCAAGAAGCCATAGAGCTCGGCTCACTCCCAAGTTTGTTGACTACTGGTGTCACTTTTCTGCTCCATAAATCGGGTAGTACCACGGAACCGAAAAATTATAGACCCATCACGTGCTTACCTACTTTATACAAGCTCCTTACATCCATTCTGAGAACAAAAATTAACGCGCACATTGTTGCAAACAATATTTTGGACAAAACTCAGAATGGATGTAGGGTTGGGTCCCGTGGTACTAAGGAGCTTCTTCTCATTGACATGACCATATGCCAGAAGGTCCGGCGTGGCAGAGGGACTCTCTCTACAGCCTGGATTGACTATAAGAAGGCCTATGATTCGGTGCCGCATTCATGGTTGGTGAGGATTTTAGAGTTATATAAAATTGATATAACTTTAAAATCCTTTTTGATATCATGTATGCGGCAGTGGACCACGGTCTTGAGTCAACCAGGATGTCGAGATAGTGTTTTTGCCACGCAGGATCTTATAAGGATAGAGCGTGGCATATTCCAGGGCGACAGTCTGAGTCCTTTATGGTTTTGCCTAGCTTTGAATTCTCTCAGTACTTTGTTGAGAAATTCAAAGTTAGGCTGTCAACTGCGGAGAGGGGGTGAAGTGATGTCGCACTTGTTGTACATGGATGACCTCAAGTTGCTCGCACCAAACTGCCAAGACTTGGTGAAACTGCTGAAAATTACTGAGACTTTCAGCAGTGCCATCAAGATGGAGTTTGGTGTGGATAAGTGTGCGGTTATGCATGTACAGCGTGGGAGAGTAGTAAATTCAACCAATTTACAACTCTTCGAAACGATAAACTTCAGATCTCTCTCCGAAGTTGAAACATATAAATATCTTGGTATGTCACAGTCTTTGGGTGTTGTGGATGGGGACATAAAACAGTCATTACGGGAGCGATTCTTTTGCCGCCTAAGAAAAGTACTTAACAGTCTTTTATCGGGTGGCAATAAGACGCGTGCTTTTAATGGCTGGATTATGCCTCTACTCACATACTCCTTTGGCATACTAAGATGGACTCAGACCGAATTGGACGCCTTGGATAGAAGAGTCCGTCAAATGCTCACGACTTCCAGAATGTTACACCCGCGCTCATCTGTTATGAGGCTGTACATCCCGCGGAGATGTGGGGGTCGCGGCTTTTTAAATGCCAAGGACCTACATAACCGTGAGGTGTGCAGTCTCAGGGATTATTTCCTTAACAGTGAGTGCGGGATGCATTTGGATGTCGTGGCAGTTGATAGACACTTTACGCCGCTCTCCTTGGCAACAGAAAACTGGCGCAAACCAGTGGTGCTAAGCACTCTCGACCGCAAGGACATATGGAAGAGCAAGGTGCTACACGGGCGCTACTATCGGGCTCTAACTGGGCCTGATGTAGATTTGCCTGCCTCGGTGAACTGGCTACGTTTCGGTGACCTTTTTGGGGAAACCGAAGGTTTTGTCTGTGCTATTGAAGATGAAGTTATCAAGACGAATAACTACCGGAAATATATAATGAGGGACGGTACGGTCGATATCTGTCGGGCATGCCGCCGTCCGGGAGAATCACTCCGACATATTATTACCGGTTGTTCTCATCTTGCTAACGGAGAGTATTTGCACAGACACAACCAAGTAGCCAGAATAATTCACCAGCAACTTGCTCTTCGATATGGCCTTGTTGAATCAGAGGTGCCGTACTATAAGTACGCACCTGCGCCAGTTCTCGAAAATGGTCATGCAACGCTTTACTGGGATCGCTCTATCATCACGGACAGGACTATTGTCGCTAATAAGCCTGATATCGTGGTGATCGACCGATCTCAGCGCCAAGCAATATTGGTTGATATCACCATACCTCATGACGAGAACCTCGTGAAAGCCGAGAAGGACAAGCTCCGTAAGTACCTTGACTTGGCTCACGAGGTTACCGCCATGTGGGATGTGGATTCAACCATTATTGTACCGATAGTCGTTTCGGCACACGGCCTTATAGCGAAGAGCCTCGATCAACACCTAGAGAGGCTCTCGCTGAAAGGTTGGGTCAAGGGTCAGATGCAAAAGGCAGTACTCCTTGACACGGCACGTATTGTCAGGAGGTTCCTCACTCTGCAGCCCTAACCACCGATAGCTTGGGTCTATCCCCGCTGCCGGTGGCAACCTAGGTGAAGTTTTTTATAATATTTTATATTGTAAATAGGTTTTTATATAAAATATTGTAAAAAATTAAACTTAAGAATAATGTTAAATAAAGAGAATAATAATACAATAAAATATTGTAAAAAATTAAACTTAAGAATTATGTTAAATAAAGAGGATAATAATAATAATAATAATATCTTTATTAACATAAAAACATAAAACATTAATTTTGACAAACATGAAACAAACAAGTTTACAAGAAAAAAATATATATACTTACAAATTATGCCAAAATTTAATAATTAGCGGTGGTTCCACACTAGGACGAGCCTGACTTGTGACAAACCAAACCTACAGGTGCGAGAATATAATTGTATAGTAAATCCGAAAATGATTTTAATTCAACATTAATGACAACAAAACAATTATTAATGTTTTTATGTAACTTCATGCTTAATACCTATGTGTGATTGTATGTGTGTGTTTGAGGGAGTGTGGGTGTGTGTGAGTGTGTGTGTGTGTGTCTGGCTGGGTGTATGCGTATAAATACATATAATCACAACTATTATCCCCGAAGGGTAGGTCAGAGATAAGGCAATGAGGACAGCAAAAGCAGTCCTCAACCATAGTCCACTATTCATCAAATAGCGACTGCATATGTGCTCCGTGCTGCAAAGAGCGGCAAGCTGTTCTTACGCTGACCAAATAATGTGCAGTTATAATGTGGTACAAACGTTTATTATGGTAGAGGACTGCTTTTGCGGTCCATTGCCTAGTCTCTGACTAACCCTTTGGGGATAATAGCCGTCGATTTATGTATGTATGTATAAGTAAGTATATACGTTCGGGTCAAATCTTACAAGACAGATTTGGTCAAATCTCAAAAGATAGATTTGAACCACTTCTCAAGAACCGATCGAGCTGAAACTTGGTATACCTACGTAACTTCGATGACAATACAATAATATGGACCATTTTTTTTTCTGGAACGGGTAAGCGCTTGGCCTTCATCATACCTGATAGTAAGTGACGACAAGGCCGAAGGTGGAAGCGCGCTTCACCCGGAATCCTCAAGCACTGAGGAACTGGCTTCCTTATCTGTATTGTCGGAACACAATAATGGGGCAGTTAAGTCCGCCTGGCTAGCTACCACCATCTTATCTAAGTCTGTCGCCATGTTTATAATACTATAAACATTGTACAACGTTGTTATGGCGACAGACTTAGATAAGATGGTGGTAGCTAGCCAGGCGGACTTAACAGCCTTACCACCAACCAAACCGAGCACACAAAGATGTACTCCCCGCTGGGAATCGAACCCGGGACGTCTGGGTCTGAGACCGGTGGCTTAGCGACTAGACCACAAAGGCGGTTAAAAGAGAGATTTTTTTATTTGAGAGAGAGCCACCATGGAGCTTTGTCTGATGATGCAGTCGGCAGATGGTCATAGGAACTGCAATGAAACAAGATAACCTTGCTGTGTTTGAGCTTGTTTGATTTGTCTTGACAAAAACTATAACCTTGAAGTTGATAGACTTGAGAAATATTTCCAACGAAAAAAGTAAATAATAAGTAATTTTGTTATTTATTCCAATTAGGCATAAACCCCGGCCGCGACAAGCTTTTATAGCGCATAAGAATAAGAGATTTATTGATGGTCTATTTTTTCCTTTAGGAATAACTAGCTTTTGCCCGTAGGTTCACTCACGAGTTTTCGGCTAAAATAGCCAATTCCGGTCTTCAAGGCCTTATCTATCTGTACGCTAAAATTTATCAAAATCGGTTTAGTGATTTAGGTGTGATAGCGTAACGTACAAACAAACTTACTTTCACATTTATGGTATAGTTAGGTTGAGACCGGATATAGACTAATAAGTCGATCAGTCAGTCGATTAGTCAACTTATTAGTCGGTATTCCAAATCACTTTAAAAAAGCTAAATCTTTTTAGCTTTTTTACTTTTTTTTTACACTCAATGGAGTGTTTAAACTACGCAAATAGATCTCCGGTCAAAATAAACGGTTCATAAAATGGAGCTTCGACAACGGGGCCGACCGACTTACGCAACACTCGAAGAGTTATTAAAGAGGTTGTGTATTTGAGGATCTCGATGGTGCAGCGGCTAGCGCGTTCGGCTTGCGATCTTGTCCGCTAAGCAACTTTCGCAATGCCGGGTCGCCTGATGGGTGACCAATTAAAAACATCTCGAGCTTTCTCCGTGCTTCAGTAGGCATACGTTAAGCCGTTGGTCCCGCGTTCTTGTCATAAGACGGCAGTCGTTAAAACCCACCAACCCGCATTGAGCCAGCGTGGTGGGTTATGGCCCAATATTCCCACGTGCTATTGTTCAACTGGGAGGCCTGTGCCCAGCAGTGGGACGTTTATATAGGCTGATGATGATATTTACAACTTTTTTTTCATGTTGCTAAGCCAGCAAACGATTATACAATACGCCTGAAGGTTTTGAAGACATTTTTTATAGAAGAGGGTGTGAGCATGTACATCATTTCACCTGATGGAAAACAATCTCCGCTACCCATGGACATCCTCTGAGGAAAGAGTAGGTTTGTTTATTGAAGATCCCTAACGCCCGAAATTAATAAACTACCTGTCTGTTGGTTTGCCTGATGGAGTTAAAAATTCCGTTACATCACCGTAACCTTTCCAAAGAAAGCGTTTTGTTTTTTTGCATACGCTTCCACGCGTTGGTTATACGTTTTATTATTATGAACAAGGCCTACAGCACTACTTATACCCTCATTTTTTAGTAGTTTTAGTAAAGTTAAGGGTGAGTTCCACCCATAAAACTGAACAACTTTCCCCAAGAAACCTATTTGCAAAAATGACAAAAACAATTCGACCTCCCATACTATTGTCGTCAGCTGATCGGACAGTTTTGTATGGGAGGTCGATTTTTTTTTGTCATTTTTGCACATAGGTTTCTTGGGGAAAGTTGTTTAGTTTCATGGGTGGAACTCACCCTTAACTTCATTAAAACGACTAGAAAATTGTGGTATTTCCCCAAGCTACTGCATCATAATGTTATTGTTTATATAATTTAAACGCAAATTTTGTTACGAACCAATTACAAATTGAAAATGACAGTGTCAAAAAAATTTCCACGAGCAGGATTCGAACCCGCACCCTTCTGGCAATCCGAGCTAGGTGCTCTCTCCAGTTGAGCTAACGTGGAACTTATCCATTTTTTTAAACGCATCTACGCGTTCTCAGAAATGTGGTTCCTACACCATGTATATTTACGAGTATGTATCTATCCGACACCTTATCTTAATGCATACCTCGAACGCAATATCGACGGTTTCATTTTTCACGAAGGGCACATCTGGGTCTCCCCTCCTCCCGCCCCCCTCAAACCTCTCCTTATCAAGTTATCTTCCGTCACGCGACGTAATTGCTTGTGTAAGACATCCTCCTGACTCGATTACATTCTTACTCAGCATTTTCAGCGGTAAAGATTAGCTTTATAAACGCTGTCGTCTGATACGGAAATTTACGCTTTAATATTTAAGTATGAGGCCTACCAACCAAGCGCTGATAAACGAGGTCTTATATATGACCACATAATGATCACATGATTACATCACAGCTAATGATGATTTTTTAAAAACAAAAGAAAATTGTTAGCAGCTTCTGGTAGTCTTCGAGACAGACAAGGTAATATAAACCATGTCTAACACTGAACCACGTCAAAAACAGATGCTCGCACTTTTTCGCCAATAGTTTAAAATAGATAGATATGCAACATTTTAAACGCACCTATAACACGCCTCTAACATTAAACACCGTTATGTAGTACAACCCAGAAAGTCTCATTAGAATTGAGTAAACGGTTTGAAAAATATCTAACTTTGACGTAACTATGAAAAACCAAAACGATTAAGACTGTCAACTAGTTTAATAGAAATTCACAAATCCATTGAGCTCGGCGCGGCCAATTAGCAGCAAACAAATTACATGTAATTGTAAATCAACGCGCGCAACACGATGTAACTATTAAAGCTGACGTTTACGACAAGATGGCCGGTGTTTCCCGCCAAAAGTGACATTTCCCGCGATTTATCAAGACATTACACCGGCTCCCAGCTGCGCCCGTTTCCAGAGTTGTTAGACCATTCGAATAATTTTCTTGTGGAAGCGCTCTGTTTTGATCGTACGAATAATCTAAACGAACCTAAATAAATGTTAAATTGTTTGTTTGTTACGCTTTCACGCTTTAAACCGATTTTGATGAAATTTGGTATTAAGATAACTTGGCCTCTGAAGGTGATTATAAGCTACATTTTTCTTCGAAAAATTAATGCCAGCAAAGTCGCAAACAATAGCTAGTTACAATTATAAAAGAAATTGATGCTAAGTTAAAATTGAGAGTGTACAATTATTGTCCTAAATAATATTATGTACGCTTTTGCACTTGGTTTGGTTAGTGGTAGATATTTTTCTAAGCCCGCCGCTAGCTAGCTACTGGCTAGCTGTTACCATTTATCTATCTAGCATTTAAGTCTGTCGCGATAACAACAAAATTAGCAGATTTGTGGTTTTCATAGACAGAAGCGCATCAAACATTTCAATTTCAGAGTTAAGATAGACACTACCTTGGTGATTAGAGATTCCGGGTGAAGTGCACTTTCATCATCTCGGCCTCATCTTCACTAACTACAGTAGTAAGATTAAGGCCAAAGGTTCAACGTTGTCTTGTAAAGAGAACATTTTATTCTGGAACCCATTTAAAGTTATTTCTGTTTCACCAGAGCAACTATTGCAAGCTATTTCAAAAGTAATCCACAAGATAAAAATAATTTACATTTAAAAACAAACTGACGCATTACTCTATCCATATCCTAACATTTTCAGATACCAAAATTCCAAGATTCGACCGTGACACTGAAACAGTTTCCGTTCCTTCAACTGTCAGCGTTTCCGACGTTTTTGGATTAGTGACAAATCAACATTAGAGTCATGCGGTTGATCCTAAGAACCGGGCATTCATTACTACAATGAAATTCTATGTGCCTAGCTACCATCAAAACGTAATGCATGTCGTTCGGGTAACTGTGCAAAGCTGTCAGCGGCCACATTAATCCTCTCCTGGACTGACACGTTTGAAGCCGTTTCATGTTTAAAATATTTGGGACGGACGCTTTGAATTTGACTGAACTCGTCGGTGGTGGCTCTAAACGAAAAACAGAAGCGATTGCGGTTTCTCGGAAACTTGTGCACTCCTGAAATTTCATTGCACATTGTTGGGAGATGAGAGATTGATTATTTTTAGCCTCTAGTGACCACACCTTAGTACCTTTAGTAACGCTCAATGAAGTAGTTGAGAAATTGGTAAGAGTCGTGTACAACTTTTAAAATTGGAAGCAAACCAAATAGTTCATTATGAAGAAATTCGAATGTGAAATATAATAGATGAGATTTTTTAAATTTCGTCGAAATCCAAAATCGAGTAAAAGTCGTTTGAAAGTATAGTTAGAAAGAAACATTTACAAAAACTCTCTTATTCACTGACATTCGAAGCTGGTAACACAGATCTTTTTAAATAATCGCAAGTTTTTGCGGCTCTAGACTTACTACCTACCTACATTAAAAGGATTTTTCGTAGGAAACTTTGAGATCATACATACAAGTCCATCAGGACTGTATCTCCATTTTAAGTTATAAAAAGAAGTTACGACCTTCGATTCCCGGTTGCGTCCATTTAGAATATACTGTTTTTATTAATTGATTTCGGGTTCGGTGTTTTCTATTTTTATCCGTAATCTAGTTAAACAAGTTTTAAAAGAAGAAACTCAGGCTAGATAATTGGTGTGAGCGGAGTAACTTATTTATTGAATCTTTTTAACTTTTAATGAATTAGCCTCTAGAGAGAGATCTACAAGTAATAATATTTTGTTAGCAAAAAAAATATCATACAATTCACATTCCCTACATTTTTACTGATTCATTCTGCCAAATCATATTCGAGTTTCTTTTAGATCTAAAGTTTCGAGTAACTCTCTGTAATCTCCTGACTCACGCCTTGATTCATTGTTGTTTAATGCATTCCTTGAATTCGTCACGATCTCAACGGAATGTCTCAGGGACCATGTTGTTTCAAATTGTTATTTTATAGCATTTATATTTAATCTTCTACATTCCTCTATCAGCCGTCTCCTAACCTGCCACTCCCTTTTCATTCATATCATTTCTCTCTCAATCATTCTACTTTTTCTTTGGTCTTCCAACTTCTATCCACTAAAGATGCTATGTTTACATCGTACCGTAACAGAACTAAAAATTGCCCTTGATAAATCCAATTGCTACATATTGCTTCAGATGGGACTCGAAAATATTCCGAGCGACAGATCTTCCAACTGAACTACCGATACTTTGTTTCTATTTCCTGATTTTTTTAAATAAGTACTTCTTGTTCAATACGCAAATAAAATTAGCCAGTGTTGTTTCATCCATGTTTATATATCAACCTTGAACATCTGGAAGAAATATCTAACAATCGGTAAAGATAAAACAGTCTATTTGATTACTTTAAATTGCTATTTCGCATACTCAATGCTAAATTTATGTCTAAACTGAACCACGAGTATGTGTGCCGTATACAACTAACTTTTCAAAGACTGCGGTTAGTTTATTTTCGTTTTATAAATGTGTCTAAATGTTTTGATTACACCGTAGGTTTAAATTGGTTTTACGTTTTATTTTGCTGATAGGATTGTTTTTAACGCTACATGTGCTAACAACTAGAAACTTAAGAATAGTTTAATATCTTATTATTTAAATTTTTGCATTTACAATTCTATAGGTAAAGGATGAAATGTTTACTAGAAAAAAAACAACCAGTCTCAGGAATGCTCAAATGGGATTCGAACCCATGACCTTTGGATTGCCGTCCACTGCTCTAACCGTGCTTCGGAAGGCACGTTAAGCCGTTGGTCTCGGTTGTTGTCGTAAGATGACAGTCGTTAAAACCCACCAACCCGCATTGGGCCAGCGTGGTGGGTTATGGCCCAATATCCCCACGTGCACGTGGGAGGCCTGTGCCCAGCAGTGGGACGTTTATAGGCTGATGATGATGATGATGCTCTAAGCGCTAAGCTACCAAGACCCCAGAAGACTCGTTGAATTTTTTCTAGTAGTTAGTGATTTACGCTGCAAGCCAGCGATATTACGTCACTGTGAAATTTATCTACCCTTTTATTTCTAGTAAACATTTTATCCAATAGTTTAGTACTAGTAAAGGAACACTAATACACTATGTTATACTATAAATTATCAGGCTATAAACGTCCTACTGCTGGGTACAAGCCTTTGCACGTGGACAACAGCATATTGGCGAAAATAACCCACCACGCTGGCCCAATGCGGGTTGGTGGGTTTAGGCTAGCTAAAGCTTAAAATACTTGGCCTTCTTTAGCTTGGCTGCTTCAATTATTTTTATGAAAAACGGGATTTTACCATGTTTGATTTGTTGGTTTTGAGTCCCCGATCTTCTTTACTCCGTGAACATGGTGCGTGCAACTGCGCCGAAATATCGGGGACTCAAAACCAACAACTCAAACATGGTAAAAATCCCGTTTTTTCATAAAAATACTTGTAGTGACCATGAAAGTTTAAAATGTTATTTGGCTGCTCCATTTCTATTTTTAATTTTTATCGAGTTCAAGGAAGATAATATTTTGTTGTTAAAATTATTATAGGTGGACCTTAAAAAAAAAAACATTAAATAAATAAATAAAATCTTACGACTTCCCATGTTACCCCTTCTTGTAAAGTTTGTCAATTTCTTTTTAGAATCTATGTACATATTTCAAATAATCGTATGGAAATAAGGAAATTCTTATATTTGTAACCGTGTCCCATAGCGGTGAAAGAACATTACCATTCCCCCCTCCCCTCTCACAATTCCTATTCCTTCCTTAACCCTATTCCATCCTTAAAGGACGGCACCTGGGATTCCTCTGGTGTCCATGGGCGGACCCGCCTGTTCGTTTGCCTCCTTCATTTATATAAAAAAAACCACCCCGTTTCTTCCCTTGGGTGTCGTAAAATGTGACAAACGGACTAAAGACTGAAGGGCTCACCACCTGTCACGCTAAGCACATGTGCGGTCGCTATTTGTTAAAAAGTGGACTATGGTAGAGGACTGCTTTTGCTATCCTCATTGCCTAGTCTCTGACTAATCCTTCGGGATAATAGTCGTGATTATATGTATGTGTGATGTTATATATTATGTATCTACCGGGCTAAAACGTTAAAATTTATTTGTTTTAAACAAATACGGTTGTAATTATGTATCAAAACCAAACCACAAACCAACAATCACCAAACTAATGTTAGTTGATGAATCATTTCCTCAACATTATATTTATTATCAGAACTGAAACAAATATTTTTCAGCTGAATATTATTTATACTCGTAGTCCGTCCTACAAACACACCTAAGTATAGTATATTCAGCTCACCTAATTTAACCCCTTTGATATAGCTAGTTCCTTGACCCATGAAATCGTCCTGGATTCCCCTTTTGACCTCCATTTTAGAAGATTTATCACTGAAAAGTCGACAAACAACGTGGAATGTTTACAAAATCAGTTTCAAAATTTAATACAATATTCACTAAAAGCTTTCTTACACAGATACCAGCTTTTGAGAACTGATGATGTTTTATTAATGCTTTGTACCTACTTGTTTCTTTCCTAATTCAATCATCACACGAATTGTTTACAGTTTTAAACATGAAATAAGTATAATATGTACACCAGTGAACATTACTCATATACACCCTTAATTTTTATTCGTTTAAATGGGTGAGTTCCATCCATGAAACTGAACAACTTCCCCCAAGAAACCTATGTGAAAGGATTGCAAAAAAAATTCGACCTTAGCTGATCGGACAGTTTTGTATGGGAGGTGGAAACTATTTTGTGATTTTTACACATAGGTTTCTTGGGGTAAGTTGTTCAGTTTCATAGGTGGAACTCACCCTTCATTCTTTTACACGAATAAAAATTAGGGGTGTATAAAAGTGCTATCTCCCCATGCACTATTCATCATAAAATATACATCGTCATAACTTCAGCCGTAACAGCTCGTATCCCACTGCTGGGCAAGACTATTCTCCATGTTATCTATTAAATGGAATAGAAGAGAATAGAAAAATCTTTATTTGATACAATACATTGTCATTACATTACCATATTTAAATTAAAAAACAGGAATATAATGTGCTTGTACCAAACTGGTCTCCACACAGCATATGTCCTGATGTTACCCACGACGCTGGTCTTCCGCGAATGCCATAATAAACAGAAATAAAAAATAAAAAGACATACCTATAAAGGCGCTACATGACAGTGTTCACATCAAATAAATACAGCTTTTTTAATGTCATTCCTTCTGTTCACACCTTCGTTCATCTAAACACGTTCACACGAAACATTAATATTTATTTCTCCTTTTGTTTTGTACACACCAACAAAACTTTTATTACGTGTAGTTAGTGTATAAATTGTGTACATACATAATCACTATTAATATCCACTAAGGGTAAGTCAGAGATCAAGCAATGAGGTCCGCAAAATCAATTCTCTGTCATAGTCCACGATTTATTAAATTACAACTGCACATGTACTCAGCGTGATAGGTGGTGAGCACATCGCCGCTGTATGCTGTTGGATATATGAGCAGTCTTTAGTCCGTGTTATATCTGTGTAAGGACACGAGTGAAACGACTGCTGGTATATAGCACACTGGTTTATTGCATGACTTAAAGATGGCGGGGAAAGCAGCCCCGCGTATACCGCTACACCCAATGATGTTACAATAAAAAGATATCATTGGCTACACCATAGATAATATACAACATTCCTTCCCCAGTTCATAACTATTATAGAAAATACAAAGAATTAACAGAAACGTCGATAATCGACTCTAGGCTGGGCACGCCGTATCATTCTGGACGTTGGATTACCCCGTTCAATGGTTGTGGCTGACTGAGACGGCTGTTCACTCTCTGGTCCCTGAGATGCCGAGCTAAACTCCTCGTCTCTTGTAGAACTCCGGCCTGTGTCTTCCTCTCTTGCAGCAGAGTGGGAACCATCAACCGTTCTTAAATATCCTATCCTCGTCACCAATGTTATATCTGCGTAAGGACAGGAGTGAAACGACTGCTGGTATATAGCACGCTGGTATATAGCACACTGGTTTATTGCATGACTAGCGACCCGCTCCGGCTTCGCACGGGTTACTACCCGTACCCTTACCCGTACCTAAACAAATTATAGCCTATAGCCTTCCTCGATAAATGGGCTATCTAACACTGAAAGAATTTTTCAAATTGGACCAGTAGTTCCTGAGATTAACGCGTTCAAGCAAACAAACTCTTCAGCTTTATAATATTAAAGTGTGGCGGCGCTACTACCGCATACGCCGCACATAGTTCGACACGAAGCTTCTCAACCGTGTCAACAGATGGCGCTACAAAAATCAACTCAACGACATCTCCATACTAACTGAGAAATAGTATGGGAAGCCTGCATCGCGGTAGCGGAGTTACACCACTTCCTTCGCTATACATAGCACCTCCAACTAACATCCGTTGGACCTCGGTCCCCGAGCTATACCACCCAGCTCGGAGGAAGATCTTCCCTTTGCCTTCCTCAAGTGGCATCCATCCATCCTACCTACCATCGCTTCCCTACAGTGGTGACCCCGACGTGATCTCAACACGCCTACCGTCCGCTTCCCTACAAAAGTATAGATTTAAAGATGGCGGGGAACGCAGCCCCGCATATACCGCTACACCATAGATAATATACAACAGTCCGTTAGTCGCCTTTAACAACACCCGAGGGAAGAGAGGGATTGGTTAGTATTCTTTTATTGAGGCGCTGCACATACGGCATAACTACAAAGCTTTTCATGTATTCGTCCGAAGAAACGCAAGGCAGCTTACTAATAAAAACGTATCATCCACAGCACGTGCTGTCCATCGTCCATACATCTGTTTGCGATATCATTAAAATTTAATAGATGCATGAACCGAGACTCTCCAGATAGGCGGCCTTCACATCGCCATGTTATTTTGAACTCGACCTTTGTGCGATGCTCAGCAACAATATAGAGCAACCGTAACGCGGAACCAACAATGCGGGAACGCGAATTTGATTTAGTGCACGAATTACGTTTCGCAATTCGTTGTCCGCAGTACCGTTAGATGATTCATAGCTAGTTGTCGAAAGCAACGAAAATAATGTGGACGTGCATTCATCAGCTGTTTTCTTGGTTGGAAACATAATAACAAACAAATACACACTTTACAACCCCTTTCCGAGGGGTAGATAGTAACCACAGATCCTGACAGACATTTTGTATATGTGGTAGAAACATACTGCGTTACAGCACAAATAGGGCTGGCTCGCCCTCTTACGGATGAAAAAATGGCGCACGTAGCTGTTGTGTTTCGTCCGCTAAGTGAAAATACCGGAGGCTCATCTCTCTCCCCTCGCCCCCTCTCAATTCATATTCCTTTGTCTATGATTCTAATCCTTCCTCCTTCAAGGTCGGCAATGCATCTGCAACTCCTCTGGTTCTGACATCAGGTGACCAGCCTGCTCGTTTGCCTCCTTTACAAAATACATCGTAGCTACACTACTCTCACAACGTTCTTCATACACGCTCGTGGGATTAAGGTACTCTTGACCAGAGGGCCGCTACTCTCTTTTTTGTCCGGCAAAATTCGGCCAACTTTCGTTTGCTATATTTAAAGCGCTTTCTACTATATTGTTTTCTAGAGTTTAAGCGAGCACTACACATTGAAATGAAACACTTTTTACGGCTTAATTCGCGTTTAATTTGACTATTTGACTATTTGGTCCTAGATTAATGTTTTATATTTTAGCGTTATATTAACGCTTAAATATACTTAAGTAAAATTTTAAACACTGAATAAAGACGACAACCTCAGGCGGGAATCCGGGGTCCTACTTTGCACCAAAAGGACATAATTTTTTTACTATGGGGCTTGGTACTAAATTCCAAAGTCTTTTAACTTGACGCCAATGTATAAATACTTGAAGAATACATTATTATCAACATATTTATGACCGTATTATTAATTTAAAGACCTCCGTTTTTTATATAAATTAAAAACCAACATTGATTTCTACTCGAAAATGGCAACATTAGAGTAGGATTGTGACACTTTGTTATTAAAAATGAAAAAGTGACGCTTGTCTGACGTTTTATATGTCAATACCATGTCAATACGCATCGTAGACAGATGTCAGACTGTCAGCCGCACGACGATTCCCGGACGCGCTTTCGTTGTGTTAGTTGTGTGTATCGTTGCTAAATACTTTAGGTGCGGAAAAGATAACTGTGTTAACGATATCGTTTCTATATTACCATAGACCTCATAGACTTACCTACTTAATAACCCTGCGTTCGTTAACATTAAAAAAACCGGAACTTTAGTTCAGAAACGTACAAAACTTATCAAAATACAGTATTTTTTATCGGAGGTAATTAAAAATCTAAGAAATATACAGAATGATAGCATTTGGACAAGGAAGTATATGAATTGTTGCTGTTAATTTTTTTTTATTTAGTACCAAAAAAAATTATGTCCTTTGCTAGATTTTTTTTTATTTCACTTCTTTTTAAATCTTGTTTAAATCAGTAATGTGATGTATTGTGTTTATACTAGTACTATTAAGTTTAACCTACGTATATTATTGTATTTAGTGACCAACAATTTTAAATTATTTATATCTTTTGGAGCAAAGTAGTTCTTATGCAGGAGGTAACTTTGCTCCGTAATTTCTCTTCACAAGCATGTCATTAAATTTTTAAATGGAGAATAGTTATATTTTGTCATTTTTACTTTGCTCCGATAGGACAGGGTAATAGAAAGCAGATGTGTTATAAAATCACCTTTATTTATGAGAGATCAATTTAAAAATCACATTTTGTTTTCATCACAAGTTTAAGAGATGCAAAATAGATTTTACTAACTTTCAAATTTTCACCTTGTAGAGCGATTCAATTCTCCCGCTCACAGAAAATATTAATAACTGACTTTGACATCTGTAAACACTGGTGTTGCTAGATCAATACTAATTAGTAAAGTATCAGTACGCAAAAACAGATTTAATAACTTTTCGGAAGTGGAGCATTTTCACCCCCCTAGAAGCAAAGAGGACCAGATTACTCGATAAATTAAATAGTTTTTTAGTTTCCTGACGATTCGGACCCTGTTCCATTATTTTTGGATTTTCAAACAATTTTATAAAAACTAAAATCAAAATGCTAAACCTATTTTGAATCAACGAAATTTCGGAAGGAAGGGAAACCGGTGTAAATAGAAAAAGAAAATCGCCCTAAATTTCGTTTTGGAGAAAGAGAGTAGGCCCTCTGACTAAGGAGAACATCGCTGATCTGGTCTAAGTACGTTCGCTGAGGTCTTCCCCTTCCAACTATCCCATTCACTCTTGTCTCATGAACATTTTTTGTAATTCTTTTTTCATCCGTCCGCTTTACATGAAATTGGGCCATACCAAAAACATTTTTTTTTATCAATACAATGTAACATTTTTGTAAGATTTATAGCAAGTGCCTACAACAGTTAATGCAAGTTCAAGTTCGAGACAAAGTCAATTAGGTAATTTATTGACTGTAACGTCAACATTATTATCTTGTCTATGTTGCTTTTGCCTAACTTTTTCCAACTTACTATAAACGAACCACTTCGCTTTCATTTCTGTCACGCTATCATGAAAGCTACCCAACTTACTTAAGACTAACTCACTTACAATCGTTGCCTAAATCAAAGTAGATATAAAATGGTTTTTTGTCTTCAGAGTTTAGTCACGGCACGCGATTTTTTGAAACCAAATAGACAATGCGCCTAGAATCTTTTTTTATTCTACTACAGGTAAGCACTAAGCCATCCTGCTTGATGTTAGGTGATGATGAGGCCGATGATGATGGAAAAGCAATTCACCCAGATTCAACAACTACTGAGAAGCTATCTTATCTTTAACTGCCCCAAGCCCCTTGAGTTACAGTAAAGATTTGGGACTTTACTGAGATCTCTCACGGACGTCTTAAGAAAATTTGAAAAGTGACGTTGCACAATTTTGTTTTATATGCAAACACTCATGCACGTTCACGAACAGTAACGGTTAATGATCCACCATTAACAATATTCGACAAAACAAAAATTTTAAAAAGTAAGACAAAACTGCAAACGGAACCTTTACTTTCCCGCAGAAAAAGACGTCTCCCCCCGTCTTTTTTGACCTAATATTCTCTGTCCGAGGCCTCACTGGTCCGTAATTCGTCGTACAATGCGTATGCGCTGCTGTTTTCTCACAAGCAATTAGCACAGTATATATTATTGTACCAGAACTAGTTCCGTGAAATGACAATAAAGCATTTCTTTGGTATTTTAAACGTCGTTTATTTGTAATTACATGCATAATTAAAATAATTACTAAGTGTAGTAAAATTGATCTCAAAAATCATCACTAGAACATAAATTGTCCTACTTCTGTAGGTCACGTGATAGGTTAGAAAATTTCGAGGTTATTTTTTTATTAGACAACAGAAATACTAGCTGTGCTACTCCTGTAGGTCACATGTTTTTTTCACGGAACCACTTCTGGTATTTGTTCAAATCCCTAGATTTGTTTAGGGAAATGATAAAATCGTGTTGTTATTTTAACATCCTCCATGATTTGATCAAATCACTTAGGGAATTGACCAAATCTCTCTTTTTATCATATCCCAGCGACATATACACACACATCAGTGCACGACAAATTACTTCCCAACGAAGTTTCAGAGTAGATCTACCGATTTTTGGTATATAGCTAGAATACCTAATTATCAGTTATCATTTAGTGAATCGTGGACTGTGGTCGTGGAGTGATTTTGTGGTCCTCATTGTCTGGTCTCTGACTAACTCTTCGGGGACAATAATCGGGAATACATGTATGAAAGATAGGTAGGTACCTGTGTCTTAGAGAACTAAACTGATCATTCCTTTCAGCGCAAGATGAGCGCGGTGGAGGCGACTTCTGACCCGCCGCCAGTCCTCAGCCCCGCCGCAGAAACCCCGACAGGCAATGGGGGGGCGCAAGACGGCGGGGCCCAGGACGGAGGAGCCCTGCTGCCGGTGCCGGCGGCGCCCCGCAAGCCCCCCCGCAGGGGCCCAAAGGTGCTGCAGGAGCGGCCGAAGCGGGCCCTCTTCTGTCTCACCTTGAAGAACCCACTGCGGAAGATATGCATCGACATTGTGGAGTGGAAGTATCCTTTGCAAAGAAAATTATTTTAAGTAAATTATAATAAATTATCTAAGCGCTCTTACAAGCCATGTCGCGTATAGTCACATTAAAAGAATAGCTACCAGCACCTCTTTTCCCTTGGGTGTCGTTAAAGACGACTGACGGACTAAAGACAGTAACCGGCGTTGGATGTATATATCCAACAGTATAATTATAGCGGCGATGGGCTCACCACCTGTCTAGTGTACACAATTGTACCTATTTATTTATAACTAGAACTAGAATATGATAATTAATGACTGGGAGCCATTTACAAATTTTCACTTGTAAATTACAAATTTAAAAGAAACAAAAGATACTTAATAATTATAATATGACTAAAATACAAATTTATGCTTTGAATACTACAAAAGAAATCCAAAAAAAAACAAAATATATTTTTTAAATTAATTCTTAAAGTATTGCAGTTATTAGCCGTCTTATTAATTTAGCTGAATTACAAAAAAGATCAACGTCTATTGTTAGTTTATTAAGCTGATTGCCAGCTCGCAAGAGAAATGCGTTACGTCTATAGTTGCTACTGACCAGTGGAATATTAACAGATGCAGAGCCACGTACCATTTTGCCCGGTACCTTTAAACAGATTTTAGAAAGAAGCTGAAGAAGAACAGTCAATTGACCCATTGGCTATGCTTACAAGGGTATATAATATCGCTAATATTTCGTCTGTAATGTAGTGGTAGAAAGTGATAGCGACGATACTATACTACTACTACTATACGCATAATGACACACAAGCAATATGACACACGTATAATGACACACACGCGAAATGACACACACGCTTAATGACACACACGCATAATAATGATAAATTTCAATAGGTTTATAGGCTATACTATTTTCTCAATAACATTAAATGTTTAAATGTAAAGAAGGTGATGCATTAAGATATTTGACGGTTGCTGTGCCTATTTGAGCGTAACCCGGTATGCCCTCTCTGGCAGGGTGCCAAGCAAACTTCCGTCTGCACACGGCATCACGGGATGTTTAGTGTGTCGAGTTCCGTATGCGTTTGTTCTCCCCGAAATGTACTGAAAGTGAAAATAGCGAAGTATTTTTTATGCTTGTCTTTTACTCGTAATACACGTTGAAAGTCAATAATATCGACGACCTCCGTGGTCTAGTGGTTAGCGCGCTGGGTCTGGCGTCGCGCCATCTCTGAGGTCCTGGGTTCAATTGCCGGTCGGGTCAATTTAGAAAAAACTGTTTTTCTGTATTGATTTCGGGTCTGGGTGTTTTTCCATGTTTATGTATATTTATCCGTTATCTAGTTTAACCATATTAACGAGTTTCAATAGAAGCTTATCTTGGGCAAGATAAATGGTGTGAGCGTAAAGAAAATATATATATATTTATGTTTAAAAGTGGTACCTACTTATTAACTTTTATAAGAAGTTAAAAAATAAAGTACATCATTGTATCAAAACGGTGCGTTTTAACGGGTTGGGCGCGGATTCCCTAAATCGCAATTCGTCTGATTACCTAAATTACCAGTTTCTCACTTCGTACACATCGCAAATCGTCTTAATAATCGCAAAACGATTACATTTTCACGTAAGAAATGTATTCTAAAGACTGACTACACATTATTTGACGCTCCTTTGGAAAGAGTTGACGAAATACGAGACCTAGGTTTAACTATAGATAGTAAGATTGACTTTCACAGACATGTGACAAATGTATGTAAGTCCCTTTATTATTAGGACATCCTCGGAATTTAATGGTGAATTGGTGGCTAAAGTTTTGTACAATGCGTACGTGCGCAGCAAACTCGAATATGGATCAGTCATTTGGGACCCCCATGAGAACAAGTATAGTCTCATGGTAGAAAAAATTCAACGAAAGTTTGCTCGTTGGCTGTTTAAAAGGATTCACGGGTACTATCCCTTCCTTTATCCATCCTTGTTTGTATAAGGAATGGTGGGTCTTGATACGCTTGCCTCCAGAAGAAAACTGCTTCTTATGGTGCACTACCTCTCCATATTATACCATAAGGTAGATTGCCCGTATGTGCTCGAGAGAACATGCCTCTCAGTGCCTTTGCGAATCCCCCGTGACGCCTCAGGCCTACTGGCGCCGCGCCGCCGGCCGCGCCTACTGCAAAGGCCTGCCACGCGGACCCACCATGCCGCACAAGCACCAACCGTGCGCGCGCACAGCCTGATTGGGGACATGCTCGCTCAATACAATGATTTAGATCTTTTTGCGGATGGTCTGGGACGGCTGGTGGCAGTGACTCACCAGTTTCTTAATATGTGCTAACTTGGAATTTTTATTGACATTAGGTATTTTAAGTTGTATTTCATATGTTTATGTAATTTATTTTTAAATAATTTAATTTCCTAATTTTCATATTAGTAACTTAATTTTCTAAATTTCTAAATGTAATTATTTTTTTATTGTGTATTAATTGTTATTTTCCTATTGGTGAATTCTCTATTGTATTTAGTTTTTTTATGTATAACTTGCCTGTGTATTGGACATGTAGTCTGTAAGCTGGCATGTAATTGAATAAATAAATAAATAAATAAATAAATAGTCGAAAAATGTCTAAATTTTAAAATAAGTATGGATCGGGTCAGATCGGCGTGGATCACCCAAAACCTAATTTCCTGAATTATATTTGATTTATATTTCGAATTCCGAAATTTTCCGATTCTGATTCCGAAAGGCTTATCCATCCTACGACGACTCGAAATGGATACTACCAACGTAAAAGGCGACTTACGGACTGCGCCACATACATCCAACAGTATAAACCAGCCATGGGCTCACCATCTATCATGCTAAGCACATGTGCAGTTGTACTTTGGTGAAACGTGGACTATGGAAGTGGACTGCTTCTGCGGTCCTTATTGACTATAATTAGTCTCCGACTATCCCTTCGGGGATAAATAGACGGAATCTATGTATGAATGTATGTAGGAAGTTCAGTAGTACTATCAATATAACGTAAACATTAGATAAATTCCACCGAACTCTAAACAGTAGTACCTACATCGCAGCGCTCACGCGAGCTCGCTCATTTTTACAAGCTTTTTATTATTGTAAAATGTAATATGTCGATCAACGGCTATTTATTTCCATCGAACTCTAGTCTAGTAGACGTTTTTATGTTGCATTCGTGAATACCAACGCGCATTATCAAACAACAGATGTTGTATTGGATTCTACGTATTTGATCTGACACTTTTATCGGGAGAACTTTGATTTACTATAGTATTTAAAGGTGATATATACTTTTCTACGGTGGTAAATGGGATCGGTCGCAGAATGCAGTGTGCTAGAATCAGAGGCGTAGCTACCGCCGTATATAATGATACGCGGGCCTCCGGCTAGAGGGGCCCTGAACGACTGTGAAAAAAACTATCTTAGGACTTCCATGGGACAGGAGCAGCTAACAGACTTGTTTGTTTGAGGAGCAGCACCCCTTCCCCTACAAGTTTGGATACAGCCTGTCTAAGGCAAACTACGACGCTGGCTAGAATCATAAGTAGATAGCCGTAATGTCCTCCTGCCTCTCCGAGAAATCTGGTACGATGTATATGTGACTGGTCGATCATCGTCATGTACTTTGTGTGTGTTAGATGTGTGTTTTCCGCAATATTGGCAGGATATTAGTAATCTTTCAATTTCTTCATAGTAGAGATGTTCAGGACAGGGCCGCACGGACCGAGTCCGCGGTCACAGAGACGTCTTAAGACCCCTCTTCACGTCGGCAGACGCATCCGCAGACGTTGTCTGCGGGTGCGTCGGCCGACGTGTAGAAGGGGTGATTTGCGCGTCTGTGGTAGGTATTTAACGTCTGCAGATGCATCTGCCTCACATCCGACCGTTGTCGGTTTTTGTGGCACGCATCAAAGGGATTCGGCGCCAACGTCCGGCGCGTCTGTCCACACGTCTGCCGACGCATCAGTTTGATCGGAAACTTTTAGGTTTATTGAGCTATATCAAGCTGAAAACTGTCTGTGTAATCCTAAAAATAATTATCACAAGAATAAAAATGTTGTAAGTAGGTATACTACCTACGTATAAATCAATATAGTAGTTAATTAACTAAGTACCTATTTCAATTAATTTGTAATTTGTGTAAATTGCGTGTCAATGCAATATTATGATGACATGGTGCTGATCGAACTGGAAGGTGGCCATAGGAACTAGAATGTGCGAGTGCGAGTTGCGTCTGCCCAGAATAAACTTAAACTGATCGACCTACAGACATTGAGTTGTATATATATCAATGCCTACAGACGTTTGGACAGCTCGTGGAAATTCATCTGCGTATGCATCTGCCAATGTCTTCGGATCTTCGCATCTGTAGTGTGTAGAGGAGACTTTACGAGCCACTCGGGCGCACGTCACACAAACCGCTGGCGATTTCATTGTCGGGTCGATCTGTACAGTTTTACGAATACACCAGCCTTTTATACAGTCCACTGGCCTTTTCCTGGACAAATATCCCGACCTATCGTAGTTAGGGCTTTGGCCAGTACAAGAGACTTATGGTAACCACGAATTTAGGGAACACTTTAAATAATTATAAGTACGCTATACTAATAACGGCTTCATTCATTCAAATATGATAAAGATGGCTGTGGCATAAAGTACCATCATCATGTTGAATAGTTTGTGAAGGGCAGCGGATAAGAATCGGGTTGTATGGCGCCTGCGCCACTGTGACTGGTAGATTCTAATTCCAGATTAAGAAACGCAAGTAAAACAAATAGTTCCATTGCACTCGGGATGGGAGCAGACGCCAGACGTTTTTATTGCTTGAGGTATTATAACTATAGCAGCTAATCTATACTAAGAATGTGCTCAGTTGACAACATTCTCTCAGAATAACTGGAGATGCCTGTCAGCGCTGCAGTCTATCAAGCGACGAGCGCAGCGGATGGAGACAGTTAGTTGACCGGATGAAACGGAGTCACGATCCACAGCAGTTAAGGAAGTTTACAGCGGGCAACGCGTAGGGTGTACAGTACAGGGCGGTACTTTTTTTCTTCAATTATGGCTTCGTGCGATCAGCACATTTAGCCAGTGTCAAGTAAGAATAGTAATGATTTTCTTTGCATTAAGATAATGAACGTATGATGGTAAATGTTATTCCCCCAAACCCCTCGAGACTTAATAAAGCTGTGGGACTTTATAGAGATCTCACACAGACTTCTTGAGAGAATTTGAAAAGAGATGTAGCACTGTTTTGTTTTATTTCCCATCACTCATGCACGTTCACCAACACTTAACAGGAAATAATCTACTATTATTTTACATTAATATTCGACAAAACGTAAATTAAAGAAAAAAACCAAACTGCAGACATGACGCTATACTTTCCCGCCAAGAAGTCCGGGCGGGACTTTATTGTCGAGACTTTTAAAGCACATGGGCCGCAACTTAATGCGCAAAAACTTGCTTGTGCCGTGTCTAGTTATAATACCTCAATGCTTGGAAGCCGTTTCGTCTAAACGTAGATTTCTTTTAAGATTAAAGAAAATCCGCTCATCGACATCAGTAAATGTAATTTTTAAGTAACCGGTTAAAAAGGATATCTTTTCGTTTTTGCTAGTTCAGCCTTCGATCAACAATACAACAGTTCAGCTTTAAGTTATTCTTCTTTTCAAACTTGTTTTAATAGTTTAACTAAGATAAACAAGCATAAACATAAAAAACACCACCCCAATTTCGATTCTTTTTTATAAATCTATTTATCTGGCAAATGAACCCGGAACCTCAGAGATGACACGATACCAGAGCCGGCGTGCTAACCACTCTACTACGCAGGTCGTCAATACGTTAAATGCTTAAACTCCCACTTCCGAAAGTTTATGATTCAACACTGGACAAGACAAATCACATAAAGACGTTTTTAACACACAGTATAGCAATCATTATCCTAATCAGATGCTATGATAGCATCCTATACTACAATGCTTAACTACAAGTTTTTTGTTAAACACCCATAAGATTTACAACTTTACCACAAGTCGATATACTCAAGTCCACAACAGCGGTTGACCAACAAAGTATCGTTAGTCGATGGCTTTGACTTCCTGTGATAAAACATCTCACCGACAACCGCGTAACTTTGTCGATGCCATAAATTTTGGCCACCTGCCAGCACAACAGACATTGTGGGACATGTGAGAGGATTATGTAACTTATCTCATCTTATACTGTCATCAACCGTTTCCGTTCAATTGCTCGCGACTAGGGTAACCATTTAGGAATTTGAAAAGTCCTGACAAAAAGCCTGACATTTCGATAAAAGTCCGGACTTTTTAGTCACAAACTTTTTATGTTTTGTTTTTAGATAAATGAGAAGCTAATAAAGATTAAAGACTTATTTGATTAAAATTATAAACACTGAAAAAAGACGACAACCTCATTCGGAAATCGAACCACGCACCTTCCGCATTTCGGGCGGCTGCCTTAACCACTTGGCAACCGAGGTCTGGCTTTCAACCGTCGAAATTTGTCAGTACTTGATGCTTATGTTTTTAGTCAACATTGCTTCATCAAATCTTAGAAGTTTTCACCTCTGAGATCAGAAATAAATATTTTTACAAATATTTGAACATTCGGTTAAGATGAAGCTGCGTTAATAAAACGCTAAAATATAAAACATTAATAACTTATTTGATATTACTCAAAATGTAGTTTTGTTGCTCATATTCCAAAATCCGGACAAATTAAAGAGCCGGACAAAGTCAGGACTAGAGTCTAAAAGTCCGTACATGTCCGGACTAATCCGAACGAATGGTTACCCTACTCGCGACACACGGCACGCGCGGATGGGCGCCTTTGGTTTATAACACCGTGAAATGTCATAAACCAAAGGCGTGCCCATCTGCGCGTGCCGTGTGACGCGAGCAACTAAACGGAAACAGTTGGTGACAATGACCCCACTTCACCTGATGTTAAAGTCCAGGCGCGAGGACAACTGGTGCACCGTAAGAGACGTAGCATCAGTCACCCTCACTCTGCCGGCCCACAAAGTGCCTCTTCACACCTCGTTTGAAGGACCCTATGTCATAGGTAGGAGGGAATACGTGTGCTGGTAGACTATTCCATCCTTTGGAAGTGCGACAAAGAAACGAGTTACCAAATTTCTTTGTGCGTGATGGAATATTAGAGACTGTATATTGGTGACTCCAGAGAGCAGCACGCGTACTCCTATGGAGAAAGGGCTTATTGATGTGATCCCAATTCCCAGTTCCATAAGTAGTATTTTTTTGTGTTACAGTGTAATCCATCCAGATGGTTTAGGTAGTCTAAGTAACGCCTCCTGGTGTGTTTTCGTGCAGTGGTATTTGGTGAAAGTGTTGCCAACCTTCAAGAGGATTAAGCTCATTGCAGGGCTTTCTCCGGCGTGTTTGATATAAGAGAGAGCATTCCTCCCTTCTTCGCTATTCTGAATCTTCTGATAGGACACTTGCAGTAAGATTAGATTTAAGATTCGGCATCTCTCGTGCCATCCTAAAAGCTGTGAATCGCGAACATGAGTACACCGTGGAGTGTTTGCTAAGGTTAGGGCAACGTGTTTTCTGCCATATGCGACCGGCTGCGTACTAAACACACGGTATTGCAAACGTCCATGGACTGCGGGAGCCACTCTTCATTAGGTACGCTCGTTTGCCAGGTTAATAGTATAAGAAAAAGAGGATAAATTCCTTAACTCACGCAGACCGTTCGAATGGATGATCCTGACGACGATCTTCGCGAACTGCATAGCGCTAGCGGTGTACACGCCCTACCCGGCCAGCGACTCCAACTACACTAACTCAGTACTGGTAAGACACTTCATAATAATATACTTTAACGTACCGTTTCCCAATTGGTGGTTCCGACCGGTTGGTCGGCTTAGGTACCACTGGGAAGGTCACGTCATGCGGGATTTGTATGAGATCCAAGTTCAAGATTGAAGGGCGATATCGCACGACAGACCGAAATGGCGGCTCTTATTGACGGAGGCCAAGACCCATCTTGGGTCTGCGCTGCGCCATCATAGTAAGTAAATGATAGTACTAGTACTAGTAAGTAAGAAAGCACTTGACCCTTATCTCACCTGATGGTAAGTGACGATAAGGCAGAAAGTCCTCAACCACTGATTATCTATATCATATTATCATAGTCTATAGAACTATTGAATTTTCGTTAAGTCAACTATTTTCGATGGACTATTGTCATCCATCGATCGGCACCATTAGAATCGAGCACCTTGCGAGCTAAGGTTATCTCTGTCTACAGATCTTATCTTATTGGGCCATGTTGAGATTCCTCTCTCTCACTAGCTCTTTGACCTTCCATCGGGTGCTTTAAAGCGCTTTCAAATATCTAGTCAGCAGCCGTAAACCCAGACACAATAGAAATTCAATTGTTACTAACCTCTGTAAAGCCCTGTTATATAAAAACGTTGATTAAAGTAACAGTTAGGATTAAATTGACGCTGTCTCTATCTGTTTTCTTTAACAAAAACGAGACAGCGTCGCTTTAAACTAAGGTGTCACATTTGGCCATTTTTATTAATAAGACTGTAAGAGTCTTCGTGATGGACAAGGGGCTAAAGGCGTTTTAGTTGCGCGGCTGTTGCGAGACAGTTATTGAGAGATATTGATATGACAGCCGCTGGCGGCATGATGGTGGCGCATATAATAATGAGAGGTATAGTTTCTGAACCCGCTAAAACTAATGTTGATGAACATTTAACTATACCTACCAGAAAAACATAATTTTATGAATTACTTCAAAGATCTACTGATGATTCCATAACGAAGTGAAATTAGTATCGAAACCCACTAAAACACCAGTCTGTCACTATCAAATTCCTCAAAAATTAAATTGACCAGCAGCTGAGTTTCTTACAACACGTGACTTTAGAACAATATGTCGCTATTGAGCGTTATTGTTGTCGTCGCGAAGAAAACCTGTTAAAGGGTTTTTAAACGAGTTTATGTCTTATTACTGGAGTTTACAGATAGAATAACTTTTATTGTACTTACTATTTACAGTCCAGTGGTAGATCATACCGCTCTCGCATCACTCTATTTAACCATCTTAAGACAATTGAGTCAGATATTGCACAGTAAATCGTATTTAACTAACTATCACCTTAGAATAATAACTGAAGCAACTATCAATAACATTCTTAATATTTGCGTTAAAAACGCTCAAATAAACGCAATGATAACGAAACGTTGAAAATAATATGTCTACCGCCCTTCCCTTCCCGCCTGAGGTAGAAATTTTTTTTAACGTTTAATTAACTTTATCAATAACATTATTATAAATAAATTTATTTCAGACAAAAGGTACTATATAGTTCATGACTATACTCTGTCCAGTTGCTAATCCGTCCAGCTGTGCAATCTGTCCACTTGCTACGGAGGCAATGACAATTAGGTCTCTTGCATGTCACTTTCTTATGTATGGTACTAAATAGAGAAGGAAACATTTAATTGCCATTAAAATGAATTGACGTCTCTGAGTACGGCAGTAAGTAAGATTTTACTATTGATGATGCTGAATATGATGTTTGACTATTTACAGGAGAAGATAGAGTACGTGTTCCTGGTGATCTTCACGGGGGAGTGCGTCATGAAGATCATCGCGTACGGCTTCGTCATGCACACGGGCTCTTACCTGCGCAACGGCTGGAACTTGCTCGACTTCACCATAGTCGTCATTGGGTGGGTACAAGTGATGTCGTGGTAGTAAGTAGGTAGTACAGATCGTCTAATCTAAAAATGAACGCCCCTCTAAAAATTTTACGCTCACATGCAAGTGAGGTATATGTCAAATTATTGAATCTTCCTCAAACCCAAACTGCTGAAATACAACATAATAATAGTACCTACAATAAAAATAATAAATCTTTCTTTCGTATCCGAAATGAGATCGATGCAACACAGAAAAATTATGAACCTCAAAGCCAAGAGCCGCAATTTAAAAACTTTTGTGCGCGTCATAATACGATATAATTTTGTCAACCTTGACCTCGAAGAAGGCGCATGAAAAAGCAGACACGGACATATAAAAGATTAGCTATAAAATGTCTGGCCCAAAACTAGACACTGGCGTAATCATAGCGATCCATCAAATAAGAAATTGTATTATATTTGGCATAGGCATGCAAAATAAAGAGACATACATATTATTATACACCCTCATTTTTTATTCGTTTTAGTGAAATTAATGGTGAGTTCCACCCATGAAACTGAACAACTTTCCTCAAGAAACCTATGTGCAAAAATGACAAAAAATGTCGACCTCCCATACAAAACTATCCGATCAGCTGACGACAAAGTATGGATGGTCGTTTTTTTTATGTCATTTTTGCCCATAGCTGCTGAGTGTAGGCCTCCTCATTAGCACGCCATCCTGGTCGGTCTTGGGCTTTCTGTAACCACTTTTTGCCCGTAACTTTTGTGACGTCATCCGCCCATCAAGCCTTCTGGAGGCCAACAAGGCCAATAAGACTAGACAATTAGAAGCGCGGAAGCAGACCTCTGTCCACGTCACACGCCTGCAGATCAATGTACCCAAAACTGACAAATTTTTCCAATTGACATTGATCCTTATACCCAAACCATAAAGTTCATATTCTCACAAAATTACAACTGCACATGTGCTCAGCGTGATAGGTGGTGCAGCAATCACCGCTATAATGCTATTGGATATATGTGCACTCTTTAGTCCATTAGTCGCCTTTTACAATACCCAAGGGAAGAGAGGAGTTGGTAGTATTATTTCAGTGAGCGGCTATACCACACGGCGGCAATAAAAAGCCAGTGTAAAATAACGCTTTCATTTTGCTCTGTTGTTAGTATGGTGAGCACAGTGCTCTCGAGTATCTTCAAGGACGCGTTCGACGTAAAGGCCCTGAGAGCCTTCAGGGTGCTGCGACCTCTACGGCTCGTGTCTGGAGTGCCCAGTAAGTTTCTATTCTTATATTAACAGTTTATTTAATATTGTTGTTCATACCTTTTTTTATAAAAGAGGGGAACAAACGAGCAGGCGGGTCAACTGATGGAGAGTAATCACCGCCGCCCATGGACACCCCGCAAAGCCAGAGGAATCGCAGGCGCGTTGCCGTCCTTTAAGGAAAGAATAGGAATTGTGTGGGAGGGGGGGGGGGGGGGGGGATGGGCCTCCAGAACCTTCCGTTTCTTTTTCATCTACATCTTATACATTACAAATAAGTAAACTTAATTAAACCTGCAATTTAATTTGGCGAATTACCATGTCATATAATTATTGTGAGTTTCTTTTATCTGATTGATATCACCGGTAATTTTGAAATCAAAAAGGACACATTATTTTTAAATAAATTTACCATCAGAAGGCGACTAACGGACTAAAGACTGCACATACATCCAACGTATAGAGCGGCGATGGGCTCAACACCTGTCACGCTGAGCACATGTGCAGTCGCTATTTGGTAAAAAGTGTACTATGGCAGAGGACTGCCTTTGCGGTCATCATTGCCTAGTCTCTGACTCACCCTTCGAGGATAATAGTCGTGATTATACGTATGTATCTATCTATGTACAATTTTCAATTATTATTCTATTTCGATACCTACCAAAAATTCGAGAATTTTCAGATTCTACATAATGCAGTAAGTATGTAATTCAACCAGATTGGTAACATTTAAGAAAATATTGTAACCGGTTCAAACTCTCACCACAGACAGAACACTAAGGCCGCATTTCAAATTTTCCAAATATTTATAACAATTGTTAGCTGTCCCATTTGTTCCCCAGGTCTGCAGATAGTGTTGAACTCCATCCTGAAGGCCATGATCCCGCTGCTGCACATCGCGCTGCTGGTCATCTTCGTCATCATCATCTACGCCATCATCGGCCTTGAGCTGTTCTCCGGAAAAATGCACAAGAGCTGCTACAACAAGTACACTGGTAAACACAATTTTTTTGTAGCCTATATGTTGTTATGATCCCCAATCTTCATTATGAAGATGACACCCAATGATGATGATTGTGCCCCACTTCTATCTTTAGCCTTATCACTAATAAGTTAAATGAAGGCCAACCGAAGTAAAACTGAATGATTTACATAAACAAGTTAGTAAAACGTCAAGCTATGCAAGTAGAATAGAGACCAGTTTAGTCATCGATAAAAGTTGCCTGCATGATGTTACTTTCGTACTCTAAATTTTAAAAAGACAATAATTGTTGAAAACTATCTACGAGCAGGATTCCAAGGCTTACCATCTGACGTACCAGCACCGGGTCAGTCGCACTACCAACCACCAAAAAAACAAATTATGAATTTTAATCTCAACAGCCTTTTAATCTACTGACATTAATTAACCACTTAACAGATGAGATCATGGACACTCCCCACCCCTGCGACGCCGACAACGGCTTCAACTGTTCCTCCATTGGCGAGGACATGGAGTGCCGCGACGGCTGGATCGGCCCCAACTTCGGCATCACCAACTTCGACAACTTCGGCCTTTCCATGCTCACCGTCTTCCAATGCATCACCCTTGAGGGATGGACGGACGTCATGTACCACGTAAGAGACAATTTCTTGAAAACTATTCCTCTCGTAGTATTCTTTCACAGTGGCTCATATGACACAGTTATCAAAACCGAAGTCTTCTGTGGCTTAGGAAGACTTCCGCGGTATCCTACTCGGTATTATCGTGGTCCTGAGCCATGCTGTGTGCCGCTATGCGTTTTATGAACTATTGACTACTACACCAGCAACGACAGATAGCCCGGCAGCTCATAAAAGTAGATCTCATTTTCTTTGATTCTTATACAGGATTTAACATAATACGATCGGATCACGTGTGTACAAGAGGTGATAGTTTATTGTTTACTGTACCTGATAATAGATTGTGTATGTTTTTTTTCAGATACAAGACGCTATGGGAAACAGCTGGGAGTGGATATACTTCGTGTCCATGGTCATTTTGGGCGCGTTTTTCGTCATGAACCTCATTCTCGGTGTGTTATCTGGGTGAGTTAGTTATATCAATATCGTTCTTAATTTCTGATGGGTCTTTTATTTATTTTCTTTATTTATTCATGTCACTAAATCAAACAGATTGAAATTGAAAATGAAACAATCATTATCACTAAATCATGATTGCTTATAATCTAAACTTCAGCCTAAAACATCTTCTGGAAATCTAGATTATATTATTAAAAAATAAATAAATAAAACTTTCGTGCACTCACACAAATTATCTAGACAAAGAGAAGCTTCGAAGAAACTCATTAAATGGTTACTAGACAACGGATAAACATACTTAAAATACTCAAATACATACTGATTATACATAGAAAACACCCAGACCCGAGACAATTTAGAAAAACAATAATTTCTAATTTGACCCGATCGGGGATCGAACCCGGGACCTCAGAGATGGCGACACCATGAAAACCGGTGTACAAACCACTCGACCAAGGAGGTCGTCAATTAATTAGTCGTCAATTATTATAATTTATCACTTAATTTCTGGATTTCGTTAATGCAATTTTATTTCCTAAAATAGATTAACTAACAATTCTGACAGTTGCTTTTATTAATCCCTTGGCTGTCACGAAGATTCCTAGACGATTTCTGTTGTGTCTGATGTTACGAAAGCTAAGCTGCTCTTAAACGATTTTTGTTAATAACAGTCCTGTTTGATTTTTTAATACGACTGCTCACACCACATCCCTAATGATTCCAGTGAATTCTCCAAAGAGAGGGAGAAGGCGAAGAACCGCGGCGACTTCCAGAAGCTTCGGGAGAGGCAGCAGCTCGAGGAGGACATCAAGGGCTACCTGGACTGGATCACGCAGGCCGAGTACCTGGAGCCAGTGGCCGATCAGCACGACGTGGTGGACCAGAAGAGGGAATACGGGATAGGTCAGTAACGGACATTGGCAAAGCTTAATTATAGCTTAGGTAAAATAAATAAATAAAATAAAATAGTTTATTTCGATATATTCTGTGGCCAGAACTGCCCAGGAAGCATGAAGTAATGCTTGTTTTGAGCGGTTCTGCTCCTCCCTAGGATCTGTTATATTTGTTTCAGGTACTTAACTAGAAAACTATTTTAAAATATTAAAACACAAGTATAAACATTAATGACCTTTTCATTATCATCATCATATATTTTATTACTGGTATAAGTGAGGTGGTATGTATGTATGTGTTTGTGAGTGTGTGTGTGTGTATGTGTGTGTGTGTGTGTGGGGGGGGGGGTGTGTGTGTGTGTGTGTGTGTCTGCGTCTGTGTCTGCGTCTGCGTCTGCGTCTACGTCTGCATCTGCGTCTGCGTCTGCGTCTGCGTCTGCGTCTGCGTCTGCGTCTGCGTCAGCGTCAGCGTGTGCGTCTGCGTCTGCGTCTGCGTCTGAGTGTGCGTGTGCGTGTGCGTGTGCGTGTGTGTGTGTGTGAGTGTGTGTGAATGAGGAGTGTGATTGTGTGAGTGGGAATGAGTGTGATTGTATATATATATAGTATATATTTTATTACTGGTATAAATGAGGTGGTATGTATGTATGTGTTTGTGAGTGTGTGTGTGTGTGTATGTGTGTGTGTGTGTGTGGGGGGGGGTGTGTGTGTGTGTGTGTCTGCGTCTGTGTCTGCGTCTGCGTCTGCGTCTGCGTCTGCATCTGCGTCTGCGTCTGCGTCTGCGTCTGCGTCTGCGTCTGCGTCAGCGTCAGCGTGTGCGTCTGCGTCTGCGTCTGCGTCTGAGTGTGTGAGTGCGTGTGCGTGTGTGTGTGTGTGAGTGTGTGTGAATGAGGAGTGTGATTGTGTGTGTGTGAATGAGTGTGATTGCGTGTGGTGTGTGTGGGGGGGGGGGGGGTGTGTTTTTGTGTGTGTGTGTGTTGTGTGTGATAGTTCAATGTGTGTTAGGTAGCTTAATTGGAGGAGCACCTGATTCGGATTTTCAGAAGGGTGCAGATTCGAATTCTGCTGGTGGAAATTTTTGCAACATTTTCCAATTTGTAATTGTCAAAGGCCAAGATATAAATGCCCAAGGGGCACCGTTTTTTAATTTACTAATGTAAAATAAAAAAAGGAAAGCAAAGTTAAAGTAAAAAAAATACACTTTTGTAATAGCATACTTGTGATTCTACCACCGGTTCAGAGTGCAGTCACTGTCGAAAGGAGTCCGTAAAGAAACTCGTAATAGCTCTCCAATTTAAAAAAACTACTAATTACAATAAATATTTGCGAGTTACAGTGCTACTCTCATGTCTGGCCTATACCAGCGTCGGGATGTATCAAAATACCATGACATTACGCTGAGTAAACGACATTTCAGTAAACTTATTAGAGCAATTTAAGAGTATTTTTGAAGAGGCAGACATCTCAAATGTGATTTTTGCGTAAAATGCCCATTTTTGCATTTTGTAGTAATTTTGCAGTTGTATTTATCGTTTTTATCGAAATAGGATAATAAATTCATGCTTAATATTACAAATCTCCACTCTGCGAGAATAAGTTGAGTTCGGACGGCCGGCGCATCGCATTTTGTAGTAATTTTGCAGTTGTATTTATCGGTTTTATCGAAATAGTACAATAAATTTACTATAAAATCTATATTCCTCATGAAGTAACAATTATTCTGGTATAAATTTTGCTCAATAATATTGTCGTAGATAGGAGAAATTAACAGTTAACTTAAAGCAGTTTTCGAAGTTTTTTGGTTTAGAATAAGATTTTTTTTTCTATATAAAATCAATGATATCTAAAATTCCTAGGCCACTACGCACTATACGACTATATAAGAGATAACACTCAAATTCTTTATTTCATTTGTTTAGAACAGTAGTTCAATCGATGAGCTCAAAAAAGTGCCTTCGCGCATTGTATGAAAATCTTTCTCAGCAATTTTGGGTGTAATTAAATAAATTAAGCAATATTAACAAAAAGTGAGGCCACTACAACCTATTCCAATAGCTATACTACACTATTCAATAAGTCAAAACTGTTAATGTATATTTGTTTCTGAGATCGAAAACGCCAAAATTGGCCTTTTTACGCAAAAATCACAGTCGAAATGTAATGACAAATAAGTTATACTTATCTAAAAGTATTTTTGTATAGTGATTTTTAAACCGTTACGCTTGCCGCCGCGCCGCATCGATCAAAGCAAAGCAAAGCGGTCGGTTCTCCTGTAGTGCACAGTTTATAGGCTTACAGCACTAGTACCTCTCTTTTAGTGGTTCCAGGTTTTACTACCAAGCTTATAACAGGTTACACGGAGTTCGTTTGGGTTCATAGTACACCTGTTCTTATAAGTTGACTTATAGTCGTGTATAGAATGAAATTGTAGGCGCAGTAAAGGCTAAGATAGCCTATAAAAGTGTTGGATAGGTGTAAATACACTTGAGAAAACTTGCTCCAGTAAGTTACACTTATAATCGCCTACAAGAAGTAATTATAAATCCGCTATAAGTGTCATACGCCAGTAATAGTAATTTATAGACTTAGAACCATTTGCACTTGTTACTTGCCCTTATAGGGGTGTTTAAGTCAACTTAATGTGCCAATTATAAGTGAATTAGTTCTACAGTGGTTTCTTCTAAGAGTAAGTGTACTTGGTATTATTGTGGACTCTCAAATGCTGTTATAGTCTTAATTTCTATATAAAGGTTTCTTGTATAACTATTATTGTCCAAAGATATCTTCCGTGAAGTCCATTTAAGAAGACAATTGCTTTTAATATTTGTCGCATCTTCACGGCCATTTTGATTTCTTTTGAGTCATTAGGTTTTTATTAAATTTTTACAAAAATGGACATAAACAAATGGAAATATGACCATGATAGTTCGATCAAAGTTACATCTAAAACATAAAAATAATAAACTCTTAGTTATTAAAATTAAGCATGGGACATTTGTATGCGGAACCCTAATTCGTCACAATATGGCGCGACAATGCTGTTAGGACTAATATTATTTTTAAACACAACTTAGTAAATACGCCGTGTGCAAAAGGCGAACAAAAATTGAGATGTAAAACACAATATACTTCACCTAAAATACATACGCGTTTGCCGTGCAAACATATATGCACGTATAATATTCCGTGCGAAATACTTGTTAATACATTTTATATAAAATAGATGAAGTTAGCTTTTATTTTTTTTATTTTTCTCCACAACCGCACAACAAAACATCAATTTACAAATGTTTGAAGTAGCTAATATTAGAAGCGCGGAGTACGTTACAAGCCTGTCTGGTTCTATTAAATGCTCATAGTGAGCTTCGCGGGAGCAAATGGTTCTGCGTAGTCCACTTATAAGTGTATTATTGGTCTAAGTGGTGCTCGCTAAGTCTAATATGAGTGTTTTATTAGCAAAAGTACGCGTATAAAATGGGCCCTTTTCCGTGGTTATAAACTTTTACTAGCCTGTTATAGACCTGGCTCCGGAACCACTACAAGACCACATTTTGTTACTTGATCCTATACCCGGGTCGGGCAAAGTGCGTAGAAGAAGTGAATTGCAGTATACTCATAATGATCATTTAGTAAATAATAGATCGACTGCGTTGTGGTATCTGTCATAAAAGTACAAATTATTTCTTATTATATATAAGAACATTTACAACTAAGTATTATCAAAAACAAATAATAATTGATAAATAACGAGGTACATTATGGTTATTTTTTTGTATGAAATATGGATACTAACTAATATATTTTAAACAATGAATGTTATTAATGTAAATTGTATGATGTAATTTTTCTTTTAAATTTCAATATGTTGACTCTACAAATATTAATAAACTTTCAAATCACTAAAAATGAAAAACACTGGTGATTTTTGGGGCATGTCTATTAAAATAATTAAAAATATAATATATTCTATTGCACCCTATCTTTCTGACATATTGTCATAAAAGTGCCGATCATGCGTACAATCTGATGCTGGTCTGCTCCAAAAGTAATTATATATGATTATTATTATAATTATTCTATTTCTTTTTTTATACATTTTAGGGCCAACGCCGAATGAACACGACTCCACAGACCACTTGGGTATAGAGATTAATGAACAACAAAAGGTCTCTATAACAAAGATATGGAAAAAGGACTTTGATAAGGTGAGTACTCCCTTTTTGAGAAGTAAAATAAAATAAGCTGCGTAGTGGCGACTCATTCATAGAATACTACCAACCCTTGGGTGGAATTATAGATCTCATTAATAGAATACTTAGTAGTATTCTCAGCGTTTAATAAGGTGAGCCCATCACCATAATGATGTTGGATGTATGTGCAGTCCGTTAGTCGTCTTTTACGACACCCAAGGGAACAGAGGGGGTGGTAGTATTCTTTCACCGCTACGCGACACGGTTATTCTATTGTATTCTATTTTATTTTATTCTTTTTTATTCTAAAGGTAAATCGAAGGATGAAAAGAGCTTGCCGACGGGCAGTGAAGTCACAGACGTTCTACTGGCTCATCATAGTGCTGGTATTCCTCAACACAGTCGTATTAGCCAGCGAACATTACAAGTACAGTATTTCAGAATAAACTTAAATCAATTCTATAGTTGATAGATAGCATATAGTTTTCTAAAGTTAACACAAACAATGGCCTGCAAAAAAGCCCGAAAGATCAGAGACCTGTCACTACTTAGAGCAGTATTACTTTAATCTTATTATGCAAAATTCGTATGGAAGTTTGCATTGTAAGAATAAAGTAATACAGCTCTAAGCTCAAAGATAATGGTAAGACATCAGCTGCCCAAGTCTGCTAATTTTGTTAAGATCACATGCTATTGATATTCAATTGATATTCAAATACGACTCCATCACGATTAACACCAATTGGGTAGTCTGCAAAAACATAGAAGTAGTCACAATCTAATCGTAATGAAATCGTGATTATTTTAGTTCAAATAATCGTTTTAATTTTGTTCGCATTGAAGCGCCTTGTTTAAAAACATGACCTACGGAGAATAAAAACGCTTTTAAAAAAAAAAAGAGTAGAATGCCATTTATCCACAATGGAGTTACATTGGAACACGATTGAAGAGCAGACTAGCAACATAGTTCAATGGCAGTTCAATGGAATGTCACTTGAAAACCATTGGTCTTAAATGAGTAAGAGAATACCAAATGTGTCAAACAATTACAATGCGATCCAATTGCGATCCAATTATGCCATTCGTAAATTAGCAGACTTGGGCCCCAGGCTAAAATAAAAAGTAAATTGCAGGAAGGGTACATTGGCATAATGTTTTATTTTATTTAAATGGCTCACAACTTCATCATTCAGAGTATACATTTACAGTTAGCTAATTAGTTTCCCTAAGACAATAACGGAGCCCAGTCTGTTGTGGCTAAAGAAAAGAAAAAAAACTATAGTCAAGTCTTCGCAATGTAATAAAAGAGTAGAACTGAATTAATTGTGAAAAATAAAAATTTATCTTCTTCTCATTTCAGGCAACCAGAGTGGCTGGATCTCTTCCAGGAGTATGGGAACGCATTTTTCGTTGCATTGTTTACGATAGAGATGCTAGTGAAAATGTATAGCTTAGGATTACAAGTAAGTTACACAAATATTGAAGCAAAAACAGCTGTTGATCCACGACACAACGAAAAAAGCTGTGTTTCTGACGGAAACCTTCTGGTAGGTTACAGACAAGGCCCAAGATGTACTTAAATAGTAAAACAAATAAAAGTATTGGCCCTAATGACTCATCGAAGAGATTTTTTTCAAGGGACAAAGGCACTTGACTTATGTCATTGGAAAAAGGTTAAACTTTTTTAAAGAAAATTTTACTTCGAAGTACGTATATTTGCTTTCCAACCTAGGGCAGTTTCCTTTTTCAATGTTTCATTTATCCTTTCTAAGCAGTTTTCCAAAATCCATCAATGACATTTTGTGTCATTGGAAAAAGGTTGAACTTTTTTAAAGAAAAGTTTACTTCGAAGGACGTATATTTGCTTTCCAACCTAAGGCAGTTTCCTTTTCCAATGTTTCATTTATCGTTTCTAAGCAGTTTTCCAAAATCTGTGGTCCCAAAGTCCAGATGTCGTTCCAGGGGTACTTCGTGTCCCTGTTCAACCGGTTCGACTGTTTCGTGGTGGTGGGCTCCATCAGCGAGATGGTGCTGACCAAGAGCGAGCTCATGCCGCCGCTGGGCGTGTCCGTGCTGCGCTGCGTGCGGCTGCTCAGGGTCTTCAAAGTCACCAGGTATACACTAACCCTATTCCATTAGAACTACCTACACCTTTAATTCGTCAGGCCAACTACACTGTGCGCCTTTTGATCGTGTCTTTATGACAAAGTTTGGCTTCGCAAGTCACATTCGAGCATATCACAAAGACCAGCTTTAACAAATTATAAGAGTCGCCGTCGCCGGATACGGTGAGGAGGACAAGATGATGATGATGATGATAAGGACTATGGTGGCGCAACCAGTCGCTATCACTAACGAAATGTATACACCAAGATTTTTCATTGGTTTTGGAGCCGAAAACGTTATAATACATAAAAAGTGTTGTACCTTTTTATGAAATAATAATTGCTTTACGAGCAAAGAAAAAAAAGTTGTAAAAGTGACTTTTTGTCGAAAACACGTAGTAACGTCTTCCTTATATACTCGTAAACCGTGACCCCTATGAACTTTCCCGGCCGGCCGCCTTCGCCGGCGGCGCGGGGCGGGGAGTAGGCGGAGCGTTTGAAGCGCCTCGGTCATTGACTTTCATAAGATCGTCCGGTACTAAGGGTTCTTACACTTTTTATTGATATTTTTTTAATGATTTTTTTATGCTCATATTTTTAGTTTTATAAGCTAAATAGCTTTTACTGATGATAAACATGAACAGGGTTTCGGCTCCAAAACCAATGAAAAATCTCGGTGTATAGCTCTAGCACTACCAAGCGATCACCGGGTGAGATACCCACCATACAGCAGTAGGTATGCATTTTGTTGGTGGCGGAAACTGGTGTTCTAATGAAATAGGGCCCTCATTGCATACATGCGGCCCGCCCGCGCTTTTGTCTAAGCTACCTTAGAAACACCGTCATACTTCAGCCATTTTGTATAAAATATCTGCAAATTAAAAACAAAAACCATCCTCAGTTATCACAAAAATCCATTGCGTGCTTTGGAAGGAGAAAGCGGAGCACAGGAAAAAGGCGATTTTACTTTGTTAAATGATACACAAGTGTTAAGTGACACAATCGCTAGTATGGTCAAAAGCGGGCATACACGATAACACGAGAAACTGCTTTTAAGCTATAATAAATAATAATAAATAACTTTTTATTTGGAACAAAGATAGGTTACATTACAATTTGTGCTCGTAAGTGTCTGCTATAGTATAAAACTGCAGCGCAGCCACAAACGCCCACCTCTGGAAAAAAGGGCTCGTTCCAAAATGAAAGTACAACAGGTTTTAAACTTAAGTACTAAATTAAATTAAATTACTTTAATAATATTATATGTATGCGTGAGTGCGTGCGAGTTGTGTGTGAGTGTATGTGGGGGTGTGTGTGTGTGTGTATGTGTGTGTGCTTGCGTGAGTGTAGTGCGTGCTTGAGTATGTGACAGCTTTTCCTAGCCCTACGGGACGATAACCTTGGGATCAGTTGTAATAACCACTAGGAACCAAAATGTTTCGCACTAATATTACCACACTAAATTACCAAATCTTAGGAGCGTCCTAGACATTCAGCTATAATTAACTCATTGTCATCGTAGGACAATGTGAGAAGCCACTGAATAGTTTTTGTTTTACATTGGCGCAGAGTTAAAGGAAATATGTTTAGTAATTTGTTTACCTTATTGTAAAGCAAAGGAGACAAGTACAAAAAGTGTCGCCTAGATAGGGTCAATCTACAAGATTCCAAACTACAAATTAAGTCCTTTCTTCGCTTTTTTGTAAGGATGTCCTTGTTATATGGAATTTGAGAGTGTTTACGCAGAATGACATTAAGGATATAAATCTGTCTGACTGTTAGAACCTTAGTATGCTCATATAGCTGTGAGGTTGGAAAAAGAAGAGGTTTGGAACACATCACTTTTAAAACTCCTCTTTGTGCTCTTTCCAGCCTCAGGAACAGTGTTTTTCCTGCACTACCCCATGCAGTTATACAATATGACAGTATCGATTGTCCTAAGGCGTAATACACTGTTTTTAAAGTGGAAAGCTCTGTTACGGCCCTGAGGTTTTTAAAAACATATATCAGCTTTCGTACTCGGCCTATAAGCATTTTTACATGTACCTCCCATGACAAAAAACTATCAATCCAAACACCAAGATATTTAATATGGGGAGCGCGTGCGATTTGTACACAGTCGCAGTTCAAACATTCATTTGGTAGAAGTTTATGAGCAAAAAGACTAAATGAGGGGCTTGGAAGTGCTGCTGTATTTGGAGCAAATGTTAAAAATTTTGTTTTATTTAGATTTAATGTAAGCAAATTTAGGGACAACCACAACATTACTTCATTCAACGCAAGTTCGGCATATTTTTTGACTTCGTTCCAGCTCCCGCCGTGAACGAGTAAAGCCGTATCGTCAGCATATGTTATGACTTTACAATTCATCAGACTTAATTTACAGAGATCGTTGATATAGACGAGAAATAAAGTTGGACCCAGAATGCTGCCCTGTGGTACACCGAAAGTGAGAGACTCATCGTGGCTTATGATATTATCTATTATTACACATTGTGAGCGGTCACTTAGATAGCTCCTAAAGATATCGAGAGCCACTCCACGGACACCAGCGTTTGAAAGTTTGTCGAGTAGGATGGGGACAGAAACAGTGTCAAATGCTTTTGAGAGGTCCAAGAAAATGCCAATTGTTTTTAGTTTATGGTTTAGATTTTTAGCCACTACTTCAGTTAAATCAATAACAGCACCCTCTGTTGATTTACCTTTCATGAAACCATACTGATTATCTGCTATAAAGTCAATGCTGTTAAAGTAACTAGTGAGTCTTTTATTAAGAATTTTTTCTAAAATTTTTGATAGTGATTTTAACACCGATATAGGTCTATAGTTATTGACACTGGCTCTGTCTCCACTCTTGAATATGGGATGCACAAGGGCTTTTTTAAATGCTGCAGGAAATATACCAATATTTAAGCACAAATTTAGAACATAAACAATTACTGAGACCAAACTAGGCACAGCTGCTTTTATGATTGCGGTAGGTATGCTATCCCAACCAGTGGCAGAGGTAACTTTGAGACTGTGTATGATATGCCGCACTTCTTCGGCATCAGTATTATATAAGGACATCGAGTTAAAAGGAGATTTTACATATGTGTTCACGGAAGAATGTTTGACAAGGGCATCACTGTTTCCACACTGAACAGTTATTTTAGAAGCCAAATTTTTCCCTACGTTAGCGAAAAACCGGTTAACCTCATCAAGCGAAGCAGATGTATCACTGGAAAGTGATAAAAGGTCAGTAGCTGGAGCATTAGACTTATCAATGCCGCTAATTTGTTTTATAAGTTTCCATGTAGCTTTTGAGCTTTTACTAGCCCTCTGAAATTCAACCTGTTCGTACTCTCGCTTTAATTTTTTGACTAGATTATTAACAAAATTCCTGTATCTCTTATAGATAAGTTTACCTACTTCATTACTAGGGTCTTTTTTAGTTTTAATAAATAGTCTGTCTCTATGTTTCAAACATCTCAGTATACCTGGGGTAATCCAAGGTTTTAGAATCCGTTTTCTACTGGGGACATACATGGAGCGAGTATGGGTGGAGACTATGTTAGATATACAGTTCACTAGAAGAGTTACTGCTTTATCAGGCTGGATACAGGTAAGAATAGATGAGAAATCAAAACATTTAATCTCTTCTAGACAAGCGTCAGTGTCAGTATACTTGCGTGTATTTTTTGAATTAATTAATTTCTTGTGTAGGTCACAGCATAGGATGACTGGCGCGTGATCGGTAATGTAAGAATTAAGAACTAACGTGATGGCATTATTTTTGGTTTTAAGTATAATATGATCGAGGCAATTTTCATTTCTTGTGGGATATGCATGAGCAGGCAACATGCCATGAGAGGCAAGAGCGTTTAGATACGTTTCAGCATTTTGATCGCAATTTTCGGGAGTAATGTTAATATTAATATCTCCGACAATAGTGAGGTTGCCAAAAGATTTCAGTGATAAAAGAATATTGTCCAAGGAACTCAAAAAGCTATCGATATTTCTATAGGACGGCGAGCGATAAAGCGCCACAATTGCCATTTTGTTAGCGAATTTTAACACAAGGCAATTTGCATCGCTGATATCTGGTTGTTCGATCAGATGTGGAAGTTCTTCACTGACATAAGCCGCCACTCCGTCGTTTTGACTTTTATGAGTTGACATGTAGGATAAAAATCCTGGCAGTGTAGGTATAAACGGGCATTTGCTCAACCAGCACTCTGACAAAATGACTGTAGTGTGTGTACGCCATATAGTTACACACATGCCTCTCCACCCAGTATATAAGCAATAACTTGCGTTAATAAAGGGTCATTATAATCTGGAATCATCTTTTATTCGTTGCGCGAACCTCCCGCCTTTGCATGGCGACCCTGCCAGTGCTGCCCGTCGGCAGCTCTGAGCAGATGGTTTTTTTTATGTATATAAAAAGTGGTTGTTTTAGTAAATTCCTATCGTCAAATACTAAAAAGACAATTAATGTGTGCGGTTGTGAAAATAAATAGATAGGTAGTGAAGAGTGACTTTTAAAAAATAATAACGTTAAAGACAATTTAATATAGAAACAATAATGTGAGAGAACAGGAGTGAAATAGTGATATATAAATATAAGAAATACTTACTTAATATAATAATATACGTTGCGTAATAAAATTAAAAAAAGTTCTTAAACAATATTAATTCTTCGTAAAAAATTATAAAACTATATAAAAGGATAGTTACTTCTTTGGTGAAAATATGTAGAATCAGCCAATTTGCTGGTTGTGGACATGATGGTGATGGAACAGTTAAGAGCAGGGTGCCGGGAGTAGATGGTGTCGGATGAGGTTACAGCCGGGAGATGTTGGTGTCTGATGGTATTTGGTGATGGAACATGGAACAATGTGAAGATTGATCGAACTTACGATTTTTTTTCTCTGGAGAAAAGTACTTAATTTTTGGTTACCGAGATTTTTAATTTTCGATTGATTATGTAGAGATAAAATTTGTTTTTGTGTATTACGCATTTTTTAAATTTTTTTTTTATATTGTAATCCGTAGAAATAATAACAGACGGTTGTTGACGGTGAGATAAGAAAGTATGGTTTTGTAACTATGTATTAAAGTGTAAAAAATGTTTAATGTAACATTAGAGTATTATTAATAATTTTTCCATTTATGTGTCTCAAATTATAGTGAAATAATCTTCGACCACTGAAATTAATGTTCCGATTAGTATTCTTTGTTAATGTAAGGTTACAGTGAAATATGGTAAAATTAATAAAATGAATTGGAAAAGGTTAATAAGTAGGAAATTAATGTTCTATAAATAGACTTCCATATTAGGTCGCGTTTTACAGTAGACCACATAAGAGCTCTTGGTCACTTTGTTTTGCATTACGTTGTGTCAGCGTAAAGCGATGCGCTCGTCGCTCGCGCACTTCGGTGCTTATAAGGTATTCATGTAGCAAGATAGCTTGTTTGGTAACAATAATATGAATCAGGATCGAATTAAATTGTTGTTGGAATTAACTCATGTTGTCACTACTTTCAAGTACCTATTATTCTTTTGTTACTAGGTAGATGTGTGTGTCTACTTTTAAATTTTCTATTTAAATTTTATAAGTATATATTTTCTCGGGGTTAGATGTTATATTAAAAGCTACAAGCAATTAATGAGTTTTATTGGGTTTAGTGAAGATAATTAAATAATATGGCATACTAGAAATATGAATATGGAAAATGTTTCTCTGATTTGACTAACTTCAAAATAATTATGACAAAATATTAAAAGTTGAGTTAAAGATAAGTGTATGTTGTTTTGTTACAGGAAGTTGGAATTTATGATGGATTGTGTAATTAAACATGAGAGTTAGAATTGATAAGTGTTTTAGATTGATTGTGATTAGTTTAGTAATGTTTAATAAATGTAGAAAATGTTGATTAATCGGATTCTCACTTTGGACTGATCATCCAAAATCTGAGTTTTTGTGTAATTGATATTAAGGAACGTAGGCATGGTTTTGTTTTGATTTGGATCGAGGAAGGATAAGTAAAATAATAAATAAAAGAGTGATAAAAATATTTTATGTAACGAATGGTACAATGTAAGGAGACGTATCCTTCATTCGATCATGGTAGGAACGAGCTTCCTCCGTGAGAATAGTTGGAGGCAGCTCATGACGAAGGTGCGCGAGTACGCAGCGTCAGGGTAGGCCCTTAAAATACATGTCCCTTAGAATTCAATAAATAAATAAAAAGTTAAAGTGTATAGACGTGTATTAAAGAAAGTACCAGTAATAGATAAATGATATTAATAAAATGATGAATATTAAGAGTCGACTATAAATAACTAATTGTTATAATATGAAAGGAATGTAATAAAATTGGATAAATAGACGTCTTAGCTTATGAGAATTTACCTGCTATGTTGTATGTACATACTATGAATTGACAAAGTGGACAGGCCAATCCACTAATCCCCAAATATGGTAAATAAACAGGTAAATACCTATATTAATAATTACATAATGTGAAAAAATAACTAAGTAGTTAGTACTTACAAGGATGTGACAGATATGTTATGTTAGAGATTTTTTAATTGACTTGTTTTTTTTTATATATTTTTATTCTCGTTATACCTTACTCGTATTTTACTAGTATTTTATCTTTGTTGTTTGATTGACTTGTATTTTTTGGTAGTTTCTGTTTTGCTAAAGTTAGGGAACCTGACTTTTTTTTTTATTATCGTTATTATTTTATAGATTTTGTAATAATGTACTACATACTGTAATAGGTATGTAGCATTTATTCGTATTTTACAAAAACAAAAATGTATTACTTATTTTGTTTTTTTTTTATTATTTACGGGGGAGGTGTAGTGTGTGTACGCCATATAGTTACACACATGCCTCTCCACCCAGTATATAAGCAATAACTTGCGTTAATAAAGGGTCATTATAATCTGGAATCATCTTTTATTCGTTGCGCGAACCTCCCGCCTTTGCATCAATGGGGATACTAATGCGTTGTAGTAGGGTTAAAAGATGAGGGAAATTACCACCTATACTTCTGATATTTACATGAAGGATTTTTAACAGGTTCTTAGTATTTGTAACATACAGCTTACATTGTTCAGCAGAACAACTATAGGATTTTGATACTTGTATTTGTTCTAATTCATTTAAAATGTTTATATTATCCACTTTAAAATAACTATATCAACAAATGTAACATATATATGACTTTGTATAATAAATACAAATCCAAACAATTCAATGTGTAGATGCTGAACAATGCAGTTAAAAAACTGATTAAAGAGATGACCCAAAAGTAGTAAATATACACGATGAGTAAATAAGGTATTGTTTGTTGTGAAGAATAGAAGTGATTAATTAAGTAAATATAATTGAATGTTTCAGCGAAATTTTGTAATTTGGGTGTTAAAGCATGTGGAGAAGTAATACGTTTGTAAAAAATACCATTACAAAATTTTGCAGCTAGAATAGATGAGATGTGACAGTTTACATACGGTGGTCTATTTAAAACCCATAAATAATTAAGCAAAATACAACAATATTTGCTATTTAAAGCTAGAGAGTCTCTCGTGTATTCCAATATTAAACAAAAAAGTTTTTTTATACATTTGGTGCTGTAATTTGGGTATACGTGTATTGTGTGTATATTTGTATATGTGTTAATGTGTTGTGTCATTAGGCTAATAAAAATAAACAGGAGCAGCAGCAAAACAGTAAAAGGTCCTGCCCTTATAATATAAATTTTAAATATAACACTTAAAATACAATAATGACTTGTTAATCTTGTTATATAATAGTAAGAATATAATTTTTTGCACCAAGACGTCGTTATAAAGAGGTATATTACGTGTATAATTATGTTACTGTGTAGCTTCATTAAGTAAATAAAAATAAACAAAAACAGCAGCAAAACAGTGAAAAGTACTGCCCTTCTAAGACTAGTAATACAATAATGACGTGTTATAAAATTGTAAGAATATAAATTCAAGCATCGAAACATCATTATTATAGAATAATAACAGTATATTACAGTACAAAAAAGATAAGGAAAAAAGTTTATGCTCAAATGTGTTTCTTGACTCATGTGTATATCTAAATTACATAATTCAATAGACTTGTAAGAAAAATGATTTGTTTTAGGGAGAAAAGTAAACAAATATCTATTACAATCATTCAAGAATTTGTTGCTTGCAGTAAAATCAAATTCAGTGTTGTTATTGTTGACCGAGTCTGCTGAGATCTTCTTCTGAATCAATCCGAAATTGAGGGGTTCCGTCATTCTTACGAATGAATATTCTCCCATTTGTAGTCCAACAGTACTTAAAGCCGTGTGTCGAGGCAAATTCACGGGACAAGAAGAAAAGTCTCTTAATTTTAGGTGTTAGGTTATCCGACACGAATACTGTGGATTTAGGTCCAGCAAGGTTTAGAGTTTCTGTGTTCAGTCTGTTGTCCCGGTTTACTTTATTATAGGTTTTTAGTGACCTAAGGATGTTTTCCTTTGTGATACATGTAGTGAACTCGACAATAATCGGTTTAGTTTCAGATTTCGTATTGACTCTAAAAACGTCCCTTATATCTGAGGGTTGAATGGACACGTTCAGCACCTTCCCAACACTAGAGACAATGTTACAAAGGTCCTGCTTGCTTTCTATAGACTTTCTCGGGATATTTCTCATCTCAATGCTAGATGTACGCATCTGTTTTTCTAAGTAATCAATACGGTTTTCTAAAGTTCTAATATATTTATGATTTTCGGTGCGTTCAACTTCCATTGAATCCATCTTTACCAAAAGTTCGTCGTACTTAGCACAAGTAAACTCTACAGATTGTTGCAACAGAGTATTTTGGGTCTTAAGTTCCTCGATGCTAGATCGTAATGATGCAAAGTTTTGATTCTGCTCAGCCTTCAATTCCTTAAACAAACTCAGAATTTCCGATTTAAAATCACTAAAATCCATAATCTCATCATTATTGTTTCTTTTTCTCTTGCATCTACTTACAATGTTTGACACCGACTCGCTTCCCGATAATGGTGTGTTCAGATTTGGTTCAGAGTTTGAGTGAGGTGAGTTAATACTCGGAGAATGAGGTGGCGTGCGATTTAATGGCATGACTCTGTTGTTGTGTTGACTTATAGCTTAATAACTATAATATATAATATAATATATAATAATATATATAATAACTTATTTGGTACCAGGGTACTATGTGCATGAGGAAGTAACAAAAGTGCGACAGATTATCACTCTTACACCCAAACCAATGTTGCTATTGCATGTGATAGATGTGACACCTTAAACCGCTGTCGTCAGGTGTGCAACCGAAAAAGTGTATCTGTCACGCTCCAACGCTGAATTATCTTACTTGCTCAGTAGGCGTGGTAACGTGGCAAGTGCATGCGCTATGAACGTCAGGATTGAGGAGCCACCCCTAATTTTTAAATAAAAATCATACCATCAATTAGTAGTATAAAAAATAATTTTGTAGGACAAATTCTGGAATTTGTAGTATAATACTTTCTAAGGTATATCAATCTAAAGCTGGCTCCTCAATCCATACAGTATGGATTGAGGAGCCACCCTAGAACTCGGAAAGTAATGAAGTTACATTTTTGAAAATTTAGTATGTTTTAGTAGGTATTTTATAGGTTATCTACAAAAAATTTCAGTGCGGTACTGCCAAAATTAAATAAAATACAATTGTTTTGTTGTGGCTCCTCAGCCCGTATACAAAAGCGTAAATTCCTATGAAATGGATCCACATATTAATATATTCGAACTAATGGACAATTAGTAGTATGTATGCTTGAATTTGTAGTATAGAAATAAAATAGCAAGATTAAGTAAATTCGCTAAAAAAACACATTTCATCTGGCTCCTCAATCCAGACACTTGCATTTAAATAATTGACTGTATCTACCTAACTATAGAAGATAATCAAAAGCTTTATATGCCAATATTTAGTAGAAATTTCTACTAAATATCTATGTACAAAATAACATTGTACAATTTGGTCAAAGGAAGTTACAATGATTATTCGATATTCCATACAATTCACTATATAGGGTGACCATATCGATACTGGCAAAGAAAAAAAAAATATGGTTAAGTACCCGTATTAAGGCAGCATATTGTATGTTTTGCTTCTTATGTACAAAACGTTACGCGTACGTTTATTAATTAAATAATTAATTATTTATTTTCTTTATTTATTCAAATAATAAAATGTTATGCGTACGTTAACTTAAAGTAAATGAGACAGCGTGGGAAAGCCTGTTCCCAGCAGTGGGACGTGTAAGGTTGTTGATGATACTCATGGGGTATTTCCGACTGCTAATACAATTGATTATTAAAATGAATACCTACAACTCTTTATACTCTAGTTTTTGAACACGACCAGAAATGCAATTTATGACAATTGCGGTAATATAGCATTTGTTTAAGTTTATACAAAACATAAACAGAATATTATTGTACAAATTGTCATGAAACTAACTTAGTTCTGGTAAAGAATCATAGATGGCTCTTTTATTTATTTGTGGATTCCTAAATCACGCAAACAGGTTTACATTCCAAAAATTCTTAAGCAAAATGTAACACTTTATCTAGCTTTCGATCACTACTAATAAACCATACATGTTTTTGTGCTTTTGATTGAATTCTCAACCTCGACCTTTTGATTAATTATAGTAAGTATTTACCTATATTAAATACTGTTGTAGTTATATAAAACTAACTAATTAACAAACTAAATATAAAAATAAGAAAACCTGAACTATTAGCATCATAGGATGTAAACTAAAGATTGCGTGAAAAGAGTGCTATATCGTTGTTGTTGCTGAGCTGACGTAAATTGTGTCGCGTAGCGGTGATAGAATACTACCACCCTCTTGGGTGACGTAAAAAGGCAACTTTCGGACTAAAGACTGCACATACATACATCCAACAGCACAGAACGGCGATAGGCACATCACCTGTCATGCTGAGCAAATCAGCACTTGCTATTTATTGAAAAGTGGACTATGGTAAAGGACTGCCTTAATTTGCTGTCCTTATTGCCTAGTCTCTGTCTAACCTTTCGGGGATAACAGTCGTGATTATATGTTAGTATGTGTTTGTACCCACTAATTAAGTTTTCATGGAACATTATCAAAATGCCAAGACAAAATATAGAAATTTGGAGTCATTTTTAAAACTATAGAAAAACATTATCTTTTAAAGGAACTACCTACGACTAATTTAACATTTTTAAAATATTTTGAAGTACAACTTACGATTTTAATGAACCTTTAATAGAAAGGAGTGAAAATGTTGGTATAATATATAAAAGTCGAAATCACTTTCATGTTTAAATCTTCGAATTGGCAACATTACGCTAGAGCTGAGTAATAAGCGTGTATACCTACCAGACTGTTGAAAACCGATGTTATTGTCATCAGATCAGATCAGACCATTTATTTGCATAGAATAGGTTTACAAAGGTGTTACATAAGATCTTATTTGTAAATATAGTGCTCCATTCTGTCAATAATAATTAACATGCAAAACTTGAGTCCAAGAAATCCTTAATACTATAAAAACATCCATCTATCAACCATTTCCGCAATTGCCTAGTGATAAGGTTTAGAGGTCCGCCTTTAAATTGTTTCGGAATTTTATTTTATATTTTAATACACTTGCAATAACAGCTGTTTTCAACAGCGGTTTACAACAGTGTGGACAGTTGTTTTCAACGAAAGGAGACCCGGCGTTTTATGCTTAAGTTGTATACCTACTTTTTTAATTTTTAATCTGTAATTCATTATCATCTGGCAATATCTGTCAACAAATGAAAGTTGTACAGCCGCTAGCTGTAAAATCAAACATACTTGTGACGGAAAACATCAACGGCGGTTGTAAACTAAGTGGAAGCCTTGTTTTGAACAAGTGCGGACGGAACACAACGGCGGTTGTAAACCAGCCAAGGTGACCTGGTGGGGAGGTTTTTTTACAACAGTCTGGTACATGCTTTTTGTGCGTTACAAGCAAGCAGCGTTGCCATTTTTAGCAGGATCCTGCTTTTTTAGCATTTTTAAGAGTAAAATTTAGGCTACCTGCAGCAGGATGTTTAGCATTACCGTAAAATTTTTCATATTTGGACATATTTCTGTAAAACTGTTGTTATTATTTTAATTCTTTCTTCCAGAATCATAAATCCTACAAGATTCAAGATTCAAGATTCAATATCATTTATTCAGGTTAGGCCATGTTTAGGTTACAGCACTTATGAATGTCATTTATGCCATCGGTTCGTAAGTCTAACTATGGGGCCTTGTACTGAGAAGAACCGGCAAGAAACTCAGCAAGAGCATTTCTTTTCTCCCTTTCTTTTACAGCGTCAATTAGAATTGAAAAATGCCCTCCCTATCATAGAAGGGCACTTTCCATTACAATAATAAAAACAAAACAACTACAAGACATAAAAATAAAAAGTTCAGGTATTCATCAATATAAAATAATCAATGTTGTCAATGTCTTACAGTACAGAAAAATAAAAGTAAGACTACAACTACTAATATACTAATAATAAAAATAAGTTAGCAAGAGCAAACCAGCCTCCACAGGCGGCACCCGTTCACGAGTATGACATGTGAATCAGCCATCGCTTCGCTCAACCATGTTTTAGGGAACGTAACGACCCGACGCACATGCCACCACCGCAGAGACATTTAAGAGAGCATGACACACTCGAGCAACTCCAATGAAGCAAGCAAGAAAACATTTAGGCAACGTTTTACGCAACATAAGTTTTGAGTAGGTACAATAATTTCTACGTACATAAGCAACAAATCTACTTATTTAAATAGCCCTATTGGCATCCCTTCTTTGATAAACATACTTAAATAGTATAATTAAACAAAATTTGATTCACTTGATTAATAATAATTTTGTATCTTTATTGTACGTACATTAATATAAATGAACCTGGCTTTTTTCAGTAACCACGTTGTATGTAGGTTGAAGATAGCGGTGGTATTTGTAATTTGTTAGAGGCAGTGGCAATACTGCTTAAGTGGTTTACAACAACGTCCACACAGCGGACCGCCCGCCAGAGGGATCGCAGCAAGTTTTTAAAACACTCCCGCAAACCAAGGTCGTGGAAAGTTCAACTGAAATTTCGTTGCAAACATCTGTTGTAAACCGCTGTTGAAAACTTCGGTTTACAACAGTCTGGTACACGCTTTAAGGAAAGTTCATTGCGTTATTTTAACTTAACACTTCATGAGAATATTTTAAACGTACGTGTTTAAAACGACTACTTTAATATATTTTTAAATATAGGAAAAGCAAAGAGATTGATCTCATACAGTCTTAATATAACGTTATACGTAATTTGTGTTATGCATCATTAGCATTTTTTGTCAAATAAAAGCTGTAATATAAGTGGCAACTTATTTCTTTACTTTCGAACTTTAACTTTTTTCATTGATTTCAAAGAATAAAACGTGTAATTCATTAGATTAATTTATTTATTCATGAGGTTTGGCTCAATAATCTTTGATGCCAGTGCCGTAAAATATACAAATTATCAGATGTGGATAGTAAATGACTTAAACAAGTCTAACTTTGATTCCTTTTTAAACAATTTTGAACACAACAGTTATGTAATAAAGTAATTCAATTATTTTAACAGAACGTATACACTGATAATAAAGCGTGAGGCGCATACAGTAAGTTTATTTGTGTATTAATTATAGTTGTCTTACATAGAAGATCAGAAAAATGATTGAACGATGCAAAGTGTTAAAACCAAGGAACATAAATACAAACATACATATAATTACGACTATTATTCCCGAAGGGTTAGTCAGGGACTAGGCAATTAGGACCGCAAAAGCATTCCTCTACCATAGTCCATTTTTCACCAAAAAGCGACTGCTCATAAGTCAAGTGTAAGTTATATATATATTTAAAAAAAAATAATAATAATAGAAGGAGGCATACGAGCAGGCCTGATGGAGAGTAATCACCGCCGCCCATGGACACCCCGCAAAACCAGAGGAATCGCAGACGCGTTGCCGGCCTTTAAGGGAGAAATAGGTTTAAGGAAGGAATAGTAATTGCGAAGATGGGGGTGGGGGAGGGGCCTCCGGAACCCTCACTGGTCGGACGAAACACAACAGCACCAAGTGCCATTATTTCACGCCGAATATTCGTGAGAGGGTGGTATTACGTCGGGCGAGCCGGCCCAATGCGTGCTGCAACGCAGCGTGGCTCTATCACTCAGTCAGTGTCACTCATTTAGCACCACCCAGGGGTCACGTGTAGGGTCTCAGGGGTAAACCTAGGAACGCGAGTAACTTTAACCCCCAAAATTACTTTTATAAGAATCAATAGTAAAATGTATCGATTAGACTTTATTATTTATAAGGTTCGGCTCAAAAGTTCTTGATGCCAGTGCTGTAAAGTATTACAAAATGGCAGATGTGGTAGATAGGGCATGATGAAAGTTTTACTTTAATTCCTTTTATAATGTTTAAACATAATTTAATAGGTACGAAGTATCTTTTAGATATTTGTTTACATTAATTAGGCTGTAATTTTATTCAAACAATGTATTTTATTTCTCAGATTCAGATCTTATATATCTTTCATCAGAAATAGAATCTGATAAAAGTTTAACGTTTAACCCTTACCAAATTACATTACTGAATAAAAGGAACAAGATGTGATTACAACAGTCCAGTGTAATGTAGCTTTTAAAAATGCAAAGCTATGTATTTATCCAATATCACCGATAAGTATTAGCAATTGTTAAGTTACAAATTAAAAAAGTGTCGAAAAGAAAGAACAAAATTTGCGTTAAAATTATATAAATAATATTTATAACATTATAATTGTTAAGTTCATAATAATAAATAATTTGTTAAAATGAAATGTAAAGAACAATTTGTCCTGTTTTCATTCATATAACATGGTCACCCTTAGTGAATTGTATGGAATATCGAATAATCATTGTAACTTCCTTTGACCAAATTGTACAATGTTATTTTGTACATAGATATTTAGTAGAAATTTCTACTAAATATTGGCATATAAAGCTTTTGATTATCTTCTATAGTTAGGTAGATACAGTCAATTATTTAAATGCAAGTGTCTGGATTGAGGAGCCAGATGAAATGTGTTTTTTTAGCGAATTTACTTAATCTTGCTATTTTATTTCTATACTACAAATTCAAGCATACATACTACTAATTGTCCATTAGTTCAAATATATTAATATGTGGATCAATTTCATAGGAATTCACGCTTTTGTATACGGGCTGAGGAGCCACAACAAAACTATTGTATTTTATTTAATTTCGGCAGTACCGCACTGAAATTTTTTGTAGATAACCTACAAAATACCTACTAAAACATACTAAATTTTCAAAAATGTAACTTCATTACTTTCCAAATTCTATTGTGGCTCCTCAATCCATACTGTATGGATTGAGGAGCCAGCTTTATATTGATGTACCTTAGAAAGTATTATACTACAAATTCCAGAATTTGTCCTACAAAATTATTTTTTATACTACTAATTGATGGTATGATTTTCCTTAAAAAATTAGGGGTGGCTCCTCAGTCCTGACGTTCATCATGCGCTGACGTTTGGTTATGTTTTGCGATCCTTTTTCTACCAATGATGCTGTCACCTTCTAATAAACACGGGCGTTACGCGTTACTTAATTGTGTATTGGTGTAGTAGTGGTGGTAGGTAGCTACTCACAGGACCGGCTCGCTGGATCTTTTCGTACACTATGCACTCCTAGTAACTTTAATTATTATTTATGTGTATAATTAATAGATTTAATAGATATTAAGTATTTTTTAAATAAAATGAAATTAATATTTGAACACGACCGCTCTGTACAGAGGTCCAAGGGGAAGGCTAATATTTCGAGCATTCGAGCTATCGTCTTTCGCTATTGCGTAGTACACCCCGTTCTAGGGTATTATTTTCTGATAAGTCAAAGATAAATAGACTGAGTTATGATGGTAAACTGTATGTGCGACATCCAAGTGCAGTTCGATTGAGATTATGCTCCTTGTTGTCTCGTCCGAAGATGATGAGTCCCACTCACCCTCACAGGTTTGATACCTATTCCCTGGGGTTGTAGAAAGCTAGTATAGGCAAAGCCGGTGTTGCCGGTGTTATCGCTAAACAAGACAACCTTTAGTATATAAGCATACCTAGGAAGGAGCGAAGGTTTGTTGAAAAAATTTTATCACGGTATAGATTTTTCTATATAAATGAACAAAATAAAATGTAAAAATAGTAATTTAGAGAATGTGAATTTTATTTTATAAATAAAATAAAAGATTAAAATACCGTATTTATCATTTCATATAACCTATGCCTAATCTCTTATTTATATAAAAAAGTAAACTTTTATAATAAATTGTAATGACCAACTACATAGCCCTTCAAGGTAATGTGCTGGGCCCCATACCATTTCAAAAAAAATATTGTGGCAATGGTCTATTATCTTGTTTTTAGATACTGGCGCTCACTGTCCAATCTCGTGGCGTCGTTGCTGAATTCGATCCAGTCGATTGCCTCCCTGCTGCTACTGCTCTTTCTCTTCATCATGATCTTCGCGCTACTCGGCATGCAGGTCTTCGGAGGAAAATTTAACTACGACCCCGTTGAAGAAAAGGACAGGCATAATTTTGATTGCTTCTGGCAAGCGCTGCTTACTGTATTTCAGGTACTATTGAGTTTTTTTAAACTGTTTCTGTTTAACTGATCTTTTGTATATAACTTATGTAACAGAATATAAATTATTTAATAGTGGTTTTTTAATAAATAAATATATGTGACTTGTACTCCTTGAAATTAACGTTTAAGATCATTGTAAAAAGCTCGACATTTTCTGCTATGACAAAAGCGCAATACAGCATCTGTTTCTAAAGGTATCCGCAGAACACCAACGTCATGTTGTAGCATTCTATACCTTGGCTTAAATTGAGTGGGTGCTTCTTTTTGTATGTTGTTGTATATTTGTGCTAAATTATTTTTATTCACTCTTTTTGGCTTTTAGTTCAGTGTAATTTTCATTCATTGGCCCTATGTATCGTTCAAGCGTATAGTTAAAGTCCTTTATTCTCATGATATTTATGTCTTAATTTCATTACAGAAACATAATTGGTTAATTACTTAATCTGACAGATACTAACGGGTGAAGATTGGAACGCTGTAATGTACGAAGGCATCAAGGCGTACGGCGGCGTCGGTTCCTTGGGCATCATTGCCTGCATCTACTTCATCATTCTCTTCATATGCGGCAACTGTATCCTTTCCAACCCAAAATAAACCATTTCTAATGATTTTGTCGGTTTTAATCTTCTAGAGCTTTGGTTGGGAAGAGTGTGTGGCTGTGAAAAAATGTGAAATGGCTTCGAAATCGAATATAGAATCAAAATGAGATAATTATCTTTCACAAAAAGAATATAATTTATGATATAATTTTAGATTTCGTAAATTCTCAAGTTTTAAAAATTCTACGAATTTCGTTTGGATAAAAGACATCTGATTAAACGTTTCAAACTGTATTAACCTTTTTTTTTGCATAATGTCGATTGTTTTAACCACTCATGCTTGGCATAATTATAAAACAGCCAATCAAATAAAAAATCAAATTGTAATGTAGGTGGTGCACTAAAAAAAGTATTAATTTTAATATTCCATAATTTAGAGGTTAAATTGTATTTATTATTGTTTCCTCCCCTTCGGAGTAGAGACAATGGGCCCATGGGGACCAAATGCTAAGATATTTTTAAAAAATATCCACACGCCTGTTTAAAGCAACGGGAGACCGGCAGACTGGCAATTTTTTCGCTCAGCGGATAAGTCTAGCCATACAAAGAGGCAATGCCACCAGTCTTTTGAGTACCTTGCCTCAAACAGGCGAGTCAGTTGAAATTTTTTATTTATAAGAGAGTAGTTTTTTCTTTTTATTTGTTGTTTTTCTTTGTGTGTAATTAAGTTATGTTGTGTTTGTTCTCCTTTTAATGTTTTTTGAATTTACTATATTAGATAGCCAGATAACTCAGATAAATAAATAAATAAATTGTTTTAAAAGCCCTATTGTCATGAAACAATGCACGCTGCATGTTGTATGCATGAATGTATTTTAACTGAATGCGGGTTGTTGGTTTTATAACAATAACTTTATGCTTACAATTAGAGAACCGTTTGAAACGTTAAACATTTAGTTTCACATTTAGATTCATAAGCGTGAATGTCGTAATTTACCACAATTTTCACGAAAAATTGAAGTAATAGTAGATCCCGCTATTAACCGAATACACTATATGTTATTATTATTAATCACAATCACAATATTTTCTTCACTTTAATAACACAGATATTCTACTGAACGTTTTCTTGGCTATCGCTGTTGATAACTTAGCCGATGCAGAATCTTTGACCAACATTGAAAAGGAAGAGGGGGTAAATTTCAAGTTATAAAATACTTACAATTTGAATAACGTTTTGTCAAAAGCTTTTGAGTTTACTAATCAGGCAAAATACATAATTTTTATTGTTTGTAACAACTTAAATCAAATAACGCACCTTTTTATTTATAGGCTGTTGAAGAAAAAGAAGGAGGCAGTGTGGTGGCAACTGAAGGAGGTCATGTTGACACTGACGATGAGTACATTCATGATGATGATGTGTACACGACTGACAAGTAAGCCCAATACATCATACCTATAATGTAGAGAACCTTAGAGTATTAAACCAACAGATTGAATTGGTTGCAAAAATATAATGTACTTCTCAAACAAAACTTGAACTAGTTTAATATCAAGTAAGACGTGAAAATAAAGAAACCTTTAATCATTAACATTTATTTAATTATGTTTTCAGTTCTGAAAGAGAATACGAAGAAACAGGATCTGAGGGTGAGCAGCAGGAGGATATGGAAGGTGATATAGAAGTTGAAATTGGAGATGAAGAGCATAGCCCAGAAAGGATTGAAGAAGAGCAGGAGAGAGGCGAGGACGAGGAAATGATGGAAAGCCACCAAAGAAATCATATAGGTATATACAAAAACATTATAAAGTACACAAGTTCCTACGTAAATATCTATATATTTTTAAGTGAATATGAATAATAACGATTAAAATAATAATTTGCGATATGAATAAAGAAAGATGAATATGTTTAGTATGGACTCCAGTAGAATGGAAGTGGAAGCACTACTACAAAATGTTAAATTTTTAACTTTATGAGTATGAGCTTTATTGATCTTTATATCCTTACGTTCTTAGGATCCTTGTTGGATCAATATCGATTATAGAAATTTAAAAATCGTTTAAGTTAGTTAAGGTAATGAAGATGAATTCTGTCTATTTAAGATTTATTACTTATTCTTGTTGTTCTCAAACCCTTACCAGTGTCATCACTGAAGTGTCCTTTTTAATTTTATTTTGTTAATTTAAATTAACTTTATCGCTATTTTTGTATGATAAGTTCAAAAAGTGTACTGTTTTTTTAATTCTAAATGGATCGCATGTAAATTGTAATAATGAACAATGTAGCTAACCAAATGAAAATAGTGAATACAGACATGGATGAAGAGCCGCGTCTGAAACGAAAGCCTACGACTTCGTCGGCGCGGCCGCGGCGCCTGTCGGAGGTCGATATTCACGACACTAAGAAACCCATCCCCGATGCTTCGTCCTTCTTCATTTTTTCCAAAACAAACAGGTTAGGGTACAACCGACGGCAACGTTTGAGCTTACTGATTTGACTAGATGTTACTTTCGTATGATATTATTAATTTAGATCTGTCCTTGATTGTTTCAAAATGATTTGAAAGATTCAATCGAAGACATATTTTATCTATTACACGCCTATCGTCTTTCTCAATCTTAATATTTTCAGATTTATGTAATTAATTAATATTATTTTCTATTCTCACACCTTTATCGCTAATGACACTTTATTTATTTTTGCGTTTATCTACTCTTCGAATTGCAGGTTTTGTTTATTTTTGATCAGTTAATTAGGTAACTCATTCGGAATTAAGCAGGAGACTTAGGAATGGAATCTGTAGTTTGTTCTACAATTATAGTGTAATTTTTAGTAACTAGATTTTAAAAACTGTCGTGGTATGTTTCTATCTCACAAAGATGGCGGTCAGTCTGAAGAGGAGGGCACACTGGTAACAGCCCGGCCGCGGCGCGTGTCTGAACTGAATATGCCCAATCAGACGCCACCAATACCGAACGCTAGTAGTTTCTTCGTATTCTCACCAACGAACAGGTGATTGGTGGCAACGAACGGTACCTGTGTCTCATTGCACGAACCATTGGCATTTACGACTTTCCAAAAAGCCTTCCATATCAATATGGCTGTCCTGTCGAGATTTAAAAGTATAGACGTCGTCAAAAATGTGCACGAGTGTTATACGTGACCCAAAACAAAAATTTCAAGCAATGAGAAAACTGGGTACCTCTCCCTTCCCAAAATTAGTCGTCAAGCCTGTTTGCTGATTAGATGACCCTAAAGTAATACCTTTAGCCGTCCAAAATTCCAAAGCATGGACTTGGAAACGTTTAGAGCGATCTCATTGTTAGTTTAGCCCTCCTTACTGATTCATGTATGCATGAGTTATTCTACAGTGTGTACTAATTAATGTAATCAGTGTTTCTTAGCTGCACGTGCCTTTATAATTTTATTTTATATGGCTTTTAAATTATCTATGCTTATATACGAATATTTACCGCTTTTGTACTATTTAGGTATATGTGTGTAAAACTCGTTTAAATGTTACTAGACTAATAAATATTGTGAAGCTTTTGTACTATAGGTATATAAAAATATAAACCTAATTGTGTATTTTAAAATGTTGTGTACCCCTAAAGATATTTTTTTGGAAAAGCATGTAAGTGTATCAGATCGTCACCATTATTTACAACTATTCTATAAATTATTATTTAGTTTATTTGAATACCTTATAAATGTAATATTTACACAATACTTGATCGACTCTGCAATTGTGAATTTGTCAATACTTATGATTGAGATATTTTGACGTGTAGATAATTCAGTTCTCCAATCCCAGGTTTCGGGTGTTCTGCTACAACATGTCGGCGTCATCGACTTTCGGGAACATTATTTTGGTCTGCATCATGTTCTCGTCTGCCATGTTGGCCGCTGAGGATCCTCTTGATGCGGCACAAAAGGGGTTTAGGAATTGGGTAATTACGTTTTATAGTTAATTTATACTACTAGGATTATTAATATAGCAGTATTTACAATCAAGTAAATGAAGCAAAGGATGTGTGTCAGAAGGTATCCTGTCTTTTCGCTGAAAATTGTTTGGCAGATTATCACTTACCAACCAACCTTTCGCCAATATTCACTTTGACAACTAACGATTAGCAAATTTTTGTATGACAACGTTTCATTTAGTAGAATTATTATTTTCTACGAATAACGTTTTGTCAGTGTTACAGTTTCCTGCCCTACTCCTGTAGGTCACGTGATAGGTTAGAAGTTTAAGACAGTACCTACCTACAGTAAACCATAAACAAGTAAATGAATATTACGCAAACTACAACATTCTACTACTTGAAAGTTGGCATTTTGAAAAGTGTCATTATATGAAAAGCAGACCAAACGTACAGTTGGTAACTGTGAGGTTGGGAAATAAAACAAAATTATAATATATGATAAGTTGGCAAATGATTATTCGGCGATATAAAATTCAGCGAAACGTTAGTTGGCAAGTGAAAATCCGACAAACAATTTTCGGCGAAAAGGCAGAGATCCATGTCAGAATCGTAGCAAATGGAAATCAGTGGTCTCTATTTTTCCAGAGGGTAAACGAGAGTAAGTGCATGTACTAAACATTTTTTCAATTTGCATGCTATGTTCATGTTAACGCGATTCTCTAAGCGACACAGCTGCGCGCATGGCTGTGATCTGCTGTCTCGGCCCGGGTTTGTGATCGATCACCAACCTGTATTAAGCAAGCGTGGTAATTGAGCCAATTTCGTTGACTAAATTTCAAAATCATATTAAAATGATACCTGTTTACATACAATGTAAAAATACGTATTTTTTCAAAATATATTTATTTTGCGTTTTTATATTCCGATTCAAATTTACCGGAAAAGCGCTTTAGACCGCGCCAAACATATGTTTCGTTCAAGGCTTATTTTATAGAAATATCACAACAATAAAATGACATTTGGTACGGCGTGACGTCACGGCTCTTGATTGGCGTTAAATGTCATAAGATTTTTTTATTTAAAAATATTATGAATCCTAATTTTTTACTTAAAACTATAAATCATAATTAATTGATCATTAGAAACGCCAATCCACCCAATTTATTCTGAGTGGACACAAGCCTATTGTAGCGATGACTCGATTTCAATGATGGAGACCTTTACCCTGTTGTAGTACAGTACAGTACACAGGCTATACTTACACTTACTTTGTTATAAACATACACAGTACAAAAAGATCCATAACGAAGGCGTAATACGCATAGGTAATGTACATCAATCTAGTAATATTGAAAAGAGATAATAGCTGAGAAACCACTTTTATTGTTTGTTGCACTTTAATGCTCGCACAGACTGCTACGCGTGTGAAAGTGACCGGCTGGGTGGGGGTTTCTTTCGAAATAAAGTTTCTGTTAACCGATCGCTTAGCGGTTAAAGAATACTCTTCCTTAGGGTGTCGTAAAAGATGACTAACGGACTAAATACTGCACATACATCTAACAGCATAGATCGGCGATGGGCTCACCACCTGTCACGCTGAGCACATGTGCAGTCGCTATTTGGTTAAAAGTATGGACTATGGTAGAGGACTGCTTTTGTTGTCCTCATTGCCTGCTTTGTCCGGTGGTTTTCACTGGACATTGGTGTTGACATCTCCGGTACTAGTCTGGATAACTAGTAGAGGCGGCCTCCTAGATGCCGTAAGTCTCCGGTCCAGCCAGCCGCGTAGGACGTGGGGACTGGCTAGGCGCCCGGATGGGTTCCGAGAAGTGAGTGTGCTTAGAATAGAATAGAATAGAATAGAATAGAATAGAACATTTTATTGCATAACTGTTACATTGTATCTTATTACTAGGTGTAATTGTAATAGTTGGTCCTAACAGTTACCCATATCGGGCATTACAATAAGTATATATAACTATAAGATAACCATGCCATATTAATTAATTATTACATAATCGAGTATAATCCAGGAGCATTGTATAATATATTGAATATAAATTAGAGATAATCATGCCATATTAATTAATTATTACCTACGTAATATAATCCAGGAGCAATGTAGGTATAAATATTAAATAAAAATTAGAATAACAAATTAACAACAATAGCTATGTCAAAATTACAATTATATAAAAGCAAAATATTCGTGCAGGTCATAAAATACATTACAAAATAGCCATTCCTTTAACGTTTTCTTAAAAATATGCTCAGGAACTTGTTTAATATGTATAGGTAATTTATTGTAAACACAGACAGCAGACACGTGGGCACTCTTTTCAAAAATAGCCGATCTAACTCGTGGTAAATAAAGGTCATCAAAATATTTTCTAGTCGTTTTTCTAACTTTCATTTTAGACTTCTTTGGAAATATATGATTGTTACTTCGTACAAATAGGCAAATTTCTAAGATATATATGGCGGTTAAAGTTAATATCTTTTTCTCTTTAAAAATGGCACGCAAGGACTCGTCATATTTTATTCTAAATATTGTTCTTAAGCATCTTTTTTGTAACAGGAAGGTACTATTTACATTGACTGAGTTACCCCAAAATATTATCCCGTAGCTTAGGACGGAATAAACGTTTCCATAGTAGGCGTTGATCGCTACCTCTACAGATGATACGTCAACCAACACCGATAAAGCGTAACACAGGCCATTGATTTTTTTATTAATTTTTTCAATATGGAGTTTCCAGTTTAAATGACTATCTAAGACTATGCCCAAAAACTCTTTATTTTCGACTTCATCTATTTTTGTGTTGTTAAGTTCAATATTTAGATCAAGTGAATCCCTTTTGTAGTTTCTAAATTGAATATAATTAGTTTTTAGTAAATTTACTGTCAAATTTAAAGAATTGAGCCAATTTGTTAAATTATTTAATGTCTGGCATATATCATTTTCAAAGTCACTCAAACTGACATCAACATTTCTTACGAATAAAATTGATGCGTCATCTGCAAACATTACACACAAGTGTTTAGTAATATCCGGTAATTCGTTTATATATATGAGAAACAAAAGAGGCCCTAAAATGCTACCCTGTGGAACTCCCATAATTATACTTTCCAGATTTGATTCGACCACTTCGAGTGATTTGGTCTCTTTGTTAAATATTGTCAGCCCTGTTTTTTGCATTCTATTACTAAGGTATGACTGTAAGAGGTTTAAAGAGCCACCACGTACACCAATATGATGTAGTTGCATCAATAATATTGAATGATCGACACAGTCAAAAGCTCTTGTCATATCAATCAAGAGAGCAGTACAATCTGTTTTGTTGTCAATTGCCTGCCATGCTTTACTCAATAAACAAAAGGCAGCCATGGAAGTTGAAGAGCCTTTTCTAAATCCAAATTGAGATTCACTAAGAATATTTTGTTTGTTTAAAAAACTAAGTAGTCTGGCATACAGTAATTTCTCAAATATCTTCGAAAATGCAGGTAGGATAGCAATTGGTCTATAATTACAAGCTAGAATCTTACTACTCCGCTACCAAGGTGGACACTTGGGAGTCGACTTTAGAGTAGACGACCCTAGCAGTGGCAACTGCGAGTTGTGCCCTTCGTGCAACGAGAAGTGAGCGAGCTTGACAGCTCCGGTTACCTATCTGGACAATAGACAGTGAACTACACGTGTTCACGGGGATACTCTCCTGAGACACTAGTCTTATGAGTACCGAATGAAGAGCGCGCTGCGGCGGGCACTTATTTGGCGTCAAGACCTAACGTTGGTGGTCTCCTGCGCGAGTGTTCTACTGGCGCAGGGACGTCTGGCACTTCTTGCATAACCTAACGGTTGGTCTCGAGGTGCCAGTACAAATAAACTTAGTGAAGTAAGGAGGGGGGGATGTCTTCATTGCCTAGTCTCTGACTAACCCTTCGGGGACACTAGTCGTGATTATAGGTATGTAACTATGTAAGGATTCTGTTTTGTTTTCAGTTGCTAAGTCAATTCGACGTGTTCTTCACGGGCATTTTTACACTGGAACTATTTCTGAAGCTGATAACGTACGGGCTGGTCCTCCACCAGGGCGCCTTCTTACGGTCAGCGTTCAACGTGTTAGACATGCTCGTCGTCTGTGTTTCGCTCATCTCCATGAGTTTTAAGTAAGTAATAGTCATACATATAATTTATAACATGTGTAAAAACTATCAAGAGTATATATCCATGTAATGTGCAATTGACCCACCTCCCAAATTGGTGATAATATTAACTGTCATGCCAATGCATTTGAAGAGACAGGTTTTAGTCTACACTTGGGTTTGACTAATCTAACCTAAAATTCGTGCTAAGATATTCATTTAGGAAGTAAGTACTCGGCTGTAATTCGCGCGTTAGTTTGTGGTGGTGTGGTGGATGCGCGCGGGCAGTAAATTTAATAATTCCTTTTTTCACATTGTCGAGAGTACATAAATAATATAGTGAGCAATCTACGAAATGTACTAAAGCAATATCTAAATCTATTGATTTAGATAATCGCCATGTCAGGTCATCTTAAAGCAAAGCAAAAATAGAAACAACTTTTTCTTAAATTATATCTTTTTTAACATCAACTTACTCATTCAATTAATTTTGTTTCAGGTCTGGTAGTATATCGGTGGTGAAAATATTGCGAGTGTTCAGGGTGCTGAGGCCTCTTAGGGCCATCAACAGGGCCAAAGGCCTTAAGGTCAGTTGTCTTCTCCTATCGTAATCTACTTATCTCTTTTGATACTATCTACAAAGGCGTCTGCAAACTAATTAAACTTATCGTTTAATTTATTGTTAACAGTATTTACAATTAAGTCTTCTATAATGAGACATTTTTTGACCATATTTTTCCATGATTATAGCACGTTGTTCAGTGTGTGATCGTTGCAATCAAAACGATCGGCAACATTTTGTTGGTAACATCATTGCTACAATTCATGTTTGCGGTCATGGGAGTCCAAATGTTCAAGGTAGGGGGCATCTGCTAGTATCCCTGAAAGCATATCACCAGAATCTTCACAAAAGTCTTCCCTGATCTATTTGCAAATGTCACGGGTTATTACACTGTTTGGAGTGAAAACACTTGTACAAATTACAACTCCCACATTAATCCTATTTGTACATTTAAACTTCTTCAAATACACCTTTGGGTAACCTTTGTTCTTTTCTTACTCACGTTACTTATTCTTACCATGTTCATTTCTTTCTATTACTTAAGTCTTCCATTACGTTCTCTCTATTTTTTTTATTACACAAGCTTTGATTTGTGTAATGTTGTTTCACTCATTTGTGATGAAATATCAAAACACATAATTTTTAAGACGATTTAATTTTACCTACATTAACGTTGTGAAATAGATCTGTTATCTATTATCTGTTATGTAAAATGTACTTAGCGAAAGTAGAAGCACATATCTACTTTAAAAATATATTAAGCATGAATGTTATATTATTGCCTTTAAAGTTCAGTATCAATAACATATAGAGCCCATAGTATTTAATGTAAACGAGACTTATTGTTTTTGTGTTGTCCATTTTTAATTAGCATGAGAATTAAAATTTGTGTCAACCCAAAGGTGTAGTATTACTTGTGTTATGCCACAGCATTGTTGAATATATAACCATCCCCCTACCTTGGCGTTTACATAAACCCGTAGTAGGTGATCTAACAGGTTACTTTTGCCCCCGAAATGTAACTAATATAGAAAAACCCTAAAGTCCTTATGTGATTAAAATGATTTGCTTGTCCCCTATGTCCGGCCGCTGCGTGATACCGGGCTGTCACGGACTGTCCTTAAACCCTGGTAACGTATGCCCTGGCAACTAACCTCCGTACCGTAATAATTGTAGTATGTGGTGAAATGTGTGATAGTAGCGATAAAGACAATAGGAAATATAATGCTAGTTACGTATTTATTACAATTTATGTTTGCGGTCGTTGGTGTACAGTTATTTAAGGTGAGATAGATGTTCGTTGTGAATGCTGTGAGATTCTCTGTACTAAACAAATAATGTAGAAATGAGACCTTTGATAAAAAGAAATATCAAATAATTATAAAAACTTAATGTAAAGTTAAGAGAATCTCACTTCACATTAAAAGTACCATAGGTATTATTTGACGAAGAGTTCACCATCGTGAATTTTATGTCGCATGTTATAATGCATGGGAAAATTAAATAGTTAAATATGTTGTATTATTAGAATCAATAACATTATTATTTTGCAAAAACTTAACTTAAAAGTAGCAATAAAAAATATCTGATCTGAAATTGTATCTTTTTATAATTAACTTTTAATAATGTGTCAAGTGTTACAACATTGTCTTTTCAAAGCTTAAAATAATTTGTTGTCGTGGCATGCTAATTATAAGAGCGTTTGCCTATATTAAACCGTTTTATGTTTCTGTCAGTTGATTTAATTCCAAAGAATTGTTTCAGGGAAAATTTTTTAGATGTAATGATATTTCTAAAATGACCGAAGATGAGTGTCAGTAAGTAATAAATAATTAATACTCTACTAAAAGTTCATATAACTTAGTGGATGTACCTATATTCTCAAATTATTTCATTTTTAGGGGGACCTATTTGGTGTTTGAAAATCGTAATTATGTTGTCAGAGATAGAGAATGGAAAAGAAATGACTTTCATTTTGATAATGTTATGAAAGGCATGCTAACTCTCTTTACGGTTTCCACGTTTGAGGGATGGCCAGGGTATGTTTACATGGATAATATGTTTACTCTATTGATGCTTTCACTAATGCCACACGATTTTAACATAATAACCATTTTTTATTTCAGACTGTTGTATGTATCAATTGACTCGAATGCTGAGAATCGTGGTCCCATTACTAACTTCCGTCCAATTGTTGCAGCCTACTATATTATTTATATTATTATAATTGCCTTCTTTATGGTAAGTTTAAATAATAATGCAGTTTTTACATTAAAATTTTTTTTGAAGTACTGGTCAATTAAGAAAAATGACAATTTCCGAATATTTTAGGTAAATATATTCGTCGGTTTCGTCATAGTGACATTCCAAAATGAGGGTGAACAAGAGTATAAGAATTGTGAGTTAGATAAAAATCAGAGAAACTGTATAGAATTTGCATTAAAAGCAAAACCAATTAGAAGGTATGGTCTGGTCTATATTTACATTTTAAATATGTAAAATATATAATGTATTTAGAATTATCTAAAAGAAATATGACTACACAACATTAATGTTTTTTTTCAGGTACATCCCAAAACATCGTATCCAATATAAAGTTTGGTGGTTTGTAACATCACAGCCTTTCGAATATGCAATATTTGTGCTGATTATGATCAACACCATTACTCTCGCCATGAAATACCACAATCAACCACCAGAATATAGCAAAGCTCTTGATATGCTCAATATGATATTCACAGCTGTGTTTGCCTTGGAATTTATATTTAAATTGGCTGCCTTTAGGTTTAAGGTAAATTATGTTTCTTTATTAAAAGTAATTAATTATTTCATTATTGTTCATTAAAGATTTTTGTACTAACTGACAAAAAAAAGAGGGGCACAAGTGTATAATAGTGTGTATAAAGAAAAGTATGAGATTCTCTATGGCATTCCATGCGTTAATAATCGTTTCGCTTTCTAGAATTATTTCGGAGACGCTTGGAACACTTTTGACTTCATCATCGTATTAGGTAGTATCATCGACATTGTGGTATCGCAAGTAAATGAACTGAAAAATCAGGTAATTTATCATTGAAATATACCATCATCTTACTGAGCATACACCTTTATTAGACATGACACTTTCACCTGTACAGTCTTTTTGGAATTAGCCATTTCAACACAATTTTATAATTTACATCGTCGTATTTAACCAAAATCTGTAATGTTCTCACTCTTTGAATCTTCAACGATTGTGAAATTTCTACTATAACCCAACTGTCAAAAGAAAAATAATAAAGACCGCTTGATAAACCTAACCTTTACAAAAAATATGTTGTGGGCTGCTGATAAAACATTACCAACATCCTGTCTCACAATATCTCAAATGTATAATTAAAATGATACTTTATGAACATAGCAGATATTAGATTGACGACGACACGACTTTTTAGTTTTTGCTTTACAGACACATATGATTTTTTCTTAAATGGCTGTTTTATTATCAATCATTAGTATTGTTACTGTCCCGAGCATGGACAAATTCGATGTTGTAATAACAGTACCCGCTGTGGTGGCAGTCACATAATTAGATAAGATATATTAGAACTGATTGAAGGAGACACTGTTGATTTCAGGGAAGTGGGATGAATAAAGCACACGTTATAAAGGTGAGTTCTCACGCTTTCACGCGACAAGACATAACATACCCACCGCAGACAGTAATTTTTAACAATTAAAAATAAGCTTCAAATATAGATGCAAATATCATAATATTTTTAAAAGACAAATCGCTTTAGATGATGTTTACACAAGCAATACAATGAACGCTGCTTTAGATGTTAATGTACAAAATGGGACAGTAACGTTGTACGTCAAGTTGCCAGTTGATGGAACTTGTGTAGCCGAAAGTTTCACAGCACCAATCTCGGCAATTGTCTATAAACTTTGAATGTAACACTATAATAGTCGACGGATTAACTCGCGTTTATTTTACTTAATTGTAACGTCAGGCTGTAAAGTAAGCGAATTGTATGGGTCTCAATCGCGTAAAAGATACTTTGAAATCGACCTACTCAATTTCATCCGTAGTGTTCGAACGCCGCCGCCGTTAACCGTGGCGCGTAGTGGTGAAAGAATACGTCTCTTCCCTTGGGTGTCGTAAAAGGCAACTAACGGACTAAAGACTGCACATAAATTCGACAGCATAAAGCAGCAATGGGCTCACCACCTGTCACGCTGAGCACATGTCACTATTTGGTGAAAAGTGGACTATGGTAGAGGACTGCTTTTGCTGTACACATTGTCTAGTCTCTGACTAACCCTTCGGGATAATAGTCGTGATTATATGTATGTATATTCGAACGCCATACTTAAATAATAACATGTAAATGAACAAAGGTGATTAGATTCTTATAAAATATTTAACTTTAACTCAACTAAATCTAAACACTTTGATTGTCATGTAACCTTTTTCATATGCTGCAGTACGGGATTATTAGTTTGTTACGCATTATTGTTACATTTACAGGAGAGTTCCATACCGTCAATAAATTTCTTCCGGCTGTTCCGTGTGATGCGGCTGGTGAAGCTGCTGTCAAGAGGCGAGGGCATCAGAACCCTCCTGTGGACTTTCATAAAGTCCTTTCAAGCACTGCCCTACGTTGCACTCCTTATCTTAATGCTCTTCTTTATATATGCCGTTGTTGGCATGCAGGTTTGTGTACAGATATATAATTATTTCTTAGATTTGATTTCGTTGACAGAAGTGATTGTCATCAAATATATCATAAAATCATATTTAATATTATTCTTGTTTTTCAATAGATAAATCAGTATTTCTATCTCCAAGTTGTGTTTAATGTGCTCGCAACCCATACAATAACATGTACACTTCACTAGCTGAAGCTACACACGAAGAGAATCTTTACATTTTTACTTTTTTTATTAGAATGCCTCGGTAGCCCCAAAAATCCACTTTCACTCTGTATAAGGTATCTTGAAATGTTATGGAATATGAGGTATAGTTTACTTTGTTCATATTGATTACAAACTAAAATTTCTCAGTTTTTTTGTTTGTTTCTTTTTCAGTTTTTTATTAAACGTATTCTAATTTCAGGTATTTGGCAAAATAGCTATAGACGACGAGACGCCAATCACAAGAAACAATCACTTCCAAACATTTCCTCAGGCCATCTTGGTGCTATTCAGATCTGCTACTGGTAATACCACTTTTACTACACTTTTATTGTTATTAATACATAATTAAGCATTTTTATTGTTTAATTATAATTTATCTTATGAAATTAACTCGGGTTTGTGATCAACACGCATTTGAGAAACGTGACGAACCTTGCTCAGCATCAACTGTATACAAGGTGGTGGTGAATGGGAGCAGCTCGGAAAAAAATTAGCTGCTCCAAACATTTCGCTAAATAGTATTTGCAGTTTTGTATGACACAAATGTTTTTTTCGTAATATCAGAGTTGCTCCCATACAAATAGTTGTTCTTTTCACTTAATAGGATGGCCCAGTTGCGGGATTACATACGTATTACCAAACACCCTGTATACAATGTAACAAGTAGGGGCCAGAGCAGCCATGCTAATTTTAGCAGCGGCGATCGGCGATTTAGACGTTTTCAGAAGCTGAATGCAGCGACTGAGTCGCTAAAACGAGCCATTCCGATACTGCAATCGAACGCTAAGAGTCGCCAAAACGCGATGCCAGTCGCGAAATCGCCGATCGCCGATGCTAAAAGTATCGTGTGTGCGGTGGCTCTAAAGTATACTTAAGCAACCAAAATAGAATTAGCAGATTTAGCTTGTTTACAGGTGAAGCATGGCAGGATATCATGATGGGTGTATCCCCAGAGCCGGAGGTGAAATGCGACAAAAATTATGATGAAGAGGGCGAGGAGGCCGGCTCGACGTGCGGCAGCGTCCTTGCGTTTCCATACTTCATATCGTTTTATGTTCTATGTTCTTTTTTGGTACGTATGCTTGGGTAAAAATGCAACTAGAATTTATTATTTATCTTTCGCGTGAAATCGAAACTAGGAAAAAAGCTACTAACCCGAATACTACCGCCCCTTAATTTTTTGAAGCCCCAATTTGAAGAATGGTATAAAAATGTGAGTTAACCTTAAAAGATACATACTCGTATACTGTTGCGGGCTTTTATTTAGAAGAACTATTTAAGGGAATCAATTCCGTCATACATAATTTTTACGTAACTTTAACCGTTTACGCAGCGCAAGCAACAATGAAAGCTATCAAAAGAAATATTTTTTACCGTGTTTGCAACAATTTTAATTGATGCTTCGCTCCTATTTGTCATATACGAGATGTTATATACCTATATATAGTTAGTTATATATATAGTATTCTAAGTATAGTTATCCAACGCAAAAAGATTTTTCAATTTAAACTAGCTGTTTTTGAAATTAGCGCGTACAACCAAACAAACTCAGATTTACAAATCATTGCTCTATAAAGATGTCTGATTTTTGTTTTATGGCTTTTGATATTTAAGACATTTCTTTCTTTATTCCAGATTATTAATTTATTCGTTGCAGTTATTATGGATAATTTTGACTATTTAACCAGAGACTGGTCAATTTTGGGACCACACCACTTAGATGAATTTATAAGGTACACCGAACAGTGTAATTGTTTCCGAAAGATACTTTTGTAATGGAGTTAGAACACAATTCTATTATTTAATATTTTTTTAGATTATGGAGCGAATATGATCCTGATGCAAAGGGTCGAATAAAACATTTAGATGTAGTTACTTTACTAAGAAAAATTAGTCCTCCGCTAGGTAAGTACGATTATGTAACTGATATCTTTCTTTATTTACCACTAATTATTATTTGTAACAAACAATTTTAACCTTTAGTAATATTTGATTATTAGCGTTATTAACGCTTTTGTAAACTCGAAGATACCGAAACTTAAAAAAAGGAATAATTTTTTCGACGTTATCTTTGAATTTTATCCTATGTGGCCTAGGCCGTGTTGGTAGTAGTATCTTATTTAAACCAAAACATATTTTATGTTTTTATTTATGTAACCATAAACTTTTCAAGTTATAGGTTTTTTGTTTAAGGTTTTTATCCTTGATGAATGAAATATTATGACTTGTTTTTTTTTGTTACTGTTATTTTCGAGAATTGAACCCTTTTTAAGGCATATCTTACGTTTGAATTATTAATTGATATTTAATCTTTCTCAATTGCATAAAGTTCAAAAAGTGGGAATATTCATACTTTCAGGTTTCGGTAAGCTGTGTCCGCACCGAGTGGCATGTAAAAGACTAGTGTCTATGAATATGCCTTTAAACTCGGACGGGACAGTCTTGTTCAACGCAACGCTGTTTGCTGTCGTCAGGACTTCGTTGAAGATAAAGACCGAAGGTAAAACCAACAGTTCCAAAGTATTCTGAGATATTAAACTGTTTTTTACAATACATGGGTAAAATCGAAATGTGGTAATTGTAATGTTTGTTATATAAGTAACGCTGTCACTTTTTTATTAAAAAAGGCAGATCTATAGAAACAGCAACTTGTTTGAACCAGGCTATTGTCTAGAAATCCAAACCCACCAACCCGCATTGGGCCAGCGTGGTGGGTTATTATAGCCCAATCTCCTCACGTGCTGTTGAACTTGTGGGAGACCTGTGAAAACAATGGGACGTTTATGGGCTGATAATGATCTTCTAGAATTACCGAGAAGAATACAGCAATAAAACTGTTAGTCGCGCGATTAATCATAAATTTAAGAAAAATTACATTCTGTGTATATTTATTTATTTAGAAGATGCACAAAACAGGTTACAATCATACAAATCAATAAAACAAAAAGTGATACAAAACTTACAAACTAGGTTGGAACCCTTAATATGTACATACTACCAAGCAGTGAATATTATGTCGTATCTTTTAACTAGTTACTTACTAACAAATAAATTATTGAATTGATTGTAATAAAACCGAACAAATTAATAAAAATATATCAAATTAAATAAATTACATAATTACGTTATTTAAATTACATCACTCAAATTCTATAAATGAAATATATCAAATTTCACAAAAAAAAACAATGTTTAAAAAAACATTGATTCTGCATTAATTAAATAAAATTAAAATTACATTTATACACTATAAAAAATAAAAATAAAAAAAACATTATCTATTACAATATTACTATTTGAAAAGTTTCTAATTTTAAATTTTAAAAGGCTACAGTTAAAAATATCAACATCAGCGCAGTCACCAACGAGCTGGCGACACATTCGAGTTAGAGGATTAAAATACGATGTATTGTTGAGATAAACCATAAGTGTAAAGAATTTCGGCTTACGGACACGATAATTTGTATTAATATTGAGCTGAGACAATAAGTACGGTGAATCCATTTTACAATTAACTATTTTATAGAGGAACATTAAATCAAGTTGTTTTCGGCAATTAGCCAATGATACCATTTGGAACCTGTTCATTCTATCCTCATAGGAGTGCAGGATTTTTTCCCCGTGTGATGCCGGGTCAGAATTGCACCACCCCCTCCCCTGTATATTAGCGGGTGTCGTAAGAGGCGACAAAAGGGATTTTGCTGGTGGGAGAGCTTTGCTCGTCCGGCGCTACCACCATGCGGACTCGTAAAACCCGCCAAGTGCCCGGTGCCCGACACAGGACGCGTTCCGGGTTCAGAGCCGTAATATCGGAGCTTGGGGAGGTGCGGTGGTGGCAGGGTCAAGGTCCGGTGGGAGTCTTTGTAGACGCATTGTTCGGTTGACGTGGGTCGATTCGCCGGCTAGGGAGACCCGTAGAAACCGTGGTGCCGCTAGCCGCCCGCGGCATAGTACAGGAGCCCAACTAGGGCTAACCACCCTAGGAGGCTGCTCCACCAGGTCGCGCATAATCCCGAAGTGGCTCGTCGTGCCGGTTGGTGACCGGATTGGTGGGACCCGGCGACTACTTTCGGGGGGGTACGGGGGCCCTTCCGTCCGGCGGGTCGTTTAACGTCTTACCGAACAACTACATGCACCAGTTCATGTTAGTCTCCCACACTATGTCTTTTCCCCCTTGCCGCCACAGCATCTCTTTTTACTCACGCCCCCATCCAACCACCATGTCAGTGTCTAAAAACAATGCAGGTCAGACAGCGGCATCCCACTTCCCCACCACCAAGTCGCTTTTTGAGGTGGAGTTCACTAACATCCGTGGACTCCATTCAAACCTCAACGCCGTCCACCAACACCTTGAGACGGCCCGGCCTGCATTGCTCTTTCTGACGGAGACACAGATCCGCCGTCCTGCCGACATTGCATATCTGCACTACCCCGGCTACGTGCTTGAGGAATGCTTCCTCGCGAAAGCCGGAGTATGCCTTTTCGTCAGGACGGACGTTTGCTGTCGACGTTTGCGCTGCTTGGAGGACCCCTCCTTCTCCATCCTATGGGTACACGTGGATCTTGGTTCCGAGAGCCATGTCTACGCTTGCCTGTACTGTTCCCACTCCGGAGACCACGAGACAACTCGGCTATTCGATTACCTGAGCCAAGCAGTTGACGACGTACAGGAGCGGTTTCCGTCTGCCGATGTGGTACTTTTGGGAGATTTTAATGCCCACCATGAGACCTGGTTGAGCTCTTCCAAAACAGATCACGCAGGCCGAACTGCCCACGCATTCGCTCTCACGCACGATCTGACTCAACTGGTTCTCCAGTCCACCAGGATTCCAGATATATCGGGTCAAGCGCCTTCCCTGCTAGACTTACTGGTGACGAGTCAACCAGCCGGGTACAGAGTGTCGATAAGTGCTCCGTTGGGCACTTCTGACCATTGCCTGGTTTGTGCCACCGTACTGCGCCGTAAAAGCTCTCCCTCAGTGGAGTCTAAACGGCGTTTATGGCACTACTCGTCGGCAGATTGGGATGGTATGCGCGACTATTTTGCGTCCATCCCGTGGGGCCAGCGCTGCTTTGTGGGTAGGGACCCATCGGAGAGTGCCTCTGCTGTCGTTGACGAGGTCATGTTGGGGATGGAATATTACATTTCCTACACTGATGTCGTCGGCGGAAGTAAGGCGCGCCCTTGGTTCAATCGCGAATGCGCCAAAGCTGTTGAACTTAAACAGGTGGCGTATCGCGCTTGGACCAAGGTTCGCACGCTCAACGATCGTAACATCTCTTCCCTCAAGGTAGTCTTCAACAAGGCTACCAAAGTCTGCAAGAGAGCTCTTTCGAGAGGGAATGCCCAGCGCGTTGCTCGCGTTGGCCAAGAGCTGTTGTCGCACCCAACGGGTAGCCGAAGTTATTGGCGACTGGCCAAAGCGGTGCAAGCCAACTTTTGCGCGCCTTCTCTGCCCCCACTGCGGTACCCTAATGGCTCGTTGGCCCATCGGCCGCTAGACAAGGCTAACCTAAGCGAAGCTCTTTGCGGCTAATTCGCGTGTCGATGACTGCGGCGCGGAACCACCTACCATCCCTCACTGTGGTTCCTCAATGCCTGACGTCCAAATCAGACAACGTGACGTCCGTGCCGCGCTGCAGTCACTTGATGTGCGGAAGGCTAGCGGTCCTGACGGTATACCGGCAGTCGTCCTTAAAAAATGTGCTCCCGAGTTGTCTCCAGTACTGACACGCCTATACCACCTCTCGTACTCTACTAGAATTGTGCCGAAGGCTTGGAGAAAGGCGAACGTCCAGCCGGTCCCCAAAAAGGGGATAGGTCCGACCCAGTCAACTATCGACCTATTGCTGTCACCTCTGTCCTTTGCAAGGTTTTTGAGCGAATCATAAACAGGCTACTTATTCGCTACCTAGAAGATTCTCCCTCCCTCTCATGATCTCCCTGATTCATGATCGACAATACAGGTGCAGACCGAAACAATCAACGGGTGATCTCCTGGCGTTCATAACACACCTGTGGGGTGAAGCAATGGACAAGCACGGAGAAGCACTGGCTGTTAGCCTGGACATCTCCAAGGCTTTCGATCGAGTTTAGCATCGTTCGCTTTTCTCCAAGCTTTCGTCATACGGCTTGCCACCTCGCCTATGCGATTGGGTCGCCGAGTTCCTGCATGAGCGCAGCATTCGCGTACTCTGCGAAAGCAGTGCCTCACAGTTTATGCAGGTGAACGCCGGAGTGCCGCAGGGTTCTATAATATCGCCCACGCTGTTCCTTCTGCATATCAATGATATGTTATCCTTGGGTAACATTCATTGCTATGCAGACTACAGTACAGTACATCGGCGTTATTTGGGTCACCCTGCGGCAAAGCAGGCCGATGTAGTGGAGTCGAGACGGAAGATTGTCATTGAGCTGGACGAGGAGTTAGACCGCATTTATAAGTGGGGCTCTGAGTACCTGGTCCAGTTCAATGCCAAAAAACACAGGTCTGCGCTGTCACTGCCAAAAAGTCCGCATTTCTCCCCCAACCCTCCTTTCAGAGCAACCTATTACCCATCCAGACTGGTCACAGTCTCTTAGGTATGGACATACACAGCGACCTCAACCCGAAGAGCTATATTGAGAGCATTATAACCACAGCCTCACGTAAACTCGGAATCCTGAACAAGGTGAAGCGGTTCTTTACGCCGGAGCAACGTTGTCTTTTGTATAAGACTCAGGTGCGCTCCTGCGTGGAGTATTGCTCTCATCTTTGGGACGGATCCGCCAAGTACTTGCTTGAAGCTCTTGACAGGTTGCAAAGACGTGCTGTCCGTATTATTGGTAACGATGACGTTACGACCAGTCTGGAGCCGTTACAGCTACGTAGGGTCATTGCTTCCCTTAGTGCTTTCTACCGCCTTTACCACGGTGAATGCTCTGAGGAGCTCTTTGACCTCATCCCTCCCTCTCCTTTCCTTTCCAGATCGACGCGTGCAGGTCTTTGAAGCCACCCGCATACCGTGTTGACCATCAAGACACGTACCAAAAAGTTTGGACAATCGTTCTTTTGCAAAACTGCCCGTATGTGGAATGCGCTTCCCCCACACGTGTTTCCTTCCTCTTTCTCTCTCGGGTTATTTAAGCGGGGCGTGAAAAAGCATTTATGCAGGCCGCCATAGTGTGAGCGTTCGGCATAGCGTGGTAGCGCTGTGATGAATGCTTTTACTTCTTGGGCTTCACTAGCTGCTTTTCATCAGGCAGAGTGAAGCCATTATGGCGTGCCACAATAAAAAAAAAAATTAAATAAACGGATGCGATGAAGTCCCATTCTGAAGCTAAGCAGCTTAAGGAATCGCTTTTGAATACGCTCTATTCTCTCCTGTTGAACCTGAAAATTTGGTGTCCAAACTGCTGTATTATATTCCAACAAGTTTCGAACCAATGAGAAATAAAGAGTCAAGTATAATGAAATTTTTTAAAATCTTTTGTCACTCTGTAAATGAAGCCTAACATACGCGACAACCTATCCACAATGTGGTCATAGTGATCGCGAAATGACAACTCACTATCAAAAACGATTCCCAAGTCCCCGATTTTGAACTTACGAAGCAGGTCGTGGTTGCTTAATGAATAGTTAAAGTGGATAGCTTTGATTTTTTTCGAAAAAGTCATGCTGTTTAATTGACACCAGTCCGATAAAGAGTCTAGGTCTTTTTGAAGGTTTATGGCATCATTAATACAAAGGACAGTATTGTATATTTTTAAGTCATCGGCATATAAATGGCAGGGACATGACAGGCGATCCACAAGATCATTAATAAAGAAAATGAAAAGCAAAGGCCCCAGGTGCGATCCTTGCGGGACACCGGATGGAACTGTAAAAAGCAGTTGAAAGATCACCCTTCAATGCCACTAATTGACTTCTTCGACTCAAGTAAGATTTGACCCAACGCAACAAGTCCCCGCTAACGCCATATACTTCTAACTTCCGACAAAGCATTGAATGGTTGACTCTATCGAATGCTTTAGAGAAGTCGGTGTAAACAGAGTCCACCTGCGCTCTCTTAGTAAAAGCACCACATAGATAGCTCTTATATTCCAGAAGATTAGTAGATGTTGATTTATTTTTAACAAATCCGTGCTGATTTGGTGATCGTGCTGATATAAAAGGCTCAAGATGGTGGTAAAGAGCATAATAAACAAACGTTTCAAATAATTTAGCACAGCATGATAAAATACTTATTGGGCGATAGTTCTCACAAAGTGATTTGTCTCCAGACTTAAATATAGGGACAATGTGGGCTGTTTTCCATTGTGTTGGAAATATTCCTAATGCCAATGACTTATTAAATAAGATGCACAATGAAACACATATAGTTTCAGCGCATCTTTTTACAAGTAATGGGGGCAAGCCATCCGGACCAGCACCCTTAAATTCATCTAGATTTTTTACTCTGGACACAATTTCGCGCTCTGACACACGGATGGATTGAATCAAACCATCGTGTTCAGAGCTAAATTATTTAAGTGGTTTGAGGTGTTATCGTAGACTGAATTAAAAAACTGAAAAAAGCTCGCAAATTTGACTTTTCCTTATTATTAAACTTCATAGTCTTTGGTATACTATTAGATGATGATTTTTTACTATGAACGTAACTCCAAAAGGATTTAATATTATCTTTTTGTGTATTTTCTACCGATTTTATATAGATTTTGTAGCAAGTATCCATAAGACCCTTACTTCGTGAGCGCAACATGGAAAAAGTGTCATAATCTCGTGGATTTTTGTATTTTTATATTTTCCATTGTTCACAATACGATTGTGTATCTACAAAAACATAAATTACTTACCTTTTAATTCTGCAGGAAATATTGACGATTGCAACACACAACTTCGTGCGGTTATAAAGAAAATTTGGAAACGCACTTCCCCAAAACTGCTGGACCAAGTAGTGCCCCCACCAGGGGATCCGAATGAAATCACAGTCGGCAAATTCTACGCCACCTTCCTCATACAGGACTACTTCAGAAGGTTTGTGATTGGTGCAATATGTCTTAGTATTTTATATAAATAAATTTACGGGGTGTAAAAAAACCCTTAGAGAAGCCGAAAGCACGTATTCATTCTATCTCTATATGTACAACACCGGTCGCTTCACACGCGTAACGGTGCATCCACACCGCAGTATACTTTTTATGGAGTAACATTTTGTAACACGGTGAAACATTTGATTTGTAACAGTCTGTGCGCGTATTACATTACATTCTCCAGAAAATCGTATTATATATTTCTACTTCGTAAAGGGTATTTTTACACCCTGCATTACAATTACAACTTACGCAAATACTGCGATGAATTATATTATAATTCAGTACCTACTCTTCTTATTTTAAAAACTCTCGAGGGAGAATTGAATCAACATTTTCTGGCAATCCGGTGCTCTACCAATTAGGCTATAGTGGCTTCCACTCCATGCAAAATTCAGGTTCAAATCCCACTTGTGAAAATTGGTTTAACAATTTTCTGATTTTATTACACATTTTCAAAATTTTAAATTTTTATGTCGTTTTTTTACTTGTCTGTGACAAACAAACAAATGTTTTAAATCAATCTTGTTTGTCACATTGTTATTTTTAATATATTATTTATATGCCTATTTGTTTAATTAATTACACGGCTTAACGATATGTATGTACCTACATGATTAAAATATATCTTTAAAAAATAATGAAAACAAAGACTTTTTTACCATATCTTTGTTGTTTTTTCCGAGTCCCTGATGTTTTGGAGTTCAGTCAGGTGTCTATTACTTCGTGATCATGGTGCATGCAACTGTGCCAAAATATCTGGGACTCGAAAACAACAACAAAAACATTTTTTTTCTTAAATTTATTGTAGTGACCATAAAAGTAAAAACAAAAACAAATCTTTTAACTTTAACGTTGATTTATATGTTCTGTTGTTATTGTTTACACATTTTGTTCGGTCAACACTGACATAGTTATTGTTTGTTCCATAGGAATCACGCGTAAGTAACGCAAGGAAACGTATGTTTTATAGGAAATCGAGAATGTGCCCTTTTATAATTGTTAAATGCTGCGATGATCCTTTGCGACATAGTTTTTAAACGTCCATAGTTTAAGTTTTGCCGTTAACCATCCAGAAATGTGAACTGTTACAACATCATCTCAATTTTGAAATATTTATTCAATGCATGATTTCCTATATTTATCAATTGTTAACAGTATTTTCGACTTTGCTATAGTATTGACAATATCCATTTTTATTATTTATTTACAAATCTAAATTCGCTACAAATAAGCATGCAATGTCAAGCATTAAAATACCCGATAAAAGTTAAATTTAAATTTTTATAACATTATTTTGATCCCCTTTCGTGATTCCATGTTGTGGTTTTGTGGTATTTATGTTTCCAAAATAATTTAGATTTAGACTCAGCGAGTTAAAAGATTTTAAAATAAGAAACATTAATAATTTAGAATTAATCACTAAATTATTTTTTTATCAATGGCTTTAAAACCGATTTGTGTATGAAAAAAATTTCTTAAATAAATGTCAATAGTTATCAACATTTTATACTTTAATAGAACATAGCTGCTTTGAACTATAGGCGAAATTTCGACACACATCTTATTATAGAATAGAAGCAATAGTTGCACATATACAATCAAAGCAGTGCAGTAAGACTTTCGAGATATAGTTTTAAGTGACGGTTAACTGTTTAAAACAAGGTTCAAAAAGCGAAAGGAGCAAGAGATGAGACAGAATGATGAGCAGACTCACCAGATGACCCTGCAAGCTGGTCTGCGCACGTTGCACGAGGCAGGCCCTGAGCTAAAGAGAGCTATATCTGGTAACTTGGATGACATCACTGCTGAGTGCGATGTACCTATGCATAGAGTGAGTGAATTTTATCATGTTTACAACAATTAACCAATACCAAAATCAGTCGATGAAAATAAAACCGTTCTAAAGTAAAAACAAATGTTTTTATATTCATTAAAAAATGCTTTTTAAATTATAATTAAATTGTTACTGAATATTTGAATTTTAGCTTCTAGGATTAAATTTGCAAAATAAGATTTGATTTAATTAGATTTTGATTTGTATTGAATAGTAATTCCTTTATTCTTTTATATTTACAATTGCCTATGATTGAGATTGAGCTAGGGTTATCCAACATATCTTTGGCTGCTGTGAAAGATAAGGAGAAATGCCCTTGTTCAGTTTCTTGACAGATCTTCTCAGTCACAAAGGATAACTAATAAACCGATGGATTAGTGACTTCCTTAAGGGTTTAGTAAGATTATTTTATTTGAACATTTATTTAATCATTGTTTTTGCAGAGGAATCATTCACTGTTTGGAGGTGTTTGGTCAAGTATACGAAGGCACGGGCCCAACAGAAACTTCCACAGACATCGTAAGCATGGCGACCCACCAGCAGGTAAATCCTTTTTTGGGAAATCCACGGGTTATATCAGAAGTTTCGGGATTTCTGGAAAAGTGTAGTCCTTGAGAACGATGTCGCGGTCAACAACTATTATTCAATTATAAAGCAATAATATGTGTAGTCACCGGTGTCAAAGCCTCTAATACAATCAATTTTATCGACAAATAACCTCCTATATAGGATTTTTCTCCAACCCTAGTGAAATGAGAGAAATTAAAGCTTGTATGTTACCGAAACATAGTTTCGTTTGTTAATGTAGCATCTACTTACGTAGAGATCCTATAGATACGAAAGAGGTATCATTTATCATATACAGATGGCGCTGCCTTCATAGTAACATCAAGCTCTGTTCAAATATTAATTAAAAAATAGTTAAAACAGTATATTTTTATATTTTCTCGTCACAATTTGTTGTTATTACTTATGATTGTTATGTGTTGTTGTGGATATTAACTTCTGTGCCGCTAAACCTAAAGTAATTTACGATTTTATTATATATTACGTGGTACATCAGTGATCAAAAACCATTTCTGTGCTACAAAGCGAAAAGATATATTTCCGCAAACGTTAACTGGAACTGCATCGGACTGTTTGGCGCTGTGTTTGTGAAATTACAGTAACAATTCTAATCATCGGCGTATTATTTTGTAATGTGAATATTTTAGCTGTGGTCAATACGAAAATTAACTTTCAACATCGACTACCACCACTAAAAATTATTACTCAAACATTACGGTTATATACGCAATATTCGACGCTTGGAAATTAACACCGGTGGCGAAATCGTAGAGCGCCGCGTGCCGGGCGCGGTACAGTGCGGTCAACCCAAGGAGTTGCGGTTCAAATCCAGAGACGGCGGAAATATTTATTTGATTTTAATTTTTTTTTTAATTCCATTATGTCTTCATTATATGGTGGATGCAATACAGATATAAAACGGAACTAGAACGTGAAATGTTCAAAATGAAAAAAATTGAGTACCACCAAACCTATGTTTTAACTTTAAAAGTAACAAACCACTGGCGTTATCCAAGATTCCAGTTGACTGGGTATGCCCAGAGTGCTTGTCTAAGACCAGACGCGGTGGAGATAACTCGAGTACTCAGTTGAGACCACCTCAAACAAAAAGTATGAAGATCATTGATGGCAATAGCCCCCGTAAAACAGAAGACGAAGAGACTGCTTCAGGTTCCATAGATAGTCTGACTATCAATATTATAGAAAGGGAAATTCTCTTAGCTATGAAGACGGAATTGCCGAAACTGATACATCAACAATTGAACGCTGAGCTTTCACCAATCACCGACCAGCTGAAACAACTTCAAGATTCCGTTAACTTTTTGAGACGAATTTTGCCCAAAACTTGAAAAACTAATGGTTGACCACAAGCAACTAGAAAGTAGTCACAAAGCAGCTCAAGCAGATTTAGGAAAATTGAACAATAAGTTGAACCTTTTAGAACAGTAGCTACGTGATGCCAATGTCGAAATTCATGGCGTCGCGGAAAGTCATTCTGAAAATATAATAAACATTGTCAAAAATATCGCAACAGCTGTAACGTACAAGATCGACGATCAAGACATACTTAACTGCACGTGGGTAGCTAAACCTAATAAGGAAAACAAATTGCCAAAAACAATTGTTGTTAAATTGCGAAGTCCACGCTGCCGAAACGAACTTTTATCTGCAGTCGCACGCTACAACAAATATAATCCAAGCAACAAACTCAACTCGACTACCATTGGCGTAAGCGGGAGCAGAACTCCGATCTATGTGTCGGAACATTTGTCCCCCACCAACAATGCACTTCACGCAGCAGGTCGTGTAAGTGAAAAGAAATGCAGTACAAATTCGTCTGGACACACAATGGCACTATATTTGTACGCAAGGATGAGAAGTCTAGGTGGTGAAAAATATGGACTCTTTAAAATTAGTTACCTAGATGTTTAGTTTTATTTTTGTTTTTTATCTTTTTACTGTCGTATTACAATAGTTCTATACTTGTTAACTGTAGCATTGGTGCTTTAACTTATCATAATGGAACTGAAAGTTTATTACCAAAATATACGCGGAACAAAAACTAAAACGCACGATATTTTAAGTAAATATTGTTTGCCTATGTGAAACATGGTTAGATGATACTATTTTCTCTTCTGAATTATTTGATCAAAGGTATAACCTCAGAACAATAATTAGTTATTTTTCTGAGGGTATAACATTGTGAGACGAGATCGTGATGTGACATTTAAAAACAAATACTCCAAACAGCATGGTGGTAGAGTTCTTATTGCTATTATGAAGAAATTTGATTTTGAATTAAAATCTATGTGGCAAAGTGACTTGGAGAATGTATGGCTTCGTATAAAGATCAAAAATTACCATATTAACGTCTGTGTCGTGTATGTTCCATCATACATAAGTGATGACTCATTAAAAAAGTTCTTTGACTCTTGCAAAATTGTAATATCATTGTCAAATGACAAGACGCGCACATTAATAGTAGGCGATTTCAACCTCCCCTCACTTGACTATAGCGCAATTGTAGGGAAGCCGAAGGTGGGTAGGATGGATGCAACTTTGAGGAAGGAAAAGGGAAGATCTTCCTCCGAGCTGGGTGGTATAGCTCAGGGACCGAGGTCCAACGGACGTTAGTTGGAGGTGCTATATATAGCGAAGGAGGTGGTGAAACTTCGCTACCGCGATGCAGGCTTCCCATACTATTTTCTGTCGCAGTATGGAGATGACGTTGAGTTGGTTTTTGTGGCGCCATCTGTTGACACGGTTGGAAGGTGTTTGCTTCGTGTCGTACTATGTGCGGCGTCATGCAGGTAGGTGGCGCCGCCACATCACTCCCCCCCTGAGACCGGAGGTCAATGTCAGTGAGTGTGCTCAGCAGTCAGTGCATCAGAGCTTGCAAGTGCCAGTGGAGAGTGCTGCTGCAGGATGCCCCAGTCTACGCTGAGTCGAGACGGGTGGGGTGAAGGCGCGTTGCTAGTGATGCAGTGTGCTGCTCCTGTCTGCGGTGAGTCGAGACAGGTGATGACGGTGGGTTCGAGTTACTGGTGTGCAGGGCTGCCACGCCGGAGTGATGTGGCCGACATTGATGCACCGGTCGTGGGCTGCGGAGACCAGGTCGGGATGATGCCGTCGAGTGTGCCGGAGGTCCAGGAAGCGTCGTCCAAGATGCTGCGGTGGAACCTTGAGGCATGATTGCTGGCTTGCTGTGTCTGCTGGCGAAGGTAGACCTGATGATGGATGAGGAGTGACGTGATAGATAGGCGCTGCGACGATGATGTTGAAGGTGCTTCTGTGCTCCGTCTACGTCACCACTGTAAGGAAGCCGAAGGTAGGAATGGTGACAACTTGAGGAAGGCAAAGGGAAGATCTTCCTCCAAGCTGGGTGGTATAGCTCGGGGACCGAGGTCCAACGGATGTTAGTTGGAGGTGATATATATGGTGAAGGAGGTGGTGAAACTTCGCTACCGCGGTGCAGGCTTCCCATACTATTTTACTGTCGCAGTATGGAGATGTCGTTGAGTTGGTTTTTGTGGCGCCATCTGTTGACACGGTGTTTGCTTCGTGTCGAACTATGTGCGGCGTCATGCAGGTAGGTGGCGCCGGCATACAATCACTAATCACGGTGCCACTGACGCGCGATCCTAATTCCTTCTTGACTTTTAGAATGTTACCGGTTTGAAGCAGTTAAACGGAATTGCTAACGCGAATGGCAAATATCTTGACCTAGTCTTAAGTAACATTGAATCTAGCTTTGAAATCTTCAGCGCCCAGTCCCTCGGCCCTATAGACTCTCATCATCCGCCTATTCAATTTTGTGTTAAAGTTTTGAACCGCGCACTGCTTGATAACAAATCATCCATTGATCGTTACAACTTTCATAAAACTGACTACGAGAAATGTATTGCCGATATTAATGAAACAGACTGGTCTTCGTTTGAATATCGGCCTTGTAATGAGTATGTACATAATTTCTATGAATTATTGTGGATTATTATTACCAAACATACACCTTTACAACGGCATAGAGACTCACATTATCCATTCTCTAACATTCCATCACGCACAAAGAAATTTGGTGACTCGTTTCTTTGTCGCACTTCCAAAAGATAGAATAGTCTACCAGCACACGTATTCCCTCCTACCTATGACATAGGGTCCTTCAAACGAGGCGTGAAGAAGCACTTTGTGGGCAGGCAGAGTGAGGGTGACTGATGCTACGTCTCTTACACTGCACCAGTTGTCCTCGCGCCTGGACTTCATTTCCACTTAACATCAGGTGGAGTGGGGTCATTTGCCAGGCTTAGATTAAAAAAAAAAAATTCTGGTACACGAAAAATTTGATTAGGACTCTTACAAAAAAAAATACCATCGTAGATTTCGTATTTATAAAGACTCTCGAGACTACGATACGTTTTCGTTACTGAGAGCACGGGGCAAAACATTAATCTGTGATTGCTTCCGCGTATATATCTTAAGAATTGAAGACGACATGTCCACAAACATAAAGGCTTTCTGGAAGAATACCAAGGACAAATAAACTACAAATGATATACCCAAGAACGTACACTATAATGGTATCAATGCTGATTCGGGAATTAATGCAGCCAATCTTAAAAAAAAATATTTTGCTTCTGTATACGGGGTTAATGATAACCACATGTACAAACCCTCATTCCCTCCATCAAATTATAATTGCCAATGGCTTTTTTGGTGAAGATCTTTTGAACTGCCTTAAGTTTAAAGTGAATAGTCGCTCCGGACGTAACCTACGTCTCTTAAGCATACCATCAGCAAGTAATAATGTTTCTCAGAATAATCCGCTTTAAAGAATGTGCCTTGCTTAACACTATCTCGGCTCCGATTTTGACCCATTCCATCAAAATTTTTAACAGTTTAAAAACTTATTTACTTATAAGTCTTGATAACTGCATGTAAATTGTAAGTGTTTTTATTTGAATTTCAAGTATGTGTAATTTATTTATTTCAGTTTGTATAACGTAATTTTCTTTCGTTTTAGTGTAATCTTGTTTGTTTTCTTTTTTTGAATCTATTCGTAGTACTTTTAAATGTTGTGCATATTTTTTTAGATTAATTGACTAACAAAACCGAATATGTAAATCCTTTTATTTTGCAAAACTACCGTCAATTAATTGATATTATGCCTGTAGGTACCAATAAAATAAATAAATTTGATAGCTAAAATGTAGATCAATGTCAAGCATTTTCCAAAAATATTTCAATAGGAACTTTTTGATAAATGATTGAATTTTTTTGAAAAGTTTACCCGGTCTATAAAATATTGATTGTATTAAATATCATTAAAGACACTGACACCGGTATGCGAACAGATAAAAAAACTCTTTTAAATTGATGATTTAAAATACATGCATTTTTTTTAAGATGGTGTCGGGAATCATTTAAGCTCAATGATGCAACGGGAGTACGGCGTAGCATCTTTACCTCTCGCGCCGAACCTGTGAGTGCAGTTTTTCGTTTGAAATCCTTTTTAGAAGATATTATTGAAATAACTGATATTATTATACATATGTTTGATATATATTCTTTTTAGCGCAAATGGACAACCAAAGGAGCAGATACCTCTAAGACCATTAATCTTTAACGGAGAATCGGAAAAAATATACCAGGTGTTAGAGTAAGTATCCAGTATTATATGACTCATTCAAATAATCCACGTAAGATTAAGAAATCCAGTACCTAAATGTCTAGATGTTATAACAGTGTAACGATGTCTCAAGCCAATAATGCTTATTGTATTGCAGAAGAACCACATACGATCTAAAGAACGCTAGTTACCAAGGTAGTCAAGTGTGGTTTTCCAGTGCTAGTTTTCTATTATCGAACTGCCTATTCCCTGACATTTAACTAACTCAAGTCTGTCTCGATTGAACCAGAAAGCGTTTCAGAACACATCACACAGCTATTCTACAACCTTGTCATCGCATTTAGAGCAAATAATGAGTTCATTATTGCAATTTCGAACAATTAATGCTATACACACAAATGTATGAATTTAGTAAGTCGAGACAGACTTCGGAGAGCGTGCACCCAATCACTCGTCCCCACTAACACTACCGCCGACTAATAACTAACCACTAACCGCACACTCGCACTCTAGCAACCAAAAGTCGAACTACCCCGAGATGCTCGGGCAGATCGGGCTCGCGTTCGGCTGCGTCAACTACCTCTCGTCCGGCGGCGGCTCTCGGCAGCGCGTGCACCCCGAAGAGACGGCATCCTCTCGCGAACGGTTGTCCGTTCCCAAAGCGTCGCCAGAGGACCGGACGCCGTCGCCGGCGGCGGACGCGTCCATCCAGCCGAAGATATCGCCGCTGCTCGCGAGCGACTGCACGCCCACCACGGAGTCGCGCACGATGACTCTGTACGGGTACAACGCGGCGGCGCGGCTGCCGTTCGCGTTCTCGCACACGGCGCGCGGCGAGCGGCGCAGCCTACGCGCGCGGCCGGCGGCGGCGGCGGCAGGTCGGATGGTGCGCAGCGCGTCGTCGGGCGCGGCGGGCTCGCATGCCCCGCCCGCACGCACTCTAGCGCTGCACGCACACTCAGGTCCGCACGCCGGCATGAGCTTCCTTCTCTGATCGACTTTCTTAGGGTGCCTCTCCAACTATTGAAGGTTGGCAGTCAGCTCTGCATATTTGGACTTATTTCTGGCAACTTTGCTCTTACCTTAGAAAGGTCGCCAAGGTCCCGATCTCGCAATAGCACGGCGAACTATTGGTGAACTTTTATATAAAAACTCGACCCGCAGACGCTCCACCAACTTAAACTTAATGGGAGTAATTAAATTATTGAATTGAGGAAACTATTTTGCCAATAAGCATTTATCCGACGTAGCGCAATTGGGCATTATTATTCCTTTCTTAAAAAAAAAACACTTGTCAAGAATTATTATTAGGCAATTTTTGTAGCGGAGCCTACGTTTTCTTTTACGTGTATAAAATTACCAGACATCCCTACACAAGGAAGACTTAGGAAGAACATTTTACTGAAACAGATGAATTAAAGGAAATAGTTGCTCTTTATGATTGCCGATGCCGCTGCTTCAACTCGGGGTAATTCCAACATTGGTGGACATTTTCGCTAACTACCAAATTGTGTATCTTAAGTCCGCCCAGTATAACTACTTTATTTTACCATTATTTCTGAAACTGTCATAAAAATAAGTATTTAAAATAATTGAAAATAAAAGAGTATAGTTGTATTTATTCTATCGAAATTAGATGAAGGAAGCTCTCTCTCATGTACTTGCTTTAATCACTATTATCAATCTAAGGTTTTCAGAGGAAACAATGACGTAACGATCCCGTCCATAGAAGCCAATCCACGGTACTCTAATCTGGTACGCGAACGCACACTAACATCGCTTCGCTGACGATTAACCTTGCAAAACATGCAACTGTTCCACTTGACTTGCCACCAGGTTTTATTAAAACACATACACGAATATTCGCACTCATCGCAGTTGAAACAAATTAAATAACATACTCTATTTTATTATAAACGCTTTCATATTGTAACTAATTAGATTTCTTTAACAAATTCTTAGCAAACGATAGCATGCTAATTACTAACTAACACGCCATTGATAACGCTATAGTTCTGCATCAGGTACGGACCTAGAAGCTTTTAGTGATATAACATTAGTTATCTACCATAATGACAGGTTGTCATGACTTAAGGTTTGCACGACGATCGTAGGATCATAAAACTTTCACGAGAACAATAATTTATCTTTTAGACGCATTGCAAGCATTACTCATTGCTTTAGAGGACAGGCTGGCTAAAGCTTAAAAAATGCTTTGGGCCAATTTAGAAAATAGATTAGAATTACTTACAAAATATGTTTTTCTACAATAGCTACACCTTTCACTGTTTTAAATGAAATGCTTGCCCCAATTACAAAACTTGCCCAAATTGCGATCTTTCTAGTTTGTATTTAATACATTTACAAAACAACTAATAAATTCCTAATCAATTAAAAATATCACGGTTTTACAATTTTGTTTGATTGCTGTTGAAGTTCTATTGTTCGATTGTCTACCTGTTATTCATATAATTATTCAACTGTAATTCAAGAACATCGTATGATATATTATTATTTAGTCTCACAAGTAAAATTTAAAACTCAAAGAATTATTTCATTGCAGCCATAAATAAAAATGAAATGCCGTTGTGCGAGGCATTGCCGGATGCATGCACAACTACATCATCTAGGTACTTATTTGATGAGATATAAATTACAGGCGGGGATAACTCGACTCGAGGCGTTGTATCACTACCGGGCAGCCCTCGAGGAATCAACACATCCGTACCCGTTGTTGGATCTGCCGAAAGCTTAGTCACCAGGGTAAATGCACCATAAATGATTTTATTACTTTACTTGGTAGTATGCCTTAGCCATATCTTTTAATTATTGATTTATTTATATTCTTGAATTCAACGATTCAATGATTAACCATGTCGCGTAGCGGTGAAAGTATACTTCCACCCCCTCTCTTACCTTAGGTGTCGTAAAAGGCGAGTAACGGACTAAGGATTGCACATACATCCAGCGGCATAGAGCGGCGATGGACTCATCACCTGTCACGCAGAGCACATGTGCTGTCGCTCTTTGGTGTAGAGTAGACTATGGCAGATGATTGCTTTTGCGGTCCTCAATGCCTAGTCTCTGACTAACCCTTCGGGGATTATAGTCGTGACTATGTATTTCAATGATGAAGTCCTTTTCCCAACAGTAGAACAGTATAAAGGCTATTCTTAACTTTTTTATGGAATAAAGTTTGTTTGATATTTTATTTTATCTCACTACTAAAATATTTACACTAGACAATCATTACCTATTATTAAAAAAAAACTTCTTAATGCTTTTTTTTGTAATAGGTGCTAGCTGAACAGGGCTTAGGGGCATATTGTGACGCAGATTTTGTAAGGAATACATCTCGGGAAATGCAAGAAGCACTAGAAATGACACAAGAACAAATGGATAGGTGAGAAAAATATTTTATTATTATTATTATATCTTAAGGCTTCGCGGGTTATGCATTAAGCTTGTTTCAATTGGTATAAATTGAATAACATTAAGATATACATTAAGATTTCACGGTAGAATGCGATATGACGATAGAATTTGCGAAAAGAATATTGGTGAAACTTATGCCTTTAAATAGGCTTCACAAGCCTTTAAATTAAAAGGCTGTCATCGTAGGCTATTGATGTTTGCAACAGTAGAGACAGCATTGCCGAATTTATATGCTTATGCTATCAACTGCCGCAAAGCCAGACACAATATTAATAAAATTTTAAGAAGATTTTCTTACAAACACGTGGATAAGGAAATATACAAATATTTTACTTTTAATAATCAATGGGTAAAATTGAAAACATTTTCCTTGATAAAAGGACAAATAAATTTTTTACTTATACTGACGCAATCTTGCCCTACAGAGCTGCTCACCAACTCATGGTCCAGGAGAAAAATATGAAACTTCAAACACAGCAACCTCAAGTTGTAAGTATTTACAGAAGTTAGTAGTTTGCTTCACCATCCACGAATTACTAACACCTAATTACAAATTTCGAAATTTTACTAATTACTACTACCTAATTTAAATCAGGCTGCAAAAATGCAAATACTCGTGATAGTGAAGCAATTTGGTACTTTTAATGAAAAGTGTTGTATAAATTAATGTAAAGGATGATATTTGGGCTGTCACAGGGCGACATCTTAGCTCACCGATACCACCCCTTCCACCAGCCAGCGACGATGCCGCCGCCACCGTACAAGCGGTTATAGCAGCAGCCCCCCACGCGGGCGCGCCACGCGATCAACATGGCGGCAGTGAGCGCGCACAAAATGGTGCCCAAAAAACTGCCAAACGCCACTCGCATCATAGGCGGAAAAGAAAAAGGAAACCAGTCCTGGTTTAGAAAATACTTTACTAAATTAAGTAAATACGTAACATCAATATTCTGACAGTAGGTATTAAACTTAAGATCTGCGACTTGATTGGTGATGCTCAAAATTTTCTTCGTCTTTTTTAATTAATTCTAATCCTACGTGACAAGGCGGATCAAAGTTAGAAATTTAAATATTTTTAAAATGAATTTTTTAGTATCTACGCGTAACGGTAAAAGCGAGATTAGTAGCTATAGGTTATTGATACAATTGATATTTGATATTTCCAAGCGAGGGCCAAGAGAATTAGGTCAGTCGGTCTCTAGGACTCGTCAGGGGAAAAAAAGAGGAAAAGAATTGACAACTTGGCACGACTAGCTAAATTAAATATAGATAAAAGTATTTTGCAAATTGTGAGAGAGAAACCGTTATCTCGTAAAACAATAATATGTAGATTATAACTTTTACATACTTATCTATGTATTTTAAGTACTTGGCATGTTTTCAATTTTGTTTCTAGATAATAGGTACGTCCTATAGAAATATTACATTGTTAAAGTAAACCAATTATTTTCTCACTGTTTTTCTTCCAAAAGTAACTTAGCATTTTAAAAGCTAATAATATTGCTAACTTTTATCATTTACTGAAAACGTTTTTTTATTACATTACTTTTAGGTCTAGTTAGTTTAACGCCTATTTAATATTATGAAATAGTTTAGTGCCTACCTACGTTGTATTATTTTTTTAACTCTTATGACAATATCCATTAAAAAGACTCCAAGGAACTGATTGTAAAAACTTGAATGCAAGGAAATCCAATTTTGTGTAGTATATGAGAAAGTTACATTTATAAACTGCAAAGTTCAAAATACAATTTCAACTAAACTGAGATGTGTATTTAATAAATAAAACCTCTTCTCGTTTAGCCTTGACCACTAATTTTAGGAAGTATTGACAGATTTTTAGTAGGTGCCAAAGCCTAGTTATAGAGGCATGACTCTTTGAAATTTTCCATCCTGTTCAGATTTACATTGTGAAATTTTTATACCCATGTGAAGCCTATGCTTCAACATTTTTATTCCGAGGATCTGACAATGTAGATGCTATGATTTTTTAAAGTTTTCTATATATTTATAAACAATTGGCTGTAAAGTAAGTATGGTTAATTGAACATGCAAAAGTTCTTTTTTAAATAATCCAACGACGATGCTCTCTTACATTGTCCATTTTGAGAAATGTATAAATACCTTTAGTTTACCTTCGCGTTTTTCCATTTTCTGTATTTTGGATTGTTTTTTTATGTTGTATAAAACTTACGAATTGTCTAAACACTAATTAAAATATACAGAAGTGACAATTTTAATAAATATACCATTATAAATATAAATACACCAGCATCTTACTTAATTAGTTTTATTATCATAAAGTGTTTTTAAGGATCTATTGTACGAAATACATAAAAGATCTATTGTTATTATTCTCCAAATTGCCGAGATGTAATAAACTTACGTTACTATGACGTAGCATCTGTAATCGGGTTTCCATCTATGAATTTAATAAAGCATTACGTAAAGTGCATACCTAGTGCAAAAAACTCGGGCAGTTCGGCGTTAAGCTCGGACTTTTGATTTGGCAAGAATTGCTTCAAAGTTCAATTAATATAAAACACACTCATTTACATTAGGTGTAGTGAGATATTTTTTAATTTAGTAAAAAGACAAGGCTACTAAAAGTATATGTTTAACGAAAAGTACTCATAAATGTGATCAAAATTAACCTAGTTTTGTCCTAAAAATAGGTAAAACGAAAAAAAATATGAACAAGCATTTACTTATTCAAACACTTCAATCAGTAAATGATCGAAGTTCAAACATAACACTATGATTATTCCATTATTCCTTTATAAATAAAGAAGCACTTAAACCAAAATGAATAGTTTTCAATATTCTCTCGTATTAGTGTCGTACTCATAACTAATTTTGTCATAGTGACGTTCAAAAGACTCGATGTAGGTTAACAACTACCCCCATTTGCCTGCCACATTCCCCTAGACTAAGGCCATTTTAATACACCTCAGGGACAGCAGCCTCGCAAAGCCACCTAACAAGGGGGTAGTTGACTGTTTTGTTTATTTATGACGGTTTGTAAATCTCTGAATTTGGAAAGGTGGATGCTAATTTTGAGGCCACCCTCCGACAGCCACGTGTAATACATCGTTGAATAGGTATTTTTAAACTGAACAAAGGCTCATATGCGCCAATTTTCAAATGATAGTCCGTTCAGAGTTATAATGTTTAAGCTCTAGCCAAATGATACGTTTTCGTAATTTATAGCACTTTTGTGCAAATAAATACTGAAACTTTTTTATCAGTCAGTATCGCTCTCACTCTTGGCATTTGGGGCTGCTCAACAAGCTATTTTTTTTTATAGCGGCATGGAAGTGCGGAAGCCTAAGCGCTGGTATTCATTCGTTAGGTAGGTAGGTTATCCGTTTGTAAAAAAAGAGTGTGATTACAAACTATATCTGCTAAAAAACATAGTAGTAAAGTAAATACTTCACTACTATGTTTTACTATTTTGTTAAACTGACTCATTTAGTACAGCATAACTCTGAGCGGACTAAGATTTGAAAGTAGCACCATAGTAACTTTTGTTCATCTCAAAAATCTAACGATGCACAACTGAGCACATAGCTATTAGGGGGTTGGCCCAAAGTTCATACAAACCCTATCATCATCCTTTGTATTGAATACAGAAATGTGTGAACCTTTTCAAGTGTTAATTTTCTACTTTGTAGGTTACAGAAATTCGTGTTAAAGGACAGATTAAAATTTATGAAATACTCTGAAGAACCGATATGTGGTGTCAGTTGCACTTTTTTTTAGTCTAGCCCTTAGATTAAAACAAAAAGGGAAGATACGGCATGCTCCTACTTGTAGTCATTCAAAATATAGTCCTACTCAACTACTTAAGCAAACACTCACACACGCACACCTATAAAGTGTAAATCGAGCGAGCGAGACAAAGCGGTAAGTTTCAACGTCAGCGTGAGGGAGTCAGCGAGTAGCGCGTTGACGTCTCGGTCGCTTCGCAACAGACGAGTACGTACGACCGATTCCGACGCCACTGCGGAGTAGCGTCTTTCTCTATTTCACACAGTAGAATATCCGCAATAGTACGATGTAGCCTGTTCGCTCGGTAAATTGTGACTGAAGTGAAATTGTGCCTTTAGGCCTAATTTTCGCGGCTCATTCACGAGACGCTAATGCCGTATCTTCCCTTTTTGTTTTAATATAAGGTCTAGCCATATAATATATAACGTATACTGTACTGTATTGTACTACTGCTGGGCAAAGAACTCCCCCAAGTCATTCCATCCATCCTTATCGTGAGTCACCTTTTTCTGAGCCGACCTCGGCGGCGTAGTCGTCCATCTCCAGTAACCTATCGTGTAGCTAACATTTGTACCTTTAATGTTTTTTATCGAATTGTTGATTATTGGTCATTTTAATTAGTGTAGTAACTACCAATAGCAAGTGAGTGAGATACCTGAGGCTACGTTTTTTACAAGGCTTGTTTCTACACTTTACCCCGCTTTTTATTTAACATAATATATGTCAAGACATTTTTTTTGCAATATTATATATGTAAAAAAGAACATATTTACAATATAAAATATTATAAAAAAAACTAGCCTAGGTTGCCACCGGCAGCGGGGATAGACCCAAGCTATCGGTGGTCAGGGCTGTAGAGTGAGGAACCTCCTGAAAATACGTGGCGTGTCAAGGAGTACTGCCTTTTCTGTCTGACCCAACCTTTTAACAAGAGCCTCCCAAGGTTTTTATCGAGGTTCTTAGCTAAAAGACCGTTTGCCGGAACGACTATCGGTATAATAATGGTTGAATCCACATTCTACATGGCGGTAACCAAGTCAAGGTACTGAGCTTGTCCTTCTCGGCTTTCACAGGTTCTCATCAGTTTTATTATTGTTATTGTCAGCCTATCCCACTTCAGGGCACAGGCCCCCCTCCTTCTTTTCACAGTTTTCTGTCCGCCAGTGGTCCAATCTGGCTGATATGCGTCAAGCTCGTTACGCCATCATCGCCTCGGTCTGCCGCGTCGTCTTCTAGCGTTGGAAGGTACCCAAACGGTATAGTGACTTTGGCCCAAAGTTCTACTGGCATGTTCATCATCATTTAAAAAAGCCTCTTTCTAGGGCCGTAGTTACAAGGTGCATTGTTTGAAACAGCTTTGATCGTGCCAATTAACCTCCAAGGAAATAATAAGTCAGATTTATAATCGCCCAACAAAGTTTCTGTCTTTGTGAAACAGGATCTACCATCTTCGCGAGAACTCTTGGAGAACCAATTTGTAAGCACGCATCATAATTTATAAGACTATGTTTTATTATCATCTCGGAGCTATTTAAAATTTTTACTACTTTTCCTAAACTACTTTCGAGTGTTACCTAGTAAGTGTAGGTCAAATAGTATTTACCATAGACAGGAGTTTCATGATTTATACATAAATCATCCCAAATAAAAAAATACAAATTTTGTAGGTATTATATAAATCACAAAATATAATATTCCTTGCAGATGTTTCATGCTTTTGTACAAATTACAATTATTATTACCAATGCTAAGTCACCCTTATGTTTCTTTGACAATTTTTATTATTTGTTTGACAAATCATCAAAAAATTTGAAAATGTCAGTTTTGGATAGGTTGGCGTGCAGGCGTTTGTACCTAGATGATAATATATTTAAACACGAATGAAATCAAAATTTTAAATTTAACTGATATTTATATTTATATTGTTTTATAAATATGATATGCATACAAATGATATCCAATCAAGTTTGTGTAAATAATGTATAAATTATTAAAATCCATAATCCAAACTCATCTCTTTATATAATGTAGGTACTTTTTTATAAGGGTACCGGCACTGTGGCTAGGTATGACAACTTTGTACATAATTATGTAAATACATTTAAAAAAATCAAGTGAAATATATATTTATTCCGTCAATCATATTAAATTGATACATTATCGAGTACCTATTTATTGTTTATAAAACCATTGTAAAATTGTTATCATGTAATTAAAAAATATGAGAATCAAATTTGTTTCTATTTGCTTTACCGTACCTTTAACGCCTCGGTGGTCTAGAGGCAAAGTGCTTGGCCCTTTATTCCTGGGCCCTGTGGTCAATTCCCATTCAGGTTCAGTGTGTTTCTCTCTCCGCGTATAATTGGCAAGTAGGGTGATAAAGCCAATACCCTTGTAGCCACGAAGCCTTCGCCCAGCTGTGGGATAGTGGGCTCTGGAGTAGATAGCCTGTGTCATCATCATTAACTTTTAAACGTCTCACTGCTTGGCACAAACACATGGACAGCAGCATATTGGGGAGATGGGGCATAACATGCCCCCGCTGGCCCAATGCGGTCATGTGGGTTTGACGTGACGTTGATGACGTGTCATGTGCCATGTCTGACATGTTCTTTTTAGATATCGCTAAAGGGAGTTTTCAATAATTTTATTACCACGTAAAAGGTGTAACAGGAAGATAATACCAGGCGGGATGTCGGAATTACTAATTTGTTTCCAACTTATAAACATTATTGGGATATTTACCCTACTTCCGTTCCTATGAAAAAATATTATTGTCTCTAAGACAAGGTAACATTTAGCTGATATTGTTTTAGCGGACTTGCTTTTGACTATTTGTCACGTCATCCCATTTTGTTTCATGTGATTATTAATCCAATTAATGTAGGGGCTAAAAGGAGTGAAAAAACCACACCAATTACGCTCCGGTTTTATTATTTTCGGAGCACAGTCCGCAATTATACTCAACGAGTTGACACCTACCATTCCAGAGGGATGCAGCAAAGGTCCCCCGGAGTCTCCCGGTCATATCGAGGCGGTGCGCCCGCAGCGACGACTCAAGCAGGTAGCTGGAGTTAATACGTCTAGTTCCGTGCACTTCGTTATGAAGACATCCATCAGTTAAAGGGGTTTTCTCAAAAACATTGAATTTTTAAACACCTCCCCGGCAGTCATGATCCCGTAGCCAGTCGTCACGGCCGCGTGCCCGGACAACGTCTTAAAATCCACCACGCTGAGCTTCCCGTACTTAATGTTTTATATTTTAGCGTTTTATTAACGCTTACATATGCTTAACTAAAATTTTAAACACTGAAAAAAGACGACAACCTCAGGCGGGAATCGAACCACGCACCTTCCGCATTCCGGGCGGCTGCCTTAACCACTTGGCTACCGAGGTCTGGCTTTCAACCGTCGAAATTTGTCAGTGCTTGATGCTTATGTTTTTAGTCAACATTGCTTCATCAAATCTTAGAAGTTTTCACCTCTGAGATCCGAAAGAAATATTTTTACAAATATTTGAACATTCGGTTAAGATGAAGCTGCGTTTATAGATTAATGTGTGCGGGGTAGAGCCCCTTATGGATATCAATCCAAATTGGCAGAAAAAGGTTGCACTTATGTGTTGTCTATTTATGCAATCAAAGTTTGGGTTTATCCTTCTCTCAGCAATTGGTTAATTTTTTATTAAACCTAAGGGATTGCGTGACAAATAACCCATCCGATAGCTTCCTTGTGATGGGTGACTTCAACATGAGTTCAATTTCTTGGTGTAAACCTGATGTTATTTATAATTATTGTAACCCTATTCATGTGGTAGGCTCAAATGAGACCGACTTTATTGATGAATTGAACTTGGTCGATTTGCACCAATATAATCACATAACTAATGTATACGGACGAATTTTAGACCTAATATTATGTAACTTCGATGTTAACGTGAGCGAAAATTCCAACCCATTGGTACCATTGGATCCACATCACAGGGCGTTAACTGTGTTGGTAAATACTAACGAAAATAAAGAGCTTAAGGCTGCGCCTCGTATCAAGTATTGCTTTAACCGCACTAATTTTGAAGAGTTTAATAGTGGGCTCATTAGTATTGATTGGGAACTTAACCTGCGAGACAAACCGTTGGACGACGCTGTCAGTTATTTTTATAGTGTTTTGGAACGGTTGCGTAATCAACATGTTCCGTTTAGATATGTTGGAAAATCCATGTTTCCACCCTGGTACTCCTCTGCTCTTATTAAGGTTCTTAAAGAAAAGTACAAGTACTTTTGTAAATTTAAACGATATGGAATGACTGCTGATAAGAACTGTATTGACTTCTTGCATAAACGAGCCGAGTTACTGGAAGCAAAGTGCTACGATTTGTATTTATCAAACGTGGAAAACTCAATTAGGTATAATCCAAAATACTTCTGGACACACTTTAAGTCACTTTCGAAAAATGGTTCGATTCCCAACACCTTATCATATAATAGCAAAACATCCAGTTCTGGCCCCGAAATCTGTAATCTTTTTGCTGACTATTTTAACTCAACTTTTTTAAATTCCAACTCTGATTCTCAACCAATTGGTTCTGCATACCCTCCATCGACGCTTGCGGACGGTGACATCCATACTGTCAATATCACCAGCTCCTTAATAAAATCCAAATTGTCAAAACTGGACTCTTCTAAATCAGCTGGTCCGGATTATATTCCACCTATATTGCTTATTAAATGCGCGGATAGCATATCGCTTCCTCTTGAAATTCTTTTCACTAGATCCATTGACGAAGGATATGTGCCCAAACTGTGGAAAAAAGCGTTTGTATCACCCATTCATAAGAGAGGACCGAAAAACATCGTCTCGAATTATAGACCCATCTCTAAGCTTTGTGTTATAGCGAAAGTTTTAGAGAAAATAATTTATGAGCACTTGAATGCATCTTTAAGTAGTTCTTTTCCACCGTCTCAACATGGGTTTTTGAGGGGACGATCCACCGTCACCAATTTGGCACTTTTAAACGAATTTGTTACTGATTCTATGGATGATGGAGGACAGATGGATGTAATCTACACTGACTATACCAAAGCCTTCGATAGAATAGACCATCGCATCCTTATTACTAAATTGCAATTTGCTGGAATTAGAGGTGATTTGTTACGATGGTTCTCTTCATATATCGATAATCGTTCACAGGCAGTTGTCCTAGGTAATTTTATGTCTCAGTGGATGAGCGTTCCAAGTGGTGTACCTCAGGGTTCATTATTAGGGCCATTGCTTTTTTTGATCTTTGTCTCTGACATAGATAGTTGTTTTCTAAATTCATGTTTATTAGGTTTTGCCGACGATATGAAAATTTTTAGGAATATTAATTCTATTAATGATTGTCAGCTCCTTCAGAGTGATCTCGCTCGACTTGACGATTATTGTTCTCGGAACAAACTTGACCTTAACGTTAGTAAATGTTCAGTAATGACATTCACCCGCAAAAAATGGCCGCTTGTATATGACTATTCACTTAAAGGTCAATTATTGGGTCGTGTAGCGGAAGTGAGGGACTTGGGAGTCATACACGACTCAAAATTGTTATTCCGCGATCATATATCATCTATCGTGGGTAGGGCTTCCAGATCTCTCGGCTTTGTAATGCGGTCATCAAAGGATTTTAAATCCTTAAAAACATTAAAAATATTGTATGCTACTTATGTGCGCTGTCATTTGGACTACGCTTCTCAAATATGGAATCCCAGATACGCTGTTTATGTTGAGCGCCTTGAGAAAATACAGCGAAAGTTCTTACGTTATCTAAATTATCGATCCAGGGTCAAACTTAGCAGTTACCTTGATCTTTGTCGTCAGCATCACTTCTTACCCCTTTCATACCGACGCGAAATTGCAGATTTAATTTTCCTATACAAAATAGTTACTTCGTCGATCGACTGTCCGGGACTACTGGAAAAAATCTTGTTCTATATACCAACTAGATCCTTTCGCAGCAGCTCTCTCTTCTATCTTCCTAAAGTTTGTACCAATTATCGTCAAAACTGTTTTATTTACAGAGCAACTAAAACCTTTAATGACAAGTGTAAAGACAGCAATTTCAACATTGATCTTTTTAATACCAGCTTACCTTCATTGAGAAGGCAACTTAGTAAAGGCTTCTTCATAAATTAAATTATTTAGTATGTAAGTAAGGGTAAAAAAAAACTATGCAATTTTTTTTTTGTATTAGATTAAATAAAAATATAAATAAATATAGTGCACATGGGTTAGTACCCGAAATTTACTGATGTGCTTGTAGTTAGCTTTAACGTTAAGCATTTGTACAACTGTGCTTTGGTGCAAGTATTGCTCCTTTGTTATTCAAGTCGTTTCTAACAGTGGAGACTTTTTAATGACTTTTCTGTTTTACCTATAAGTTTGTAGCTATTCATTTATTGCATAAGTCGATAGTCTTCCTAAGATAATAAATAAATAAATAAATAAATAAATAAATAGTTGTATTCCCAGAAAGTACAATAAAATTAATATAAAAACAAATGATATGCGCGTCGCGTATGATATATGACATCGGACTGCCGGTCTGCGGCATTCATGCCGTTTAGGCCAAAAGTGCTTATTCAGGTGTTCGAGTGCATTGCCCCGAACATGCTCCCGACTCAGAAAGATAACAAACAATGAAATGAGATTATATGATCAACAAAGAATGAAAACTATAGCCTATTGCATAAAAAGTAAAAAATTAAGTAATAAAAAATAATACAAAAATTTAAAAAATTCCTGCAACATGGCAACAAAAAATATTACTCTTCATATTTACTGTTCTTAATAAATATTATGCTTTAAAAAGAAAAAGATAAAAAATCTTAATAAATGTATAGGTGTAAAAATAACAAAGTATGATTAATTATACTTCGGGTCTCAACCGAAGACGATTACTTATTACATGCAGCAGTACATGAGATGGTGCTATCTTCTTCACACTTTTAGATATATCCTAAAAATAAATATCTTATTTCCGTTCCCTGCACTGACAACCCCGCGTCACGAGACGTCATTACGTGTTTTTGTGTTATCGGAATCACACGTACTTTTCGTAACGAAATTAAATTTGTATTTAATAAGATAGAAAAATGTTAATGTTTGAAGTTGAGAGACAGTGATCATTATGGTTTTCTTCGTAAAGTAAAGAAATCATTATTAATTCAAAAACGTAAACGTTTATCATCATCGGTGTCGGTGAATAGTGATAAATGTCGTATCAACGATATTACGACACGCAGGTATTGGAACATAACGCTAATTTACCTGGAAAATTAACTATTAAGGAATGTATCATAGTTGTAAGCAACTAAGATCATTCATCATTACAATTATCTACCCTCATTTTTATTGGTTTTTCTTGGGTTCTATAATAATGATTGTAACAAAATTAAAAGCCATTTACAAAAAGAAATTCTTTAAATACTAAACACTTACTTAGACACCACTGTTACAGTGTTTAACTTACTAAACGTATGATGTGTCGGGGAGATATAACTGCTCAACTGTGTTGATGCTTTATTTTACTCAATAACACTGATTGTCCTTGATTTTACTCCATACAAGCCGTATCGAGGTTACTTACACCAATTAGACAGTGCTGAGGTTCTATTTTACTCCACGCATGTCGTGGCAAGGTAACTTTCTCCACTTTAACAGAGTTGAGGCTCCACGCATGCCGTGTCGAGGATACTTACTCCACTTTAACAGTGTTGAGGCTCCACGCTAGCCGTGTCGAGGATACTTACTCCACTTTAACAGTGTTGAGGCTGCACGCAAGCCGTGTCGAGGATACTTACTTCACTTTAACAGTGTTGAGGCTCCACGCAAACCGTGTCGAGGATACTTACTCCACTTCAACAGTGTCGAGGCTCCACGCAAGCCGTGTCAAGGATACCTACTCCACTTTAACAATGTTGAGGCTCCACGCAAGCCGTTTTGAGGATACTTACTTCACTTTAACAGTGTTGAGGCTATATCTTACTCCAAGCAAGCCGTGTCGAAGATACTCACTCCACTTTAACAGTGTTGAGGCTATATTGTTGTTGTCAATTGGTGGATACATCAAGAAAGAAAATTCCAAGGAGCCCCTCTGGATTGGAAGCAAAGGAGTCGCCAAGCGGTTTTCAGGTCAGACCTCAGCATTATATATATTTATTAATTGGATTAGAATAATAATTAGACTTACTCCTCTACATAGCGGCTACACAAGCCGTGTCGAAGATACTCACTCCACTCTACCAGGGTTGAGTGAGGCTATATTTTATTTCACGCAAGCCGTTTTGGGAATATGTACTTAGTACATTTTAACAGTGTTGAGGCTTTATTTTACTCTACGCTAGCCGTTTCATGGTTTCTAACTCCACTTGAACTGTGTTGAGGATTTTCTACTTCACATAAACCGTGAGAGGCCATACCTATTTCACCCTAACAGTTTCACGTTTCCACGACCTCTGTGGAACAAAGCAGAGTCTCAACATTGTTGAGGACGTGGGTTCGATTCCCACCTGAGGTGGACATGTTTTCAACGTTTCGTTATCTTCGGGTTTACTTATCAATAATTATTTGGTGAAGGCATCTTAAACTATGTCACTGATGTTTACAATGACTCAACCAGTAGCGGCAGAAACGAAGCTTGGCCATTCGCGCTGCTTGCAGCGCTAGTGCCTGTGCCCGTGCCAGCTGCGCCACTAAGATCTTCGATCTGTCCCCGTATTTGACGGTCAGTCCGACGATAGCCTGCTTTCATTGGACACCCATAGATTCTACAATTTCTCAGAGGAGAACCTCATAAAAAATAAAGGGTTACTCATATTAATAAAAAAAAAATTAAAAAAAAGTACTTACCTACTTAAATAAATGGAAAAAAATAATAATAATAATAATAAAAAAAAAAAATGGTAATTATGTACATAAGCCTCGAAGCTCCAAAACTAAATGAGGAAATCGAAATAAGAATAATAATAACAATAAGCTCTGTTGGAGGTAAATATCAATAAAAGTTTTAAAACTTCACTTTCTGAGCATAATAATATTGATACCCCTAATGCCATAACCAAGTTTGATTCGGAAAGAAAACAAAAATCCAACGCTCTGTACAGGGTCCCGGGCTGATGCCCGGGCTGAAGTTGTGATCAACTTCGAGGTTCTTTAAACTCTCGGGGGGGGCGCCACTGCGCGTAGTAGTATCATCAGCTATCGAGCTACGATCAAGCCCACCAGCACCATTCACACCGCCGAGGGACTGCCGAGATTCCGCCGGATATCTGACAGGGAGACGTTGGAGTCAGAGCTCCCGCAGTCGCTTGACCTATTTTTATGACTGAATGACAGAAAGTGTGAGCTCACTAGGGATCGTAATGTTTTACATTGGATTTGCAAACCTATACAAAACAACTATACCCCAAAACAATGTCTGTTACTTACTATTTCAATCTATGTAGATGAAAATGAATTGCCAAATGTGTTGCTATGCGCACGAAAACGGCTTAAATGATTCCTCTGATTCTCTTTTGTTGTGTTTATTTATAAAGGTCAGGAAAAGTTTACAAAAAAAAAATGTAAAGGATCTCACAGATTCACTTAAAATTTAAAGCAGCTTCAAAATAATTATATTTAAAAGTATCGAACTGCCCTTAAATTATTAAATCACAACTACTATTGTCAACAATTGATATTCAAGATGCTTATTTTTAATGAAGTATTTCCTGCAATTAAAGCTGATCGGAAAAAGTTAAGGTTTAGCTTGAGGTTGAAATTAATGTTCTTCTGTTCGGCCTATTTGTGTTTGCGAAATTACTGGAAACGGTTCTAGAACAATTGCGCATAATATTTGAATTTTCTACAATAATTGTTTAGTTTATGTTTTGTACCTACGCACGAAAAATAAGCTAAAACTATGACGAGTGTGTATTGAATAATAAAACTACGAGTACAAGCACCTTTTCGGAGTCATAGGGTTTGTCACAAACACTTACAAAAGCATTATTAAAAACCCGAGCAACAGAACTTGTTTTTATACACAAATGTATAATAAGGGATTTAGATGAATTCAGGAATATTGACTACGGCATGCACAGCGGCCGTTGCGGTTTGAATTATCTACCTACACCAAGTTGTTTGAATAAAAGAAGTTCTTAATTGATTCAGAAACTTTTTAGTATTCGCATCCTACATCCAGTCTTGTGAACACATTATACGGATATACTTAGATACGGAGTAGGTAACTCTCCTACCATGCATTTTCATATATTATTAGTTCATTGGCAAAGCCATAATTTGACCTTACAAACCCTTACAAACGCAGAATGCATCACGAAATACTGACCAAGCTATTAAAAAAAAAAAACACTTACTTTTAATATAAATTGAATAAAGGTATTGTTGTGGTTAGATTAGAATTTACATCCATAATATACAATGTGGCCCAAACTTGTTGTCCAAGAAAAAATGTTCTTCGGCCCTAAATAATATTTGTTATACCTTATTTCCTTTCAAGGCGAGCCATCCACTTCTAGATTGCCTTATCCAGGTGGCGCCAAATTATTAGTGAATCACTGACCAGACATGGTTTACTACGAGCATCTTGAGATATATGTTTACATCTCTTGCAACAAAATCAGTAACATTAAATCAATACTGTATTTGATAATATCTTGGCAGCTTTATTCGAAAAATAATAACTTAAATTTATTCAAAGCTGATAGTTATAAAGTTATCATTTCTAACCAAAAAGTTTGAGGAAGGTTCTATGTTGTCTAGATACGCATAGGTCCACTATACCTGTCATCTAAGGAAAGCAATTTACTTTACATGAATGACTGTGTTTAACACAGATTTGTTTAGTGTACACTATCTCAGATTTATTGCTCCAAATCAAAAATACAATTCAACATGGGACACAAATGTCATGTTAATTAAACCATATTTCCAGGACTATCCTTAGAATCAGATCATAATCATTGATTTGTCACTTATGATTCTTACATTATATTTTCTATTATTTCTGCTCAAAAAACGCAGTCTATTAGTTTAATCAAAAATAATATATCAATACAAAATTATGTGATTGTGATTGAAATTACTGACTTCATTTAGACTTCAGGCCCCGATTTTAGCAACCGCTCATCAGATTGTCCAATATTTGTAAGAATCCCAGTTATTTGTTGCTGGCTGTGCCAACCTCATAAAAAGGCGGTCACAAACATTTGTTGCAAAAAAAGAAAAAAAAAAGTAATCGTAGACAGTAGACAGCTCGGACCAGATATTAGGTCCGAGGTAGACAGTGACGTGAAAGAGGATTCCAAGACAGTGGACGAGTGGACAACATGCCGATACCGATATTTGTCTGTATTTGGAGCTCACAGTCACGTAGTCGCTCGGCATTTGCTGCTCACACTGCTCATAGATCTAGTCTGGAGGTGTTTCGCAGAGTTGTTGTGGGCTGAGTCACTTAAATGTATTTGTTAATACTGTTGGAGAAATGTTTAGGTACAAATCAGAATTAATTTTTCAATGCAGTATTTACACAACAAAATAATAATACATAATCAAATAAATAAATGAAATTGTTAAAGTCATTGTTTAGAAAACGACCAATGCATCGATAGCCATTAAATGCATCTTTTAAGGTTTAAAGGAGGCTTATGCACCTATAAAAAACTACCTACTTAATTGTAAAGTTTAAATTGACATAATTTTTTATTTTTATTGTGTTAACATTACAATGCTCTGAACATCTGCATGTAATAAGTAATCGTCTTCGGTTGAGACCCGAAGTATAATTAAGAATCAAACGAACTTACCTTGTGAAGTTTGATTCCAATTATGCGAGGGTCTCAACCGAAGACGATTACGTCAACCCATCCATCCCAACCCAAAAAAAAGAAAATAAAAAATTGTGGAGAATAACACAAAATTCTCTGAAATAATGACGTCTCGTGACGCGGGGTTGTCAGTGCAGGGAACGGAAATAAGATATTTCTTTTTAGGATATATCTAAAAGTGTGAAGAAGATAGCACCATCTCATGTACTGCTGCATGTAATAAGTAATCGTCTTCGGTTGAGACCCTCGCATAATTGGAATCAAACTTCACAAGGTAAGTTCGTTTGATTCTTAATTATAACTGAGATTCATCAGTGTCAATGTACACGCGCTTCGTAACGATTGGTGAAGTCGCGATATCTACCACTGACTGATGCCTCTCGCTCATCACACTAACACTGGGCTGTCGGTCAGCCGTGCTCTGCTTTCGTGCACTCATTGCACTCACAAGCTCACTATCACTAACACTAGGCTGCAGCCGCCGTTGCGCGGCCTGCGCGGCCTGCGCGTGACCCGCGCGGCCTCCGCGCCACCGCCACCAACAGAAGAGAACTGCCAAGGCGACTGCTCCTGCCACCCCCGCATATGATATAATGTACTGATGGATGTCATGACCAGATAACTCATCATCATCATCGTCATCTGAATCCAAACTCTTCTGTCTCAAGCTATCTATTTTAGCTTGTAAGTCACTTAAGGAGTTTGTTAAGTTGGTACTTGGGTCACTGGGCTTGACATAATTTGATGAAAAGGTCAAATTTAAAAGATTGTTTATCGGAGCTATTTCGAATTTGTATATCATATCTGAAGTGATATGCATGATATTGCTTTGTTGTTGAGTAGCATAAAAAGTAAAATCTTTTCCTTTAGCTATGCATTTATTGTCGAGACGAATGAGGCCCGCTTCTACAAGGTCTACAGTTTGTATCTCGTTCTCGCACATAATTCTCATAGCATATAAGCTGCAATGAAAGTATAAATATGTTGAAGGGCTTGTTAACTCGAATCAATCATCTTTGCATGCGCTAATTCGTGCCTCACATATACCAACATCATTTATACGACAAAATCTTTCATCTGTCCCTAAATGTTTAATAGGGCTAACTAATTTGCATAAATAAATTGTCTCATGATGTAGACAATTTTGGAGTTCATACCTCTCAGTTTCTATAAATGAATCTTTCTGCAAATTAATAGCTACGTAGCTTTCTCTTGGAATGAATGTTATCATTCTGTTGTTTATCTTATGCGGAATAGGCACTAACTTGTACAATTGATAATAGTCTCGGCTTATAAGTGGAAATTTAATTTCAAATATGAAGTATTCATTTGACGACCTCCTTGGTCGAGTGGTTTGTATACCGGTTTTAATGGTGTCGCCATCTCTGAGGTCCCGGGTTCGATCCCCGGTCGGGTCAATTTAGAAATTTTTGTTTTTCTAAATTGTCTCGAGTCTGGGTGTTTTCTATGTATAATATAAGTATTTTAAGTATGTTTATTCGTTGTCTAGTAACCATTTAACGAGTTTCTTCGAAGCTTCTCTTGGGCTAGATAATTGGTGTGATTGTAGGAAAGATTTATTTATTTATTTTATTCATCTGTCATTCTTGACTTAACGCTTATAAGTTTGTACATCTCTTGATAATTAGAAGCAATATTTTCTAGTGGTAGAGTCAAGTCTTTTGAAAGTTGACTAGAAATAATTTGTAACTCCTTTCTAAATTGTTCTGGGCTCAGTAAGTGAATATTAAATCGACCATGGTAAGTATCCATCAAAGCAGTCAATAAATTATCTTGGGTTCTTCTCAGATTGATGAGTAATGTTACCAGTTGTCATGGATGTTAAAGTAAACTCTTCTATGACTGAACATTTATTAACTTGCTTAGTGATGTTGTCTATTGCAGAATCTAACTTATTCAGTCGCTGGTTGATATTTTTGTGTTGCGTTGTTATCATTTCTTCAGTTCTTTTCAACAGATTATACTGAGCTTCTATGACAGATGTTTGATTTTGTATAGAGCATGCATATTATTATGTTTGTCGTTCTCTTTTAATTGTCGTATATCGTGCTTATACTTTTCTACGATCCTTCTCAGATCCTTCCCAGTAAGGAGACATATTGTAATACGTCACCATAGTCCACTCATCTCGTATCAATTGCATATCTACGACAGAGTCGAAATAAATTGATTGGTTGTTATTAGCAAACTTTGATAAAGAATATGCTGCATTTGATGTTGTTAAAATAGACATAAAGAATAAATATGACATCGCCATTGTAATAAAACTGTTATTTTGCTTGTTCCTTTTAAAATGTTTGTATTTGTTTTCTGATATTTTTTCATCGCTCTCTTTGCTTTTTGTCGAACTGCTGTCCTTATTTATATTTTCCGATGCGTTTGATAAAGTTAGTGTAGATATTTTGGTTAAAGGTCTTTTTATATGTCCGTTTTTTGTTTTAAGACTCACTACTCGGACTAATCCGTCACTGCCGGGGTGGAGTTCGACCACTCTTCCCATTGCCCATTTTCCAGCTGGAATATTATCTTCGTGTATTAATACGATGTCTCCTTTCATGATATTATTTTGAGTTTTAAACCACTTACTTCTTGCTGATAGTTGTGTAAGATATTCTGATTTCCACTATTTCCAAAGGTCGTTAAATATTTTTGTAATTAAATGCCACCGTGTTCTCGCGTCGGTCGCTGTTTCAATGATTGTGACCCCGGCTCGCCCGGTAAGAAAATGCGCTGGCGTTAAACACTCGATATCCTCAATATTTTCTGTTAAGGCACACAACGGTCTCGTGTTAAGGCATGCTTCCACTTGCGTTAGGAGGGTGCTGTGCTCTTTAAATGTTAATTTTTGGAGACCAATGGCTCGTTTTAAGTGGTGTTTCATGCTACGCACTGGTCTTTCCCACAAACCTCCTGCGGTGGGCCAGGCTGGGGCATTAAAATGCCATTCAATAGACATATCGGTGATTTCCTTAAAAAATGAGTTGTTAAATATTTGTTCCAATTGATAATGCTCTTCCTGTAAAACTCGATTAGCCTTAATAAAATTCGTTCCATTATCACTGTATATATGCCTGGGTGCTCCTCATCTTGCGGCCATGCGGCGAAGCGCTGCTAAAAATGCATCACTGCTTAAATCGGACACCAGTTCGAGGTGCACCGCTTTTGTTACCATGCAGATGAACACAGCGATGTAACCCTTCGTGGTATTTGCTCCTCTTCCACGGTTATATTTGATGTCCACAAATCCACTGTAGTCCACCCCCGCGTGATAAAACGGAGGCGCTGGATTGCATCGAAATTGCGGCAGATCTCCCATCAATTGAGCTTTCAACTCAGGCTTGTTTTTACGGCAGGTAACACAATTTCTTAGCTGCTTCTTCGTTGCATTTGTACCACTGATAATCCAATATTTTCTTCTTAAAGTAGAAAGTGTCATTTTTACTCCTCCGTGATATGTTAACAGATGCGCTTGTTAAATTAATAAGTATGTCAATCGATGATTATGAGAGATGATAATTGGATGTTTTGTTTCAAATGGTAGATTAGTATTTCTTAACCGTCCACCAACACGTAAAATACCTTCTGGGTCTAAAAACGGTTGCAAATTTAATATTTTACTGGTTGACTTTACGCAATGATATTTACGTAAGTTTCCTATGTCACATAAAAATTCTGTAAATTGTACATGTCGTATGATTCGTAATTTCACAACATTGAATTCTTGTAACGTGATATAAGCAGGTCGTTTCACGCGACACGGTGTCAATGCTCGATATATCCAAGCTAAAATTAAAATAATTTTGTTAAATGAATTATAGTTTTGCAATAGCTGATGTATTACATTGTTATCTTCGCTTTTTATTACAACATGTGTGATGACATTTTAACTTCCTGATTTGTTGTATAATTGAGACTCTGTTGTTTAATCTCACATTGTTCTGATAAAGATAACGGGCCACTCCACCATATGGAGTAATCTTTCAATTGAGAAAATGTTAAGCCGTGACTCGCAGCATCCGCTGGGTTTACTTTGGTTTTTATATAATTCCAGTGATCTGCGGGTATGATCTCTTTTATTTGGTTTACACGATTGGCAACAAAAGGCTTCCAATGGTTTTCATTTCCTTGTAGCCACCCCAAGACCACCATCGAATCGCACCACCCGTATAACTTTATTTGATAGTTATTGTAACAATTAACTATCTTTTTAATTAATTGTGAAAGTAAATGAGCGCCACATAATTCCAGCCTTGGCAATGATACTGCTTTGTTCAGTGGTACAAGTTTTGTTTTTGCCGCGATTAGTATGACTGAATATTTTGACCCATTTTGAATCCTTGCATATACCACCGCCGCGTAGGCTTTTATTGATGCGTCACAGTACCCATGAAGTTCAATGATTGTTTCCTCTGTACTTCCAATCCACCGTGGCATTTCAATGTGCTTAATATTTCTGATGTCATCTCTTAACTTAATCCATTCAGCCTGCGTTTTTTCAGATAACACGTCTTCCCATTGTAGTTTTTCTTTCCAGACAGATTGATAATAATAGTTTTAATTTTGTCACCACAGGGGCGATCCATCCCAAGGGATCAAATACTTTTGATATTTCGGCTAATAGAATTCTTTTTGTAATCTTGTGATTAGTAGTGGACTGAAACTTGATATTATAATCGAATAAAAATTTATCTTGAGTCGAATTCCATCACAGGCCTAGAGTTTTTGATGTGTTATCTAATTTGAAAGTGAATATGTCGCTGTCCGCGTTTATCTTTGGTATGGTTTTGTAGCAGTTTCGTATTATTCGATGCCCATTTGCGTAAATAAAATCCTCCTGACTCTAAAAGTGACGCCACTTCAGTATTAAAGCCTGTAGGTCTTGCTGAAGGTTAGGGACCTTACACATTAAATCATTTAGACTGTTGCCCGAACCCGTTCTAGCAGACGCGTTAAATACTACGCGAAGTTTGGTGGTACTGGAGTCTTCGCGTAGTACGGCATGATGAGGTGAAAAGCATTGAATGACGGGGTTGCTATTACATATGTTGTAAACTGATATATTCATTATAAATTCACGGTATTGCTTTCCTAAGTTTGGTTGCTTAGCAAACTTTCTCTCCAAATTTTTAAATTGCGCAATTGCTATCTCTTTTGTTGACCCTAACTCCTTTTCAAAATTTTCTTTCATTGGTATTCTGATCTCATACCTTCCATCTGACCGGCGTTTGGTTGTGTTATTATAATAGTCAATGCATTTTTGATTTTCGATTGATATTTCTGATGATTCGCTTATCTCTTCTATCTCCCAGAATTTATGTATCTCATCTAGTTGTGTCAGTACAACATTACACTGAAACGCTTGTACACCTCCGCATAGCAACCACCCTAACTGTGTCTGTTGTGCGACAGGCTGGTAATGATTTTCCCCCCTAATAAAACCTTCTAACATAATAACTGAATAAACATCGGCTCCGAGTAGTAGATCCACTGGCCGACTTATATAATATTCTGGATCTGCAAAGTTGATATTATTAATATAATCCCATCCCGGTTTTGTAAATGATGAATTTGGTAGGTTCTTAATTAATCTATTCATGATAATTACTTCCACACAAAGTGTAAAATCATTATAAAGTGACGAGATTGATATATTGATCTTTCCTTAACAATTACCCTCGTTTTGTCCCACGCCAAAGATGACTCCTTTACAGTGCTCTCTCTTTAATCCTAACTGTTGCGCACCGTGTTCCGTTATGAGTGAATTTTGCGACCCTTGGTCGATAAGAGCCCGTATGACCTTGTAAGATCCGTCTAATGCCTTAACTTTAATCATCGCAGTTGATAACAAAATTTCGGATGTTTTCTTTTGCAACACGTGTGACGCATTGACTCCGTTTGTATTTTGCTGATTTCTATAAAACGGTCTTGGCTTCGGTAGCGGCTGACCTGAGGTCAACGGTCTTTGAGTAATGGCGTCATGTATCAGTGTATTGTGACACCCTGAACAAATGCGACAGCGGCTAATTGAAAAACAAGGCTTTCCGTAGTGTGAATATAAACAATTCTTGCAAATGTCTAATCGTTTCAAAGTTTTTAATTTTTAATTCATTTGATTGTTCTAGAAAGTTTGAACAATTAAATAGCCCATAATCTAAACTACATAGCGGGCATTTTATGTTCAAAGATGATGCATGATAAGATTTGTTATTTGGTCTGGGAGAGTGTCTATTAGGGTATTGATTACTTGAGTTGTTGTTTGCGTAGGTATTCCTGTTATTATAATTCGTATATTGAGGTTTTCTAGGAACATACCCATAATTGTTTGCGTTTTGATATGCAGGCTTTTGTATAATAGTTTCTTGTTTCCTTTTTGATTGCTCGAGCATAGTGAATTTACTTTCAACATAATCCAAAAGTTCTTGTAATACCGGTAACTCTCTGCTTTAAAGACTCCACGTAATCTGAATGAGTTTCATGATCTAATTTCTGTGTAAGTATGTGAACAATGATTGGATCCCAGGAACTAATGTCAAGTCCAAGGTTCTTTATAGCATTTAAACTTTCTTTGGTGGAATCATGCATTTTCTTTATTAATATTAACGACTGATGTTGCATATTTGGTAGGCTTAAAATAATGTTAAGATGCGACGAAAATATTATTTTTTTGTTCTCGTAACGATGGTTTAAAATATCCCAACAAGTAGTATAGTTTTCCGAACTTATCTATAAGTGTTGGATTAACCGCTCAGCATCCCCTCTGATTTTACCCTTTAAATACTGCATCTTCTTGAGCTTGAGACAAAGATGCATTTAGATGCACAGCTTCCGTGAAAAGATTCTTAAAAGAGACCCATTGATGATAATGGCCTGTAAAAACAGGTATGTCGTCTGTGGCGTGATATGCTCTCTGTGGGATACGGACCACAGCTTCGTGTTGATGGCTTCCTTAAGATTATTAAACATTGCTTCATGATGTGAAAAAGCGCTCTCATACTCTTCATTTTCTCCGTCTAAAATGCCGTCGATCTCCCAGTGAAGGGAATCAATAACAGACCAACGTAATTGCACTTGCTTTAACGCGTCTTTAAATTTCCACTTTTCTGCAATTGTACTTACATTGATGCTGTATACCGTTCTCATAAATGCTTTAAAGTTCACTGCTTGCTTATGTAACATTTCATCTAACTTACTTGTAGATCCTGTAGACTTTTTGTAGCTAGATTCCTCTGCCTCCTCAACTCTCATCTTCGCCTCTGTTGTCTCCTCCTTCTGTGACAAACCTGATTTACGTCCGCCCGCGCCCTCACTTTGCTCGTAAGGTTTAGGTGTCCTTGGCAATCTCAGTAAAGACTCCTTATCTATAAAGTTTTTAATCTCCTAAAAGAGTGTTTCGGCTAATTCATACTACCTACGAGCGAAATACGGACTCTGTTTATCCTCATATTGCAATAGCTTTTTATGATTATTCTAATATTCGACCCCGTACGATTCCAATGTTTCGCTTTTACGTTCAAAATATGTTGGTGACCTTTTCCGCTCAGGCCCATCCTTCTTCTTGACAAAAAGCTTCTCCATAGCAGAGGAAATCTCTGTTTGTGCAATGTAAATGTCTTCCATATTGATATTGTAAATGAAACAGTGACTGATATAAAATTAGAAAGATCTTACTAAGTGATCTCCGCCAACTCCAACTGCACCTGATACTTGTTGTTTTGATAACTGATATGATAACACTTGATAACTGATATTATAATATTGTCCGGCACTACGTTGCACTGCTTTGCACTGGTTCACCCCGAATTCCAAAAGTCACTCCCGAAACGCGAGGTCCCGTTAGTTAGCTTGAAGGACCAAAAATGTGCGGGGTAGAGCTGGGTGATAGTTCAATGATACAATGGAGTCCCTTGATAAATAGTTGTATTCCCAGAAAGTACAATAAAATTAATATAAACACAAATGATATGCGCGTCGCGTATGATATATGATATCGGACTGCCGGTGTGCGGCATTCGGGCCATTTAGGCCAAAAGTGCTTATTCAGGTGTTCGAATGCATTGCCCCGAACAAATGTTTTTTATTTTAGCGTTTTATTAACGCTTAAATATACTTAAGTAAAATTTTAAACACTGAAAAAAGACGACAACCTCAGGCGGAAATCGAACGACGCACCTTCCGCATTCCGGGCGGCTGCCTTAATACGAAACATTAATTACGCAGATTCATCTTAACCGAATGTTCAAATATTTGTAAAAATATTTCTTTCGGATCTCAGAGGTGAAAACTTCTAAGATTTGATGAAGCAATATTGACTAAAAACATAAGCATCAAGCACTGACAAATTTCGACGGTTGAAAGCCAGACCTCGGTAGCCAAGTGGTTAAGGCAGCCGCCCGGAATGCGGAAGGTGCGTGGTTCGATTCCCGCCTGAGTTTGTCGTCTTTTTTCAGTGTTTAAAATTTTACTTCCCGTACTTATCCAAATGTATCGGTATCGTTTTCATAATTGCAAGTCTTCAGGTCCCTCTAAATTTATATAAAGCAGGTGTTTCTGTACAACAAGTATGTTACTGTAGGTGCCGTTGGTCTCCGGGTTGGTTACCTATCATAAATTCGAATTTTTCCTGTACGAATTTTATTTGGCCGAAAACGTTTTGTAATTTTTTGTTTTCTTAATTGTCTTTTTACCGGAAACACAATTGACAAAGTTTTGAAATGCCCATTATCGATTAATATTTTTTCAAAATCTTTATGTTTTGAAAGCCCACTCAACGTTTGGCCGAAGCTATTAAAATGCTAGATGATTCATTTTCTAGAAACACGTTTCCAATATTATAAAAATACAACATTTCAAATAATTGAAATCCGTAATATCATCGAATAACTTGTAATCGTAGTAATGTTTAAGCATGCAAGCAAGCATGCAGCATGCATGCAAGCATGCAGCATGCATGCAAGCATGCAGCATGTAAGCAAGCAAGCATTACTCCGATATAATGTTACTAAATCACGCCCGACTAGTACCCATGGTTGTATGACTTTCATCTGCACCCTCACAATGTGTTTGTGTGTTTCTGGATCGCCATCTTGACCTCTAACGACGCGCAGTATGGCAGATTTATTTGTGTGCAATCTAGCATTTATTGGTAAGAACCATAACATCTAAATAAATCAAAATCAAAATATCTTTATTCAGTAAACTTAAAATAAGCATTTTTGATCGCCATTTTTTTCCATTGATTCGCCAGAAACTTCACAGCTTTTTAATAATACCAAATTATTCAATTAGTTATAAAGATAATGGAATAAGATAAAATAATGATAATATATTATTATAACCAGGCTGTTTTGTCTTCTAAATATTCTTTGACTGTGTAATACCTTTCCTAAGTAAACAAGATATTACATGATTCTTAAACTTATCTAAAGATAAATCTAGTACAGTACTTGGTATTTTATTATAATAGTGTATTGTCTTTCCTTGCCCCAAGAAAGAGCCGAGAAACTTTTGTAACCTAAACAGTGGCATTACTAGTTTTTACTAACTTCTAGTATTGAAATTGTGTACATCACCGTGTTTAGAAAAAGTGTTAATATTGCTACGCACAAATACTATACAATTATAAAATACTGCGATACAACAGTAAGAACACCAACTTCCTTTAAAATATTTTTCAAAGAAGTTTGTGATCCCAGTCTATACATGGTTCCTATTGTTTGTTTCTGTAAAATAAATATAGTTTTAACATCAGCCGCTGTTCCCCACAAAAGGACGCCATACGACATGACACATGAAAATAACTAAAGTAAACAGTCCTAAAAGTTTCAACATCTGTTAATTGTCTAATTTTTCTAATCGCGTATGCTGCTGAACTGAGTTTGCCGGCCAATTCGATAAATGCGGATTCCATTGGAGTTTTGAGTCAAGGGTTATCCCTAGGAAAACTGTCGAGTCTACCAAATCTAATTTAACACCATTCATTCTAAAATCGGTTTGTTCGGTCTTGAAATTTGGTAGTATAAATTGAATGCATTTCGTTTTTATAGCGTTTAGCTGTAAATTACACTAAACCAACTGAGTACCTCTGAGAGAGCATTGTTAACATCGTCATAATTATTTTTACATCTAGCTACATTAAAAATGAGTGAAGTATCATCTGGAAACAATACAATATAACAGAAGTTTTCTACAAAGAATGGCAAGTCATATATAAGGTGACTGCTAGAAACCGCAAGAAACTTCTAGGGCTGGTCAGGTCAAATGTTTTAAACATTACAAAATTGACAAAAAAGAAATTCGTCTTATTCAAATTTTTAATTAAATAATTTATTGTTCAGAGCCTAGTTCGTACGTGCTAAAATCGCATTGCTTCTCTATATTTTAATAAATAAAACGAATTATATAATAATCAAACAAGGATAGAAATGTGTCACACAAAGCGATGTCTACTTGCTGAGTTAATAGTTGTGGTGTCCTTCGTGATAGTTCTTAATTACGACAACGACACTTCTTAAGTAGATTAAGGAAATTAACTTATTTTCTGCTAATTTATTTATTTATTTATTTTATTTATTTATTTTATTTATGCACAAAACAGAGTCTCATCAAAAATTAAAAATAACAATAGCAGCATTTTCTAACATAGGTATGCTGGATCTCCACTAATTTGTCCAAACAGCATGCAAAATTAAAAACTTAACACTACATAAAAAACGATAATAATAAACTACAGTATTAAAAAAAAACTAATAATAACAGTTCAGATTTAAAAAATAAAAATACATATAAATTTATAATCAATTAAAAAAACATTACCGAATTCGCTTATACAATCAATATGTTAATAATAATAAAATAGAAATATAAATGTTAACAAAATAGAAATATAAATGAAATTGGCTGGAACAAAAATTATCATAATTATTAAATCAGAATAAAAATCATTAATACAATGAATTATAACAAACAATCAACATACACGTGAAAATTGCTTTTTCTGGGACTCCTTTTGCGTGTAAAAGATATAACGCAGTACTTCCCAATGCTCAGGCACATGCCGTTGTCACCACACCAATCGTATAAGGCGTTAACATCCGTTTGCAACCTTACGCAGTCCCTTACGGAATCGATACGACAGAAAATTTTTAAGTCGTCCGCATATAGTAGAGACATATTTTTAAGCTTAGGAACAAGATCGTTTACGTACTTAACAAATAATAGGGGAGCCAGATGCGAACCCTGTGGCACGCCAGACACAATAGAGACTGGCTGCGAGCGATAACCTTTTAGAGCTACCAATTGACTCCGATTGGAGATGTAGGATTTTAGCCAGCGAAGAAGACAGCCGTGTACAGCCATAGAATTCAATTTACCAAGTAATATTCTGTGATACTCTATCAAACGCTTTTTGAAAGTCCGTATATATAGAGTCAACCTGACCATGATCATTAAATACTTTACAGATGTAGTTGGTGTATTCCAGTAAGTTGCTGACGGTCGACTTACCCGCTATAAAACCGTGCTGTTGCTGGTGAAGGTACGGTTTAACATGGTGAAAAAAATGCTCGTAAATTAGAGACTCCAGTACCTTTGCGAAGCACGACAGAATGCTTATGGGCCTATAATTAGTGCAGTCACTAGAGTCATCAGACTTATGAATGGGTACCACATGGGCCTCCTTCGAAGTAGGGAGGTATGCCGTCCGGGCCAGCCCCCTGGTTCTCGGACAAAGCAAGCAGTTTCTTGACCACATCTTTCTCAGAAACATATACAGACGACAGAGAATAGCTAGGATGCAACACCTCTTCTCTAGTGGAGCCGCCACCGCTGTCAGGGGCGAAAACTGAAGAGAAGTAATCCGAAAAAAGCTCAGCAGCTGCCTGGCCACCAGTAATGTAGCGATTCTATTACCGAATATAACTGTGTCAGGAATAGTTGGGTTGGATTTCTTGCTCTTAAGAAAGGAGAAGAACATCTTTGTTGTTTCAGCAAGAGACTCCTCAATATTGGAAACATAAGAGTCGTAGCAAGCTTTAATCAGCTTTTTTGATCTAGAACGTAACAGCTGAAACTCGTCGTAGTCTCTGGGATTGCCAAACTTTTTATTTTTTTTGTGTACTCTAGCTTTATCGGAGATACACGCCCTCAGCGGCTCTGTGAACCAAACAGGGTAATTCGACCGTCCAATTCGCTCGAGAAGAGTGTTTCTCTGTATAATGTTGTTCATAATATTATAATAGCAATGAACGTCGGAATCAACATCATCATGAACGAGAAGAACGAACGAGAATATGTCTCCAATCTACGACATTAAGTTGCTCCATACATGTGGAAGTGTCACACTTGCGAAAGTTAGGTACCCTGACATTCTTTGTAACAATACACTTACACCGCGATCCAATGATTGCATCAATTTTAATAGATGGGTGGTGACGATCAGGTGTGCTCAGAGGGCAACATTCAGAAACTTTTATATCAAGAAGATCAGTAATAACCAAATCAAGTATTCTGTCATTTACGTTACGTACATGATTAAATTGAGAAAGTCCACCACCCTCCAGCAAACTTAATAGTGACGCTGACTTACTGTCATAAACCGTGCCCGGAATCATGCGAGGTGGGCAGGTGTCATCAAGAGTCCTGGACCACCCTGGAATGTTAAAATCACCAACAACAACTGTCTTAGAGCTACTAACTGGCGTGGCTTAGCAGCAAGTCAGAGCAGTGATCGAAGAAGTAATTGTATCCAATGACGCTTAGGTCTGGTGGTAAGTATGCAAGGTAAATGTTTAAAGGAGGATCACGTGAACTAGGACCGCTGCGCACAGTAACAAACAGATCCTCGAGTTCGCTTTCCAAATCGGTACGCCTTATCGCAAAGAGGTCCCTTTTAATGGCCAAGAGCACCCCACCTCCAGTATTTTTGGATGAATTAGTGGTTTCGCGATCCCTTCGGAAGACGGTATACCTGTCATCAATATACTCTTCAGTAGAGTATGAGCTATCTAAGTTGGTTTCACACAAGCAAATTACATCGTAGTTTTCGTTCAAGATATTAATGTATAAGTGTTGTAATTTACTCATAATCCTATGAATATTCGATCACGTGAACTAGGACCGCTGCGCACAGTAACAAACAGATCCTCGAGTTCGCTTTCCAAATCGGTACGCCTTATCGCAAAGAGGTCTCTTTTAATGGCCAAGAGCACCCCACCTCCAGTATTTTTGGATGAATTAGTGGTTTCGCGATCCCTTCGGAAGACGGTATACCTGTCATCAATAAACTCTTCAGTAGAGTATGAGCTATCTAAGTTGGTTTCACACAAGCAAATTACATCGTAGTTTTCGTTCAAGATATTAATGAATAAGTGTTGCAATTTACTCATAATCCTATTAATATTCTGGTAAAATATTAACATAAGTAAGAATTATGATATACCCAAATTAAAATAAATTAAAATAGCCAAAAAATTAATAAAAACATTGTAAAACAAAGATAAAAATTAAAATGCAAAAAGAACAACAAAAAAAAATACACTATCAACTTATCCAAACTAGCCAAGTCCCTAATGTGTGTGGCAGGCGAGGTCTCGTCTTTCCTTACATAGACCCTGCCATATTTAATCCACACGAATCTGTAGTTTTACTTTTAGCTTGTCTACGAGTAGCCGCATGCAGTTCTTTGCACTCCTTCGAAAGATGCTCGCCCACAAAGATAAGGCACCGGTCGCCACTAATACCGATGTGTGTAGAGTTAAGATGATCCTTAGGGTTTCCCTTATTAAATCTTCTCACAGCAGATATTACCTCGTCACGACGCCGTTCAGAAGGCAAAGTAACCAATAAATTGCAAGGTCTGTCGGAGGATGGGTTTAGCTTGGCAACTCGACGACAAGCGCGAATTTCGCTGTCCACAATGGAAAGCTTTACGACCTCACAAAGCTTTTTAAATAAATTTATCACGTTCTCATTACGGCGCTCTGGAACACATTGGATCTCAAGGTTATAGCTCCGTGACGCTTTCTCGGCCTGTCTGAGACGTGACTCTAGTCTAGAAATGTCTGATTGGAGCCTTGAGCTTTCCTCCTCCAGTGTACTTTCTTTAAATTCGTTTGACGCCCCTCTCTGTTCCCTAGTTATGCTCCCCCCGGACGAGACCGATGTCCGGGTAATAATAGATAGACTAAAAGAGAGCTGTGCTGTAGGAATTGATCAGATATCGGCAAGAATAATTAAAAGATATGCCCTCTTCCTGGTCACCCCGATCACTCATATCGTCCCATTAGAAGAATAACGTTACATCTGCAAAACATCAACTTTTCAGTAGAGCCTGTTAAAGTTTTGCGCGCATATATTTGCTCATAACTCGGCTAAGACATGCACTAGCCGCTTGAAATTTTCACAGTATGCAAAGAAGACAATATCGTGTTAAGCTTTATTCTTGTTTATTTTAAAAAACACTCCTGAAAAAAGATAATGGGTCGTATGCGTACATAAAACATTATACCACCAAGATGAGTCGGTCCATGTTTGTTACTTAGGAACATAAAACATTATTTGACAAAAGCGATCACGATCCATATGTGTATGTAACAATATTCTACGCAAATACCAGGATCATCATAATGTTGTTAAAATGTTTTATTTAACTTACAATGTGTGTAAAGTGTGTTTAGAAGGATTCTTGCAAGAAAGATTAAAACCACTTCCCGTGAACCGATCAGGCTGGAATTTAGCATACTTACGTAACTTTGATAACAATACTATAATATAATACTACGGAGCTGGTGTGATGATGCTGTTGGAAGGTGGTCATAGGAACTCTGCAATAAAACAAGATAATCCCGCCGTATTTGGGCTTGTTTAATTTGCCTTGATAAAAGCTCTAACATTGTGTGGTGCTCAGAGTCTGATGATGAAGTGGCCATAGGAACTTCTAAACAAAACTAGATAGCTATTTTGTTTTTTCTACTGAGTAAAAATACTTTTCGCACCTTGATCCCCTACCTAGGGTGACAGACCACGACACAAGAGTGACCTACGCTCCTGTTAATAAAGCTAGTTAGGTAAGTACCTACCTAGGTTCCTAGGTTAGCTGTAGGTGGTATCTATATACGTAGGTACTAGGCTTCTTACATGTGTTTTTGAATAAGACGAAATATCAATATAAAATTATTATGATAGTGATAATAATATGATAGGTAGGTACCTTCGTAATATCTGATATTTGCGTTAAAAAACGCTAAAATAAACTCAAAGATAAATACTTACCTACCTACTAAAAATGTTTCCTTCCAGAGGTAGACCTTTTTTTAATGTTTCGTTATCTTTGAGGTAGGTACCTACCGTATCACTATTACTTAAAATATTATTTCATCATAATCATCAGGCAAACTAAAATCTACATTACAGACAGTACAACGTTTGCTTCGATGCCGGAATCATTTCAGTTCAATCTGTTCCTACAGGTACTTACCAGTACCAGTGTCGCGAGTCACAGGTCTTTGACCCTTTCCCAGCGGTTCTTTGTGTGCTGTCGCTATAACAGCGATATTTACCTATGCCATTATTTTGTTCCGACAGTTTAGTGATGAGATAAAATAGCCCGTTTCTCAGTGAGTGAGGATTCCGGGTGAAGCGCGCTTCCACTTCCAGTTATGTAAGTATTAAGAACTAGTAGGTAGGTTCCTAGGTTAGGTAGGTATCTACTTACGTAGGTACTAGGCTACTTACAATTGTGTTTTGAATAAGACGAAATTATTTATTATTGAAATTTTTGCATTCACAATGCTATTTAGATATAGGATATAATGTTTACTAGAAAAAATCAACCGGTCTCAGGAAAGCTCGAGGATAGGATTCGAACCTATGACCTTTGGATTGCCGGTCCACTGCTCTAACCGCTAAGCTACCGAGACCCGAGAAGACTTGTTGAATTATTTCTAGTAGTTGGAGATTTACGATACAAGCCAGCAGTATTACGTCATTGTGAAGGTTTTACCTGCAATCCAAAGGTCATGGGGTCGAATCCCATTCGAGTTTTTCTGAGACTAGTTGATTTTTTTTCTAGTAAACATTTTATCCTAATACGAAATATCAATAAGAAATGATTATCATAATCACTATCATAATCACTTCATCTTAATCATCAGGCAAACTAAAATGTTCATCACAGACACATAGGTAGGTGTAGGTAGGTATAAACGTGTACCTACCAGTGTCGCGAGTTTTATGCCGCGTCCGCATGCTTGGCACGTTTACCGCAAACTCCAAACCTCTACAAACGTTTGGATTGAAACCGACACTCGACGGATCGGCTACAAGCGCTTGCAAACCAAGCCAAACGCTCTATCCACACGTTTAAATTTGTGAAGGCTTGTTGAGGTTTGCCAAACGTGCGGACGCGGCATTAGACTCGCATCAAAGCAAACGTTTATGTTTACCTATGTGAATGTACATTTTAGTTTGCCAGGGTCTGGGTATTTCTTAGGTACACCCTGCAGGCCTGCAGATCAAAATATCCAAAACTGTCAAATTTCTCCAATCGATATTGATCCTTAACAAAATAGGGACAAAGTTCAAAACCTATTGAAGAAATTTGACATTATGTGGTAGGTTGAAGTGCTGGCGTCTGTACTTATAATATACGTACCTAGTTAAGTAGAAATAATTTGGCGTTCCGCAAAATATCAGATCAAATGGGGACCAAAAAAAATCGATTTCGTGTTGCTCCGTGCGTAATTAATTTATTTTATTTATTTATTTCATGGGGACGTTAATAGGCTCAGGCAGTAACACAACTCTCCTTACAAACTTTAATAGGTATCTATCTATTTACTCCACTAAAGTGCAAGAAACAGCTGACGAGCAATTACCTACAACTAAAAATCTTTTTTCATCTCAGCCTACCTACGTACAATGTTTTAAGATAAGAAAAAACACGTAAAAATTTAAAATCCAAATTAACAACTTAAAATGTATTATATTGTTTTTTTTTTTATACCACGCCCGGCAAATGACCCCACTCCACCTGATGTTAAGTGGAAATGAGGTCCAGGCGCGAGGACAACTGGTGCAGCGTAAGAGACGTAGCATCAGTCATCCTCACTCCGCCGGCCCACAAAGTGCTTCTTCACGCCTCGTTTAAAGGACCCTATGTCATAGGTAGGAGGGAATACGTGTGCTGGTAGACTATTCCATCTTTTGGAAGTGCGGCAAAGAAACGAGTCACCAAATTTCTTTGTGCGTGATGGAATGTTAGAGACTGTAAATTGGTGAATTGTGCTAATCATTAGTGATGAATGTTATTTTTTTTTATTTTAATTGTCTAAAAATGTTTCTGTAAAACTTGGTTAAAGAATGTTTTATGTGATAGTGACTACTGTTTTTGGCAAAGTTACGAAATTTCGATGTATTTTTATAAAATATGGAATAGGTTGACTGTAGAAATTAAAGCTTTTTATTGAAGTGATCAGTACATATCAAACATCAAGTCAAACATAAACAAATATCACTTAAATCACATATTGAGGCATTTGTCGTTTTTGTAAGTCACAGTTTACCTTAATAAATCGTCTTGTATTTATATAAAAGATACAAAAAATTTACATTCTATAGATTATGTACCTATAAGAACAAAAATTAGATCATTGCCTTACCTTTACGATCGTCGATATCAGGATCCATAATCACGAGCACTGGAGTGAGTTCCGTCGTTCTGGGTGTAGTTGTTTGGTTAAAGTTTAACTCGTTTGAGTTGCAACTGAGCCACGGAACGATCGAGTTGTTTTTATAACCTCTTCTGAAGTATTCCTGTCCAAAACGAGAGAAAACTCTTCTTTTGTCTACATTTTTTCCACTTTTATACAATATTTAAACCTAATTATTAAAAAGCAAAACAATACAAAACAAACAGGTCGAATTTTTCGAGACGTTTTGACATAAATTGCAAAATTTGACACTATAACAATGATATAAACGTCAAATAGCTGTCAGAGTGAAAAACAACCATCCGATTTGATGGTTGTTTGGTTGCTGCGCTCTGAGCCACAGAACGGATGAAACTACGCTCTGACAGCCGTCAGAGTAAAATTTCACCAAGTCACGGAACGGGTAGAGCGCGCGCCGGAGTGCGCTCGAGTGCACTCGAGTGAAGCCACGGAACGCAGCCCTGACGCGGCCACTTTGTCAAAGAACGCAGCTTGTGCTGAAACTACGCCGAGCGTGCGAGTCTGCGCGGTCGAGCATTTCGTAGAATAGGCATTTAAGTGATGGCGCGACATTATTCTAGGTAGTCGATGCAAATAAAACTTCATTCAATTGCTGTAACTTTTAAAATATTTACTTAATATTCACAAAAACAATATCAATCGATAGCTTAGGTTAATTTGAATACGAATATGTAATAAAACTACTTTTGATACATGTGATGATAAAACATTATTCTTCTAATGTGACGATATATGCAAACTAGATATTACTACTGGTGTCTTTCCCTCATCCTTTAAAACTGCGGTAATTAAACCCATACATAAGGCAGGTGGGAGGGACTCTGTGGAGAACTATCGGCCGATATTGTTACATTTGAGGTTTTGTCCCTTTTGGGGAAAAGGAAGAAAATCCCAAATGCAAGCTTCAGTGGGTTGTTATCAAATAAAACTATAAAATGTTCAACAGCTAGGCAGTATATTGTAAAAGAACACACACTAATATTTTGTCCAACAACAATAAAATAAAATTATAAATTTTATTTCACTCTTATTGTTTAAAAGAGGGGGTTAGTCACAATTTTTCCTTATAGTATGTTAGGTACTTATCATCTACGTTACTCCTTTTAATTTATTGAGCCGAAAATAACAAAAAAACTATCAGTCGAAATTGACCCTAGGGTCAATCTCAAATGAAAGTTCAACAAACTTTCTATTAATTTTGCCAACTATAATTTACTGTTTAAAGTACTCTAAACCTGATTACCAAGCTATATCACCCCCTAAAACACACTAAAATCCTAAGAGTCAAAAGTGACCAAGCGGGTCGGTGATAATTTTAATTTCAAATAAATTTTATAATAATGTTCCTACTACTGCCTAACCAGCCAGCTAATATTTTAGTCGTACGAGCTATGGTCGTGGGGGGTCGGGATAAAGCCAATACCGTTCGGAGTATGAAGTTGAAATTAAAATTAAATTACTCCGTCTATAAAAATATTAAGTTAAATGTTCTAATCCGTTTAACCGTATCGAAACTCTCACACGTTTAAAGCCGATACACTAGAGAACCGTGGGGTTACACCGATATAAAATTAATATTAAAGGGCGCCAGGGTCCTAATGTAGACCCGAATCTGGAGACGATGTCACCATACAACTTCACACAGGTCGAACTCGCAGATCCTCAAATTTTTCACAACTTCACTAACGCTTGGTGTAGTTGGATATAAAAGAAAAATAAAGCTTAAGGTGTCAAAACCCTAATTCAATAAATGTTTCAGTTTAAAAAAAAACAATTATCCCCTAGTAAGGGGTAGAAAAAAAACCGTCAACGCCTGCTCATCCGCTAGGCGGCGACAGCTCGACTGGCAGCAGGTGGCCGCTGGTACCCCGACGAAGCAGGTCTCGCGTCCAGGCTTTAGGGCCCAGCTCTAAATCCTGGCGGCGAGTCGGGCCTCTCGAAGTATCTGAAATTATCAACACGGGGCCTATTTATAACACTACACGCCTAGTTCAGATCTGTTACATAAATTAGGGTCCCGCAGTCTGCTATCTGTGTATCTGGGGCTGCAATCTATCATAATCAGGGACTCGCAGCGCCATGGGTTATCAAAAGCTTCCCAACGCTGTTGCACAACTATAAACTCACACTCCAACACTAACATTTAACACCATGTTTTAATTTTAGTGTTGTTTCACATTTAACTAGTACCCAAGGCACTACACGCTACGATATTCCAATAAACATAACTAAACAATGCCAGACTATTGTTGGATGATGCAATATCCACTTAATAAAGGGGTTTGACACGTCTGCCACATGGCCAAGAGCCTTGCGTCGCCTGGCGACAAGGCAGGATTCAGACACCATGAAATATCGATTTGTTTTCCTAGGATGACGGCTTATTATACTTAAACAATGATATTAGGATACTTACGCGCTGGGAGATTTTATCTGTGCGCGTGGCTGCCAGCGACCGGAACTTCGTTTCGGGCACGGATCCCTGTAAATAAACCACACACTTGTTGACTATATTCTCATAAGCTAATGACGCCTCAAATCCACTACCTTATTGCGACCTCAGATTAAAACAAAAGGTGACTACGACTCATGCCTACCTTAGTGAATTGATCTTAATACATCACCCACCAGTTCACGCCAGAGATTGAAATCGTTTCGACGTCATCAGACCCGGCTGCTTTCCTTCGCCGGAAGTCTTATAAATCGAAGGCCAGCTTATGATTTCTACTCCCATAGTCGGGTAATCCATAAGAACCTGTTCTTTTAGAATTTTCCTTCAAACTATCAAAACGTCAAATATTACGTCTGTCACAACTCGCCCTCTGCTAACAGAATTTGCCAACAATAACAACACAAGACCTAAAAAAAAATTAACGTTTAGCAATTCGAAATGCGTTTTTCTTTAATTTAAAATTATTTTTTGTGATATTTAACTCACTAATTACCCTGTCTTAATATTAAGGAGTATTAGTTTCCTCTCTGATAACCCCTACGGGCAGAGACACTATCCATATAAAAATATTACTCCCGTTCGAATGTTCTAGATAAAAGTCCTTATAGAAAAAATAGTTCTATTTCCGGATTTGCTTGAATTAAATTTAATTATTTAAAGTAATTATTATACATATTAATTTATTATGTAATTTATTATTAGAACTGTTTCGGCTATTTTTTAAAATTGAATCTTTTAAGTAAAATTTGAATCTTTTATGTGAAATTAAAAGCTGACAGCTACTTCGCCCCGCTACCGCTAGGCGTCGCTACGGTGGCTGTCATTTTGTCTTGGGTGTTATGTCAAATACAAAACGTAAACAAAGGAACTTAATTTTCTTCAAATTCAACGCAAAGTCTTGCTAAAACTGATTTAGAAATATGTTTTAATTGAAAATGCAAGAAAAGTGTGTCTTGTAATGGGTCAGCTAAGGCTCCATTTCTTTAATGTGAAGAAAAATGGATTTAATTCAAACAAGCCACAAAGACTAATGTTTTTTGGACATCTGATCAATCAAAAACAATGATTTCAGGTAAGTATCATTCAACCATTGCGAACCACTTTTGTAGATTAGTAAAGGCAGACAGGGCCCTGAATTTACAACGTAACAATATCTATCATCTCTTCTCTATCTAAAATATTAGAACGTATTATGAATAAACAATTAATAACATTTTTGGAGTCGAACAACCTTCTTTCTTCATCCCAGTATGGTTTTCGTTCAGAAAAATCTACAAGTGCACAGCAGCTGTCCATGACCTTACTAACTTAGCTATAACAAACCTTGACAAACGAAAGAAATGCTTGGCTATATTTCTTGATCTAGCACGCGCCTTTGATACGGTCTCTATCTCTCACCTTCTCCTAAAGCTTGAACACTCTGGAGTCAGAGGTATCCCTCTGAAACTCTACGAGGATTACCTTACGAACAGGAAACAAGTAGTCAAGATTGATGGCGTGCTTAGCGAAGAACAAACGACCTCCTACGGCTTGCCGCAAGGCAGCATAAACGGTCCGACCCTGTTTCTCGTATATGTTAATAGTCTCTGTGATATTCAACTATATAACGGCAACATACTTACGTTTGCTGACGACACGGCCCTTTTCTTCAGCGGGGACACCTGGGAGGATGTTTATACTAGTGCACAAAGAGGATTAGATATAGTTGTCAATTGGCTGCAAAGTAACATCTTAACGCTAATCGTCTCCAAGACCAAATACGTCGCTACAGACAAAATCTGCTTCCTCCTGCGAATCTCTTCATATATGTCCATCAGTGCAATAAGTACATAGATATTCACTCACAGAATTGCCAATGCCCGCCATTAGATAGAACTGAATCCATCAAATACTTAGGGGTTACCATCGACCAAACTTTAACTTTCAAACCACACATCGAAGCTCTTGTGCCCCGACTACGTAAACAAATCTACGTTTTTAAAAATCTGAAACACGTAGCCAACCGGAAAATAATAAAAATGGTTTATTGTGCTCTTGGTCAGTCATTAGTGGACTATTGCATTACATCGTGGGGCGGCGCAGCCAAAATACACCTCATCCAATTGGAAAGGGCACAGCGAGCTATCCTAAAGGTAGCTGCTGGTTTTCCATTTCGGTTTTCCACAAGCGCATTATACAAGCATTGGGAGGTCCTTACAGTGAGGCAATCGTTCATTCTCCAGGCTGCCCTTCACATACACAATTCACTTTCATACGACCCTAACATCAACACTAACAGCCGGAGGAAGGGAAAAGTGTGCAACATACCGTATACACAATCGAGTCACTCTCACAATTTTATCTTTTTCCTTGGACCATTTATGTATAACAAACTAAATTCAAATTTAGGAATATACCACTTTACAAGATTTACGTGTAAAAAACTTATTTCTAGATGGCTTCAAACACTAGAGTATGACGAAACCGAACAGTTCCTACTACCCATATCTTGATGTCTCTTATACCCTTTCATCGTACAGTCAAGAAGCACACACACCCACATTCACCCACATACACATTTACTCACGCTCACACTTACACTCCCCCTCACACACTCATACCTCATGTCAGTTCAAATGTATTGTCAAACTTATGGAATAGTTTTAGACTAAGTACATTTTTATTGTTTTTGTGTTATTTTTATCATGTTTTCTTTTATTTCTTAAATTCATTTCCAAAAATAGTTGTTAGCTTCATAATACAACCAAAGTACTTGTTCACAACTAAAACCGGAGTAGCGGGGGCACAGGTGACCGGTAAAACGGGTTTTATACTAAAACCTTTCTCAGGCTCCAGTCTCTCACATAACGGTACCTAATCATGTTGTTACTTTTGTCAAATATTGTACCACACCGGTGTAGTACCACGGGTAAGAACAGAGCTGTTCTTACCCGTGGTACTACACCTGTGAAAGAGAAATAAATGACTTCTTATCTTCTTATCTTACTTATTTTAACATTAGCTGATGCAAGCTCAGTTTTAATGTCAGACTGCTTATTACACAAAAAGTCTGTGGTCTCCGTGAATTCTTTCTTTAGGTTCTTAGAAACAGTAGTAATTTCCGTTTTAATTTTCTCCTGAATTTCTAAAGAAAGTGTCGCTCTGATACTGTCTAGTTTTGAGTCGATCAACTGGCTAAACTGTCGCATAGTTGATGATGATGATGATGATGATGCTCTCCAAGCCGTTTTCGGCTACGGCGACTAGCTTCTGATTGTATAATCGTTTCGTTGATGGGCTCTCAAATGGCTAACGCATCCAATTTTGGCGTAGAAAGTACGCGCACAATTGGGACATGTGAGAACACCACCAACGTCATTGTATTGTATCTGAGAAGGCGGTTTTCTTTTTATGTGTTCTCGTTTTGCATCCAGATCTCGCATTCGTTGGTCCTCGAATGTGTCTACGTGTTTCTGCACTGACCGTCTCTATTCCAAACGCTTGGCCGCGAGTGCTTCCCACTTAGAGGGCTCTAACTCACATCGCTTCATGTGCCTCTTAAGCACATCTTTATATCTCAAAAAGTGGCCCCCGCGTTTCCGCTTACCTTCTTTTAGTTCTGAGTAAAAGATGCGCTTCGCCACCCTCATTTCAGGCATTCGTGAGAGATGTCCACACCATCGCAGTTGACGCCGCATTAGGTAGGCTTCGATTCCGCAGACTTTTGCGCGCCGTAGGACATCCGTGTTTCTGACACGGTTGGACCATTTTATGTTCATAATGTCTCGGAGACATTTTATGTGGAACCTATCTAGGGTCCGAATATGACGACGGTATAAACACCACGTCTCGGCCGAGTAAAGAATGTTCGGCAGTACAATTGCCATATACACTTTAATTTTTGTTTTTAATTTAATATCGTGTGAGCGAAAAACCTTGACACGCAGTTTTCCGTACGCTGCATAAGCAGCACCGATCCTGCTATTAAGTTCTGAGTCAAGATCACCTTTTGATGTAATAGTGCTTCCCAGATATTTGAACTTCGCTACACGCTTCAAAGTTGTGCCGCCGAGCTGTATGTTCAAGGATACTTGATCTGGTACATCCGATATCATGACTTCAGTTTTAGTCACGCTGATTTTCAACCCGAACCTACAACACGCCGCATCAAATGTATTCATTAGCTCTTGTAGACCTCTGGGAGTTTCCGCTACAAAACACAGATCATCTGCATACATTATCTCCGTAATGATGTCGTAGGAGACTTTAGTACGCGCCTTTAATCTAGCAAGATTGAAGATGCCTCCATCCGTACGAAATCGGATTTTTCACTCAACGTCTCTCTAACGACGGCCGAAAAGTAAATAGCAAAAAGAGTTGGAGCCAGAACGCAGCCTTGTTTCACTCCACAAGTCACAGTGAAAAACTCTGATTGCTCGTCATCAGATGTTACACAGCATGACATTTGGTCGTGTAAGAGCCTAATTAGTCGAATGAACTTATCTGTACATCCAAACTTTGCTAAAACTACCCACAGTGCTTCACGAGGCACGCTGTCAAAAGCTTTTTCTAAGTCTACAAAGCATAGGTACATGGGCTGGCCTTGTTCCTTGCTTTTTTCTTGAAGCTGACGTACTGAAAATATAGCTTCACATGTGCCCCGATTTGGTCTGAATCCGAATTGAGTCTCAGGTAGAAGAGACTCAGACAAGACCAACAGTCGGTTTAGAAGTACTCTAGCAAAGTTTTTACGGGGGGTTGAGAGTAATGAGATGCCTCTGTACGAATTACAATCCGCACGATCACCCTTGTTCTTATAGAGAGAACATATGAGAGACACTTTAAAACAGGTGGGTACAATCTCTTCAATCCACATCCTCGAGAAGAACTGCCAATAAATAGCATGCAGTTCCTCTCCACCATACTTAATTAACTCTACCGATATTTGATCAATGCCATTTGCCTTTTTATTCTGTTAGACCTTGATGGCATCAACAACCTCCCCTAGAGCCAGCGGTTCATCCAATGCAGTTGCTCGGGGATTATCTGGTAAAGATTTGATGAAATCTAGATCGGCTGTTCGATCTACGTTGAGCGAACAGTTAAAATGATTGGCCCAAAGTTTCAGAACTGCATCCTTATTAGTTGAGGCATTAAAATGAGGATGAGGCAGTAAAATTTAGGCAAAGATAATGGTAGCATCCTTTACAGGCAATGCATCTTGGCAAATCTGTTTGTTTGAGTGATTTATTGCAAGCCAAGCAATTCATGGCATTTCAACACACAACACAACATATCATCATTTTTTTATTTATTTTTATTGGGTATTGGCCAAACTTTAATAATCAGATATACAATTGAAAAGTTTCGTTTTCCTGAACAGAGAACGACCTTTATTTATGGGCGATAAGAAAGGAGTTGAAAGAGATACTTTATGAAAAATAGGTAATATCACCATAACATTTTATGAAATACCACAGAAATAGATCGAAATAGAAGCTGCATGTGTACGTACTTTGCGTGCCATAAAAGTGGCAAAAGGATGGTATCCCATCCCATGCCATCTTTAGGCCGCGATTTATTTAGTCCACGCAACCGTTGTGAGCACCGGACATAGTAGAACTAAAATTGACTGCTTGCGCCGCCATACCGAACTGTAAAAACTGTACAAGTTAGGTTGACCGAGATAATGAAGCAAATTTCTTTTCATCGGTAATTAAATTAATTTTTATTACCACCACAGCTTGGGTTAGCTGGAAAAGATCTCTTCTAAAGATAAGCTCACCTTTGTATATGTGTAACGTGTGTCTTTATGAGTGAGCCCATCGCCGCTCTATGCTGTTGGATGTATGTGCAGTCTTTCGTCCGTTACTCTTCTTTTACGACACCCAAGGGAAGATGGGGGGTGGTATTATTCTTTCACCGCTTTGCGACACGTTTAATTTTGCGGTTAATATGCGGCTTCTATTTAAATCTATTATAAATACTATAAATACTTTAAAACTGTTATACAAAAAAAGGGGTCAAGAGGTTTATAAGGTCGTCATCCATGTTGGTCGAACTTTGCGTGGCAAACATGAAAGGCGCTATACTATAATCCGCGACCAGTTTCCTTCACGAGACATAATGGTACTTACAAGCACACGATAAAACACTGGGCACGCGTGACCTGTACTCATACATTCTATGATGCATTTTTGTTTGTAATTTTAGTTAGGTATCTGTTTAACGTTCCTGTCTCATTTTCGTCCTTGTGTTTTTTTTTTAGATTTTTTTTGTATATTTCATTGTAAGTGTGCAAGTCAATAAATGTTTTTTATTCTTATTTACGTCAAGGACAACCCCAAGACTCCGTTGCGTGAAATAAATAAAGCTACCGTTACAGCAACTAACAAATAATTGCAATCGTCAACGCCGGTTTCTATTCAATCTCAAACTTTAGCAAAAATAGTATCCGCGGAAGGAGAATGGGCAAAAGAGAGGCCTACAGAGAAATGGATTAGCGTGCAACGTAAACGAACGAGGAACCGTTTTGCTAGTGTCCAGGGCAAAGCCACCACAAACCCAATGGAAAAGTTTAAGGCAGCAGACATCAAAATACCTTTGTTTATAAACAATGTTGACAAAAACACTACGGAGGCGGACATTACCGAATACATTTGCAACAAAATGCAAGTTAATGTACAGCTGAGAAAAGTGAATACAAAACAACCTTAACAATATAACGCCTACATTGTTTATGTACCCAAAAAAAAACTGCCCTTATTTTTAAACGACACCTTGTGGCCTGAAGGGGTAGCTTTTCGTCGTTTTATTAAGTTTGACAAGAGTCATCATTACTATAAAAATGATGTGTTGGAAAATACTAAAACCTAATTAATGGATAGTTGCTACACAAAATTAATTACTTTTAACTGCAGATCACTGATACGGTCTAGAGACTGTATTCGGTCTTTATGTAAGACATCTGACTTGATTGCACTACAAGAGACTTGTCTACTGCCACATGATATCTCACTGCTGGGCACTGTTGATCAAGATTTCGATTATACTGGGAAGTCAGCCGTTGATACCTCGACGGGCGTACTGCGTGGTCGTCCCTACGGCGGAGTCGCGATACTGTGGCGTAAAAGTGCTTTTCCTTCCGTTACCGCGGTAAATTGTGCTAGTGATCGTCTCATTGCAATTAAGGTAACGACGGCGCAGTGTTCGTTTCTAGTTTTTTATGTGTACATGCCTACCGATGAGTCGACGCACTTGGTGGAATTCACACATTGTTTGGGTGAGTTAAATGCGATTATTGACAGTTATGATGTGGAATATGCGTATGTTCTTGGTGACTTTAATGCTCATCCGGGTAGGCGGTTTGGTGACGAACTATATAATTTTTGTCAAGGCCAGAACTGGATTTGTGTTGACTCTGATATACTGGGTATAGACTCGGGATCATACACTTATGTGAGTGACAGTCACGGTACTGTTAGCTGGCTTGACCATTGTTTGGTAACCCAGGGTACTAGGCACACGGTGATGAGCGCATCTATTAATTATAATATGTTTTGGTCTGATCACTTTCCGCTGGAAGTGGTATGTAATCTCAGTGTATTGCGGTCAAAAACTGTATACTCTAATGTTAGTATTAATCATACATTATGGAGAGAACGGGATGCATCTCAAATATTTATATCGTTATACACTGAATATTGTAATAATAAATTAAAGAATATTGATTTCCCTGAAGTGTTTGCAGGGTGTGCAGATAATAAGTGTATTAATTATAATCATAGAAAATATTTGGATGAAATGTTTAATCAAATTGTAAATGTGTTTAATGTGGCTTCTGTTTATAGTTCTGTTAAGAAGCATTGCAATAATAAAAATAACTATGTATGCGGTTGGAATAAGTATGTAAGGGCCGCGCATAGTGAGGCTCGTATGTGGTTTAACTATTGGGTGTTATCCACTTAAGCGTCCGAGCCCCTATATACAACATGGCGCCCAGCGTCCAGCTGTTTACAGAGCTGCTAGAAGAGTGTAAAGAAGAATACGAACCCTGACTGAGCTGACAAAAAAAATTAGAACTAAACAACTACTCAGGCTATATCAAAACTTTATATACGAACGGAATGCTTAGAAAACGCAGTATTTTAATAAATTAACAGTTAATTACGAAAATCTATTACTAAAATTACAAAAATAAACATTCCAAGACAAAAAAAAATACGTAAAAATATATCGACATGTAGAAATTATTATTACTTGGAAGTCACTGTTTGAAACTATAAAGAATCATACCATGTTCGATAGCTAAAACCATAACGATTGTTTTGATGTGCACATTATTAGGAAGAAGGATGATTACGAAGAGTAATAACAACATTTTTAGCATCAAAAAAATCCTATGCAAAAAAAATGGCGAACCGTCAAAATTGTCAACAATTTCATTTTTTTACTAAAGGTTCTCGTACACTATGCCATAGTTTCAATTGCTCTACGGATCAATTGATATCCATACAGCCACCTCAAATTTTCTTGCGGAACTACGAACTAGGTGCAGTGGGCAACAACCTTATCAAAGAACGTTGCCGTGTTTATGGCGCTTGGTCAGAAAAAAAATTTAGTTGCAATGTCACTGTCTACGAATGTAAACAAACATAACCAATCTTTAACGATAATTAGTTTGCGATTGTTTTAATGTGCACTTATTTAGGAAATATGGTGAGTAGAAGAGTATTTCGACATTTTTAAAGACGCTTACGCTGCAAAATTCCGTTTTGGCGAACTGTCAATTTCGTCAATTTCATTATTTTTTTCTGTGAAATTTTCTGTGGCAATATATAGATTTCTTTTACTTGTATGATGAGTTAGTAACCACAGAACCACCTCAAATTTTTTCACGGACCCACGTACTACGTGCTTTGACCTATTAAACGGGTAACTAAACCTACCATGGACGGTTGGAGGTTTAAATGCTCGGTGAGTAAACCTACCGTGGACGTTTCGCACTTATTTTTTCCGGGTGAGTAAACCTACCGTGGACGATAACAAACCTCGAGGTGGGTATGTATATAAGATGATGCGTGAGTCTAAAAACATAACCTCGAGGTGGGTATGTATATAAGATGATGCGTGAGTCTAAAAACATTTTTAAGTCTAAGTTAAAATGGTGTCAAACAAATAAGCAGCAAATAAAGATGAACATTCTGGCTATGCATCATTCTAATAAGGAGTTTTCTAGTTTTTGGAAACATACGAAGAAGCTTAATCCCAAGCCAACCATACCGGTTAGTGTTGAGGGGTTGAATGAACCCTTACAAATAGCTGAAATGTTCAAGGATCATTTTAAGGTTCAGTCACCGTTAGGGTCAACTGGGATTGACGGTGCTCAGCAGAACGATATCCTTGGTAGTTCTGATGAGCGCGGTCCTTGTATAAAGTCTGTTGTGATTAAGGCAGGGGATGTTCGTTTGGTATTGGGAAAAATGACACGAGGCAAATCACCGGGCCACGATCACTTATGTATTGAACATCTGCTATATGCTGGTGCCCACCTGCCTCGGGTCCTAGCCTTATTCTATTCCCTTTGCTTGAATCATGAATACTTACCAGATAGCGTTTTGAAAACTCTAGTTGTACCTATTGTTAAAAATAAAACTGGCAATACTGGCGATAAAACCAACTACAGGCCAATATCTTTGGCGACCGTATTGGCAAAGGTACTGGACAGGCTGCTTGATCCGCAGCTGGGTAAACATATCAAGCTTCATGATGCTCAATTCGGCTTTAGACCTGGTCTATCTACTGAAGCTGCAGTCCTATGCCTCAAGCAGACTGTGCAGTACTATACCACAAGAAACACACCTGTATACGCAGTGATCCTGGATTTGTCAAAGGCCTTTGACCTTGTTCAGTACGATGTTCTTTGGAGTAAGCTCTATGATGACACTGATTTGCCTCATGATTATATTGCTATTCTACAATATTGGTATGCGAAACAGCGTAACTATGTAAAATGGTCAGAAGAGCTCTCGAGCATGTACAGCTTGGAATGTGGAGTGAGACAAGGGGGAATCAGCTCACCAACCCTTTTCAATCTGTACATGAACGAGCTGATCGATGAGCTCAGCAGTGCTGGAGTTGGTTGTTCTGTTGACGTTACCTTTGTTAACAACATAAGTTACGCCGACGACACGGTATTGCTGTGCCCATCGATCAGTGCTCTCAATAAACTACTTGGTATCTGTGAGCGGTACGCGGTGGCACACGGTCTCAGGTACAATTCTGATAAAAGTGAGTTGCTAGTTTTTAAATCAAACAACAAGACTTATCAAGTTCCACCTGTTAAACTCAATGGCACTCCATTAAAACAAGTACAGAGTTTTAAATACCTGGGACATTGGGTCACTGAGTCACTTAAGTATGACCGCGATATAGAAAGGGAGCGCAGGGCTTTGTGCGTAAGGGCTAATATGTTCTCCCGCAGGTTTGCACGTTGCACAAAAAATGTAAAAATTACTCTTTTCAAAGCTTATTGTCACTTACTATACACGTGCAGCCTGTGGATGAATTATACCCAAGGAGCGTACGTGGCCCTGCGCACTCAATATAACAATGCATTCAGGGGGCTGATGGGGCTGCCCCGACATTGCAGTGCATCAGGGATGCTAGCAGCAGCTGAAGTTGATAGCCTCTCAGCTATCATTAGAAAGCGCATCGCGGCGCTGATGCATCGGGTGCGGGGCAGCACCAACAGCCTCCTAAGGACAGTCGCGACGAGACTGGACGTAGACAGTACTATCATGCAGCACTGGACCCGCTTCCACCTCGTCAAAGACAGCAAAATTAATTATATTCACTTTGGCACTTAATTATAATGCACTAACATAGGTTTTTAAGATAAATAATGTCACTAACACTATGGACCCAGGTCTGAAATAAATGATTTTTATTATTATTATTATTATTATTTTTTTATTTAGATTTTGACTTTCTAGAAGGGCGGAGGATTTGTATCCTTTGTGATGGTAGTTCCTCAGCGTTCTACAAAGTCAATGCCGGAGTGCCGCAGGGTTCTGTGCTCTCACCTACTCTATTTCTTCTGCATATTAATGACATGTTGTCCTTGGGCAATATTCATTGTTATGCAGATGACAGTACGATGCATGAGCGGTACTTGGGACATCCTGCGGCAAAGCAAGCCGATATCATGGTGAAAAGTCAAGAACTGGTTGCCAAACTGAACCTGACTCTCGATCGTGTCTCTAAGTGGGGATCTAAAAACCTGGTCGAGTTTAATGCTAGCAAAACCCAGGTTTGTGCATTCTCGTCCAAGGTAACTCCCTTCCTTACTCCTCCTTCTCTTCAGAACTCTCCGTTACCCATTTTGGTGAACCTTGTAACCTCTCATTGCTTTGCACCTTTCTCGCACCTAATACATACACACATCGCCGCCTTTACCTTAGCTTAACCCTAGAAAGATAACCTACGCCGCAGAGACGCCCGCGCAGCAAACTTATAGTTGTCTCTTTTTATTCTACGGCTTGACTTTTCAGCCAACTTAGTCGTCGGCCAGACCTATCGCGGGAAGGCTGTTTCTAAACGGTGTGTACCATATTTTTGAAGTTATGAGTTTTTATGCGCTCGCGAGGCGTATGGTTATCATTTATGTAACTTTTAGTGTTGCTTGTTTCTTTTGATTTATTGATATAAAAGGTTATAGAAACATGTTTTCGTTTTGTTTTTAGAAAACATTTTTAGCGTAGACCATGGCAAGTAGAAGGGCACATGCGAAAGACGAAATATGCCTATTATTTGGACCGAGAAGATGAGAATGGTGATACTCAAGAAAGTGATAGCGAAGTAGAAGATCATGAGAGCGAAGATGATGTTCAGAGTGACATCGAAGATGAGTACATCTATAAAAGTAAAAAAACAGCGATACTGCAGCTACTGCACGTCGAAATAGAAAAGAATGTCAAAAATGAGCTGTGCGAAATGTAAAAAACCTATTTGTGGTGAACACAAAAATGACGTTTGTTCTAACTGCCTCTAAAGCTAATTATACTAAGGTTTTATTGTTTTTTAGACTGAATACTCTATAGTCTACCAGTTTATAAAAAAAAAACATGTTGATTTATGATAATTTGTAATTATTTGTTCCCTGATAGTGCTAAATGAGTGACACCAACTGAGTGGTAGAGCCACGCTGCGTTGCAGCACACATTAGGCCGGCTCGCCCGGCGTAATACCACCCTCTCACTAATATTCGGCGTGAAATAATGGCACTTGGTGCTGTTGTGTTTCGTCCGAACAGTGAGGGTTCCGGAGGCCCCTTCCCCCCCCCCCCCCTCTCCTCCCAATTCCTATTCCTTCCTTAAACCTATTCCTCCCTTAAAGGCCGGCAACGCGTCTGCGATTCCTCTGGTTTTGCGGGTGTCCATGGGCGGCGGTGATTACTCTCCATCAGGTGACCCGCCTGCTCGTTTGCATCCCTCTTATATAAAAAAAAAAAAAAGAAAGGTTAACTACAATCTATTGTTTGTGTCTTTGATGTTTTGTAGAGTGTGTAGTGTTTGTATGATAATGGAACCTTAACCTAGGCCTAACTTAACTTAATACTATTAACAATATATTCCAGCCACGCTCGCCCGACATTCGCCCGCGCAAATCCATTCCTACTTTTTACCCAATCGCTAGTCCTCTCGCCTATGCGCCTCCACTTCACATTTGTTATCTTTCGTTACATGGCCAACTTCGTGTCTTTTCACGTGGAGATAATATCTCCCCTCTCTTTCTATCTCTCAATCTCAACTTCTCGCTTGCTCATTACCGACACTCCCGCGTAAATTTTAGTGTTTTCCATAATCCAATTAAATCTCTTTAGATAGCCAATATTACATGTTTGAACATCTAGATGTAGCCTTCCATCAACAATTCCCTCTTAATAAACACCCACTTAAGCTAATAATCCCGTATTTAGTAAAATAGGACGCGTTGACCAATCCAGGCGCGCACCGCCCCCCCCCCCCCCCAATTACTCTAAACCAATACACAGCGCCCATTTTAGTCCATTGACCCATTCTTACAACCTTCAATATAAAGCCACATGTCCATTATTTTAAACTAGTTTATTTTTCCTTTTATAAGCTTGTTACAATAATGGTGCAACGCATTAATATTAATTTTAGTGCTACACTCATGTATTCCTTATTAACGTACAGATACTATTCATTCTGTCCCGTGTTACAACCTCAGCATTCTTGGCATGGACATCGGCCAGGAACTGAATCTAAAATGCTACATCGAGAGTGCTATTTTAACTGTCTCCCGGAAGTTGGGTATTCTCAATAAGGTGAGGCGATTTTTCTCTCCCGAGCAGTGCTGTTTGCTCTACAAAACTGAGGTGTGGTCGAGTATGGAGTATTGTTCCCATCTATGGGACGGCTCCGCTAAATACCTCCTCGATGCACTTGATAGACTGCAAAGGCGAGCGGTACGCATTATTGGAGATGCTGAGGTTACAGCCTCGCTTGAGGACCTCCAGCTGCGTAGATACATTGCTTTCTCAGTGTCTTCTACCGGAACTACTACGGATAGTGTTCTGAATAACTTTTTTATCTTATCCCGCCCTCTTCTTTCCTCTCCCGGACTACACGTGCTGGTCTTAGGAACCACCGTCATACTGTACAGACTATCAGTACTCGTACCAAAAAATTTGGCAAGTCGTTCGTCTGTAAGACCATTCGGCTTTGGAATTCTTTGCCGGCGCATGTGTTTTCCTGCTCCTACAGTCCCAGGTCTTTTAAGCGGGGCGTGAAACGGCATTTATGCAGGCCATCATGTATGCGTGCGCTCGTTATCGTGCTTATTCCACGGTGGGGAGCGCTCTCATTATTTTGGACTGCATCGGCTGCTTACCATCAGGCAGGATGCAGTCACTATGACGAGTCAATATAAAAAAAAAATCTTATTCTTACGGAATTATCGAAGCTCACGGAAGATATCGTACTGCTCTCCAAGTAAAATTGTAATATAAAATGTGGTAAACAGTGTTGGTGTCATGTTAGTATCTCTTTTAAATATTTGTAATTTAAATAGATTTCTTTGCGTGGGAGTGACAGCAACGCCATAGTTTACAGATGGATTGAGTGCCTGCTGGTGCTGGATCAGCTGGAGGAAGTGCAGCGCGTTGGCAGCGTTGGTCACGCTTTGAAACAGCTTCTCAAACCAAATGTTGTCATGAACGACTCCGTGCAATAAGGCACCTTCGTACCTACCTAGCTAGTACGGAGTCGCGGTTCGGAGCAAGAAGCGACGTCGTCAGCGAGCGAGCCAGAACCGTTTCGTTACTGCACCGACAGGGCCCGCCTTCCTGCTGCGTGCCGCGACACCGACTACGGCCGTGTACCTGTTCCGCCTGCATTACACCACCACATCGCTGGAGGTAGCAGAGTACATACGAATGAAGTCAAACTTCAATTTGAGGATTGGACAGCTGGAATCGCGCTATAATACAAGCTTCAAGGTGTTTGTGGTGCGAATCCCGACATCAAAGCTGAACATCTTTATTTTTTTATTTATTTAAACTTTATTGCCTAAAATACAGCAAATGGCGGACTTAATGCCATAGGGCATTCTCTAACAGTCAACCAGTGAATGTGTACATAAATTTTTGTAGGCGGTGACATTATTAGAAACTTACAATTAATTTAGGAGGAGGACTTCTGGCCTAAAGGTATAGTCTACAGGCGTTTCCTATGGAAGTTGCCTGTTGCTACCGAGTTGGTACCGCAGGTGCCAATCAAATAGTACTGACATAGTTATTAAGTTATTTACATATATTATATGGGTCAATCACTGTAAGAAATTAAAGTGGCGCTGGGCTGGCCATCGCACCTCCAGTCGTAAACTGGCTCAATCCAAAATTCATGTTTTTTGGGAAATGAAGAAAACGTGTTTCGGTCCTCGACAGTTTATGGTATATCACACTATAACTTTATGAAATAATGAGCTATTTACAAAATTCAAAGTACTACAGTTTATTTGGTCTAAAGACTACTGGTACGGATAAAAATTTCTTTAAAAATATTTATAAGTATAGTAGTAAATCGTCGCTGAAAAAAAACTTCCAATAAAGAGTCAGTTTAGTACTACAAAAATTTTTGAACGTTGGACTTTTGTACAAATATGTCTCTTTATTTCTTAGCAATATGTTTGATTGGATGACTTATTTACAAATAGTTCCCTTTAATTCTTAACTTCAAGACTTTTTTCGGTGTAATATTCAATTATGCAGTTATGTACTAAAATAATTCTATGGTATTCGAAATAAAACATAAATTTAAATCACTTTCTTTTGTTCTCTGTTTATTTAAACTTCTTAAACAATCAACTTACTTAGTATTATTTATTACTTAATCAGCTTTCAATATCACATGCTGTGCTTATTTCTAAACAATAAAAAATAAAATACGAAATGTAATAGTCACGACAAGAGCTATTATCTAAACCTAAGTACCTATGACAATTAGATATTTTTATTTGTAAGTATCACAGGTGGTACCTAACATTAATCAGCTACAAAAACAAATTTAGGTAAGTACCTACTATAAAACCTAAACCTTAAGATTAATCAATAATATTAATCATTAATCAACTACAAAAACCAAAAATTTTGAACTTTAGAATATAATAGAATGATTTTTAGTTATGAATTACATACACTATTACACAGACACACATAAAAATAAAGTAAAGCAGCGAATCAGTCAATGAGGTAGAAAATTTCAAAATGTTTACTTACCTAAGTACTATTAAAAATAATCACGACAGTTATACCTAATACTAGCATTGCTACAATCAGTGAGTATCTGTTTACATAACTTTATCCTATCTTAAATTAAAAATTGACAATTCCGATGTGTTCCATATTTTGTACACTTAAAGAATGCTTGGATACTACTAACAATACGTAGGTACCTAATTACAGATTGTTATAAAAACTTTCGTAATAACTGGGGAATCAATCTTTTTCTCACCATTTCCTTTAAGTCTTTTTATTTGTTTTCTTTTAAGCCCAGTTCCTCCAAATATAACTATTCCATTTCGATTACGTCAAAGCTTAACATTTTTTTCCTCTTGCTTCTCATATTAATAGTTTTGTATTCCGTGTCCGTGTAAGAAGTCTTGTAATCGAATTCGAAAGTATTTTCTTTTACGAATTTCAAAACTTTGATGTTATTTCAAGTTATCGTTCCTTTTTTTGTTTGTGTTTTCATTGTAGTTGAGGCCCCATTTTGCTTGCAAGCTTTTGATGGTCAAGATAAACCTGTAGTCTAGTTCCTTGACCCTAAAAGGTTGGCCTGTTTTTTGTGCACTTTTGATAAGTGTTGCGTATTGGCAAGGTATATAAATAGGACTACATTTTTCATTATTTGTGATCTCTTTTTCTATGAGGCTACGTACGTTGTCCACTTCATTCCGCGTGTGGCCTTTTATTTAATACTTGTGGGTTATTCTTACAATGTTAAGCAATAAGGTCACTGCAAATGATATATAAGCTAGCAATAGTTTTATTTTTATTCTGACCGGCACAATTATTGGAATAAAAAGAGACGTGCAACTTTTCAGTAGTTTATTTTGTTTCCAATTATCAGGGTCCCTTTTACATTTTCTAGACTTGCGGGGAGTGTCGTCAGATCTTAAATAATTCCTATGAGGCGAGGACGAGGATGACGAGTAGCTTGATCGAGAAATATTTGAACACCTCTACGTGTATTATTTGCGTATGTTGGGTCCGAGTCACTCAAGTCTACGTCACTTTCATTAGAGTGGATTGGTGATACCTGATAGTTTGGACGAACTGCTGAACATGTAGCTGAATCAGTGTGCCTTGACTGGTTTGAAATTGATGAACTCTTAGAACTCAACAAGGAAGAACTTAATGAGGAAGACCTGGATGAGGAAGAACTGGATGACGACGAACTAGTTGATCTTGATCTGATAGAAGCTTTCACAAAAGATATTTTTGGTTCATTTTCAGTTCTTTCTGTATTTTTTTCTACCTAAAAGTAAGATTACATAATTTATAAAAACTCATAATAATGTAAAAGTATCATAAAATATATTTAATTACATACCTCAATTCGACTACTATCCACTTGCATCTCGGGCGTCTGTGTAAACAGGATTTGGTTTTCAATAAATGGTGGTGGACTGTTACAAGCCTTTTCAACATCCTTTATAATCTGGAAATATTAAACAAATTTAAATAATAATTTTCAACAGTCACACCGATCATCTAACCCCAAGTCAAGATTCTTTAAGAACTTGTGTTATGGACATTAAACTGAAAACTGGATATTAATATTATTAAAAATAACAAATACTTAAAATACTCTAATAAATAAGTAGTTATTCGTTTTAAATAAATCAGTACTAAAATAATAATTGTATGAACCTAGTATGTTCGATTTTTTTCATTAGGTAGGTACAAAAATGTTTCATCTTGTTCTAGCGTATTTTCAATAATAGACGGACTGACGGACGGATCTCTTTCAGTAATCTGCACAAAATTTTTTGTTTATATAATGGGCAGATAGTAATGATAATGATATTATTAATTATAACGTCATGTAAGAATAAATATCAGTTGTTTTAAACACATACCTCAGCCTGAATTTCTCTTTCTGGTATAGCTTCGATAATTAATTGATAATTATCTCTTGTTTAATTCTGTGAAATAGTTAGTGAATATTATTGTGTTGTGTAAACTAAACAGAAAAGACTCGGTGAACCAATTTGGTTGAGTTTAAAGAAGTATACAATTATTTATTAGAATGCTGGTGCACTAAAACCACTAGGTGCCTAGGTATTTTATTAAAGAAAACATGATAATTAAATTGTTACATAGTAGCTACTATGTAACAATTTAATTACCTAGGTACCTACCTCTTCTTCTCGCGTGGTCATTAACATTTCCAAAATATGGTCAACTCTTCTCTTTATTATACAAATTTAAATCTAAAACAAACGACTTCACTATTTAATTGCTAAAAAAATAGAAATTAACAGACCCTTACCTAAGTGCAACATCAGAATTTTTGTTTTATTTATTCAGAAACAGACCTGAGCACCAAATATCCAAAAAAGTTATAAATTAATTAATCAAATACAGACTTAAAATATAAAAAGCCCGTAATTCTGATCAAATATTCAGTGGTAAACCAACCCTATTTGGTTTAGGTCACAAAAAAAGCTCAGTTTACAGTTATAAAGTGACTCAAAACAAACTTCGGTCACTTTACGATTAAAATGAAAGTAGTAAACTTACCCCAAGTTTTGTACTACAGTGACACATTGAGGTTCATGCCACTTCTCCACTAGTTGCGCAGCATCTAACTCCAACGCAATACTAAATACGTCACTATCGTAATGACGAAAGGCGCAGGATTCGTTAGTAAGAAAGAGACACAAGATTGAGTTTCTCCTTTTCTAGCCTTAATAGGGCAGTTTCTGATTTACTAGGCGATAGAGCGCGATTTTTTTAATTGTTCTGTATACTTAACTCAATTCAGCAAAATTTTGGATTGGGTCAGTTTACGAATGGGTGTGCGAATAGCTAGACTAACAGACAACAGATGGACTCACAGAATAACATGCTGGAACGGACCACCGGGCACTAGGAAGAGAGGCAGACCAGCTGCCCGTTGGGCAGATGATATCGTACAAGTGGCTGTCAAACAGTGGATCGAGATAGCGAAAAACAGGGTCACTTGGAAGTCTCTAGAGGAGGCCTTCACCTTCGAGGACGAGGGGTTCTTACTTAATAAATACTAATTTAATGTATTTATTTGTTTTTTAAGAATTTTACATAGTATAAATTTCAATATAAGTAACTAGGCATCTTTTGTCTTTGTTAGTTCTTTTAGTAAGAAATAAAAGGCTTCATTATTTTTTATTTTTTTATTTTATTAATTATATGGTCCAATGTAATTTACCATCTATGTACATTTTGATGCCTGAAATAAATGACAATTGTCGTCTTTATTTAACCCATTGACCTAGAAGTATAGACAAGAACGTCCATAAAAACAATTTGTTCAAATTCTGGAATGAGAGACCTAAAATTCGCTGCAGCCGCTGCAGCGCTAATACATTTCAATGTCGTCTAATCAACAGACAGACATCGCAGCGCTGCAGCGCCAGATCGTTCAAAGACAACGTAGTGTGTATCAAGATGGCGTCCTAAATAGATTGTCAATAACAATAATTGAAAAAATATCTGACGGCGCATCCACAAAAAAGCGTTACAGTACCATAGATAATTAATGGTCTAGACCTTAGGCTGAATGAACGAACACCAAGCACTGGATAGGCGGCCATCTTGTGAGAATGTCAATTTGGATTGAGTCGTTCTGGTGTGCGCACGCGTTCACGTGCTTGGTGGACGTTAATCTAAATCGGGTTTAAGCGTAGCCATCTTTTATAATTTCTTGTAACGGATAATTGTATTTTGATTGATTATAAGTGCAGTGAGTGTTAAAACCGTTATTTTATTAAAATATTCTCTATCTGCCCGCTATTCCACGCTCATAAAGAAAATGAACCATCCTGATAACGGTCTAGTGCCTTCATCAGAAGTGGGATGCGAGGGGCTTAACTCCTCAGTGGAGAAGGTTCATAATAATATAAATCAAGAAAATAAAAGCGCCTGCGCCAGTGACGTGAATACTTCCGGTTTTCTCGCGGAAATGGAGTCAATCTTTACACGACTGCTTGCTGCAACGCAAAACCCGCCGACGCAGCATAATTCGACACAACTAATAAAATTCGACCCCGACGATGCTGAAGCCGACATTGAAGGTTGGTGCAAAATTACCGACATTATAGTAACTAGCCGAAAACTATCGGGCCCTGAGCTTCTTCTCGCTTTGATTCATTCATTGAAAGGCCGGGCTGCTTCGTGTCTTACTAAGTTAAAGACTACAGATATAGAATGGCCTCTGATTAAAGAGATGCTTCTTGCCAAATTTGGAAAGCCGATGCTTATGCAAGACTACTTTGATAACATCATGAAATTCGATATTAGCGCTCATGAAACAGCATCAGAAGCGGCTATGCGTTTGTGGAACCTCATCGAACGTATACCGAAAGTTGAGATGACCGAGGAGGTTATCACTGGATTCGTTATATCTGTCCTCAGTCAACGGAATGCTCTGATACGAAGAGAGCTAAATTCATACGCTGTTACAACGAGAGCTCAGTTATGCCGTGCTCTTAGTGGGGTATCGTTGAAAAGACGCAATGAAGACATTGACGACCATGCTTTCAACTCGAAGAAACCGCGTACTGTTACTGAAGCAAGATTCAGTGGAACCTGTCATTACTGCGGCAGCCGTGGTCACAGAATAGATGAGTGTCGTAAACGCCAATACAACGCCGCAAGACCTAAAGCTGCTGAAATAGAGAAGACGATCACATGTTTCACATGTCTGAAGCCGGGACACATAAGTACAAGCTGCCCGAGTAACAAAATTGAAAAGGACCAACCAGCTCGGAAGGAAGTTCATATCTGCGAGCGCAGATTGCCAAAAGGTACTCTAACTACGTTGACTGGTAAGACGATTTTGTTTCTATTTGATAGTGGCTCAGCATGTTCATTGATTAAGGATTCTCTAGCCGACCAACTTCTAGGTTCTACACACAACGACACCGTTTATTTGGCAGGCATCAGTGGTGAAGACATAAAATGCACAACCCAAATACTCGGTTCTGTTCAGATTCAGGGCATTCAATTAAATCTTTTATTTCATGTAGTCCAAGAAGATATTCTAACCGAATCTATCATTATAGGGAGGGATATTTTAGAGCAAGGTTTACATGTTGAAATTGATAGTGACTCTATAAAATTTTCTTTACGAACATCTATTACCACTTGCCACACAATTAACACTTTTGATTTTAATTTAATTGATACTTATCTAGAAGGTGGGGAAAAAGAGCAGTTGCTAAATGTGCTACGTAAGTACAGTGAGTACTTTATAGATGGCGTACCCACTCGACGCGTATCCACAGGTGAGCTAAAAATTGACCTCATTGACCCGCATAAAACAGTACAGAGACGACCTTATCGATTGTCCCCGGCAGAAAAGGTAATTGTACGCGAAAAAAATTAAATCACTGTTAGACGCCAATGTCATCCGCGAGAGTTCATCTCCCTTCGCAAGTCCTATCTCTAGTGAAGAAGAAGGATGGTACGGACAGGATGTGTGTTGACTTCAGAGAACTGAACGCGAACACCAGACCCGAACATTATCCCCTTCCTAGGATAGATGAACAGGTAGACCGCTTAAATGGAGCTCGCTTCTTCTCCTCACTTGACATGGCATCTGGCTACCATCAGATCAGGGTCAGCCCAGGGTCAGTTGAGCGAACAGCTTTCGTAACCCCGGAAGGGCAATACGAATATCTAGCTAAGCCGTTCGGGTTACGAAATTCTGCATCCGTATATCAGCGATGCATCAACAGGGCTCTCCAGTCCCTTAAAGACACCATAACCCTAGCTTATATGGACGATGTACTTTGCTATTCAACCAGTGTTAGCGAAGGGTTAGGGCGTCTGGATGCCGTACTAATGGCTCTGGCCAATGCAGGATTTTCCTTCAACATAAACAAGTGTAAATTCATGAAATCCGAAATCAGCTACTTAGGTTATGTCATACGTGCAGGTGAAGTTAGACCTAACCCTAGTAAAGTCAGAGCTCTCGTTGAGGCTCCCTTACCAAAAACTGCGACACAGGTTAGACAGTTTCTAGGGCTAGCTTCCTATTTCAGGCGGTTTATATCCAACTTTGCCAACCTCGCTAGTCCCTTGTATCCCTTAACAAGACTAAAAGGTCCTATTACTTGGACACAGAAACATTCAGAAGTACATAAGAAAATAGTAGAGATTCTTTCATCGGAGCCAGTGTTAACGATTTTTAATCCAGATGTACCCGTTGAACTGCACACCGATGCCAGCTCTGAAGGCTATGGCGCTATCTTAATTCAGAGGATAGAAAACGTGCCCCACGTGGTAGCTTATTTCAGTCGCCGTACAACTGAAGTTGAGTCTAGATACCACTCGTACGAGTTGGAGACTCTGGCGGTTGTGCGTGCGGTTGAAAACTTCCGCCACTATCTTTATGGTCAACATTTTACAGTATACACTGACTGCAACTCCTTAAAGGCTTCTAAAGCTAAAGTAGATCTCTCACCTCGCGTTCATAGATGGTGGGCATACCTCCAAGCTAACGACTTTGACATTATATATAAGGAAGGGCGCAGCATGGGACACGCTGACTTTCTATCCAGGAACGCATTGCCCTCCCCAACGAACACAATTGAGGTAGCTAACACGATCCAAGTAGACACTAGCAAATTGGTAAATTTTGTTGAACTTCACAGCAGTTGGATCCAGGTGGAGCAGAAAAGGGATCCCGAAATCCAAACCCTGGTAAGGCAACACGAAAATGGTGAGTTGCCTGAAACAATTGCCCATACTTACGACGTCCGGGACGGTATTCTCTACCGCAAGGTAGAGCGGAATAAGATGAGTAGCTGGCTTCCTATAGTTCCACGTTCTCTAGTGTGGACACTCATAAATCATGTACACAATGAGATCAAACACCTGGGTTGTGATAAAACTCTTGATAAGATATACGAGCAATATTGGTTCCCTCAAAAATCAAAAAATGTCCGTAGATTCATTGATTCGTGCATAGTATGCAAAGCATCTAAAGGCCCATCAGGCGCACAGCAGATAAGGTTACACCCCATTCCCAAGACTGCTGTTCCGTGGCATACTATCCACATTGATATCACAGGAAAACTCAGCGGGAAAAGTGACCGGAAGGAATACGCTTCCGTCATCATAGACGCATTCACAAAATATGTCCTTTTAGAGTACACCCAATCTTTAGACGCAGCTTGTGCAGTAAAAGCATTAAAGAGAGCTGTAAGCCTTTTTGGTGCCCCTAAAAGAATAATAGCAGACCAAGGTAGATGTTATATTAGTGCTGAGTTCAAACAGTTTTGTAGTGAGCATAATATTGAGCTACATCTGATTGCAACTAGCTCCGCCAGAGCCAACGGGCAAGTAGAGAGGGTTATGCGCACTCTGAAAAACTTACTAACGATTATTGAGAATGATGTAAACAAGGTTTGGAGAGAGGAACTAGACGAAGTTCAATTGGCCCTGAATAGTACTAGGTCTAGGGTTACAGGGTTCACACCGACTGAGTTAATGTTCGGTGTGCGCGCACAATCTCTTGGTATATCCCAAATCTCTCCCAACGTTGATACTCCAGTCCGAGCGAATCTGGACGTCATAAGAAGTGAAGCTTCTGCTAATATTCTTAAGGCGGCCAGTTCACAAGAACAACTATTCAATCGAGGTAAGGCTACTGTGAAACCATTTGAGCGAGGCGATCATGTCTTCATCAGGGGTAGTGAGCGTAACCAGACTAAGCTTGCAAAGAAGTACAAAGGGCCATTCATTATTAAAAGAGTTCTAGATTATGACAGGTACGAACTTAAAGGCATCAATAGATTTAGCCGTGTTTATAAGTACTCTCACGAAAATTTGCGTGCAGTACCTAGAGGGTTTGAGGGTCTGGTAGAAATATCTTCATCGTTGAACAATGACGAGGCCGAGACGGCGGTCAATGGAAACGAAATCGAACAAATAGAGTCTTCCGATAACGACGGTGAAACAGCTTCAATTGCTAGTGAAGACACTTTGGCTGCTAACTCTGACACTCTCACAGCGTCGTCCGAAGACGACCGTCGTGTCATCGTAGAACACGCTCTAGTACATCGAAGTAAGTAATTATTTTTCTATCTTTCCCATAGCTAGTTGTTAGAGCCTAGCACGCCCGCTACAAGTTGTAATGCAAAAGCTGGTCAAAGGGGCCTCGCACGCCCGGGCCACGGCTTGGTAACTGGTTGAAGGGGCCTCGCACGCCCGGACCACGGTAGGGTATCTGGTCGAAGGGGCCTCGCACGCCCGGGCCACGGTTTGGTAACTGGTCGAAGGTGCCTCGCACGCACGGGCCACGGTTTGATAACTGGTCGAAGGGGCCTCGCACGCCCGGGCCAAGGTAGAGTAACTGGTCGAAGGTGCCTCGCACGCACGGGCCACGGTTGGGTAATTGGTCGAAAGGGCCTCGCACGCCCGGGCCACGGTTGAGTAATTGGTCGAAGGGGCCTCGCACGCCCGGGCCACTATTTGGTAACTGGTCGAAGGGGCCTCGTACGCCCGGGCCACTGTTAAGCTAACTGGTTGAAGGGGCCTTGTACGCCCGGGCCATGGTTTGACAACAGGAATAAACAAGGTCTTTGTCAGGAATGACCGAACGCGTGATAATGTGTTTCCTTGTTCGTCGGGTAGAGAGGAGTAACGGCGAAGGCTAACGGGACGCGCGACGGGATTACCCGCACGAGGCCGTGCGGCTGTCAGGGTTGGCCGTGACGGCGCATCCACAAAAAAGCGTTACAGTACCATAGATAATTAATGGTCTAGACCTTAGGCTGAATGAACGAACACCAAGCACTGGATAGGCGGCCATCTTGTGAGAATGTCAATTTGGATTGAGTCGTTCTGGTGTGCGCACGCGTTCACGTGCTTGGTGGACGTTAATCTAAATCGGGTTTAAGCGTAGCCATCTTTTATAATTTCTTGTAACGGATAATTGTATTTTGATTGATTATAAGTGCAGTGAGTGTTAAAACCGTTATTTTATTAAAATATTCTCTATCTGCCCGCTATTCCACGCTCATAAAGAAAATGAACCATCCTGATAACGGTCTAGTGCCTTCATATCTTTTCTATTCTTAAAATACGATATAACTACATAATAATGACTTGAATAACAATAATTACACTTACTTGACAACTGAATTGTAGTAAAGGTCTAGGTGTACACTTTGAAAAGAAATAAAAAATTATTTTCGCCGCTCTGCACGCGCGAATGTCAAAGCCACACTAAAGCAAGGTGCCGAGTCGACTCCGCAGATGAGTGGAACATAGTGCGTGTTCGGAAGGGCCTATCTAGTGTAACGTAAATATCGCTGATTTAAACATATATCTTAAGATTTTTTTTTACAATATTTTATATAAAAATATATTTACTTTATAAAATATTACAAAAAACTTAACCTTGGTTGCCACCGGCAGCGGGAATAGACCCAAGCTATTGGTGGTTAGGGCTGCAGAGTGTGGAACCTCCTCACAATACGTAACGTGTCAAGGAGTCCTGCCTTCTGTATCTGACCCTTTACCCAACCTTTTAGCGATAGTCCCTCTAGGTGTTGATCGAAGCTCTTAGCTAAAAGACCGTTTGCCGAAACGACTATCGGTACAATAATGGTTGCATCCACATCTCACATAGCAGTAACCTTGTCAAGCCAAGCCAAGGTACTTACTGAGCTTGTCCTTCTCGGCTTTCACAAGGTTCTCGTCATGAGATACGGTGATATCAACCAATATTGCCCGGCGCTGAGATCGGTCGACCACCACGATATCAGGCTTATTGGCGACAATAGTCCTGTCCGTGATGATAGAGCGATCCCAGTAGAGCGTTGCATGACCATTTTCGAAAACTGGCACAGGTGCGTACTTATAGTACGGCACCTCTGATTCAACAAGGCCATATCGAAGAGCAAGTTGCTGGTGAATTATTCTGGCTACTTGGTTGTGTCTGTGCAAATACTCTCCGTTAGCAAGATGGGAACAACCGGAAATAATATGTCGGAGTGATTCTCCTGGACGGCGGCATGCCTGACTGATGTCGACCGTCCTTCTTAATATATTTCTGGTAGTTATTCGTCTTGATAACTTCATCTTTAATGGCACAGACAAAACCTTCGGTTTTCCCAAAGAGGTCATCGAAACGTAGCCAGTTTACCGAGGCAGGCAAATCTACATCAGGCCCAGTTAGAGCCCGATAGTAGCGCCCGTGTAGCACCTTGCTCTTCCATATGTCCTTGCGATCGAGAGTGCTTAGCACCACTGGTTTGCGCCAGTTTTCTGTTGCCAAGGATAACGGCGTAAAGTGTCTATCAACTGCCACAACATCCAAATGCATCCCGCACTCACTGTTAAGGAAATAATCGATGAGATTGCACACCTCACAGTTATGTAGGTCTTTGGCATTTAAAAAACCGTGACCCCCACATCTCCGCGGGATGTACTGCCTCATAAGGGTGTTACCAGACCAATCGATCGATCGTCGATCGACGGCATCGATCAACATCGATCGATGTCGATGGACTGGTATGATAGCTTTAATCGATCGACGAATACCGTTTGACTAACCAATCGATCAACGACGGTCGGTCGACGTTGATCGATAGGTGTGGTAGCTTTAATCGATCGACGGATACCGTTCGTCTAACCCATCGATCGACGTTGATCGATTAACCCCGGCTATATTCCATCAGTTTCTTCCGAAACGCATGCAGAAGAGGACTCGTTGTTCTTGGCCAGTACGATGTTGCTCGTACTATTATTACGGAGACGCAAACGCAGAAGAATCTGATTGCAGCCGTTTTTTAAAGCCAAAGATCGCTAATTTTATCCAAATGACATTTTAAGCAGCGGTTTTTTTTTGCGTAGCGATTGTCATGAATTTCGTGGTTATTTTTTTATTAGACAACAGAAAACTAGCTCCATTCAAAAATATCTTGGGGGAGGAAGGGACGGGGATGGAGCGGTAACGGTAACTTAGTAGAATATTTGTTTTTTTCCCTAAAAATAACCTAACATAACCTCAAAATAAAAATATCATAAAATTAAGCATTTCCGCACTTTGGATCCTCCCTCCTCTCCCCCTTCCCTCCCATCCCCTCCCACCCCTCCCCATCACTCTCCCCTCCCCCCTTAACACTCACTATCCCCCCCATCCCCTCCCCCTCCTTTCCCTTTCCCCCCTTTTTCGGTGTTGCTTAATCTTAAATTTATAAAAAAAGTGAAGCGGCCGGCGCGTCTAATCAAACAGCTCGATCTGACACCCAATCCATTCTACCGGTCGATTGTCGATCGATATCGATCGATTGGTCTGGTAGAAACTATCGATCGACGTCGACTAATCCATTTTACCATCGATCGATGTCGTCGATCAACGATCGATCGATAGGTCTGGTAGACACTATCGATCGACGTCGACTAATCCATTCTACCATCGATCGATGCCGTCGATCGACGAACTATCGATTGGTCTGGTAACACACTAACAAATGAGCGTGCGTGTAGCATTTTGGAAGTTGTGAGCATTTGACGGACTCTTCTATTCAATGCGGCCAATTCGGTCTAAGTCCATTATTATTATTAAGGACGTGTGACGTTTGTAAATAGGCTGTGGTAGCGTACTACGTTGACCGTGTGTGTTACACACATGTAACATACATAAATAAATGTTTTGTTTTTGTCTATCCCTATTTAATTTTCAATTTTAATTTTATGTTTTAATTAGCAACTATTAATGTGGTTTATTGTAATTAATTTTGTAATCTTATTTTACACTCGATTCTTTTTGATCTCGATGTGTTTTATGCATGCTGTCTGCACATACTTTGGAAGTGCAGTCAATGTTTGTACAAGCTGAAAATGACTATGTAAACGCTGTAATTCCATTTTGTTTAGTTAATAAAATAAATAAAAATAATATATAAAAAATCACGATTATACCACGTACGCTTCATTCTTCAGATATATAAACATATGTAGTCCTTTTATCATACAGGCAACACCGCACGAGAAAAAAATACTTTTATAAGGTAGATTTGAAAACCATTTCCATCCTACCGACAGTCCCGCGTTCCTTCCTCATTCTTTTTTCGTGCGCGGCAACAAGCACATCTTTACAGAAAACAGTGTTAATAAATTTAAACGAACGACATGCCTAAGCGTAAAACTAAGGACAAAATCAGTTATTACGAAGCTAAATTAAAGTTACTTATAGAAAAGTCAAACGCCAAGCGGAGACGATTCATCACATATTCGTCGTCGTCTGATTCCGAGAACAAAGAAGGTAAGCTATTATCTCGTAAAACCATATTTCTATTTATAGCCTAAGGCGTGATTTTACAATGTTAAAATCTTGTTTATCGATTCGTTAATGATTAAAGGAAAATGATGCAGCTAATTAGTTAACCCTTATGCTCATTGGGAACAATTTACAATTTTCAATGTTTAACTAAACTTGGAATTTTTGCTTAAGTAAAGATTACGTAAGTACATCTATAAGCCGCCCGGAGAATATCACAGTGAGGATATTACGAAGGTTGAGCATGATGCTTGTAAATTAATTAGCCGTTGACCGCGGTCAACCCGCCAATCTTGTTCAAAGGTATCTCTAAGCTGCCCTAGAGGATATCACTAAGGTTAAGCATGATGCGAAAAAAGAAACCAGTAAGTAAACCAATGCTCTTACGATTTTTATTAAAAAAAATATATGAAAAAACAAGAATACGTAAAAAAAAAATGTCTAATCTACAAAATAATTCTGTCTCATTACAGACGGAACCACACAAGACGATGTCACTACGATTAATTTTGAAAATCCGGTTCAGATGCATGATATAAATGACGAGGAGGCACTACTCCCGTTATCGGAACCGGAACCAGAACCGAAGTTGGATGAGGTTCCCGAGTTGAACCCAGATCTTTTGTTGGCGCTTGGAGATGCAGCAGACGAGCAACCTATGTATGGCGAGAATATACATCAATCACTTGTACAGCGGTTTGTGCCAATTTAAAAAAAAGGCTTAACCAATGAGGTTAAGGAGAAACTGTTGAAAGATTACAGTGTACCCGACAATTGTAAATACCTCAAAGCACCTACATTAAACACTGAGATAGCCGCTGCACTGTCTGAAGTGACACGAAACCGGGATAAAAATATCCAAGTTAAACAGAACCAATTAGGTCTAGGTATCTCAGCGGTTAGCAGGGCAATCACATTACTCTTGCTTAGCGATGATAAGCTTCAAGCAATTAAAATCCTTACAGATGGGTGTAGGATCTTAGGTAATTGTACACTTTACCGAAACCGATATACGAAGAAAACTTATTTCACCTTGCCTGGAGAAATCGATCATGTCAATGACCAAAGACCAAGAGCGAGATGAAACCCTTTTCGGCAGTGCTCTCCCAGAAAAAATAAAGGCCTCCAAAGCGATTGAAAAGCAAGGTCAACAAATAAAAAAGCCTGTTTTCCTTCAAAGGGCCTCGTCGCTGCCCGTCGCTTTTAATTCACCGACTCCATCGACATCCAGGACACGCTTCCAGGGAAACGCGACAGGCTCTTCTCGTTACCCCTCGGCGAGCAAGGGGGGGGGGGGAAGGCCAGCACGAGCAACGAGACCGTACCGGCGCCCGGCACAGGCGTACGCGCAGCCACGTCCAGCGAGCAGCTACACGCGACAGCAGCGTGCTGCACATCGCCAGTAGACGTACGGGTACATGCCGGGAGACTTCATTATTTTTACAATTGCTGGTTAAAAATAACTAATAATAAATTAGTTCTCGAGTGGATCAGATGTGGTTATAAAATACCATTTTCAAAATCTATTAATCAAAATGTTAAGCCCCTAAATAACTTTACTGCTATGGAGAAGGAAGACATGACTATTGCAATCAATAATTTATTGGAGCTAGGCGCGATATCTGAGTGTGAACCATTCAACAATCAATTCATTTCAAAAATATTTCTTGCCCCCAAAAGCAATGGTGGAAAACGATTTATTTTAAATTTAAAGTCGCTTAATAAATTCATAGCCAATAATCACTTTAAAATGGAAGATTACCGAACAGCTTGTAAGATGGTACATAATAAGGGGTTCATGGCGACTATAAATTTAAAGGAATCTTATCTTCTCGTTCCTATTTCAAACTCTCATAGAAAGTATTTAAGATTTCAGTTTCAACATACGGACGGTAAGTTAGTAACTTACGAATTTACCGCTATGCCGTACGGTTTGTCCTCAGCACCGAGAACCTTTACTAAAATTATGAAAGAAGTCATGGGCCATCTCAGATATCGTGGCTTTACTTCCGTTATTTTTATTGATGACATTTTTTGTATCGGCCGAACATATAACGAATGTTTACACAACGTAAATGAAACTGTAAAGCTTCTACAATGTCTAGGTTTTGTAATAAATTTTGATAAAAGTAACTTGTCACCTTCGCAAAGTTGCAAATATTTAGGTTTTATATACAACACTATCAGTATGACCCTGGCTTTACCTGACGATAAACGTAACAAAATATCAATGTTTGTTAAAAAGTTTAGCTCCCTACCGCTCTGTACCATTAAAGAGTTCGCACAGCTGATTGGACTATTGACGTCAGCCTGCCCAGCTGTACGCTACGGTTGGGTGCACACTAAACTTCTCGAAAGGCAGAAGTACTTAGCCTTGAAACAACATAGCTCATACGACACAAAATTTCGTCCTAACGCGGAAATATTACCTGATCTATATTGGTGGTTAAAGAATATTCAAAAAACGATATTTCCTTTTAAACCTAAATGGGGCGCGTTTTGTAATGATCAGCGAGTTAATGGGCAGTAGAAAATGGAGGAGCTAGAATTTCACATAAATTATTTAGAATTATTAGCTGTATTTTTTGGTCTCAAATGTTTTGCACGAAACAGTAGCAACTGTTCTATTCTATTACGTATTGACAACACAACAGCGATAAGTTATGTAAATCGTCAGGGAGGCATTCAGTTTCTTCATTTAAACAACTTATCGAGACAGATTTGGCAACGGTGTGAGAAACTTGGAATATGGTTAGTAGCGGCTTATATTAATAGTAAGGATATTAAGGAAGCTGATGAGGAAGCACGTAAAATAAATTCGGATATAGAATTGTCTTTGACATTTAAGAAATTTAAAAAAATTACTGACAAGTTCGGTCAGCCGACTCCGTCAGACCTCTTCGCTTCGCGCACCAACGCCAAATGTACATCTTATATATCGTGGAAGCAAGATCCAGACGCAGTAACGGTGGATGAATTTACTATTCCATGGAATCGATCTTTATTTTATGCCTTTCCACCATTTCCGTTAATATTAAAATGTTTAGAAAAGATAGTTAATGAGCATGCTGAAGGTATATTAGTTTTTCCTTTTTGGGCCATTTTTGTAGCAATGGGTACCAGCCTTGGTACCCATTGCTACAAAAATTACTAACTTCAGATATTATGTTTCTGCGATCGGAATGTAATTTAGAATCCTCTTGTCATAGGAATCCTCACTTCAAGGGGCTTACCTTGGGTGCAGCGAGACTCTCCGGGTTGCGTTTGAGAAACGAGGCACCCCCACCGCTGCACTAAGTATAATGATAGCATCTCTATCCAACAGTACCTAGAAACAGTATGGAGTTTGTTACAAAATATGGTGGCAATATTGTGCAACAAACAATAATAGAGATCCTTATATTTACTCATTACCAGTAGCACTGTCCTTCTTGACAGAACAATTTCATAATGGTGTTGCTTATAGTACAATAAACAGCTATCGCTAAGCGTTGAGCTTATTGTTGGGTAACAACCTTGGCTCAGAGGAACAGGTTAAAAGGCTGCTTAAAGGCATTTATAGATTAAGGCCTGCCCTACCTAAATATACCTTTACTTGGGACCCTCAGTTGGTGTTACAACACATAGCAACTTGGGGTTCTAATAAACATATGGGATTAGAAAATATATCAAAAAAGTTAGTTATGTTACTTGCTTTATGTACCGCTCACAGAGTTCAAACTTTGGCTGCCATTAAGGTTAAAAATATATTGATATTTCCCAATGAAGTTAAAATTACGATATGTGACATTATAAAAACATCTGCAGCCGGACGCGACCAACCAATACTATCTCTGCCATATTTTCATGAGAACATTAATATATGCCCTGCGACAGCACTGAAAGATTATATGACAATTACAAATAATTTAAGAGCCAGTTCTACAGAGAGCTGTAACGGTACAGAATGAATGGTATCCGTCCGTTAGTAAGGAATGTGTGGGAGTAGCACTAACATAAATATTAATGCGTAGCACCATTAATATAATAAGCATGAAAAAGGGAATAATAAACTAGTTCAGAATAATGGTCCGTGGTCTAACGCTTTATCTTTAGTTTGAACTTCGCGGGGACTGCTCTGTGTGCTCCTTGCGACATAGGCGCCATCTAGCGTGAGTTATTTACTTGAGCTTCGCATAAGGTTGCTAGTTTGACTTCTTTATTTTGAATTTCGCGGGGACTGCTCTGCGCGTCCCTTGCGACATAGGCGCCGTCTAGCGGAAGTCATTTACTTGGGCTTCGCGTAAGGTTGCTAGGTTGACTAGGACTTTATCTTTATTTTGAATTTCGCGGGGCTTTGCGAGTCGGCAAAGTGGTTCACCTACGGGCGGACGCCATGGTCGGAATACGGAACTTTTGATAATTTCCCAAAATATAGGATTATTGGCTTAAGTGGAGGATTATTAAGAGGGAATTGTTAATAGAAGGCTACATTTAGATATTCAAAGATGAAATATTGGCTGTCGGACGAGATTTGGTTAGATTATGGAAAAATTTTAGAATTGCGCGGCGAAAGCGGCAATGAGCGAGCGAGAGGTTGAGAAAAAGACAGAAAGAGAGTTCGGATGATAGCTCCACGTGGCGCGACGCGAAGGCGGGGGGCATCGGGGAAACAGCTAGCGATTGGTTGAAGGGAAGAAAAGTGGACTCGCGCGGGCAAATGTCGAGGGCGCGTGGCGCGAAAGTTAAGATGCTTGGGAAAAGGGCGGAAAATTAGCGGGCATTCAATTTTGGGACGTCGGCGGTGCGGTCCAACTTAAGAGTGCGGTACTACTCATACGGGAAAAAATAGCGTCCGAGCTTTGATAGTGCGCTAAGTGATATTCGAGCTGCGATATTAATTAAGATTTGTGAAATTGAAAGTGATTAATAAAGTAAAACTATTGCGGTCGCAACTCGAATCCGTTAACGGAATGAAGTATTCCGGGGTACATCGGCGGAAACGCGTAACGGTGGCAACGAAAACCTATGTACCTTTCAACAGACTTCGGTCTGGATGATCTTTGATTGTATTTAATAAGATCGGCGTTTTATATTATTACGCTAAACAATACACTATCTTCGACGGAGTAATGGGGGAGAGACAGTTGTCTCCCTAGTGAAAGTTGAAGATAGGTCAGACACCATTTAGCTGGAGGTAGACCCGTATGACCCAGTCCAATTTCGAGTCTACCTCCGTACATACAGTGTAGTGATAGGAAAATGACACACTGAGTATACTGGCTCGACTGATAGAACATTTAGGAGTTAGTTGCTTTCAGGGGCAATGCGACTCTCACCACACATCACGAATTTAAGTTAAATGTGGCTTGGCCTAGATTGCAAGGTACACAAAAGGGACTGTTAGTTCGACAAAATATAGGCATTTTCAAGTGAGGAAAGTTGTATGAATCTATAGGTAGGCGGATATATATATGGTTAGTTATTAATTCAGACTAATAAGGTAGGGATAATTAAGTTACGGCGCTAAATAAAATTATGATGAAGTGATGTGGGTCCTAGCTAGGCAAGTAATCTGTTGCCGCAGGCCGGTAAAATTCTAATTGTTTTCCTAAAGTTGTTACCAATTAATTATTCGTTTAAATAATTAACAGAGGTATGATAATATCGTACCATCATTACTTTGGAGTACCTAAAAGTCTAGACTGGTTTCCTATTACAAGAAAAATACTAAAAAGTTATAGCAAATAAGCTTAGCCGTACTGTGATGTTTGATTTCTAATACTGAAATGACCAAACAGGCATTTTTTAGCTTTCCCTGAGGTACAATACGGCCTTAAAATAGCTACACTCTTCAAAGTATGGAAAATTTTACATCCGATACCTATTAGCAAAAATAAGCTGATACAAACTGAACAACTAAAACCAGTTTAGAACCTAGGATAAGTCGTTGAAAGAAGACATTGCAAGCTATGAGCTTCTAATAATCTGAAACATAGAAATAATTGATTGATAACAACCAGCTAATTAGCCTGACAATGGTCTACTAATACCATTTGAATAGACCTCTTAAGATATGTAAGTACTTAACTCTAATAATCTGAAACATAGAAATATTTGATGGGAACAATCTAATCAATCAGACTAATACCTAGCACAGTCTAATTTATACTTATTAAAGGGAGTAAAGATAACTTCTAAATGTAATTGATTTAATGATTAACAGGGATAATTAACTACCTAATTTACTACCTACTAAAAGTATACTGACTATGATTTAATAGTCTATCAAATTAACCACTCAGTCTGAGAGACAGAGGGTGGAAGTTAATGGAAAAATAATTAACTTAAGTTCACTTCCTAAAAGTCAGGGATGTTGAATAAATTAAACATCTTTCAATAAACTTGATCTGTACTTATACTTTATAAGATCTGTATAATGAACACTAAGAGTAACCCAAAGTAATTTACTTCAAATGATAGTATTCTATTTAAGTTCACTTCCTAAAGTCAAGGATATTGAATGAATTAAACATCCTTTAATAAACTTAAGATGTGATAATCTGCCAATGCAGCCAATCCAATGTAGTTATATTGGAACTTTACAAGACCTGTATAATAAATACTAAGAGTAAATAAAAGTAGTTTTACCTGTATTAATAGCATTCTACTTTAGCCACCGCCTGAAGTGGCGTTTGATTAAATTATCCACCCTTTACGGAACTGAATATAAGTTATTGCATTGAATAATTAAGTTCTTAATGTGAAAAGGATATTTGGATGATAGATAAAGAGATAAACTCTATTGATTTATGTGGAATAATAAGAATTTAAATTGCTAACACATAGTTCATAATGTAAAATGAAATTAGATTTTGAGAAGAGATGTAAATTCTCAGTTTGAAAGAATTAAAGCTACAAGCTAATAATTAATGTTAAAGCCAAAGTGGACGGGGCCATAATTAAACAATGAGATGTAATGTCACGCTATGGAGCGGCGGTTGGAGCTCATAAACTTCCACAAGACTCTTATATTTCTACAAGACTTTTAAACTTCCACAAGACTCTTATATTTCCACAAGACTTTTAAACTTCCACAAGACTCTTATATTTCCACAAGACTTTTAAACTTCCACAAGACTCTTATATTTCCACAAGACTTTTATACTTCCACAAGACTTTTATAATTCCACAAAACCTTTATATAAATTGCACCAGGCTTCTTATGTATCATGCTACTGATAATAAATAATAATACCTACAAGCTAAGCTATCATCTGATTACCTTTGAGTGGTTACAAATCTTCCCCGCAGCTGCAGTGAAGGATTTAGGTCACAGTTCAGACGGAGTCATTGCTAGGCTACACATATTTATGTTATGATTTATAGACTGGTAGGTAATTAGGTCAGGAGAAAATAATTTAACACAGGGATAAGCCAATTACTAAACTTTCACGAAAGAACTTGAGTTACTTAAATGCGGTTAACAACGGAGGGTTCACTAGACGATCTGGCCAAAATAGTAGTTATTATACGAGTAATATTACATTGCTTGACTGAAATTCACTGCAAATAGAATTAAGCTATGCTAAGGTTCCATCTTCATACAAACGCTACACACTCTACAAAACTCCAGACACAACCATTAGATTGTAGATAAATTAGGTTAATTAGTTTTAAGAAGTAGATAATAATTTAAGTTAAGGTAAAGCGGCGAGGATGTGTGTATGTATTATAAGGTAGACTAGGCATATAGGTGTGAAAGGCATTAGATTTAGGTATAGAGAATTTATAGATAGGTGTAGCAATTTTTATAGAGAGGAAGGAAGGTTACAGAGCCTCTTGGTGACGTTTAGACGGCCGCACAGAGCCGCTACCAGCCAGACCATCAGCCGCTGGATCAGGGCTGTGCTGGCGGCCAGCGGCGTGGACGTGGCGGCGTTCAGTGCGCACAGCACGCGGCACGCCGCCAAGTCCGCGGCGCGCGCCAACGGCGTCTCGCTCGACGTCATCAGGAAAACGGCCGGTTGGACGCAATCCTCTGATACTTTCGATAGATTTTATAATCGTCCAGTTAACGATGATTCTAGTTTTGCTCGATTTGTTTGTCTACCTAACCAATAAATGATCATGTGTTGACTTTGATTGTAACATTAATTTAATTATGAGAAGAAATGTAATATAATTTATATAACAAATCATTAAAATTTATAATTAAACGAGTACCTAAACAAAATTTTTGATCTCTAAACATTTACATGTGTTTATATATCTGAAGAATGAAGCGTACGTGGTATAATTGATGATTAAACGAACTTACCTGTAAGTGAAGTTCTATCACAATTATGGTAGTACGCTTCATTCGAAGATATAGTTTCCCACCCATCCCAATACCCAAATACAAAGAATTTTGGAAGGCTCTAAAAAGAATGAGGAAGGAACGCGGGACTGTCGGTAGGATGGAAATGGTTTTCAAATCTACCTTAAAAAAGTATTTTTTTCTCGTGCGGTGTTGCCTGTATGATAAAAGGACTACATGTGTTTTTTTATCTTCGAATGAAGCGTACTACCATAATTGTGATAGAACTTCACTTACAGGTAAGTTCGTTTAATCATCAATTATTATTCCCGAAGGGTTAGTCAGAGACTAGGCAATGAGGACCGCAGAAGCAGTCCTCTGCCATAGTCCACTTTTCACCTAATAGTGGCTGCACATGTGCTCAGCGTGACAAGTGGTGAGCCCATCGCCGCTCGATTATTTTAAACATACGTATGTTGCAAGCAACATTAAATATTTTTTATAATTTTACATGGCAACACGAGCCGTGCTCTTGCGTTGTCTGTATGTTCCATTTCCGTCCCCACCTACAATGGTCGAAATTTAGAAGAATGTTGTGTTCATAAAGTGTGCCCATTAAATTCAAGTAAAATACAAAATAGTGTTTTTGTTTCTTCGTCTGCACCTTCAAGCCCTTCAGCGTCAGTCCACCGGCACACAACCAACACGGCTCTCTTCATTCTGGTCCTTCGAAAAGAAATAAGGTCTGTGCAGATATTGAGCAGTAGCGTGGCATATTACAGCAACACTTCGTGCAGTACTTTTATACGCCGAAGAGTCACCATACGCCATAAAAGAAGATTTCAAAATTCACCTACATCAAAATATTAAAAGAAAACACAGAGAAGATATAAGAAAACAAGAAAACACATTAAAAAAATTCTTTTTTTTTTTTTTTTACAAAATTAAGCTTACATCTAGTTACAAAGTAAGAAACGGTGACACATAAACCTCTAAAAGATTTTTCTTAAATTCAAGACAGGATTTTGTCGCCATTTTCAATTTCATTTCCGCATACGAGAAGTTCGTCACTGCGCTCAAACAGCGGCCTTGAAATTTGCCCAATCGGCGAACGCTTGGGAAGCAGCTTCAAGAAACGCGCCAGTGAACCGCGCTCTGGTTGGTCGACGGCGGTAGCCGAAAGTGCTCTCATTGACCCGCGCGGTTGGTGCGGCGAGAACCCCAACACCGCCGCTCACGCATTTCGCTCGACACGGCCGGCCGGCGTCTGCTCAGCTCATCCATCGCAAAGAAAGAAGACGCGTTCAGCCATTTTGTGATTTGTGCATTTTGTGCTCGTTTCAAAAAGTGAAATCGCTTCGTGTTTTGTGTTTTTGTATAAAGTTTAAGGATTCTAACGCACTAAATATAGCAAGTTATAGCGTAATTATAAAGGCATATTGTTGCAAAATACACAATGGATAAATCAGGTAAAAGTAGTGATTTATCGACTTTAATCAAGCAAAGAGGCACAGTCAAGGGTTCCATAACCAAGCTTTACAACAGCTTTTCTGATCTCTCATTTCAAATTTCTTTAACTAAAGAAGCCCTCCTAGTAAAAGAGTAGCGGCTCCGTTCTCTTTACACTCGCTATGAGGATTATAACTTGAGCATATTAGGGTTTGAAAGTGATGATGACGAAGACACTGATGTTGTTGAGGAAAAATATACACAAACCTTGACAATCATCATGAAGTTGTTAAATTCATTTTCTAAAGTCTATTATGATAAAAAGCCTACGCCAATTAGGCTACCTAATATAAACATACCAAATTTTTCAGGTAGATATTCTGAATATAAAACTTTTATTGAATTGTTTAACTCCTTAATTGACAATAATAGCGATTTAGATAAAATACAAAAGTTTTATTATTTAAGAGAATTTTTTCAAGGAGAACCCTTTGACTTGATAAAAAATTTGCCATTGCTTGCTCAAAGTTACGACGAAAGTCCTGTAATTTTAGTCCACCTATTATTAGGTCAACATCTTCAAATATAAGAAACTTTGTTTCTGTTATAAAACAACAATTAGCAGCTTTGAAAAGTTTAAATTGCAATGTTGAACAGTGGGATGCTATCTTAATGTGTATTTTTGTGCGAAAGCTAGACTTAATTTGTAACAGGGAGTTTCAACTTGCCTGTAACAAAGAACCTTCTGTTAAAACGCTAATTGAATTTTTAAACAAGCGTGCTCTTGCACTCGAGAACTCAGAGCGTCCAACAAGGCAAGCCCATGATAAGGGTCCTGTCAAAATGGTTTGTGGGGCAGCAGCTATAGAGAAGCAGCCTCCAGCTACAATAGCGGCCATCAAGAAGGCGCCATCGTGTATCTTATGTAAGTGTTCGCACCAACTTTATTCTTGTGGAAAATTTAAATTAATGTCCATCACTGATCGTGTGGCATTTGTATCAAACAACAAATTGTGTAAAACTTGTTTGAATTTCCACACTAAACCTTGTAGGTATCACTTTAGATGTAATATCTGCAAGCATAAACATAACACATTATTGCATGAAGACACAGTTTCTACTCCTGTGACTTTACTGTCGAATACTACAAGCACACAGGTGCTTCTGCCAATCGCCAAGGTTAAGCTTGTTGCAGGAGATGGTAAAGAGGTACATGTAAAGGCTCTATTGGACAGTGGGGCTCAGGTTTCTTCAGTGACTTTAGAACTTGTTGATACGAGTATGTTAAAATTACAGCCAAAATCAGTTGAGTCAGGAGTCATAGGTATTGGCGACACCGTTAATAAAATAAAAAAATATGTAGCTTTACAAATTCATTCATTAGTAAATAATATTAAATTACAAGTGTCATGTTTTGTTATAGATAAAATAACATGCAAGCTACCACTGCGAAAAATTGACCTTTCAAAGCTAGTTTTGCCTCCCGGTGTCACTCTTGCAGACAATGATTTTCATGTGCCAAGTAATATACATATATTATTAGGAGCTGACATATTTTTCCAGGTCTTACTGCCTGCTAAGCCTGCACGCGCCGCCGAGCCGTCTGCAGTGCAGCCAGCAGCCAGTCACACCACAAATGTCACTCACTACCCAACGCTTCTTAGCACACAGTTTGGCCATGTCATAGCTGGTAATGTTGCCGGCGCTCCTGCTCAACAGCAAGTATCTTTGCTTTGTACTAAATGTGTTTCTGACCTTAATGACACTATAACCCGCTTTTGGCAAGCTCAGTCAGTGCCTGAGGTTTTCAAAGAAAACTTGTCAGAACACAGTGCCTGCGAGGAAATATTTAAAAATAATGTACAGCTTATTGATAACAAATTTGAAGTTGCCTTACCTCTTAAAATGCCTCTAACCTCTGTTAATGAAAATCAAGGGGGTTCTTTATACCTAGCCTTAAAAAGATTTTACAATTTAGAATCAAGATTACATAAAGATCCTGGTTTATTTAATCTTATGACTTAGGTCATGCTTCCAAAATAGACATTGCAAAGTAAGATCTTGGTAGTGACCCAGTCTACTTTTTGCCACACCACCCTGTAATAAGGATCGATAAAAAGACCACTAAATGTAGGACTGTATTCGATGGTTCTATGAACAAACACCGCCAAATACAGCAGAGTAAAGAAAGGCAGAGTAAAGAAGGTGGATAGGTCGTAAGGCTTACCTGGGATGATGAGGCAGGAGACGGGAGGCGACCTGGCGGGCGGCGATGTAGGCGATGTGATGGTCACGGCACAGCACAAAATCACTTCACCTGATCACAGGCACTGTCATCCCAGGGTCACTATCTATAAGGTCACAGAGTCACTATATACTTTCACGGTCAGGCTGTTGCGTGCGCGCGCAGTAGCTAGCTTGCAGAGTGACGCGGGCACGCGTCCGGTTTCACACTCCGCGCGCCAACTTCGCGATACAACGCTAGATGGCGCTAGGCGTATCTTAATACGCTAACAAGACGTCTCGCCCGTGGCGAGTACATCCTCCGGGGCCCAGGGTGGGCTCATCCAGAGGGAGCATGGCAATCTTGAACACAGGCTTCCGGAGGTGTCCATTGGCGGTGTCCAGGTCCACCACCCGCACGACGCCATCCTTCCCAGGTAGGGTGCGAGTAATGCGCCCCAGTCTCCATTGAAGGGTAGGCAGGTTGTCCTCCTTGATGAGGACGAGCTCGCCAACTCGGGGAGAGGAGGATGGGGACAACCATTTGGAGCGGGTTTGGAGTGTGTGGAGGTAGGACTGGGTCCACAGCGTCCAGAAGCGCTTGGAAAGGGCCTGTACCATCTGGAATCGCCTACGTGTGGAGATCGCTCTATCTTCCACGGATAGTTCGGGAAGGGCCGTTAGTGGGCGGCCTATAATGAAATGTCCGGCTGTAAGCGGCTCAAAGTCTGAAGGATCAGACGAAAGTGGGCAGAGAGGTCTAAAGTTAAGGACAGCTTCGATTCGTGCTAAAAGTGTAGAGAATTCCTCGAATGTGAGGTGCTGTTCGCCAATTACGCGATATAAAAGTTGCTAAGTTGATTTTATGTTGATCTCATGTAACGCACCGAACCATGGTCCCTAAGGGACGTTCAATAACCAAGTAACGTGCTGACCAGCAAGCTTGTGTACTTCAATGAGCTGATTTCTAGCGCCTACATAATTTGTACCGCAGTCCGAGCCAATGAGAACCGGGGCACCGCGGCGTGCTATAAAACGATGTAATGCTGAGAGGAACGCTTCCGTGCTGAGGTTCGAGACCGGTTCCAAATGAACCGCCTTAGTAGAGAGGCACACGAATATACAAAAATACGTTTTTAAGAGTTTAACATTACGTAGGGTGCCAGATTTAACGAGGAATGGGCCGGCAAAATCGGTCGTGACTTGACTAAATACAGGCTGAGGCGTAACTCTATCGGCTGGCAGGTCGGCCATGAAGGGCGCTTGCGGCTGGGCCCGGCATCGAAAGCATCTAATGCATTTAAAGACTCGGTGTCTAATAATACGGCGCGCGGACAATATCCAAAATTGTTGGCGTAGGATTGCGTGTAAGGTGTCAGCGCCAAGGTGGCAGTGTATTTTGTGGTAGTGGTCAATGATGAGGTCTACAAGTGGGCTAGAGCTGGGAAGTATGAGCGGATGCTGCGCGTCATATCGGATAGACGCATGGGACAGTCGTCCACCAACTCTAAGGAGCTCATCTTTAATGAGAGGTGACAGCCGCTGGAGTCTGACGGAGCAGATTTTGCCAGTTTGAAGGCGGTGGATGTCCTCTGCAAACTCATTGTGCTGAACACTGCGCACCCAGTAAAGTAGGGCCTCTCTTCGTTCACTGACGTACAAGGGGCCTGAGCGTCGCGAATCTGGGTGGTGTCTGCAGTTGTGCAGAAAGCGTTTTAGACAAGCTGTCTGTAACGGACAGATTAAACGGTGATCAAATTAATGGTTAGGTACGTAAAGAACGAACAAGTTAATTGTAACTATTCGTTTCGGAATCAATTAGGGATTGGAATTTGTATAATGATTGATTTGATAAACAATAGGGCGATACCGCATTCGCTTGCGTTTGATAGTATACGCATACAATGTGAATAGCCCAGGTAGGAAGCTGACGTCTGCGACGAAGAAATGACGTCATCTATAGGCCATTTTAGGGTCAGTACGGTATAGGTCGTATTTGTACGTCCTACTGACGTCCCATTTGCGTCAGTACGGTATAGGCCGTAATTGTACGTCCCACTGACGTCCTATTAGCGTCAGTCTGGTCAAGTCATGTTATGGTCATAAGTGGTATGTCCTGGAGACGTCATTTGACGGTCTATAAAAATAAATAAATATCAGTCAACACCAAATAATTGTTGTTTTATATTTTTGTTTTGTTATACTTTGAAAAAGTGCCGTGTTTGTGTTTCGTTTTTTGTGTTATCAATCTCGCAATAACTAGAATTCCGAGTATTCAAACTTCCTTTTTTTCTTGAAAGTTAAATTAATTAACAATTATTACAATCGTTTGGCTAATTCTAAGTATAGTTACAGTAACTTTGATAATCATTACTTCAAAAATGTAATGTACAGCAATAAAACAATTTTTTTTTAAAAACATTCGGACCCGAACGCAAAATCTGACGTTAGCTGTACCACGTGATACTTTTAATTCCCTCCTTCTTTCGTGTAGGGATGATCGATGTTAGAAACACATCGATGTTGACATCGATTTTAACATCGATCCTTAAACATCGATGTTCGAAAAATATTGAACGCAAAACAACACAAGAAAGAAAGAAACAGTGTACAACAGTTAGTACTTTTGCCAATCTTATTTGGATAAAATAGAGAAAAGAAATAAAAGCTAAACAGCCAAACCTTTTAAAAACATCGATTGTTTTTCTCAATCGGCTTGTTTTAATCAGTGAGGTGATTTAAAAATTACACTAGTGTTTGTTAGATCACTGGTCTAATAGCCCACAAGAAACTGAAGCCGAAACTAAAAGAAAATTAGGTATATGGAAAAATATTTATTAAAAAATCAAAGGATAATGCCCACGGCTCATACATTTGAAAACCTGACAATGAGTTAGCTAAACATGTTTTATACTACTTTTGTTTCAATTAATCAACCACAACACATATTTATTATTAAAGAAGATATTATCAAGACTATAAGTACGTGAGAAAATAAAAATAGCGAATCGGACCACCTCACACAACAGAGACAGAAAGAGTTGACAACTGGCAAGTCAGAAAGACGTTTCTTTTTCCCCTTAATAAGTAAAGCCGTTCATTCAATTGATAATAATTAGTTAAATAGTTAATAACTATTCATAAATCGTTAAGCAAATATTTTTTTTAAAACGGAGGTCAACAATTTTTTTAACGTTAGCAGATAAAGAGGCGGTACAAAACGTTTTAGTGGCAGAGTGCGTTCAAAAACCTAGAATTCGTTACTACAATAGGAAAGTAAAACTTAGTATTGTTTTTTTCCTGACTTTAAAGGGAACTATGAAAGCATGTTTAGACTTAGTGAATTAATGAAATGCATTCTCAAAACAAAACAGGTCCAAAATGGGCATTGTCCATTATAAATCTCAATATTTCTTTTCAATGCTATGTAAAACCAACAGTTTACTTAATGTTTTTCCCTTCAATCGGTTTTTTTTTTAATAAAAAGTGGCCGTTGTGTCATATTTTGCGTATCCGATACATCGAATAAAAACATCGATATTTATTCGATATTTGAGTATTAACAATACATCGGTTCAATACGATGCATCGTGACAATACATCGAGTATTTAAAATACATCGATGTATATCGTCCATCCCTATCATCCCTACTTTCGTGTTTGTGTTGATCGCGTGCCGTGCGGACTTTTTTTTCCAAACTTCTTTTGTGCCTAATTCCTCTACAAATGTACGCCATAGTACAATTTTCTGCTAAAGATAGTGGCACTTTGGCGATTGTCATTGTCAATAACCGGTGGTTGACACCGAGGAGGTGTGAGGTATATTGGCCACCGGTTAAAGTTGGGTTAAAGGGACAAAAGCTTTTAATCAAATTTTAGACCATTGTGCTACACCAGACGAGAAATGGAAGTTGTATGGTGTCCAAAAAATTTATTATGAGACTGGTACGTATTACTTATTATTATTGATTATATTTACAAACTATACCTACGGTTTTGTTTTTTAGGTTATATGCAAAGAATATTATAGCTGATATTTGTGTACAAAAGAGTAGGGTAGCAGTATTGAATCTCAATCAAATCAAATATCTGCTTTTCACTCTACATTAGAACTACATACTTCGTGCCCACTAACATATTGGGAGGGCAACATCTAGGCTCCTCTCCAGCACCTTTAATGTTGGTTGCATATGGGTGACAATGACCATCTCTTACTATCAGTTAACTTGCATGCTAGGTTTCTTCTCAGTGATTTAAAAAAAGAACATTATAAAAAGGGTAATGGGTGTAAGGCTGTTGTTAGTAATATTCCCTAATACAAATTTACTAACACCGTTTTTACTGCTTGGCATGTTGTGGTGTGTGTGATTGGCATGCAAAGATAACATACAGAAAGCAAGGAAGAAACTCAAATTGGCCGAGGACACATCAGATTTACAAATGGAAGAGGATGTTCCTAACATTCCTAAGCGTAGAGTGCAGAAGACAAGAAGATACATTACCAGCAGTGACGAAGAGGATGGCGACAGCCACATTAGACCACCTATCTTGAAAAAAAAAATTACAGGTAAGAACTTATTACTTCTTCATACTGAAATGATTGTACATACCATGTATTTTTACAAGTCATTACCATGTATTTTTACAAGCTTTTTTTTTTACTTTCACCTGTCCCGGTCTCTGTAATGAAATCTTGCAAGCTAAATTTTATCCACTTCCTGGTTTCTGATTGAGGTGAAAATTTGTATACATATTTATGTCGCGTGACAATGCAATATTACAATGACATGAGCTGATCTGATAATGGAGCTGCTGGAAAGTCGTGGCCATAGGAACTTTGTAATAAACAACAGAACCTCTCAAGTTTGGGCTTATTTATTTTGTCTTGACAAGTTATTTACGAAGAAATAGTAAAATAAAAAGTATTTAAAAAGTCTAACTTAAGTGTTTTTATACAATTAGCACGACAAGATTTTTGATTAGGCAAAAGCTTGTTTTTAAATATTTTATATAAATGATGTTTGAAACTAATTTAAGTCTTGCCAATTGTAAAGTTAATACCTCTTATTTTATAAAAAACTGGCTTCTAGAAATTTTGTGTAATTGATTAATTTTGTCTTCCAGAAGATATCCTCAAATCTACTAATGATATTTCATCATTACATCTACCTGCATCACCTGATCTCCCTTTATTAACAACAAGTATACTAGGTAAGATGCACTTTTATTATATTATGTACACTTGTACAGCTTAGCAAGAGCTTGTCACAAGTCACTTGTGCCGCATAGAACCCAATGTTTCATGTGTTACCTACTTCCCTATTTTTAGTTTTTTGGAAGTAAATTGCATAAACAAAACCCTTCTTTGTTATATTTGCAGGCTTAGCATACGAGGCTGAGCTGACCTCCGGAGGACTCCATTTAGATGAAGGGGTAGATTGTCCTATGATATTGGACAGCCGACGTTCAACCTTTGGAGGTGGTGCATCAACTTCAGCTTTGCCAGTGTCTTCGCGGCTCGTTCCATTAAAAAGTCTACAACCTAATCTCGACAGTGGCGTTAACGGCGGGTCGCCATCACGTGTCGCCCAATTAACAGGTAAATTGTGACTTAGAATATACAAACTGAAACTTTATTACTTTTCGTGCTTTTTTTTTCTTAACAAAACAAGCCATTGAATATCATCCATTTTGATTCAGGTTACCAGACAAGAGTATTGTCATTACTGACAACAATCAAAACACAGAATGACCAAATTATTCAACAAAATGATTCCATAATAAAGTAAAGTACAGAAATATGAAGAGGTACTCTTCGACCAGATTTTAAATTTCCAATAAACACTGCCGAAGAGCTTATTAGCATTGAAATATCTTTAAGAAACAAAGAAAATTATGACAATTTGGTAAGGTTATTCTAAATTGTATCAGTTTTTTTGTTACAGTTAATTCTAAATTAATTAGTCATCTTTTTATTAGTCACACATATAAATTAGTATAATTTATATGTGTGACTAAAAAAATTAGTATTATTACAGTTATTCCTATTAGTAGACTAATACAGTACTACAAGGCTTATTACAGTACACTAAATTAGTTGCTGACAAGGGACAGGCAGCAATTCGAAAACGGATTGTATATCTTTATCTTACTTTAGCTAACTCTCTTGTTAGTAACATTGTGGGTTTATATGAGCTAAGGTGATTGATCACTTACCATCAGGTGATCCAGGCTAGTTTGCCACATCTTACATATGATTATAAAAAAGGTGTAATTAGCATGTTATATGCAACAGAAAAAAAAATATATGTAAAGCATGTCTTATACCCAAAATTTACTATTCTGGGATTTTATTTTATTTTCTTATTCTAACAGATGTAATTTTTCACTACAGGTGTCATACATTAGAACTCTCGGAGGCAGAGATGTTTCTAGTAAAGTATCTTGCATTATTAAATTTGTATTCACTGATCAGCTAGCTGAACAGCATAACTTTTATGGAAAAAGGTCAAATAAAAAGCCATTCTGCCAACTGCGCCTGCGAGACTGTGTTGTGGGTAAGTTGTAATTTAATTTATTATTTATTTTGGAGAAATGTTACTGTCCCAAAACTAAAAAAGCTGATGAGTCTTTATAGTCTTTATAATATAATGTCCTCTTTCTGTTAATAATTTTGCATAGTTTTAGGCTAATATAAAAAATAGTTGATTTTTAATATTTAAATAACTCCCAAGTATACATGATAATTTTTACTTTTAATATTTTACAGTGAATAATCTTATTTAGTCTAAAATTTTGTTATAGATGGAGTTGTCGGCACATCATCCGAAGCCACTGCAAAGGATGTAGAAGACTCCATAAAGATTTGGCTGAAGCATGCCCGGAACGCTTACACAAGTCAAAAAAAGATAAGATAATATAAATATTCGAAAAGTTCTCAAATAATCCCTAATTAAGGGGCCTAAAATGGCAGAAAAAATTAAATACTCAAAGAAAGCTGTAGTTGGCCCACGTCAATTATTAAGAAGAGCCAAGGAGGCTAGGTTAAGTGCTATATCAGATTTACATGAAAATACAGTTAGTTCTCCTGCTTGCTCTTCCTTATCTAATAATTGGTCTACTTCACAATGCGAATTATCGCATCGTCAAACCTTACAGAATTTTAGTGATAGTTCTAATGCAATGAGAAATTATGAGATTTCTCTTGAAAATGACATCGCCAATTCTGATGATCAACATACATTGTCTGATTTAGGTAACAGTACTTATTCTTATGTTGGAAATACACAATCTGATGTTGACTCTGAGAAAAGGGATAATTTAAAAAACAAACTGAAACACAAAACACCGTTCAGCACCAAATACCACATAATGCATTAGATAGTCTTCTCAAAATCTTGGCTCCTTCATGTCCTAATTACCAAAAAAATAGCAGAACATTATTAAAAACTCCATTGCATCTGGAGAGTACAAAGTTAGATACCGGGGAATTAATATATTTAGGTCTTCTTTCACAAATTCAAACGCAAATAAAAATGTTTCATAGCAATTCAGAAAGTAGTGAAATTGAAATCTCTTTTAACATTGATGGCCTTCCCCTATTCAAAAGTTCCAACACAATTGTGGCCCATACTGGGATTGATCAAAAATTATCCTAATGCTCGACCATTTGTTGTTACTCTTTTCTGTGGTCGTTCTAAACCTTTACCATTAGATGTTTTTTTCAAGTCATTTGTGGACGAACTTGCAAACTTACTTGAAAATGGTTTCGACTTCTGTGATATTCTTTTTACCGTTAAAGTTCATAACTTTGTTTGTGACGCCCAGCTCGCGCTTTCATTAAGTACTAAGCAGCATGGTGGGTATTCAGCTTGCGACAAATGTGTAGGAGCCTGGCGAGTATCGAGGCAGAGTTATATATGTAAATGTTTCAGCATCCACAAGGATAGATGAATCATTTCGTATGCAGTTAGATGAAGACCATCATGTTGGTGAGTCGCCACCTTTACGTCTCAATATAGATTTAATATTGACATTTCCTATTGAATCTATGCATAATGTATGTCTGGGAGTCATGCGTAAGATGTTAAATGTGTGGGTCAGTGGTAATTTACATGTTCGTTTACAAAGTTACTTGATTAAAGTCATATCTGAAAAACTAATCCATTGCTCAAAATTTATACCTGTTGAATTTAATAGAAAACCGCGAAGTTTAACTGAATTAGCTCGGTGGAAAGCTACTGAATATAGAATGTTTTGTTATATGTTGGCCCAATTGTTCTAAAGAACGTGTTACCGCGTTCGCTTTACGAAAACTTTCTACTTTTTCATTCTGCTATTACAATTTTTTGTTCAAACAAACATGTACACAAACTTGGTATAGGTTTGGGGCAAGAATTATTATTAATGTTTATAAACCATTCAAAGATAGTTTATGGATTAGAATTTTTAGTTTATTATGTCCACATGTTATGTCATATTGGTGATGATGTACGTATATTTGGCACACTAGATGAATATTCAGCATTCCCATTTGAAAATCATTTAAAAACTCTGAAAAAATTAGTGACATCACCTAATAAGCCATTACAACAAATTGTAAGGAGATTGAAAGAAATTGAATCTTCTATATCATACAGCTTCTCATCAAACATCTCTGTCTCTGACCAGTTTTATTCACGACCAGGTACCTGAGGAAAATGTCTATGAATGTTATAAAAAACTTACATACAAAAAGTATACAATGTATATAGCATAATATTCAGATTATAAATTAATATCTGTCAATAATATTTTAACTAAATGTGTAGTTGTGCCCAACGAAAGTTATACCTTAAGTATTCCAATGCTTCATGATTATGATTGTGATAGATAATTACGATTTGTAATAAAATTGGTAAGTGTCGGAATCAGAAACTCTGAACCAGTACCGAGCGATGTTTGATGTTTTGATAATACCAAAATGCAATACCTTTAAAATTCAATTATTTAGTGTTGTTTGTGTATTATGTACACTAATCCTGTACCTACATAGTTTCATTATCCACTAAGAAATTTTGACAGTTTGCGGTAGTCTGATGTGTTGTTGTCCGTACATGAACGTGTAGCTAGTCAGAGCACTAGGAAAGTTTTCAAGTTAATTATTATGGTCTCCTAGCAGACATAAAATTATTGGAATATAATAAAAAAAAAGTATAACATATATATGATTTTCAATTTCAACCCTCCTTTCACCATTTAGTTTCTTAAAAAGACTGGAATGCGGGGACTACTGGGAACAGCCCAGACTACGTACTACTGGTGTTGGGGATTACATATGCTAGGTGGCGCCTTTAATTTTCTTATTGCTAAACTAGACCATTATCAAAAACGAAAATACTAATTCTTCCTCTACACACCTCTAATATTTATTGAATTAATGTTTACTGCTTTTCGTTCGGCCGTTATTGATCTAACTCAATTAACGCCAAAAACGGAAACTTTTGCATACCGAAAAGCAGTAAACAGTAACTAACAGTAAGAAAAGCAATAAAAGAATCAGTATTTTCGTTTTTGAGAATGGTCTCGCTTAGCAGTAATTAAATTAAATCAACTAAGGCCGTCCCCTAGCTTATGTAATCCTCATAACTTGGGCCATACATATGACGTCACTATGACGTTAGTGTCCACCATGATCTGAACGTCCTAGTGACGTCAGCTCAGACTATGCATATGACGTCACTATGGCGTCAGCGTCCGCTATTATCTGTGCGTCCTAGTGACGTTCCCCTAAATGTAATTTATGACGTCGTTCTTACGTCAAGTGTCGACCTCCTAGTGACGACCTGAAGAGACGTCGTGAGGATGTGACAAATTGACGTCATCTGCAGGATCACGCGACGTCATAAAATGACGTCTCCTACGTCGCGATGGACTTTAAATAGACGTCATGTTGACGTAAAAATCCTACCTGGGAGAAGAAATGTTAAGAAACTTTAGCCGCGGTACTTATGTAACGAATAAAAAATGTTACCATCGCCTTCTAGGAATTTGCACGTTTGCTACAGCGCCCTCTCTTGATAAAAAACTGAAGCTGCTATTACGTAATTTGAAAGTTTTACTTATTGTTACGAAATTGATTGTTAATAATGTGTAAATTAACAAGTAGCTTCTGTATAGGATAGATATCCATACCATGTAAGCATAGCCGTTTGCGTGTGATTGTATACGAATAAAAGAAAAGCTTAGAAAATTTTAGCCGTCGTATTTACGTAGCGGTTAAAAAAGTTACCATCGCCTTCTAGGAATTTGCATGTTTGCTACAGCTCCCTCTCTTGATGAGTAGATGAGGCTGCTATTTACGTAATTTGAAAGTTTTAAAAATTGTCACGAATTTGATTGTTATCGATTGTTATTGATGGGCAGCTTATTAAGTAGCCTCTGTAAATGATAATTAGTCATACAATGTAAGCATAGTACGAAGAGAATAACAATAGAAGATAAAACTAACATGGCGATCGTGGTAAACTTGTAAATGTTTTATGGTCGGACAACGTATTTTATTGTTCCTCCGAAACGGCTAAGCCCACGTGAATGGCGTTTATCTAGAATTATGGTAGACATAACGCCCGACGTGGTGGTGAAGTCAAAATTAGCCGCGCGGAATTATTGTAATCTGCACGTAGCATTGTTTAGGAATAATTCTCGCAAAAACTAGACTAGCGCTCTAAGATATGCAATTGCTTAGATGTGTTATAACGAATCGCATGCGCAAATATATTTTAAGATAGGTCTAGACTTATATTTTGTTGTATAACTTAGAATCAGAGCGTTTGGATATAAATGGAATTTTAGTCGATTTTAAAGTGTCAGTTCATAGCGGATCTGAATGTGCAATCAGAATATTTTTGTAATTGAAAAGGGGCGACTACCTCTACATCTCTGCTCTCTAATTGGCTAGAATAATTCAAATCTTTTAGAAGCTTTTTCGTATAAAAGGGCCGAGCGGGATTTCGGTCTACATGTTCACTTCAAGCAGTCTACCGAGCAGCAACTAGCTGGAACCTTTGGAAAATCAGAAAACTGAAGAAGTAATTGAGATATACCTAGAGCAGTTTAGAGCCAGTGTGAAAGTTGAGTATTTAGGGAAACTTTATAAACACTGTATAAATTGTGCTTTGTGTGTGTTCACTTCAAGCAGCAATCCGAGTAGCTTATAGTAACTAATGAACCAGAAAACTGAAGAAGTATTACATATACCTAGTAAAGTTTAGAGCCAGTGTGGGAAGTTGAGTATTTTGGGAAACTTTATAAACACTGTATAAATTGTACTTTGTGTATCTGACTGACGTGTAATTACTAACTTGGATTTGACCATTTATGGACCTGTGTGTGTGTGCGTGTATATAACCTTGTGCGTATAACTTTTGTGCCTGACTTTAATTTGCATGGACCTTACGTGTATTGTGTGTGCATGACCATATGTGTATTACCTACTGTGTGTGTGTGTGTGTGTATTACCTTATGTGCGTGTAACCTTGTTATATATTGTGTTTTGACTATTGTGTACATAGATGTTTTGTGAGTCAAATAAATAAATCTCCGGTCGAGGGGGTATAAGTTGCATTCGTGTTTTGTTCATACTTATTGGCGGAGCACTGACGTCGTGGTTCTGCCAGGAGCCCTACGTTCGACACTGTCACTCCGACGAGCTTGTCTAGTGAACTGAACCGAGTGAGCAGGTCAAAGTCAAGACCGGGCACTGTGACCAGTGACGGGACGTGTTTGGGCTTAAGGCCGGGCAGGGCGTGATAGCCCAGAGCTAAGGGCATCGCAGGCCAAGACTCGCAAGGCTGTCTAAGCCACGTGGGAGACCACCATAGGTCGTGGGCTGACAGGGATTGCGCAGACATCCCTCTGCTTGCGCAATCTGCCGGGTTGAGCTCGGAAGGTACGTGTCGTCAGGTACATTCTGGTGAGCCTGAGCTGATTTTGACTACCCTGTTGCCTTCAAAGGGTTGAAGACGGTGAGGCGGTGTATTGAGCCAGGCCAGGACTATCGTACTGTCTGACCAACATATGTGTTGTTGTATACTGATATGGGTCGATAACTGAACCGACACACGGATCATGAGCTGGGAGAGTAGGGTGGCGGCCGACAACTCTAACTTGGGGATTGTGAGGCGATTCTTGATTGGTGCGACTCGCGACTTGGCGACAATCAAGTGTACCAAAGTATCTCCGGAGGCATCGAGCTCATGGAGATAAACAGCGGCGGCAAACCCGGCTTCAGAGGCATCTGCAAACCCGTGGAACGAATATGCAGCTGAGCCTTGTTTGCACAAACGTGCCGAGGGAAGCGAATGCTAGACAACAGCAGCAGATCCTCCGAGATGTGGTGCCACTCCTTTTGTACTTCAGAGGGAGTGGGCTCATCCCATTCCAGCTTCAGTAGCCACAATTGCTGAAGCAGCAGCTTTGCGCGGAAGATAACGGGAGAAACCCAGCCGTTTGGGTCATTAAGTGAGGCTACGCTGCTTAAAATAGACCGCTTTGTGACATGTGTGATGGGGGGCAGAGAGATGTAGTATGTGAACTCGTCTGACTGAGGGCTCCACTGTATACCCAAGACCTTAATGGACGTGGACTCTGGGTTCATGTCGAAGTCCTTGGGCATGTCGCATTGATTGTCGGGAAATCTCTCGAGTAGCTTAGGCGAGTTAGATGTCCACTTACTGAGCTGAAAGCCGCCTTGGTCTAGCAGACTTATCAGCTCCTCCTGGAGTGCTTGGGCGGATTCAACTGTGTCATGACCACACAAGATGTCATCAACGAAGATAGACTTGCGAAAAACCTGAGCGGCTCCAGGGTAGCGATGGCCTTCATCATCAGCTAGCTGAAGCAGAGTGCGGATTGCATGGTATGGGCTTGATCTTAAGCCGTACGTGACTGTATTGAGGGCGTAGGTGAGCAGAGGGTGATCTGGTGAGGACCGCCATAGTATCAGCTGATACCGTCTCTGGTCTGGGGCAACCAGCACATTTCTGAACATCCTCTGGATGTCAGTGCTGAAAACGACTGGATGCGTTCTGAAGGACATGATGATGTCCACAATGTCCTGTTGAAGGGCGGGGCCTGTGTGTAGGCATTCATTTATGCTGACACCATTGGAGCTTTTGCAGCTTCCATCAAAAACAATGCGCAGCTTGTCCGACCCTGACTTAAATACGCCATGGTGAGGGATGTAGAAGAGGTTCATGGGCGAATGTATTTGGGTGACAGGGAGCCATGTGCCCTAAGTCGATGTATTCGGCCATAAAGTCGACGTATTTAGAACGCAGAGACGGGTTCGCCATTAGCTTCTTCTCAATATTGAGGAATCTGCGTAATGCGATAGGCTGAGTTTTACCTAGTTGAGGGGCGTCCTTTAGAAAGGGCAGAGCGACCGTATATCTGCCTGAGGGATCGCGTGTAGTGGTAGAGCGGAAGATTTCCTCGCATTGTTTCTCCAGGGGATCATTATGAGTGTGAGATTGAGGCAGGGGCTCCTCAGACTCCCAGAACCTTTCCAGACTCTGACGTATGTCCTGAGCTGATTCAGCTGAGTCTGGTTGTAAGCTAACGACGTGAGCTGAGTTAACCTGCTGCGCCGGCTGCGCATACAAGTCCTCAATGGGTCCTATCAACGCGAAGTCGAAAATCGTGCCAAAGGCTATGGGCTTGCCCGGGCCCAACGAGACCTTAGCCCCGTCCAACACCTGGCCAAGAACGTCCGATCCCAATAAGAGGTCGATCGGGGCTGGTGTGTGGTAAAGCTGGTCAGCCAATGGCACGGGTGGCTGGCCTAGTACGTGGGAAATGTTAGGTACCTTCTCTAAGGGAAGGTAGCCAGTGACGTTTTTTAAAATATGAGCTGTGGCAGTGATTGTAGGAGTATCATTGTGAGTGGGTCGGCATACTATTGTTATTGCCGCTTTTGACTCATGTTTGTGCTGATTCCCAACTCCTGTAATTTTTAAAGAAGTGGGTTTTGATGGCAGGTACAAAAGTCGTGCCATGCGTGACGTTATTAATGTCAGCATACTGCCACAGTCCAATAAAGCTCTGGCTGTGTGAAGATGGCCATGTACGTCCGCGACTCTTAGTGAGACGGTTGGCAACAAAATGGGTGTGACAGTGGGCACAGAAGGTGAGTGAGCTGATTGAGTATCAGCTGAAATTGTATGAGCTGAGTATGTATCAGCTGTGTGGGCATGGGTTGACTGGGCATGGGCTAAATCTACCTCTTCGCTAGGGTGCTCCGTGATACTTGGGAGTCATAATTGCTGGCGGCGTTCGCGGGGCCCACCTGGCGAACTGGACCTGGGCGGGCTGGCTCTGTGAGCAGAAAAAATGACACTTCACCCGCTATTCATGTAAAGGATGTTATTAGTATAGACAAGTCAATAACGTAATTGGAATAATCTCTTAGTTTTAAATTGTTAAGTACCTACCTATTTTATTTTTGTATTTTTTTGTATATATATTTTTTTTTTTTATTAACTTATAATTTTATTGTGTTACTGAGATTATTTGTCAATTATCAATAATGAAAATATATTATCAAAATGTCAATCGTATTAGGAGTAAATTGAATCAGCTTTATATAAATATTTTAAATGAGAATTATGATGTTATCTGTTTATGAGAAACTAACCTAGATGGCTCCTTTTCTGATGGTGAATTCGTGGATGACAGGTACACCGTATTTCGTAAGGACCGTGAAACATCTAGCTCGCAAAAAAGTCTGGCGGTGGCGTATTGTTAGCGCTGAAGAAGAGTTTGCATGCTGTTAGGCACCCCGAATACGAAAGTGTCATTGAGGACTTATGGGTTACTGTACGTAAACATCCCGGGTCTCGCGGGCCCTGTCTTAATATATACCTTGTGTACTTACCCCCTGACCTTAGCGTCGCAGATTATAAATACTTTTTCGACCACTGCGGTGATATGCTCTTGAATCAAAGTAGCTCCGATTGTAATACAATTATAGTTGGCGATTTTAATTTACCAGGTTTGACATGGACCCTAGATGACTCCTTTCCACCCCGGCTGCTATCTAGTGGGGCCTATGATACGAAGTCGACTCTACTTACTAACCTGTTAGAGTTGGGCGGGCTATCGCAATATAACTACGTACGCAACGCAAACGGCAGGACCCTTGATCATTTTATGACGGACCTTACACAGCTCGCGCTATCGGAATGCCCTCCTCTTTCTACGCTCGATCGTCATCATCCAGCTATTGAGGTTGAGGTGGGCATTGGACCTCGCAGCATTGGAATGAAGAGCAACAATATGGCAGTGCCTAACTTCCGTAAATGCAATTTTTCTATGTGCAATGAACAACTTAACAATATTAATTGGGCGCTCCACCTTAAAAACAGTGATGTTGATTTAGACGTAGATGAGTTTTATAATAATTTGAATAATGTTATTCGAGACAATACTCCTCTCAAGCGAATTGGTCGCTCCCATTATCCTATCTGGTTTTCAGAATCACTAAAAGCATGCGTTAAAGAAAAAAAACTTGCTCACAAACGATACAAAAATTTCCGTAACCCCAGAGACTACGATGAGTTCCAGTTGTTGCGATCCAGATCTAAGAGACTGATAAAGGATTGTTACGATTTATACGTCACTAATGTCGAGAAGTCCTTGACCGAATCAACAAAACTCTTCTTTTCCTTCTTTAAAAGTAAACGGTCTAACCCTGCAATTCCTGACACTGTTAAGTTCGACGGTGTCACTGCCACCGGAGGAGAGGCAGCTGCGGAGCTATTTTCGAAGTATTTTTCTTCCGTTTTTGAACATGACAATAACATTACTAATCCCAATGCTCACGATTCATACATCTGTTACTCTCACTTGTTTCTGAAGAGGATGTCTATAAGAAGCTTACAGCACTGGATACTAATAAGGGGGCTGGGCCTAATGGCATACCTCCATGCTTCATTAAACGTTGTGCGGCTGCCTTAAGTGTGACACTCTGTGCGATCTTTAATAAGTCCTTGCAAGCGGGTACTTTCCCAAGTGCTTGGAAAAAGGCACATATAGTGCCCATACGTAAGTCGGGTGATCCCAGTGATTGTATGAACTATAGGCCAATCAGTATATTATCTTGCTTCGGTAAGATTTTAGAAGCCTTGGTTTATGATAAACTCTACCATCACGTACAACCACATATCTACCAACAACAACACGGTTTCGTTTCGGGGAAGTCAACAATTAGTAATTTGCTGGAATACACTAATTTCATTTGTAAGGCGTTTGGTGATCATGGTCAAGTCGACTCTATTTATACTGATTTTCAAAAGGCCTTTGATAGAGTCAATCATACAGTATTAATGACCAAACTTGAGTCAATGGGTGTGCATGGGTGTCTCTTGCGATGGCTGAAGTCATATCTTTCAAATCGGAGTCAACTAGTGGCATTGAAGGCGTTCCGCTCGCAGCCGGTTCCTGTTGTATCCGGAGTCCCGCAAGGGTCTCATTTAGGTCCATTAATGTTCGTTATCTACATTAATGACCTCGTACCCAAGCTAAAAAACTGTTCTTTGTTATACGCAGATGATTTAAAAATTTTCTCTCGCATAAATTCTGTTAGAGATTGCATTCAATTACAGAAAGACATTGAAACGGTGAGCGATTGGTGTAAGGCAAACCACATGAGCCTTAGCATTAAAAAATGTTCTGTGGTCTCGTCCACTCTGAAAAGAAGTCCTATCATCTACGACTACGCCACTTGAGCGCAAATCAGAGGTACGGGATTTAGTCGTAATCCTCACACAAATGATTTACGACTACCTGACGAAATTTTTATTGGGGCAGGGTAAAGTTACGTGAACAAATGAATTTAGAAATGATGGCACGAATTAGATTATGGGCGGAAATAATTATTTTTATTGGACTGTAATTGAATAAGCTGATGGAACGTGAAACCAAGTTATGGTGAAATGGTAAAAGTTTACTGGTTACGGGAAGGTCGCCGGTTTTTAATATTACCGGTTCGAATGACCATTTATGTATTCGCGGGTCAGAAGACACCGCCAAATACAGCAGAGTAAAGAAAGGCAGAGTAAAGAAGGTGGATAGGTCGTAAAGCTTACCTGGGATGATGAGGCAGGAGACGGGAGGCGAGCTGGCGGGCGGCGATGTAGGCGATGTGATGGTCACGGCACAGCACAAAATCACTTCACCTGATCACAGGCACTGTCACCCCAGGGTCACTATCTATAAGGTCACAGAGTCACTATATACTTTCACGGTCAGGCTGTTGCGTGCGCGCGCGGTAGCTAGCTTGCAGAGTGACGCGGGCGCGCGTCCGGTTTCACACTCCGCGCGCCAACTTTGCGATACAACGCTAGATGGCGCTAGGCGTATCTTAATACGCTTACAAGACGTCTCGCCCGTGGCGAGTACAACGAATAAAAAAGTTTCACTCAATGATTTACTTTTAAATGGTCAAGTAGTACAGAGTGAATTATTCGATATTTTAATTTTGTTTTACTTGGAAGAATTTGTATTTGTAACTGACATTACGCATATGTTTCGTGCCATTTCTTTAAATTATAAATATCGTTCATTACAAAATATTCTCTGGAGAGAATTTCCGGAAAAAAAGTTGATTGTATTCAATTAAATACAGTCACTTATGGGCTTAAAAGCTCATCATGTTTAGCAACTCGTTGTTTATTAGAGTTAGCCGAGCGTTACAAGGATCAGTTTCCTAAAGCAGCTTTTATTTTGAAAATCCAAACATATCGACGATATTTTAGCCACAGAGAGTTCTTTGGAGTCAGTAATAGAGTCTAAGCAGCAGCTGTGCAAGCTTCTGGACCTTGGAGGCTTTCAATTACATAAATGGTCATCCAATAGAGTTGAAGTTTTGCATGATGTTCCTACAAACAAACAATATTTTGACGAAATTGATTTGCAAAAGAACCATGTGCACTTGAAAACATTAGGTATTAATTTTAATATCAAGTCTGACTGTTTGACGCTTTCTGCGCCTAAATTGGATGGAGTTCCAAATACCAAGCGTGGAGTGCTTAGTTTTATCAGTAAATTTTATGACCCATTGGGTTTGGCAGGGCCACTTGTAGTAAAGGCCAAAGTCATTAAGCAAAAAATATGGCAAGCACGCATTGATTCTGTTCTTCATAATGAATTGCAAGCACTTTGGCATGAGTTCTATAATAGCTTAAAAGTCATGAAGCCTATTAATATAAATCGCTACACGCATTCATCAAAAGTACAGTGCTTGCAGTTGATTGGTTTCGCGGATGCTTCAAGCTCAGTCGCATACGGGTGTTGCATTTACTTAAGAGTTATTAATGGTGAGGGCAATGTCAAAATTTCATTAATGTGCTCTAAGTCTAGGGTCAACCCTTTACGACAACAATTAACTGTTCCAAGGCTTGAACCTAACGCAGCATTATTGCTTGCCAAGCTTATTAACAGAGTGCATAAAAAATTGTCTTTTAAAGAAAAAATAAATAACACTATATTATATTCTGATTCACAGATTGCATTAGCGTGGATAGGTACAAACGTTGCCAACCTTAACACTTATGTCGCTAACAGGGTTAAAAATATATCACAGCTTACAGATGGTTTCACGTGGGCATACATCAACACCAATAACAACCCCGCTGATTGTTTAAGCAGAGGTGTGTTGCCGCATGACCTAGAACATCAACAGCTGTGGTGGAAAACGCTAGATTTTCTTTATTACAAGCATTATACAGTGCCAGATAAAGGAGCGCCGGCAGTTGACATTCTCCCTGAGGTAAAAAACTGTTCTAACGTCTCTGAGTTCTCGAGTGTAATGGCTTGCACCAATACAAATGATAACAGGTTGTGTCTAGATTTTTTATACAAATATTCTGACATAGGCAAAATGCAAAGGGTTCTTGCTTATGTAATAAGATTTTGCTACAATACATGCAATGTGTCAAATAAAAATTTACATCCATTTATTACTAGCGTGGAATGAAATAATTCATAAATATTAATATTAAAGCATGAGCAACTAATTTATATGAAAGACGAAATAAATAGTTTGACAAATAATGATTCTGTAAAAGGCAGCTTTAAGGCTTTGTATCCTTTCATGGATGAAAAAGGTTTGATTAGAGTCGGTGGTCGTTTACAAAACGCCAATATACCTTATTCACAAAAACATCAAATTGTACTGCCTACAGGGTTCCTTAGTAACACAATTAATAATAATAAATGAACATTTAAAAAACCTCCATGCAGGACAAAGGCTTGTACTTTCATCATTGAATCAAAAATTTTGGATTATTAATGCATTACGTGAAATTAAAAAAGTCATACATAAATGTATAATTTGTTTTAAATTAAAGAAAAATTTATCTCAACAATTAATGGGTTCCCTACCCCATGACAGGGTCAATGTTTGTAGCAGTACCAGCCCACCAGGATCCCAGACATAGTTGGCCGAGCGCCCTCCTTACTCGACCTTCTGCTGACGAGTCGCCCAGCTGGATACCGGGTGGAGATTCGAGCTCCTTTAGGTTCCTCGGATCACTGCTTGATATCCAGCACAGTGCCCTTGGCATCGCGCCCGCCAACAGCGGTTTCGAAACGCCAGATTTAGCACTACGCGTCGGCAGACTGGGACGGTATGCGGGAATATTTTGCATCCGTCCCATGGAGGCAGCGCTGCTTTAGTGGGAAGGACCCGACCGCTAGCGCCACTGCCGTTGCTGATGAGATAGTATTAGGAATGGAATACTATATTCCACACTCCTATGTCATCAGCAAAGGCAGACGCAACCGCTGGTTCAATCGCGAGTGTGCCAGCGCTGTTGAGAGCAAACAGACGGCATACCGCGCTTGGATCAGAGGTAAATCTCATGGGGATCCCGAAACTTGCTCGCTAAAAGCAGCCTATAATAATGCCACCAAGTCGTGTAAGAGGGCCTACATTAGGGCGGATGCCCAGCGCGTTGCACGAGTAGGCCAAGAACTCCTGACGTATACTACAGGCAGCCGTAGCTACTGGCGTCTGGCCAAAGCCGTGCAATCCAACTTCTGCCAACCCTCGCTGCCACCACTGAGATGTCTTGACGGAACTTTGGCTCACAAGCCGCAGGAAAAGGTCGATCTCCTGGCCAAACTCTTTGCGGCTAACTCCCGGATCGATGACTGTGATGCACAGCCACCCTCAATTCCTCACTGTGGCCACACAATGTCTGATATTAAAATCAGGCAGTGGGATGTCCGTGCGGAACTGCAGTCAATCGATGTCCGGAAAGCTAACGGTCCTGATGGCATCCCAGCAATAGTCCTGAAAATGTGTGCAGCGGCGTTGTCCCCTGTGATAACGCGTCTGTACCGTCTCTCGCTCTCTTCGGGTTGTGTGCCGGAATCTTGGAGAGAAGCTAATGTGCAACCCATCCCTAAAAAAGGAGATCGGTCAGATCCGACAAATTACCGCCCTATAGCCATAACTTCAGTGTTGTGTAAGATCCTAGAACGAATATTGAACAAACAGCTTGTTCGATACCTAGAAGATCACTCCCTAATTCACGATCGTCAATATGGGTTCCGGCCAAAACGGTCAACGGGTGATCTTCTAGCGTACGTCACACATCTCTGAGGTGAGGCTATTGACAAGCGTGGCGAGTCACTGGTAGTTAGCCTTGACATAGCCAAGGCTTTTGATCGGGTCTGGCACAAAGCTCTTCTCTCCAAGCTCCCGGCATACGGTTTGCCCGCTCAGTTCTGTACCTGGATTGCTAGCTTCCTGCATGAGCGTAGAATCCGTGTCCTTTCGGATGGATGCGCTTCGCGGTTCATGTCAGTGAACGCTGGTGTTCCCCAAGGCTCCGTTCTATCCCCCACGCTGTTTCTTCTGCATATCAATGACATGCTTCCTCTTGGAAACATTCATTGCTATGCAGATGATAGCACAGTGCATGGGGGATATAACGGGCACCTAACGGCTGGGCGGGTAGACACCGAAATGAAGCGAGCAAATCTTGTCATTGAGCTCGATCGGATGTTGGACCTCATTTCTAAATGGGGCTCCGATAATCTGGTGAAGTTCAATGCCAAGAAAACACAGGTGTACGCGTTCACAGCGAAAAAGTCGCCATTCCTTCCCCATCCCTCTCTTCAGGGTACATCTCTAGGCCTGTAGAGTAGTATGAACATGCTCGGTATGGATATCCGCTGCGATCTGAACCAAAAGGACTACATCGAAACCGTGATTAAAAATGCCTCACGTAAACTCGGTGTCCTGAACAAGGTGCGGCGATTCTTCACGCCTGATCAGTTGTGTCTATTATACTAGACACAGGTGCGGTCTTGCGTGGAGTATTGCTCTCACCTTTGGGACGGCTCCGCAAAGTACCTTCTCGATGCCTTGGACGGATTGCAGCGCCGCGCTGTACGCATTATCGGCAATGCGGAGGTCACTAAAACTCTCGAGCCTTTGCAATTGCGTAGAGATATTGCGTCACTCAGCGTCTTGTACCGTTTATACCATGGCGAGTGCTCTGAAGAACTCTTTAACCTCATCCCTCCTTCTCCCTTCCTCCATAGGAGTACGCGTGCTGCTCTCCGGAGTCACCAATTTACAGTCTCTAACATTCCAACACGCACAAAGAAATTTGGTGACTCGTTTCTTTGCCGCACTTCCAAAAGATGGAATAGTCTGCCAGCACACGTATTCCCTCCTACCTATGACATAGGGTCCTTCAAACGAGGCGTGAAGAAGCACTTTGTGGGCCGGCAGAGTGAGGATGACTGATGCTACGTCTCTTACGCTACACCAGTTGTCCTCGCGCCTGGACCTCATTTCCACTTAACATCAGGTGGAGTGGGGTCATTTGCCGGGCTTAGTATAAAAAAATAAAATAAAAAAAAGACCATTTCAAAAAATAGGAACTGATTTTGGTGGTCCTATCACTGTAAAACAGTCTTCAATACGAAGATCAATGCAAACCACAGGTTATATTTGTGTATTTGTATGTTTTGTCACAAAAGCGTTGCACCTTGAAATTTTATCTGATATAAAAACAGACTCTTTCTTGCTTGTTTTAGTCGATTTATATCGCGTCGAGGGCTGCCTACAGACGTCTATTGTGACAATGCATCGACATTTAAATGCGCAAAAACTAAATTAGGAGTTTTATAAGCTACAAGCATCCAAAGAACACCAAACGCAAGTTCAATTTTTTGCTTCTAATAAAGGAATAAAGTTTAATTTTATTCCCTGTTATTCGCCTGTGTTTGGTGGGCTATGGGAAGCTTCAGTAAAAAGTGTTAAGTTCCATTTAAAAAGAGTAGTTCAAAGAGCATTGTTGACTTATGAACAGCTAGCTACCGTTTTATGTAGAATTGAAGTAGAGTTAAACAGTAGGTTTTAATTCCATTGTCAAGTGACGTTAATGATTTTTCCTATTTGACACCGGGTCACTTTCTGATTGACACGGCTTTAAATAGTTATCCTGAACAAGATTTGTCAGATATTCCAGAAAATAGACTTAAATTTTGGAAAATACGTTCTAGTATGCAACAGTCATTCTGGAAAGTTTGGCATAAACATTATTTGAACCTTTTACAATCTCGTCCTAAGTGGAGAGAGGCTGTACCTAATATTGAAGTAGGCTCACTTGTAATATTACATGAAAGAATACACCACCTATGTACTGGCCTATGGCAAGAGTGACCAGAGTATTTCCTGGCACAGATAAATGTGCGCGCTGTAGAAGTTAGGATTATGAATGGTAAAACAAACACAAGGTCTGTAACACGTTTGAGTGCATTACCCATAGAAAGTAACTAATTGTAATTATATGACTAATAGTATGTAGTACTGTATTGAGTTATTACTTACCTTTATAATCATAGAGTTTTAGTTTCAATGAGCCAAAATAAAAGACTTTTCTTTCGTTTATGTACTTTATTTTAAAGTATTTTTTGGTTAATGTTATTGTTTAGTAACTACTTACTAGATAGGTTAATGTAATTTTAATAAACTTTAAACTTAATTGCATTTTTGAGTTAGTTCATGTTTTGTGAGGCAGTTTCACACTCATGTCTCGTATGGTAAATTTTTTTTTGAATTATATTAGAGTACCTAGTTTGTTTTCGAAAAGTTTAGAGACATGATTGCTGAGGCCGCAGCATGTTGCAAGCAACATTAAATATTTTTTATAATTTTACATGGCAACACGGGCCGTGCTCTTGCGTTGTCTGTATGTTCCGTTTCCGTCCCCACCTACAATGGTCGAAATTTAGAAGAATGTTGTGTTCATAAAGTGTGCCCATTAAATTCAAGTAAAATACAAAATAGTGTTTTTGTTTCTTCGTCTGCACCTTCAAGCCCTTCAGCGTCAGTCCACCGGCACACAACCAACACGGCACTCTTCAACGTATAATTACTATTATTATCCTCGATAATAGTTGTGATTATATGTATGAGTGAAATGAGGACAGCAAAAGCAGTTATTTTATAATTCATTTTAAATAAGCAAAGATAGAGAAGCAATGCGATTCTAGCACGTACGAACCAGGCTCAAAGACTATACGCGAAATATTTTAAAAAGGCAAATTCCGTCGTAAAGTAAATGCTTTGTTAGCAATTTCCTGCAGCATATAATCAAACTAATATTAATATTATGCAAGGCAAAGCACTCAAAAGTTTACTACCTAACTACTTTGATAAGATTTTAACAGCTAACTTGGAGTGGAAAAATATTACAAAAACCTACAATTATTATCTGAACTTTACGAGTTTGTTTGACACGTTTTATTTCTACATAAATAATTTATTTTATTATATCCTTTGCATAGATTGACACAATGAATGTTATTAATGTAAATTGTATGATGTTATGGTTCTTACAAATAAATACAAGATTGCACGCAAAGAAATCTGCCATACGCATCGTTGGAGGTGAAGATAGCGATCCAGAAACACACCAATACATTGTCAGGATGGAAATGAAAGTCACAGGATCAGGGGATGATTTAGTAAAAACTCATCCCATCTGCACAGCCACTGCCATAACACCCGTATGGGTACTGACTGCCGCTCATTGTATAGAAGGTTACGAAATGTACATACTCTCTTCGTCCAAAAAGTGGAACCTAAATCTTGTAATAAGATACGGATCGGTTACCCCGGAGACCAACGGCACCCTCAGTGACATACTTGCCGTAAAGAAACACCCGCTTTATGTAAGTGAATTAAGAGCTGCAGTCCCATATACAAGAAACGATATTGGGTTGATGAAAACCGCACCGATACATTTGGATAAGTACGGAAAGCTCAGCGCGGTGGACTATAAAGCATTGTCCGGGCACTCGGCCATGGCGGCTGGCTACGGGGGGCGCGGTGTCCCTAGGAAATACCAGGCGCCTGCTGATACATTATTGACAGTTACCCTGCAAGTGATGGATGTCCTCATAGGGAAGTGCACGGAACTAGAACAGAACTTTCTTCCAGCTATTTGCACGAGTCGTCGCTGCGGGCACTCCGCCTCGCCATGTTCGGGAGACTCCGGGGGACCTTTGTTGCATCCTTCTGGATTGGTTGGTGTCATTTCGGGTGGCGAAAATGACGTCTGCTATCTGAACGAGAACGCACGGAACCGATTTAAATTGTTTAGCACTCCCGTTAGCCCCTACATTGAGTGGATTAAGAATCACATGAAACAGAATGGGATGACGTGACAAATAGTTAAATTGTTTAGCACTCCCGTTAGCCCCTACATTGAGTGGATTAAGAATCACATGAAACAGAATGGGATGACGTGACAAATAGTTACAAACAGTTCGTCAAAAACCATATCAGCTAACAACTTTTTATATACAACGCAAGTAATAACAAAAAAAATTGTGATTTAATTTTCGTATTTAAATCCTGTTGTTATTTTGTTTATAAGTTCAGTTTTCATTTTTTTATTTAATATTATTAAGTACTGTTATTGTGCCGTATTAGGTAAATCTGTTTGTGAGCGTCAATAATTTTTTTTCTTATCTTATCTTACTGAGTAACTATTTAGTGGTAGTTACTTCTACTTTAAAACTTTTACTATCAACTTATAACGTCATTACACAATTTATATGATTGATGATTAAGACAAGAATCCAAATAACGCGTTTAATAACTTCCATGATTTCTTATGCATGTTCTACAAACTCTGCTTTCCAGTAATAAAAGTAAAAATTAGTAATATTAATAAATACAAGCAAAACTGGATTAGCAAAGCACTTAAAACTAGCTGTAAAAGAAAAAGATCATTACGGTTCACATACTACAGTAATAAGACAGCGAAAAATAAGAATAAATATATAGTCTATTCCAATTTATTAAGAAAACGTATTAACTATTTTAAAAAAATGCTAATATAAAGTATATTAATAACAGCAGAAACAAATGTCGAGCGACATGGTCAGTAATTAAGAATGAAATCGTTTGCTCAAAGTCTGGCGATAATATCTCCGAGTTAAAAATCAACAATATAAAATTGACTAATCCTTTTGATATAGCTTCAGCGTTTAATGATCACTTTATTAATTTAACTAATAATAATACAACTTTGGAATCGACTAATAATAATAGTGGTAATTATGGTGATAATAATAATAATACATTGACGTCAAATAATCTACCGGGTATAACAGTACCAAATTCAATGATTTTATATCCTGTGTCCGAAGAAGAGGTGAAAAAAGAAATTATGTCATTAAATAACACCACAGCTGAAAGCTTCGACGGAATAGCTACTTTCATGGTCAAGAAGTGTAGTGATGAATTGGTCCTTATACTGATGTATTTGATCAATCTGTCGTTTTCAGCAGGCACATTTCTAGATCTGTTAAAACAATCGATCATCAAACCGCTATTCAAAAAGGGAATAAAGGATGACATGAATAACTATCGTCCAATTACTCTTATACCGATCATTTCAAAAGTGTTCGAAAAATGTTTGCTTAAAAAAATTCTAAGTTACTGCAACACATTTAATATCTTAAAATATGAACAATTTGGCTTTCAAAAAGAAAAATCCACGACATTAGCAATTTTTAATTTCGTAGATTCAGTATTAACAAGCATTAATGACGGTTACCTGACCACGGGGCTATTTTTCGACCTTTCAAAGGCCTTTGACTTTGTTGACCACAACATTTTGTTATCAAAACTGGAAAAGGTTGGAGTGAGAGGACCCACTCTGCAGTGGATAGCTTCCTACATATTTAATAGAAAGCAGAGAGTTGTGGTTAATAGTATAATCAAAGACAATTTAGTACCCTGTGCATCTAGTTTTAAAACTAGTGTATTGGGTCCCCTATTTTTTATACTTTACATAAATGACATTACAGAAGCCACAATTCATAACTGTATATTATATGCTGATGATATCTCAATTATAGTAAAATCAAAGGAAAATATAATTAACTCGATAGGCAACCACGAAATTGAAATTAATAATACCGTTGACAACATCATTAAATGGTTAGAATCAAACAACTTGAAGTTGAACTTAGAGAAATCAACATTTTTACAGTTTAATAAATCAAAGCATAACAAGTACAATTTTAAACTTAATATTGAGAAAATAAAAGAAACAACACATACGAAATTCCTCGGTGTAACTATTGACCAGGACTTAAGCTGAAAACCGCATGTCGATAACTTGTGTAAGCGAATTAATAGTTTTGTTTATGCTCTGAATAAAATGAGGAAAATAACCAACATTCAAACAGTTCTCACTACTTATCACGCGTACATTGCATCAATATTGCGTTATGGTTTAATAGTGTGGGGTAATGGTTCAGACAGAAACAGACTATTTGTGGCTCAAAAAAGGTGCATTAGAGCAATGTGTGGGATTCCGCCGGGCGAATTATGCAGAAAGTCTTTTATGAGTCTAGGCTTACTACCATTACCTGCACTGTATATATTTGAGATTTGTTGATTTGTAAAAAGATATAATAACTTGTTTTTAAAAGCTAGAGATATAAACACTAGACTCAAAAGAAATCCTGAGAGACTTGTTATGAAGGCTATTCCAAAGTCGGACAAATATAGGCAAAATAGCGCAGTTATGTGTGCAAGACTTTATAACAAGATTCCTTATACCATAACACAACTGCATTTTAATTTATTTAATTCGAAATTATACAAATGGCTGGTTGATCAAAAAATCTATGACATAAAAGAATTATTAAACATTAATACTAATTAGGAAATGTCTTCCACCGTTTATGTTATTATTGTAAGTAATGATTTTATTTTTGTTATTATATTATGTTTTTATTTTAATTGCTGTAATGGTTTGTAAATTTAATTTAATTGATTTTGAATGAGATTTGTATGGAAATTTAATTGTTGTGTTATCGTTTGATGTAACATATTTAAATATTTGCATGCAATACAAATTGCAAAACATGTGGACATACTTATATGTGTTACAACAATGAATACCGTGTTTTAAGCAAATAAAGAATTTATTTATTATTATTTATTTATTATAAAAGGTTGTCGCGAGATTTAAATAAGTACGCTTATTTTCTTAGATTGAAAATTTTAATACTTAGTTGAAATCAATCACATCCAGTTATTTAAATTACTTGTTTATTTATATATATATATACATATATTACATACATTATATATATAAAAAAAACATATTAGTAAATAATAAAACTCGCGACAACCTTTTATATTATACTTTATTACCTTAAATAAAAGCTAGTAATTACACATGTCAGACATAGGGATCGGATTAGGTAGTGCAATTTAGGGTGAACGACCTCAAACTTTATATTCATTAACTTTATATAGAGCAGAGCGGTCGTGCTAATCACACCGCTTTGACTGTGAATGTTTATAGGCACGACTTTCAGTAACACTGCACAATTGTTCGTGTTTATGTAGCTAACAGTCTCAGCTTTCATTTCAGTTTCTACACCCGGCACTGACACTGCACTTCTTAAGTTCTGTCGAGGCACGTAATGCAATAAGTGATGGTGATTTTGTCCACAATTGTCCACATCACACACTGGCGCGGGGCTCCGGAGGCAAGTTCAACGTGTTCTGCACATTGTCCATCTTGTGAACACGTTGTCCTCTCAGTTCCACTTCACTGCGGTCTACCCACCTCTCGACGTCACTTTTAGTAGTGTACTGCTCCATACTTTATATTGGTTAATTGTATGTATCTATAGAACTCCAGATGGTGATTATGATACTTTTATAAGTTTATTGAAGAGACTGCTTTATAAACTAACTTCAAGAACTAGAAATAGTTTTAAAAAATTGTTCATATTAGCTGATTTTAATATTAGAGAAAAATAAAAAAATCACAATATTTATTAATACTTTGCTTGCATTTAAGTTACAAATCACAATTAAAAAACCGACCACAATTATTACAACTAATACGAAAAATTGCATTGACAACATCATATTTAATGTTAAAATTTTCTCCACCAAGGTGCTGGATATAGGGCTATTAGATCACACTGGACAACTTATATGCGTTCCCTGCCCTATCAGCTTTCATCAAAAATATTGGTTCGTTTATAAAATAAATATAGATCTTTTTTTTTATAGCAGAAGGAGGCAAACGAGCAAGCGGGTCACCTGATGGAAAGTAATCACCGCCGCCCATGGACACCCGCAAAACCAGAGGAATCGCAGGCGCGTTGCCGGCCTTTAAGGAAAGAATAGGCTCGTTTCTTGAAGATTCCTAAGTCGTAACGGTCCAGAAATACCGCCGCCGAGAGCTGGTTCCACAACACTGTAGTTCGAAGCAAGAAATTTCTTGAAAACCGCACAGTAGTAGACCGCCATCCATCAAGGTGATGTGGATGGAATGACAGTCGATTGCGTGTAGTGCGGTGAAGGAAATCAGCGGCAGGGATCAAGCCGAACAATTCCTCAGAACACTCCCCATGATATAAACGGTACAATATACAGAGAGACGCAACGTCTCTCCGAAGAGCCAGTGGGTCGAGCCGTCCTGAAATAACCACGTCGTCGACAATTCGAGCAGCTCTGCGTTGAATGCGGTCAAATGAAAGGAGTTGGTATTGGGGTGCTCCAGCCCAGAGATGGGAGCAGTATTCCATATGCAGCCTGACCTGTGCTTTATACAGGTTGTAAACGGTGGGCCGGCGTCAAATCGTCGTATCCCACGAAAACTGCCCCTACGGCCATAAAGGCTTTTTTCTTTTATTTCATATTTAAATTCTACGTTTATTTAGGCATAATTCAGTCTAAAAATTGTCTTAAAAAGTTCAATGTTTTTCTTGATATTCAAGTTTATTAAAAGGCCACAATTACGTAGCGCAAAGTTTTACGTGAAAAAAAGCCACTATCACCGTTACGGCCACCTTAACGAGGCCCTAATGGTGTTTGTGGCTTTTTCTGCAGAATTGAAAAAAAAAACAAATGTATGAAAGAGGTGGCCTTAATGCCATTTGTGTCTTTATTCTACGTCAAAATATATTTTTTTTCCTAATTAATGAGTTTTGGTATAATATATTAAATTAATTGGTGTATTTTACATGGTAAACGAAAGTCATGTTACACCACAATCTAAAGTGATGTGTTTTCATTAAATTTGATACAATTTAAACGTTATGATATTTAAATTATATGAGACCTAAAGTCCGTAGAGGCTTTTTTATTTTTTTTATTTTATTATTTTAGGCAAGTCTTATAAATTACATATATAAATACAAAAAGCCGTGAGATTATTATCCCCAAAGGGTTAGTCAAAGACTACACATACAGACCGAAAAAACAGTGCGGATGGAGTGTTTCGAAGAGATAGCCATCACCACTGCACCTACACCAATTAAACTCTGTAAAAGGTACGTTGACGATGTTTTCTGCATACTTTATGGTGGCAGGAAGCACATTGAAGATAATTTGGCCAATTTAAATGACATCCATCCTAAAATTAACTTCACCTATGAGATGGAAGAAGAAAGAAGCATTTCATTATAACCTAGCAGGTACTAAATTGGCTGCAGCTGTGGTGGTAGCTTTTATGTAGGTCGAACAAAACAAAACCTGTCGCATTAAGGAGCACATTAAAGCTGTCAAGAATAACGATACTTTGAAATAAGCCATTGCAGAACTTCTTATTTACTCGAGCCCAAATCACTGGATTGAGTTTTATAACCTTCAGATTATTTCGACAGAACGAAACTATGTACCAAGTCTGGTCAGAGAAGCTATTGAAATAATAAAGCGAAAAATAATTCCAATCGTGAAGACGGGTTTAAAAGGTCGAATGTCTGGAATACCGTGATATTGTTATGTAATCTGAACAGTTCCCGGAGTGATACTGTGAGTTATCTGTGTCGTGAACAAGTTCGAGTTTGTAGTGCGATCAAGAACAGTAGTGTCGAGCGCAGTAAACGAACAAGAACGAGGGTAGACCGTTTCGGCTGCACCTAACATCCACCCGCATTAACTGCAGTTACTCCGTGATCATGGTGCATGCAACTGCGCCGAAATATCGGGGACTCAAAACCAACAACATAATCATCATCATCAGCCCATAAACGTCCCACTGCTGGGCACAGGCCTCCCACGTGGACAATGGCACGTGGGGATATTAGGCCATAACCCACCACGCTGGCCCAATGCGGGTTGGTGGGTTTTTACGACTGTCATCCTACGACAACAACCGGGACCAACGGCTTAGCGTGCCTTCCGAAGCATGGAGATGCTCGAGATGTTTTTAATTTGGTCACCCATCCATTGCGATCCGGCCCGGCCTTGCGAAAGTGGCTTAGCGAGCAAGAACGCAAGCCGAACGCGCTAGCCGTTGCGCCATCGAGCTCCTCAACAACATAAACATGGTAAAAATTCCGTTTTTCCTAAAAGTTATCGTAGTGACCATGAAAGTTTAAAATGTTAAAAAATATAATAAGTAGATACTTACCTTAAAATTAACTTTTATTTAATTTTATACCTACCGAATAATTTATAATAATTTATTTCTTTAAAACGATAAGTTTCTTGAGAAATATAAATTATTAACCAGCTGATTCAAATTTAAAGAGGGCTTAACGGCGATTGTGGCTTATACATTTCCGACGAAAAACGAACCTTAGGACCGTATTTTGGTGCTTTCTAATGGAAAACAACACAGAATACAACGCAGAATAAGGAATTAAGTGACATAACTATTAAAAATATAATTATTATTACCTAAAAATGTTCTTGACCAACTACAGGATGCTAACACATGTTCTTATCATAAAAAAATATTAATAACTTGATTACATTATTTAATAAACACAAAAAATCCAAATGACCACGAAACTGAACGTCACTCGAAATATTATTTTTTGTCATTGCTGTTGACCTTATTTGCATGCAGCTGTCACCAATAATTAAGCTTACATTTACAAATTGTATCCCTATCATTGTGTAACTGTATCTTGATTCAATGTAATCTTGTCGGTGAACTAATAAATAAATAAATAAATAAATAAATAAATATCGACGCCAAGGATTCCAATAGTCGGATTGGTATCAAGGGGAGCTCCCTCAAAGTTCAGAGGTACGACGAAGGGATGTTTTTTCGCGGTAAATGCGCAAACTTGTGATTTGGAGGGGTTAAAGTAGACTAAGTTATGTCGGCCCCAATCCGAGACATGACTTAACATGTTCTCGGTGTCAGTCACAAGTTTATTCCGGCTCTCGATGACGTTTTCCAAAGAAATATTAGCTCGCCCGGTGTAGAGCGTATCCCGAGTACTGTCGTCTGCATAGCAATGAATGCTGTTGTTATGCAGCATGTCATTGATATGTAGAAGAAACAGAGTAGGAGATAACACACACCCCTGCGGGACTCCAGCATTCACGGGCTTCATGTCGGAGCACGAACCGTCGACTACGACTCTGATGCTACGCGAAGTAAGAAAGCTGCCAACCCATGAACACAATTTCTAAGGAAGCCCGTATGATGGAAGTTTAGAGAGAAGAGCCCTGTGCCATACCCTGTCAAAAGCTTTCGCTACGTCCAAGCTAACTGCCAGTGCCTCCCCTTTACTTTCGACTGCCTCCGCCCATCGGTGAGTAAGATACATTAAAAGATCACCAGCCGAACGACCGCCACGAAAACCATACTGGCGATCACTTAGTAGCTGGTTCTCTTCTAGGTACCTTAAGAGCTGGCGGTTTGTAATGGACTCCATTACTTTTGAGAGTAAAGAGGTAATAGCTATTGGCCTGTAGTTGGACGGATCTGAGCGATCGCCTTTTTATGGAATCGGGTGGACAAGGGCTGTCTTCCAAGAGCTCAGGACGACGCCAGTAGTGTAAGAGAGCCGGAAAAGGCGCGTTAGAACTGGTGCCAATTCAGGAGCACACGTCCGAAGCACAATGGGTGGAATTGCATCAGGCCCACTCGCCTTATGGATATCGAGGGAAAGAAGAGCCTTACGAAAAGATATCTACACTTAGATATCTTTATAAAATATTTGGAGCAAGTAAGTATTGCAAACGTATATTATAATGAAACAGATGCAGATATCTACACTTAGATATCTTTATAAAATATTTGGAGCAAGTAAGTTTTGCAAACGTACATAATGAAACAGATGCAAATATCGAATATAAAACATTTAAAGAAGATTAGACACTACTTTATGACTTATGTATACCACAAAGCAAAATTAAAATAACTTACAAAAAATGTCCAAAATGGAAAACTAAAGGAATCACAATTGCAAGTAGAAATAAGACTTTTGAACTTCAAACACGATGACACAATAATACTGCAAGTCTAAATATATATAAACAATATAGCAGAATAATGAAATTTGTTACAAGGCGGTCTAAAAAAAATTCTGATATCAGACATATCAACAAAAGTTTTAATAAAAACAAAGCTACATGGAAAGCTACATATTAAAGAAAATACAGCACAGAATAATAATATAAAAGAAACAGTAGGTACATGCTATAACTAAGGGTGGAAAACTAATTGCACGACCAATTGAAATTGCCAAAACATTTAATGATTACTTAGTAAAATTATGTGAGCCCAACCTACATAAACCGGATTATAAACCTTTAACTTCTTCAAATTGCAAAAGTATTTTTTTGGATCCTGTTGATGTTAATGAACTAATAAAGATTATTAAAAACTTAAAAGTAATAAATCTACTGGATTTGATAATATACCGGTCCAGCTAATAAAATCTAGTATTCCATCAATAGTAAAGCCTCTGGTGTTCATTATAAACTTGTCATTTGAGACTGGCCGTTTCTCAAGTGACTTAAAAATATCTTTAGTCAAACCTCTTTACGAAAAAGGGTTAAAAACGGATTTGACGAACTACAAACCAATAGCTTGCTCCCCAATTTATTGTATATGTTACATAAAAACCAGTTCAGCTTTCAGAAAAATAAAAATACTATTCTCGCTATTAACAAGGTACTATTGGAAGTCTGGAAGGAAGTCAATAATAAAAAAGGCTGTGCAGGCTTATTTCTGGACATGTCAAGGACATTTTAACTGTGTTATTCATAAAATCCTCCTAATACAGTTGGAACGTATTATACTTTCTATATTATACTTTCTCAGTCTCTCAGTCAACACTCAGTTGGTTTCAAAGCTATATATATTATTAAGTAGGTATGTAGTTTTATTTTATTTTAATACCGTCGTATTGGAAAAGAAAGTAGAATTTGTCAAAATAAAATCATTCAAATATCACTGATTGGTTAGTCGAACGTAATCCTCAAGAAATATTCGATTAATTCGAATGTTATGCCAATTTTCTGTCTTGTCGTTAAGGCTAGACAATTCAATAAGAGGCAAATTTTAACGTTGCATGTTATTGGGCTAATATGTTGAGTCTAAAGATAGCTGGTGGTGTAACCTCTCACGTTCATGGCCTTTTTGCTGACCTAATTACATACACACATCACCGCCTTTTACCTCAACTTAAACTATTAATCTAATTCTTAAAACTACTTAACCTACAACATACCGCCGTTCAAGATTGCCATCAATTACGCCTTCCCTACCTGTCAACTTAACCTATATTATACTAACTTTTAATTTAATTAAAGACTATGTTATCAACAATCTAAAGTTTGTGTCTTTGATGTTTTGTAGAGTGCGTTGTGTTTGTATGATAATGGAACCTTAACCTAGACCTAACATAACTTAATCCTATTAGCAATATAATTCAGTCAAGCAATGTAATATTATAATAAGATACTATTTTGGCCAGATCGTCTGGTGAACCCTCCGTTGTTAACCGCATCTAAGTAACTCAAGTCCTTTTCGTGAAAATTTAGTAATTGGCTTATCCCTGCGTTAAATTATTTCCTACTGACCTATTTACCTATCCGTCAATACCTAATATCCTAGATATGTGTAAGCCTATCAGTGTCTTCGTCTGAACTGTGACCCAAATCCTTCACAGCAGCTGCGGGAAAGGAATGCTTAACCACTCAAAGATAATCAGATGATAGCTTAGCTTGCAGGTATTATTATCATTTAGAATCGATAGCATTATACATAAAAGAGTTTTGTGGAAGTTTATGAGCCCCAACCTCCGCTCCAAAGCGTGCCATACATCACATTGTTTAATTTTGGCTCCGACCAATTGAAGTTAATTTTTCTTGATGCTACTGTTAACTTTCATTGACTGGGAATTTACATAATTCCTCAACATAAATTTTATCTTACATTATGAAAATTATTTATTAGGTTTTACATGCTTATTATTCCTCATAAAATCAATAGAGTTTATCTTAGGGCTTGCTATCATCCAAATATCCTTTTTACCTTCAGAACCCAACTATTCAATGCAATAATTTATGTCTTATGATATCCCTTATAGAACAGAGGTGTGAAGCCAGCATTCAACAGATCCCACTTATATCTCTGATCATTGAGTTTATTATAAAGCTATTACAATGTAACATTATTAACTGACTGGCTTTATGGCCTTATTAGAATATTAACTTTCAGTCCTATAGATGGTAAATAATTTATTTAAAACCCACTTTTAGGCAGTGGGCTAAAATAGAATGCTATTAATAAAGGTAAAATTACTTTTATTTACTCTTAGTATTTATTATACAGATCTCACAAATCACCAATTCAACTAAATTGTACTGACTGCCTTGACAGCATATCACTTCTCAAGTTTATTAAAAGATGCCTGATTTATTCAATAACCTCTAACTTTTAGGAAGTGTGTGTGTGTGTGTGTGTGTGTGTGCAATTGTAGGGACCTACTACATTGTAACTATGTCAGCAGTTTTAACCGACCACGCGGCCGGGAATAGTTTGGACGCCAGTCGCTTCCCCGCGTTCAATCTGTGCTGTAGTCGTTACATACATTCGGTATCGACATTCTGTAACTATAATTTATGTGTACTTATGAACAATATTCTATAGTTGTATCCTGTTGTTTTCAGCCAATATAATCGGACATTCGTGAACTGAACTCTTTGTTTACTTACCTTTACCTAATCTCTAATAAGTGATGCAATCGATGCGTACCAACTACGCACATTGGTGACCCCGAGAAGTGAAGTGACTTAAGCAACATTGCAACATACGCCCAACAGTGGGAGCGGCTCAATTTCACGGCACTACAGATTGGCGCAGCGTACACGTTCGTAAGGATACCTACACTGATCTAACTTAGTGATATACACGCATTAAAGTTTTGTCGCAAATATGATGGAGGATAAACCGGACGTTATGCTTATACAAGTTGCTGCACGGATACCTGAGTTTTGGACCGATCAGCCAGACCTATGGTTTATCCAGTTCGAGGCAGTAGTCGCAGCACAGAAGGCAAGCGACGAGGCGCAGTACCAACTGCTTATTGCCAAACTTGGCAAGCAGGTCATCCAGCAGGTAGCGGACATATTGTCAAAACCGCCTGCGGTCGATAAATACAAGGCACTCAAGCAGAGGCTACTGAGTGTGTATGAAGAGTCAGAGAACAGACGCATACAGAAGCTCATTTGGGACATGCATCTTGGCGACCAGAAACCGTCACAACTGCTCCGTCGCATGCAAAACTTGGCAGGCACGAAGGTGACAGTCGACGCGCTACTCCTCATGTGGCAAAACCATCTCCCAGTGGCAGTCAGGTCTGAGTTAGCTACTACCACACTAGTCGACGCGGAGAAGTTAGCGTCAGTGGCGGACAAAATAATGGAAACCAGCAAAACCCTAGAGGTGTCAGAGGTAGGACCAACCCTGGATACCAAAAGCCTAGCAGACGAATTGGCGAAGCTTCGTGTTGAGATAGCCGAAATGCGTGAGTCAAAAGGACCCAGAAGGAGCTACTACAAACCTGCGAATCGGAATCGCTCACGCAGTAGAGGCCGAAGCGAGGACAAAGTGTCCACATCAAACGATAAACAAAAGCGCTTTTGCTATTACCATTATCGTTTTGCAGAAAACGCAACGAAATGTCGACAGCCATGCAACTGGAAGAAATCGCTTTCGGGAAACTAGCGCCTACGTAGTCAACTACGGCGGAGAGCTGCGTGGGAGAAGGTACCAACTTCATAATGTCTTATGTGGTGGTCTTAACTTTTTAATCGATACTGGTGCTCATGTATGGGTTTTACCGTGTAACGTCATTAAACGTAAGCCAACCAGTGAAAGTGATAATTTCGCGTTATATGCAGCAAATGGGACAAAAATCGATACCTACGGTACGCATGCAATGGTTCTAGACTTAAAACTAAGAAGAGATTTCAGGTGGACTTTTATTATCGCTAAAGTAAAACAACCAATTTTAGGTGCTGACTTTTTAAGCCATTTTGGTTTGTTAGTTAATCTTAGTGAAAGAAAATTGATTGATAACTTAACTCAGCTTAATGTAATAACGATTGAAATGTAATAACGAAGTATTAAGGATTGTTTATATACGTCAATCAAAACAATAGACGTTAACCACCCGTATCGCGATGTGCTTAGTTTGTTCCCAGATGTTTTGAAGCCGGCATCCTTTAAGGATACTCCCCAGCATCCTGTTCTCCATTACATCGAGACCACGGGACCACCAGCTCACGCCAGAGCAAGGGCACTTCCGCCGGAACGCTATATTAAGGTAAAAAATGAATTTATTAAAATGCAGGAAATGGGCATATGCCAGCCTTCTCAGAGTGAGTGGGCCAGCCCACTACACGTGGTGCCGAAAAAGAACGGTGACATTCGGCCATGTGGTGACTATCGGCAGCTAAACGCCATCACCAAACCGGACCGATACCCCGTACCACGTCTGCACGACTTCACATACAACCTAGCAGGTAAGAAAATATTTTCTCGTATTGACGTCAATCGTAGTTTTCATTATATACCTATAAACCCAGCTGATGTGCCGAAAACAGCCATCATCACGCCCTTTGGGCTTTTTGAATTTAAAAGAATGACCTTTGGCTTGCGCAACGCAGCCCAGTCATTCCAACGGTCTATGCATTACACCGTATTACAGGGTATGGAGGATGTTTTCTGTTTTATCGATGACGTCATCATAGGTAGTCAAGATGAAATAACACATAGAAACCATTTACGATTGCTTTTCGAACGTCTTAATAAATTCGGGTTAACTGTCAACTTGTCTAAATGTTGTTTTGGCGTAACGGAACTAGATTTTGTAGGCTTTCACGTGTCACAGGAAGGAATTCGACCCCAGGACGATAAGGTCTCGGTGATCAAAGAGTTTCCCAAACCTAAAACGGTTAATGAGCTCAGACGCTTTCTGGGAATGGTAAACTTCTACCGAAAACACATTATTAAATAATATACCGCAAATACCTGCACAACGCCAAAAATAACGACAAAACGCCCATTGTTTGGTCACCGGACGCAGAATAAGCGTTCCAACAATGTAAGACGTATAATAAAACTTGGGGTCTCAGGTTATACTTCCAATAAAACTCAGTTTTCAAGACAACCACGTGTATTCTCTCAGAGACGTCCGTTCTGTACAAAAACTCAAAACCCAATCGCCGCTCTCACATCGGCCAAGTGCCGCCATCTTTTTATTTTCCCTCCACTTTTACAAACTGACATTGACAGACAGCCAGTATTGCCAGTCGGCAGAACAAAATTATACCTTTTATTGATTTTATGTTTCTAACGCATACAAATCAAATAAATTAACTTCAATTTTATAAAAAACCCTACACTCGACCGTCCTGACAATGTGGATGTCCCCATACACAAGCCTGGTGGCAACCCTACACTTGGCCGTAATACTAACTAACTCATACATCATTACATTTACGACGATTTGACGACCTCCTTGGTCGAGTGGTTTGTACACCGGTTTTCATGGTGTCGCCATCTCTGAGGTCCCGGGTTCGATCCCCGGTCGGGTCAATTTAGAAATTATTGTTTTTCTAAATTGTCTCGGGTCTGGGTGTTTTCTATGTATAATAAGTATGTATTTAAGTATTTTAAGTAAGTTTATCCGTTGTCTAGTAACCATTTAACGAGTTTCTTCGAAGCTTCTCTTGGGCTAGATAATTGGTGTGATTGTAGGAAAGATTTATTTTATTTATTTTATTTATTTATTTACATTACAAAAGAAATTTACACGAAATAGAACCTCTAGAACGTCATTTACAGTACTATCTGATTATATATTTGAAAATCTATACAAAATACATAAATACAATATTACCACAGTAACATCATTATCTCTTTTTATTCACTTTTCTTCTATTACATAGTTAGATCACATGAACCAATCTATTCTCACGTCTAATCAGTGTAACTTAGAATAACTATTTCCATCAGGCCGTGAACCAATCAATTCTCACGCCTAAACAGAATACTTATCAATGACACACTAATCAATCTTTTCTTACGTTTATAAATCATTGTTACTTGGAATAACTGTAGGTACTTCCATGAGGTCGTGAACCAATTAATTCTCACGCCTAATTGAACACTTATTATTATAATGACACACGAACCAATCAATTCTCGTGGTCATTATAAATAACTATGAAACGAACCAATCAATTCTCGTTTCTGTGGATCTACTTTACCACCCGGAACATGAACCAATCAATTCTCACGTCCAGGTTGGAATAACTGTATGTACTTCCATCAGGTCGTGAACCAATCAATTCTCACGCCTAATTGAACACTTATTTTTATAATGACACACGAACCAATCAATTCTCGTGGCCATTATAAATAACTATGAAACGAACCAATCAATTCTCGTTTCTGTGGATCTACTTTACCACCCGGAACATGAACCAATCAATTCTCACGTCCAGGCTGCAACAATAGAAAAACCATATGTAGATACACAATAATAGCCGTAATAACAATATGCGTATGTATTTATTAGTCTATCTTTATCAATTTTGGACTGACATTATTACATAACTAATTATTATCCTTTCAACATATTCGTTATCTAATATAACGATCATCTCTAGTACACAATATTAACTCAAGCCTCACTCGCTTGCGCATAATAAAGGCACAATAAACACATGTACGCAAACACTATGATTAGGTAAATGTAGGTACCTACATGAGAAGTTAAATAGTAACCGTTCAGCTTCAAATAATTTTATGAGTATGGGTACTGACAGCTCTTTATGTATAAATGGATTTGTATAGAATGTTTACACATAAGGCTTTAGCATGAGAGTTTATTAAGTATGAATGTTCAAGATCAAAGTATAAAATATTTGTTCCACAACTCATTGTATTGGAAAGCTTTAAAGTTTCTATTCACTCATGTCCAATTAATTTTACTTGATCAATGTCAAAAGAAACTTTAATTATATGTGGGCATTAAAACTCCTAGATGTCAGTAATTAGCTAACTAGTAACAAACACAATATGTAAGTAAGTAAGTACTACAATTTGACTGCACTTGTTCACCCTTTATGTAATTGTTATTGTAAATGAAAATGACCTAAACTGACATTTTATTGTAAACGCGTAGCATGTAACCTAATACTTCGATCACTGTAATTAGATACTCTTTTCTAAATATTCTGTCTGTATCGGGTCACCGAATCATGACTAACAACCTACCACACATTAATATAAAACCCTGTTTTTCTTTTAATAAAGGATCACTCAAGAATCGACTTTCGTAGCTATTCAATTATCCGACGCCCCACATTTCAAACGCACCTAAACTCTAACATATAAATTAACTTTACTGCACTGAATAGCTTTACTTAAATAGCCTATTTTGTTATCATTGTTTACTATATAAATGTGGATAATCTTAGTACGTAATCAATATCAGATTTGCAATGTCCTTTTATCCATACTTAATACTATTAGTTACTCGTAATGATATTATGCGATTATAACGCTCAAACGAAGATAATGAAACGTTGAAACTAATTAAATTGTTTGCAAGTTGCATTTGTGCTGTTGTCAATTTGAGTGTTCAAGTCTACCCACCCAATGACTTTATTTTTAAATATCTTGTTTTTTTTTTTTTTATTCTAGCAAGATTTATAAATTATTTAGCAAAATTTCAATTTCATCACACAATTAAATTAAAAGGAGTCTTCAACGATAATTTTTTTCTGAATTTTTATTTAAAGTTTATGCTTATCGACTTACTTCTTGTTACATTAGGAAAACCTGTAATTGTCCTCGATTTAAGTTAATACTGCTCAATATGAATTGTTTGTAAATGCTGTTGGTTTTCTGAATAAAATAAAATAAAATGTCAATCAAACGCACTAAACCAATAGTAGCCGGAGTAGGCATTTAGAACAAAGGCCTTATTCCTCGATTAAGAATAAAGTGTATCAACCGATAATCTAAACGCACACATAGTAACACTGTATCGCTAGATCATTAAAAAGTGTATGTATGTCACTGTAGTCGATCATTGACCCTAGAAACACAACTAAATTTTTTCTGTTATTTTGACAATTAAACCAGTTATGATCCTATAGCCTTAACTTGCAGAACGTCTTTAAAGCACAATGTCTAAATTCAATGTCTAAGTTGTAAAAAGTATAAGAAGCAAAACCTCTAACACAGACTCATATGGATAATTAAGTAAATCAATTAAAAATAAAACCTTTGCAGGGACACGTTAGCGACCTTACTTAACCAAATATCTATGCGTTGTCCTTTTGCAGAGGGGTCAAAATTAGGGAGATATTCTTGTGATCAATAGTCTTTGACATCAATGCCCCAGAAGGTGATGGCTGAGGTCCGACATTACTTTTAATTGATTTGACAATATCTATCAAGTCCTTAGTAGAAAAATATGGTGTACGTGACCTTTTTTCCTTCGGCGCGGAGTCCTCGCGTTGTCGTCGGCCCTGCGACTGCGCTTATGGAGCCGCCTGCTCTGGCTGCGGGTGCGTCGACGACTGGCGCGGCTGCGACTGCGGCTGCGAGTGCGGCTGCCCCTCGCGTTCCGGTGCGGTCGATCTTCACGCCTCGAAGATGTTTTTCGCGTTCCCGGTACAACTCGTGCTCCAAAGCCTGTAACCGCATTCGCGTCTGCTCCAACTCGGTCTCCTTTCCTCGATGGTGCGAACTTCTATTAATCCTTCTGGACCTGCTACAGCTGCGTGTTCGACTACGATCTGCCCCAGTAGCAGCAATTGGAGTATGCCGCCGTCGCTCGCTTCCACGTTGACGTCCAGTCTCATTATCCATAATGTTAATCTCGTCGTTCCAAAAAGAGAAGAAATAGTATAAATTAATGAAATTGAATCATACAGTAAACTGCAGGCTCTTTTTTTTCTATAGTAAAGATCTACAAGCTATATGCTGGTGTTGTTACATCTTGAAACATAAATCTTAATAAAAATTGTTCGACATGCGTTTATGACAATTATTGACACGGATTTTTCAAATATCGATTTTTCTCGCAAACGGTGCGTCGTAGCGCAAAACTAAGCGAATTTTGATCCCCCCCCCCCCTTTATAAAATCCCCTTGGTGGTATGGTAGGCATCTTTATGGATATAAGCTTACCTAAAAGAATAACCACCCGCTTGCAGAAAAAATCTCATATTGCCATTTTGACTTCCAGACCTCACAGCACACTTGTCGGATTGATGACCAAATCTATCACAAGTGAGACACTTTATTAAGGGATGCCCGCGTCCTTTACAATTATGGCAAAACCAATCAGAATTAAGAATCAAACGAACTTACCTTGTGAAGTTTGATTCCAATTATGCGAGGGTCTCAACCGAAGACGATTACTTATTACATGCAGCAGTACATGTGATGGTGCTATCTTCTTCACACTTTTAGATATATCCTAAAAAGAAATATCTTATTTCCGTTCCCTGCACTGGCAACCCCGCGTCACGAGACGTCATTATTTCAGAGAATTTTGTGTTATCCTCCACAATTTTTTATTTTATTTTTTGGGTTGGGAGGGATGGGTTGACGTAATCGTCTTCGGTTGAGACCCTCGCATAATTGGAATCAAACTTCACAAGGTAAGTTCGTTTGATTCTTAATTATACTTCGGGTCTCAACCGAAGACGATTACTTATTACATGCAGATGTTCAGAGCATTGTAATGTTAACACAATAAAAATAAAAAATTATGTCAATTTAAACTTTACAATTTAAATGTAGTTTTTTAAAAGTGCTTAAGCCTCCTTTAAACCTTAAAAGATGCATTTAATGGCTATCGTTGCATTGGTCGTTTTCTAAACAATGACTTTAACAATTTCATTTATTTATTTGATTTAGTATTATTATTTTGTTGTGTAAATACTGCATTGACAAATTAATTCTGATTTGTACCTAAACATTTCTCCAACAGTATTAATAAATACATTTAAGTGACTCAGCCCACAACAACTCTGCGAAACACCTCCAGACTAGATCTGTGAGCAGTGTGAGCAGTAAATGCCGAGCGAGTATTGTGACTGTGAGCTCCAAATAGACAGACAAATATCGGTATCGGCATGTCGTCCACTGTCTTGGAATCCTTTTTTTTTATCTGCAACAAATGTTTTTGACCTCCTTTTTATGAGGTTGGCACAACCTGCAACAAATAACTGGGGTTCTTACAAATATTGGACAATCTGATAGCGGTTGCCAAACGCGGGTCCTGAAGTCTAAATGAAGTCGGTAATTTCAATCACAATCACATAATTTTGTATTGATATATTATTTTTGATTAAACTAATAGACTGCGTTTTTTGAGCAGAAACAATAGAAAATATAGTGTAAGAATCATAAGTGACAAATCAATGATTATGATCTGATTCTAAGGATAGTCCTGAAAATATGGTTTAATTAACATGACATTTGTGTCCCATGTTGAATTGTATTTTTGATTTGGAGCACTAAATCTTAGTTAGTGTTCACTTAACAAAACTGTGTTAAATACAGTCATTTATGTAAAGTAAATTACTTCCCTTAGATGACAGGTAAAGTGGACCTATGCGTATTTAAACAACATAGAACCTTCCTCAAACTTTTTGGTTAGAAATGATAACTTTATAACTATCAGCTTCGAAAATATTCATGTTATTATTTTTCGAATAAAGCTACCAAGATATTATCAAATACAGTATTGATTTAATGTTACTGATTTTGTTGCAAGAGATGTAAACATATATCTCAAGATGCTCGTGGTATACTATGTCTGGTCAACGATTCACTAATAATTAGTGGATGGCTCGCCTTGAAAGGAAATTAGTTATAACAAATATTATTTAGGGCCGAAGAACATTTTTTCTTGGACAACAAGTTTGGGCCACATTGTATACCAAGGATGTAAATTCTAATCTGTACCGCAACAATACCTTCTGCTTTATCTAATTTATATTAAATGTAAGTGTTTTTTTTTTGTTATGGCTTGGTCAGGATTTTGTGATGCATTCTGCGTTTGTAAAGGTTTGTAAGGTCAAATTATGGCTTTGCCAATAAACTAATAATATGTGAAAATGCATGGTAGGAGAGTTACCTACTCCGTATCTAAGTATATCCGTATAATGTTTTCACAACACGATGAAGGATGCCAATACAAAAAAGTTTCTGAATCATTTAATGCTAAGAACTTCTCTTTTTCAAACATCTTGGTGTAGGTAGGAAATTCAAACCGCAACGGCCCTGTGCATGCTGTAGTCAATATTCCTGAATTCATCTAAATCCCTCATTATACATTTATGTATAAAAACAAGTTCTGTTGCTCGGTTTTTTAGTAATGCTTTTGTAAGTGTTTATGACAAACCCTATGACTCCAAAAAGGTGGTTGTACTCGTAGTTTTATTATTCAATACACACTCGTCATAGTTTGAGCTTATTTTTCGTGCGTAGGTACAAAACATAAACTAAACAATTATTGTAGAAAATTCAAATATTATGCGCAATTGTTCTAGAACCGGTTCCAGTAATTTCGCAAACACAAACAGGCCGAACAGAAGAACATTAATTTCAACTGAGGCCTCAAAGTAAACCTTAACTTTTTCCGATCAGCTTTAATTGCAGTAGATACTTAATAAAAAATAAGCATCTTGAATATCAATTGTTGACAATAGTAGTTGTGATTTAATAATTTAAGGGCAGTTCGATTCTTTTAAATATAATTATTTTGAAGCTGCTTTAAATTTTAAGTGAATCTGTGAGATCCTTTACCTTTTTTTTTTTTGTAAGCTTTTCCTGACCTTTATAAACACAACAAAAGAGAATCAGACAAATCAGTCGAGCCGTTTTCGTGCGCTTAGCAACACATTTGGCGATTCATTTTTATCTACATAGATTGAGATAGTAAGTAACAGACATGGTTTTGGGGTATAGTTGTTTTGTATAAGTTTGCCGGGAAAATGAATAATTCATTTACGAATCCAATGTAAAACATTACGATCCCTAGTGAGCTCACACTTTCTGTCATTCAATCATAAAAATAGATCAAGCGACTGCAGGAGCTCTGATTCCAACGTCTCCCTGTCAGATATCCGGCGGAACCTCGGCAGTCCCTCGGCGGTGTGAATGGTGCAGGTGGGCTTGATCGCAGCTCGATAGCTGATGATACTACTACGCGCAGTGGCGCCCCCCCCCTAGAGTTTAAAGAACCTCGAAGTTGATCACAACTTCAGCCCGGGCATCAGCCCGAGACCCTGTACAGAGCGTTGGATTTTTTTTTCCTTCCGAATCAAACTTGGTTATGGTATTAAGAGTCTTAATATTATTATACTCAGAAAGTGAAGTTTTAAAACTTTTATTCATATTTACCTCCAACAGAGCTTATTATTATTATTATTTTTTCAATTTCCTAATTTAGTTTTGGAGCTTCGAAGCTTATGTACATTATTACCATTTTTTTTATTATTATTTTTTTTTCATTCATTTAAGTAAGTAAGTAAGTACTTATTATTATTATTATAATTTTTTTTAAATTATTATTCTGAGTAACCTTTTATTTTTTATGAGGTTCTTCGAGAAATTGTAAAATCTATGGGTGTTCAATGAAAGCAGGCTATCGTCGGACTGACTGTCATATACGGCGACAGATCGAAGATCCTAGTGGCGCAGCTGGCACGGGCACAGGCGCTAGCGCTGCAAGCAGCGCGAATGGCCAAGCTTCGTTTCTCCCGCTACTGGTTGAGTCATTGTAAACATCAATGACATAGTTTAAGATGTCTTCACCAAATCATTATTGATAAGTAAACCCGAAGACAACGAAACGTTGAAAACATGTCCACTTCCGGTGGAAATCGAACCCACGTCCTCAACGATGTTGAGACTCTGCTTTGTTCCACGGAGGACGTAGAAACGTGAAACTGTTAGGGTGAAATAGGTATGGCCTTTTACTGTTAATGTGGAGTAAAAAATCTTCAACACAGTTCAAGTGGAGTTAGAAACTATGAAACGTCTAGTGTGGAGTAAAATAAAGCCTCAACACTGTTAAAATGTACTAAGTACATATTCCCGAAACGGCTTGCTTGAAATAAAATATAGCCTCACTCGACCCTGGTAGAGTGGAGTGAGTATCTTCGACATGGCTTGTGTAGCCGCTGTGTCGCGGAGTAAGTCTAATTATTATTCTAATACAATTAATAAGTATATATAATGCTTGAGGTCTGACCTGAAAACCGCGTGGCTCCTTTGCTTCCAATCCAGAGGGGCTCCTTGGAATTTTCTTTCTTGATGTATCCACCAATTGACAACATCAATATAGCCTCAACACTGTTACAGTGGAGTGAGTATCTTTGACACGGCTTGCTTGGAGTAAGATACAGCCTCAACACTGTTAAAGTATCCTCGAAACTGCCTGCATGCAGCCTCAACAGTGTTAAAGTGGAGTAAGTATCCTTGACACGGCTTGCGTGGCGCCTCAACACTGTTGAAGTGGAGTAAGTATCCTCGACACGGTTTGCGTGGAGCCTCAACACTGTTAAAGTGAAGTAAGTATCCTCGACACGGCTTGCGTGCAGCCTCAACACTGTTAAAGTGGAGTAAGTATCCTCGAAACGGCTAGCGTGGAGCCTCAACACTGTTAAAGTGGAGTAAGTATCCTCGACACGGCTAGCGTGAAGCCTCAACACTGTTAAAGTGGAGTAAATATCCACGACACGCCATGCGTGGAGCCTCAACTCTGTTAAAGTGGAGTAAGTTACCCTGACACGACTTGCGTGGTGTAAAATAGAACCTCAGCACTGTCTAATTGGTGTAAGTAACCTCGATACGGCTTGTATGGAGTAAAATCAATGACATTCAATGTCATTAAGTAAAATAAAGCATCAACACTGTTGAGCAGTTATATATCCTCGACACATCATACGTTTAGTAAGTTACAATGGTGTCTAAGTAAATAGTTTTGCATTTAAAGAATTTCTTGTTGTAAATTGCTTTTAATTTTGTTACAATCATTATTTTAGAACCCAAGAAAAACCAATAAAAATGAGGGTAGATAATTTGAATGATAAATGATCTTAGTTCCTTACAACTATGATACATTCCTTAATAGTTAATTTTCCAGGTAAATTAGCGTTATGCTCCCAATACCTGCGTTATATCGTTGATACGACATTTATAAACGTTTTTTAATTAAAAATGATTTCTTTACTTAACGAAGAATACCATAATGGTCACTGTCTCTCAACTTCGTACTTTAACATTTTCCCATCATATTAAATACAAATTTAATTTCGTTACGAAAAGTAGGTGTGATTCCGATAACACAAAAACACGTAATGACGTCTCGTGACGCGGGGTTGCCAGTGCAGGGAACGGAAATAAGATATTTCTTTTTAGGATATATCTAAAAGTGTGAAGAAGATAGCACCATCTCATGTACTGCTGCATGTAATAAGTAATCGTCTTCGGTTGAGACCCGAAGTATAATTAATTGCCGCTGTTGAGTTAGGTCTTCTAAGTCATTGTTACTATCACATGTTAATCCATCCCCTTGTATGTCACGAAAACTCCCAGAGGCCGCCAACAACTGAACCTCCATCGTGTCCGGTACTACGACAGCTGAGCCACAGTAAAATATAAAAGTATTCAGCATTACGTATGTCCTCTCACCAATCGGCCGAAGTCACGCGCTGCGCGAAATCTAAGCCCATTTCGTAACCTAACGTACGCGACCGCGCCGCTCCGCTTCGTCCGCCCGGACTATCGCGTCTGTCTGTCACGGTCGCATTCTCTAACTGTTCGTCGAAGTCACAGATAGTGGTCGAAATCTTAATTTGGTCTTTATTCTATGCTCTACGTAATGGAAGCTAATTTATTTCAATAAAGTTCTTATTGTCCATCTATGTACCTGCATGACCTAGACCAATTTACTTATTTTTATAATACGATATAGCTCTGTAGCCAATCTGTAGGCGACAAAGAATCCCAAAAAAAAACGTTCTGACGATTTCTAGATCTTAGAAATGCTATACATCTTTTAAACTGAGCGTAAAAATGCACCTCTACAAAACGAAGTTTTGGATCCACTTATCTTTTTAACCCGCGTTCGTAGCGCCGGACTCCCGATGTGCTGCACCACGCTACGCAGACGGCTCGCCTCCGCCTGCTCCCCGTCCTCGTCGCCGTCGCCGTCACAGCAATGCACCGGCGATGTCCACAAACGGCAGCCCTCGCCAGACACAGGCACGGCGACCAACAGCGCGGCGTCCTTCGTCGTTTCCATCTTACTACATTATCTGACGCTCGATTACAAAACAAAACTTGTATTAGTTTCACGCTTAAACCAAGAAAATGAAAGATATCTCGGAAACGGGGCGTCCTAGTGCGAAACGGACAAAAATTTCGTTACCTTTTTAGAAACCCCACTAGGAAGTCTATGAAGTCATGTGAATCAATGGTTTTACAAAATTAAATGCAACTTTAACTGTTTTAGGCCACACTGGCAAGCTAATTGAATTGCTAAATTACATATTTTGAAGTCGGTACTGTAACCTCCCCTCCTCTCTTTAATATTTCTATACCTATCTATAAATTCTCTATACCTAAATCTAATGCCTTTCACACCTATATGCCTAGCTACCTTATAATACATACACACATCCTCGCCGCTTTTACCTTAACTTAACTTATTATCTAATTCTTAAAACTAATTAACCTAATTTATCTACAATCTAATGGTTGTGTCTGGAGTTTTTGTTTAGTGCGTATTGTTTGTATGATGATGAAACCTTAGCATAGCTTAATTCTATTTGCAGTGAATTTCAGTCAAGCAATGTAATATTATAATAACTACTATTTTGGCCAGATCGTCTAGTGAACCCTCCGTTGTTAACCGCATTTAAGTAACTCAAGTTCTTTCGTGAAAGTTTAGTAATTGGCTTATCCCTGTGTTAAATTATTTTCTCCTGACCTAATTACCTACCAGTCTATAGATCATAACATAAATATGTGTAGCCTAGCAATGACTCCGTCTGAACTGTGACCTAAATTCTTCACTGCAGCTGCGGGGAAGATTTGTAACTACTCAAAGGTAATCAGATGATAGCTTAGCTTGTAGGTATTATTATTTATTATCAGTAGCATGATACATAAGAAGCCTGGTGCAATTTATATAAAGGTTTTGTGGAATTATAAAAGTCTTGTGGAAGTATAAAAGTCTTGTGGAAATATAAGAGTCTTGTGGAAGTTTAAAAGTCTTGTGGAAATATAAGAGTCTTGTGGAAGTTTAAAAGTCTTGTGGAAATATAAGAGTCTTGTGGAAGTTTAAAAGTCTTGTGGAAATATAAGAGTCTTGTGGAAGTTTATAAGCTCCAACCGCCGCTCCATAGCGTGCCATTACATCTCATTGTTTAATTATGGCCCCGTCCACTTTGGCTTTAACATTAATTATTAGCTTGTAGCTTTAATTCTTTCAAACTGAGAATTTACATCTCTTCTCAAAATCTAATTTCATTTTACATTATGAACTATGTGTTAGCAATTTATATTCTTATTATTCCACATAAATCAATAGAGTTTATCTCAAGGCTTGCTATCATCCAAATATCCTTTTCACATTAAGGACTTAATTATTCAATGCAATAACCTATATTCAGTTCTATAAAGGGTGGATAATTTAATCAAACGCCACTTCAGGCGGTGGCTAAAGTAGAATGCTATTAATACAGGTAAAATTACTTTTATTTACTCTTAGTATTTATTATACAGGTCTTATGAAGTTCCAATATAACTACATTGGATTGGCTGCATTGGCAGATTATCACATCTTAAGTTTATTAAAGGATGTTTAATTCATTCAATATCCTTGACTTTAGGAAGTGAACTTAAATAGAATACTATCATTTGAAGTAAATTACTTTGGGTTACTCTTAGTGTTCATTATACAGATCTTATAAAGTATAAGTACATATCAAGTTTATTGAAAGATGTTTAATTTATTCAATATCCTTGACTTTTAGGAAGTGAACTTAAATAGAATTATTTTTCCATTAACTTCCACCCTCTGTCTCTCAGACTGAGTGGTTAATTTGATAGACTACTAAATCATAGTCAGTATACTTTTAGTAGGTAGTAAATTAGGTAGTTAATTATCCCTGTTAATCATTGAATCAATTACATTTAGAAGTTATCTTTTACTCACTTTAATAGATATAAATTAGTCTGATTGATTAGATTGTTCCCATCAAATATTTCTATGTTTCATATTATTAGAAGTAAGTACTTACATATCTTAAGAGGTCTATTCAAATGGTGTTAGTAGACCATTGTCAGGCTAATTAGCTGGTTGTTATCAATCAATTATTTCTATGTTTCAGATTATTAGAAGCTCATAGCTTGCAATGTCTTCTTTCAACGACTTATCCTAGGTTCTAAACTGGTTTTAGTTGTTCAGTTTGTATCAGCTTATTTTTGCTAAGGTATCGGATGTAAAACTTTAACACCTTGAAGACTGTAGCGATATGAGATCGTATTGCATCCCAGGGAAAGCTAAAAAATGCCTGTTTGGTCATTTCAGTATTAGAAATCAAACATCACAGTACGGCTAAGCTTATTTGCTATAACTTTTTAGTATTTTTCTTGTAATAGGAAACCAGTCTAGACTTTTAGGTACTCCAAAGTAATGATGGTACTATATTATCATGCTTCTGTTAATTATTTAAAATGAATAATTAATTGGTAACAACTTTAGGAAAACAATTAGAATTTTACCGGCCTGCGGTAACAGATTACTTGCCTAGCTAGGACCCACATCACTTCATCATAATTTTATTTAGCGCCGTAACTTAATTATCCCTACCTTATTAGTCTGAATTAACCCGGCCTGGCCTTGCGGCTCAAGCTCCCATCCTATGTACGCATTGCGTGCAAATACCTTGCCTCCCATAATTAACCATATATTTCCGCCTACCTGTAGATTCCTACAACTTTCCTCACTTGAAAATGCCTATATTTTGTCGAACTAACAGTCCCTTTTTTGTGTACCTTGCAATCTAGGCCAAGCCTCATTTAATTTAAATTCGTGGTGTGTTGTGAGAGTCGCATTGCCCCTGAAAGCAACTAACTCCTAAATGTTCTATCAGTCGAGCCAGTATACTCAGTGTGTTATTTTCCTATCACTACACTGTATGTACGGAGGTAGACTCGAAATTGGACTGGGTCATACGGGTCTACCTCCAGCTAAATGGTGTCTGACCTATCTTCAACTTTCACTAGGGAGACAACTGTCTCTCCCCCATTACTCCGTCGAAGATAGTGTATTGTTTAGCGTAATAATATAAAACGCCGATCTTATTAAATACAATCAAAGATCATCCAGACCGAAGTCTGTTGAAAGGTACATAGGTTTTCGTTGCCACCGTTACGCGTTTCCGCCGATGTACCCCGGAATACTTCATTCCGTTAACGGATTCGAGTTGCGACCGCAATAGTTTTACTTTATTAATCACTTTCAATTTCACAAATCTTAATTAATATCGCAGCTCGAATATCACTTAGCGCACTATCAAAGCTCGGACACTATTTTCCCCGTATGAGTAGTACCGCACTCTTAAGTTGGACCGCACCGCCGACGTCCCAAAATTGAATGCCCGCTAATTTTCCGCCCTTTTCCCAAGCGTCTTAACTTTCGCGCCATGCGCGCCTAACATTCCCCCGCGCGAGTCCGCTTTCTTCCCTTCAACCAATCGCTAGCTGTTTCCCCGATGCCCCCCGCCCTCGCGTCGCGCCACGTGGAGCTATCATCCGACCTCTCTTTCTGTCTTTTTCTCAACCTCTCGCTCGCTCATTGCCGCTTTCGCCGCGCAATTCTAAAATTTTTCCATAATCTAACCAAATCTCGTCCGACAGCCAATATTTCATCTTTGAATATCTAAATGTAGCCTTCTATTAACAATTCCCTCTTAATAATCCTCCACTTAAGCCAATAATCCTATATTTTGGGAAATTATCAAAAGTTCCGTATTCCGACCATAGATGGCGTCCGCCCGTAGGTGAACCACTTTGCCGACTCGCAATGCCCCGCGAAATTCAAAATAAAGATAAAGTCCTAGTCAACCTAGCAACCTTACGCGAAGCCCAAGTAAATGACTTCCGCTAGACGGCGCCTATGTCGCAAGGGACGCGCAGAGCAGTCCCCGCGAAATTCAAAATAAAGAAGTCAAACTAGCAACCTTATGCGAAGCTCAAGTAAATAACTCACGCTAGATGGCGCCTATGTCGCAAGGAGCACACAGAGCAGTCCCCGCGAAGTTCAAACTAAAGATAAAGCGTTAGACCACGGACCATTATTCTGAACTAGTTTATTATTCCCTTTTTCATGCTTATTATATTAATGGTGCTACGCATTAATATTTATGTTAGTGCTACTCCCACACATTCCTTACTAACGGACGGATACCATTCATTCTGTACCGTTACAGCCGCCCCCGATAGAATTTAAGCAGATAAAGTACCACTCTTATCTGCGGCGAATTATATCTAAACCCTGTACTTAATTAAGTACAAAATAGCACGTCCTTCCTTGCCAACCCCATTGTCGTCCTAGCCCTCTTCCTCAAAGACATTCCTACTATTTATAGTTCCTCCCCAAATCCCTAATGACTCCTTCCTCAATAAGCATTCTCATTGCAAAAAAAAACCCACACCCCTCATTCTATTCAACTGACACAAAATCATAATTGCATACCCATTTCTCGTGTTCGAAACGAAATCCTAGTAAACTTAGTTTCGGCAAATATTTCCCAATAACTTAGGTATCTACCATGTCTCTAATCATACACAACCTCCGAATAATGATTTGCCTTTTGTTTACCATCATAACAACAAATCATACTATAATTTAAATCAATATAACAGTCTCTTGCGCTGTCTACTAACGCCCCCTAGCGAAAACTCTTCAACTCTATGACGATTCCGACGTAAGTTTATAACATCTTCCAAACCATTCAATTATTCTATTCTTTAAATTATTTTCCTAGAATAATTTCAAGTACATCTGTCATCATGGCCTTCTTTTAACTTACGTCTTTTCTTACAACTTGTTTCGCATCTAAATGTTGCAACCTAGGGATCGAACCTGGGATCTTTCGTGGGTGAAGCATCAACCACTTCGCCGTCATGGTATTTTAGTTCCAACTAGGTTAATGAATAATAATTAATAATTTGAATTAAAACTTTCCTTCATACTTCAACGCTACCAATCTCATCTTAGCTTATATAATTACCTAAGATAACGAAACGTCGGAACAATTGTCTACCTCAGGCAGGGATTGAACCCGCGTCCTCCACAATTCCTAGTTAGCTACTTCTTTCAACCGAAACCTATTTTCCTCTCCGCGGATAAGAAATCTTAACCAAACCCCCATATCAACCAAAACCAGTAGGCATACCATCATCGCCCAAGAGTTATAACTTTATTTTAGATGAGATACATCTAATGTCTAATCCTGCAAATAACCGAGATAGAATACTAGACTCGCTTCCGTGCGGTACGCAGTGATACCGTGCATACAAATAAAGGTCTTAACGCCTTACAATAAGGTTGTCGATCGTAAATACTTATGGATAAACTCCCTCACTCTTAGGTGGTACGCATCTCGAAACACGTCCTTGAGTTTTGAACTAGATACCCCGTAGTTCAGATCTATTAGAAGTTTGTGTGCTATGTATATCTGTCTAACTGTCAATGTATGCGTCATCGATAAGTACTTGTTAATACCCCGGTACGCGCTGGACATTGTATACCAATTGACAAGTACTGAGCTTATGCGTATAAGCAAATACTTATCCCAAAACCTATCCAATAACTATTTCTCACCCCTAGTTATTACTATGTATGTAAGACACCATTTAGTCTCATTTACTAAAATATAATACGTCAATATCTCCTTACTTTCCTATACCTTTGAAAAATATCATTTTCTTATTAAATTAAACACACCGCTAACTATCTTATCCGCCCCCACAACTCTACTTAACTTCCTACCTTTTATATTACTAATAATCGGTCAAATCGGTAAATAATAAGTCATTAAAGGTGACACTTCGTCTTAGTATTCATGGTAATTAATATCGTGAGTTCCTTCTCGTATTTACTGAAATCCAAACTGCGTGATTCAATAGTGCTAGTTTCTTTTTATTTTTTATTTTTTTATTAGATGATTTTAATTTTACACTCGCACAAGACACATTATTAAGATGGTAATCTCCCGAATGTTTGTAACTCTAATTGGTTACTCATTATGCATTCTACTTTACTTTTCAGCCTTCCGTCCAGATGGTAAAATTCCCCAGCAACACGAGATCCCCTGACCACGCCAAAATGAAATGCCATCAATGGCCTCTGTTTCTGCAGCCTAAGACATTATCTCTCTATAGGTTAGTCAAGTATAATTGTCCTGATTTAGACTTCACAAGACGCCCCCAAAGGAACCACCTTACAGCAGAATTTCCACAACTTTAAGAAAGGCTAGTTTAGGAAATGAAGCTAAATGGAAACCACTTAATTTTATTGTGTGCTGAGTAATTCCCACTTCTACAGCACAGTTCCGAAACTTCGATTCAAATACTTCACCAGGTAAATCAAACAACCTACACGCTTAACTAAGTTCTATTTGTGCCCAGTGCGACTAAAAATATTCGAACACCCTAAACAAGCTACTTTTACTAATTTAACAGTGCCAATTAAGAATGCTCCCTTGTGTCATCTATAATTTTATTGTGTGCATAGACGACCAAAGACCTCGCTTTCAGCATGCCTTCTTCGTTGGACCCGCTTAGTTAAATACTCTAATCAAAATTCTAAAGTTACAATTGAAAATGTCAAAAGTTCGAATATTATGCAATAGAGAATTTCTCTAACATAGTTACTCCACCTCTTCGCACTATTTAGTCAGGCATAATGCAATTCAAGTATTTATTTTAGTTTATAATGACCAATCTTCTCCACCTTTGTTCACATATTTTAGCCAGCCCTATCCACAGCTGAAAATTACTAGGAGAAATATTTACTAGGAGGATTATCTATCATACAGCTGACTATAACAAAATGAGTCCCCCTTATCTTTCTCCGTTCCTTCTCTAACGTAGAAGACAGCAACAGACAATTAATATTTAATTTCCTATAATTTAGAACAACCCTAGGTAAAATGCTACCACAAAACTACATAACAGGATAGAACTGACCGAACTAAACTTTTGTATTCACACTTGCAAACAAAATATCTTTTTCTTTCCGTGATGAATGATTTTGATAACACTATTTCATCAACTCAATGTCCCGGCCTACATGCCTCTGTGAAAACTGCCAATTTATTAGTTTGTTTATAACAATCTAGATGCAACATGTAGTTTACATTAAAACTAACAATTTTAAGGTTGTGTCATAACTTCGACAATAACCTACCTTAGCACTAATTTTAATCATCTACCATTACATCACGTACATATTAGATGCCAATAATTTAGATTATTTAAGAATTCTAGCAATTCATATTAATAAATAACCAAACAAGATAATACCGCTTTGACAGTCTGCGCTGACCTTCCACAAGTCAAACGCGTTTCGTTCGTCCTATCATTTCTAAACCTGTAGACATTTACTTTGTACTAAAACAAATCATTGAGTTAATAATTATTTGTCAATTGTTAAGCAAACCTATTTAATTTCATAATAACAATTTTAATATGAATATTATTATCAATCCCGAACATCTTTATTTATTATAATCAACATTACCGGTTAAAGTATTTGAATGGCCTAGTGCGAACTAGGTTTCAGGTCTCACCTCGGGAAAATAAATTTACTATTGACTTTAAAATCTACTACTAATAAATTTATTATTTTCTTCTGACATACAAAGATAGGTTATGACTCTAGGTCGGGTTTAATAAACTTTGAACTATGCCTACCTCCACGATAATCTCGATTAAATATATATATCCGCAAAACGAATTATGTCTAATTCGGCCGATTTTATTAAATTTAAATTATGCTACTAAACAGTACGTATCTTAAGAACGTCACACATCCGAAACCCATTTCAGTTCTAATTTCTTTACCCATCTAAATTAAATTTTGTACCTGTCGACGCGAGATAACATCTAAATAATTACCTTGTATGATTCGAATTGTGATAGTTGATTTTGTATTGTAATCTCGATAACGCAATATCAGGGATTTACTTATTAATAAATTTTTCTCTAAGAGATTTATTCTCAGCTCGCAATGTCAGTCGCTTTATTTCCGGCTTGAATGTTTCTGCGGACTATGAGTTTAAAATTATCCTACAACTTAAAATTGTGGTATATAAAATCGATCACTGTTTTATAAGTAGCTTGTGTTAACTTTCAAAATAATAAAACGAGTTAACTATTGATTATGACGTGACATCCGCCCACAACTCGCCTTTATAATTGATGTGATAACATACGCTATTGTTATCCCTATAGCATAACAGTGCTATAACTCGTTAATTTTGCCGTTAAATCTCGACTTCAAGCCAATCAACTATTTCTTTTTTCTACTATTATTTTTTTTCTTTAGATTTATATTCTTTCTTTACTATTATATTTTTCTTTCGACCCCTATTTTGCTCCCAAGCTCAATTAATATCCACCTTCCACAATTATCCATCATCCGTCAATCTTAGATATCTTCGAGAAGTAAATTTTTTTTTTTTTTTTTTTTTTTAACATCTTAATCGTTCAACGGAGATAGACAATTGTGCAAGGTACCCTTCTTAATAGGCTAATCCAACCCAGTGAATTTAATGATTTATCTATCTCTACCTATCCTAACTAATTAGTCATGTAGTAAAGTCTTTTCTTTTCACCGCTCTCCCGACTTAGATATCTCTAGGTAACTCACAACTGATAATATTAGGTAAGTAGGTATAGTAAGCTGTGCCCAGCGAGCTTTACCTCTGCGTACGTTAACCTCATCTTAAGCTAATAATAATCCTTTATAAATCTTCATAATTAACTATTTATCACGATTTCAACTATATGGTAAGAAGCAATGATTACCGGTAACGACTACTTACAACGCTGCAAGAGTATTTCAATTATACATATTATTATTAGACAGCACCCTTTTACCATCATCCAAAATAAAATCTTTTATTGGTAACCCAACGCCATCTAGCCTCGCTAATAAGTAACCTCCCCACAATAGAGTAGATATTAGATAGTTGTTTCCAGACGGTAACGACTTTTATCGCCTACTAGACGTATTTATCCGTTTACATTATGCATCCCAAACTACGTTGCTTTTAAACCAAAATTCCTACTAGCAATGAATAGTCATATGATTCTATCCCCTACATGACATCCCTGCTACTTGTTATTACTTATAATCGCGATTCCTCATCAACGCGTGTATTTTGAACCGTAATGCTATTTTATGTTACTTTTCCTAGGATTTTAGCGAACTAACAAAATGAAGCGGCATTTCCCTTGTGCAGAGCAATTGTCCCCATCTACATGTCACATAATAATAATTCCACCACAATGTCATTGCATTCTAATCTACTACGTGATAAGTATTAGGAAAATCTCTTTCAATGTAAAAATCGCAGGTATTAAAAATAACAGGTATGGAAAATAACAGGTGATTCCGCTTGCTATAACAAAATCACATGATTACGCGATAAGGAAGTTTCCTCTCCGATTGGTTTTATGACTTCATGTTTTATAATCATTCCTAATTCTAGATTGTTTATGGTGTCGCTAAATCATTTGTCTCTATGGTCCAACCATAGACAAAGAACGTAATAGTCCTTGACTAGCCTAAACTACTCTATGGATTTCAGATGTGAGACTCAAGTACATTATTATATTTTTTTTCTAACATAACCAACAAAATAAATTATAATACGTGGAATAGCACATCAACTAAAAACCGCAATCGCTCAACGATTATTAGTCAAAATATAATTATTATTAGTTTTATATTATGCTGTTAGCGTCATAACTTTATAATATTGTACAGCATATCGCCGTCCTATAATATAAATTGAATCCTGCAATAATTTAGTTGGTTAATTCTGTCCAATCTCGCCCCCTTGCCTTTCCATCCGACAGCAATAATAATTAAACCGCCCCCTATTCTACAAATCTTTCTAAATCAATAAATGTTGAACTATGTCACCCTATCGACCTTTTACGATCCTAAAAATAGCTCAACACAAGGCTGTATGAACCAGTTGCCTATGCCTATATGAAATCTATCACCAGGAATAGAAACAAAACTACAGTTACCATAGCTCCTAACGTCAACAATTATTATCTTAGCGTCCTATCAAAAATTGGATACCTGGTTTCAGTATTCAAGAAAACAATTACTAAAGGTTTCAGTATTCACAGATAACTCAACAATTTTAAAATTTAATACTCCAGACCCCCGGATAATAACTATATCTATGTACTTCGTGCACTTATGATACTTTGGGAAAACAACAACGCCTAACAGCCGCACGGTACCTGATGCTGGCGAAATCCGCCATTAAATAAAGAAGGAAAAGATAATAACTGAAAGGTATTGTATTTCAAATAATACTCATTACATTATTGTTTTATAGTTTTATCTCCTTTGACCTTTAACCTAACATGAGAATCTTTTTGTTACAGATTTCGTACAACAAAATTTAGCTCCAGCTCTCATTGCGACTGTCCACAATATTGGTCGAACCCGTAATACAAAGTGTATGAATCAACTTTAGAAGATAACAACGTTTATTGTGAAAAGTGTCAAATTATAATTCACCCACTATCAAGAGCCCGTAATACAAAGTGTATGAATCAACTTTAGAAGATAACAACGTTTATTGTGAAAAGTGTCAAATTATAATTCTTCAATATCTCTGAATTAATTAATCTTCATTGAATTATTCCCTATTAAGCCAATTCTAAACTCACACATCGCAACACGACAACAATTTGTGGGAAAAAAATCCCACTTCTAAATTAAAGTATTACCGCTTGACTGAAATCCAATACAACTATAATAATGATAATTTATAACTTAACTTTCTGATCCTGGTCATGGCTTACCAAATTGTAACATCCCCTCCTCTCTTTAAATTCTACACCTATCTATAAATTCTCTATACCTAAATCTAATGCCTTTCACACCTATATGCCTAGCTACCTTATAATACATACACACATCCTCGCCGCTTTTACCTTAACTTAACTTATTATCTAATTCTTAAAACTAATTAACCTAATTTATCTACAATCTAATGGTTGTGTCTGGAGTTTTTGTTTAGTGCGTATTGTTTGTATGATGATGAAACCTTAGCATAGCTTAATTCTATTTGCAGTGAATTTCAGTCAAGCAATGTAATATTATAATAACTACTATTTTGGCCAGATCGTCTAGTGAACCCTCCGTTGTTAACCGCATTTAAGTAACTCAAGTTCTTTCGTGAAAGTTTAGTAATTGGCTTATCCCTGTGTTAAATTATTTTCTCCTGACCTAATTACCTACCAGTCTATAGATCATAACATAAATATGTGTAGCCTAGCAATGACTCCGTCTGAACTGTGACCTAAATTCTTCACTGCAGCTGCGGGGAAGATTTGTAACTACTCAAAGGTAATCAGATGATAGCTTAGCTTGTAGGTATTATTATTTATTATCAGTAGCATGATACATAAGAAGCCTGGTGCAATTTATATAAAGGTTTTGTGGAATTATAAAAGTCTTGTGGAAGTATAAAAGTCTTGTGGAAATATAAGAGTCTTGTGGAAGTTTAAAAGTCTTGTGGAAATATAAGAGTCTTGTGGAAGTTTAAAAGTCTTGTGGAAATATAAGAGTCTTGTGGAAGTTTAAAAGTCTTGTGGAAATATAAGAGTCTTGTGGAAGTTTATAAGCTCCAACCGCCGCTCCATAGCGTGCCATTACATCTCATTGTTTAATTATGGCCCCGTCCACTTTGGCTTTAACATTAATTATTAGCTTGTAGCTTTAATTCTTTCAAACTGAGAATTTACATCTCTTCTCAAAATCTAATTTCATTTTACATTATGAACTATGTGTTAGCAATTTATATTCTTATTATTCCACATAAATCAATAGAGTTTATCTCAAGGCTTGCTATCATCCAAATATCCTTTTCACATTAAGGACTTAATTATTCAATGCAATAACCTATATTCAGTTCTATAAAGGGTGGATAATTTAATCAAACGCCACTTCAGGCGGTGGCTAAAGTAGAATGCTATTAATACAGGTAAAATTACTTTTATTTACTCTTAGTATTTATTATACAGGTCTTATAAAGTTCCAATATAACTACATTGGATTGGCTGCATTGGCAGATTATCACATCTTAAGTTTATTAAAGGATGTTTAATTCATTCAATATCCTTGACTTTAGGAAGTGAACTTAAATAGAATACTATCATTTGAAGTAAATTACTTTGGGTTACTCTTAGTGTTCATAATACAGATCTTATAAAGTATAAGTACATATCAAGTTTATTGAAAGATGTTTAATTTATTCAATATCCTTGACTTTTAGGAAGTGAACTTAAATAGAATTATTTTTCCATTAACTTCCACCCTCTGTCTCTCAGACTGAGTGGTTAATTTGATAGACTACTAAATCATAGTCAGTATACTTTTAGTAGGTAGTAAATTAGGTAGTTAATTATCCCTGTTAATCATTGAATCAATTACATTTAGAAGTTATCTTTTACTCACTTTAATAGATATAAATTAGACTGTACTAGGTATTAGTCTGATTGATTAGATTGTTCCCATCAAATATTTCTATGTTTCATATTATTAGAAGTAAGTACTTACATATCTTAAGAGGTCTATTCAAATGGTGTTAGTAGACCATTGTCAGGCTAATTAGCTGGTTGTTATCAATCAATTATTTCTATGTTTCAGATTATTAGAAGCTCATAGCTTGCAATGTCTTCTTTCAACGACTTATCCTAGGTTCTAAACTGGTTTTAGTTGTTCAGTTTGTATCAGCTTATTTTTGCTAAGGTATCGGATGTAAAACTTTAACACCTTGAAGACTGTAGCGATATGAGATCGTATTGCATCCCAGGGAAAGCTAAAAAATGCCTGTTTGGTCATTTCAGTATTAGAAATCAAACATCACAGTACGGCTAAGCTTATTTGCTATAACTTTTTAGTATTTTTCTTGTAATAGGAAACCAGTCTAGACTTTTAGGTACTCCAAAGTAATGATGGTACTATATTATCATGCTTCTGTTAATTATTTAAAATGAATAATTAATTGGTAACAACTTTAGGAAAACAATTAGAATTTTACCGGCCTGCGGTAACAGATTACTTGCCTAGCTAGGACCCACATCACTTCATCATAATTTTATTTAGCGCCGTAACTTAATTATCCCTACCTTATTAGTCTGAATTAACCCGGGCTGGCCTTGCGGCTCAAGCTCCCATCCTATGTACGCATTGCGTGCAAATACCTTGCCTCCCATAATTAACCATATATTTCCGCCTACCTATAGATTCCTACAACTTTCCTCACTTGAAAATGCCTATATTTTGTCGAACTAACAGTCCCTTTTTTGTGTACCTTGCAATCTAGGCCAAGCCTCATTTAATTTAAATTCGTGGTGTGTTGTGAGAGTCGCATTGCCCCTGAAAGCAACTAACTCCTAAATGTTCTATCAGTCGAGCCAGTATACTCAGTGTGTTATTTTCCTATCACTACACTGTATGTACGGAGGTAGACTCGAAATTGGACTGGGTCATACGGGTCTACCTCCAGCTAAATGGTGTCTGACCTATCTTCAACTTTCACTAGGGAGACAACTGTCTCTCCCCCATTACTCCGTCGAAGATAGTGTATTGTTTAGCGTAATAATATAAAACGCCGATCTTATTAAATACAATCAAAGATCATCCAGACCGAAGTCTGTTGAAAGGTACATAGGTTTTCGTTGCCACCGTTATGCGTTTCCGCCGATGTACCCCGGAATACTTCATTCCGTTAACGGATTCGAGTTGCGACC